>OY731398.1:0-1292500 GCA_963425845.1 Sphenostylis stenocarpa | reverse complement strand
GTGAGAATTGTTGTTTAGTCTCGTCCCCGTTTTCTTTTCCGTTCTCATTTTTTAGTTAAGCGAACTCATCAACTACTACTACACTTCCGATTTGTTCTCTTTTATTTAATTTGCAATTTTTACTGAATTTTCCAATTTATATTGTTCTATTTACTTTATTCATTCAGTGCTCATTTTAATTTCTACTATTTAATTGTTTAGAATATTTATTCCAAGATCTTGCTTAATTTTCAATTCATCTCTTTTCTAATTCCAATTCTCAATTTAGTTTTAGAGTTATCACTTCAAGAAATTTCAAATTCAATTATTACATTATTTTATTTGAAAGCAATTATTGATTCTTGTACTTTTAATTAAAAACACTTTATTTTAATTTTATAAATTTCAGTTATTTAAATTCCGCTTCCATTTAATTTTAATTGTCGTTAATATTTTATAGTAATTTGATTTTAATTTTATTTATTCCACATCAATTTATTTTTCACTCTTTCATTCATTCTCCTATTTATTATTATTTACTATTTTAGAGAGAATGATATGTGGTAATAAGTACGTTCCTATAATTGTGTCCTTGTGAAATTCGACACGGGTTAACTATACTGTATTAGTTTAGCAACTTGTTTATTATTTTTTATCAATATTTTATGTGACCAAAATACTGTCATCAGGAGTTAACTTCTCCTATTTTCCCACAAGGAACCTTCCTTGAGGTGATCAATATCGAGTTTTCTCAAGAAAAAATTTTAAATCATGGAATATTTTTGTTCTTTTCTCGTGACTGAAGGTGGAGAAATTTGACTTCCATCGTTTTGATTCCTAATCTAGTGACACATTGCCACAACACTAAATCTAGAAAGTATATCTAGAAACTATCATACAACACGAAAGCTAAATTAGAATGATGAACTTCACTTGAAAAGCAACAAGAACAGTAAGATGATAGACAAACTATGTGTAAGACTGGGTTTCTCTTTT
This sequence comes from Sphenostylis stenocarpa, assembly GCA_963425845.1. Taxonomy (NCBI): domain Eukaryota; kingdom Viridiplantae; phylum Streptophyta; class Magnoliopsida; order Fabales; family Fabaceae; genus Sphenostylis; species Sphenostylis stenocarpa. The sequence goes on along the minus strand of OY731398.1, from coordinate 1,291,525 downwards.
ACATCACAAGAATAATTTTGTAATCACCAAAGAAAGCTTTGAGAAAAAATTTCCAACTCAATATCAATTCCCTCTTAATATTGAAAATCATATGTGAAACTTAGGTTCAAAATCCCATGTTGAAAAGATTGCAAACGAGAAAGTTATATAGATTTTATGTGACAGTTTTAATGGATTAAAATTATGTTTTAATATGTTAATTTCACTTATTCATGAAATTGGTGGATTAAAACTGCATTTCAACAAATTAAATTAGAATTGTTCAAAAACTTTTGAAAACATAAAGAAGTTTTAATCTATTAAAAACTCTTTAAATCAATTTAACCAGAAAGGTTCGAAAATCTTTCTTAAAGTCCATAAAGTTTTAATCTATTAAAGACTCATTTAATGGATGAGAATAAAGAGGTTTAACAATCTTTCTTAAGGCCCAAAAAGGTTTTACTCTATTAAAAATTCATTTTACCATATTAAAACAGAACCCTCAAAATTGGTGATGGCTCTAACTGAGTTTAATCATATTAAACAATTATTTGATCAATTAAAATGCAATCTAAAAACATTTTAGCATATTAAAAATATCTTTTAAGCTCTTAAAATATTCTTCCTATTACCGAGATAAGTTCTAAAACATTTTCAACCCTGATCAACACGACACACACCCTAAACATATTTAAGTCTTTATTTTCAAGAAACTCCAAGGAATAATTGGGATTCATTAAATATAGCATAACTCTAGCAGTTGCGAAAAACTTCAATGTTTACTAATTGATGACTTCAATTTAAAGAATAAAAAAATCTTGAAGTCATATATGAGGGCACGACCTGTTAGTTTCAACATTAAAAAGGCAAAAAAAAAACTCTTCTTTTCTTCTTGTCAGATGGAGATGCGGGGTATCAATCCCCATACCTCTCGCATGCTAAGCGAGCGCTCTACCATTTGAGCTACATCCCCATATATTAGCATGTTGAATAGTTGAGATTCATCAAATATAACATAACTCTAGCAGCTGCGACAAACTTCAGTAGTTTCAACAAAAGATTTCACTCCAATTTAATGAGTTATGTTTACTAATTGATGACTTCAATTCAAAGAATAAAAAAAATCTTGAAGTCATATATGAGGGCACGACCGGTTCATTTCACCATTAAAAAAAAAACAAACAAACTCTTCTTTTTTTATTGTAAGATGGAGATGTGGGGTATCGATCCCCATACCTCTCACATGCTAAGCGAGCGCTCTACCATTTGAGCTACATCCCCATATATTAGCATGTTGAATAGTTGGAATTTATCAAATATAGGATAACTCTAGCAGCTCCGACAAATTTCAATAGTTTGAACAAAATATTTCACTCTAACTTAATGAGTTGTGTCTACTAATTGATCATCCTTAGTTTAATAAACTAAATCATCACTATTTATTTATTGTTAGTAAATCTAATATTTCACCATGTCATATTAAAATGTTATCCAATCCAAAACTTGGTGAACAAGCACAAAGGTACATAATCAAATGAATTGATTAGTGCTTTGATTGTGGAATGTTTCAATCCCTCTGACTTATTTCCTTTTGTCATTTAAAAGTTAGCAAACAAATTGTTCTTGCCCGATATTTTTTTAAACAATAAAATATTTAAAACATGATAAAGTCAAGTCATACTTAATGAGTTATGTCTACTAATTGATCATCCTTAGTTTAATAAACTAAATGTTCATATTTATTTATTGTTAGTAAATCTATATTTCACCATGCCATATCAAAATGTTATCCAATCCTGAACTTGGTGGACAAGCACAAAGGTACATAGTCACACGAAATTGACTAGTGCTTTGATTGTGGAATGTTTTAATCTCTCTTACTTGTTTGCTTTTGTCATTTAAAATTTGGCAAACAAATTGTTCTTGCCCAATATTTTTTTAAACAATAGAAGATTTAAAACCTGATAAAGCCAAGTCATGTGATACGACGTCAATTCAAAGAATAAGAAAAATCTTAAAGTCATATATAAAGGCACGACTTGGTCATTTCCCCATTAAAAAGTCAAAATGAAAAAAAATATTTGTGTTTTTAGCACAAGTTTTCTTTTTTTATTGTTGACCACTAGAAACTTTTTACAAAATATTTCTTTTTTTTATTATTGGCCACTAAAAACGTTTTACAAAAATAAATGCAAATGGAAGGTATTGATCCTTGTATCTCTCACATGCTAAGTGAGCACTTTACCATCTAAGCTACATGCCCACATATTCTCATGTATTGTTAAATGTGTTCCTCATGTAACGAATAGATTAACACATTATTTATTAAGATGATAGTCCTGTGAAGTTAGTTTAATTAAGATAAAGTGGAGTCTCTAAATCACTAGACATGATTTCATAAACAAGAAATTAATGAACGGGCTAAGTTGAAGAGAGGGGTGAATTAAACTATCACAGATTTTTGAAGAACAATTAGAATGAACCTGATGAGTCCCTAATTGCCTCGGAGGCAGGAGAGGTCATCCCTAGGATGATTACTAGAAGCATGACTAGAAGGGAGACCTCCTTTTCACCTTCCATTTTGAAATTTACTTAGTATTGTTACTTAGTATTTTATTTTCCTAAGTTTTTCATTTATTTTCGCTTTCCTTTTGTAAGCTCACTTTTTGCACCTCCTTTTTTAAGAATACCACCTCTTTTTAGGGAAAAGAAGTCTTGGATCCATAGGATACATGCATGGGCAGCCCAAAGGTGTAAGACACTCTTTTTTTATTTCCTACACCCCTTTTTGGAGAGGAAGAAACTTGAGATGCGGGATTGGTAGGGTTGGGACAATGCAAAAAAGAAGCACACCTCTTTTTTTATGTTTTCCACACCTTTAAAGGAATGTTTGGTGGGCTAAGACGAATTTAACATATTTGGACCATGGAGACTCTAGCCTATAGGTTCAGGTTAAGTTTATGTCTCCTTTTGTAATTTCATCTAGGTCCCTCCTCCAAAAGCCTATATAGAAGACTTCCCCTCATGTAATTAGGTTGAACATTTATGATATGTTTGCGAGGTTTCTTAAAGTGTTCCATCTCTTTGAGTATTTTACCTTGAACCTTGGTTCAAGTGGCGACAACCACCACTTATCTAGGGTGGCTCATCCCTTAGTGGTGTGTGTCGCCGTACCCTCGCGCCGATAGGCGCAGGGATTTTGATTTTTGCGAACGGTTGCGATGGATGACTAAACCCCCGTGTTTTTTGTAAAATTATGTGGTCAACACTTTTAGGTTGTCTGATGACCGGGCTGAACTTAAAAGCGAGGTTTTCGTAAATAGGTCCTAGAGTCGCCACCAATATTTTAACCGAAAACATTGAAAAAGGAAAAAGAAGGCGTTGGTTTAATAAAAAACCAACTTTGGTCATTATAACCAGAGTTGGGTAAAGGAGTTAGTTACATGCAGGGAAGGTATTAACACCACAACAACGCCCCTTTCAGGTTCCCTATGATGGACTATTCTTTAAAATAAAGACATTAAAATCATGTTTCTACCCTATTTATTCATTGCAGAATTTAAATAGTTATCTACATGGCCCTAATAACTAATACATACAAGAAAAGTAGTAAAAGAAAACAATAAAAGAGATAATAGAGAAAAGAACCTCCGAAGTGAGCTTTTTATAAATTCTTCAAACTTGAGGATGTTTTATGGCAATCCCCTCGCTCTACAAGGACGTTCCTCCCTTGACCCAAAAATAAAACTTCTACTCTTAAGTGTCTAAAAGATCACTCAGACTCCAGAATAATACTCAGAGTCACCCAGAGGTCTTAGAATGCCTTCTAGGTAGAGAGAAAGGTGTGAGAGTGTGTGAAAATGAGTGGAATGAGGCTCCTATTTATAGGAAAATGTGTCAAGCAGGCTGGGACGGTCGTCTGGGCTTCTGATAAGTGAGATGGTCGTCTGGGATTTTGAGACGGTCATCTCGACTTAAGGAAAAAGTGAGACGGTCGTCTGGAAAAATGAGACGGTCGTCTCGCCTCAAGGAAAAAGTGAGACGGCCATCTGGGAAAACGAGACGGTTGTCTCGCCTTAAGGAAAAAAGAGATGGCCGTTTGGGAATCCGAGACGACTATTTGGACCCTCCTGTCAGAATTTTTCCTATTTTCTTATTTTTTTTGTCCAGAAAAAGCCTTCTTATTCTTTCATGGAGTCTAGTACTCTTGTCTAGGGGCCCCTTGAAGCCTTGTCCATCTTCGAACGAAAGTCTTCTAGTCTTTATTATAAGGTCAGGCAAGATTTGGGGTTTATAGTGTGTCAACACTCCATCACCACCATAGTTCTCTTCTCTTCATCTTTTCTTCTTTATTTCTTCACTCCATTTATTTATCCAAGGGGCGGGTCCATTTTTCTAACCCTTGTCTTTATTCTTTTCTAATTTCATTCCATCTCCTCCTCCCTCCACAATCCTTGGAAATGAACCTTCACATCTAGATAGACAATTATCTTAATGTCCAGTGAATTTTTTTTTTTGTTTGCTTACTTTATTGCTTAAAATTCTACACCTTATCTTCTTAAAAATCTGCACCTTACTTTATTTTACATCATTTGGCACTTAAATGATTTGGTTCTAGACTTGTCATAAATCTTGGTTGCATGATTAAAATTTGGCAAATTAGTTCTAACATAGTAGGAACCTTAGTCTTCTTTATGTGCGTGTTTGGCTGAAAATTTTGATTGCATGTTTCAAGTGTTTCTCAAATTTCTTTCTAGCTTTTCTTGCTTTGGTCTTGTTCAAAGTTTTGTAAAAAAAAATCCACTATTAGTATATTTTCTTTTATGCTTTTCTTGTTGTCTTAGGTTTCTTTAAGTTTTGTCTTTGAAAGTTTTCTTTTTTTGGAACTCTAAAGTGTTTTGGTTGGCGTACATATTTCCATTTGATTGCCATTTTTCAAGAGAAATTTTTAAGACTTTAAAGAGAATTTTGGAACATTTAGAAATTTTTCTACTTGAAGAGTGGAGTGATCCTACCAATCAAACTTGTGTGAGGATCCAAACCAAACACTTGAGTTACTCGATTTGCATTTTAACCTTTATTCTTTCATATTTTGCGTTAGTTTAACTTGTTTTGCAGACATATCAAATTCCTCATCAAAGAAGACAAGCAATGTGGGGGCATCTAATGAAGGACAGATAAAAGGTCCAGGGGAACAAACTCTAGTGGAATTAATTAGAGAAATGGAATTGTCCCGGAAGGAAAGTGAAAGACATTTGAGGGAAACAATCCAAAGACTTGAAGAGGAGAAGTCCCAAAGAGAGAGAAGATGTTCATACTTATCAAGTTCCCAAGAAGAAGAAGATATGAGATACCATGGAAGGACCATCTAGGCACACCAACACTCCAAGAAGGAACAACATCAAGATTCTGAAATTCTACGGAGATAATGATCCAGAAGTCTACCTAGATTGGGATGAGGCTAAAGTGGACCAAATCTTTAATGTAAACCCAGTAGGGGACTAAGAACAAGTAGATTTAGTTGTAGTAGAATTTGAGGGATATGTCATGACTTAGTGGCATAAGGTTTGTAACGATAATTACCAAGGGTCACCCACAACTTTTTGGATGGACATTAAACATTTAATGCGTGCTAGATTCGTTTCTTCCTACTATAGGAGGGAGCTCCTGTTGAAGCTCCAATGACTTTAACAGGGTAATATGTGTGAATGATTATTTCAAGACGCTAGAATCTTTGTTACTTAAGGTCAGTATGCATGATGAAATTAATGAGACTAAGTTAGTTAGGTTTGTTAGTTGTCTTAGAAGAGATATACAGGACTTAGTAGAATTATACAAATACTCCTCAGTTGAAAACGTTTTACATCTTGTCCTGAAATCGAAGCTCAATTGAAAAGAAAAGATGCGCATAATGACCACTACAATTCAAATTGGAAGGACAAGGGCAAGGAAAAGGAAAAACCAAAGAGAAACCCTTCCAAAGCTCTCCAAGAGGTGCCCCCTAAGGGAAACTCTGCAAGGAACACCACTCCTAACAACTTTGCGCCTCAAAGGACTAATTCTATAAAATGTTTCAAATGTCTTGGGTATGGGCACATTACTTCAAACTGCCTACCACAAGACTATGATTTTAAACGCAAACAGAGATGTCAAAAGTGAACATTCCTCCTCATCTAAAGAGAATTCTTTTGAATATTCTTCCTCAAGCGATGAAAAGATCACACCTTATAAAGGTAATTTGTTAATAGTAAGACAGATGTTGGATCAAGTCCAAAAAGATCTTGACAATACTCAAAGAGAAAACATTTTTCACACCCGCCACTTTATTAATGACAAATTATGTTCATTCATCATCATCGATAGTAATAGAATTTGTGCAAATAACATTTTGTCACAAAAACAAACTTTCACAATTTTTTTAAAAGAATTTTACATTTTGTCCATGACCAATTGTCAAAATTTCCTTACAAAATACTTTTTTTTTTTCATTACAAAATATAATTTTTCTCACCATATTTTATATTTATTTTTCGTTGCAAACTTTGACCAAAAATATCATTGCAATTTGTGACAGAATCTTTTGTCACAAATTATATATACTATATTTAATATATTAAACAATAAATATCAAGTAACATCTTTAACTTCCATCAATAAATTTTTATACAATTTAAGTTTAATATCAAATTTATTTTGAAAAGAATAAATAATAACAATTAATAAAAAAAATAGTTGCAGATATAAAATTTATATTGTACTTAAAATTAATAAAAAAATATCTTTCTAATTAGAATAAAAGTATCATATAATTAATTTGATTGATTAAAATTAATTATTCTAATCTAAACTCTATATATATATATATATATATATATATATATATATATATATATATATATATATATATATAGTTTATTTGAAAGGTTATGAGTTTATATACAAAACTAATGATAGTTTAATTTTTACTAATTTCATGATTACTTATGAATAATTATAATAAATCATAATTTCATTAACTAATAATGTTAACAAAATCATTGACTGGTATCTCTTATTGAATTGTCATTAAATTTAATTATATATAATAGTTACTGTAAATTTTAATTTTAAATTATATAATATTTTTAAATTTAAAATTATTCATTATATATATATATATAATATTTAGAAAGGTATATACAATAATATTAATAGTATATTAAATAAATTATAAAAATAAAACAAAATAATCATTTATATTGAAATAACAATAATTGTGAAAATAGGATTATCATTATTAATAAAAAAATTAGTTTATGTTTTAGAAAAATAGGCGAACTTTATTTTTATCTCAAATTAATTTTTTATTTTATTTTAATGAATTATTTCAAAGGTTATCATTATTAATAAAATTTATTAAAATAGATATAAATAAATTATCCAATTTAATAGTGGTTTCAATTTTATGAATTATTTTCATCCTTAAACTTAAACTCAATTTCACAGTGCATTTAAATTTAATAAATAATTTAATTTAATGTAAATTTAAATTTAAATTTAAATTTTTGAATTCAAAAATACATTCAGAATAATTTAATTGAAAAGATAACTCTTTTTAAAATAAATTATTCAATGGTAAATATAAGCGTTTATCATTTGCATAAATTAAAATTAAGGCGAATATTAATAATATAATCAAGTTGTACTTTATTATTTAGTAATTAAAATGTGATTATTTAATATTAAAATCAAATGTTAAAATTAATTTCTATAATTTAATATTCATTAAATATGATTAGGAGTGTTTCATTTGATTATATCTAATAACTTTTGGAAATTTGAATTTCTAATCAATGGTTAGGAAAACTTTAAGGATTTAAAAAGTATTTATTTTAAAAAATAAATAATTAAATTAAAATTAAATATTTGGTAAATTACAAAATTACAATTTAAATAATTTCTTTAAATCAATATTTTTTTAATAATATATACTATGATATATAATTATAAAATATTTTTTATTTTAAAATTAATTCTTTTATCTAAAAAGATTTAAACTTAAACTAATAAAATAATATCACATTACAAATAAATAAAAAATATATATTAAGTTATTTATTTAATTTTTATAATCACTCTCATATTTATGACAGTTTATTAAAATAGTAATTAATATATATATAAACATAAAAATAAATAACTATTAGAAAATTACATATTCTTTTGTCACTCTCTTTCTAATCGAACAAGGAAAATATTTTTTTTCTGCTTATTTTTTCTTTTTACTAATCACTTTTCACTCTACAGTTAATGAACGAAGTCTTTTATATATATATATATATATATATATTAGATAGATTAATGATATTTTTATTGAATAAAAATAAATATAATAACTTAAATATAATAATATATTTATTTTAAATCTTTCAAAAATTATAATAGTAAAATAAAATAATATTTATGTTCAAATAATAATATTATGCATTAAAGATATAAAAAATTAAATAATAATATTATGAATATTAATGTTTTTTCGTCCAAAATTTTATTTAATTAAATTTCATGGTTCATTAGTGTTTTAATTAGTCTTTAATGAAATTTTGCTAATTAGCAATGCTACGTTTAGATGTTGGTAATGACTAATGTTACATTTGAACTTTAGTAATATTACAATAATATATATATATATATATATATATATATATATATATATATATATATATATATATATATATATAAGGTGTAATGTAAAAAAAGTTGTTTTCATTTGTGATGTATATAAATCCGTCACAATCGATAAAGCTTCATCAAAACTTTACGATCGCTTAAAGCTAGTTTAGGATCGCTTAAACACGTATGAATTATTGAAGTTGTGACGTTTTTTGTGATGGAAGAATTAGTCAAAGATATTTTGTCACAAATATTCGTTACTAACAAATTTGTTAAAGACGATAAAATTTTATTACAATCAATCACAAATTAAATTAAAAAAAGGTTTTTCACAAACTTAATGTATTCTTTACAGAATTTGTCACAAATAGTGACGAACTATGGTTTAGGGTCATCATAAAAATTATTATTTTTAGTAATGGTCACAAAATCTTCATGGTAGAACCTACCACATGTAATTCCCTGATATATTTGCGTGGATAAAAAAAGTAGGGATATGACCAAATTGTTAGCAGCCGGAGACTTAATTGGATTGAGTCTTATGAAAACTTACTAAATAATATTTTTTTTAAAAGTCAGAAAAATCTTGAAATTCACAATGGACAATCTTAAACTAAATCCAAATCCTTTTATTTTTTAACAAAGAAAAATACAAAAAAAAAATTTAATAATAATAATAATAATAAAAAGGTGTAGAGAGTCTATAAATCTTCATCTACAATTCCATAAAACTTAGACAAAGTCTAGATTTGAATTCATAAAACTACATAATCGTAAATGTCAATATGGCTAACAACACTACAGAAGACAATAGGAGTGGTATGAAAGTTTCTCCGAAGTCGATGACATGTCCTCTTTGGTTCATAATCAAATTGATAAGTCCAAGTCATGTTCAATCACAACACCAAATGAAATGGAATCACAGCAAAATACCATATATCAACTACATGAACAGTAAAAGTCGTTTAAAATCATCTAAATATAAAATAAAAACCATTTGAACAATTAAAAAATTTACTTCGAATGGAACGACACAGAATTAGATTCTTTCTTTTGGACTGAGTTGAAGAAACTCCTCCTTAATATGTAACTCATGCAAAGAGAAATTTGTTGGGATAATAATGAATTATAATCTTGTCGTCTAAATCTCATATTGTATTAAAAGTAATGCAATGCTTGAGTTTGGTCTAGGTTATGTCCTCCAGGAAAATTGTTAAGTTTTGTTTAAATCTTAATTTTGTATATCAAAAGCTAGGAAATACGGGAGATTTTATGATTTTAAGATGCAGAAAAGTAAATTGAAAGCAATAAATATAAATTATAAAAACAATTAAAGAAAGCATTAGGTGAAAGTAGTAAATGAAAACTTTTAAATCTAATTTATTGAAGTATTGTAAATTAAGTTTGAAAGTAGAAAACAAAATCAAATTGAAATTAGAATTAAAGTGTGATGTAAAATAATGAAAAAATTGTGTTGATTATTTAATCATAAACTTGTTTTATGATTATCATTTATTTTTATGTAATTGTCTTGCAATCACAATAAAAAATCTACAACAATTCCAATCAATTATAATTCAATTAAAATTAGTATTCAAAACTCAATTCCTAAATCAAACAATCACTTAAACCTAGAAGTTAAATTCTGATGTAAAAGAGACATTCAATCAAATAACCTCAATTACATTGATTATAATGGATTATAATTGTTTAAAATCATTAAGAATCGAATCTACACCATAGAAAACAAGTTTTAATTGATGAATCAACAACAAAAACAAATTAGAACATGATAAGAGATGAAAAAACTAGAAACAGTAAAGAAATGGAATGGAAAATGAAGTAGAAAAGGAAATAAAGTAAAACAAAGAAGTAAAGAGAGAAAGATATAAATATGATCAAGGAGAACTTGAATTGATAAACTTCATAGCATTATTCATACAAAAAACTTTATGAACAAACTTGAAAGCTAACCATCACATAAAACTAGAGAATTTGAAAACTAAGCTTGGAAAATTTAGAACTAAGTTATGACTCAAACTTAACTTATGTTTTTCAACCTTCCAAGGTCTATTTATACAACAACAAAGACATATGAAACGATCAAGGCTTATTCGAGGCCCATAATTACAAAATAGAACTAAAAACAACATTATACAGAAATGATATTCGACATATCCGCTTAGCGGTTTATAAAGCGCTCAATGGATTGACAGTTAAATTAATTACATGAATTCTAACACATTTCACTCAACGGATCAAAAAGTGTTGAGCGATTTACACAAGACTGATTTTGCCGAGCGGATTGGAAAACGCTCAGTGGATTACTTCTTTTTGGAAGAGGAGCTCTTTAAATTAATTTCACTCGGCGAATCAAAAAGCGCTAAGCGGTTGGCACAAGGTTGATTCCACTAACCTGATTCAAAAGCACTCACGGATTACTCTGCTTTAAGTTTTTATATTTTCTTTAATTTATCATTATTGCAAAAGAAAACAAATAATTAGTATAAATGTACAATTTAAACAATAATTTATATTAAGATATTTTTATTTTCTTTTTATAAAATTATATTAACTATTAATAATGAATTAAAAAAATATATTATATATACAAATTATATTAATAAAATGTGTTCATCGGATAGCTCGATGAAATCGAGACGATAAAAAAGTCTGGCTGAGGCCAAATAGGTGACAGAACGGTTGAGGGATGTATGAAAAAAATTTAACATCTTTAAAATGGAAGTTGGCCACCAAAATATCCCAAGTTAGAAAGCCGCTCAAAAACTTCAATCAATTCTGCTTGCAATCCTGGAGTTGGTGTTGGCAATCTTGACCTCAACTACGGGCGATCTCGAATATTCTCTAGACCATCACTGATATTGGAGGGGACAAGGAGGATATCAAATTATTTCTATTTAATAAAAACTTAAAAAAGATTTTGTATTGGGTGTAATTGACTTTGGAGAGACAAGGATAGCCCGTTGTCAACCTAGCGTCCATGATAGGGAAAGTGGGAGTTGGCCTTGGAGAAACGAAAGTTAGAAAGAGTAAGGATTCAAAGATAGATACCAACCACAATTGAATGAACCATAATGGTCCTAAGAGATTACTGTCAGGTCAGTTCGATTTTAGTGTGTCAACAACTTTTGGAGAAAGATGCATATACATAAGCCAAGAGCAGCTTGGCTAGACAAATGGGAGGAGCACCTTTATGGAGTGAATATGTGAGATTGAAATAATGATGGGAGATTTGGATCAAGCAGAAGCAAAATACTTGTGTGCATAGCCATTACACCAAGAATGTTACATGCTCCTCATTAGTCACAAGGATATCAAGGTTGTTGACAAAATTCTCAAGCAAGAAGTGTCCATAAGCTTTTCCCATCTAATCATAGCCTCAAGCTTGTCATCGAAAGGAAAAGCTGTTAAAAAATATTTTTCTCCAATAGGTTTGAGACCTGTAATTGCAGTGATGTGGAGAATGGGGGCCACTGGACCACAAGGGAGCTCCATTGCATTGAGATCCCTGTTCCAAAGCTGGATTGTTGGGAGAAACATTAACATATCAAAATGTTCGATGTTGTAGCGAGAAAGATGTATGAGACAAAAAATTTCAATGTTCTTTCAATGATCCAAATTTGGCCTCTACCCTATGGAGCCATTTGAGATATGATGGTTTCTCCTAAGCAGGGCCACTACAGTAAACTTTCAATGACAAATTAATAAAACTTGTTCAAATTTTTCCTTCTTGTTGCAAGATGGAATTCCCTTCTTTGAAAGAAGGGAAATTAGTAGGTTCATTGATAGTAAGGATTAAAGGCTCGCAAATGCATAAGTAATACCTCTAACGGAGTAAGGTATAAGTACTTGGGTTGCATAATTTTTTTTTTATTCTTCTTCCAAAACCAGAACTAGAGCAAACGTCTTTCCATATATTTTGATAAAAGTCGAAGGGATCACAGATAGACTAGACATTTAAGATACAGCAGAAGAGGAAGTCATTATAGTACACAGTTGCGAATATTCTTAGGCTCTCAAACATAATGATTATTAAATATATTTTCTTATATATTTATATTTCGTCTTCTCACCCTTTTATCTTTATTTACTCTTTTATATTTATTTATTATTTATTAATAATATATAATTTGACTTTCTAAAATCAATGATCAAGATCCATCACTGATCATGTAAATGGAAAAGGAAAATAGGATTGGAGGTAAAATTTTAAAGGAGATTGAAAGGAAAGGGTTCTGATTTGTAGGCGGTAGAAAGATAAAGATGTTAAACAATGAAGAATATGATACGTTTAATTTAAAGAAAGGAGATTCTCCAAAAAAAAAATTAAAACCTAAAAGTAGTTGGGCTCGAAGTCTCGATCCATGCATTATACCATTGATAGCTCATTGGATGATGACTTTGGAGAGTATTTATAACGAGAATTTTGCATTTATTAGGGAAAAATGTAAAGAATGATTAAAGTATGGTAGTAACTAAATTTTTGTAACTTTAACAAAGTATAAGACAAAAACTTTTATTTTGAAGAAGCAAAAAATACTTTCGAGAGTTTGATTTGTTCTAAGAGAATATTCACTCATTGAAACATGTTCTATATTTTCTAGGGGGGCATTTTGTTACTTGTAAACTTATAAATGGAACAAAAAAATTATTTTGAAAGAATACTAAGGTTACGAATACGAAAATAGAGAATCAAGATGTTAATAAAGAAAGATATTAAAAAGATTAAGAGGACTTGGGGTAATATGTTGAGAAGACGAAAATTGAAAGAATAAGGAGGACAATGAAACAATTGGAAACAAGTTTCAAAATCAAAGGGAAAAGTAAGATAAAGGGAATAATTAGAAAGAAGTTTCAACTCGAGGAAAAGGTATAACGATGAGAGAATACCGAGGAAACAGGGAATAAAAAAATTTGTTATCGCAAGGAAGTTATAAAGGATCGAGAGAAATGCAGAACGATTATAACTCCATGACACAAAAAGAACAGTTAAAAATGCTACGTGTGATAATAGAACTAATCGAAAATGAGGGAAAAACGGTTGATAAGAAAAAAAAAACTAATTTATTTATTTTTGTTTATTTTTTGTTTTAGCAATTACAAAAAATAATAAGTATAAATATGATCAAATGAGTAGAAATAAGGGTGTGACAAATTATATTAAGAAACTTGTATTCGAAAAAATGTTGTGAACACGAAAAAAACTATTTTAATGGAGTTCTTTATATTTTAGATCATCATTTTTCTTGATTTCCTGTACTATATTCTCTTTTATCATTGGTAATTTACATTTTCAACACTTTATATTTTTCGCAATTTAAGTTTCTCACCATTTACGTTTCTTGTTGATTATCTCTCCAACAAATTACATTTCCTTGTAATTTACTTTTTCACACTTTAAATTGTCAAGTCTTTGTAATTTTTTAGTTAAATTTTTAATGAAGTCATACTAAATATGTCCAAAATAATACTAAAAATTCAAATTTATAATGATGAGAAATTTATAAGTATATTTATCAAATTACTATGTGCAAGATTCATGATTAAAGTTATAACTTCATGTTAATTATTGAGTGTGCAAGATTCATGATTAAAGTTATATATACATATCAATTATTGAGTGAAACATTAGTCAATGTGATTGTATTTTATGTTTGACCGAAATATTTTTTAAATTGAAAAAAAAATTATTAATCTAAACAAAAAAAATCCACAAATAATAAGTGATTTGTATTAAAAACATTAACAATTGAACATACTTGTTGAATACATCCACCTTTTTTCACCGTAAACAAATACCATAGTTTTAGAATTAGGGTAAAAAATTTCCTAAAATTTAGGTAGAAAACTATTACTGATGTATTATTAAAATCTCAAATAAAATCATAGTCTAATTTGAAAGTTGTAAAACACTATAAACTTCTTATTTTTAAATTGCAATTGTATTTGATTTTTGTTAAGATAATAAAAGTTTACTTTTACCTAACAATGTTACAACCGTATGAGGGCTCTGGTTAGCAAACCTTGCTTTAGATTGAATGGTATAGTGATAACATACTGTCTTTGCCAGCTAGGGTTTGAGTTGTTTTATAATATTCCCACTCGCCGTTTTCAGATGTTTTCGTTTTGACTGACTTTTCGTTTTCACTGTTTATTTGTTTCACCCGCAAATAATGAGTTAGAAACTATCGAATAACTATTATCATTATTATAATAATAGTTTTCTATTCATTGATCTCAATTTCTCAAAAGAATATTACTTTCATATCTCAACAATTAAGATATACAGTTAAAGGTAAATGCAACTAATGTTTTTAGTACTCTTAAATGTTCAAGTCAGCTACATAACTTTTTTTAATCAAAATAAGAATGCTAGTTATTTACGTAACTTGAGAGTTTGTTATGACATATAAGTGATTCTTGCTTCTTTAAACATACTTTAAGCTCTTTTTGAAAAAGAAGGAATAGTTTTTGCTGAAAAAAATAATTTTTTTCTTTATTTAACGATGTATTTTCAATTAGAATTTTTTACGTAGAAGTTCATATATTTAGTCAACTATATATATATACCAGTTTTCTTTCAATTTAGAGTATTTAATACATCTATAGAGTTTTATGTTATCCCTGCCAAAGAGACGTGAAAGATTTATGACATGGCAATTAAATTAAATGACAATTCAGAATCTATAGAATAAAAATTGACATTTAATTATTCTTTTAATTTTATACATCTTTTGTATCTTTTTTTTTTCTCTCTTTTTTCTTATATATCATTTTTTTTTATTAACTTCTCGTGAAAAAACGTTCAGTAACTTAGAGAGAGTAAAAAAATAATAATAATGATTTTTTCAACAAATGCAAAAAGTGGTATATAAAAAGTGACTTGAAACAACTATCAAAGTTAGAAAAAGAAAAACATCATAAAGAAGAGAACTGAAAAGGAAGGATGGTTCCACTAAAATAGCTAGAAGTATTGAGTAAAGGGTAACTTTTCTTGAGACTTGTTCATGGGTCTGAAATGGATGGAATATGAGAAGAAGTATAGTACGAAGAGTATGAGAAAAGAGTGAAAATTATAGATCTAACCGGTGATCAAATTAAAAATATAGATAATATATTCAAGAAAACGTCATGGCGATATATTATTTATAACATATTACAGGTATAAATAATTCACAGATTTTTTTAATAATTCATTTTTGTCAGAAAATTTAGTCGATTTTCATTAGTTGATTTCACTTCTTAACCATATTTTTTTCATACATAATATTTAATCAATTCAAGAACTTGCAACTAAAAAGATATAATACATATAATACCCCTTTCTGGTTTTTATATAAGAAACAAAAGAGTCTATTTATATTCTCTTTACCAGAAAAATATTTTACTTTTAAAACGCATTAATTTTCTTTTACTCTATTTTTGTCGCACAATGAAGACAATTTTTTTTTTAATTGACTCTGTTCTCAATTTTCCTTCAAATAATTGTTGTTATTACTATTTGTATAGAAACTTGTACTTACTATGGGATTGAAAAAGTATCTTTTTAATTTATTGTAAATTTATTAATGATGGATTATCTCATTTCTTATGCAAGTGGATGTGTTTATAAGGTAAAAATAAAAATAAAAATTCTTGAATCATGTGTAGTGTTATAAGAAGTGTTAGGAAACTCTTATTGAATTATTTTTTCTACTGATTTTGTAATTTCGAAAGAGTGTTTTGTTTTCATAACACTTTGTTACCACTAAAGAAACCCTTACAGCATTGGTTAAGGAATTAAAAGGAAAAGAAGAAGTTTTATTGGGATGTATGATGACTTTTGATGTTTTGTCCAAATGGTTTCTAAAAAATGTCTTGGAAACTTTGGAAAGAAAAACTAAAACATTGGATATCATTAACTAAAATGAAGTCATATTTAGTTGATGAACTGGTTATTTAGGTTCTGTATGAAGGAGTAAAGAGAATATAGGGAGAAGAAAATGGAGATGGGGATAAAAACGAGAGAGATATCATGTGTTTGTATCATTGTTCAGAATTATGACTGGCTCCTTTGTTCAATTTGATCACGTTTTGTTCAAGTGGCCGACCTACCACGTGAATCTTCCTTATCACATCACGTGCGAGTTTTCTTTTGGGTGTTGAAATTGAATTTTGCACATAAAACATGTGACTGAATAGAACGAGTGGCTGATAGATGCTGTAAGTTCCTTTTCGCATCGCGTAGGCACAAAGTTAAAGCCTACAAGCAATTGTCCTTGTTTCCTTAAAAGGACATGGCACAATCCCAGGACTAGTCTCTTAGTCATCCTCTCAGCCCTCTTTGTCCGAATAAGTGTTGGAAGCTAAACTAAAGTTGAAGTTTGGTACGCCGTGAATGCTCTTACTCTACTGTCCTCACTGGCCTAACTTGGTGCTCACAACATGACAAACTCTTTCAGTTACAATTACCTCATAGCTTATGCGTTTGAACAAAGCCATGATGAAAACTATCACTGCCTATGATAAATGAGAACGAACCACTGTTAGATACTAATCAACGTTCGCAGGGATGCATTAGCTGTCAAATGAGTTCAAAAATGAGAGCTTATGCATATTGGGGTTTTCTTAATCGCAAAGGATGTGGAGATGGGATGAATTTATGAGGCCCATGTGAAAATACCAATGCATCATGGACAAGAGTTAGGTTTCCGTCGGTCTTTAAAACGTTGCATGGCTATGCACAAGAATGGGTAATAAGGAAAAGGAACTTGAATTGTTTACAAACATAGCTATGGTTGCTATTCTGTGACCACGCGTCAATATGTTGTGGCTTTAGTTAGGTAGTATATATATATATATATATATATATATATATATATATATATGGGGATTTTTCTTTTTCCCAATGTAAATGCAAGTTCATGCCCATACTTGTCTGGCTGTCTTTCCGTTTATATGAAGGTGAGTTTGACACTACTATCTTACCATCCCAAACACATCTTACGCGCTGTTACAAAACCTACGGGGCCTAACAACATTGTGTTAATATTTTAAAGTTTAAAGGGAAAGAGAAGAAGATATCCTAACCACCTGTTTACAGATGTTTGATCTATATACCTTTAAGCACATAATTTTTTATTATCTGAATACCCTTTGTCAAATAATAAACAGTGCCTAATTTTACAGGGAATAATGATCAGGTTGAGCGTGACACAGAGACAAAATTTGTGATACCCGCTTACGTTTAAACAGACAATCATTGAGATAATAATAGGACTTCCTATAATAAGTAAGCGAGCCTCTCCCACTGGAAATATATTAGAGGTCTGAAACATCAAGGTTCTAAACCATATCTAATGCACATAGCATCTCATTTTATATAAAAGCATGCAGATACAGTTTAATATAAGATCTCGTATATATTACAGCACATAACTAATTAGTTTCTGACATATAATTGTACGCAAAACCAAACATCCAACTACTTATATATAAACAAACCTAATGATATATGTTTTAAGCAGGAGACATTCCAGCTTTATGGAACTTAAGTAAGCACTTAGTTTATCTTTATAATATTTTTTATGTATTTAATCCCCGTTCAGTAATTGCATTGACCAGATATCCTCCATGCTCCAATAATTGTTGTTGTCATTAGTACAGCAACTGGATTGATCAGGAATATTGGGAAACTGAGTTGAAAATGGCTCTAACATTCCTTGGTAACCGGGTGAAGAGTAGGTCTCCATGGGCTCAGCCATGGTGGACACTTGGCTAGTGCTAGCATGATCATTTATCTCAGAATTAGAATTACTCTCTTGCTGAAAGTTCTCAGCTTGCTTGATGTGCTTCTGAATCCTGGTCCTCCAATAGTTTTTTATCTCATTATCAGTCCTTCCTGGTAGATGCTTTGCAATTTTTGACCACCTGCATCGGTGAATGATTTATTTCTAGAAGACAGTGCCATGTAACTGAATAGTACCCTACTGGTTTTGTTAATGTTTTTGGCTGTAAAAATTTTTGGAACCTGAACTTTTTTAAATGGATGAGTAAATAGTGTCGGAAAATACTTTGTACTTTAATTACACCAAACAATAGGATAAGGACTTCCTTTATTGCTTATAATCACTTTTCTTAGAACAAAATAAAAATCAAACAAATGAACCGTATATCAAACAGTTGGATAAGTATAGTTCTACTCATCACAGTAAGCGGAGAGCCAAAAAAAAAAAAAAAAAAAACTCTAGAATGCTACTCGGTTGTAGAAATGCGTTGTGGAAAAGATGGTACACGAGTGTGCATGAGTGAGAGTAAGCTAAAACATCTGTTTAATTGTCTTGAAAGATAAAGTATTAAATCGAAATGTAATTAAAAACTTCCTATATATATGACTGCCACAGCTTTTATTGATTAACTAAAAAGTGGCAACACCTATATTAAATACGGTTGTGAGTCTGATGGAAGCCATGTTCCATGGCTGAGAATCAATGTGACGTTATCTTGGACTCACACTTATAAATCGACCAGTGTCGAGGTACGTAAGATGCTAAATTTCCTTTGCTGTATGAAGATAATTCCTTTGCTTTGTAGCAAGGGCTCTCTAAGAACAGCAAATCAGATTTCTCAAAGCATGCCTCAGGTAGAGACCAGAGAGAGTATGGTTCAATCAGAACGTCTCCTATTCTCTTTTCCATACATACACGCATACATATACACACGCATACAAATTTTGTAGCAAATTGTAATCACGTCACCTTCATTTCTTGTAATAATCTGCGTCATTAACTTGTTTCACTATAAATCCATCTTTGCTTATTTCAAGAAAAGGCGCGTTTCAATACGCGCCCCTCATAAAAACTATTCATTTTTTGTTATAGTAAATGTAATATTTGAAAAACTAGTTTGGATCAAATACTTACTTTTCCACTTTTTTATCATTAGTTGATGATTTGTTTTCATGGTTGAGAGGGAATTTCTGATACTGAGAAAGTAAGGATGGTGTTAACTAGTTTTTATATGCACTATGCAAGTGTATCTTCAGTTTATATATGCACTATGTAAGTCTATCTTCAAGGGGAGGCTCTAAAATTTACAAGGACACCTGCCCTTGTTAAGAAGAGCCAAAAGTGTATGGTTTGGGTCTATTTTCACTCAAACTCTCTTTCATCCGAACTAGAAAGCTATAAAGATATGCCCACTTCCATGAGTTCAACCTAAAGTGGAAGGTCCTCTTGTCCAACTTATTTGGTCCTCGCTCACAAGCCTCATAGAAATAGTCATTTGTAAAACTAGATGCCGCTTTGCAAAATTAAAACGGCTTTATACATATATATAGTTATATATGCCAGTAATATTACTCAGAAACAACCCTTTCTAATACCATCTATTTCTTGTTTAAGGTAATCCTTTTCATCTTTACTATTTACACCCACTTTCTCCTCCTTTCATCTCCCTTTTCTAACTTCAATATATTTTATTATCATCAACAGTTTCTCTATCTTATGTCCAAAACCCATTGGCTAAAGAGTATCAAATACATCATCTATTTTTTCTTTTATTATTTGTTTGAGAAAGTAATGCTGTTCTTTATATGCAATATATATGATTTTTTTTTCTGGTAAAAACTTATCCAGTTTACTCTTCTTGTATGTATGATTAAAAAATATATATATATATCATTTATGATGATTTATTTGCAGTTGAAGAAAATATAAAGAATCTTCCACACAGAGAACCTGCAACTTGTAGAAGAATAATATATTCTTAGAATTCAAAAATCCATGCTACAATTTGAGAAAAAGATGGAAACACTCCATTGGAGAAAGTTTATGAAAAATTTAGAAAGGGGGACATAAATAATTGAAAATGAAGAAGGAAAAAAAAAACGTTGGTGTTGATTAATTCCTTGAGGGTTTTGTTAGATCTAAAGGACCTCTCCCCCGCAAGCCGTATGCATACATATATAGGAGAGAGGGAGAGGTAGGGCGGGAGGGATTAATGCAACAGTAAGAATAGATGTATAATTTGTGCCCTTCAAAGGAAAACACTCCAATTCTTGAATTTTGATGGAGGCTCTAAAAAATTGAATACAGATTTTATCCAAGAAAAATTTGTGGCCAAAAGCTCTACAAACGCCCATGTGTTTCATTTCAACCTTTCCCTTGGCTAGAGTTCTCTCCCCGACAACAATCCCTCGATCCCCCTCAAATATAGTCTTCCAAGAATATTTTGTACTCATGTGCCTTCTAGTTCGAAATGCCTCCAAAATCAAATACTACAACTTAAAAGAGAGCAAAGAACTCCTTTAATGGTTCGAAAATAAAGAAGGGTTGACAAAAAATATATTTATATGTAATTTCTGGGTAATAAGAATATGATTTATTTGAAAAAGAAAAAAAAAGATCTTTGTTTCCTTTGTGAAATTTCATGATAAATTAAAGGAAAAAATATGAAAAAAAAAATTACCTGTTTCCCCACTTTGCGTGAAGCTCCATGATCAAAAGTTGTTCCTCGGGTGTAATATTCCCTCTTCTAACATCAGGACGGAGGTAGTTTAGCCACCTAAGTCGGCAACTCTTTCCAGTACGTTTAAGACCTGTTGTAGCATGCATAATGATGAATCATTCTCTCGCACCCTTGGGTTTAAGTTTGAATGAAAAAAGAGAGAACAAAAAGAAAATTATAAAAATACATTATTCAAAGAATAATAAAAGTTGAAGAACAAAAAATATGCTTACCAGCAGCTTTGGCCAAAGAGTTCCAAACACCTTCCCCATGATTTGCAATATAGTTGATCAAGATCAAATCTTCTTCCATTGTCCATGGCCCTTTTCTCACTTCAGGATCTTGAGACGTATTGCACTGTTTTTTATCCATTATTTTTGTGTTTGTGATAGAGAGAAAGTTGGGTGGGGAAGGGGGAAAGAGAAATACCGATAACTTAATAATGGGGGTTGGAGTGTTTAAATAGAGGCAAGACTAAATGATGTGTTAATTTTAATGAAATTTTCTATTAGGGAAAACGAGATTTTACGTACCTAACTCTGTTTATCATGTTAACACATGCATGCATGACTATGGTTTTGGCTTCCTTTCGCAAAACTAAAGCTTAATAGAATAGTGTCACTACGTACTCTTAAGTCACGCACATGCACTAGATCATATCAGGTGTCTACACATTTTTTTCATAACCAGAGAGGAGTGAAGGTAGATATTTCATAAATATCTTTACCCTATATATGTTTACTGCACTTTAGAGATCATAATACAAATTAAATAACATAATCAATTTGTTGTCTTTCATCGCAATTACATCACCACGTTACGAACAAAAAAGTTGGCCCCGACCTCATTTTATATTATATTTCTTCAAAACTTTCCTCCTAAAAGTAGATTAGGTTAAAGTGGAATCCAATACCATGCAAACGACCAAAACCAAAGCTTTGGAATTGTGGTTATATTATAACCTCAAATCTGACCCACCACACTTCATCTCTACTACATATTTGAAAAGTACCATACGGTACATATATATCAATGAGTTTACCCATGAGTATTTAAAGCAAAATAGTTTATTAAGGGTTCTTCGACTTCACCTATTCAACAAAAGTAAAGTTGCCAACTCTACAAATTTGTACGAGATATTTATAAAGACCATTTTATTCACCACAGTTTCAAATGCCCGAATCTTGTGCTTTCTGAAATCAATTGCATTCTAATTTCTCCCTTTCAATTCATTTATAAAACTTACTTCATCAAATGAAGATATACACATTGTATATCTCTCAACTATTCATATTTAAAATAGCAAAAACTCCAAATCATTTATTTCCTTCTCCTATTCGTTTGAACCTGTTTTTAATAAGGTGTTTCTTATATCACCCTATATACATATACATATATATATATATATATATATATATATATATATATATATATATATATATATATATATATATATATATATATATATATATATATATATTAACACCGCCGCAACCCTAAACTCCCATTATAAGAAGATTAGACAAACAAAATGAAGGTGCAATGGTCAGCTTATCATTTCCTTCAATAAAGTATTTTCTTTAACTAGTTCATTCAAATGCTTGCAGGATCTTTTGCATAACTATTTTTAAAATAAAGTTAACTTCTCAATAAACTACAATTAACTTATATATCTGTAGAAATAGAAATTCAAATAAACTATATACAATATTTTTTAAAATTAATTTTATTCACGGTTAATTTTAGATTGTGAAAAAATTAATTTGAATTTTTCCTTTTATTTTTATTCTTCAAAATGGTTATAACTCTTTCAAATATGTCTTTAACAACAAGTTAATTTAACATTAATAATTAATCTTTTATTTCTAAATTAGTCAAAAACTAAATTATTATTTTTACATAGGAACTCTCAATAATAATATGGCTAATTATTGACCTCGCACTTGTAATTATATATTACACATATGCCAATTTAGAGTAATATTACCAACAATTTTTATCGGAGCAACGAAACACTTCAATGGAGTAGTTTACATCAACACGATATATGAGAGGTTGTAACAACAGACCAAGAACAATAAGTACATAATGGAGATATTTTGCATCATAATTTTGGATTAAGGCTATAAAAAGTAAAAATACACTTTTAATTCTTATTTTAAAATTGTAGTCTAATTTTCAATTTTGTATACATTTCATTTTCTTTCAATTAAATCATTAAAAAAATTATATTATACTCATATATTCATCTATGGAATATATATCTACACGTTGGTATGTTAAGCAGGTATTTGTTGAAGTGAAATGCATTACTGGGAGAGTTTTTGTTGATGAATAGTTTCATGGGTGAAACATTATTAATATGGTCATAATTTCGTTGGTAAATTAAGAAAAAAATTTAGTCAAGTAGAAATTCAGACATTTTTTTTATAATTAATATTTAAAAAAATTTATTTTAGTTTCTTACTTTTTTAAATATATTTTTTTCTCTCTTTCATTTTTTTTTATTTTTTAAATATATACATTATAATAATTAATTTTTCTTTAAATTATAATACTTTTATTTTATTTCTCTCTCGTGATAAAAAAGAGTAATTATATAGAGAATATCCACAGATCATACATTCTCCTTCCATGGAAGCCAAATTACTGATGACTAATAGGAACACCAAATCATCGACGAACCTGAATCACCTTCACCTAAGACTCAAAATCCACAAATCCTCCAAAACCCTAAGACTCAAAATCCCCAAGTCCTCCAAAACCCTAAGACTCAAAATCCCCAAATTCTCGAAAACCCTAAAGACTCAAAATCCCCAAAGACCACACCGCAACTTAGTCATCTTTCTTGAAAAGCCTTCCGCAATTTAAAATACTGTCATGCAATTATTTAATTAATCAAATAAAATAAATATATATGAGAAATAAAATATTAGACAAAAATTATATATTTTAAATAATACAAGAACTAACGCGACAAAAAATAATAAAACAGATAAATTTGAAAAAATAAATAAAAGGGACCGAAATAACATATTGCATAAAGAATTGAGAGAAAATGTGTCTGCGAAGAGAGAGAAGAGTGTTGCACAAGCTTAGCTCTAGAAAATGTAATTATGGATTAGGGCTATTTCTTATTAACCTTTCTAGGAAGATATAATAATCGTAATTTGGACCTAATTTTAAGTGAATTATGTATAATTCTACATGAGTGGTTCAAAATGTATCTATAGTGTAAATCCTACAACTTCAATGGCTATTCTGGAACAAAAATAATTAGGTTAAGGTTGTGATAGCCAATATTGAAAATATTTATGTCTTCTTTCTAGAAAAACTCGAAGTGTCTCTAATTATTACCTGTGCAAAACAAATATAAGATACTATAAATTAGTTATTAAGTCCACATAGACCAACCATAATTTTTATCCACAACTTCAAAACTGAGTTCAATGGTACTTGGACAAACGTCTTGTTCGTATTGGAAGACTAATTTAAGGGTGAAAAGATGGCCTTCAACGCATAATTGTTTTAGTAAAATTCTTTATATAAAATTTAAGTTTTATACAAAATGCAGTTTTATATATAATTTAATAATAAAATCTTGTATATTAAATAAATTTGAGTAGACTCTCTTCAAATGTGGAGCCTTTTCTTCATTTTGTTTTTCTTAACGTGTCACATATGTTCTTGAACATATATTACATCCACCATTTTCCTGTTTTCTTTTCTCATATGATGTTCCTTAAATTGTAATGCATCTTAATTTATCGGTTGTTAACATGATTTGGCCTTTGTTTGACAATGGTAATATATGCTTTTCTTTCGAATATATTGCTTTGAATTTATATTTTTAAATTTCATGAATATTACTTCTCTTATATTTAATAAAAACTTCAATATATATAGATATGATTTGGATCTTTGAAGTCACTTGTGAGTATAAGTAATGAACTCGCATCATTGAACTCATCAGAACTGCAAAATCCTTTTGAATGAACTACTCATCCCCCACCACATCCTGATTTTTGGCTAAATAGTATTGAAGTTGCATTCAAAGGTGGTAGGTAGGAATGTACAAGGAACAAGGCCCACGTGCAAGGATTGGTACGTAGTACTATGTTGTTTAAAAACCATTTCTATTCTAAATCTCAATTATATTCTTGTAACGTGTGGTGCAAAAGATTACGATTTGAACCAAGGATTATATCAAAACATTAAAATTTAAAATTATAAACCTTCACTCCTCACTACAAGTTCTAATGGCAAACATTCCCAACTGAATCTCAACATGCTTTACATAACTCGTTTTACTGGTAAATATACAATAAAAATACAATAAAATATCATATACCAAAATGATAACATTCACATTACTTGCTTAATAAGCATATAAATAGATCATGCAAAATATGTGGACTCTACTTCATAAAAATTTGCCAGTGTTCGCATCCTTTAACGCAACTCAAGTAGTGAAAAGACACTAATCAATTCATAGTACAATTACACATGTTATGCTAATTTGATCCACTTCACTGGGTTGATTCTGATCTAAATGGCCTAGGAAAGAAAAACGTATAAAGAAAAAAATTCATTGAATCAAAATGTGCATAAACTCCTGTGGGTCAAGGTCACGATCAATTTTTCAAGTGAATTTAAAAAAAAATGAAAAGTTCAAAAATATAGTTACTTTAAACAAAGTACACATGAAAAAAAGTATTAACTTGATCTAAGTTTGACTATTTATAATATGATTAAATTTAAATAATTAATATTTTTATGATGATTAACTTGACTATAACTCTCAAATCACTTAAATGATAAACTTTTATTTCCTTATGTGAGAGTATTATTTGTGAGTATGTTATAATTTGTATATCAAATAATTATATCTAAAATTAAAATTAATTTCATTAATTTAATTTAAATTTTAAGAATATATTTTATAATCAATTTCAAAAATAACCTAAAAAAATACTTGTAAATCAATAATAACATAAAGATTAATTATTTGTAATCAATTAAATGATAAATTCTTAAAAGGAGAATTAGATTGATTAATCAATA
Source organism: Sphenostylis stenocarpa (assembly GCA_963425845.1). NCBI lineage: Eukaryota > Viridiplantae > Streptophyta > Magnoliopsida > Fabales > Fabaceae > Sphenostylis > Sphenostylis stenocarpa. The sequence continues at coordinate 1,265,323 of OY731398.1, read as the reverse complement.
TAAAGCAAGTTATTCTATATATTGTGTCCATTTTCAATTTTACCAAAACCTTGCTGATATGTTGAAGGTAAATAATAAACTTATATATATATATATATATATATATATATATATATATATATATATATATATTATTATTATTATTTTTCAAAAGGTTTTCAAAATTAATCTAATTTATACAACAAACACTCTACCCAATTGTTTTATTTGTATTTCGAATACATAATTATTGACACTCTCTCACTGACGTCTCTAATCAATATATCTCATACATTCAGGAGATCTAAATGACTAGTTGCATAATGTAGGGTTCCGCTTGTTTTAAAAAACAAAAAATATAATATAATTATCTATTTGATTTAATTAAATTATTGTTTAGACATAGTGAATAATATAATAAATGTTTTATAAAATAAAATAAATTTGGATTGAGTGAAAGGTAAAATTAATAATATAGATTCAACCTTATATTTTATATGATTATATTTTATATTATTAAGTATTGTGCTTTCAATAAGATTAAATTTTTGAATGAAAATACTATTATTTTTGTAGTATTATAAATTATTGCACATCGATTATTAAGTAATATGTTTATAAAATTAAATTGATTTAATGTGTATTTATTTATTCTTTTTAATGTACTCTTTGTTTTGATTGCAAGTGATTGTAATTGAGAAAACCCATAAGTCTGATTAAGATAATGTAATATGGTAATGTCAGTGTTGTCTTTTAATATTGTAAATTATTATATATTAAATTATTATGTATTTATACTTCTTACGATATTGGAATTCAATTTACATAAATTGTGCTTGAAGTAATATAGTATTTGTTTATTATTTAACTTATAAATTGTATTTATTATGATTTTATAAAATATGATAAAATAATAAGTATTAACTTAACAATTAAGATTAAGAGTTTATCTTATAATTGATAATAACTTATTACATTAAAATCTAATAAGATATAAGATTTAAAGCTTAATAGGTACACAATTGTATATTTTAATTTTGATATTTAATTTGTATAATTTATTCTTTATGATAGAATAATATTTTTTATTAGACAATTAAAATTAAAGTTTTCTATGTATAAGACAATAACTTATTACCATAAACCCTAAATATTATTTAATTAATCATATTAATATTTTATATAGCTAAAGATATTAATATTTTAGTGAACAATGGTCAAGCAACGAGAATTAAAATAAAAATTTACTCTTCTCTTACTATAAATATAATAAATGGTTAAACTATGTGAAATATAATTCTATATATTATTTTTATACCCAATAAAGATTATATAAGCATAAGATAAAGTGAGATATTAGTAAAAATATAAGAGATTTAATGATAACTTGAGTAAAAACATAAGAGATTTAATGATAACTTTTCATATTAGATAAGCATAAGATAAAGTGAGATATTAGCAAAAAATATAAGAGATTTGGTGGTAATTTTTCATCAATACGTGTGTATATGTATAGGAAAGTTTATATTGAAACGTGAGATAGTGATTTATGTGAATGTAATATTTTTTTATGAAATTTGTGCTTTATTTTGATATGTGGTTACAATCATGTGAACTTTTCTTATTTGTGTTTTGAAAATTTTAATTAATGATTTAATATGGTCAAAAATCTAGGTTATTAGCAGCATGAAATTTAATGTTATTGGTCATTTTTAGATGTACAATGAGTAACGAGTAATATATTTGTGTGTATACGTTTCATTCATTTATTCATGTTTTTTTTAGAACTGGCTGTGAAAGAAATTTCTATAATGATGGGGGACAATTATAACTAGCTATACCATTTTGAATAGCTCCTATTATAGTTGTTCTAGTTGATAATGGATTTTCTTAGTCTATGTACTTCTACACCACTTCATATGAGTGTTCATTGTATGATGATACTACATGTATTTAAAGATAAGAACATTAGTACGTTTGAGTAAATTAAATTAAGTTATGATAGAATATATATGTTGATAGTTTTAGTTATACTCAACTTTTTTACTAATGTGTCTATATATCAGATATATTCATCACTCTCTTATTTGTGTTCTTTGAATTTTCTGTTTGACCTAAACATCCTTACAAGTAAAGATGTGTTGGCAAGAGAAATATGTTATGGTGTGGAAGCTTATGTTTTTCTTATCTTATTATATGATAGGAAGATAAAAAAATTATTTATTTAATATAGTTTTTACTCTAAGAAATTATTTTGAAATTTTATTATGATTTCATTATCACAAACATGTAATATATATATATATATATATATATATATATATATATATATATATATATATTATTTAACTTTTTATTATTATTTTTTATAAATAATGTATTTAACATGTTTTCATTCGAAGCATATCATAATTCAATTTTTCTTAATTTATTGACTTTTATATAATTTTAGTATAAAAAATAATATATATGCATACATTCATAATGCATATTTTTTTTCTTTTGTAGGAGAAAGATAATTTGAGATAGACTAAATTGATGGAAATAAATATCTAAATTGATGCGATCGAGTTTCACTCTTTTCTAAGCTCAAATTTGTTTGTGCAACCTACTTGTAGGACGTTACAAATGAAAATTTTGAATCAAATTAATTAACTTATGCGGGAATCCAATTTAGTTTAAGTAAAGGCCAATAATAATCAACAATTAAATGAAAATCAGCGATGAATCACTTAAAATAAGAAAGAAACATATTATTTTCTCCAAATCAATCTCGGACATTTCTCTTCACATCAATCCAATTTTGCAATTTCTCAAATATTTCTCTTCACATCAATTCAATTTTGCAATTTCTCAAACATATTATTTTTTCCAAATCAATCTCAGACATTTCTCTTCACATTTCTACTATTTAATTGTTTATAATTTTTATTTTATTCCAAGATCTTGCTTAATCTTCATTTCATCTCTTTTTCAATTTTAATTCTCAATTTAATTTTATAGTTATCGATTCCAGAAATTTTAAATTAAATTACTACACTATTTTATTTTAAAGTAATTTTTTATTTTGCACTTCTAATTAAAAACACTTTATTTTTATTTTATAAATTTCAGTTATTTAAATTCTCGCTTCAATTTAATTTTAATTGTCATTGATATTCTATAACAATTTGGTTTTAATTTTTATTATTTTATATTAATTTATTTTTTTCACTCTTTCATCTATCTCCCTATTATTTAGAAATAATGATATGTGGTAATCAATATATTCCTATAATCGTATCCTTATAAAGTTCGACACATATTAAGAATACTATATTAATTTAACAACTTATTTATTATTTTTTATCAATATTTTATGAGACCAAAATACTATCCTCAATCTCAAAACAAGTGATCCAATTCAACTATCTATAAAAAATTATTATGATATGTTTATATAAAAATAATTTATCTAAAAAAATTAATCTAACAAAATTAAATAAAAATTAATAAATATACTTTTAAAATTTAGATTATATTAATAAAATTAAATATAAAAATATGATATATAAGCTATAAGAAAAACAGTAAAAATTAGAAACTTACTTCTATTTTTGTCATTTATCTTTTAATAATCTAATGATTTAAAATATTAATTTATCTTATTCATTAAATTATTAAAATGATAAACAAGTCTATAATTTTTATTTTTTAAATAAATGAGTGATTTTTTAAATTAATTTATAATATATATATTAATAAAATAATATTAATTTATTTTTATTGAAAATTTTATTATTTTTTATAAAATAAATCAATCCATAAATTCATAAATTGTCTAATCTAAACCTACTTAAGTCATCAATTAAAAAAAAAAGGTTAGATCAAAATTAAATTAAATCATAATTATTTTTTTCGGATTTCTGATATCAATCAACCTGACTTGAATTATTTAGACACCGATGCATATAAAATATTTTATCAAGTGGGTTCTTTCATACATTAATGAAGAGGTCCATTAAGGAACATAACCGTAGCATTATAGAATAAATTTAGGGAAAACCATAAAACCCACGCCAAAAAACCATTTTATATAATTTTGTATAAAAAATTCGATTCCAAATATAAAATTTATGACAGGATTGTGTATATTTGATTATATGTCTTTATAGTACGTGGAATATAATCAAATTTTACTTTTTCTTATTACAATTTTTTTTAAGTTAGATTTTTTTTTTACTGGTTTGTATTAGTTTCTTTAAATCTATTCCATAGAAACTAAATGCAAATAATCGACATGCGAAGGAGTAACCCAAAATTGAATGTTTAAAATAATCTCAAAATAATAAAATGAAAACTAAAAACAAAAATATATTGAAATAATATCATCGAAATTGATGGAATTTTGGTGCACCACTCCATACAGAAAAATCCAGATCATTAATTTCCTAAAGTATGAGTGGTTTTATAAAACTTTCCCGAGAGGTATCTAAAATGTGAATGGCTATAGTTGTGAAAGTTTAAGGAAGAAGACAAAGTGATTTGATTAGATAATGAATGGTTATAATACATTGAAGATGTTAGGAATTGGTATCTTTATTAAGTGGTCGTTTAATTTGTTTTATTCTAAACACTGCACAATGATGCAAAATAATAAATTATGGCCATTAATGTTCTTATTTTCGTGGTCTTGTTTCAGATCTTACAATATCTTGTTATACGTTTACCTCAATTATTAAAGTGTTTGGTTATCTTTAAATAATCGTAGACTCATTTTTTTTGGGTACTGAATTCTGACCACATTTTTTCGATTGATTTTTTATAGTCACATTTTGGCTCCACAAATTAGAGATCAAATGTTACTATCATGTTCTTATTCAGGCATTCATATGTGAAAAATCTAGTACAATTGGTTCTGAACAAATATATAGTATTGTCATTGTCAATTTTTAGGAAAATATTGATATAATGAGACTAAATATATTACTAATTCTTTATATAGGTTTTTATATTAAAAGTTATGTTATTTCAGTTCTATCAGGTATATGCTATCCAATATTACGTAAGTATTCGGAGGTTAAAGAATAAAGAAAATGAAGATTATAAGTAAATAAAATACTTTGAAAAAAGACTAAACGAAAAACAAAAGGTAACTTTAGAGAGACTAGAATTATATAAAATTTAAAACAAAAAGTATGATACATATAACTGTTAACTCATAAAAAGAATACTACTACTATAGGGTTATATTGTTAATAGAAATTGATATATCTTACAAAATATATTAAAGATAACTCAATGATTAATTAATTATGTTGTATAAATAGTTGCGTTGTTATTTATTGTAAAGTCATGTTGATCAATAATAAAGAGATATATTGTGTTCTAAAAAATTCTAATATAATATCATATTTCTAAAATTATTCTTCTTTTTCGCACATTTTTTTCTTCATTAATCAACTATGACTAATCACAGCACTGATCACCTCATGCATTCTGATCTCATAAACTCTAATAAAATATGTACTTCTTTTGTACTTTTAGTTAAATTATCTTTATTTTCTCCAATTTTACATAGATATTCATTTTTGTATGTTCTAAATAAATAATATTTTCTAATAATTTATGAAAGTGATAATCATTTCCATTATTTATTTAAAATTAAATTTTCAATTAAAATTTTCTACCATTCTTTACACACAACACACGTATATTTTACGTTAATGTTTGGAAAATAATACTCTTAATTGTCAATTACATTAATTCAGCTAAATTTATGGTAAATAATGTACGGAGAAGGACTCATTTTCAGTAAACAATGTTGACTCCAACGGTTAATATCTTTTTTATAATTAAGATAAAATTATATAATAAAATAAAAGTATAATGAATATAAAAGAAATGAATATAAATATAACTTACATACTACATTATTATACGAATGATAATATGTGATAAATTCTTTATCACCATAACTGACATTTTCCTAGCTCAAATTTGTCTTCTTCTTCTCTGTTCTTTCTATTTCATTTCATACATACAATTTATAATTACTATTATTTTGTATTACTTAGTGATAAATACATTTTATTTATGTTTTTAATGAAATATATTTTATATATGTTTATCTTATTTGCTGATTTAGGAAAATAAAACTAAAAAGATGCTTAGCCATACATTTTATTTAATATTTATACATTAATATATAAAGGATAAATTAAGAAGATTAGAGATTTAATTATTAAATATTTTTGCTTAATGAAAAATTATTTTACTCAACGAAAAGGACATATTAAGAAAATAAAATAATTTATCATTGTATTATAATGTAATAATTAAAATTTAAGAATTTATAAAAAATTTTAAATTTTCTTAAAATATATAACTAGTAGTAATGCTTAGAATAACTCTAATTTTAAATGAATTTTAGATTAGGGAAAGTTTAAAAGTATAGGAGATATTCTAGCATTAAGAATAGTTTAGATGGGAGATGGTGGGTTAAGTTTAATGATAATGACTTGATAAAATCTTTCTCTAATTAAATCATTTTTAACAAAGACAATAACTTTTTACAAGATCCAAATAGATTTTAATTTTTAGTCTTAAAAATATTTAAAATACATAATGTGATATTTTAGTGCCATCAAATTCCTTTTTAATATCAAACTCATATTATCATTTTTAATACTACTTATATTATGATACTTATTTATAATAGTACCATTTATTTAATTTTTTTCTATATTTAAAGTTTTCTATATTTAATTAAGAAATACTAATTGAAAAGAAACTTATACTTTCTTTTAGTCATTATATTTAAATTTGAATATTAATAAAATCATTGGATTGATCTAAGTTAATTTTGTAATCATCCTATTTTAATTTAATAATATTTTTATATTTGAAGATAATATTAGATATTTAGGTTAATGTCATTTATCTAAACTTTTTTTCTTTAGAATATTTTTAAAATAATTAAAAAATATTAATAATTTTACAAAGACTTAAAATTTTTTTAGTCATTATATTTAATATTTTATATCAGCATAACTATTAAGTTGATTGAAATTTAATTTCATAGTTACTACTAATTATTAGTAACTATAATAATTTAATGATTGAAATTATAATTTCTCTTAATAATAATTTCATATTTAAAGACAGTGCAAGAGATTTGAAGAAAAAAATAACAAAGAAAATAAAAAAATTTAAAGGAGATAAAGATAGAATTAAAATTAGTTATTGTTTAAAATAAAATTAATACTTTCAACATAAATTAAAAAGTAAGAAATAATTTTGCATAAATTAAAAACTAATTTATCTATAAGTTAAAAGTCAAAATAAAAAGTTAATATTAAAAACTTTTATAAATAAAGTAATGTTAATTTCTAAATAATATTTTACTTTATTGTTTCATATATAATTGATAATAATAGAGACATAAATCATTAAAAAGAAAAAGAAAAAAGCCTAGGCCAAGCCGATGGTAGCATATAATTTTTTTAAAATTAAATTATGTAAGATTATATTATATTTTGATATGTTCATATATTATTATTACTTCCATGCGTCAGTTAAAAATTTAATATTTCTTTAGTTTAGCTTTTTAAGCCCACGCAAATATATAATATTTATTATATTAGAGAATTTTTACTTTAGCGTTAACTAAGCAACTTATAATTTAAATATATTTAATTATTATTAAGTTGTTAGTGTTGGAATAACATACACATAATTTTTAAAGAAATCTTATTTTTGCGTTAATTAAATTGACGTCTGTTTCAAGAAGTTTTTTTTAATTATTTATTAACGTTGGTTTAATTATTATGAACACTAATTTTTGTCAAAATTTTAAGTTAACATTAATGTTGGAAACTATTTACTAACTTGTGACGATAAAAACAGTCTGATTTGATGAGATAAGGATCTGTGCAGAAGAATTGTGTTTGGTTTATTATTTATGTGTCACGTTTCTTTATTTTTATTGTTGTAGGTTATAAAAGTTTTTATATTAATTTTTTAATCTAAACTTTTGATATTGTTTAATAATTTTAATAGTTGATATTTCATTTCAATCAATATAAATATAATGAAGATTGTTATGTTGAATTTATCAATTTAGAACATAAATTAATTCTAAGTTTACAAATTATTTATGTAACTGTTGATTGGGAGTTACTTTTCTTAGAATTATGAATGATTAATTGAATAAGATGAATTAATTAAATTTAACTATTAGAGTATAAATTATTAAGATTTCTCTAGATTTATCCTGTTGTTATAATTTAAATTTAGACATAAATTATAATCAATAAATTAAAATAAATATTAAAATATTAACCACTATTTTACATAAATATATAAATTTACATTATTATTATTATTATTATTATTATTTTGATTTGATAACAATCATAAAAAATCCACAAATTATACGAACTTACCTCTTTTATCTATTGAAAATTGGATTAGAATAAATCACAAAGAATATCATGACTTTTACTAGAATTTGAAATGTTGAAGATGTAACACAAGTTTACATAATAAGATCATAATGTTCCAATGAACAGCACTACTTGAGATTTTTTTGAAATTTAAATGATGAGGATGACATTTCATGCTAAAAGATTCAGTAATAAAAGAAGAACTAGACATGTAAAACTACTCCAGAATGGGTGATCAACATAAAAATGAAAGAGTTAAAATAGAAGATAGAAGAATATAATATGAAGTACACAATATATTTTTAAGCAATAATTTTTTTTCTTGTTTTAAATTGTTAGCATTAAATATTTTATTTTAAGGAAATTTTATAAATTCTATCGGCATTATAAGAATATTACAAAATGTATTGTTTTAAAGTATTTTTAAACAATTTAGACACTTAAAGTTAATGTTTTTAAAATATTAGGTCAAAATTTAAAATTAAAATCGGTGAATTGATTTAATAAAATAATATTTTTATAATATAATAATATATAATAATATATAATAAGTTAATAGTAACAATTTATTTTAGAAAAAAAAAAGAAAAAATAATAAAAATTATTATTATAGTACTGTAAGTTACAATAAATATTATAAATATAAGATATATTAAAAACAGTAAATTACAATAAATATTAATTAGAGACAATAAAATACATATTAATTAAAATAAGATAAGTAAAACATAATAAAATAACTAATATAACAAAATAAAATATATTATATTTTTTATAAACAAAATTATATTAAAAAAATTAGATATTAAACTTTTCTTGTTCAACACAAAAATCTAACTGATTTATCAATTTTTGTATCGATTATTTTGGTTTTATTTCAATTTAATTAAATTTTGATTAATTAAAAATAACAAATCAATTTAATTAATTAAAAATAACAAATCAATTTTTAAACCGATTCGCAGTTAGACTAGTTGAACTAGTATTTTCAAATCAGTCTTTAAAATATATAAGTTTGACTGTTTTGAAAATTTGATTCTCTTTTATTATTCTTTACAAGTTTCTTTTAAATATATATCCAAATCAACATTTTTATTTATTGTTTAAATCCATTATTTAATAATATAATTATAATAAACACTAATAAACTTAAAAAAGTTAAGATCTCATTAATAATAATAATAATAATAATAGAATGATTAGGGATTTGTTTGTGTATAAAAAGAGTTATTAAGATATATTTTTCCATCGTTAAAAGTGGCTTGATTTTTTCATTTTTCTTATCCTTTCCATATTTTTCTACTTTACCTATACAAAATACGCTTTATTGGAGATGTTCCAACGTAAATTACTTGTTGCACACTACCCAAACAACATATACAAACAACTCACGACCTTAGTAGAAGGCTAATGTTTTCCAAGAAAATATTATCTTGTTTAAAAAGAGAGAATTACTGGAAAAGGAAGTTATAACATGCTAGGTAAAAGATGGAGAATAACACTAACATTTTTGCGAACAGAAGTGAAAGCCAAGTTGCAGCGCCAAACAATCAGATCCCACGCTAATGCTCCTTGCAACAGTTATTGAATAAGTCATAAAGTTGACAAGTGAACCATTCTTCTACCAAGATATATACAAATATCAAGGATGACATGCTTTCCTCAAAAAAAATTAAGAACAAACCAGGAAAAGCTTTCATTCCTTGGATAATATAAATGAGGTCAAACAAGATTATATTGTATTGGCATAAGAGCAAACATTCTGGAACACATTAACAATCACATATCTAACTTGTTTTCATTACATTCGATTCTACTATAGAAACACATGAAATTGTATTGTTGTAATGATGAGAAAATTAATGTTTTGTTTCGATAAGGTATTTTTAAATATATTAAATTTGAATTCTTTTAATTTAAACTAATTTATTTTTTTAAATGATTTATTTGAATAAGACAGTTCAAATTTATTGAAATTTAATTTTTTTTAGATAAAGTATTTCAATTACTATCAAATATAAAAATCAAATTATTATTAATATATTATGAATTAAATCCAACTTATCAATACTTTACCTTTATCCGTATGGATAAGATTGGATAGAGAAAGATCATGATAGATTAGATAGAGTCAAGTTACATCGAAACATACTAAACTAGTACTAGATCAAAACAAATTGTATTAGATTAGGAAGATCGAGTGAATATGGGTTAAGCTGATAGGTTGAATTATTGAAGTTGTGTTGGACTGTGTTAGGATGGGTTAGGTTAAGTTAGGACGTATGAGACCATGTCGAGCCAAGTTGAGTCCATATGATTTAGGTTGCATCATAAGTGAATAAGATAAACAAAGATTAGATAGGTTGGATTAGGTCAAGACAAGATGTGTTCGGTTAGGATGTATCAAATCAAGATGAATCGGGTTAGACTAAGATAAGTCAAGTTGAGATAGGTTGGATTAGATCTACTTTGATTAGTTGGGTTGAACTTGATTAAGAAGTTTTGATTAGGTTAGGACAAATCAGGTCAAGATGGATCGATATATGTTGGGTTAGGCAATAGAAGGTGAACAAATCGAGAGTGGCGACTCAGGATGGTTCGATAATTGTCAGAATATGTCATGTTGGATCAAACCTGGTCAATCTTGAGCTAAGTAATGCTGTTATGGGTCGAGTTGGATCAACCTTAGTTTGATACATGTTGAGATGTGTCAATAACATTTTAATTGAGATTAAGTGAAAGAGAAAATATAAAGAAAAAGACATAAATTTAAGAAAGAAAAAAAATTGAGAAATTTTAAATTCTTACTTTTTAGGTATAATTTGAATTTTTCTTATTTTAAATAATCAAAATCCTCTCCTCAATTTTTAAAATTTTAATTACTTTCAAATTCTTTAAATAACCAATTTTATGATCAAACTTTTCAAATAATTTATTAAAATTAATTATGTTTTATAAATTTCTCATCCAAATACAATGTAAGATATTGTTCCAATAACCTCAATAAAGAAATTGAAACCAGCTTAATTAATTACAAAATATCCATTGGGAAAGAAATTGAATCAGGCTTTATAGAATATGAAATATCATGATTTTTCCTTTTTAATTAATGTTTAACATTTTCAAATGAGATATCATCATTTTTCAGATGTTCTTACCGAAAATTAAACATCTTTTATCAAATATATTAATGGAGTGGAGTCGTTAAGTTTTATGGATGATATTTGAATTTTAATGAGGAAAAGATTTTATTGATGATAATGGAGTATGGTAATCCATCTTCCAAACACTCAGTTAATAATTAAATAATAAAAACATAACCTTATGAGTTAATAAAGTAGTTAACAAATAGAATGACTCAATAATTGAAATATTACCGTACAAACCCTAAACAATTACCAAGTTTTAAGTTAAATAATGGAATATCTATCTTTTAGGAGTTATTATTATTATGTTATATTGGAAATATAAGATTTATGTTAAGTATTATTTTTAATATAGTTACTATTAATTAATTTATAAAATATTTTATTTATATATTCTTAGTATCATATACGAGTGAGTATATAAGTTCCAACATAGTTTATTATTAAGTAAGTAAAAGAATATAGTTATATTGATTTTTTTTAATCTATCGAACAAGAATGAATTTTAAAAAGTTCACTTACAAATTGGTCGGCTCATATGGATTTTTGTGATTGAACTTACTATATATAATGACTAGTAAAGTTACTCTTAAAACTTCTTTATCGTTAACCAAAATATGAAATTTATTTCGTGCATAACAAATTACTATTGAGAACATCAAATGTGATCTAAATAAAAAAATAAGTTAAGATAATATATTTTGTTAATACACTTGCGTATATTAAAATTAAATAAGTTAAGATTTCATACCAAGATGGTATGTACTATTTGGTTCTTCACAATTTTTAGAACATGATTCCAATAATTCATCAAAATATTCATCTTACTTCCACCAAGCAAACCCATATAACTAATGAATTTTGTGCTATATTTTTCTAAAACCTTGCCCGTGTGCATATCAATCTCTATGGGTAATTTCTCATCAGCACTATGACTAATAGTTAACTCTGAGTCTAGTATCACATCTACCATTTTTCTGGTTTGGTGGTTGATTTAACTCTCCCATTTCTAGATGAGGGAGATATCACACATATCAACCATATATAAGTTAGAAGAAAAAAATTGGAATGAATTATTATATTATTATAAATTGAAAATAAATGATAAATATACATATTTAAATTATTACATTTTCAAATTGGAATGTTCTCCCTTAATCCTTCATGATTGACATATATATCGTTTACTTCATTGTCACATCCAAGGTTGACATGTTTGTGAAAAAAGACTAAATTTAACTTCTATTAAGTGTAAAATCATCATTCTCATGACTAATGGTTCTCCTTGAGAGAACTATAGACCATCTTTTATTAGTAGGATTAGTGACAAATACTTTTCACTTGATATATCATGATGATGACTCTTCTTTGTAACTTGTCTTTTCAAAGTCAATTAAGGTAAAAAACTAAGTCATCAATTTTGACACCTTTATTTCTATCCACCTACTTACACTTAAAAATAGGTACTTTGAAACTTGTGCAATGAATTATCCATATATCTTCAATTACACTAAAGTAACACAAACTAGAGAAATACATTGATTTAACCAAGATCATTACTCCATTATTTTGCATTGTGCTTTTTTCATCTTCAGTTTTTATATAAAATGAATAATTATTTATATCATACATATTCCAACATATCACATCAAAGTTAGACTCACATAACCATTTCAAAAATCTAAAGTTGTATTATCATTTTGAACTTGCTTGAATGAGTCCTTAGTTGCCTAAGAAGTAGAAGAAGTCATCTTAGAAGGATCACGAGGAGCATGACTAGAAGGAAGACCTCCTCCTTACCCTCCATTTGAAAATTTCTTAACATTTTTATTTCTTAAATATTAGAGACTTATTTTTGCATTTTTTTTAGAACCACTTTATACACCTCCTTTTTGAAGACCATTACCTCTTTTTTAGTGGAAAAGAAGACTTAGATATATAGGATAATTGCATGGGCTACCTAAAGGTGTAAGACACTCATTTTTCACGTCCTACACCATTTTTTGAGATGAAGAAACTTGAGATGCGAAATTGGTAGGTTTGGACAACCCAAAAAGAAGCATACATTTTTTTTCATGTTCTCCACACCCTTATTTTGGTGGGCTAGGACAAATTTATCATATTTGGGTCATGGTAACTCTTAGTTTTTCAGTTTAGGTTAAGTTTATGTCTCATTTTTATAATTTCATATAAGTTTCTTCCCCAAAAGCTTATAAATAGAAGATTTTCCCTCACATAATTAAGTTAAACATTCATGACAAGTGTTAGTGACGAATCTTAACCATTGATCCTGAGGGATCAAATAATATATTATGAATAAATAATAAATAAATGTGAAAAGATAAAAAAAATATGAAAAGGAAAGAGGTCAAATTTGTAAATATACAAGCAAGTATACTTAATAATCATTAAATATGGGAAGACCAAAATCATAAATGTTAATATATGTTACAAAACTTTAAAAAATAATTATTAAGTTTGGAGGATCAAAATCATAAATATTAATCTAAGTTACAAAACCTTAGGGATCACAACGTCTCCTACAAATATCCGCCACTGACAAGTGTGTAAGGTTTCTTAGAATGTCTTATCTTGAATTTTTGTTCAACTGGCGACCACCACCACTTATCTAAGTAACTCATCTCCTGGTGGCATGTCAACACTCCATCACCACCATACTTCTCTTTTTTTCATCTTTTCTTCTTTATTTCTTCACACCATTTATCTAAGGGGATAGTCCATTTTTTCAACTATTGTCTCTAGCTTCTTCCATCTCCTGCTCCCTCCTCAATCCCTGGAAATGCACCTTCACACCTATATAGGTAACATCTTGGTGTTCAATGAAAATTTTCCTTGATTTTACTTACTTTATTGTTTAAACTCTGTATCTTATCTTTTTAAAATTTTACACCTTACTTTATTATATATCAAGTGGTTTCATATATTTGTTTATAGCAATGAGTGGTTTAATGTATTCAACCCTTTAAGGAGACTAACACATAGTCTTTGATGGGTGAACTAGTACATGTGTAATGTCTTTATTTATTTGACTCATTTATTTTATATATCTTATTTAAAAAAAATATTTTTAAAACTACAGAGAAAATAATGTCCAAAGATTTTTAAGAGCTTTGTTGAATTTCTCTTTTTATAATTAACATGTATTTTCACTTATTATGCCATTATTACACGTGACGTAAATTTAGGGAACATATAAAATAAAGAATCCAAAATTAAATAGTTTAAAATGAAAACATTCAGATTGAACATGGAAAGTCTTACCAACCTTTCATCCAACATCCAAAACTTCACACATACATATCTACCAATAGAGTTAAAGATTTTTCACACGAACTCAACCTCATCTTCATTCCCCTATATTACGCTAAACCTAAACCAAATCCAAATTCTCCTTTAATCCTATTTACCATACGATTACATTCAAATATGCATAAAAACAATATCTTAGAATAAAAATATACATGACAAAAATAAAGATAGCAAAAGAAAAACATCGACGTTAACAAGGTATTAAAGAAGAATTAAATTTTTGCGAAACTTTGTGAACCAAAAAGGTAAGAAGGTTAAGAAGACAAAGACTAACATGATCAGGATGAACAATACAAAAGAAGGAACATTATTTGAAGGTGTTGGCGCGAACAAGAGAAAAAAAAATGACGAACTGGGTTCAACGACTAACAATACAAAAGAAAACTTGTTTTTTTAACCTTAAAAATATTTTGTATGTGGATTTTAATAATAATTGATATAATAAATTTATCATATTTAAATATTATTATTGTATCGCTTATTATAACAATAAATTATAACTTTCATGATATATTATCCTAACCCTTTTTAATTTTTTTATTAGTGACTCAAGAACAAAAAGAATGTTGTGTTGAATCCTATTCCAACAGTTACGTAAGTCTCGGTCATAGTTATAAAATATATTACATGCGCGGTAAAAATATAAAAATAATAATTTTAAATAATATAAATACATTCATGTCTTGAACTTAAAAATAGAAAAATTATGACAAACAGTAAATACGCATAATTATCTTTTACAATAATGTTATTGCGTATCATGTCTTCAACTTAAAAAAAATTATGACAAACACTAAATATCAACTACATTTTTTATGCATATAAAAATAAAATATTGTTTTATTTTAAGCTAATATTTATATTAATTTATTGAATTTATACATAAATAAATTACAACTATAAGATCAGGCAGAAATATATTTTTAAAACGCAGATCCAAGATGATACTACAGTGTCTTACTCTGATCCCACGATTAACTGTAACATATATGACTGTTTCCATTGTTAGCTTCTAATATTGTGTAGGTCTTAAAAAAAAAAAATTCTCTAACGTTATAGTGTCGCCATATGATTTGAAAGATACAAAATGACCGAGATTCTTTCAATTATGAGAAAATTGTAGAATATATATATATATATATATATATATATATGAGAGAGAGAGAGAGAGAGAGAGAGAGAGAGAGAGAGAGAGAGAGAGAGAATAAAATAATTATTATAACTTATATATTTAAAAAAAATCAAAATGATATTTTAAAAAATTAATTATATAAAAAATTGGAGATACAGATATTTTATTAGTATAAATTAATTAATAAATAAATAAATTCACTTAGATTTATTTTTTATCTTTTGTCAAAGATTTGAATTTTTATTATTATTTTATATTATTAAATTACTAAAAAATTAAAAATAAATTTCTCTATGAAAAATTAGAAATTCTCTATATTTTAACTAATTCAAGATAAAAAAAAAATAAAAAGTTCCTCCCGCCATAAAACTTTAACTTGGATAAAGTTGAGAAAATTTTTTATTTAGATAAATTCATGAGCAAATGGTATATATATATATATATATATATATATATATATATATATATATATATATATATATATACACGTGTGTGTGCGATAAAACACATAATAAAATCCATACTAATTACTATAATGAGTACTAATTAGTATAATGATATATTTTGTTGATATATAAATAAACACATATTTCAGTGATATAATGAGGAAATTTATGGTGTTATTATATGACATCTACTTACTTCACAATACTTTCTTGTATATATAATATATAGTACATATAATACGTGGAGGTATCTGTGGCCAAGCTTTTGTGAAACAATCTAACCTAATAATTATTACACCGTAATTAAGAGAGAAAAAAAAATACATAAAGGAGAAACATTATTTATGTATGCATAATATTTGATTTTATTTTCAATTTCTTACTTAATAGTCATTTATTACAGGTTATAAAGAGCAAGAAAAAAAAAAGTTGTGTGTATCTGACTTGTTTGGATAGTCCAGAGAGATCATATTTCCTCAAGTGGGACCATTTGAATTAATCTTTCACTCCCCCACAATTTTAAGCTTCTTAATTATAACCTCTAATGCTGGTAGGATTTCTATTATATCTTATATTGTTTCTTCTTTTGAAGAAAATGTATAGCATAGACACCCGATGTTCAAATATGGAGTGCATGTGCGTGTGACTTGAGACTACGTAAAGACACTCGTCTCTTATAGTATGGCAAAATCATAGTCATGCATGCATGTGTTGACATGAGAAACATAGTTAGGTACGTGGAAACATTTCATTATCCCTAATACACAATGTTCATTACAATTACCAAATGACTTAGCCTTGCCTCTATTTAAACCTGCCAAACCCTTATTAACATCTCAACATCTCTCTTCCCCCTCTCCCCCTCCTCCCTCCCTCTCTCTCTCTCTCTCTCTCTCATACTAAATAATGGACAAAAAACTATCCAGCATGTCTCATGATCCTGAGGTGAGAAAGGGGCCATGGACAATGGAAGAAGACTTAATCTTGATCAACTACATCGCAAATCATGGTGAAGGTGTTTGGAACTCTTTGGCGAAAGCTGCTGGTAAACATATTTTTGCTCTTTAACTGTCATTTTTTTTTTCATTCTTCCACTGTTTTCTTTCTATTTTCTTCTTCATCTATCTGTTGTTCCAACTAAAAGACCTAGGGTTGCGAGAGAATGATTGATCGTCATCATGCTTCAACAGGTCTTAAACGTACTGGAAAGAGCTGCCGGCTCCGGTGGCTAAACTACCTCCGTCCCGATGTTAGAAGAGGGAATATTACACCCGAGGAACAGCTCTTGATCATGGAACTTCATGCAAAGTGGGGAAACAGGTGAACTTTATCACACAATTTATATATGAATAATAAAAACAAACTTGTTTGCACATCAGCATTCATTTAAAATATATATATATATATATATATATATATATATATATATATATGTTAAAACAATAATATAGTCCATATGTGTCCACCACCAAGATCCTTTGTTAGGGTAAATGGTAATTTTTTTTTTAAATCTCAGATCCACCATTTTGGTTCTTTCTATTATAACTTTTGCCTTTTGGTTCTTATATTTTAGAAAATTTTCATTTTTATTCAATCTTCAATTTTATGTTCGTTTTATTTTTATTTTTTTTTTAATTTTACGTTTTAGTTAATTAAATTATTTTTTCATGGTACCTTAAATAAATTGGTTAGTTTTAAGGTTTAATTAGTCAAGAAATATATGTAAAAGATGTTGAGAATTTGACCAAATTATGAAGTTTTTGTAATATGAAGACTAAAATTGTTAAGAAAAATAAAAATATGAAAATCCTGGATAAGAATTAGAGAGAAGCCAAATTTATAATTTAGCCTTTAGTCACCACCCTTCTCTATTTTGAAAACGGTGCAGTTGTTTGTTGATCTCTTTTAACATTGCATATATTAGATGGCACGATCAGTACATTCTTGGGAGACTATTTGTGAGGAAGGAGAGAACTTTAACCAAGAAAGATTTCAAAATATATGGGACTTGTTGAAGACACACATAGTTCTTGTGGAAAATCTATATATAAAATTTTAGAGCCTCGAAATGATTCCCATTCTCATCCATGTATGAATGAACTGAATTTTTCCTTTAAACGGTACATGTTGTCCATCTACTGTTGCATTTGATCCTCACCTCTCACGTCCTGAGTTATGATATATAAGAAATATAAAAATATGGTACATGTCCCTTTTTTTCTCTTTGATTTTGAAATATGTTCTAGTTGTAATGTTGTTTCGTGAATTTTTTTTTCTTACTTTATACACTTTGCATTTTATTTTTAAAGTAAACTATAATAGTGAAATAAAATCAAATTTAGAGAAGCTGCTGGAAAAGCAATATGTGCACTGGAATTATTCCAAAAGAAAAGGAAAAAACATTTCAAGCTTGAATCAGCATCTATTCTCCCAAAAAATATGTTCTTGTCATATTATATTTTCTTCCATCTCTTACAACTCTTTATAATGGTAAAAGTAGGAACACGTAGAATAAAAAAAAAAAAGGAAATGTACCTCTAATATATATGTATATGCATATAGATGAAGGATTAGAGTGGTTGTAAAATTTAAAGCACATGCAAATTTAAAGAAACTAATAATACAAATATATATATATATATATATATATATATATATATATATATATATATGTATATATATATATTCTAATTTAAATTAAGAGTGTATGAAAAGTGCAATAAAATAAAAGGAAAGAGAATGATATGAAAAGAAAAGAAAAGAAAAAGATCAAAGAGAGTTTAAAAAACTTAGTTATCTATAACATAATACAAATTAATACTAACATAGAAAATATACCAAATATAACACCATATTTCTTATTTATATTCCATAATATAAAGTGAAAGATAAATATTATATAATTTATTTTGGTCTATTATATATATATATATATATATATATAATATTTTTCAAAATAATTGTTATTATTATTTAAAGTAAGGTTAGCAAATAATAAGGAATATGCATCAGTGATATATATCATGAAAAAACCAGAGAGAGAAAGAGTTGTAAGGTGATTATTAAAATTGAAGTGCCATAGAAAAAAACATTGAGAAAAGAAGAAGAAAAAGTATAAAACAAGTCTAACAAAAGAGAGAGAAGGAGAAATATAAGAGAACATATGTGATGACGTGAATATATATAAATGGAATGAGATGAGAAAATAAAGAGGAACAAGGTAGTCGTAAAATTACAGTGTAGATAAAAAGAAGGGAGAATTAAGAGAAAAAGATAAAGCTAAAAAGGTGATATATGTGAAGAAAAAACAAAAAATATAAATTAAGATATACAAGGCGGTTGTTTTTAAGTGGGAAAATGATAGGATTAGCATGAAAAAGCAAGAGTAATGTGTGGAAAGCGTAAAGAAAAAGAAATTAAAAAAAAAATCAATGGTTGATTATGAGTATTAGTAGTATAAATTAGAATAAAAGTTTGATCTCCTAAAGGAATTTAATTTACAACTGGGTATCTCTATAAGGAAGGTGGTGGATGAGAAGGAAGTGAACTAGAGCAGGGGACCTTCTTTTAATGGAAGTGGGCACATTTTTACATGTTTCTTGTTCTAATGAAAGTGAAATATTTGATAGAGTTTAGGTAATGAAAACGGCCCAAACCATACCCTGTTGGCTTTTCTTGACTAGGGCAGGTGTCCTTGAGGATAAGTTGATATGGTGTATATATAAACAACTACTACCTCCACCCTCCGTACCATTCTCACTATCCAATTTTTCTGTCTCAGCCTACAGCTCAAGCAAAACAAGTTCTTACGAGGCAATTACAAGAACATATAGGGAGGGGATAGAAAATAAGTAATTGTGTACACACGAAAAATAGAACCTTTTGTAGATAATGGAATGAAAAGAAGTACAAAGAGAAGAGAAGAGAGATGTGAAGCATATACTCTCTACCCGAGGCATTCATTGAGAAATCTGGTTTTCTTATTATCTTGTAGCCCCTGCTACAAAGCAAAGGCATACATCAAAGGAAACTCAGAAATTCAGCATCTTGCGTACCTCCACAATGATCGTTTTATAAGTGAGTCCAACATATGGTCAGATTCATCCTCAGCCATTGAACATGCCCTCCTTTCAGACACAACCCTATTTAATATAGGAGTCGCCACTTTTTTCCTAATCAAAATCAAGATGCTTTCAACAACCTCAGACAGCATTTAATTAGATTTCAACTAATTAATCCTTTCTTTTTCAAGAAATTGCCCAAAACATTTTTCCTTACTTTTCCCCTTCCACCCTCCTTTACACTCTCTCTTCACATATTTCAATGACCCAGTCACATGATCATCTGCCTTTTTACATGTAAATTGTAATAGGTGTCTGCACATTAATTAGGTGTCTGCTTCAATAATTCTAAAACAATTTTTTTTTTAGCTTCGAACAATTTATTCATTCATTCATTCCCATTTGTTATCAATTAAAAATAGAAAAAAAAAAACCCACAAAATTTATTCTTTTACTCGCAGACACTCTCTAAATTTTAATTATATCTTAATTAATTATAGAACTTATTGTATTTATAAACATATATCATTAATTTTAGAATAAGTAGAAATTGTTTATGTTTGTGTATAATTATAAAACTCATTTAATATATATATATATATATATATATATATATATTATTTTAATAAAATTTTATATTCTCTAAATTGTAATTATTTTGTAAAGATGAAACAAATGGCCAGTTTTTAAAAATATTGATTTTTTTTCGAAGAAAATCTTTTTTTATATTGAAAAAAGTTGTAACAAACGGGTTTGGAGGGGACAAATTCAATGTTATAAAGGAATATGTACTCTTGTCAAAATCCTTACTTTGCGTATATAGTTATTTTTAAAAAACTTATTTAGATAAAAACAAAAAAAATAAAAGAAGTTCGCATATGATTCAAATTTATTAGAAATTATTGAATAGTGTGAATTCGATTTAATATATTCTTCCAGTCTTACTCATAACTTCATAGATTTCATAAAAAAAAATTATTATATAGAAAATGGTAGATATTTCATAATTAATATATTTGTTCGGTAAGAATATCTGAAATTTACTCATTTCAGAAGTTTTACAATCAAGACAAAAACCAGTACTATACTATTCAGATATCTGTTACTCTCTGTTACAAATTATTCATTTCCCAACGCAGGTGGTCCAAAATTGCCAAGCAACTACCCGGAAGGACCGATAATGAGATCAAGAACTTTTGGAGGACTAGGATCCAGAAGCACATGAAGCAAAATGAGAGATGCCAGCAACAGAGTAATTCTGAGACAAATGATCACCAAGCTTGCACTAGCCAAGTGTCTACCATGGCTGAGCCCATGGAGACCTATTCTCCATCCTGTTATCAAGGAATGTTAGAACCATTTTCAACTCAGTTTCACACAAATCCTGATCATTCCAGTTGTTGTACAAACGACAACAGCAACTACTGGAGCATGGAGGATATCTTATCAATGCAGTTAGCCAATTACTAAACGGGGACTAAACCTACATATAAACACATAATATGTATAAAACCTAAGTGTTGAAGTTCATAAAGCTGGAATCTGTGGCTTAAAACATATCAGGTTTGTTATATAAGTAGTAGGATGTTTGCACTTAGGTGTTTTGCCTACCATCAATATTGGAGAACTCAATTAGTTGTGTGCTGTAACTTATTATGAGCACTTGAGTAAACTATATCTGCACGCAATTTTACAATTGAGATGATATGTGTACTATAAAAGATATGGTTGAGAACCGCATCCGAGGCTTGGGATCTGAATGCTCCCATGGGATCTTGATGTTTTTCTCAGGATTTTGTCTTTAAAATAGACCGCTTTAAGAGAGATAATGTTTATAAAGTATCTTTAACATCAAGCGATATGCGATTGTTGAACCTACTGGAACAAATATAGTTTATTTTATATAAGGGGATTTTCATAGAATAAAAATTGATGTGCTTTAAAGTACAGACCAAACAATAGTAGATGGATAAACATGATATATATTCGAGATACACGACTGTTTCTTAAAACTTTCTCATGTTGATAAATTATTTCTTCTGTTTTCCTTTGGATTTTAAAACATTAACACGATGAAGTCTGGCACCGTAAATTGTGTATCAAAGTGTAAGATGAGTTTGGTATAGTCAGATAGTAGTGCCAAACTAACCTTCACATAAACGGAAATACAACTATGCATGTGAGGTCATGAACTAGCATTAGTCCCCCATACACACATCTACATCTACATCTCTCTCTCTCTCTCTCTCTCTCTCTCTCTATATATATATATATATATATATATATATATATATATATATATATATATATGTATCACCTAACTAAAGCCACAAGAAATGGACACGTGGTCAGAGAATAGCCACTTTAGTAATGCTTGTTCATATCAGACTCCTTTTTCCTTATGGTGCATAGCCATGCAACATTAAAGACCGACGGGAACCTAACTCTTGTCCATGGATGCAGTGATGTCTTCACATGGGCCTCCTAAATTCACCCGATCACCGTATTCTTTTTGACAAGGGAAAACACAACAATGAAAACTAACACTATCATTTTATATTGATAGTTGCTAACTGTAGTTCTCATCTATCATAGAATTTTTTATATGACAGTGAAGGTCTTGATCATGGCGTTGTTTGAAGTCGGGTTAATGCATAAGCTTTTGGGTAATTCTAACTGAAAGACATTGTCATGTAGTGAGCACCAAGTTAGGCCAGTGACGATATCAGAGTAAGAGCATTCGTGGTGTGCCAAACTTCAACTTTAGTTTAGCTTCCAACACACACTTATTCGGAGAGAGAGGGTTGAGGGGGTAACTAAGAGACTCGTCCTGGGATTGTGCCGTGTCCTATTAAGGAAACAAGGACAAAGTCTTGTAGGCTTTAACTTTGTACCTATGCCATGCCAAAAGGAACTTGCAGCAACTATGAACCACTCATTCTATTCAGTCACATGTTTTATGTGCATAATTCAATTTCAACTCCCAAAAGAAACCTTACACGTGAAGTGATAAGGAATGTTCACGTGGTGGGTTTGCCACTGGAGCAGAATAGGATCAAATTGAACAGATGAGTGAGTCTTACTTAAGATCCTCATCAGTTCATTACTCGATACTTCCAGCTGCATCAATGGGGCCAGGATATTCCCTTTCGCGTTTTCTTCTCTGCAACGGTTATTTTTCTTTCTAACTGGTCATTATTTCACGCCACCTTTTTAATACCTCTCTTTACATTATTCAAAAGAGCATTTTGGCCTTCTCCCTCCCCTTTGCGTTACTACATGTAACAGAGGTGTAAAAAGTATTGTGAAATGAACAATTTTATTTCCATTTTTTTTTAAAATGGTAGTAACGGTCAAAACTAGTCAACTAGTTCTCATCCATTTTCTTAATCATTTACTACAATGGCTCTTTTATTTTAGTCGTTGAAAAAATTTCTGATGTACTAAAACAATACGTGAATAACCTAAATTTCAATGGTATAGATATGTGAAAACACAGCTTTAAATGGATATGCTTTTTATTGGATGGATGGATGCATCTCCATCAGAATCAGAATTTGGAATTTCTCTAAATTAAAGCAACATATCAACCTTTCACACCACAATTATGTAAAAGTTAGTTGCTGTGAAATAAAATCATAGCTGAAAACCTGGGAAGATATGATTGACCGATATGCTCGACTATTGATAAGGGATTGTTGTTAAGCCAAAAGAGGTCATAAAGAGATCAATCTGATGTTTAAAAGTTAGTTGACTACGGGAAGATGATGGTAAAGGCCAATATAAAAGCAACGAACAAAAGAGAAAGATGATTATAACGAATGGATTTGCAAAGGGACGACGAGTTCCAAAGAAATAGAACCAATAATAACAGAAGGATTGAAAATATTTTTGTAGTGACCGATTAGTTGATACAATATCTAGAGCAGTTATTCATGATTAACTTGTTTCCTCCAGTATAAAGAGAGATACTCAGCAATGTTAAAGGCCAACGAATCAATGCAATAATCAATCATTCTTCTCTTCATAATTTTTCTATAGTTTACAGTATCATTCAGTTTATTCTGTTTTTTTTGGAGACACTGTCTAGAGTGACCTAAAGACCTATATATATATCCAGTCAAGAGATTTGTCCCGTTAACGTCTTAACATGACCTGATATTTTCTTCAAATTATGGAATTGTGCTGGAACATCTTTAGCTGAACGCATTTCGGCTAACTTCTTTCACGTGACAACAAAATCTAATGGTTAAGATCACTGTTGCAGAGGCAGTATCGCAGAGGACAAGCATAAAATAGAACTGATAAAAAGGAAACCAAGGCTAAATTCTTTTAGATAAAACAAAAAATACAACTAAAAGATAGGAGTCTTTTCTTGGATAAAGTAAAAGTCATGGCTAATGTCCGAGTCCACGTAAAAACCGCCCATGATATTCATATATATATATATATATATATATATATATATATATATATATATTAGCACTTCAAGGTATCATAATAAGACTATAGGAAATCCAAATAAAGCTCAATAAACTTAGAAGTTTAAGATTTGGAGTCTCACCTTGCTAGACATCCAAACCGAGGGCACGAGAGGAAAATATCGTCACGAAAAGAATATTTAATTAGAAGCAAGATGACAGTCGTATAAATATATATATTCTATAACTTGTTATTTATATAAATTGTAAAAAAATAATTGACGTTAATTAAATATATAATAAAATATTTTGTTACATGAGTTAAACAGTAAGATATCAATGTTTGAGGCTTTTAAATTAAACATAAATTAGAAAGTATGATGCACAAATTAAATTTCTTATTAAGAGAAGTCAATAAGGAAAAGTCAACCGTTGACTTTAAATTTCAAAATTTAGTTTTTTATTTATAAAATCAAAAGTTGATTTTTTTCTTACAAAGTCAACTTTGTTGACTTTTATCAACTCTTTAAAATTGAAAAAAAAATATTAATATTTGTTTAGATTGGAGAGTGAATTTTAAAAACCGCAAAAGTACAAATATAAAAAATAGAAAGTGTAATTATGTAAATTGAAAGATGCTGAAAATAAATTAAAAGTTAAAATTTTTTATTTATTATTTATAATATTAATTATTATTTTAATATATTTTTTAATTATATATTACTACAAGGATAAATAAACAAAAGTAAAACGTTAGTAAAAATATTCGATTTAGTATTTTGACATAATTATGTAAGTAAATATTTTTACCTAAACTAAGGATATTAGTGATTATATCCGAAATCCTCATCTTTTTCACAATCTTTGCATTGTGTAGCGGAAATAAAAGTTGGTTTATTCATCTCGAATTATGTTTTTTTTAACAATGAAATACACCTAAAGCTTCATATTTCTTGACTACTCATGTTTTCTTTGTTGTAAGAGTCAGACTCATACACTTATAATAAATCTTAATTAATAAAATTCAATTTAAGAATATCAATATTGCGTATGAAATCCATTTGCAATTAAATAGTTTACTTCTCGGAACACTTTAACAATTAAATCGAACAAATCAAACTAAGACAAGATTATATTACTAACTAATGGGAATGTAAAAAAATTTTAATGCTTGAATAAATATAAATAATTTACTAGAAATTAATTAGGACAATTAATTAGAAGACTGTTGCTCCTCGAGTTTTGGTGACATGACAAGTGGCAAAAACTCATTATTGGAAGACCGAAGGAGGCAGAGGAAAATTTCTCTCGCATTCTCTCCTCAACGTGGTCGAAGAAAACTCTCTCACTCTCCTCTCCCTTCTCTTTAAAAGTTTCTCCTCCTTCTCTACATAATGGAGGTAGCTTAAAAGCCCAAAGTCTATAGCCTTTAAGAAACAAGACTCGTGCTTTTATCCTCTTCATTGTATTAATTAGCGTAAGAGTTACGAGAAATTCAACTCCACTCTCTAAGCCAGTTTATGGAGTGAGTTCAGGTTTTTCTTGTGTTTATAAGTTAGGAGCGATGTCCGGATAAATAATATAACTCTCACTTCTCTTATTTTTGTCATAATTTTATATCTAAGCCTAAATTTTAATTTTTTTAAATATTTTTTTATATTATACATAAGATTATTTCTTTTATATTTTATATTTATGAACTTTTTTTCTTATGCACTTTTTATTTTATTTTTTTATCTTTTTTCAATTTTTTAACCAATCAATTTAATACATTTTTTTTATTTTACACTTTTATATTTTTTTAATTTCTCCAATCAATTTGATTTTTTCAATCTCTTTAAATAATTTGATAAATATAAAATGAATTCTTCTTCTTTTTTATATTTCTCTAAATATGTTATATGGATGGTAGTAATACTTAATATTATTTTATTTATAGCTTATTTTTATTAGATTTTGTTATGTGATTATTATATTATTCTTATTGTTATATATCCAATTTTATTCAAATCTTAATTGAATAATAGTATTTTTGAAGGATTAACAAAAATTGATAAAAAAATTTATTATTTTGCACTAATTAAAAAAAATTGACTTATTAAATATTTTTTTATAAACTATATATTTTATATTTATTAATATTTTAAAATGACAAACTTAAATAATTAACTTATATATGTATCAATATAATGTTATAATATATAATAATAACAATATTATGAATATTTTATATCCATATAAAGAAAAAAATTGATAAAATGTTTCTTTTACTTACATATTTTAATATAAATATAATAAATTAAATTATATACTCAATTAATAATAATAATTATAAATTAAAAAAATATAAAGTTATAAGTATTTATTTATGTATAAAAAATAAGACATAAAAAATATTAAAATTAATTTATTATAAATATAATTATTTTTAAAAAATAATATAAAACAAAAGCGGGTTGAAGGTAAGATACC
Organism: Sphenostylis stenocarpa; assembly: GCA_963425845.1. Taxonomy (NCBI): domain Eukaryota; kingdom Viridiplantae; phylum Streptophyta; class Magnoliopsida; order Fabales; family Fabaceae; genus Sphenostylis; species Sphenostylis stenocarpa. Next base: position 1,237,910 of record OY731398.1, on the reverse strand, counting down.
CAATAGAGATGGGAACTTAATTTTTAATTTTGATGAGTATAAGAGGTGGGGATGAGGGTGGTTAAGAGAGTTAGGAAGCAAAATCCGTCCTACCTCACCTTGTTTTCAAGCCTAACCCTGTCTTGTCCTGCCCCGATTCTATTACTCATTCTCATTCTTAGTTTTTTTTTTATCTTCTTAATGATTTAAAACTAAGCTCTCATGTCCCAGTTGAATTTTGAGTTTTCATGTCCCTATCTCCGTTCTATATTATTTTAAAGAAAATTATATTTACAATAAATTAATTTTAAGATTATCCTTTTTTATGTATTATTTTTTATACATAAATAAATATTTATAATTTTGTAATTTAAAATTATTATTATTGATTAAGTATATTTTTAATTTATTATATTTCTATTAATATAATTAATTTCTTTTAAAATATTATTTTAAATTTTATTTTATTTTCTCTTTGCACTCTTTAATGTTGTGTTTATTTCAGCAAATTTATTGTTCACGCAGATGGAAAAGTGTGAATCATTGTTGTTTGTGTCCATGAATTTGAACAGAAATGTGCAGATGAATTTGAGGGAGAGTGGGCAAGAAAGGCTCCAATGTAATTGAGGAGAAACGCGAGGAAATAAAGGGGAAGGAGAGTGAATTTACATTCTTGCCCTCCTCTAAGGAATCTATAACAATTATAACACTGCTTCTTCACGTGCATGCATGCAGCGAATCAGGAAATCATTCAGAGGCTTGTTTGTTTGCATTCCTTTCATGCAGGAAATCATGGTTGTGCATGCAGGGAATCGTTGCAGCTCAACCACAGCTCTCACATGCAGTTATAGTAGTCATCCTTATCCTAACGAGAGTGGTCATTAAATACACACAAGGAGTGGTTTATGGGGGTGAGTTGGTTGTTCGTCTCTGAGGTGAGTTCATGGAGGTCCATTTGGTGTGTGTGGTGTGCGTTGGTGGTGGTGCTTGACTGAGGTACTAGCTGAGAGGGACAAAGATAATCGATTATGGGGAGAGAACCGATTCTTCGTCCATAGAGAATTGATTCTCACTTCATTGAACTAATGGAGAATCAATTCTCACCTTTGAAAGCATGAAGAATCGATTATTCTTGATATCAGGATCGATTCTTGGCCTCGACTCATTACATACAATCGATTCTCATGGGCGAGAATCGATTCTCCCCTCTAGAAGAATCGATTCTCAGTCACGTTTTATGTGAAGGAGAATCAATTCTCACGTGTGCATGTGACATTTATATGTTTTGCCTTGGTTTATAGGTTGTAAGTGGTTCTCCTCCGTTGTGTGGTCATGGAGCTATGGTGGTTGTGTTGTGGTCGTGATGGTGCTAGTCCGTGGTGAGTTGTGGGTGGTGTTGGTCTTGTGGTGAGTTGTGGGTGGTGTTGGTCTTGTGGTGAGTTTGCACGTGGTGTTCATGGCTAGTTGGGCGGGGGAGGTGTTGCTGCTGGTGTGGGTGGTGTTGTCGTGAGTGGAACGCATGGTGTTGGTGGCGCGACTGGTGAGTTGGATGCTGGTGGTGCTATTGTCGTGAGTTGATTATCATGGTGGTGGTGGTGTTGGTGGGTGTAGTGGCAGATCTAAGACCCTAAGTCAGTGTGTGCAATTTACTTTTTAAATAATATAAATTAATAGTAATTAGCATCATGCAATTGGATACTCTTAACTATACACAAGTCTATCATAGAACAACGGCTAACGGGTTCAAATATATAATATTAGGGGGGTCAAAATAAAAAAAATTTCAAATACTTATAATAATTTTAACAAAATTAAGGGGAGCATTTGTACATTGTGTGTGTGTGTGCGTGTCTGTGTGTGCGTGTGGGCGTGCGTGTGCGTGCGTGTGCGCGTGTGTGTGTGTGTGTGCGTGTGCGTGTGCTTGTGCGTGTATGCGTATGTGCGTGCGTGTGCGCGTGCGTGCGTTTGGTGCTGGTGAGTTCTTTCACATGATGTGGTGTTGGTAGCCCTAGTCGTGGTCTTGATGGGTGGTGCTAGTAGGTTTAATTTTTATAATTATGAATATATTTTGCTTTTTATTAAGATTTATTTTGCAAAATTTGTGTTAAAAAATTTGCCTATGATTTAATAGATGAATGTTCAAAAAATTTGTAGGTAGATAACAATTTTTTTTATTTTTCTAGTCTTAGAATCACTCTTCAAGCAAAACTCTATGCATAAATAAAAATGACTAATAACTGAAATATCGTCTAAAGTAACTAACAACTTTTTTTATTTTTCTTAATTACAAAAATTAAATTCTTTTCTTGATCAATATTCAAAAAATTAGAAATAATAAAAGGAAAATAATCATTATCACCTAAAAATATATATTTTAAATTAGAAGACAAATGTTTTAATTCAAATATAGAAAAATTACTTAATTTTCAAAAACATTAATTTCTTTTTGTGGAATTTTTTCAAAATTTTCTATTTTTTATTTCCTAAAGCTAATTCACTAAGCTAAACTTGTGTTCACTCAATGTTACCTATTATTTTTTAATGTTTAAAATTTTGATTTACGAGCTCTTTTATGTTGAGCAAAATAAACTTTTATTCAATGGAATCTTCATAATATACATTAGGCATTGGATCAAATTCGCTACACAAGTTCAATTGTCGCCCAAAACGCTCATTACATTGCTGAAAAGTACAATATAGGTCTCGTTGAGTGAATTTAACTCTCCCCTCAACGCTCATATAAACTTTTAAAACACTAGAAGATGTGGCAAAAATTTCACTAGGTGAGTTTAGCTCTCACCCAATGACTAACTTGAACTTTGACACTAAAAGTAATTCTACTTAATTTTCACTAAGCGACTTTAGCTCTCGCTTAATGATAATTGAAAATTGTATTATTGTAAATGGTTTGGTTTGAATTTTGCTGAGTGAGTTTAATTCTCGTTGAACCACTTTGGCATATCAGAAACAAAATCAATGAGTTTCTCATGGAATACAGTGATGATCTAAATTAAGGAGCTTGAGGACATGTTCAATAATCAATTCATCAATGATATCAATCCTCAACACAAATTGATCAATTGACAGTGTGACATGAGCTAATGGAAGGACTAATTAATGAAATTGAGCATATGTAGTTGATAGGTAGATCAGGGATGAGTTGATGGAAGGACTAATTGATAGCATTAACACTTGAAACTTATAAGTAGATTAGCCAGTGACATGGCAACTAATGAGATATCATTTGAGTTCTTATTGAGACACTCAGAAGCATAGTATTCTCTATCAACACTTCCATTATCAACACTTCCATAAGTCTAAACATTTACTATTACACAAGTCACTTCGGAGAGATGTGGTTTTACTAAAAAAAATTCCTAAGACATTCGAGAAAAGAAACAAAATTACACAAAAACAAGAAAAACACTCGAGAAAAGAAACTAAATTACACAAAAATAAGAAATGCAAGACAATTTTCATGACAAAAATAACTAAACAAACACAAATTTTATTTCAAATTTAGCACTTAGTGATGGAATTTTGTATATCACAAATTTGCATTTAATATGTTTGAAGCTTATACTATATGTGGATGTTTGTCCTCTCAAATTGCCTTTACTAACAAGTGTTTGCACTATTTTAAAAGTCCCCCCTTTCCTCTTAAGGTCGTCAAAGAAGTAGCTTTTACACATCTCCAACAACACCTAAAAATGCAACCTAAAAGGTGAGCTCTCAATAAACAATAGAAGACTAAAAATTTCACTTAACCTAAGAATAAGAAGAGGAAAATCAAGAAAATATTAATAAGATATGGACTACTTTCAAATGGAAAGGGAATAACTGATATGCAATCAAGTAAGAGTGAATCTATAGCAAGGCAATCTAACTAACATTGGGCATGAGCCTTTCTATTCAAGTCAATGGCATATTCAGACAAAATAAGGTCGAGAGACCTTCCTTGTTTATTCATCCCCTACCAGTTAGTGAAAGAACGCAACCTTGGGATTAATTCCCCTTGGTTCAAATCCAGTCTTCGTCAACTAACAACCTTACTAGGGCTTTAACTCACTAAGGCTCAGAATCTGACGACAACATTTTGGTTGCATAAAATGCTGACAAACAAAGTTAACAAGTTGTTAAACTAATACAATATAGTTAACCTTGTTGAATTTCACAAGGTCACAATTATAGGAGCGTACACATTACCACACATCATTTTCTCTAATAATAGTAAATGGAAGATTGATGATAATAAAGTGAAAGAACGAAAAATAAATTGAAGCAAAATAAAAAAATTAAAATTAAATTACAGTAGAACAATAACGAAAATTAAATTGAAGCAAAATAATAAAAATTTAAATAATTAGAATTTATAAAGTAAAACTGAGTGCTTTTAATTATATTCGTAATTTTTTGAAATAACGCGCAAAATTAAAAATTTCTTTTAATTAAAATAAAAGAGTGTAGTAATTAAATTTAAAATGGTCGAGAGAGATAAACCTAAATTTAATTACAAATTGGAATAAAAAATAGTAAAATAAAATTGTAAAATTGCAATCGAAAAATAGTAAAATAAAATTAGAATCGGACAATTGATAAATTAAAATTGAAAATGAAGTAAATGGAACACTAGAATAAAATAAAAATTTTAAAAAATTAAACTAAGCGCATAATGAATAATATAAATTCAATAATATAAAACTAGAAAATTCAAGAGAGATTGCAAATTAAATAACAAAAAAGAACAAATCGAAAAGAGTTACATTAGATTCTTACAAAGATCACCAAATTAAAAACTAATATAAAGGAAACTAGAAACAGGTCGAGACAAAATAGTAGTTCTCGTCCAAGAGACGGAGATTGTGTTTTTACGCTATTATCATACCTCTATTTATAAGAGACTTTGACCAAGAGAAAATAAGTCTAGAATTAATTATAATAAAATTATTTTATTTTTTCTCAATTAACACTAGATTATTGTGCAGCGAGAAATTTCTAGGATTGATCAGAGCAATTCAGATTCTTCTTTGATGTGAGTTGATCTAGTGCTAAATTGCATTATCGTCACCATCAAAAGAGGCAGTCGGAGCGACGCAATGGTTTCGTTTGATTCGCATTTTTTTTAAATGTGGTTCAACGCTTTTTAGGTTGTCCGATAACTAGGCTAGACCTAAAAACGAGGTTTTCAAAAGGTTCGAGGAGTCATCACCAATGTTTTTACCAAAAACATTGGAAAAGGAAAAAGAAGACAATGGTTTTTTAAAGAAAAACCAACTTTGGTCATTACAACCAGAATTAGGTAAGGGAGTTACTTACGTGTAGGGAAGGTATTAACTTTCCTACGACACCCCTTTCGGGTTCCCTATAATGGATCATTTTTTATAAAGAAATAATAACTCTAAAATTATGTTTTTACCCTTATTTATTCATTGCGAAATTAAGTTATCGACTACATGGCCCTAAATGACTAATGCACAATGATATTATCTAAAAAGCAATAAAATAGAGAAGGGAGTATGGAGGAACCTTCGAAGCAAGCTTTTATAATATGTTCTTGAAAGAGGGTGCTTTTTGACAAACCCCACACTCTACAATGATGATTGCTCTTTCTCGCAACACTCTAGAACACTTTCTAAGAACTCTAAGAAACTCTGGAAATGCTTCAGAGGGGTCCTAGGAGAGTAATTTGAGAATATTACAGTAGAGAAAGTTGTAGAAGTGTGTCTAAAGTGTGAGAAAGTCCCCCCTTTTATAGGAATTCGCACCTGTCAGGACAGGACCGCCGTCTCGCCAAATGGAACAGCGGTCTCGCCCTTAGTCAACGACGAGATGGTGGTCTCGCCAAACGAGACAGCAGTCTCAACCCTTTGGGTGGAATTTTTTATTTTTCTTGTACAAAAATCCTTCCTATTCTAATATGGGGCCTATTGATCAATCCTAAGGACCTTTTAGGCCTTGTCCATCTTTGAACGGAAGTCTTCTACTCTTTATTTTGAGGTCGAGCAAGATTTAGGGTCTACATGCATTTAATTCTTGATTTTCGTAGCCTTTAATTTAGCTAAATACAATTAATTTGATTGATTCAAAATTTTCATTTGTAATGTTGTGTAAATGGGCTGCATAAGCAAATTTGGGCTTCTAAGAAGAATTAAGCTTGGTTGCATATGATGCTTGCTATGAATTTAAGCCTTTATTTCTATCAATTTGGCTAATCTCAAATTACATTTCTCCTAAAAAAAAGAGAGAGAAATATCCACTGTGGATATATGAATGTATGTTTTCATGCTAAAATTATACAATATGCAACAAATTTAGAAAATTTAAATTATTCTATATTTTTAATGAAAACATGTTAAATGAATGATTTATAAAGAAAATAATTAGTTTAGAAAATACTCTTAGATCATAAAATCAATAGTAAAATGACATACATCAAAATCACCTATTGCAAACCAATATGCGAACCTAGCATAAAAAATCCAAAAATAGGTCAGAGAGTCTTTACCTAGAAGTACGAAAATGAACCTCCCTTTAGAGAATGAGGGAAAAGAGGGGAGGGATTGGGTGGTTATGAAGATGGGAGGGAGAGAGACGGGGGAGATTGAAAAAGAGGGGGTAGAAGGGGTTGGATGAGGAAGGTGTAACGATATTAGTCACAATGTGTTTTACGTTTGATCTCATACGGTTCAATAGAGAAATGTTTGCTTTAGTTTAAGAAATGTCACCACTTTTTTTACACTAGATAGTTATTAATCTGACAAGAAAAAATTATCGTAAAAAACTGATTTTGCACTAGTAAAAATGGTAAAATTAACATAAAATATGTATATCACTTTTTCTCTTAGTGTTTAGGTTTGTATTGGTATTCAATTCTACATCATGAATATAAACATTATCGTATGTTTGAAATGCCTTTAATTCCCTCTACTCGAAACACATGCAAAATTAAAGATAAAAAATATTTTTATTAAGCTTGTAATTGGCTAAGGTAAAGAAAATATGCAAAGCTAAAACCATAAGAGAAAAGAAGAGTAATGGGGAATGGAAAATGGGGAACGAGTTAAAAACAAGTAGAAAGCTACCTAGATTTAAACAACATTAACCCTTTCTTATTTTTTTTCTTTTTTTTCTATTCATTTTATTTTTCAAAACACACATACTTTTTATTTTTCTTATCTCTCTCTCTCTCTCTCTCTCTCTCTCTCTCTCTTACATCCGATGAACTTGTAATACATCAAAACCTCAAGACTCAATGATAAAGCACAAGGTAATTACCCTACACTTATATTTAACCAATTCTAAAATAATAATAATAATAATAATAATTTTCAAATCTCCTTTAATCCCCAAGGTCATATAATGGTTTTTTAGTTTGTAAGGCTTATAGTGAGCTACAAAATCATCAAGAAAAAGGTTAATATGCTAAAATGGGTAATCAAGTGGAATTAATGCAAGGCAGGTCAATATGCCTAAGTGACTTAAAAAAATGAAAGAAGGCTAAATTATATCAATAATGCATATGAACAAATAGTATTAAAAAGAGTGAAATCAAGTTCTAGAACACTTATAAACATGAGTATATTCTACCAAAATTGACACAACCTAATTATCAAGAAAAACTGACTAAGCTCAAGTATAAGGAACAAATCTATCAAGTTTGAATCTTCTAACTAAGAATGCTAAAATTATAATTGCCCACAAAAGTTCGAAAAACAAATGAATTGACTTTAAAATATGCTAAAGAATGCAAAATCTAAACTAGCAATGGCAATACACTCCCTTACACTTGAATCAAACATTGTCCTCAATGTTAGAATGTACTGCAAAGAGATAATGAAAACCAAACAAAAGAAAATAAGAACAAAAGAAATAAAAGAAATCAAAATAAAATTAAAAATCACATAGAAAAAAAAACTAAACAAATAAAAGAAATGAAAGTTATGTCCATCAACTCTTGGTCCTCATCCATGTATATGCTCTCTGGTTTATCTTTATGTGAAACTCCTGAAGGAGAAGCATCCATATGATCAACTTGAGTTTAGTATCGGCCTTCTTCAATAAGAATTTGAATACTGCATATTCAGAATATATAGTAATGGCGTAGTCAAGCAAATAAGAACGAAATTTATCTAATGCAAACACAATAGTTAAAATTTCCTTCTTAGTGGTGTTAGACAAATGACATCTAGAGGGGGGGTGAATAGATAAAAAAATTAAATTAGATGCTAAATTAAAAATTGATTTAAGATGTCCAATAATTTGTTAATTCAATTTTAATTATCAGATAAAATATAGATAAAACAGAAGTGATATAATCAAAGAGATAAAGGGAAAGATTCAAGCGTGCACATGTAGGAAGCGATAAAATAAACAAAAGCCAAGTCATAAAGTGAAGAGAAGAGCACATAGTAATTTATACTAGTTCGGGTATAGCCAACCCTACATCCAATTCTCAGTCACCTTTAACACAAGAGTGACCCCAATTCACTATATTTCAAATTCAGTTTACAAATTACAATCAACTCAGTAGAGGAACCAGTAAAGAGTAAACTAATTAAAAAGGCAATCACATCTTTAGAATCCCACTAAGGAAGAACACCTCCCTAGAATCCCACTAGGGATGAACACCTCCTCTGAACAAATCAAAGGATGAAAAACACCTCATTTGCCACCAACACACAAAGGATGGACACCTCCCTAGAATCACACTAGGGATGAACACCTCCCCGAACAAATAAAAGGGATGAAAATACCTTAGAATCCCACTAAGGATGAACACCTCCTCGATCAAATAAAAGGGATGAAAACACCTCCTTAGAATCTCACTAAGGATGAACACCTCCCTAAAATCCCACTAGGGATTAACAACAATCACCTAAACCCTAAAAAGGGAATTAAGACAATAAAATAACAACAACCACCTAAACCCTAAAAAGGGGGTTTAACATCAACCACTTAAATCCTAAAGAGGGAATTTAACATCAAATTCCTAAAAAAAATAAGAATAGTCACACCTGGTAATGAAGACAACAAATTGTAGAAGCCTGTAGAATGATAACTCTAAGAACAAGTGTGATTAACAATAAAAGCACAGAAGACAGTAGAGAAGAGGGTTTTCTCATAAGGTGTAAAATATCTCTGTTGCAAAATTGTTTTCTTAAAACTCAGAATTCTTTTCTTAAAACTGAATGAATGTAAAATTGTATTTTTGAATTCTGTAATTATGTGTATTTTATTTTTCATCAAAATTTATTTAAATAGGAAAATAACATTTAGCCGTTGGTCATTAATACTTTCGTAGAGAAAAATTAGGATGTATTAAAAAACATTTATTCTTCAAAAATGGATATATTTTTCAAATTTAAACTGTCATAATCGATTATGGTACTAGTATAATCGATTATGACTAAGAGAAAATCATTTTTGTATTTCTGATGCATCATAATGGATTATGACAGTGAAAAATGTCATGTTACAAAATTTTATCACACTTGTGCTTTGGAGGCTTATGCATAATACTACTTCATCAACTTGTACCTCCATATGCAGTATTCTAAGACTCTATATAGTCTTCAGGAATCATCTTGAGCTTGCTTGATGTTTGAATATTGTTGACTTGAATCATCATCAAAATCATTTCTTGGGAATGTAGGGACATGTTTCACATTGCAATCAATCTCCCCCTCAATGCTTTCAAGTGGTAGTATAATTAGCCTAGATTATATTAAGTGTGCGAGAGGCATGAGCTATATCATGAGGGATTTTACCAACTCGATGTGACAAATCAACACCAATTGCACTAGCACGAAGTGGTTACTAAGTATATGGAAGTGGAACATCAACAATTACTTATGAACTAAGATCTACACATACAGATGGAATATGCGTTGCACCTACATAAGGAATAGAAATAGGATATATATGGTAGAGTTAATTTCAACACATATAACACACATACTTACATCATAAGTGTAGCAAAAAATTGTATCAATGTTAATGTCTAAAAATTGGGACAAGTCTAAACTTACTCCTAAATCTAAATCTAAATCTAAATCTGAAACTAAGTCTGAATCTGAGTATGAAACTATGCAAGAAACATCTATGTTATCATTAGGTAGTGGTGGCTATTGAACTAGAATGAGTTGTTGGTCTAAAATATGCTACTAGTCTAATAAATTTTTCTAATTCAGCTCTTTACCCCTCTTTAGGGTAATGTCACTAATGTTTCCCTTTATATTTATCTCTAGTTGGGAAAGGAGAACACTAGAACCCTATTGCTACATATTATTGATTGTAATGGATAACTAATCAGTATGAGTCTATAGGACTTGATTAGTTGCATGACAATTTTGCTGAAACTACATTTTTTTTTTGTTAAAACTATAGATTGCTTGTAGTCATCTCTTTATTAGGTCCTCTAAGGAAGGTCCATAACTGGTCTAATAAACGAGATGACTACATTAGGTACAACTAGCTCCTTCAAAGTCCTCTCATTATTATTAACAATCATATTACTGTAATCATAATGAACTAGAGTGCTATGAGAATCACAGTTTAAATTAGAAACAAAATCAAAATCACTAACTAGAACACCATTATCTCCACTAACAAAATGACTTTTTTTATCAAGCTTTCTAAATGTTTCTATCAATCTCAAAATCAAATGAATGTAAAATATGTAAACTGGAGTTGGTAATGCATTGAAATAGACAAAAATAATAAAAAAAAAAATCAAAGTCAGCAATAAAGAGTAAAATGTTGTCAAATAACTATAAAAATTGAAAATAATAACTTCAGAATATTAATTCTTATCAAATTTTCTATTTTCTTTAATTTTTTTAGGAATTTTAAAAATGAAAAAAATCATTTTGAGGCATATCTTATATTTTCTTGGAGAGGTTTGTTAGAGATTGTGATTCTACACTTAGAATTCTTTGGTGTATTATGTTTCCAAGTGTTTTCTACCGAAATAGTAACTAACCCAAATCGGTTATATCGGTCACTAACAAAAGCATTAAAAAATTAAAAACATTTTTTATAGCCCTTTTCTATTTTTTATTCTTTTATAATATATTTTTACTATTTATTATATTTTTTAGAAATTTAAATTATTATTAGATTGAAAGACTTGTCACTAGCAAGATTCAAACTTAATACCTTAAAGTTTGAGACTCGATACTTCAACCACTAAGCTACTAGGATTTTTTGATAATAATTTATAAATAAATTATATTTATATACAAATAAATATATATATATCCGTTTAAATGTATAAATATAAAATATATAAATATAAATACAAACACAAATATATTTATATGTTGGATGTGAGGGCGGACTTAAGGGTGAAAGTGTGTGTCGAGTGGATTTTCAAAATTTTTTATCAAATTTGTGAGCTGGTCTCTTTATATGGGTTTATAATTTAATGACAGAATATAATATTTAAAATTTATTTATATAATAATATAAAATAATTTTTTTCATTATTTATTTTTATTTTATTTTAATTTATTCTTTTTATCTTTTTTTCTTCTATTATTTAATTAAAATTCTTATATTAAAATAATTTTTTCAATATTAAAAATAATTAAATATTTATTTTTAAAATTATTTAATTTAACAAATTATTATAAATTAATCTAATTATAATTATTAATAGAACAATTTTTTCTAACATATATTATTATAAATTAATCAAAATCATCTTTTAATAATTATTTTTTCCAGACATAGATTAATTTATAATAATTTGTTAAATTAAATAATTTTAAAAAATAATTTTAAAAATAAATATTTAATTATTTTTAATAATGAAAAAATTATTTTAATATAAGAATTTTAATTAAATAATAGAAGAAAAAAGATAAAAAGAATAAATTAAAATAAAATAAAAATAAATAAAGAAAACAATTATTTTATATCATTATATAAATAAATTATAAATATTATATTCTATCATTAAATTATAAATCTATATAAAGAGACTCGCTCACAAATTTGACATCAAATTTTGAAAACTCACTCGACACACACTTTCACCCTCTAGCGTGACCTCACATCGAACATATAAATATATAAATATATCAAAATATATAAATATATTTTTATTTATATATTTACATGGATATACATTTATTTGTATATAAATATAATTTATTTGTAAATTTTTATTAGAAAATTCTAACAGTTTAGTGGTTGAAGTATTAATATCTAACTCTAAGGTACTGGTTTTGAATCTTATTAGTGATAATTTTCTTAATCTAATGAAAAAAAAACTTTGTTAATAAGAGAAATTATATATTTTGTGGTAAGACGATGAGATTTTTAGGTTAAACTAAAATTTGGGCTTGTTGTTATGGACTAAAACCCAAAAAGTAAAATATAATTAAATAAAAGAAAAAATATATATTTTTGCATTTTTATTTTCAAATATTAGTTTTTTTATGAAATTATTTTTAATTAAAATAATTAAAGTGATATATATATATATATATACAAATTTTTTTATTTTAATTTATTAATATTATCAAATTTTAGCTTCATGATTAAAAAAATACCAATAATTTAAATTTTATTAATTCTATAATTTTATATAATTATTATTATAGATTTAATTCTCCAATAAATAATAATATTAACACATTTATTAAATTTAAATTCTTTATTTTAATAAATTATTTTGATTTTTTTAACAATTTTTTTAAATAAAAACGATAAAACTTAAAATTAATTTCTAACTAAATCTTCACCGATTTATGGTTAATAGTATATTATATTTTAATTAAATTTTAAAATAAGTTCACTTAATTTTTACACTTTTATAAAAATACTAATATAAACTTAAAATATTTATCCAATTATTAAATTATTTATGATATTAATATAAATTTGAAATATCAATTCAATAATTAAAATAATTTTAATATTTTTATAAATACATTGAAATACATTTTTATTAACATAAAAGTAATATATATATATATATATATATATATATATATATATATACAAAAAGAGACTAAATTAATAATTAATTTAATCATTGATTATATATATAAAAGAGACTAAATTAATAATTACTTTAATGATCGATTTAGTGATCGAATCAATGACCGATTCGGTGATTAATTTAATAATTAATTTTAATTTTTTTATTCACATACTAAATTAAAAAATAAAATCAAATAATTATATTACTAAATTATTTAATAAGTTAATAAACTATTTTTTAAAATTTTAATAATGTTATTAAATTTTTTATGAATTATTTTAAATTATTAAGTAGATTTATATTTAATATATTATTAAAATATTTTTAAAAAATATTTATATAAATAAAAAATGGTCACTAATTTATAGATTATTTGTTTAGTGACTGAAATTTTAGTTACTAAATCAGTCACTAAATATAAAAAGAGAAATCGATCATCGATTCGATTACTATTAGTAATCGAATTTTTCGATCACTAATTTTGATCACTATTAACCATTTTTTAGTAGTGACCGAATCGGTGACTCGATTTGGTGACCGAATCGATGACCGATTTTCAGTAATCGAAATTTTAGTCACTAAATATAAAATGGGAAATCAGTCACTGATTCAGTTACTATCAGTGACTGAATTTTTCGGTCACTAATTTCGGTCATTATTAACCATTTTTCTAGTAGTGCTAGTGATTGATTGCTAGTGACGCTAAGAGTGATTCGTAGGTGTTTAAGAAGGGTAAATGGATTTTTGAAATCAACTATTAATATATTGGAACTCAACTGGTTATGCTGAGAACTGGATGTAGTCCAAGTGGATTGAGTGAACTATTATAAAACTCGAGCCTCTTTTCTCTTACTAATTGCATTAGTTTTAGTATTCCTAATTTTATTGATTCTTGAACAGATTTAATTTTGTTGTTGGGAATTGGTAATTTGATTAAGTTTTTCAAAAAAGTTTTAAAAAATTAATTCACCGCCTGTCGCCGCCGTCAAAAGAGGTGGTCAGAGCGACGCGATGGTCTTTTGATTCGACTCGCATTTTTTAAAAAGTGTGGTCATCACCCTTAGGATGTCCAATAACCGAACTATTCTAAGGTGCGATTTTCATAAGTGGGTTCTGGAGTCACCACCAATATTTTTACCAAAAACATTGGAAAAGGAAAAAAGAAGGTGATGGTTTTAAGAAAAACCAACTTTGGTCATTACAACCAGAGTTAGGTAAGGGAGTTAGTTACGTGCGGGGAAGATATTAGCTTCCCCACGACGTCCCTTTCGGGTTCCCTATGATGGACTGTTTATTGTAAAGAAATAAGAACATTAAAATCATACTTTTACCCTTATTTATTCATTGCAAAATTTAAATAATTGACTACATGACCCTAATATCTAATGCACAGAGAGGGTAATAAAGAGAATAAGGGATGTAAAAACCTTCGAAGCAAATTTTTATATATGTTCTTGTAAAGGGTGCTTTTTGGCAAACTCCACACTCTACAATGTTGTTCACTCTTCTCCTAAAGGACTCTAGAATGTCTAAAAAGAACCCTAGGACTCTGGAAATGCTTCAGAGGGATTCTAGAAGAGTATCAGAGGGTATATTTAGTTGGAGAAGTTGTGGAAAATGAGGAGAGGACTCACCCTTTTATAGAAATTCATGTTCGTCAGACTTGGATGGTCGTCTCGCCTGACAAGGTCGGGACTGCCATCTCGCCAAATAAGACGACGGTCTCGCTTTTGGCAAATGGCGAGACGGTGGTCTCGCTAAACAAAACGATGATCTCGCCTTTGGCCAATAGCGAGACGGCGGTCTCGGTCTTTTGGGTAGAATTTTCTTATTTTTGCGTACAAAAAGCTTTCCTATTCTAATATGAAGCCTATTGAACAATCCTAGGGACCTTTAAGGCCTTGTCCATCTTCAAACGGAAGTCTTCTGCTCTTTATTTTGAGTTCGGGCAAGATTAAGGAGTTGACCCACTTGCCTGGTCGTCCTTCGGAGGCTCCTTCGATGCGGTAGCCGACCCTCTAGATGATAAATGTGTGAACCTCCAGGATGCTCCTTTGATGCGGTAGCTGACCCCTCGGTTGATGAGTATGAACCCCCATCTGGTTTAACGAGTACGAACCCCCGTCTGGTTGTTGTAGCCTTGGGATGCTCCTTTGATGCGGTAGCTGACCCTGTAGCTGACAAGTTGGAAACCTTAGGATGCTCCTTTGATGCGGTAGCTGACCCCTCAGTTGATGAGTACGAACCCTCATCTGGTTTGCGAGTATGAACCCCCGTCTGGTATGAAGAACTTGTAGCCCACTTCGTAGGACTGGATGAGTACGCACCCTCATCTGGTTTGGCGAGTACGAACCCCCGTCTGGTTTGGCGAGTACAAACCCCCATCTGGTTTGGAAGTCCACTTTGTAGGACTGGTGCGGCTTACTGATTTTGTTCATGCGTAGATATTTGGATCTCTATCTTTCGGATACACCTTTTGTTGTGGTGGCTGACCCTTTTGGCAGAGAAAGTGGTGGCGACTTACTGCTATGGCTCATGCGCCGTCTCTATGGGGAGTTTTTTTTGCTTGATAAATTGTTTTTGATTTTGATGAAGTCTTCCGATTTGTCGGGGATTCGTTGGTCTTCCTCCAACTGGTTGAGTGCTAGAGATTCTTTTGTTTTTCGGGCTTTTTGTAATAGCCATTCGACTTTGTTGGTTGTCGGAGATTCTTGGTGAATGCCTCTTGCGTAGGCAGGAATCCGCTGGGGATTTGTTTATTTTTGGGACGCCTATGAGCAGGCAGATGGTTTGCTTGATTGCTTTCTCTCTTTGATGGGAGAATGGTGGTTAATGCTTGAGAGCTTTTTAGTTTTGCCTTTTTCTACGGTTTATTCCTTTTTCTTGCGATTTTGGATTTTGGCTTTTTCGGGATAATGCGTATGCCTTTTTACTTTTTAGTATTTTTTTAGTACGCTGGCTTTTTGAAAGAGAGTAAAGGCAAATAAATAACAAAAAGACTTTTATTTATATATTATAAGCTTTTGTACAATAGATGAAAATATATGACCAGACTCCTAAGGCGGCGGCGGGTTCGACTGCGAGCTGAAGATGACTCTGAAGGAGGAAACTGTCGGAGCATATGTCTCTAAAACTCCTCTTGGCTCCAGATCATGCCGAGTATATGTTGGCTGATCGCGTCCAAGCTCTGGATAACTCCCTCCTGCCTCTGGCTAACAGTCTCCAGTCGCATCTTGAAAACGTCCTACGTCAGGGACATCTAGTCCAGCTGCTGGCGTACAACGTCTATATGGCAATGGACACCGGGAATGTCGTCCCCATACTGCTATTGTTGCTGCTGCTCGAATCTCGGGGGCATGGGGATATCATCTGACTCATCCAGGTCCTGAATGTCCAAGGTCATAGCGAGCGCCGTATGTAGTACCAACTCAAACCCTTGCCTAATGAGCATGCCCATGCTAACGAGCATGGATCCACTAATAGGCTCGGGTCAGAGGGTAGAGGGTATGTCCTCCCTGTTGGCACATCCCCATCTCTCGGCTAGCGGGGTGTTGTGGGGAGCTATGAGGATGGCCCTTGTAGGGCAACTCCCAAAGTCCTTCAGCGCCCTCAGGAAAAAGTATTCCGGGTTACACCTGCGCCCTTGAAGCATGCAGTGGAGGACGAAGAGATCAGATTGGGTGATCTTACCCTGACTCTCCTTTCGCCCGTGCACTGTCCCTTCCAACAACTTGTGGAAAATGCGGAGAGGAGGGCTGAGGGCTAACCCCCTCATTTGGGCCGCCAGGATCTGTGATCCGGTGAGATCCTCCCAAATCTCACCAGTTGTGAGGGTAGTTGGCCGCTCACATATAGCTCCCTGATACTCTGGGGTCAGGGTGTCAACAGACTGGTTAAAGCCCATGATGACGTTGAAATCATCCAACATCATCGTCTTGTAGGTCTCGTTCATGAAATACGAGACCACCCTCGCCGGAGGGACACCCAGGAACATGGTCGGCATGTCCACCATCGTGACAGAGGCTAGAAACTCCATCGCAGTCTCTCGAAAGATGCGGGTAGGACGGGTCTGGAGGAGAAAGTTCCACCCAATACCATGGAGGTAGTCCCTCACGTCCTCGTCCCAACCGAAATCGGTCAGGATGCCGAAATCTAGACACAGCAAGGGGTACCAGGTGTAGCCCCTGATATGATCCAGTCTGGCCTGATGTTGTGGCATGAGCTGAGCTGGATCTGGTGGGGCCTACGGAGCCGGAGTACCCTGGTCGGATCCCCGACCCCGCTTCCTAGGCCTAAAAGACTCTCCTTGTTGCATTTTGCTCAGAAACACTCAGGTATGTATGAAGATATATCAGAAATAAGGAGAGGATGCAGGAATGAGATGCTTTGAAAATGACCCAAAAGCCCCTATATATAGAAAATTTCCCCCAGGGTTGGGATGATCGTCTCGTTTTTTTCGATGCTCGGGACCGCCATTTGGAATATCAAGATGGCGGTCTCGCGCTTGGCGAAATAGCAAGATGGCGGTCTCGCCTTTGGCAAATGGTGAGACGACGGTCTCGCCAAACGAGACGGTCATTGGGTTTTTCTAGTTTTTTTTTTAAGAATATAGGACTTGTTCACGAACATCTATGCATGTAATGTTTTCATGTTATGTGTCCTATAATGTTATTTAGTTAACTTTTTAGAAGGGTTAATTGATGTGTCTTTTGAAGACGAGACCCTTCTAATGTTGTTCTTTAGCTGTATTTGTTTGTACCATTCGGACTTGCTATGACCGAAGAATAACTGTTGACTAAGGAGCAAACTTGCCATGTTGGTGTGATTTTTCCTTTCTCTGGAGGTTTCAATCCTCTTGTTGATTATATACCTCCATATTCTCCCTCTAATTATCATAATATTGTGATAAGGGTCAAGAGAAGAGAAGTAAGAGGATAATATATTCAAGGGCTTGTGTTTTAGAAGGTTTTTATTTATTTATTTTTTTATGAAGGGGGATTTTGTAAGAATAGCTGGCCAAGGTTGGTCAAAGTGTTTAGGCTTATGTTAAACAAACGTTTTGTTTTGGGGATCTGCGTCTTAGCCGATTTCTATTACTTTTTTATGGCTGATCGACTTCCCCAAACTGCCCTTTGGGTTTTCAAACTAAGATATTGTGTTTTGGTCCTGACTTTTGTCTAAATTTCCTCTTTTCTTGTTTTGGGGATACTAGCGGACCTTATTTTGTAACCCTAACTTTTGCCTAGGCTACCCTTTATTGTTGTTCGGGTTTCCTAGCGGGTCAACCCTAATTTTTGCGTAGCCCCCTTGAGTGGGTTTCCTACCGGGTAATTTGCCCTCTTTTTTTTTGTTTTTTGTTTTTGCCTTTGACTTCTATGAGCTTCTTTTGACTTATGTTTTTTCTTTTTACATAACATTGGTGAAACACGGTTTTATTATGACGAGGTTTAACCTTATTCTGTGTTTCTAGTTAATCAGTTTGATTATTTTGGCGATGGCGCGTTTTGCTTGTTTTGACGCACTTTTGAAAATGTTTACTTAAACATGGTTATTATAAGGTTTATACATGAATAGCAAGGAGAGAAGCAAATAATAAGAATTGTATTCTTATTAATTAAGAAGGGAATATATGCCTGGGGGTTGGGCTAGCCCTGGAGAATAATCTCTAACAATCATTGGGTTTACATCCTTTAAGAAAGAAAAAAGAACTCCTACTGACTAGAGTTGCTCTTGACGCTTGTATCCCTCCGCTTCGAAAGATCTGCTTTAATGTGCGGAAGGGAAACTTCCTTTTTCTTCTTATAGCTCGACCCTTCGTAGGGTCGTATCCTAGGCCATGCTTTAGGGGATTGTCCTTAAATTCTGGGGGCTCTTTTATTCCTTGGGAGTTTGCACTGAGCCCTTGGCCAGGATGGTAACCGTACTTCATTATCATGCAGACTACCTTCATGTTGTTGGGAAGTCTCTCTACACTGGCGATTTCAAGCACTTGAAAGGATGTTTCAAGGGCCTCTTTAGCCGCATCCACATAGGGTTGGGTAGACGGTCCACTTATCAGGATGTCATATTCAGCTTGTACTGTGACCAATTTGTCGTCTACTATGAACTTGACTTTTTGGTGGAGCGTTGAAGGTACTGACTTAGCATCGTGAATCCAAGGTCTGGCGAGGAGATAACTATATGCTGGAGTAATATCCATCACATGGAAATCTATGTTGAAGATAGTAGGAACAATTTGGATTGACAGATTGATTTCTCCAACTACTTCTCGTTTGGACCCGTCGAAGGCTCGAACAATAGTGCTGCTTGAGCGCACGCGGGTTCCTTAAATGGTTAACTTGTCGAGTGTGCACTTGGACATCACATTCAAGGATGACCCATTATCCATAAGAACTTTGGCGATGAGATAATCCTTGCATTTGATAGAGATATGCAAGGGCTTGTTATGGCTTGACCCATCAGGAGGGAGTGTTTCATCTGTGAAGGTGAGGTGATCGCTGGTTGTGATGTAGCTGACGATCCTCTTGACCTTTTCTTGGAATATCATATGAGGTACATGCGCTTCACCCAAGACCTTCATCAGGACGTTTCGATGCGATTCCGAACTCATCATTAGTGATAACAAAGTTATCTTTGCAGGTGTACGATTGAGTTGGTCAATGATGAAATACTCACTTTGCCTTATAAATTGGAGTAGCTCATCAGTCTCCTCCTTGGATTCTTTATTCTTTTCTTCTTTGGTCTTTTTATTCTTTCCTTTATTCTTAGGGTCGTCTTCTTGTGACTCCTTGGGGGAGTAGATTCTTCTGCTTCTTATCATGCCCCCAATGCCGGCTATGTTGGAGGTGCTCTCATTGGTGGGTGAAGATTTCTTGTATCTCCACGGTACAACTTTATTTGAATCATAGGGGAAAGGCATCATTGTCCCCTCTTCTTTATCGACTTTGATGACCAACGACCGAGGCTTACTGTCCTCCTTGGGTGGATCGACCGTTGGGGAGAGCCTGCTTACGAATGGTTTTCTCTGATTATGGAAGACATATCAATTAATCTTTCCTTTTTATTATCTTATTTATTAAAAGTGAAGGAGGGATATGAATGTATGCAACTTATGAATGCAGTAGACAACCATAAAGATAAACAAAAGGTATTTTTATTTATTAAAGAAAGGTGTACGTTCCCCTATACCATGCTATGAAACACGTTTTGACAGAAATGGAAAAGCCTAAAGAAACCCACAGACGGGTTCTGATTCCTACGCAATTCCTCTTCGGCTTCCTGTACGCGACGAGCGAGTGCTTCAGACTACTGGTGGACCATCTGGCTCATATCTTCACTATACTTTTGAACCTCTTTTATTTTCGCCTCTTAATGGACCACCAAGGCTTGTAAGTCATCGAGTCTCTCAATGGCTCGGTCTCTCTCTTGCAGAACCTGGCCGTACTGAGCTAACCCATCTCTTTCTTTGGAGTGCAGCTCAATAAGGCTATTGTTGAGTCTCTGGGTGGTCTCTTTCCCTTGATGTACTTCAGACCGAGCCTTTGCGAGATCTTATAGCATCCCTTTGAACGTCTGTGCTTGTTTTGCGTATTCAACCTCAAGGTATACTGATTTGGCGGTTATATCTTGGATTTGATTATCCGAGTTTATTCTAGCAACTTTGGATGCTCGGATAACCTTCTCGCTAGAGTCAACACATTGGTCCTTGACGCGCTCTATCTCTTGGTCCTTCTTCTTGCACTGCCTTTGCAGACCGTCAATGGTAAGGATAAATTCTTGTTCTTTCTCCTCAAGGGCCTTCATCTGGGCTCCCACGATTTCTATCCTTTGGGTCAAGGCATCGACTTGAGCTTAGAGCTCTCCATTTGTTGATGGTGCAGTAGGTAGGGCGCATGGTTGTGACATCCCTCTACTTCTCCTCCATTCCTCATAATCACTGGAAACAGCCACTCGAGCTTTGCCGAGCTCTCTATCTCCCATAAAGACTGGTTTCTCTCATGTTCTTTTTACGGCGAGTGAGTTTGCAACATTGCATGGGTCTCCGAAGAAACACAGTCCTCCGAGCTCTTCCCGTGACAACGCGATTTGGGTTCTCATGAGTTATCTCATAGCCACTTTTGGGGAGTAAGCTATGTAGCCCCTGAGAACCACTAATGGTATGCTCGGATAATCTCCGCATCTGATGAGAATAGGGTCGGGTCAGAACCAAGGACACGCCCAGGATAGGTGGTTGATATTCCATTGTTCCAACTCGACCTTCCACTCCATGGTTAGACGTCGACAAAGAGGGATTTTTGAGAAGTTTTTCAAAGGATCGGGGAACATCCCCATGTGGCTAGAGACATAGAAGTGCATGATACTCCACACGAATAATAGCGAAGAGCAACATCTGAGTGTTCTTCCTTGCTTTTGGTGACAAAACTCAACAGAGAGCAAGGTGTCGACAAGAAGTGCAGGCAAGGGACTCTTTGAGTGTACGTCCCAGGCGAAAAAGGCGTCCATAACGGCTTGATCTACTGTGTCGAGGTGAAAGGGAAAAAGTATGGTCCCAAACACAATCAGAGCCAGGGTTTTGTTAAAGGCAAACCAATCTGCCTTATCAACCAAAGAGGACAGATGGTCTTCTAACATTGCAACTTTCCACCCCTGGATATTCCCTCTTACTATCATGACAGCCTGATGAAGTGGTAATTGGATGATGGCGACGACTTTGGCTACAGGAATATATGATTCGTGACGAATATGGATCTCGGCTGATTTGGGCTATCTCAACATTATTTCATATTCCTCCAAAGTCGGTACTAGATCAAATTACGGAAATTCGAAGCAGTGTAGACTAAAGTTCCAAAAATGGGATCGACACAAATCTTCAGAAGATCAAGAATCCATCCATAAGATTTTTCGAAATCAGAGCGGACCTCGGGTGACATCAATGTACACAACCGTTCTATCTTCTCTACACGATACCAGGGAATGTCCACTTTCTTTAGTTGTCTACTGAACCCCTCCATTTTTCTAGAAACAAAAATGCACACTATGAGTATGATGTTGATGTGGGCATGCATGTAAGTGTTTGTTTTTCCTAAACGTTATCATGTTTTATTTTCTGCGTGATGCATGCAGTGTTTAGGTTTTCATTTTTTCAAAAGAAAGAGAAACTACCTATATGAATGTTCATGAGTTCGATGCTTATGAACAGGATCCCATTTTCTCTTATTATGATTATTTGATTTATTTGGTTTTTATAACTTTTTATCTCTTCTGTCGGACTGTGTGACTACTGAGCTTACAAAGAACCTAAAACCAGGCTAGCTAAAATGCAGACTATCCAAGATAAAAATGGTTTATTATGAAAGAATGATTTTAGAATCCCTTATCTCTTTTGTCTGTCCACATGACTACTTAGCTTACAAAAAACCTGAAACCAGGCTAGCTAAAATGTGAATTGTCCGAGATAAGGGTGTTTATTATGAAAAGGTTCTTGGTTTGTTTGTTGTTGTATGGTTATGTTATGCAACAAACAAATGCAGCAAACAAATACACAAACAATTCACTCATCCGCGAATAGTGAGATGACATTTTTATCACGAGGTAGGGGTATCCTGCAGAAGAGTGCGTATTCAAGGTAGTTCTAAATATCCTCACCAAGGCCAGGCCCCTAAGGTGCCCCCATTATAGGGTCCCCACTCTCCCAGCCTTTAGACCATGCATGACACTAGGACCTTATCGATCTTTAGGCCAAAAGAGGAAGGTTATCACCTTGAGTGGTGGTTTTCGACCATACCGGTGGACTCATGGCCCTCACTACGACAAATCGTACAATGTCACCCACTCCCTAAGGTTATCCCACTTGCCCTCGAGTATAGGGGGAACTGTTGTGTGCAAGGGTTTGTGTACAGTTTTTATTTCAAATAATTGTATAAAGTAAGCATACAACAGTTATTAAGGCCAAACAATAAATCATGTTATAAAAGCAAGAAAGGGTAAAAGCGTAATTTCAAGTTTTTATTTCTTAAATTAGTCTATCACTAAATGGGATCAACTCTCTAGCTTTCCTAGTGGAGTCGCCATCTGTCGTCGCCATCAAAAGAGGCGATTGAAGCGACGCGATGATCTTTTGATTCGACTCGTGTTTTTTAAAAAGTGTGGTCATCACCCTTAGGATGTCCGATAACCGAACTATTCTAAGGGTGAGGTTTTCATAAGTGAGTTATGGAGTCGCCACCAATATTATTACCAAAAACATTGGAAAAGGAAAAAAGAAGGCGATGGTTTTAAGAAAAACCAACTTTGGTCATTACAACCAGAGTTAGGTAAGAGAGTTAGTTACGTGCGGGAAAGGTATTAGTTTTCCCACGACACCCCTTTCGGGTTCCCTATGATGGACTGTTTATTGTAAAGAAATAAGAACATTAAAATCATACTTTTACCCTTATTTATTCATTGCAAAATTTAAATAATTGACTACATGATCATAATATCTAATGCACAGAGAGGGCAATAAAAGCAATAAAATAAAGAGAATAAGGGATGTAAAAATCTTCGAAGCAAGCTTTTATATATGTTCTTGTAAATGGCGCTTTTTGACAAACCTCACGCTCTACAATACTGCTCACTCTTCTCCTAAAGGACTCTAGAATGTCTAAAAAGAACCCTAGGACTCCGGAAATGCTTTAGAGGGATTCTAGAAGAGTATCGAAAGGTATATTCATTTGGAGAAGTTGTGGAAAACGAGGAGAGGACCCCCATTTTATAGAAATTCGTGTCTGTTAGACTAGGACAGTCGTCTCGCCTAATAAGGTCGGGACCGGTGTCTCGTTTTTGGCAAATTGCGAGACGGCGGTCTCGCCAAACGAGACGACATTCTCGCTTTTGACAAATGGCGAGACGGTGGTCTCGTCAAACGAGACTGCAGTCTCGCTTTTGGCAAATGGCGAGACGGCTGTCTCGCCAAACGAGACGGCGATCTCGGTCTTTTGGGTAGAATTTTATTATTTTTGCGTACAAAAAGTCTTCCTATTCTAATATGTAGCCTATTGAACAATCCTAGGGACCTTTAAGGCCTTATCCATCTTCGAACGGAAGTCTTCTGCTCTTTATTTTGAGGCCAGACAAGATTTGGGGTCTACACCCCTCTTGATCTTGGTCATTGTTTCTAACATAAAAATCAACTATAAATATAAAATTATTCACTATAACTATGAAATCTTCAATGAGACCAACTAGATGCATCATGCTTATATTAGCAAATTCAATCACTACAACCTTTAAAATGAAAAGAACAAAGAGAGAAAGAAAAATCCATAATCAAAAGCATCACATTAATTAAAGCTCCTATGTCCAACATAACATTATCAAATTTGTTATTGCTTATGACACATGAAATGGTAAATATCCCTATATCCTTTCATTGTTTTTGGAATTGTGGGATAATGTGTAGTAATTAAAGAGTAACCATTTCTTTCTAAATCAATATTCTCATCTCCATTTAATCTTCTTTTACGAACACATAGATCGTTAAGTAATTTAACATACTTTGGGATTTGCTTAATAGTTTCCAAAAGTGGGATGTTCACTTCAATTTTTTGAAAAACTTGAAGTAAAATATTTGACCAACTCCTATCCCTTCTTTTCTTCATACAACCTTTGGTTTGAAAGACTGGAACTTGTAATTTTTCTTGAATACTAGGACAACAAACATCAGTATTAGATTGTTGGTATTGGACATGTTCTTTAATCCTCTTCTTTGTCCATAGTATCATGAAACCATTCTTTCGAAAATTGAATCAGACCGATCGATTTAATCGATCTAACCGAAAATCAATATAGTAAACAGATTATTACTTCCAAATAGTCAAATTTTAATTAAACTAGTACAACACCCGTATAAAATCGTAAAAACCAGCTAGAGTTTTGGGTTGAACCGGTTTTGGTAAAAAAAAAACAGCTTAAGATCAAAATTTTAATTTTTTTTCAAATATAACTTTTTTTATAAAAAATATAATAATTTTAGATTTTTTTCCTTCTTTATATCACATTAGTCATGTCAACTTTAAATAATATTTATTTTATTGTGTTTTCATGTTATTTTACTTATTCTCCATCTTTCACTCTCTAGTACATTTTATACTTGTAATGTTCATTGTAACTTTATTATATAATAAAAAATATTATTTATTAAATTCGGTTGGACACTGGTTGAACCTTTAAACCTTGAATCCATGTCTTCACCTGCTCGATGACTAGTCCTATTTTAAAAACATTGCATTAAACTTATATTCTTTGAATTCATAATGGTTTTGGTTGGCAATTGATCATGGTCATTCACCTCTAGGGATGGTTGTTCAACACTAAAGGATGCAACTATTTGAGGTTGTCCAAACTATTGTTGGTTATTGTTTTGTTATGGTTGGATGAATGATGTAGGTTGTTGCATGGGAAGTGAGAATTGTTGTGAAATTGATTACTATAGATAATGTGGATGGTAGGGTTCTTATTGTGGAAAGCTAGGTTGTTGTTGTATATTTCCCCACATAAGATTAAGATAATTTTTTTAACTAGGATGATACCTATAAATCTACATGATGATTTGTCATTTGTGCTAGAGGAAATTTATTATTTTCGTTAGAAGCAAAAAATTGTAGGTTCTTTACATTTTACATGCCTTGAGAACTTAAACATTCTTGTGTATATAAGTTTTGAAGTATTTAACATATGTGTTAAGTGTGTAAGGAAAATAAGCTAATGAACATGTCATCATTTAATAGTCTCCTACCAAACTAGTTAAATATTAAATGCAAAATAATTTTAAAAGTGCATTATCAAGTGAATCTTATGGTACAAGAATATATATATATATATATATATATATATATATATATTAAATAAGAATGTAAAACATAAATAGAATCTCATAAAAAAATATATGTTAAATGTCACAATTCAAAATACTATCTTGTAATGAAAGTATAGTATGTATTACAATAGGAATCAAACAATAACATAATATACATTATCAAAACTTTCTAAATGAAGAAAAAGAATATTTGATTTTCTAATTTAAATCTTGTTTTAATTGGTTAAGATTTAATTTTTCAAGATTTTAATTGTTCATAATTTATTAAAATCAATGTAAATGAGATTGTTAAGTTGTTTTGATCAATTATATAATGAACCAATTTTTAGGTAGACATGGTTGTTTATCTTAAAAGTTGATTTGTATTTCTAGATTAATTGAATGCGATGAATCAACTAGATCTAGCCAATTGAATTATGAATTATTAGAATTCTTGTGGATATATCTTATGGTTACATTTAGATCTATAAATCAGTGATAATTCATTGAGAGTTGACCACCATTTTTCATATATTTTTTGAATTTTATTTTCTTGTATACTATTTTTAATTAGTTTTATTACTTTCAATTAGATTTTACACACAAAATCATATAAATCCTACCTTTTTTTTTAGATTTTTCTGAATTTTATTGTCTTTTATACTTGTTTTAATTACATCTTTAGTTTTATTGCTTTCAGTTAGATTTTACACACAAAATCATATAAATCCTACTTTTTAAACTCTTATATAAATGAAAACTAAGTTTATTATAATTCATTAATGCTCTTTTAGAATACGATCTAGGTTTTTCTTAGTTATTACATGCTTTTTTTATTGTGTAGAAATGTTTGATCATATTTAGGTAGCAAAATGTAAATGATCAAAATGGGGTCATTGCTAAGAACCAATTAATGTTATTTTATATGTTAGTTTTAGTTAAAAAAATTATTGTACATAATTATTGTTATTTCTTTCCATTTCTTCTTTTGATTATTTCTATTATAAATTGAAAATCCCAAAATTTTTCTTTATTGTCACTAATTCATTTAACAATTTCTTAATTCATTTAAGGGATTGATGTTTTGTGTTATTCGTGTTTTGTTTCAATTACCTATTAAGGCCCAATTTCATCAATTGCATATAATGCATCCAACTCACTCCATAACTATTATTTTCCTTACAAATGGAGCTCAATATCTCCCTTAGATCAATGACTAAACTTTCTTACCAACATGGAACTAGAATTGCACTTGTTATTAAATACTTACAAGGAAGTCATTGATGTTCACTTAGGTTGCCTTCTAATAGATTTCAAAATATGTTATTTCCTTACAAACCAAATTTTGGGTTTGTTAAGATCATATCATACCACTATCCTTGTAATAAAAAATTATAGATTGAAATGATGGTATAAATGTTAAAAGAGGGTATTGTCACCCCCATTTTCTGCACCTACAATTCTTGTAAAATAAATGGAACATGGAGGTTTTGTATTGATTATTGACCTTTGAAAGTTGGGTTTTAATGTAAATGAACTCATTGATGAGTTATTTGGAGCTAAGTTTTTTTTATTTAGACTTTAGATTAGGTTAGGTTACCATCTAATCTTGGTTAAGGAGGGGGATAGACACAAACAATTTTCAGAATGCATTAGGGTCTTTATGTACCTTGTTATGTTATTTGGATTGACTAATGCACAATACCTATTCAAATTAAATTATACTATTACTATTTGCTTACCATCCATAATGAAATGATGGTTAACTAGAGGCTTTGAACAAAAGTTTAAAGTTATATTTAAGATGTTTTAACTTCAATAATCTAAAAGCATGGGTTAAGTTTTTACTTTAGACTAAATTTTGGTATAACATTTCCTACCAAACTAACATTGGTATACAATGACGGATCTTCTTGGGAGTAGAGGGGGGCCATGACCCCCCCCAAACATAATGAATATTTAATATATTTACTTGTATATTTACAATTTTATCCTCTCAGCCCCTCCTTAGTTTTATAACTCTCATATAATTTATGATTTTGTTCCCCTCAAACTTAATGATCATTTAATATATTTAAGTATATATATAGAATTTTATCTTTTCACCATTTCATCTTCTTTCTTCTTTTTATATTTATTTATTATTTATTAATAATATATTATTTGACTCCCAAGATCAATGGTCAAGATCCAGTCAGCGATATAACCGCTTTTAAGATGGTGTATGGTCGAGATTTTTCTAACTCATGAAACATCCGATTGATCTCAAAGGAGTGGTTGTTGCTATTATTTAATAATAACTATTGCTAATGTTATTTTATCGAAATTAAAGCATAATATTAATTGGACTCAAGAGATAACGAAGAAAAATACATGAAATAAAAGAGTTCAGAATGACTTTAAGATGATTAATAAGGTGTTAGTGAAGTTAAAAATTTATAAATAACAAAATTTAAAATTTAAGAGAAAGGTATTTTAGATCATTTCCTCGAGTAAAAAAAATAATTCAAGAGGTTGTTTTTAAACTATTGCTTCCCGAGTCTACCAAAATTCATCTAATATTTCATTATTGAAACTTTGACATAGTATTTCATATCCTTATATTGCTCTGCTTCTCTACTCAAGTTATTTTAGAGGAAATAAACATGTTTAATAATACCTAGTACAATGAAAACAAAATGAATGTATAAAAGAAAGCTGTTTAGAAAGATCAATCAATTTTTTCTAATCTCCAACTTTGTTGATTCTAATTTCAATCTTGGGAATAAGATTGATTTTAACGATAAAAAAATGTAATTAATATAAATGAACAAAGAGGAGAAAATTGAAAGTAAGGATCACATGTCAAATAATCCGCATGACACAACGACCCAATACTTAAAAAAAAAATCAATTTACAATTGAATGATTACGTGTGAAAGAAAAATACTAGTATATAACTTTCTATTATTGACTGAGAGTGTATGAACGGTTTTTTTCTGCTTTTCTAATATACAAATCTTTATAATTTCTTCTATGTTTGAAAAAAAAAATCAAAGGATAATGAATAATATGAACGCAGGATCTTCGCTATAACAACTTGTTATTTGTTTTTATTTATTATTATAACATTATAAAAGACTAGATGTAACCTTGATAACACAGTAAAAATGTATGTTTTTTTCCTCTCTTCCTAGTTCTCCATGTGCAACACAGTAAATAATTTTTTTAAAATCTTATAATTATCACCAAAAGTTTTATTTTACTTTTGACTTAATTTATTAATACAAATAATTGTTAAATTTTTATTTAGAAATATAAGTGGAAAATATAATTTTAATGAGATTGGATTTATGTTAAAAGGAAAAAAATATATAGTTTTAAACTACAAATTAAATTTCTTTTTTAAAATTAAAAAAATGGACAATTTTAAAAATCATTTTAAAATATTGATTTCCTGCTAATTGACAAATTTTAAAAATAAAAAATGGACAATTTTAAAACAAAACATTGTTTATTTTAAATTAATAATTATGATATATTGATTTTATAACTATGGCATTAATATAATTTTATACATAATATAATATAATATATAATTTAAAATATAGTTATTTTAGATAATATATTTTAAAATATTTATGATTAATTTACATAACTATATTATATATATATATATATATATATATTGCATGTAATTATATAATTTAGTATTAATATATAATTTATATTAAATATGATATTTATATTATAGTTAATATTATAATATTTATTATAAAATTAACATATATTATACTTTATAAATTTTGATACAAAATTTATAATATATTTAATATGTATATTTTACAAAATATTTTATTATTTTATATATATTTTAATAAAGTGTTATATAATCATTTTACGATTTTTATAAATATTATATTACAATATCATAAGAGAAAATATCACATATCTTTTAATATAATTATAGTATATTTATAATAATTTTATTATTCAAAAGAAAGGCAGAAGAGAAACTCACAATATGCTCTGGTCAAATGCCAAGTGTTGGATTGCTCATTGTTGGAACCTGACCCATCTTACTTTGTGCCCATGGCTTCACTCATGTGCCTACGCCTAAGTCACCCTACTCTTCTTCGTCACAGTTCAGCTCTAACTCCCATTTCCATCAGCTGTTTCAACCCTTCCTCTTTGCCTTACCGGGTCTTCATGAAAAGCTCTCCTGGAACTGCTCCTACACGCGCGCAGACCTCACCTGCTAAAGACCAACTTGCTTCTCGTGAGTTCTACACTCCATTGATTGAACCTATTTTTTTTTTTCTCAAGCCTTAATCTCTCTATTATTTTGAAGCTGATGATTTTGAATTTGTGCCACCTCTGAGAATTGTGGAGTATCCAGATCCGAAATTGAGGGCCAGAAATAAGCGGGTAGTTACCTTTGATGATAGTCTGAAGAAGCTTGTCCACGAAATGTTTAATGTGATGTACCAGTAAGTTTTCTTAATGAGTGAAATTGTGCTGAACTAGTGTTACTTTTTTTTTTTCATTGAATTATTAATAAAATGTGGCATCAACTGGGTTTATGCTGTAAGGCAAGCATGGCTGGCTCACCTCGGTTCATTTTCATTTATTAGTTCTCTCTGAGTACATTTTCTGTATTACTCTAATTTGGATTTATTTTATTTAGAAGGAAAGTTTGTAATTTTTTTTTTAATTTTTCATCGCTGGTGAAGATTTTGGCTTTCAAATTATATAAGCTACTTTGTTTTTTTAATACAGGACAAACTAGTCCAAATAAAAGTTTACTCTAATCCTGAAAATATTTTTCAAACACTGTATTTTGTTTTAGGACTTTTGTCTAATGTACCCCTTCAGTTAGATCTTAGAAGAAGGCAGTTTGATTTGGAACTAGGCATGCAATATATTTTAAATTAAATTGAATATAAATAAGTTATATTAATGGATATGTTAACATAATCAATATTGTGATTCAAATAACATATCTGTAATTTGCTGAAATGTTAACAATAGCTTCCTTTTCCACAGAACTGATGGTATTGGTCTCTCAGCACCCCAAGTGGGAATTAATGTTCAACTTATGGTGTTCAATCCAGTTGGTGAGCGTGGTAAAGGAGAGGAAATTGTTCTTGTAAACCCAAGGATTAGCAAATACTCAAAGAAATTGACACTATTCAATGAAGGTTGCTTATCTTTCCCTGAAATTTATGCTGATGTAAAGGTATCAAACCGAAATCCTATTCTTTACATAATTCTTTTGACTGTATCTTTTCCTTTTTAGACTAGTTTTTGGCGAACTAGAGTAGCAACTCATGAATTTTAGTCAGTTTTAAAAGTGTTTCGTGTTTATTATATATTTTAAATTTTTCTTATTTATACTTGTCAACCTCCTATGAACTTGGAAAGTCTTGGTCCCTTCTTTTGATTTCCTATCCTAGTTTCTCCTACCAAACTAGGACTTAATGATTTCATTTAGTGCATGGAAATTTGGTTTTCTAGTTCTCTGGTATTGCAAATGAAGCTTGGTTTGGTGTTTTGGTTCTATATATATAAGTGTAGTAACTAAAAGATTGAATTATCTAACCAGCATCTTTGGCGAAACCATATTTCAAGTTGTGCTAAATATCCATTGCTTTTTTTGACCTATTTGGTGGGTGCTTGCTGAAAACTGAGTTTTGTGTTTTATACAATCTTATTATATGCTGTAAGATTGTGTGATTATACCATTCTTCATAGATTGAAAGATCTTGATCATGCTCTAGAACATGTGGTGATGTCATCTTGGATTGCTGGGTTTACAAATAAATGGTGGGATCATGTGATCCTCCAAGTTGGACCCAAAAATTGATGGAACCCAAATATTCACTCTGGGCTTTTCTAGCCCTATTTTTTGGCATTTCCCTATGAATAAAACATGTTCTCCACCATCCCTCTTCTGCATGCTTGCATTTCCCATCTCTTTTGATGTTGCCAGTCTTCTCCAGTGCATCAGTTGTCTTTCTTCATCTGGTTCAATGCCAGTGCAGGATCAAAGGCTGCTACAGCGTGCTGCTGGTTCCTCTGTTTCTATCTATTGAGTTATATGGGAATTGGTGGATAAACTGAGTTGTTTTGGGAAACTGAGAAACTCTTTTTGTAAGAGACCAGGACTTATTTTATGAGGGTAGCTTCCTTAGCTATTCATAAGGTGGTTCTCTGTATCACTGCTGTATAACCAGTAGATGTTTGTCTATTATGAGAATAATTCAATAATACTGAGTTGCCTGCCCTTCGCCCTCGTAGTAGTTTTCTTCTTGTCATAACATTTTTTCCAACTTGCCAAATCAAATTTGTTGAGACTTTGGATTTAAGGGATCAACATGCTGGTACGAGAGAATGTGCCACCAAAAGTGTCCAATTGAATTGATATGTTGGAAATGTAGGAGTTTCAATACTCAATTGATTTCATGGTGGAGAAAATGCTACAACAAAACTCCATGTTCCAAGAAGTGGGAAATGGGATGGGCAAACTAGGATAATTATTGTTTATGTTGTTGTTGGAAGTCTCGCATCGCCTCCTTATGTGGTATGGTTTAAATACTTGCTACGCTATTCTATATATTGCCGATTAGCTTTATGTTGGAACCTTAACATAGTGTTAGAGTCAAAACTTAACTTTTTTCCGGTTGTTGTCTTGGGTCAAGAGTTGTAGGCTTTGTTAGAGGGGGTGTGTTGGGTTGTTGTCTTGGGCTAAGAATTGTCCTTTTGTTGTGGGTTAAAAGCACCCTTTGCCTAGTCTGGTAGGCTTTGTTAGAGGCGGTGTGTTGGAAGTCTCATATCGCCTGTCTCAGTTGTTGTCTTGGGTCAGGAGTTATAGGCTTTGTTAGAGGGGGTGTGTTGGTTTGTTATCTTGGGCCAAGAGTTGTCCTTTTGTTGTGGGTTAAAAAACACCCTTTGCCTAGTCTAGTAGGCTTTGTTAGAGGCGGTGTGTTAGAAGTCCCATATCGCCTATCTCAGTTGTTGTCTTGGGTCAAGAGTTAGTGTTAGAGGGGGTGTGTTGGGTTGTTGTCTTGGGCCAAGAGTTGTTCTTTTGTTGTGGGTTAAAAGTATCCTTTGCCTAGTTTGGTAGTCTTTGTTAGAGGCAGTTTGTTGAAAGTCCCATATCGCCTGTCTCGTAATGTATTATGGTTTAAATACATATTAGGTTATTATTGTACATATTACCAATTGATTTTATTTTGGAACCTTAACGAGTTATTAATAATAATAATATTAATGTTTTTATTTTTGTTGTATGTGTTATAGCACTACTATAGCAAAGTAGAGTAACCCCTGTGAATTATTGTGGTTGTTGCAATAGAGCAGTTTAATGTAATATCCATGGACCAAATAGATAATAAGAGTGAAAAAGTTGAAAATAATAAAGAAAACTTGGATTTAGAAGATGATGATATTGATAATTCCTGTCTAGGAAACTTGTATTTGACTTTTGTTGGTATTTACTTGTATGTTTTATGTAAGAGTTGTGATACCTATGTCTTTTAATTTTTAGTTCTTAATGTTATTAATTTTGAGTAATTTTTATTTTTTTGACAATTTGTATGTATATTGTTACAATCCAAATGAGTTAGTTAAACGAGTTAGTTAGATATAAATAGAAGAAGAAGGATAGAATATAATACACTTTACTTTTTATTTTTCCAAGTAACAAGATTTCGTCCAAGAAAGGTACAATACTCTGTAGTTGATCTTTTATAAAAAATTGACACTGCATAGTCAAGATCTGTATAGGCCTCAAGAATCACATTACTTGCATTTGAATAGAATTCCTTCCCTAGAGTTCCATTATAATGTGTTGAGATGGAGAATTTTTAGAGGGTAATTCATTTCAATAGAATTTGAAATGCTTTATCAAAATGTGTTGTCTTGATAGAAATTTATGAGAGTAATTTGATTACTTATTATAAAATTTTAAATTTCACCTAAACAATAAAAATTTTGAAATTCTTCATACTGTCTTTTCTTTATACATTCTCTTCAACTTAGCCTCAACATGGGTGTTGTCAACTTAGTAACAACCGAGATGTTGTCTACTCTAACCTCAATCGAGGCTTTGTTGACTCCACATCGTTTCTTAGACTGATGTTGATGGGAATATTTTCTAGTAAAATTGTTGAGGTTATTTTTTGTTATTTCTCAGTTGATATTAGTTAAACTTTTCTTGGTCCACATTAGTAGTTTTTTTTTTAGTCGATGTTGACATGATTTTTTGGTTGGTGTCAATTTGGGTTGTTTTTGGTTAATGCTAGTCGAGGTTGGTTTCTTGCCTGACGTCAACTAAAGTTATTTTTTGCCAATGTAGGTTGGAGTTTCTCGGAAAACATTAATCATGATTTTCATTGCCAATGTTGGCAGAGTTATTTTTTAGTCAATGTTAACCAAGTTTTTTTATCAACATCAGTGTTCTATTTCTGAAATTATGTAAATCAAGGTTTCTTCGTTGACTCCAATAGGAATAATTTTTTGATGGACTTTGGTTGAGATTATTTTTTTGCCAATGTAGGCTAAAATTGTTTCTCAGTGAATGTTGATGGGACTATTTTTTATCTGATATTAGCTAGGTATTTTTTCGATGGACATTTGTTTGGTTTAATCTTTTGTTGATGTCTGCAAGGATTAAGGCCATTTTGGATTATTTTTGTTCTAATGTCAACCAGGGAAACTTTTGACTAATGTTCACTAGGACAGCTTTTGGCAAATGCAATTAGGGGAATTTTTCGACCGACATTGGTTGAAAAGTAGGTCAAAAAATACCCTAACCAACAATGTAAAAAAAAAATCCTAATAGATGACAGTTAAAATACTTGTGGCTTGACCATTATTAGCTGAAAAAAACAATCCTAATAGACGACAGGTAAAAAAGCTTGGTGGATCAGGGAAAAAATATAGCCTTGACCAACATTGACTGAAAAACATCACTAGCTGATATTTTTGAATTAATAAATATAGTTTAATATTAAAACAAATTATTGTATTTTATGGTAATTGAAAATTTTATTTAAGCGAGAAAATTAAAATTCAATAAATTTGAATTTCTTTATCCAAATAGAGCATTTCAAAATGAAACAATTTAATTTTAAGTAATTCGAATTTTTATTTTAGTTTCCTAGAAATTGTGAAATTCCTTATCCAAACAAATTGTTAAGTTACTATACAAATGCGCCTGCAACTTGCAACTGCATTTCTTTTGCCTTGTGCATAAACTAACTAACTAAGCTCTTGATAGGCAATGTCTGGCCTAGTGCGGTACACATATATAAGTTTCCTAACAAGTCATTGATACCTCTCCTTGTCTACAACATATTTTTTCATTTCCAAGTTTTAGGCTTGGATGGGGATGGCAAAATGGGCTAGGCTCGGCGGGCTGGCCCGCCAGCCCGCCATAATATGGCGGGGCGGGTTGGTGTTTTCAGCCCACCAGCCCGCTTTGGCCCGCCCCGCCCCGCCAACCCGTCGAGCCAACCCGCGGGACGGGCGGGCCAGCCCG
Source organism: Sphenostylis stenocarpa (assembly GCA_963425845.1). Lineage (NCBI taxonomy): Eukaryota > Viridiplantae > Streptophyta > Magnoliopsida > Fabales > Fabaceae > Sphenostylis > Sphenostylis stenocarpa. The sequence continues at coordinate 1,202,582 of OY731398.1, read as the reverse complement.
CGGCCCGCCTAATTAATAAAAAACTAATTTTTTATTATAATAAAATTAATTATAAAGATAATATATAAAGTTAAAAATTTTAAAAAGAGAATTAAAAAAGTTTCATTCTCACATAAAATATTCTCCTTCCCGAAATATAATCTTATCTCCTGTTCTCCTTATTTATCCTAAGCACTCGATTATATTTATCCTTATTACTTGAATTAAAGGTATAAGAATTACTCAACCAAAAATAATATGAAGTTTTATCAAATAAAAAAGATATAGGTATTTGAATTTTTCAATATAAAAAATATAAATTTTATAAGTTTAACGTTATTTATATATATATATATATTTGTTATTATTTATTATTATGTAAATTTTATTATTGTTCTAAATTATAATTTCTTAAAATAATGTATTGATTTATATTATTAAATTGAAATAATATATATATATATATATTGAATTATTTACAAACAAATAATAATCTTATTATTAAATTTATTAAAAAAAATTATTTAAAAAAAAATTATTTTTTCTAAATTATGGCGGGCCAGCCCGCCAGCCCGCCAACCCGCCCCTTGGTGGGGCGGGCCAAGGTCTATAGCCCGTTATGACTATATCGGGCCAGCCCGCCCCGCCCCGCTTTTAGCGGGCCAAAGGCGGGATGGGCCAAAACGGGGCGGGCTGGCCCGTTTTGCCATCCCTACTTGGATCCAATGGCATGCGCAGGTTTGCAAGCTCTCTTGCTTGTTTCTTTAAGTAAATCTGTAATATATTTTCTGCTGAGACAAAAAAATCCCTTGGTGTGAGATACTTCAATTCCCAAAAGTTATTTCAATTTTTTCAAGGTTTTGATCTCAAATTCATTGGCCAATTGATGACTTAACAATTGCTGCTCCTCCCGTCGAATGCTGTCAGTATAATGTCATTCATGTACATCACTAACATGGTTACTCCCTCTGATGTGGAATGTGTGGTGAACAAAGTACGATCCCCTGGCTTTGTCTATTACCCAAACCTGGCATAACTTCGGTAAACCTACCAAACCAAAACCAAAACCAAGAGGACTGTTTTAGCCCATATAATTCCTTTTTCACCTTACAAAGGTTGGAGGCAGCAACCTGTCTATATATCCATTGGGTAGCTCCCTATAGTTTTCTTCAAGTTCTCCATGTAAAAAGGTATGTTTTACATTAAACTATTGTATGTCCCAACCACAATTGGCTACGAGAGATAATGACCCTAATTGTGTTAAATTTAACAACTAGAGTAAAAGTCTCGAGATAATCAACTCCATAAATTTCGGTCAATTGGAAACTAACCTTGTCTTATAACTCAATCCTGTATTTTATTTTTAATACGTACACCGAACTGACATTTTTTCCTGGTAAAATGACTAACTTCTAGGCGTTATTTTTCTCCACCTATATTTCTAAATTCATCTATGGCTTGTTTCCATTTTCTATCAAAAAATGCATACAATTAGCAACAATCATTTGTAGCACTCCAAGAATCCAAATATTACGTAGTATCTCACCGCTACTATGTATTTCTATTTGATCTTTTTCTTGAAGGAAAAATATTACATAGGTTATACTTCATTGTTTATCATGCTGAGCTTCAGTAGGAGTGTGCGTAGTGCTTGATTTTCCCATTTACTGGTGTTGTGTGCTCAATTTATTGTATCAGCTTATATATTTGTTAGGCAACTTCACTGAATGCCAATTAGTCTTAAAGTTATTGTTTATAGTGATGTTGATTGGGTTAGGTGTCCTAAAACTTGGTGATCGGTTATTGGTTGCTGCATGTTTCTTGGCTCCTCGTAGATTACATGGTAAAGTAAAAACAAGCACGAATCCTTGTTTTGAAATAATTTGGCTTTGTGGTCTTTTGGTTGAACTTGAATTTTCTCAGTCAACTCCAATGCCTGTTTATGTTGCCAATACCAATGCCATTCTCATCATTACAAATCCAATGTTTCATTAGCAAATCAAACATATTAAAGTAGATCGTCATTCTATCAGTGAGGGTTATGATACTCATGTTATATCAATTCTCAAATCAATATTTAATTTTAAGTTGTGAATATTCTTATCAAGGTGATTCCTCGCCTAAGCCAATTTGTTTATTGTTAGTAAATTGATGCTTCTTGATCAACCATATCAATTTGGAAGGATGTGAACCAGGAATTATTCTGTATCTTTAATTATATTGATTTGCTTTCCTAGGAATAGGCTAGACAAATCATGAATTAATATGTTCTCCTCAATTATATATAATAACATTTTTTAAATTGAATATACAAATCATGCAATAGGATCTTTGTAATAATGAGTAATAAGTACATATAAATGCTCCTGTCATTATTTACAGAATAAATAATAATACATATAGACGTCAAATCATTGTTACTGCCAGGAGGTTGCTATATACCCTAAAGTTATAACTGTCTTGTATTTAGCTATAGTTTTTTTCCTTTTTGTTGCTTTCAACATGTGCTCAACGGCAGGAATATGGCCATCTTGTCATTTGTTTCATGTTTATTTACTCGTATGCCTACTTACATGTGTCTCATATTGTGGTTTAGCGACCAACATCTGTGAATATTGATGCACACGATGTCAATGGAACAAGGTTTTCAGTCAACTTGTCTGGCCTTCCTGCACGAATTTTCCAGCATGAATTTGATCATCTACAGGTCTGCTTTGAACTTGGATAACTAAAGCGACTAGTGTTTTAGCTTGTGCATCTTATTTTTTATATAATAAAAAAGAATAAGAACTAAATATGTTTACATATATAGATTATATTATAATTAAAATCATAATGAATAATATCTTTTAATGTATAGAGTATATTTTAAATGTATTTTAATTTTTATATAAATTTATTTTAAATTATTGATAATTTTTTTCTAAAAATAATATTAATAGTCAACTTAAAGATAAAGACAAAAGATAGTGGATTGAAAGAGATAGGTAGGAAAGAAGGTAAAGAAAATATCAACAAATATCTCATCATGTCATTGTTGTATATGAGAACAAATAAAACAACTTGTACATCTTTCAGAGTGGTTATATGTGTTAGAATAATTTATCTTATTGGAATAGCTTAACTTGTTTATATAGGTTAACTTGTTTGCGCTAAAAATTTGTTTTTACTTGTTAGTATCTATCACCTAGATATAGCTCCTTTCTAATTTCTAATCTTAAGTATTATCCAACATAGGAGCCTTGGTATACCAAGTAGATTTTGGTTCAAGCAGAAGAAGCGTGAAAGAGGAGGAAGTCATCATGGTTAACCCAAAAATCTGGTCACGGACAAATACAGTACTTTGGTATAGACCTTAGTGGGCAAGGACTATAAAGAACGCACTCTAATTATGCAATTCTTCTTTTTTTTTTATTGGAGTGGAGGTAGGGTGGCAATAGCTCAATATACTCATGTAGAGTGGCATGACACAACTATGTACTCAGGCATAGTCCATCAAAGTGCTTAGAGGAAATCAGGGTCATCAAATCATGACCAACCAAAACAGATACTAAGGAGCTTTGGTGTAAAGAAAGCGCACCTCCGATGTGTAACTTGAGATCGAACAATTGATTTTAGGGCAAGATTTAGAGTGGATTTGATGACACTACATTGGGCATCAATCATCTCCCATTGTGGTGGAGGCAGTTGTACTAGTGAGATGCTCTTTATAGGCCAAACCACTAATCCATAAAGAGACATGAGAAGCCCAGATTGAGTAATTTATACCATCCAATTTTTGCACTGGTGGGAAATTGTAGAAAATATGGGTGTCATCCTTATTTTTTAACACTTATTTATAAGTCACTAAACAAAATAGTACCTACAGCTGAAAAAAAAAAAAAAAGTCAACAAAAATTATAATTGTTGTTGTCCTCTTGCAAGGATGAGACTCCAAAGGTAGTATAGCAAGAAATGGTAAGACACTGATGAAGTGTGTTGTTTGGCATGCGAGAAAAGTCGCACATGAAAGCTTGTCAGTGCTCTGATGGTTACGCTTTGCCTCAATCTAGATAGAACATGGAAGGATAAGTGGATCAATGGGTTTGCTAACTCGAGGAACTGCAGAAACAGGTCGCTGACTGTGATGGTGCCCAAAAAGTTTGCTAGAAAAGCGAAACAAGTCATCAAACTAAGAAGTTTGAGCCAAAGGGTGAAACAAAGATAGTTTAGGGAAGGATAGAAAGTGAAATGTGTAAAAAAATGACTTGATTATTCATACTACAGATTGTGTTTATATACACACATTGTTGTACAATTGTGATCCTATAATAAAACTAGCAGTAATTATAATAAAACTGTATAAGAAATAAATTGATCATGATAATTGCATATTATATGGATAAAATAATTGCATAATATTAGGGATACTAATAACAAAATATTAATGCAATTATTATAATTATAACTTTCTCTAACTCCCTCTAATCATCCCAAGTTTGTCTCTCAAAATATTAAACCTTGTGTGTGTGAGATGTTTGGTTAAGCAATCTGTAATCCGATCTGTTGTGGGCACATAGGCTATTGTGATTTGATTTTGAAGCAATTGATCACGTATGTAGTGGACATCTATCTCAATATGTTTGGGCTGAGCATGTATCACTGGATTGGATGTCAGTACCTTAGTACTCAAGTTATCACACCACAAAACTGGTTTTCTGGGTATAGGAAGTTTTAGCTCACCTAGAAGTGATATGATCCAAGCTACTTTTGCTGCTAGGTCAGCCAAAACTCTATATTCTGACTCAGTACTTGACCATGGCACCATTTTTTTGTTTTCTTAAGGCCCACAAGATTAATCTCTCTCTGAGGAACATACACTGCCCTGCCAAGGATTTCCTATATGTTTTAGAAATAACCAAAAACCTGTTGAGTGTATCTAAACTAACTGTTGACAATAATGTTCTTGTTAAATTTGATGCAAACTACTATTATGTGAAGGACAAACTAACAGGAAAGACACTACCAAAAGAGAAACTTAGAGATGAATTATACTAACTTTCAAGTGTCAACTCTCAAGTCAATAACGATCCATGTATCTATATGTCACTCAAAGAGAATTGGCTTAGGAAGCTTAGACACCCCAACAATAAAGTTCTGCCAAAGGTATTGAAGAATTACAATGTGAAGACTTCATCAAGTGATCAATTTTCATTTTGTGAAGCTTGTCAATTTGGAAAACTTCATTTGTTACCATTTAAATCCTCTTCCTTTGATGCTAAAGAGCCTTTAGAATTGATTCATAGTGATGTATGGGACCAGCCCCAATTTTGTCTCCATCTAATTTTAAGTATTGTGTTCATTTCATTTATGATTTCAGCAGATTTCCTTAGATTTTTTTTCCCTTAGAACAAAAATAAAAAACAATACATGCTTTCACTCAATTCAAAAGCATGGCTGAAAACCAGTTTAATAAGAAAATAAAATTTCTTCAATGTGATGGTGGAGGTGAGTATAAACCTGTTCAGAAAATAGCCATCGAGTCAGGAATTCAATTTAGAATGGCTTGTCCATATACCTCTCAACAAAATGGTAGAGCATAAAGAAAACATGTGACTGAACTAGGGCTCATACTATTGGCACAGGCCAAATGCCTTTACACTACTGGTAGAAAGCTTTCTTTACCTCAGTTTATCTCATCAATAGATTGTCTTCATCAGTTAATCCAAATGAAAGTCCATATTCATTATTATTTGGAAAAGAGCCTAATTATGCTACCTTAAAGCCTTTTGGTTATGCATGTTATCCTTTCCTCAAACCATACAATCAACACAAACATCATTTTCACACTATATAGTGTGTTCTTGGGATATAGCAAATCTCACAAAGGATATAAGTTCCTCAATTCCCATGGATGAATTTTTGTCTCAAGACATGGGGTCTTCTATGAGAACCACTTTCCATTCCATGATGGCTTTCTTGACACAAGAAATTCATGAAAAACTCTAATTGGAACAGTACCTATTGTTCTTCCATCTTGTCCTACAGGTACACCATTACAAGTCACACATTTGAATCAACTAACAGTCAGGTGAACCATCAAGAAGGTGACTTAGCTTCCAATGAATATCAACCAACTCTCAATGACTTAGCTACCAATGAAAATCAACCAGTGCTTAGTGATAACTCTATCAATGCAGATGAGGCAATCTCACATGCAAATGAAACACCAGCTATAGAAGGCCTAGTAGAGGACACACTAGAAGACAATAACTAACAGACCCAGCAAGACAACACGCACTGGATGCAAACCAGAAGCAAGGCAGGGATCTACAAGCTAAAATAGCCTTATATAGTGTTGATAGAGAGACACTCAGAAGACAAGGAACCAAAAAATGTCAATGAAGCACTAGTCAGTCCAAGATGGAAAGCAGCCATGGATGCAGAATTTAAAGCTCTAACAACTAATCACACTTGGACATTGGTACCATTTCAAGGGTAGAATAACATCAAACACTCAAAATGGGTCTTTAAAACTAAGTACAAGGCAGATGACTCAATTGAGAGAAGGAAAGCAAGATTGGTTGCCAAGGGCTTTCAACAGACTGTGGTTCTGGACTATAATGATACCTTCAATCTAGTGATCAAACCCAGTACGGTAAGAATTGTCCTATATATTGTATATATTTAAATTAGGAAGCTAGGCAATTAGACATAAACAATGTATTCTTGAATGACAATCTCAAAGAAACTATGTTTATGCATCAACCTAAAAGATATACAAATTCAACCAAGCCTGATCATGTATGCAAATTAAACAAGGCAATTTACGGCCTGAAGCGAGCCCGAAGGGCTTGGTATGACAAGTTGAAGGATACTCTACTAGAATGGAGGTTTCAAAACATCAAAAGTGATTCATCATGGTTTATCCTTAGAGGAACTGACCATATCATACTCCTTCTCATATATGTTGATGACATAATAATAACAGGTAGCAACAATAAGTGTCTAGAGACTTTCATTACTCAACTAAACATTATTTTTCTCTTAAAGAGTTAGGTCGTCTACACTACTTCTTGGGAATTGAAGTAAACAGAGATACAAGTGGAGTGTACCTGAAACAAACAAATTACATTAGAGACATGTTCAAGAAGTTTAATATGGAAAAAGCTCCATCCTTCTCGACACCAATGGTAACAGGAAAACAATTCACCGTTGATGGAGAACCTATTGCTAACCCTACACTATACATACAGGCTATAGGTGCATTATAGTATCTAACCGACACTTGCAAAGGAGAAATGAAGATGGATCAATATCTTCTCAAAATGAATAACATTGCTAACAAATTAAAGCTGGCAGGATCACCAATCTCCAACTCAAAATTGATGATCCAAACACTGAATGGTCTAGATGTTGATTACAATCTTGTGGTTGTCAAATCATCTTATCAAATCAACCTTAGTTGGGTTGATCTACAAGCCCAACTATTGGCATTTGATAGCAGAATAGAGCAACTGAACAATGTCAGTAAGCTCTCAATAAATGCTTCAGCAAACCTTGCAAGCAAAGCTAATTTCAAAGGCAAAAAACCAGGGACACAAGGCAACTAGAGGGGTTCTAACTTCAGAGGAGGAGGAGGTGGAGGAAGAGGTAGATCTAAACCAATATGTCAAGTATGTAACAAGATTGGTCATACTGCAGTGAATTGTTTTTATCACTATGATAAGTCATACACAGGCTTAAAGCATGATGCTGAAAATAACAAGAGAGAAGATCACAGCGTTTTCATAGCCTCCCCTACCATGGCCAGGACCATGAATGGTATTTTGATAGTGGAGCTAGCAATCATGTGACTCATCAAATTGAGAAACTCTAAGATCTCAATAAAAGCAATGGTAAGAATTCTCTCTTAGTTGGCAATGGTGAAAAATTGAGAATATTGGCTTTAGGCTCTGATACCAAGAAAGAGAAATGTGTAGAAAATGACTTGATTATTCATATTATAGATTTTGCTTATATACACACATTGTTGTACAATTGTGATCCTATAATAAAACTAATAGTAATTACAATAAAACTATATAAGAAAGAAATTTATCATGATAGTTGCACATTATTGCATGTTACACGGACAAAATAATGGCATACTATTAGGATATTAATAACAATATTAATGCAATTATTAGAATTATAACTTTCACTAACTAGGACAAGTGGATAAATGGGTCTGCTAGGTCAGGGGCTGTGGAAACAGAAGTGATGACCGTGATGATGCCCAAAAAGTTTGCTAGAGAAGGGAAACAAGTCATGAAACTAAGAAGTTCGAGTGGTTGAAACAAAGACAATTCACAAAAAAATTTGGACACTGGGGACCATGGGTCCACCTAGTAGGTATGATTTTGAAGGTTTCTATCTCAGACTCTGGATACCATATTAATCAATGAAATTAGAGACATTATGCTAAAATCATATGCTGAACGACACTTTTGGGACTAATTTATATAGTGATTGTATTAGTTACACATTATTAGAGGATATTTAGTTTCCTCTAAATTGAATATCAAATCCAGTCAAATCATAATATATTAAATGTAGAATATATTTTTTTCTTATTTATTCTTGATTCTCAACATCTTTTATTCATATCTTCACTTGATTGTATGGCAAAGTTAGTTCCAAGTTGAACTCTTTAAACTAATTTTATTTAATGACCTGATGGTCACTCACTATATACTTAATATTATCGTTGTGTTTACAGGGAATTCTTTTCTTTGACAGAATGAGTGAAGATGTTCTTGATAGTATTCGGGGACAATTACAGGTTAGAAAATCCTTCCTTATTTTGTCACTCTGTCATGTCATTTGTATATCTTCCCTTGATTTTAGAATACATCCTCAAAAGACATTTATTTCATAAATAAATAAGCTAGGCGAGGTTATATCATGATTTGAGGTATTTAGTTATATTTTGTCATACACTTACTATAAGTTTGAAGGTGACTAGGTCCTCAGTAATCAAAACTAAAAATATAATTTCTCTTTGTACCAAAACTTTACCTTTTTTCAAAAGATTAAGAAGAAAAAACTTCATGGCAGAAGGTGAGCCTTGGGAAAGCTGTGATAACTTGTGACTTGGATGTCAGGTTCAAATCTTGAAAATAGTATATCTTCTTGTTGGAGATAAGGCTGCCGTTTTTAGAATAAGTGGTTCGGATGAATCAAGTTGAATATTGGGTATTAATAAAATAAAAATTCGGTTAAATTTGTTGGGTGGGTGTGGATGAAGTTAAAATAGTCAGTGAGAACTGGCACTTGATTAAAAAAAAAAACGTGTTAAAAATTTGAACAATCTGTCTATGTGATAGATTAAAAACAAAGCTTTTTAAAAAAAAAAAATGCATTGCCTTTCACTACTTCATGCTGTTCACCACTCCACTTACGTTGAAAATTTCACATAATAATGGATCAAGTTCTCTTCCTTCAATGCTTCAAAGCAGTTGAATCACGTTCATTCTCGCTTCTGTGATGAATCTCATGCTCTCTATTATCTTCGTTCCACCACAAGTTGTTGCATCTTCTCTTACCACACATGCTCAATTGGGACATACTGGTCTCCTAAACATCAAATGTGATGCCAAGTGTCTTTTAGTTGTTTGCATTAGAGTGAGTTATGCCAATTGGGAAAATACACACGTCACTCATTTCCTGACTCTTTCAATAAATGAGCTACGTTCTTAATCCATTCAAATGTCTTCGATCCCTCTTGGGTTGTAATTCCCTCTTCTATTACGTATTTTGTCATATTTATGATTATACACGTTGAACTAGGCTATGCTTAATGAAACATAAGTATGAGTTATGTTCCCTCTTTAGGTGGTTTCATAATGATATATAAACTCAATTAGTTTTCCTATATGCTATATTCAGAGTGACAATGCCAATGTCCTATTAGTTCCTAACATTTATAACTTCCAACGAAACCTCATTTTCTCACACCCCTCGATGTAAAATGTAGTTATTGAATGCAAAAATCGACATATTGTTCACACTACCTAGGGGTGCTTGGGGTGTGATTTGGACAATTTTTACGATTTTTTATTATAAAATTGTTAAACATATTATAATATAATAATTGTTCAAATATAATAAAAGTATCAAGCATAATTAATTGTGAAATTCATAGTTTCAATTTGTTTCAAATGCTTTCATATTCAATTTAAAGCATAACATTACATTACATGTCTAATATTATAAGAAACTAATTAGATCATCACAATAAATGTCTAATATTTTAGGTTGGTTCCCAATTGTCAAACCGAATTAATCAATTTTAAAAATTTTCAATCCAAAAAAATTCAATTTTCTATTTTTTTTTTATCGATTTTTTGTTTTATGTTTGGATTGGTTCAATTTTGAACACTCCTAATACTACCAATGCTTCTTCGCTATGTTGTTAACCCCCCAAATTTTGGGGTTATGTTAACTATTTGTATCAATATATTTTACAATCAACAAATCTACTTGTTGGCTTATAGATAATAGTTATACAAATCATATGATTTATGATCGAAAACATTTTGAAGAGCTCAGTAAATTTGTTATTTATAAAGTGAGAATTGGCAATGGAGAACAAATGAATGTGAAAAGCATGTGAACAATTGCAATTAAAAGTCGTGAGGGTATCAAATTAATTCTTGATGTTTTATATGTTCCTGATATTAACCAAAATTTACTAAGTATTGCTCAATTATTGGAAAAAAGTTATAAGGTGTCTTTTGAACACAAATTGTGTGATTAAAGATGCAAATAACATGAAAATATTTAAAGTTTACATGAAAGGACAAAGTTTTAATTTAGATTTGATAAAAGAAGATTTGACTACAAATGAAGATAACATGGAAATATTCAAAGTTCACATGAAAGGAAAAATTTATTTAGATTTGATAAAAAAATATTTGACTACAAATGAAGATATAAAAGAAAAGTCAAAGGAAAAACATGATAGATATTTCTTGAAGAAAATTAATGTTAAGGAGGAAAATAAAAATGTAGAAGAAATAATAGTTTCCAACATCCATCAAAGGGTCAGCGGTACTACTATTAAGTTTGAAAAAAATAAAAGAGATGAAGTTGATAAAGGACGAAATATATTGAGGAAGAAAGTTAAATGGAATGAAGATGTAATATCATACAAGAAGGATGATGACAAAAAGTACAAGCAAGAAGGAGAAATAATTTCAAGCAAAATAAAAATAAAAATATTAAATTCAAATAAACAGATATTAAAATAAGGATGAATGTTGGAAATATTACTTTATTATCTTTTATTTAAATTAGGTATTAATAAATTTTTATTATCTTAAGAGAAAAATATATTAAGTTATTATTTTAATTTAAGTAGTTATGATTGAGATAGTATTAATATTTGATATTTTGTCATATTTTTATTTATATATATATATATATAAATAAATAAAAGATATATCCATATGAGATATATTAAGAGATATACGAAACCTTACAAGTTCTCATCATTGTATATACGTAGAAGATATCGTTACTATTTATGATTATGGCACAATCCAGATGAAGCAATACCTGTCATGCCAATTCCAATCTAATCACCGTGAAAAACTTTGGTATTTCTTAGGCATTGGAGTAAGCTTAACACAAAGATAGTTTTGTGATATCTCAATGGAAATATTCCTTGGCATTCTAAAGGAAAGTAGCTTATTAAATGATATGGTTATGGACCCTATTGTCAAACTTCTATTCAATCAGGATTTGCCCTTATTGGATATTAAATGGTATCGAAGTTTGGCTGAGAAACTAAATTACTTCAGTGTCATTTGTCTAGACATTATTGTTGTAGCCAATGTGGTGAGTCGATTCTTGGACTCTTCTTGCCATGATCATTGTGATGTAGGGATACAAATCTTGAAGTACATCAAAGGTGCTCCTCAAAAGGAGTTGTCTATGAGCATAGAGGACATGCTCAGATTGTTGGCTATTAATATGTTGAATAGGTTGATTCACTCAATGACCGCGATCCACCTCCGAGTAGTATTGTATAATGGTAGAAGGAAACCTCATATCTTGGAAGAGTGAAAAGCAAAATGGACTTACAAGATCTTGCGAAAGTTGAATATAGGACCATGGTAGTAGAGCTCCTAGCGAACTCATTTGGTTGAAGTCATCGGGGAACTCAAAATTCAAGAAACTATGCAAACGACGCTTAGTTGTGATAGTCCAACATTTCGGATAGTGTGTCTAGTCCAATGTTCATGAGAAGACTAAAGTCATCGGGGAACTCAAAATTCAAGAAACTATGCAAACGACGCTTAGTTGTGATAGTCTAACAGTTTTGGATAGTGTGTCTAGTCCAATGTTCATGAGAAGACTAAAGACATTCAATTAGACTACCACTTTATTTGAGAGAAGATCTAGATAGGAGATATTACCATTAGGTGTTTAAAGCTATTGAGATGAAGAGAAGATTTGTTGAAACTGTGTTTAGAATAACTACAACATAGATTCTTTTATTCAATTTATTTTTAAATTTATTTAATATTTAGCTATTTGTATATTTTAGTTGTTGAAGATTTGATAATGATCTACCAACAAATATGCCAGGAAAGATATATTATGACATGCAATAACATTTTTACATATTTTTAGTTTATTTCGTTTTTGGTTAAATTATTATAGGCCCTAGAAACAAAGTATGAGGAAATGACTGGACTCCCAAGCCCTGAAACGATAAAGAACAACAAGAGGAGAAAGGTTGCTATTGGCTTTGGGAAATAATTACCTCCAAGGTCTTTGTTAAATTTATAGGTTATAAAATTGTTCTTTTTTTTTTGTTATTATGTTTATTTATTTCAATTAGTTTACTTGTGATAGTAGTATTGTTTAGTCATAAATTTATTCTGATTTTGGTCAGAGAGTACATGATGGACTAACATTTTTCATGTATTTGGTCTTAAAAAAGATTTAAGAGTATGAGATACAGTATGGTTCAACAACAATTAAGAAAATTGTTTTATTTTTCCTCCCCACTCTTCATTTTTTATGTTATAATTTTGTTTTATATTTTTATGGTTAAAGCTATCTTCATTTAATAGTGATATCTAGAGCATTATTCTGTTGTCTGAAAAAATTGAGAAAAGAATTTAAATATAGGCAATGACTTTAAGAAATAATGTTATTTTGGTTGTTCATCAATTTGTTTGGAAAAATAATCACATGGGTTTTTAAAACAAGACAATGTTTAAACTCTTTTGACTTTATGATAAAATATGTAAATCAAGATAAGCAAGTTCTACCATTGAGAGCTAATATTGCTATTTGTTAGATATTGTTTATATATTATTTGATATTGTTAAGATATTGTTAGATATTGGTAACCACAATATCAAACAATATCTTCTGTTTATTCTGTTACTTTCAGTTACTCTTTTAGTTGTATATCTCTACTATAAATAGACTACCCTATGTGTGATTTATACACAAGGGAAATTAATTCCAAACCATATTTTCTCTATATTCAGCATGGTATCTAGAGCTTAAGGTTCTCTTGAATTTTTTTTTTTCCGCCTTTTGTCCATTGTTGGAGCCGCCCACCGTTGCTAGAGCCTCCCCACCATTGCTAAAGCCGCCCCACTGCTGCAGTAAGCTGATCCTCCACATCGAGAAAGAATTATCTTTGTCATTGAATTTTATTTGGTAGTGTGAAAGTGCATGTTTAGGAAAGTTCGACAAAGAAAGACTTGGTATTTAAGTGTGTCCATTAGTGACCCACCTCTCTTTCCTGGGAACTTACCTAGTGTACTAGTTCACGTTCACATCACCATTGCCGCTGGAGCAGATCTCCGGTCCGCCATTGTCGGAGAATTCGCCGGAGTTTCATTTTTTTTTACCGGTGACATATGATTTTGCTTGTCTCGGTCGGGGTTTGTTCTCCCGCTCTTCATGACTTCTTCCACTATTTCCAATTTTGTTAACGATTCTTTTGTGTTGACATCCCATCGTGATGACCGGGCTCGCCCTCGCAAACGGGAAAAAGGGCGTCCTAAGTGTGAACATTGTGGCAAGCTAGGTCACAAGATTAACAAGTGTTATACATTACATGGTCGTCCTCCTCGATCTGTCTGTAGTTGTTCGGACCAATCTTTCCCCACCTTTATCCGTAGGGGATCTTCCTTCTTCGTTGCATCCAGACATGTACTGCTATGTTCAACAAATTTCTCGAATGGTATAAGGATCAACGGTCTTCTAGTTCCACTATATCTGTCACACATACAAATACATATTTTGCTTGGTCGACCCAATCATTTTCTCCTGGTCCTTGGGTTTTTGATTCGGGAGCCACTTGATCATATTACTGGTAACAAATCTTTGTTCTCCTCTTTATCCTCTCCTAATCATTTACCTTACGTTACACTTGGTGATGGCTCTAGAGTATCATCTCATGGTGTTGGAACGGTTAAACTTTTTCCTTCTTTAACCATTGATAATGTTCTTTATGTCCACTGGGTCTCCTTTTAACTTGTTGTCCATCGATCGTCTAACTCGTTCTCTTGATTGTGTTGTTACTTTTACCAACAATTCGGTGTGTTTACGGGACCGGAGTTCGAAACAGGTGATTGGCACGGGATGTGAGTCTCATGGTCTTTATTATCTCCAGTCCCTCTACACATGTTAGTACGGTTATGGAGTCTCCCTCTCTTCTTCATGCTCGGTTAGGTCATCCAAGTCTTGCCAAGTTACGAAACTTGTCCCTGCCTTGTCTAACTTATCTAGTTTGGCGTGTGAGTCATGTCGATTAGGCAAGCATAGTCGTACTTCCTTTCCTCGTAGTTTCACACGTGGTGCTTCGTCCCCTTTTGCAGTGGTTCACTCGATATTTGGGGACCTAGCCGCGTTAAGTCTACTTTAGGTTTTCAATACTTTGTTACTTTCATTGATGATTATTCCGAGATGCACTTGGTTATTTTTGATGAAAAATCGTTACGAATTATTTCATATCTTTCAAACTTTTTTTAATGAAATTCAAACTCGGTTCGGTGTTTCTATTAGAGTTTTGCGTAGTGATAATGGCCAGTGAATATCTTTCTCATTCTTTTAAACAATTCATGGCTTCTCACGGTATTTTGCATCAAACTTCTTGTGCTTATACACCTCAACAAAATGGTGTAGTTGAACGTAAAAATAGACATCTTATTGAAATAACTCGCACACTTTTAATTCATGGAGATGTTCCTCAACATTTTTGGGGTGATGCTCTTCTTACTGCATGTTATCTCATTAATCGCATGCCTTCTTCGGTTTTAGATAATAAAATACCTCATTCCATTTTATTCCCTCATGAACCACTTCATCCTTTACCTCTGAAAGTTTTCGGGTCTACATGTTTTGTTCATAATTTCAGTTCTGGTCTGGACAAGCTTTCTCCTAGATCACATAAATGTGTTTTCTTAGGGTTTACAAGATCACAAAAAGGATACAAATGTTTTTCTCCTTCTCTTACCGTTATTTTGTGTCAAAAGATGTCACCTTTGATGAGTTGTCTCTTTATTTTAAAAGTCAAACTTCACCTCTGTCTCCATCCAATCTTGTCAACACTCCTAATACATTTAATGTTCACTGTTGTTTGTGACCCTCATTAGTTCACATTGCTCCGCATGATTAGCTTCTTCTCCACTTGCCTCTTGATTTATAGTTCTCGAAACCAATCACAACCACCACCATGTGACTCTACTCAAGTGCCAACTACTCTGTCTCCTCCGGATCTGACACATGAGTCTGACCTTCCCATTGCCCTCCGAAAAGGTATTCGTTCTACACGTAATCCCTCTCCCCATTATATTGCTTTGAGTTATCATCGACTGTCATTACCTTTTTATACATGTCTTTCCTCTATTTCTTCTGTGACCATTCCAAAAACTGTCCGTGAAGCTTTAGCCCATCCTGGTTGGCGTCGAGGCCATGTTAGATGAACTAAGTGCTCTTCATAATAGTGGAACTTGGGAATTGGTCCCGTTACGTCTGGGAAATCTGTTGTTGGTTGCAGGTGGGTGTTTGCTATCAAAGTTGGACCTGATGGTACTATTGATCGCCTCAAAGCTCGTCTTGTGGCCAAAGGTTATACTCAAATTTTTGGGTTGGATTATGGAGATACCTTTTCCCCTGTGGCAAAGATGGCTTACGTTCGTTTATTTATCGCCATGGTTGCTCTTCAACAATGGCCTCTTTATCAACTGGATGTTAAAAATGCTTTCCTCAATGGTGATTTGCAAGAAGAAATATATATGGAGCAACCTCCTGGGTTTGTTGCTCGGGGGAGTCTTACGGGATGGTATGTCGTCTTCGCAAATCCCTATATGGCCTAAAACAGTCTCCTAGGGCTTGGTTTGGAAAGTTTAGCAAGGTTGTTCAACAATTTGGTATGACTCGGTGTGAATCGGATCATTCTGTCTTTTATCGACACTCGAGTGCTTGGATGTGTTTACTTGATAGTATATGTTGATGATATTGTTCTTACAGGTAGTGACAACCATGGCATCTCTCGGTTGAAACAACATCTTTGTCACCATTTTCGGACCAAAGATCTTGGCAAACTTAGATATTTCTTGGGTATTGAGGTAGCACGGTCCAATGATGGTATTGTTATATCTCGGAGGAAGTATGCCATAGATATTTTGGAGGAAGCTGGGTTGATGAGTTCAAAGTATGTTGATACACCCATGGATCCCAATACTAAACTTCTACCAAATCGGGGGAGCCTATATCGATCCTGAGCGAGTATAGAAGATTGGTTGGAAAATTGAATTATCTTACGAGTTACTCGTCCGACATTTCCTTTGCGATCGGTGTGGTAAGTCAATTTCTTAATTCACCATGTGAAGATCATTGGAATGCGGTCATTCGTATCTTGAAGTATATTAAAGGATCTCCTGGAAAAGGATTGTTATATGCTTCTAATAACCATACAAGAGTTGTTTGCTACTCGAGATGTCGATTGGGCGGGATCTCCTTCGGATAGAAGATCTACATCTGGATATTGTGTCTCCATTGGTGGTAACTTGATTTCATGGAAAAGTAAGAAACAAAGTGTTGTGGCAAGATCCAGTGCAGAAGCGAGAATATAGAGCTATGGCCTCGGCTTCCTGTGAACTTGTTTGGCTCAAGCAATTGCTTAGAGAGTTACAATTTGGAGATGTCACTCAAATGACACTTGTGTGTGACAATCGAGTCGCTCTTCATATTAGTTCTAATCCTGTCTTTCATGAGAGGACCAAACACATTGAGATTGATCTGTCATTTTATTCGAGAAAAGATTATGTCTGGAGATATCAAGGCTGAGTTTGTTAACTCAAGTGATCAGTTAGCGAGATATTTTTACTAAATCTTTACGGGGTCCTAGAATTGATTATATTTGTAACAAGCTTGGCACATACGATTTGTATGCTCCAGCTTGAGGGGAGTGTTAGATATTGTTTATATATTATTTGATATTGTTAAGATATTGTTAGATATTGGTAACCACAATATCAAACAATATCTTCTGTTTATTCTGTTACTTTCAGTTACTCTTTTAGTTGTATATCTCTACTATAAATAGACTACCCTATGTGTGATTTATACACAAGGGAAATTAATTCCAAACCATATTTTCTCTATATTCAACACTATTGTTCAAATCAAGTAACATGAGGAAAACATTATGAAGAAAAGTTGTCTCATATTTACATTGAGCTTTGATAAAATGAGGCGTTTACCAACATTATATGTTTGGAAGACACCAACAAAAAAAATGGAACAAATTGAATGAAAGATATGCATATGCATATAATGAAAGGGTAAGGTTGATTAAGTTTTTGACTTTTAAAGAGAGTTTGAAATGATGAAAAAGAATAAGTCTATCGAGGAGTATACTTCAAGTTATCCCATTTGGTGAATCAATACGGTGAGGTTGTAGAAAAAAAGTTAATTAGCTTACCCGAAAAATTTGAAGTCAAAGTTACTACTGTTAAATAGTCAGGGTCATGTGATCTAAAAAAATTAACTATTTTTCAAGTGGTTAATAAATTACAAACTCAAGAATAAAGGTTCACTCAATGGAAAATAGGTGGCAATTGAAATGGGAAAATAAGATGGATGAGAATTCTAATGAATCAATGTATGGGTGATTTTCTTCCTTGTATAACATGAAAAAAAAAATCACTTGTCAAAAGATGATTAGTATAAGGGTAAAACTCAAATTCAAACTAACAGCTACACAATCTGGGGACATAAAGAAAATTCTTGTATATTTAAGCAAAATCAAACTCAACCACAATATGCACATCAAGTTAAATTCACTAATGAGCAACTCCAAATTAAAGATCACTTATTTATGGTCATTCAAATGTGTAATTTGGGTTCAAAAGATGTATGTTATGACAGTAGTTGCACAAATCACATAACATAAAACATAAGTTTTAAGTTTCATCTTTTTGAATACAGCTGTCCAAACTAAAGTTAAGTATAAAAATGAAGAAATTGTTCACGTTAAGAAAGAGGTTAACAATTTCAGTTCACATTAGAAAATGTCTTAAATTTATTCATGATATTTTGCTACTTCTAGACTTGGATCAAAAGTTTGTTTAGTGTTGCTTAGTTATAAAGAGAGGATATTTAGTTTCTTTTAAAAGCAATAGTTGTACCATTTTGGATTCTAATGATTTTAAAGTTATTAAGGTTGGAATGTGTGATAATAGCTTTCCAATATGCTTGAATTAAACAAACCAATCTGGACTTGTTTCCAAGTATGATTATTATGCATTCTACCTTAAAGGATAACATCATTTTAATATACGTGTATTGAAATTTTTGCAAACTCATAATATGGTTAGAGATATGCTTGTGATAGGTAATACTAATAATTTATGTGATATTTGTTGATATTTATTGTCGTTCATTAAATTAAATATTCTAATTTTTTTTAAGATTTTATAATATAGAGCATAATTCTAGGTTGAATCTCTTAAAAAAACATTGATTGTATTTAATTTTTAATATTCTTTTTGTATAAGTTAAATTTGGAATTTCATGAATTAGGAAACATAGTTTCATAAAAAATGACATTTGTTGAAAGAAAAATTTGATGGGTATGAAGATCATACAGAACATAACTTGTAATACCTTCCCTATATCCCAAGAAAACAGTTTTGTGATTTTGAAGTGTTGTGACATAAGCAAGACAACAAATAACCTTTAAATGAATCATGTTAGGTGGTTTATCATATAACACTGCGTAAAGACATTTAAAATGCAATAATGAAGTAGGTAGGTTATTAATAATATGAACAACTTGTTGCATAACATAAAACCAAAATATGTGAAGCAGTTGAGTTTGGTAAAACAATGCTCAAGTTACATTTAAAAGATATTGATGTATGCGTCTAACAATATTGTTTTGTTAAGGTCTTTCAACATAAGTTATTTGATAATGAATATTTTTGGATGAAAAAAAAAAGTTAATAAATGAAGAAAAATTAGTTTTTGGATGAAGAATATTTTACTCCATTGTTATTTCAAAAACATTTGAGTTTAGTATGAAATTAAGTTTAAATAAATGAAATGAAATATATTAAATGCGTGTGGGTTTCAGATTTTGATTTCATAAATTTAATCGAAGTAAAATGTGAGTAATATTTGTAACCGCAATTAGAAGGTACAGAATATTAAATGCGTGTGGGTTTCAGATTTCGATTTCATAAATTTAATCAAAGTAAAATGTGAGTAATATTTGTAACCGCAATTAGAAGGTCCAGAATATGATCACCATATGTCTTCATGAATAATATCGAAAATTTATGTGACTGCATTTCACCACTATGATGAGACAGCCGAATGTCGGAAGCATGTTCAATCCAGAGAATAGATTTAAGAATGGTTTCATGCATAGATCGATGGATAAAATAAATAACCATTATGTTGTACCGATCACAAGGTTTATGAAGATGATTGTTCATATAATTCATCCGTTATTTTTTTTATATTAAAAAGTTCTCATACTAAAAAGAAATACAAATAAGACATATATATCCCCGTAAAATAGAAAGAAAAAAATATGTCATAACTAAAAATAATACAAAAAGAAAAAAATAATATTTATTATAGAAAAACAACTATACTAATAATACCGAAGAATCAAACATATAATATTAAATTTTATGATGCAAAAAGAATTGAAAAGAAGAAATGTGTTCAATGTTTTCTGTTTGAAGAACAAATTATGGACATTTAAAAAAAATGTGCTAAGTTTAATGAGTTAATTAGAAATCAAAGAGAATCACAGTAAAAGTTTTATGGAAGAATAATAAATTAATGGATTGTAATTTTTTTTTTAAGTTGATGTTATTGTATATATTTATTTCAATTGGGTTGCCTATGTTAACAGTATTGTTGAGTCATGAATTTATTATGTTTGGATAAAATTGTATTATAATAATAGTTTATGATATTTCATTTATTTGATCTTAAATATGATCAGAGTATGAAATAGAATACGCTTCAATAACAAATATGAAAAATGTTTTTTTTTTCACTATTTTTCCCTTTTTTTATGATATAGTTTTATATTTTATGCTTCATTACATACCAGACATTTCTAATTTGAAGTCCTTCACACACACACACACACACATATATATATATATATATATATATATATATATATATATATATAATGTCTACAAATTTAATTTTTTGACGTATTTTCTCTCTTCTTATATTTCTGTTGGCCTGTTGATTTCATATTGAACAAAGCTAAAAATATCCATAATCTATCTATAATAAAAATTACTTTAAATGTTTTTTTTCACATATAAATCCACTAAAAAAAACATTAAATCCAAGTTAAAAAAAATAGAAAATAAGTTAGTATATAATAAAGTATATCATTGATTTTAACTTGTGAAAATTAGAAAGGGTGAAAAAATTAATATCATATAGACAAAAAAAATACAAAATAATTACATTTTCTGAGCACTGCACTATCATGTTTAAATCTGTTATTAAAATTCATTTAAAATATATGATAATAATTTCTTTTTAACTTCTACCTTATCATAGAATTACATATAATTTAATATTATTAATTTTTGTAATAACTATTTTAAAATTATTTAAAAGTTTTAAATTTTTATATCCCAAAACAAGCCTCTTGAAGATAAGCAAATTAAGATCTAAGAATACATGGTTCATGATCTCAGATATTTATGTATCATCATCACAAGCATAAAAAAGCATCACAATGTTGACTAGCACGGTCGTATTCGATTTGCATTTGGGCACTGCCCGCTGAACAGCGACCGCAACAGAGAACAGAATAGACACAAAAATCACGCATACGCACTCTTCTAATTCAACATTTCTGTGTGTTAGAGTTTGTCGTATATGTGACCGTGTCTTATTCGTCTTAAAGCCTAGTAGCCAATACAGAATAGGGCCCTTTACCTGACCTGACGCTATGTCAGACTTTAAAGCAACAGTGGCTTTCTCACTCTTCCTCTCTCTCTTCCCATGTGGCCAACACATCAGTGCGGACGTCGAAACTGCCTCCTAATGGGATTTAATAAAAGCACTTAGTTCCGCTCCGTGTGCTGTGCTCTTTCATTTTCCACTCTAATCCACTCGTTGCACACAAAAGGTCGTAACTCAGTCAAACATGCAGCAAACGTCTCTCAAACTGAAACTCACACTCACTCCCTCACGCGCTTTTCTTTGAATGCAAGAAATCATATTTTCTTTTCTTTTCGGAGTGAACTTCGTTCTTCTCTCTCTCTCTCTCTCTGTCTCGCTAAGTGGAGTTTTCTTCTGGATGGCAAAATGTGAGGGACTCGCGGCTTCTTAGGTAGGTTAAGGATCTTCTGGATGAGATTTTTTTTTTTTCTCATTTTCAGTTTTGTTTGGGTTTCCATGAACATGTGGAGCTCGGCTACGATGATTTTTCCTTATGCTTATATCTTTTTGTCGTGTTGGTTTTTGTAACTGTTGTTAAGTTGAATCAATGACTCGATGTCTTTCAGTATTTTGGGATGTTGGGTGGTAAGTCGATTTGGTTGCTTATTTTCCTGGGTCTTGCTAGCAGCCAAATGTTGAGAAAGGGAGAATCAATTTTCTCTAGCTATAAATAATTAACTGTCCTTTGAGTTCAGAAGCCTTTTTTATTTTTTATTTTTCTCAATATACTTATTTGTCTTCCAAATGCTGTTGGGTTGTTGTCTAGGTTTGCCCTCTAGCTGTAATTAATTTCACTTCATTGTTTTTCGTTTGTTTCAATTCAATGCACTTATTACCTGGCTTGAAGTTAATATTAACGAGGTATTTATTATCTTGTTTGGTAATCGATCAAAATTTTCATAATGTAAGAAGTATTGACTAGGTTCTCAGGTATCTTCGGTGCATTAAGAAGTATGTACAAGCCCGTGTGGGCCTTCTCTAGTGAATTGTATGAGTCGTATCATTTCCAATGCATTTAACATTGAGATTGGTATTATTGCTAGTGATTACAAATGAATGTTGGCCTTTTTTTTTTCTTCTGTTGGTCTGGTGCTACATTAATGAATTGTTATGTATTCCTGATATGGACTGAGATGATTTACATTCAAATGGAACGTGCTTGGGTACTAACTTCAGCGTACTGTGAGTTTGTGGTGCTTTCTTTATGCTTAGTGAGTGATTATTGTTTGCAGTCTTGCAGATTATGTTGACCATTTTCGTTCTAAAATTTTTCAGGTTTGTTGTTGCTGATCTAGAGTGGTGATTTGAAGATAATAAACTGAAAAGGTCTGATTCTATCCTGGTTTAGCGAATATGGCCTCTACTCTAGGTAAGCCAGGTGATGATTCCATGGTTGTTGAAAAGCTCCCGGAGGAGATTAATGAAATGAAGATTAAAGATGAAAAGGTAATGGAGTTTATCTTTTCTGTACGGCTTGTGGCTTTGAATACATCAGGCTTTGATTCTCACCTATGCTTTCACCTCTCCTCCCAAATTCTATGCTTTGGGTAGGAAATGGATACTGCAATGGTGGATGGAAATGGAACGGAAACTGGCCGTATTATTGTGACTACTATTGGTGGTCGACAAGGTCAACCCAAACAGGTAGATTATTTTGGAGTAATTGAATTGGATTATTAGATTGGCTTCAAGTCGGTTGAACTGGACTGCACAAGTGATTATGTTTTTCATTTAATTTGTGCTATTATTTGTGTCCATACCTTCGATTCTCATTGTGTGAAACGAGATTTTTCCCTTCAAAGGGGAGAACCAAACACTTGTATTCCTCCATCAAGCATCCCACACTACTTGATGTGTGGGACTAAGGCACCACACCCCAGTCCCTATCATACCACCGCTATTACTAGCTGATATCTCGGTGACCTTACTGTATGATACTTCACTTTGTGAGCCTGCCCTTAAAAGCTAGCTATTAATGGGGAGAACTAAATATTTAAATATCCTTATTTTTATACTATTTTATCAAAGAACACAGTTGTTCCTAAAGTTGAAGCTGCTAGACAAAAGGCTCACATGTTACATCAAGGGTAGCACAGAAATAAATAATGAAGATACTAGCAAAAATCATGCAATTGTGTTTTGGTTAGGTAAGGAGATATTGGGGAAAGTCTGAGTGGGGGAATCAAAGCTTCTTGTTCACCAGGGACAGTTCTCCTAGTCTACAAGGCTTGTTAGTGAAACTTAATATCTTGGTACAACTGGAGAATGTCTGCTAAGACCATTTCAGAGCCACAACCTTTAAGGAAATAGGGTCTAAAGATGTACTATAGGAGGAACAATAAGGGGTAAAAGGGTAACAGTGTAGCAGGAGGCTACTAGAGTTAGTTTGGTTTTCCTTATATATGAGACCCCTCCTATATGTATAGGGGGGGGACTTCTGAATATCTTTTTGTAAAGCTGGACATATTCCAGTGTAGATGAGTAAGTTCCTTTGGAAGGGTATTTGTATAACATGGTTTCTGGCTTGTGATGAGCTTTCAGTAATGAAGAGAGGAAATTTAGAATCTGTTTTGCCTGTGTATACAGTTGTTTCTTGTTAGGCTTAAAGATTTTATTTCTGAAAAGTGTCTCCTAATAATATCCTTAAAATATTTTATTCTTACCTACTGTCATTCAGTTTATGAGTTAATTTGATTCGTTATCAATCTCCTTTTTATCATAATGTTTCACTTCTCATTTGTGTGCCACAGACTATAAGTTACATGGCCGAACGAATTGTTGGACAAGGCTCATTTGGTATTGTGTTTCAGGTGGCATTTAATTGATAAGTTGCACTTTAGATTAATTGCTCTAAGATCACTAATATAAAGTTGATTTCAGCATATTTGTTTTGCAGGCTAAATGTCTTGAAACTGGAGAAACTGTAGCAATCAAGAAAGTTTTGCAGGATAAAAGATACAAGAACCGTGAATTGCAAACAATGCGCCTTCTTGATCATCCCAATGTTGTATCACTCAAACATTGCTTTTTTTCCACCACAGACAAAGATGAACTCTATCTCAATTTGGTACTTGAATATGTACCTGAGACTGTATATCGTGTGGTGAAGCACTATAGCAAGGCAAATCAGCGGATGCCCCTAATATATGTTAAACTTTACACATATCAGGTTCTTTCCACATTACTTTTGTGATAACATACTTCTGTTAGTTAAATTCATATTTTGATTATTTGAAACTGTATATCATATTGTGAACACTAATCAAAGTTATCCGATGCTATCATCAAAATTACTAATTGATGAATTTAAGCAAAAGTCGCAAGATACTAACCTGAATTTGGTCCTTTGTAAATTTGCATATCAGAAAATTGGCCCTTATATTCTGCCATATTCTTTGGAGCTCATTCTGTTTTTGTTCACTTGAATACTTTAACTATAGATGTTTGTTCTAATCATAGTACTGAATAGCATGCTAAAAATGATGCAATAGTGGTTGTGCATTATGGATTGGCCCTGTGTTATTGTGGCCATTAGTGCACGATTGTGACTCAATAACAGGGTTAAAAAGATAAGGCATAGTTTGGTAGGCAATCTTGAGTCAGAAGTCATTAATACCTGTATAACTAAAAATTAGTTTTACTGCCGTAACAAACTTGTCTTTAGTTTGAAATGGAAAATACTACCAGTATAGTATTTATTGTTCATATATTTGACATTTGAATGGATGCAGTGGACAGATTAAACGTTATTAGGTTAGTATTTATATGTTAGTTTATAACTAATATATATATATATATATATATATATATATATATATATATATATATATATATATATATATATATATATGTGTGTGTGTGTGTGTGTATATAGATAGATCCCTAAATTTTATGAATTATTATTGTTGTTGTTATTAATATTTATTGCTGTTTTTTTTGTTAAATTTATTTATGTTATTTCCTTTGAATATGTTTCATCCTATTTTCATTAGGATTAGGACTTTATATTTTCGGTATATGCTTATTTCCTACGTAATAAAATTAATTCATTTGGGCTTTTGTTTAAAGTTGGACTTTACCCCTTAGTGGTCAGCATGTGGAATCATATGATAGTTATATGACAGCTTGCCAATTTTTAATTTTGGTTTTATGGTACCTTAGAAAATTGAACGAGAAGGATAAGAAAATATAGAATAAAATTTCTCTGGGCTTGAGTTCTAGCCATGGGTTCCTTAGCCATCACACCTTCGGACTGATTATACTCACCAAAAATGGAAAGCAGTTCACTGCATACCAGAAAACTGCTGTAGTATAGTTCAAGTATGATCAGATTCATCTGTGCCAAGTGGCATATTTTTTTACCTTAGCGTCTTAAAATCTATGTATGGTTATTGTTGCTAATTGTGATTTATTCCTTTGTTATTTGTTAGATTTGTAGAGCCTTGGCTTATATTCATGGGTGTGTTGGAGTGTGCCACAGGGACATTAAACCGCAGAACCTACTGGTTGGTATCATATCAGAAAGTTTTCATATTCTTAGTTGGGTGATTTGTTATCAATATAACCTTTTGCGCAGGTTAATCCTCATACACATCAAGTCAAACTTTGTGATTTTGGAAGTGCAAAAGTTCTGGTAATGTTCCACTTCTGTCTAATGTCGATGGTTATTGGCATCTATTAAGATTGATTATTTTGTGTTTCATGTTGCATGTTCTTGCATCCATAAATTTTTCATATTTTATTTTGTTGGGCATTTATAACCTAATCAATTGGCTGATATTTGGCACATTCCAGTCACTTAGTAGATAAAATTGCAGGCTCTAGGTTTCCTGGACCAGTTTTTTGGTGTTGCATATCTGATTAGCTGGACATGTTTAGTGTTTAGTCATTTAGTTTGATGGCAATTCTGTAAATCTAGATAGATTTCATGCTAACTGTATCAAGAATTTGAGATCTTTATACATGATTGTATCCCTACATAAAACATGACTTCCTCTCACCAGTCGCACTTAAAAAAGGTGTCATGATTTTCACAAGAACAAATCTTGGACATTCTACCTCCCAATTAGGCTTAGGTTAGCTTTATGATGCATAATTCTGTCCCTTGTTTTCGTGGGCAACCTTTTCCCTTCCCCTGCATTCCCCCCCAATATAAAAGATCTAAAATGAAATTAAGTGGGTAGAGAAATATTTTTTCCATCACTTAATGTGTTTTGGAATTCATTTATTGAATTGCTATTGTTAGTCTATTAATAATATATTTTTGTTATCCAATTATTTTGGAGTAGGTCAAGGGTGAACCTAACATATCTTATATCTGCTCTCGATACTATCGAGCTCCGGAACTCATATTTGGGGCAACAGAGTATACTACTGCAATTGATATGTGGTCTGTTGGTTGTGTTCTTGCTGAGCTACTACTGGGGCAGGTTTGCAAAACAAAACCTACTCATTAATTTTCTTCCTATTTCCTTTGCAATCTTGGAAGGGTTAATATTATGGTGCTTACTTACATGTCCTCTTCACTGTTGCCCATCTGTAATTTGTAGCCTCTGTTTCCAGGAGAAAGTGGAGTTGATCAACTTGTTGAAATTATCAAGGTAAAATTGTTTGCTTTTTGGCTTTATCTGACCTGATCTAGAATATGATACCTTGAACTTTTAAAAAGATATACAGGCATTTATTTTATTTGCTTCTCCAAATTGTGAATTATTGTTTTATGTTTTAGGTACTTGGGACTCCAACTCGTGAGGAAATAAAATGCATGAATCCAAATTACACAGAATTTAAGTTCCCTCAAATCAAAGCTCACCCCTGGCATAAGGTGAATTCCATGACTTGCACACTAACCAATTGCATTAGTAATGTAATTCGGTTTGCATTGATCTGGCAATATTTTTCTGAAATAGATATTCCATAAGCGTATGCCCCCAGAAGCAGTAGATCTTGTTTCAAGGCTTCTCCAGTATTCTCCAAATTTACGTAGCACTGCTGTGAGTATTTATGTTATTCCTGGAAAATATATGAAAATATGGAAAATTTGTTAACTTATTTGTAGTATTTGAATCATTTCACAATTCAATTGACATGATCGTGAAATAATTTCATTTACTCTATTTTTTTGCAGTTGGATGCATGTATCCACCCATTTTTTGATGAACTCCGCCATCCTAATACTCGTCTCCCTAATGGGCGCCCTTTGCCAGCCCTCTTCAATTTCAAACCTCAAGGTAGTCTCCTTACCATTTACTCTTATTTCTGCTTTAAGGGCCATAAAACAACTTTCTGACACCATGTATTTTGAACAATGACGCATCAATTAGAGCTGAAGGGAGTGACTTTGGAGCTTCTATGCAAACTTGTCCCAGAACATGCTCGGAAACAGTGTCCATCCCTTAATTTCTAGACAGCTAACATGACCCTTGAATTTGGATTACTATTGTGTGGACCTTCTGTCATGTTTTATCATGCTTTTGCTGCATGTTTTCTTTATAAATCGAAAAGACGCTGCATCTTTTATCTTTACAATCTGATACTTGGCTGACTATTGAATTTACTTCTTATCATTCCCTGCTGTCCGTGAAGACTTTGCTGTTATTATATGTATCGTTTGTGGTCTTTAACCATGGCACTTTCACTATTCATAACTTGGAAGATATTTAGTTGGTTTAACAACAAAAAATTATGTGGATTTGAGGTCAGATATGATCAGCATCCTTACTGATGGTTGTTCAGAAAAGAGAGAATGTTAAAAAGTCACCGGAAGGAAAATGTTTGACATCTATACCCCTTCTTTTTCTCTATATTTTTTTGTCATTTTTTTTCTTCCATTTTCTCTCGTTTGTTTCCTCGTATAAATGGGGTAAGGATTTTGTACAATTTCGGATATTTTGAAAAGAGATTTGTGAGAAGATTATATATATATATATATATATATATATATATATATATATATATATATATATATGCACACACACGAGAGGATTTAATAATAATAATAGTTGGATTTTATTTTATGGCTTAGATTTAATTGTTCGTTAAAAAACCTCACTTAACTCATAATTCAAGCTCTTAAAAAAACGAGTTCTAGACTTTATGGGCCGGAGGTGTGAAAAATCACGACAATTGAAATTCTGTAGCAGAGGGTTCCAAAAGCCCTACACGACTACTGGGACATAGCAATTATAATGGTTCAGTTCGAACCTAGAAGCGTTTTAGAAATGTCTTCATGGAACACATGGGTTCCAGAAACGCTTTCTTTATGTAATCAATTTGTACTTCGTCTACGAATTGCTATCTGCATTGGTTCAACTCAGATCCGGTCATGCTCCAATTATTTAGGCACTTTCCTGCACCTCTATAGTTTCTTTCAACATTTTCATAATTAAATTTAATTTTATTTTACTTTTACATCTATTTTCATTTTTTGTAAGTGTTTATTTCTTGTTTTTAAATCTTTAAATGGCTGATTTTAAATTCTATCAAAGTATTTTCATTTTCCTTCTGTTATTATTCCAAGAATTATAAAAACCAAGTAAAATTTCCAACTATTTCACGTACAATAAACACATTTTGAGGATTGAGAATACAATTCTGAGGATTGTTCAATTTTTTTATTTTCTTTTGGGACTTATTTCTTGTGAAGATATAATATCTCTTTTTTTAGAGTTATGTTGTACATACACTTTTTTATTATTTAATTATGCAAAAATGCACAGTGAACTCAATCTTTTTATCAAAGTTACAATTTCTTGTGCTTACATCTAAATGAAAATCTTGTTATTCTTCTTATTTTTCTTGAGCTTAATTCAACAAAATATTACTCATGAAGCATATTTATGATTACTACATTAAGAGTTAAGAATAAGTTACAATTCATTGATGTGAGTGTTCCTTAATCATTATCAACCAATAACACATGACACTTAGAACAGGTATACTTGGTGATTTCATGGATTCTACTTGAATTAATTATAATAAGAAAAAGTTGCAAGATTTTCATAGATAAACTGCTAAATTTTATTAACCAATGATTAAACATCATGCTTCCAAGTAATTTATAACTCAATAGGGTTAGCTAATAACAAGATAGGTAAATATGTACACGAACAAGTTGTAGCCAACGATGTAATAATCAATTAAATGCACAAAATACAATAAGAAATAGGATAGGAAAGAGAAACTTCACACAAAAATTTATATTGTTTATATGAAAGTTACATCCGATCCTCTATTGTCTAACTAGACAATTCATTAACTCCTAGAAAGTACAAAACTAAACCTTATAATCAAGAGAGTTATGACTAGTAACCTTAAACACTAAAAGATACCTAACTTCACATAAAATAGTATCATGAAGTTAACTCATAGCTACACCTATCTATAACCAATCCATCTACCCTAGCTAAAGCAAGAATCAGTTTGCACAAGACCCAAAAACCATTGCATTAAACTCTATCACACATCATGTCTTAGCAACACACAACCCATAACTATTATCTTGATCACATAGACCAAAAATGAATTCAAGCTACACCAATTGGTTGAAAAAAAAAACAGAAAGAAAATATGTTTATCAACAATTATGTGCAACAACACAGTACATTGGGACTTACACAAAATTAATTTAATGTGATCACCTTTCTCACCAAAGAAACTTGTTAAACAATGATGATAATAGGGAAAAAGGTTTCAAAAGGATATTTTCCTCCCTTTAAAAAGATTAAACAGTTTTACTGTACTTTCAAAAAAAATTATTAAGTTAAAATGATATGTAACTACTATTTATGTAGAGAAAAATTTAAGGTGAAGTGATGCATAATCTTGTTAATAAAAATATCATGTTTTTGAAAAATTTAATTAATGTTTTTCTTTTAAAAAAATTCTCAAAGTCTTACTTGTTTAGTTCTTATCCATCAACATCATTAGACAACATTTCATCGATCGAGAGAATATGTTACTTATAATACTCAAGACATTTAAGGAGGACAAGTAGTAACATTCAAGAGTGGAGTTTGTAGTATCAAATACAGTATAAGGAAGGAGATTCATCAAGTATATCAGTTACGTAAAAAGTAGGAGCATCAGTCAAATGAAGTCCACCAGATGCAGCCAAGAATGCATCACCTGATGTTGTATGTGTTGATAGAAAGGCTAGGTGATAACAAAAAACAAATGCAACCACTACAAGAAAAATGATGAATTTTTAGACAAATGAAATTCATTGATAAGTATTGATTATTGGTGGTCAAAATTTTGTTTGTAATTTTTATCGATAGATATTCTAGGTCCATTAGTAATTACCGACAAATATATTAGTTAAAAATTACTATTGATAATTGTTAATGATATGTCTTCCATCGATAATTATTGGTGAAAATATTCATTGATAATTACTTGTCGATTTAGCGGCAAAAAATTCATATGTAAATGATAATTTATTTATTATTTATAAGAATTACCGACGGATGTATCCATAAAAAATTTTGTCGATAATATTTGAATAGGAAAAATATAATTGGATAAAAGTAAAGTTATCTATTGATGAGTCCCTAGTTGCTCCGGAGGCGAGAGAGGTCATTCCTAGGAGGATTACTAAAAATATGACTAGAAGGGAGACTTCCTCTTCACTTTCCATTTTGAATTTACTTAGTATTTTCTTTTTCTAAGTTTTTCACTTATTTTCGCTTTCCTTTTGTAGGCTCACTTTTTGCATCTTCTTTTTGAAGAATATCACCCCTTTTTGGTGAAAAAGAAGTCTTGGATCAATAAGATACATGCATGGGCAGCCTAAAGGTGTAGGATACTCTTTTTTCATATCCTGCACTCCTTTTTGGAGAGGAAGAAACTTAGGATGTGGGATTCGTAGGCTTGGGACAATCCAAAAGGAAGTATACCTCTTTTTTTATATTCTCCACACCTTTAGAGGTATTTTTGGTGCGCTAGGATGAATTTAACATATTTGGACCATGAGACTCTAGCCTTTAGGTTTAGGTTAAATTTATGTCTCCTTTTTGTAATTTCATCTAGGTCTCTCCACCAAAAGTCTATTAATAGAAGGTTTCCCCTCTTGTAATGAGGTTGAACATTTTATGACAAGTTTGTGAGGTTTCTTAGAGTGTTCTATCTCTTTCAGTGTCTTATCTTGAACTTTGGTTCAAGTGGCGACAACCACCACTTATCTAGGGTGACTCATCCCCTTGTGACGTACCAACACTCCACTACCACCATACTTCTCTTCTCTTCATCATTTCTTCTTTATTTCTTCACTTCATTTATTTATCCGAGGGACTGATCCATTTTTCTAATCCTTGTCTTTATTCCTTTTTAGTTTCATTTCATATCCTCCTCCCTCCACAATCCTTGGAAATGAACTTTCACATCTAAATAGACAACTATCTTAATGTCTATGAGAATTTTTCTTAAGTTTGCTTACTTTATTGCTTAAAATTCTGCACCTTACTTTATTTTAGATAATCTGGTATCAGAGCTTAGGTTGTTACTAGTAAGGTATTTTTGTTGTTGCTTTGATTCCATTCCTTGTGTAGCTTTTTATTTGAGTTATATGTCTAGTATCTCTTATTGAAGTTTTCTTTTATTGGCTTCCAACACTTGAAATTGCATGATGAATTAATTAGTTAAGTCCATGCATGATGAATTGATCTAGGATCCTAAACATAGAGACTAAGTGATCAAAATTTTCCTAGCAACTTTAAACAACTTTTAGCAAGTCTAGAATCAAGTTAGAACAAAAAAAAAATTACTTTGGGCGAAACCTTATTACTACAAAAAAAAAAAATTCTACACTTGTAAGATTTGATTTTAGAAATTGTCATAATACTTGGTTGCATGATTAAAATTTGGCCAATTAATTCTAACATTGTAGGAACCTTAGTCTTCTTTATGTGTGTGCTTGGTTGAAAATTTTGATTGCATGTTTGAAGTGTTTCTCAAATTTCTTTCCAACTTTTCTTGCTTTAGTCTTGTTCAAATTTTTGTAAAAAAAAAAAACAATTCACTCTTAGTATACTTTTCTTATTTATTTTTTTTTTTTGTGTTTTTCTTGTTGTGTTAGGTTTATTTATGTTTTGTCTTTGAAAGTTTTTTTTTTGGAACTCTTAAGTGTTTTGGTTGGCGTATATCTTTCCATTTGATTGTCATTTTTCAAGAGAAGTTTTTAAGACTTTAAAGAGAATTTTGAAACATTTAAAAAAATTTCTACTTGAAGAGTTGAGTGATCATATCAATTAAACTTGTGTGAGGAGCCAAACACTTGAGTGACTTGATTTATATTTTAACCTTTCAGCTTTCGTGTTTTGTGTTAGTTTAACTTGTTTTGCAGACATGTCCAATTTCTCATCAGAGAAGGCAAGCAATGTGGGGGCATCTAATGAAAGACAGATAAAAGATCCAGTGGAATAAACTCTAGTGGAATTAATTAGAGAAATGGAATTGTCCCGGAAGAAAAGTGAAAGACATTTGAGGGAGACAATCCAATGACTTGAAGTGAAGAAGTCCCAAAGAAAGAGAAGGCATTCATACTCATCAAGTTCCCAAGAAGAAGAAGATAGGAGATATCATAGAAGGAGGCAATCTAGGCGCACCAACACTCCACCACTATCATACTTCTCTTTTCTTCATCCTTTCTTCTTTATTTCTTCACTCCATTTCTTTATACTTTATAATATCAATCTCCATCGAGATACCAGTTTTTCACAATAGGATTGTCAAAATTGACGATTTGACATAGCCTAATATTTTTTTACGGGTCAAGTAAAAACAATTGATGGTCTAATTTGGCCTATATTTTAAAATGAATCATAATTTCAGCCTAATCTAACATTGTGTTAGGTTAACATGCTAATAAATCAATTTAGGTTTGATTAAAAATAATATTAATAATATGTTTATATAAAAATAATTAATTCAAAGGATAAAATAAATATTTTAAAATAAGAGTTGGAAACTTATTTTTCATTATTATCATTCATTATTTAGTAATCTTAACTATTAGATCATGAAATAAGTGAGTATTAGAGATTTGTTCTTATCTTATTCTTAGAATAAGTGGATTCATTATAAAATTAATTTATAATACATCTATATTTCTTAATAAAATAATATTTATTTATTTTTATTTAAAAATAATTATTATATTATAAAATGGGTTGACTTATAAACCTACGAGTAACCTAATCTAAGTTCATTTAAGTTATGACTTAAATGGACTGACTTAAAATTGATATGATTCAATTTAGGTCACAATTTTTTGTCTTAGCCTATTAGTCGACCTTTTTTGGGTCAATTTATCGAGTTAAACTTATTTTAATATTACTACCCTCTAAGATATCAATCTCCTTCAAGGCATTAATCCCAAGTCCATGAAGATGATACTCATAATAATCATTAAAACAACACATAGGTAGAATCTCGTCGTAGGATGGGTCGAGTTAATAGTAAAAATTAACATATATCCCGACCATAAAACATACTCAATCCTTTAATACTCAAGGGAAACCAAAGTTAAAGTTCAGAAGCTCTTTTACCTTGATATAATGGAGAAACCCTTCTTAATATGGAGAAATTTGGAAGAGATACTAACTTCAATGGGTATATCCAATTTTATTTAACACAAATCAACATATTTGGAGAAATTGATGTTTTCTTGTGTAGATTTTTCTTATGACGTTGATAGAAATAATACTCAAATGGTTATATAATCTACCTCATGGATCAATAAATTTATTTAAATTAATTGAGGAATTTTGAGTTAATTTTGCAACTAATCGACCACATTGACCAACTTAGCTCACTCTTAGATTCTCACACATTTCTTTTAACATATAAAATTTCTATAAATTGAAGTCAAAATCACTTATTTCATATCTATCGTGGATTCTTGAAATTCTTAAATATGAAATTACATTTTGTTTAATAAAAATAAGATCATCAACCTATAAACAAAACAAAGTATAAATAATTTATCTTTATCTCTAATTTAAAAAAAAATGTGTACTCTAAAAAACATTTTATGAATCCAACTTAAAAAAAGTAAGATTCTAACTTAATGGTTGTTCAACAAAGTCTTATTCTTTAAACTACTCATATAAAAATATTGATTTATCATAAAATTAGTGAGTAAACTAAATATTTCAAGCTCCTAAAACAACCATTAATTTTATTACGTGGTATGTATCTCGAGAAAAAATAATTTGTATAATCAATTTTTTAATATTTTATTATCCTTGTTTGTAATCCTTTACTAGCCATCATCTTCTGTATATCTCAATTTAACTTTTTTTTTTTACCAAATCACTGACTTCTATTCACGTTAAATTCTAATACCTAATTAAATTTTTAAGACAAAATGTTTTACTTTGGATTAAATATTTAACTCTTCTCTTTGCTTCGTGTTCTTCTCATTTTCTAATCATCTCCTTCTTCAGGTGTTAATTATTCTTTTTCCCACCCAAGTTCTAGTTTTTCCATCTTACAAAACTAAAAAATCATAGAACTAACATAAAATCATCAAAGGGTACCCATCAACGCCTTTGAGCTTAATTCTCGAACTATTAAACAAAAGGTGAAAGAAGAGGGTACCACAACAGGGTCCCTCACACAATGAAACACAGAGTTTTTCTCATGGTTAATGGACGTAAAGGCCTTGGAAGAGGATGTACAAGCGGAAGGAGATGAGTTGCTTGTTCAAAATTGTGGGATTTGAAAAGTACCGGGTTCTCAAATTGGTGGAAGTGTCTTTCGTTTGCACTTGGGAGAAGTGGGTGATTAGGTTGAAATTGTTTGTTTAGGTGAAAGAGTAAGAGGCGGAAACGATTGATGGGTGTGGTAGTTGAGGTGTAGCCACACTTAAGCAAGGTTCGGAGGGACAACGGTCATGAATGGAATCAACATAAAAGAGAAAAGACTATATTTGAATTTAAATAATAATGTTGTTATACTTTTAACTTTTGAATAAATTTAAAAAATGTATAATAATTTCTGCTTAATTCTTAAAATATCAAAATGTTAAATTAATATTCAATTTAAATAATTTATCTTTTAACATTTCATTTAAATCTTTGTGATGTGACTGTCACATAATATAACTACTAATATATCATTTAATATGTCATATCAGCGTACTAATATAATTAATTAATATTAATTAGCTTGAATAAAAAGTACATCCAATATTTAATGAGAAAACAACGTACACTTAACAAAGACAAAATGATATTTAGTCTTATTTAATTGGTAGAAGCATTTGCAACTCACAAAAAACCTCACGGAATTCCCCGCCAAGAGCGTCCAACTATAAATACCACCCTATTCAACTTTTATCAGCTGTCTGCACACTCCTTTCAAAGTACCCTCTCTAAAACCCCCCCCAACTAAATCATTTTCCTCTCGCATTGCCCTCTCACCCTTCTCCCCACTAAATAATGCCCAAACCTCTGAATAAATTTAGGAACTCTTATTTCACTTTTTCTCTCAGGTTTCTTTCTCCCTCTCTACGCATGCAAGCAACTTTGAGAAACTCGATTTGTCTTTGAACTTTAGGATCCAATAGAAAATCGTTTCTGACATATTTAAATTCTTGAAACCATCGGGAATCTCTTTTTTAAATTCCATTTCCGTGTTGGAGTGGGTATGTGTTGATGCAATTCTATCTGTACAATCTAGATTTGCCGAATCGATTACCTGTTAATTACTTTCCGAGTATAAATAACATGAAGATTTGTTCCGCTCAGAAATGATTTTATTTTTCTTCAAAATAGGATTTCTAAGAAATCTAATCTAAGTCTAAAACAGGAGAGTTTTCGGAGAACGATTAGGATTTCTCAATTTCTCCGTTTTATTTTTTATTTGTTGTTTCAGAGAGAGAGAGAGGATGAATTATGTGTAAGATGAAATTTAGAATTTTTGGTTTGTAGATATTTGCTGACAGAATTTGACGGGTCTCTTCATCATTTTTTATGTAAAGATTACTGTCATTCTTGACATGACCTTTTACTGTGTATCACTGCTATCTGAAAATTAGTTGGAATAAGCAGTGGTTGTTTATAGTTTTAATTTTATATCTCAATTCTTATAACATCTTCTTGATCATGCTAACTACGTTACGTTCATTTCTGTAAGTTAGAACTGAATGTTATTTTTTCAATTTCTTTTTTGTTTTAGTTAATTCAGCATCCTGATTATGGATTCGTATTCTTTGAAGTCTGTGTTCGATTTGCCTCCTCCTTTTCGTTCATGTTTTAGTTTCAGGTACTGTATATATATTTTTTTATGTGAAATATATATTAAGTGTTTGTTTGGAGTAGAATCAATTTCTTCTACCGTTCTCAGTACCACACATTTCAATATAAAATTTATTATCGGGATTAATTTGAATAATTGAGCTAGCGGGCCATTAGTTGCTGCAAATAACTTTAGCTGTTCTTAGGCTTTAGTCTGTATCACATTTCCACCAGGTCTTAAATAAGAGATGAATGTCATCTATCACTTATCTTTGTAATATAAAATAAACATTATTGTTTTGCCTTCCAATCCTTTATTGATCAGGTTCAAAAAATACTCTGCGCCTGGCTTTGTCTCACATGACTTTCTATTATATGGCATGCAGATATTTTAATTCCCTTCAGAGTGAATGCTTTCCTATCTGTTTCCACTCTGATGTAAATATGGTCATCTCTGCACCAACTGGGAGTGGTAAAACTGTACTCTTTGAGCTTTGTATGTTGAGGCTACTCTCCAGGTTCATCTCTGCGGAGGGAAGATTCCTACATGTAAAGGGATCTCTTAAAACAGTAAGTCCTTTCTTGAAAGAAAAAGCGTTTAGTCAAGTTTTTTTATCCTTGTTTTAATGTTATAAGCCCAATAATTTTTTGCTATAAAGGCAGATACACACCAGCCTAAGCTTTAGTACATTTCGAGTCATATGAAGCACAATTTGATGAGTATTTCCGTCATGTATCAGTAACTAATTATTGGAACAATTATCTTCTCTCTTGGTGTTAAGATCTATATAGCCCCATCTAAGGCTTTAGTACAAGAGAAACTCCGTGATTGGAATAAAAAGTTTGGGCCATGGGGAATACATTGCCTGGAGCTGACAGGTGACAACGAATCTTACACTCCAAGGAATATACTAGAAGCTGATATTATTCTCACAACTCCTGAGGTCAGTATGCAAATGGAAGAACATAAGCAGATCGGGACCACTTGTTTGTTACTCTTTTAATTTTATCACGAATTAATAATTTTATGTATGCACATGTTCCTAATCCCTTTAACCTCCAGAAGCATATATTTTTCAATAAGAAATTGAACTACGCTCGGAGTTTAAGTATTATAAATCAGCATTCCTTGTTGAGTTCCTTAAATATGTACTTTTGAAGGTCTTCTGCTTGGCCATATACGCAATCACAAGAAATAGGCTGACTGATTTATTGATACTGTGGGAGATATCTGAACTTAATTTCTTTTCCCGATGAATAGAAATTTGATGCAGTGTCAAGATATGGTATAGAAAGTGGTGGCTTGAGCTTTTTCAGTGACATTGCACTTTTACTAATGGATGAAGTTCATCTATTGAATGATCCACGTGGAGCTGTTCTTGAAGCAATTGTTAGTAGAATAAAAATCGTTGCTGGCAATCCAAAATTGAAATCAAATCCTCTGGCTCAGGTCCGCTACCTAGCTGTGTCTGCCACAATTCCAAATATTGAGGATCTAGGTAATTTTTATTATATGTTGTTACAAGAGTTATGAAAATTAAAATAAAATGTTTCAACAACCGAGGGAAGAATTTTATGCAATACATGCTATTGCAGCAAAGTGGCTAGATGTTCCTGACCATGGGATAAAAAGGTAGTTTTCCACCTCAACATCCATCATAGGACTTCTGCAATGCTGAAGGCCAATGTTGAGACCATTTTTGCTTTGCTTTTTTGAATGTTCATAGGTTTGGAGAAGAGATGAGGCCAGTAAAGCTGACAACCAAGGTTTTTGGTACGCGAATATATTAGAATTCAACTCTATCGTTAATTAGTTTATGATCAATTATCATTCCATATCTTTCATCCCATTACAAATCTATTCGTCCAAGTTGAATTGGCTTTTCTCAGAAAAAAGGTGATGGCAACAACAAAGATTCCTAATTTGAATTCTGAATTTTTAGTGAATATTAGTCAATGTCGTGATCTTTAGTCCTGAGTAATATAGAAATGTTTTAATATCGTTCTACTACCAAATTTATGCAGGCTATGCCCCAGCCAAGAATGACTTCCTCTTTGAGAAGGTTGGTTTGAAGTTGACAAGGTTTAAATAGTATTGATTGTTTTCTATACAAGCTGCTACTTTTAAATAACCCATTTTACTAAATGAACTTATTTTCATCTCTGCATTATACATACTACTTTACTACCATGCAGCGCCTTCAAAATTATATTTTCGGTAAGTAAGATAAGTCATCCTGCCAAAGTAACAGTTTATACCTTGTAGCTATTCACTGTTATTGACATTTCTATACAAGGAGAACTATTTGCTGTCTATGTACAAATGATTTTCAGATATTCTCATGCAATATTCAAGAGGTAAATCTGCGCTTGTATTTTGTTCAACAAGAAAAGGAGCACAAGAAGCTGCTCAGCGACTCTCTCAAATAGTAATGACTTTCGGTTTATCAAATCCATTCATAAAGAATAGAGAACAACAAGATCGTCTGAGGGAAGCTTCTATATCATGCACTGACAAGCAAATGCAGTCATACGTTCTTTATGGAGGTATGAAATGAATCTATTTATTTTCTGGGCTTTGACTAAATTATAGTTTTTACTGGAAAGTGATTGCAATCCCATGCACGTGATAGAACATCAAATTGGTTGATTGTGACTTTTAGATAATGGTTTTCCTACCAGTTGGTTATCACAATGGTGGGCTTTGCCTCAAAGATCGGAATATTGTAGAAGGCCTTTTTCTCAAGGGCGATATTCAAGTACTGTGCACTACAAATACGCTAGCCCATGGAATCAATCTCCCAGCACATACAGTGGTTATCAAGTCAACACAGCACTTGTATGTCTTTTTTTTTTTTTTTTTTTTTTTATGCACTTCATTGTAGCATATTGAGAAATCTGTTTTTACAAATTATTTTATTGAAACATTATGGACAGTAACAAAGAAAAAGGTCTGTATATGGAATATGACCGCTCCACTATATTGCAGGTTAGCTTCTTCTTAAGATCCTTATGATAATTGTTAGAGATCTCACATCATCTAGAGATAAGGTCAAATTATAATGTGTATATAAAAGGGGTGAAAACTTAACCTTATTGGTTCAATTTGTAGAGTTGAGTGTTGAGTTAGGTCTAAACTCATTTTCTAAAACAATAACAAAGCTAATCTTAACAAGGTTTGTTGGCCTATTATTTGGACTACTTGCATATCTAATTCCATGCTCGAGATATCCAGTCCTCAATATGAGAAGTGAAATAATTGGGTTAGCTCTAGAAAGAGGGGGGTTGGCCTATCATGGGTTAGCTCTAGAAAGAGGGGGGGGGGTTGTATAGAGCTTAAAAATCTTTTCGCAATAGACTATTAGCTTATGCGAGAGGTAGTCTGATCACAACAGCCAACCAAGGTGTCTTCTGACAGTTTCTAAAGGATCGGCCGACAGTGTATCGTTGATGGTCATTATAGTTAGAAGATAAAACTTTTCACAAGATTTTAAAACTTTATTTAAAGACACATATTCAAAATGTGAAATATGTAAATGAGTAAGCAAGATAGTATATAAAACACTTTCTCTTTTCCCAGAATTTGGATTCGAACTTGATCATATTCGGAATTCAGGTCTTCCAAAAAATCATAAACCCTATCTTGTTCAATGTAATCCTTAAAGATTGATGAATCTTCTGAACACCTTGCTTTTATAACGAGATAGTGATCCAATTCCATCCATAGAGACTTGAGTTGATTGGCATATTCTGTGACCGATTTGTTTCCCTATTTGGCCCCCAAGGTTTTCACCTTTACATCATATATTTGTGCAGCATCCTTGGCCTTAGAATAGGTTTGTTCTATCGCTTCCCAAATTTCCTTTGTTGATTTAAGGAACATACAGGTATCACTAATTTCTGGTACCATTATAATTTCTGGTACCATTGAATTCCACAGCCATGCCATGATCATGGAGTCTTCTTCATCCCATGATTTGAACTTGACATCCGTTTCATTAGGGGCATTGTCGGTAAGGTGGCTGCCCTTTCCTTTTCCCTTCAATATGGTCTTAATGAGTTGAGACCATTTAAGATTATTCTTCCCAGTTAGCCGGTAAGCAGAATGGATATTCTACAATTCTCAAGCACTCTGGAATTTGTCCCCTGTTTCAGGAATGCAACTTAGACGCTTATTGCTTTAACAAAATGAAAGAAAACAACATATTAATGAGTTTTTTTCTCTCACATACATAGCTTATGGGTTTGTTAAACACTATGTGGCATGACTATTTCTCAAGTTTAGAAGAAAATAATTTCTCTTTTATTTTGTCTCATTACATACATTTGATATATATACATACATTGATTGATAATTTAGGAAACAATCACAACCTATTCTTGGAAGCAAATTCCTGAGATTGCAGGATTGATGTGCTAGTAATAAAACCAAGATACAACTAATATACAAAATTAAACCAATAGGAATAAAATCTAAAACTTCCTAAAATATTTCAACACTCCACTTCAAATTGGTAAATAAGTGTTCTCCAATCTCAACTTGGATACAATTCTCTCAAAATTATTGTTGTTCAAGCCCTTGGTGAGTATGTTTGCCAATTATATCCTTGGTAGACACATATGGAGTGCAAATCAAGTCACTGTCAAGCTTTTCTGATAAACATGGGGTTATTTTCTAGCAAGTAACGCCCAAACGTTTAATGTCTTTAAAAAGTTTAGGGTTATAATGGAGTTTTAAAGTGACTGCAAAATAAAAATGTTTGAGACCAGATAATGAAAATGGGTATATTTCTGATGAATTCAACATGTTTTGTGAAGATATAGGTATTATTCATCAATTGACAGTCAATTATACTCTTGAACAAAATGAAGTTTGTTAAAGAAAAAACATAATTGTTACGGAGATGGCAGTATGTTTAAAAGATTTAAATTGAATGACAAAGCTGAAATGAGAATTTTCCTAGGCTATATTGCAAATTCCAAAGGTATTTGGCCTTAAATATGATTCAGTAAATGAAATACAATACGGTTAAACAGCAAATAGGAAAATAGCTCTATTTCTTCTTACATTCTTCTCTTTTCATGTTGTAGATCTGTTTTATATTTTTATGGTTAAAACTATCTTCATTTAACAAATATGTTTGTAAATATTGTAGAAATTAAAGGGGAATCAACAAGGAAGAAATAAATCAGTGATTTAACTAATCCCGTTAAAAATTTGTGCTTAATTTTTTCATGCTTTGTATATCATTTGAGATAAAAGTTTATGCTACAGATGTGTGGAAGGGCAGGCCGACCCCCATTTGATGATACAGGCATGGTTATAATCATGACAAGGAGAGAAACGGTGAACTATGCTACTTGCATATATAGATCCTACTCATTTCTCTTATTTGTTCCCACACTCAAAAAGTTGTTTAATTTTGATCTCGAGCTCTACTGTTATAAAACACTCTCTTATTTACTTCCATGCTGTCGTACCACAGGTTCATTTGTATGAAAATCTTTTAAACGGGGGTGAAGTGGTGGAATCGCAGTAAGACTGTTTCTTCCAAAATTGCTAAATAGATATGACGCCTTTGACTTTTGTTCATGGTCTGCTAACATTGTTTATTTACCATGTTCAGCTAATCAAATATTTGCTTACCATAGGTTGCTCTCATGTGTGACGGAGCATTTACTCGCCGAAATAGTTCAACTGACAGTATCTGATATTACCAAAGCAATTGAATGGTTTAAATTCTCCTACTTGTATGTTAGAATGAAAAAGGTAAGTGACTCAGGATTTCTATAATTTAGTCCATTAGTTTCCCATCCCATCTGATGAAAGGTTTTATGCACAAGCAGAACCCTATGAACTATGCAATTAAGAATGGAATTTCTGGCGATAGTTTAGAGAAGCATGTACAAGGTACAGTAGTCAACTTTTCCCCCACCCGTTATCTCCCTCTAAATTATTGAAGCTATTTTCTCTCAGATATTTGTGTGCATAAAGTTAATGAGTTATCGCAATGTCAAATGGTCTGGGTGGACGAAGACGGTTTCCTCTTGCGACCATTAGGTATCAATATCTTTTATGTATAATGAATAATCCTGATGCATTGGTACAAGATTAGAATCCAAATTGATTGCTGATGTCTTTCTTTTCCTGCCTTAGATCCTGGAAGGTTAATGACAAAGTACTATTTGAGATTTGACACCATGAAACATATAATGCGGACTCCTGAAAATTGCAGTTTAGAAGATGCACTTCATGTTGTGTGCTGTGCAGAAGAAATTGCATGTACGGATTTTTTTGTAAAAAAAATAATTAATACACAATGCATTGACATTAAAACTTGACAATTCTGCACTGCAAAAATGAAGGGATACAGCTCAGACGCAATGAGAAGAAGCTCTTAAATGAGATCAATGCTGATAAAGATGGTCGGCTTCGCTTTCATATTCTTGGAGATAAATGCAAAAAGAAAAAGCGCATTCAATCAAGGGAAGAGAAGATATTTATTTTAGCTAACGACTGCTTAACTGGTGATCCATCAGTTCATGACCTATCTCTGATTCAGGTGTTCCATTCTAACATCAGTGTTTTTGTGTTGATCAGCATTCTTAAAATCTTTAGTGATTGAGCAAACTTGATGCTACAGGATATGAATTCTATATGCTCAAATGGATTTAGAATTGCAAAATGCATGAAAGAGTACTTTATTTATAAAAGAAATTACAACGGAGCTGTGAATTCAGCAGTTCTAGCCAAATCACTCGACCAGAAACTTTGGGATGATAGTCCATACCTTTTGAAACAGTTACCTGGAATTGGGATGGTTACAGCAAAGGTAATATTTATTGATGCGTTGATGTTATTAACGCATAATAAATACAGATGCGCTAGCAACCAGTTTGGGAATATTCTTATTTTGATGCTCTTTCTAGGCACTGCATTCCATGGGAATTAAATCGTTTGAGGCACTTGCTGAAGCTGATCCCAGGAGAATAGAGCTGGTGACTGGTCGAAAATACCCATTCGGTAACCATATTAAAGATTCTCTACTCTCTCTGCCTCCAAAGATTGATGTTAGGCTTGCAGAAATTGAAAGCCATATACAAGGAATGTCCAAGATAGTAGTAACATTGGCTAGGATATCACAGTCAGGCCTGTCAGTTAAAGGACATTATGCTGATATGGTGCGTTATCTGAATGTCTTCTAAGGAGAATCTCACCCATATAACAAATTAATAAGTTGCACAAATTTTTTTCTCACAGATCATTGGTTCGCAGGACAACACTATTCTCTTTCATGAAAAGATAAGGTGATGACTTGCTAATTTAGTTTTTTTAACTTGGTAGTATGCAAATTGTTCTTTCCCTCATCTGATCAGGGTTTAATGTTCCCCTATCATTACCGCAGGGTTGATCAGTTCTCCAGGTATATGAATTAAAACCTTTGCTTTACTTTTGTGGTAAACACTTAATGTATAGTAGAGTATTCAAGACTAAAAGAAAGCAAAGAATTTTAATTTGGAAGATCTTGAGAACAATATTTAAAAAATATATAACTGAACATAAAAAATATTAAAATACTGGTCATTGAACAAGTGAAAAGGTTTTCTGCATGCAACTTTGTAGTAATTTATGATATCTTATCAATTGGATAATGTAAACTGTTAACATTTAAATATATTAGAAATGTAGTTCGGTTTGCATATGCCAATGAATAAAGTTACACATAAATCTTAGAGTCACACAAGTTTTAAGCTGAGATAAATTTCTTCTTTCATGTTGCAGCCCATACAGTGCAACAATTCTTGTGCCCATCCTACAAGAGAAGCAAACTATCAAAATTGATTTTATATTTGAGGAATACAGTAAGATGTGCTCAATAGAAGTCTAAATTATATCTTCTCCTGTATAATCTGTCTAAATTGTGCAATTATCACTCAATTCTTCAGTTTTGTCCATTCAGTTGGTATTGATGTCCACCAAAAGCTTTCCTTTATGAGAGAGAGCAATTCAATTGTGCTTTTGAAAGGAAACAGGAAGCAGGCTTCTTATCCTCCACCTGAAGAGATATATATTATAGAAGATGACAACATAACTGTACCTCGTTTACCAACGAAAGAAATTTACACATTGAGCGTGGACAAGGATTCCATGTTAGTCATTTTCCCTTGCAGGGCCCGATATAGTTGTTTATGTTGTCCTTGTTAATATAATCGTAAGACCTAAAATT
The DNA here is from genome assembly GCA_963425845.1 of Sphenostylis stenocarpa. NCBI lineage: Eukaryota > Viridiplantae > Streptophyta > Magnoliopsida > Fabales > Fabaceae > Sphenostylis > Sphenostylis stenocarpa. Next base: position 1,157,644 of record OY731398.1, on the reverse strand, counting down.
TTAGGTGTGTCCAATTGCAGTCCAAGTTTCGACCTTTTGAATGAAAGTTTAGAGGAAGGTACAACTCTCAGATATGATTTTATTAACCTCAATGATTTTGGAAAACGTTCTTCCGTCTTTTTCTGGATTACACTGGGTTTTGGCCATCTCTAATGATTATTTTTTCTTGTAGTGGAAGGTGGGCATGTTCTTGGGATTGAAGAGGACAAGTGCAAAATCATCACGGAGAAAACAGTATTTGACCACATTCGTCAGAAAGCCAAAAACTTTTCTCTCCTATCTGCATTTGATAACATTCGCTGTCCATCAATAGAGGTCCTTCTTTCAAAAAATAATGCCCGTGTGAAGAGGCATGAATATCATCATGAGATAGTTGTTCTGGATGATGAAGACGGAGTTGAAGTTCCTCAACCAAATGGTGTGAATTTGCCGGTCGAGCTCAAGAAGGCAGAGCAGGATGGTATCAAACTTCATCTGACTTTAAACGATCATTATACAACTGGAAGCTCAAATATAGTTGATACAGGTACACCTAACACTTCTTATGTGATTTAGCAACCACTTCTTCTCGCTTTCTATATCTCATTGTTTCTTTTTATCGCTGAAGGTATTTTCCTCCCTGAACCTGAAGCAAGAACTCATGAAAAATCAACTGAAGAAAATGTTTTTTACCATATACGGAAAAAATCCAAGGAGTTTGCATTGATTAATAAGCCTGATTATTTGGAATCAATAATCCATAAGACGGATATATTCTCAAAGAATAATCAGAGTTCGTTGAGCGCTGCTTTTGGGGTGGCAAAAGAGACAAATTCCTTGGACATGGTCAACGATAATATGCTTACTTCATATATGAAAACTGCTGCTGAAGTAGAAAAATATGCATCCAGTATCCAGGTTGGTACTTTGTAAATGTGACAAATTTGGAAGTTTCGGTGATGTTGATGAACAGCTAAATATTTCTAATTGTTTTAAAGCACTTTCTTTTATATCGTCCATTTATACCCTAACAGTTAGTTTTCCTATGTTCAAGGAGAAAAAGCGGTTATCAGAAGACTCGGGTCCCGGAAGCTTTGCTGCGTGTAGTAAGAAGCAGCGTTGCACTTCTAGAGAATCTATAGAGGAGAGTTCTAGCTCCAGTGAAATAAGAAGACAGTGCTTTTCTATGGAAACCACAGGCCAAAAGGATATAGAATCATATCTTGGGTTTAAGAGTGTATTTTCCTTTCTCTAAGGGGACAGCTGAATAGCTGATAACAGAATTGAACTTGAAGAAAAGAGAGTGGTCTGTGTATCACCACTCTTAAACTTCTACCCATTGAACTAATTTCTGACCAAAATTCCTTTGTACTGCGTGGAGGAGCAGTTGGCACTTGGCGCCGTAGGCCTTGAGTGTTTAACATTGGAAACCGAAAATAGAAAAAAACTATATTAATTCACGGGTTAGTCAGTACTATGCAGAAAATATGATCTGATCTGATCTGATCTTCATCTTGTAACTCATCGAGTCACATTTGATTCGTGATAGAGGACATATTTAATTAATACGCATAATTCAGAAGAGACATTAGTAGGCAGTAATAAAATAAAAACTGCTATTATTTGAGTTAATCATTTAGTTTATTAAGTTTATGTGTGATTAATTTATTATGAATTGAATAAATTAATTTATTCTTTAATTATTGATAAACTATTTTTTAAGTCCAATAAATTAAATCTAATTCAACATGGTGGATTTATTTTTTGTTTAATTAATCCTGTACATAATGATAAAAGCAAAACATTTTATTCAAGGACTTTTCACAAAGCAATTCGTAGGTCTTATTCTCCAACTAAAAATTATTAACATTTGTTTCCTAGCTTGAAGGGGATGAGCTGTAAATATATAAGCTTATTTTATTAGTGGTTCTGCTGCTAAAGTAATTTGATATTCGGTTTTCAATTTTTTTTAACATTTCTTTATTTATTGAATATCACTTTATAAATCTAATCTCCTGATATGTTATTCATCAAAATTACAAGATTGAACCACGTCACCTGCCATGACCAAATTTTTACTTACTACTTATCCTGACATTATTATTTTATCGAAATGAAATGAATTTTTTTAATTATTTACATTTTATCTTTTTCACCCCTTAATCTAGATACCTGAAATTGAATTATTCAGCGAGTAGCTGTATTTTGCAATAATAAAGAATAACTTGTAGAAGCATAAATTAGATTAACTGCATCTCTCTAAAAGACAACTATAGTACCTTAACTGTAATTAAATCATCATCAAATTTGTCAAGCTTAAAATAGAAATTATTAAATTAAAAAAGAAATTGAATAGATAATTAAAAAAATTAGTGTTATAATAGAATTAAGGATTAATAGTTTTTTTTTATTTTGTCTATTATTATTTTCAACATTAATATCTCTTTCGATCAATTACATTAAGTTATCTAATATAAAATATTACATATCGTGAAACATGATCATATCGGTCAATGAGACGTTGATATATCGCCATGAAATATTTTGAATATTCTATTATTTTTTTTATTTTTTATTTATATAATATGATTTCACTGTTTTATTTGATATATATATTTCATGAAATATTTTGAATATTCTATTATTTTCTTATCTTTTTTTCATTTATATAATGTGATTTTACTATTTTATTATTTAATTTTTATTATTAATAAAGATTATATTGTTAGATTATATAAATAAATAAATAAACATAAAATTTATATTATAACCACAATGATTAAAAAACCTTTAATAACATCCAAATCAATATTACATCCCTAAATATAACTTTATTAATATCACATGACATTTTTTATTAAATAATTTAATAAAGTAGACAAAAAAGAATCATATTTATTCACTTAAGAAAAAAATGGAACCATATTGATATTGAAATAATGGTAGAATAAAATTGAAAAGGGTTAAAAAATAGTGGGATAAAAACTATTTATAATACAATTGAAACTAATCTACATTGGTCAACTTTCACATTGCAAAGAAGTTAAGTATAAATAACCAATATATAATAAAAACATTCTAATAATTGTAGTCAACAAAGGAAGATATGATAGCAAAATATCACATAGTTAGTAAGAAGTAGAATCTCCTTGAAGTAATTGCAATTGGATTTACAAAAATTGAATAAGAAAAAAAGTTTTAAATGATAATGTTCTGAATGGAAAAGTCTTAAATGGGTAATTGGGAATAATGTGTATTGTAAATTTACTACCTGTTGATTAACGGGATCTAAACAGGTATTATATACCCCATACCTGAAGGTATCCATTACAAGTTAAAGTACATTACATTTTTTTTCCTTTTGTATTGCATTCATGTGTTTCATTCTCTTTCTCCATCATTTCATATACTTTTGATCCTCGTATCATAAAGTTATATTCTCTTCTTTGTATTATGCATGAGTGTGATAGTGTTGTAATCGTAATCTAATTCTTTTTTTTTGTTATGCGTGAGTGTGATGGTGTTGCCACCCATGAAAACCTTTGCTCTATTTGGTGGTTGCACTAAATTTATGAGAGAAACTATTATGAGTTAATTTGAGATAATGCGTGGAAGGTGTCAGTGAAAATGTTTAGTTCAATTTTATATGAATGAGAAATAACACTCAAAAACACTTTTCATTAATACCCAAGTGAAAGTCAAAGTCAATGGACCTAAATTAAACAAGTGTGAAAGCTTGTGTTACTATAAATAAAAAAAATGATCTCGTGGGAGAGAGAATGAGATGACATGATAGTGAAAGGAGACAATGCATGCTCCTTGAAATAATTTCAAAGATAATTGACTAAAAATCATTACTTGATCCATAAGAATCCATACAAAATTCAAGAGAGAATGAACTCACCCTCACATTATCAAAATAATATTGTTATATTTCAAAGTCCAAAGTGAATTAGAATGAATGATAATGGATATTTATAGGAAGGAGATACGTGAGCGAGCCAAGAAAGAAAAGTGATGAAAATTTTGAATTTAAAATTCAAATCTCACCTTAGAGAGGGGCACAAAAAGTGTACATAAGAAATATCATGTTTATCACATTTAATATGTGTTGAATGTGATAAATATGATTCATGTGAATGTATTCTTTTCATAAGCCTTTTACATTACATAGAGTCGATTTTAATGAAATGAGCTCGTGAATTATTATGATAAATACAAGTCCAAAAAAAATCATATAGAAAATTTATAATTAAAAGTTCAAGTAAAGTCAAAGCTCACCTAAGGCTAAAAGTAGAAGATAAAAAGAAATCTAAGTTTCTAAGCAAATACAAAATAAGGTTACATGGGGATGATCAAAAGATTTGGACTGCGACATACTTCTAGTAATGCTCATAAGAAGAATATTCTCTTGATTATTTGATAATTACTCATTTATCCATTCATTATCTTTCTTAGATCGAAGAGAATTCACCTACGAATCTATAAAACCTGCATAAAGAGAACCAAAATCTTTGATATTAAAGAAGTACTAATATTATATTCATGTAGGAGATGTAACTCAAACATTATTATTGACCCTTTTTTTAATTTTGGAAAGGTCTATCTTCCTGAGGTTAGAGTATCAATTTTTTTTAGTAAGGAATATTTCTTTCTCCAATGAATCCAAACCCTACTATTTTACTTAAATAATTTCTTTCCTTCCATTGTTGGCCTTTTTCATAAATTTTCCTTTCAATTTGGGAATTGACTTCAGTGTGCAAATCTTTAACAAAAAAGAAAAAACTTTTCTTAAAATTATCTTTTCACATCCTAAAGTTAATGTCAAGAAGGTAAAGAAGATTAAGAGTAGTGAAACTATTATACTTGTAATAATTTCAAAATAAGTGTAGAATGTGATGGATTAACCACTTAATTATAAGAAAACTATACATGAGACAAGATATTCTCCCACATTTTTCAGTTTCCTGAAATAATAATCTCAGTGGTTGAGATAAAGTTTTACTAACAACTTTAGTTTGATCATAAATTTTTTAGTAACAAGGGGTAGAGAAAAGTATTTTGGCACTATGTTTTCCCCACAAAGTCCTTTAGAAGTTGTTCCATTTTCCATATGAGAAATTATTCTCATTGAATTTTTTTATCTCATATTTTATTGTCATGGTTTTAACCGAATTTTGCACCTCTCACTATGAATAGTATTGTCTACTGGAATAAAGGCGTAAACCATAACTAATACACTAGGTAAGCTCCCAAAAAAAAGAGATAGGTCACAAATGGACACACTTAAATACAAAGTATTTTCTTGTTAAAACTTTTTCTATACATGCCCTATTACACTACCATACTTTATATCAAGTAACTAGAATAACTATTTCATGATGTGTAAGATCAGATTCACTACTACCACAAAACATACTAAGAATTTTCTCCAACATTATTCTAATTACTATAGTAATGAAATAATATCACGAACAAGAAACCAACCTGGCTAACCAAGCTCAGCTCTGATACTACTGTTAGGAATTAGAATAACAACATAAGAACTCACAACTAAAAGAAAAGATGAGAAAAAAGGAACAAAACAAACAATAGGCAATAATAGAATTTTATTACCAAAAGAAATTCCAATACCCTTTTTAAATCTAAGGAGAAAACAATAATATTCTCTCTAAGAAATAAAAGTACTCAAGTACTATGCAATGCACTAATAAAAAAGAGGAGGAAGAGATTTGGGATGATTTACAATGTAAAAACTATGTTTCTTTATAATATAAAAAGTAAGCACCAACATATAATTTCTTCGATATAGGACTTCTCCTCTCACACTGTCAAAATTTCAGCTAGATTCAACGATGAACAAAGCGGGAATTGTAATTTTAATGAGGTAACTTGGTAAATATGTCAAACAACTTTTTCTTCCAAAGATTGTGAAAAAAATTACCATCTCTATTCTTACCTAGAAGATCCTTTACCACTTAGATTAAGTAACATAAAATGGGTTTGACTAATTTAGACTTTTTAGACAAATAGTTGGGCGTCTCTCAACACATCTCCCCCTTCATAACTATGTGAAGGTGACCATTAATCTGACGGTCTCACAACAAGCTTCAAACTTCTACCTTGGCAGTACCTTAGTCATCATATCAACATCATTGTCATCTATATGAACTTTATCTAAGTTCAATAACTTAACATCTAAAGCATCTTGTATTCAATGATACCTCGTATCAATGTGTTTGGATCTAGAATGAAAACTTGGATTCTTATCAAGATTAGTAGAACTCTGACTGGCCACATTGTTCTGCAATGGCAATGAACTCTATCTCTATACACAGAAAATGCTACGCATTTTTGCAGTCTTGATTGTCAAGCCACAACTCCCCTTGCAAACTTAATCAAATAGTTCAAAGTAAACTTTCTGGAATCAATGTCTCTAGTTATATCTGAGTCTGAATAATCCATCAAAATAGGTTTATCACCTCCAAATCAAAGTCTCAAATTATGAAGATACTTCAAAATCAATTTTACGACATTCCAATTATCTCTACCTAGATTGGACAAAAATTAATTGATTGTACCAACAACATGTGCAATATCTGGTCTTGTACATATCATTGCATACATTAAACTGTCCAATGCAGATGCATAAGGAACTATATTAATATATGTGTTCTCAACTTCATTTGAAGGACTTTGTTTAATACTCAATTTAAAATAAGTCACAAGAGGAATGCTAACTACTTTCGCATTTTCCATCTAGAATCACTGCAATACCTTCTTAATGTAGTGTTCTTGTGATAGTCAAATCTTTTTTTCTCTTTTATCATATGAGATACTCTTGCCAAGAATCTTTATAGCAGCTCCAATGTCTTTCATGGAAAATGACTTTCCTAATTGCTTCTTTAACTTGTCAATTTTAAAAATATTTTTTTCAATAATAAGTATGTCATTAACATATAATAACAGGATAATAAAGTCATTATCAAAGAACTTTTTAACAAAGATACAATGATCAGAAGTAGTCCTTTTATAAGTTTGATCACACATAAAAGATTTGAACTTCTTCTACCATTGTCTTAAAACCTATTTTAAATCGTATAAGCTCTTTCTCAGTCTACATACATAATCTTCCTTGCCTTAAACAAGAAAACCTTCAAATTGTTTTATATAAATCTCTTCCTCCAAATTGTCATGAAAGAAAGTTATCTTTACATCCATTAGCTGAACCTCCAAATTAAGGGTAGCAGCTAAACTTAACACAATTCTGATGAACGACATTTTCACCATAGGTGAGAAAATCTCATTGAAATCAACACATTTTCTCTATCTAAAGTCTTTCACCACTAATCTAACTTTTTACCTTGGAGATATACAATTAGTCTCTAAAGTCCTTTTGTCCTTAGACAATTTTATCAAGTCATAAGTGTGATTATCATACAAAGATTTCATTTCATCTTGCATTGTATCCAGCCACTTTTGTTTTTTTCCACTTTTTAAAGCTTCCTCGATTCTGTCAGGTTCTTCACCATTAGTCAAAGTTACTTACTCATCAGAAGAATACTTGAAAGTCGTTTTCTCTACCTATTGGACCTCTTGATAGGGACTTGTGTTAATTCAGGTGCATCATCATGATGATCATCATTTACCATATCATGTTCCTCTTGAGCATAATCAATCAAAACCATTATTCTATATCCAACTTATTGATCATCAACATCACCATTTTTCTCATCATTTTAAGCATCAGTCTCAACATTATCCAGACTATGAATAGGCAACCACATTATATAATCATTAATGAGATTACTATCTTTTTCGAGTGTAGTCTTCTCCACCTTATTAACATCTTCAATAGTTTGGTCTTCTATGAACTGCACATCACAACTTTTAACTAGCTTCTTCTCAATAGGATCATATTTATAGCCAAATTCATCTTTACCATAACCAATAAAGATACACAAATGTCTTGCAACCAAAGACACATAAATGATCATAGTTAACTTTCTTGTCAAACCATATTTTGTTTGACACCTTAGTATTCAAAGCAACTACAAGACTAAGATTAATAACATGTACAACTGCAAACAATGCCTCTCCCAAAAAATTTTTAAGCAACTTTGCTTTAGAAAACATACATTTAACTATTTAACCAAAGTCGTGTTCATCCTCTTTGCTAGATCATTTAACTAAGAAGTTTTAGGAGAAGTATTTTCATGTTTGATACCTGATACATGTTTATTTTACCTCACAATTTTAGGTTAAATTAGGTCAATTTCATGCAGTTCTTGTAACAATTAGATAATATTTGTTTTATTTATCGTTGCATTTAACTTTTAGTTTAGTTTTTATGTTTTGTTGAAAAAACAGGTGCATTTAGAACAACTTTTGTGGTGGGCTTGTGCGGCTGGTATCATTCATAGGCTGCCAGTGGAACTTTCAACAACTTAACTTTTGGGCTTGGGCTGAAGCGGGAGCAAAAAGCAAAAGGCAGAAATGAAACGAAAAGGGCTGACGTGGAAGGAGCGAGGGGGGAGTTTAAAAGGAAGCTGTAATGAATTTAAATGGACGCAACTTTTAATATAGAACTTTTAGGTTTTTGAGCTTTGGTAGAAACTTTGATGGAAGGCTAAATTTTCCTTTGTTAGAGGATTAATGTAATATCCTGTAAGACAAATTCTGAACCTATTTACTTTGATGCATTGTAATTCCATTTATTCCAGTATTTTATCTATGGTTTTTAATGTTTAAACTTAAGCAGTTATATTTGGAAAAATGTATTCTGTTTATGTGTATGGATAAAGTAAGTTGGGTTTTTGTTTAATTGGGAAATTTTACAGACCTGGCTAGTTTTTGTGTAGTAAAAGATTAAATTTCAAGATCCAAGAAACTTTTATTTTCCAAGGGATTGGGGAGTTGAAAGTTTAATGGATAATTTATTTTCTAAGGGATTAGGAAATGAATAGCACGTTTAACTCTAAGGGATAAATTTAGTTCTTGCATCAAGTGAACAGGCTAGGAATTTGTAGGAAAGGATACGAAATTAATTCTCTAACACTTATTTTACTGCAAAAGAAAATTATTCTTTTTATTGTCATTCTTACAAACTCAGATTACTCAAACTTAGAAAAGATTTTAATACTCTGGTATTCAACAAGTATTCAATCCCTGAGGACGATAAAATGGTAATATTTGGTCCACTCACCAAAAATATACATCAATTTCCTGGCGTCGTTGCCGGGGATTGAAAATTTTTGTTGATATTAGAAGAACAAAAATTTTCCCTGAGATTTGAGCTAAACATCTTTTACTGTCCAGAAATTTTTTTTTTTTTCTTTTCTTCTTTTCTGTACCTTTTTAACACTGTTTATGCGAGGTACTGTAGCACCAGAAAACTTACTGTTTGATCCAGAAATTGAACGTACTGCCAGAAGAAATAGAGGAAGTGCACGAAAAAGAAAAAAAGAAAGGAGAAGAGAACAAGAAGCAAATCAAAATTTACAAACTGCAGTCATGGAGCAGCCCAAAAGAACACTGAGAGACTACTCCATGCCAGACCCAAATAATTACAAAGGGAGTATTGTTAGACCTCCTATACAAGCAAACAATTTTGAAATTAAACCTTCTTTATTGCAGGTCATACAACAAAACCAGTTCGGAGGTGTATCTTCAGAGGATCCAAATTCTCACCTAGAGAACTTTTTGGCTATCTGTGACACACTGAAAATCAATGGAGCCACTGATGATGCAGTTCGCTTGAGGCTCTTCCCCTTTTCATTGAGAGACAAAGCTAAAGGCTGGCTCCAGTCACAACCGCAAGGAAGCATAACCACGTGGGATGATTTGGCTACAAAATTTGTGAACAAATATTTCCCTCCAGCAAAGTCAGCAAGGATGAGGAATGAGATCACCAGCTTTATGCAACAGGATTCTGAATCTTTGTATGAGGCATGGGAGAGGTTTAAGGAATTGACAAGAAGATGCCCTCATCATGCATTGCCAGAGTGGTTGCAGGTGCAGATTTTCTACAATGCTCTTTCTCCTACTTTTAAAGCAATGTTGGATGCTGCCAGTGGAGGATCATTCAACCTGAAAACACCAGAGGAAGCCTTAGAAACCCTGGAATTAATGGCAAATAATACAGTACACATGCAGTTTGATCGGCAAAACACAGGAAAGCTGGAGTGTTGGAAGTTAGTACTTTGGATGCCATTTTAGCTCAAAATAAGTTATTAACTCAACAAATCACAGATCTAACTCAACAGTTAGGGGGTATGCAGGTTAAAGCTGTTAACACGACACAATTAGTATGCGATTTTTGTGGGGGAATGCATCAAAATGGTGACTGTCAAATTAATCATCAAGAAACACAAGCAAATCTTGTACAGCAGCAAGCAACCAGTCAGTTCAGTAATTATAATTCAAATTGGAGAAATCAAAATCTCCCTCAGTCAAGTAGACAATGGGGTAATTCAGTTCAGCCTGGACAGTCAAGGCCCCCTTATCAATACCCCACGGGTCCTAACAGCAAGCACAATCCAACTTTCAGGGAACCAGAATGTCTACTTTGGAAAGTGCTTTGGAAAAACTATCTATGCAGACATCTAGCTTTGTGGAGCAAACCTCTCATGTCATGAATGAAACCTGAACAAATTTCAAGAACCAGGAAGCTTCAATCAAAAATCTGGAAACCCAGATTGGACAGATATCAAGACAGTTATCAGAAAGAACCCCTGGTACCTTTCCCAGTGATACTGTAGTCAACCCAAAAGAACACTGTAAAGCAATACAACTGAGGAGTGGAAAGGTAATAGCTAATGAGAAAAAGAGTATGGAAGAAGAAGAAAAAAATCAAGAGAATACAGAGATTGTGGATAAGGAAGAGAGTGAGAGCGAAAAAACCAGAGCAAAAGAAAAAACTGAGGGGAATTGTGAGCAAGAAAAGGAGAGGGAAAAGAAACAAACAGTTGAGAGTGAAAAGAAAAAAGAGATGATACCCACTGTACCATTCCCTCAAAGATTAAAAAAGAAAGAGCAAGAAAAACAGTTTGTACGATTTTTAGATGTTTTCAAAAAGCTCCAAATAAATATTCCATTTGCTGAGGCGCTGGAACAAATGCCAGGATATGCAAAATTCATGAAGGACTTGCTATCCAGAAAACGAAAACTGCAGGAGAATGAAACTATAATGCTGACAGAGGAGTGCAGTGCCATCATTCAGCAAAAGTTACCCCCAAAGTTGAAAGATCCAGGAAGTTTTATCATCCCATGTGAGATTGGAAATTTAATGGTGAGTAAAGCACTATGTGACCTCGGAGCAAGCATAAATTTAATGCCACTGTCCATTTTCAAGAGGCTGGAAATTGGAGAAGTGAAGCCGACTAGAATTACTCTACAATTGGCTGATCGCTCAGTAACCTATCCTTATGGAGTAGTAGAGGATGTCTTAGTGAAAGTGAACAAGTTCATTTTTTCAGCTGACTTTGTGGTGTTAGATATGGAAGAAGACACAAAAGTCCCAATTATATTGGGAAGACCATTCTTAGCAACAGGGAGAGCATTAATAGACGTGCAGCAAGGTGAGTTAATGTTGAGAGTGGGTGATGAAAAAATAATTTTTTCCATAAATGAGGTTATGAAACAAATGACGGATAAGGAAGATTGTTTCAGAGTTGATGTAATTGATATGTTGGTACTAGAAAAGATGACAGATCAGTCAAAGAAAAATCCATTGGAGGTAGTCCTGATAAACGGAATAGAGGCAAAGTAGTTTGATGAAGAATTCAGTGAGGAAGTGATACAATGCGTGCAACAATTAGAAGCATTGAAACCATTATTCAGTTCAAGCAGAGGGGTGGAAGATTTACACAAAAGTGAAGATACAGTGGAAGATACCTCAAGAATCGAATTAAAACAGCTACCATCCCACCTCAAATACAGATTTTTAGATGATCAGAAACTCAAACCAGTGATAATGAATAGTGAGTTATCTGAGGTGGAGGAAGAGAAACTGTTGAGAGTGCTGAGAGAGCACAAATCTGCTATAGGGTGGATTATAGATGATCTAAAAGGTATAAGTCCCACTATATGCATGCATAAGATCTGTTTGGAGGAGAACTTCAAAACTGTGCGCCAACCACAGAGAAGACTCAATCCCACGATGAAAGAGGTGGTGAGAAAGGAAATTATTAAGTTACTAGATGCTGGGATTATCTACCCAATTTCTGACAGTGAGTGGGTCAGTCCTGTACAAGTGGTGCCTAAGAAAGGAGGGTTGACAGTTATTCCTAATGAAGATAATGAACTCATTCCTACAAGAAAAGTCACAGGATGGCGGGTATGTATTGACTACAGGAGACTGAATCAAGCTACCAGAAAGGACCATTTCCCACTACCCTTTATGGACCAAATGCTAGAGAAGCTCGGTTGGACATGAGTATTACTGCTTTCTAGATGGTTATTCCGGCTACAATCGGATAGCATTGGCCCCTGCAGATCAAGAAAAACAAGCATTCACATGCCCTTATGGAGTTTTCGCTTACGTAAGGATGCCCTTTGGACTATGCAATGCACCAGCCACATTTCAGAGGTGTATGTTTTCTATCTTTTCTCGATCTAATTGAAAAGTGCATTGAAATTTTCATGGACGATTTTTCCGTATTTGGCTCTTCATTTGATTCCTCGTCTCACTAATCTGACCCTAGTGTTGAAAAGATGTCGGAAACTAACCTAGTCCTAAACTCGGGAGAAATGCCACTTTATGGTAAGGGAAGGTATAGTCTTAGGGCATAAAATATCTCGCTAAAGGAATTGAAGTAGACAGAGCAAAAGTCGAAGTGATTGAAAAACCGCCTCCCCAATGAATGTAAAAGGGGTAAGAAGTTTCCTTGGTCATGCGAGCTTTTATAGGCGGTTTATCAAAGACTTTTCAAAAATAGTTAAGCCTATAACAAACTTGCTTGAAAAAGAAACTCCTTTTGTGTTTGATGATAAATGTTTGCAAGCATTCAATATCATAAAAACACAACTCGTTTCTGCTCCTATAATTACGACACCTGACTGGTTACTACCATTTGAAATAATGTGTGATGCTAGTGATGTAGCTGTGGGTGCTGTATTAGGACAAAGAAAAGAGAAAGTGTTTCATGTGATATATTACGCTAGCCGTGTGTTGAATGAGGCCCAAAAGAATTATGCCACCACTGAAAAAGAATTACTTGTTGTGGTATTTGCATTTGACAAATTTAGATCCTATCTTGTTGGGTCTAAAGTTATTGTTTACACTGATCATGCTGCTTTGAGGTATTTGTTTGCTAAACAGGATGCCAAGCCAAGACTAATTCGTTGGATTCTCCTATTACAAGAGTTTGATCTAGAAATCAGAGATAAACAGGGAAAGCAAAATGTGGTAGCTGACCACCTATCAAGAATAAAAAGCGAGGATGATAGCCCAACGAGCTACACCTATCTCGGAAGAGTTCCCGGATGAGAAACTCCTAACCGTAGCTTCATTGCCATGGTTCGCCGATTTTGCTAACTTTAAGGCAGCAGGGATAATTCCTCATGATCTCAACTTTCAACAAAAGAAAAAATTTTTACATGACGTGAAATTCTATTTCTGGGATGAACCACTGCTCTTTAAAAGATGTGGTGATGGTATAATCAGGAGGTGTGTCCCTGATGAAGAAATTGGAAGAATCCTCTGGCACTGCCATGGATCAGACTATGGAGGACACTTTAGTGGAGAAAGGACAGCTGCTAAGGTACTGCAGAACGGTTTCTATTGGCCTACTCTTTTTAAAGACGCTCGTAGATTTACTGAGCGGTGTGATAGATGCCAACGAGTAGGAAACATTTCAAGGAAGAATGAAATGCCCTTAAACAATATTTTGGAAGTAGAAATTTTTTATGTTTGGGGCATAGATTTTATGGGACCATTTCCCTCATCTTTCTCAAACCAGTATATTTTGGTGGCAGTCGACTATGTCTCTAAATGGGTCGAGGCCAGTGCATTTCCATCTAATGATGCTAAAGTTGTGGTTTCCTTCCTCAAAAAGCATATTTTCACTCGATTCGGGGTGCCTAGAGCTATTATCAGTGATGGCGGTTCCCACTTTTGCAACAAACAATTCGAATCACTCTTAGGAAAATATGGAGTAAAGCACAAAGTGGCTACACCATACCACCCACAAACCAGTGGACAGGTAGAAATCTCTAACAGAGAATTAAAGAGAATTCTGGAAAAGGTGGTAAGTTCAACAAGAAAGGATTGGTCGAAGAAACTGGACGACACACTATGGGCTTATCGGACAGCGTTTAAAACCCCCATTGGAATGTCACCCTACCAGTTAGTTTTCGGAAAATCGTGTCATTTACCAGTGGAATTAGAACACAGAGCATTTTGGGCCACAAAATTGTTAAACTTTGACCTAAGGAAGGCGGGAGAGAAGAGGCTGTTACAATTGGACGAACTGGACGAATTCAGGTTACAAGCGTACGAAAATGCACGAGTATACAAAGAAAGAACAAAAAATTGGCATGATAAAAAGATCACTTCAAAAGAATTTGTACCTGGACAACAAGTGCTTCTCTTCAACTCCAGACTCCGACTCTTTCCGGGCAAACTGCGATCTAGGTGGTCCGGACCATTCCTGGTCCAACAAGTTTTCCCCTTTGGCACAGTAGAAATTTCAGATCTGGAGCAGTCGCGGCGCTTCAAAGTAAATGGGCAGAGATTGAAGCTGTATATGGGAGAAGGGTTCGAAAGGGAAAGGTGTACTTTAACACTTCAATCCCCCACCACCACAACTTAAACCCATGTCAGATAAAGTTTTTTTTTTCCTTCATTTTTCGTTTTTAATTTTTTAGTCATATTTTTAGTCAATTTTTACCAAAAAAAAAAATCAATTAAATGTTTTTACCCTAAAGCTCTCTGTAACCCTAATTTCACTGTGCCCCTTTTACACTTCCCTCTAACCCGATTCACCTCTGTCATCTCGCATCTGCGATTCACCCCCCACTGTTTCTTTACCTTCAACCACAACTGCAATGAGGAAGAAGACACTAGCTAATAGACCTTCCGGTCTTGCACAACTATCTAAGGCTCTTGTCCGCGCTCCAACTAGGTTTTCGCAGCGTCTTCGCAACATTCAGGCGAATAGACCAGCACTTGCGGATCCGCAAACGAGCCCACTCCATATCTCCTCCGATAGCAGCTCAGCTAGTAACTCAAGCAGCCAACCTTCTGATGACTACAACCATGAGTCCACCAGAGACTTCACTCGTGAAACATCTAAACACTCTAGCCGCGAGTCAAACCGGCACTCCAACTCTGCTCCGCCAAGCGATAACCGCCATGGCATTATCTTTCGCGACGCTGAACAGTATGCCAGGTACACCGCCCTGAGCAAACGAACAATCCTGCCCACTCATTATTTCGACGAGTTAACTCTGCACACATTAGGCATGTTCGAGGAAGTCCATTGGTTGCTCAGTCGCCTTGGATGGAATTATTTTATCTCGCTCCGCTACCCTGCCTATGAACGACTCACGCTGGAATTTCTCAGTTCCATTTCGGTCAAATTGACGAAGGGCACTACTCGTGCAGCCGGAGCAATCTCTTTCCGATTGCACAACCAAGATTTTGACTTAACCTTAACAGATTTCAGCGCCATCTTCCGTTTTCCACCAGGAGGCTCCAGCACTTATCCGGACAATTTCAGCGCTGGCTCATTCTGGCATCAGCTTACAGGATCAAATGCTTTTGTCTCCTCGGACTCAAAGGCAACAACTATTCACAACCCCTGTTTTCGTTATGTTCACCGATTACTAACCCACTCTGTCTTTGCTAGGGGGGAAAGTCATAATGTTGTGCGCAAAACCGAATTACTATTCATGTGGGGAATGGTGAATGTTGCCAAGTTGAACAGGGATCTTGGCTCGTAAGACAACTACTTCGAGTAGGAAAAGCATCTTCTGGGAACATCACAATTGGGGGTCTGATCACAGCAATCGCTTTGCACTTCAACATTCCGGTGGAACACGACAATCCAATTTTGGGGAACCCACGCATTGACCTTGAATTGCTTCACACCAGTGGAGTAATCACAAAGTGGGAAAGGCATTACCGTCTAGTAATGAATGATCAGCCGAACATGCCAAAGACAACCGTTGCCTAATCCCAAATTCACCCGTGTTCGAGGGCTCACCAGTTGGACTTTTTCAGAAGATGATTGTGATCAAAACCCCAATCCCGCATTCCCACCATTTGTCAACCCAGCCAGCCAACCCAGCACAAATGAGCTCGCACAGCTTCAGCAATCCATTGACCGCCTCCAAGCCGAGCACGCCAAACACTATCAAGAATTCCAACAGTTCCAAGCCGAACAGAGAGAGCATCAGTACAAAGTTGAGCAACTTTTGGAAGAAACGTTGACTGTTCTTTGCACGCGGCCACTGTAGCTTGTGAGTTTTTTCCCAATCTTAAATGTTTTTAACGTTTCCAGTGGGGACCATGGAAACATTTAAGCCTGGGAGATTTCCTGTTTTACAGTCCCTTTTAGTTAACTGTTTAAATAGTTTTTTATTCTGATTGTGAGTCCCTTTTGTTGTAGCATGTCATTTAGCACGTAGCATTGCATGATCACTCTCACCTTAGATTGTCTTAACCAAGTTCTAAACTTCACATTTTGAGCACACCTCAGAGCCAATACACTGCTGGACTCATTGTGTGGTTGCACTCTACCAATTACTTATGACTGTAGAATTGTTAAACATTGTCTCAACTTGGCATGAAAAGATCAATGATTGAAAACTTTCAACCAGACCAGTGAGCAAAGAACACCAAACACTTTTACCCACAGTACTGAGCGACACCATCATAACATATGTGTTTGCATTGATTAATTCTTAAAATAGTTACCTTTGCATGAAAAATTTAGAGAGGATAAGGCAATTCTTGTTTACCTTTTAAAGAAACTTGTGAACACAAAGCCAGATTTTTACCCTAGTTTCAAAATCTTTCCCTGACTAATAATTTTTTTTTTTGCCTACTCCTGACCCTGAAACCCTTACAATAGCCAAATCCCCACCTAAACCAAACTAAAAGAGCACATTGAAATAGGAAAGAGGCTAGGAATCAGAGAAGTGAAATTCATGTGGGGAAGGGAAATGAACAAAACTCGGTGCATCAAACTCTAAAGTCACCTCTCTCAAGTTCTTGAAAACAACTGCACACATAAAAAAAAAAAAAAAAAAAAAAAAGGGTTCTTTCATTACTTAATGTTAAAAGAAAGAAAAAGAGAACCAAGCAGTTCACAGATAAAGCTTCAAAAGAGAGGGACTCATTAATACAAATTACATGAAAAGTCGAGTCTAAAAGGAAGACATTGGGAATAATAGTTGTGGGAGGAATTATCTAATGCAAGAAGGGAGTTATGGTTCAATGATTCCATTGTGCTTCATTTTTAATTTTCAATTTGCTCTTTGAAGTTTGGAACTTTGTTTATCCAGAAAAACCATGTATTCCTTCATCAGCCAAAACCCATTACAACCCTCCAAAGACCTCATGAATCTCTATATTTTTTTCTTTCAAAAGTGACAGTGGAAAGAAGATATCAATGCTTATGTTCATAGAAATGATGTGTGATTGAGAGAAACACGCACCTAGAGAGAAACACTATGAGGATTAATTTCAAACATTGATCAATAATGTCCAAGTGATGACATGTCTTGCAATTCTTTGATTACATGTGATTTAGTACATGGGCAGTTCAAGTGAGTATGAATCAAGCGGGAAAAAGGATGAGAGGCGTGCTGGAAATTTATTTCCTTGTAAATTGGAACTTGAGTTATTATAATCTGAGTCAGTGCTTGCATCAAGTTTTTTTTTCTTTTCATTGAAATTTCCTTGCTTGAGGACAAGCAAAGACTTAAGCCTGGGAGATTTTGATACATGTTTATTTTACCTCACAATTTTAGGTTAAATTAGGTCAATTTCATGCAGTTCTTGTAACAATTAGATAATATTTGTTTTATTTATCGTTGCATTTAACTTTTAGTTTAGTTTTTATGTTTTGTTGAAAAAACAGGTGCATTTAGAACAACTTTTGTGGTGGGCTTGTGCGGCTGGTATCATTCATAGGCTGCCAGTGGAACTTTCAACAACTTAACTTTTGGGCTTGGGCTGAAGCGGGAGCAAAAAGCAAAAGGCAGAAATGAAACGAAAAGGGCTGACGTGGAAGGAGCGAGGGGGGAGTTTAAAAGGAAGTTGTAATGAATTTAAATGGACGCAACTTTTAATATAGAACTTTTAGGTTTTTGAGCTTTGGTAGAAACTTTGATGGAAGGCTAAATTTTCCTTTGTTAGAGGATTAATGTAATATCCTGTAAGACAAATTCTGAACCTATTTACTTTGATGCATTGTAATTCCATTTATTCCAGTATTTTATCTATGGTTTTTAATGTTTAAACTTAAGCAAGTTATATTTGGAAAAATGTATTATGTTTATGTGTATGGATAAAGTAAGTTGGGTTTTTGTTTAATTGGGAAATTTTACAGACCTGGCTAGTTTTTGTGTAGTAAAAGATTAAATTTCAAGATCCAAGAAACTTTTATTTTCCAAGGGATTGGGGAGTTGAAAGTTTAATGGATAATTTATTTTCTAAGGGATTAGGAAATGAATAGCACGTTTAACTCTAAGGGATAAATTTAGTTCTTGCATCAAGTGAACAGACTAGGAATTTGTAGGAAAGGATACGAAATTAATTCTCTAACACTTATTTTACTGCAAAAGAAAATTATTCTTTTTATTGTCATTCTTGCAAACTCAGATTACTCAAACTTAGAAAAGATTTTAATACTCTGGTATTCAACAAGTATTCAATCCCTGAGGACGATAAAATGGTAATATTTGGTCCACTCACCAAAAATATACATCAATTTCCTGATTACCTGCAATAAATATCAAAGGATTCACGATACTTATCACCATTATAAAAAATAATGCATTTTGACTTATTACCTGATTGTCTCTCAATCAAAGTATGAAATTCTTTGAACTTTTCAAGTATTTTACCCTTTTTCTATAATGCATAGACTCATAGCTTCCTAGAACAATTATGAATAAAAGTAACAAAGTAAAGTGCATCACTAAATAAATTTACCTACAATGAGCCATAAACACCATAATGCACCAATTCAAACAATTTTGACTTCCTTGAGGGAGGATGCTTCTTAAAGAATACTCTAGTTTTTTTACCAGTCATGCAATGAAAATATTTCTTCAACTCTTCACTCTTCAATCCCAATGTGATTATCATAACCACAATCATCAAGTAAATGTACAGAGATCAAATTAAAATGCAACTGGAGCATGCATGACTCCTCTAAGTAATAAGTACAATCTCATGTTAGTTTGCATGCAAACATCACCAACACCAACAACCTTTAATACATCATCATTACTTGTCTTTATCACTCCAAAATCACCAAAATTGTAAGATGTGAATAACTCTTTTCTTGGTTAATGTGTAGTGTACACCATTGTCAAAGAAGAACAAGATCACCATATGTAGTAGTAAAACAATCATCATCATGATAATTCTTTTTTACTTGCCCTTCTTGCCTTTGCTCTCCTTTTTCCACTTAAAACAGTATCTTTGGATTTGTCCTGATTTATTACAATAATGACACTCCACATTTTTATATCTTGTCTTAGACTTGCTTATACTTTTCTCTTTGTCACCCTTCGATTCTTTTTTTCTTACTTCTCCCCTATTTTCAATGACAAACACCTCAGCTTGAGATGAAGAGTCATGTGTCTTCCTTCTCATCTCTTCATAAGAGCACCACTCTTTGCCATTTAGAAAAAATAATGTCATTTTGAAACCTGAAATATCTACCAAGACTCTGTTAGAGTATTCAGTATACCTAAAGTCCAAAATTTTCATCATCAAAGTTGATACTCATTTAAGTGATCTGAAATGGAAAAACACTCCCTAAACCTCAAATTCATCAAGCAATTCAATAAATACACTTTAGTATTACCTAACTTAAAACAATACAACGACTCAATCTTCTCCCACAAAGTTCTAACATGTGTCTCATTAGTAATGTGATTATAAATATTGTTTCTACATATACCCAAATAAAGCCACACACTTGTTGGTTATCAAAGTTTAATTTTTCACCAGACATAAAATCCAGCTTCTACATAGCAAAGATTGGAAGATGCAATTTCTTCAAAAAAAAAATCTTCATCTTGCTCTTCCACAAATGATAACTTGTACCATTTAAAACAACCATTATTGCATTTGTCTCCATTATTCAAGCAAGTAAATATAACTCTAAACTAAGAGCTTTGATGTCACTTTGATAGAGAAAATAACACAACAACCAAAAATACCAAAATATGTAGTGAAAATAATTTTTCTAAACTTGCAAGAATCTATAAAGAGTAACAATAATAAAAAATGATAAAAATAATCACAAAAGTTTAATGTGGGAAAACCCCCCTTAATACGAGAAGTAGAAACCCACAAACACAAATTAGTCAATCAAACTCCAATGTATCAAACATGAGTACAAGAGAGTCAAATCAAATGTTCAAGTAAGTGTTTATAAGTCATCACTATATCAAAATAATAATATTCCCAAATTTAAAAAATAAAAAAAGAAAAACCTAAAATATAATCACTTTGAGACTGATTTCTTTTACGGATCCCAATAATAAAAATATAGAAGCATATGCTTAAGGTGTCAAAATTTTAACAAAATTCAATAAAAAATGGTAAGACAACTTAATAAATATGTCAACCATTATTTATTCTTTTTCTCTTCCAAATATTTCTACATTTTCTAACTTAAAAGACACTTTAGATCAACTAAGATAAAATAGATTTGATTATTTAAGGTTTTTAGACATATACTTCAAAATTCGACCCACAAATCATAATTACGTGTTACAACAAAATTAAAAGTTTTTTTTTTCTCGTTAACAAAGCATTACCGCTGTATCCATTTTAAAAATTCTATTACTTCAGAAATTAATCTCAGATAAAGTTTTCTGTCTTTAAAGAGCAACATAATTCGTGGATAATTTTAGGTTCTTTCCTAGTTAATGAGTATATTATTACGTACAAGTACAACTACAAAAACATTTAAATACAGTGAAAGGTCTAGTTAGTAAACATAACATTTACATTAATAGTAACAAAAGGTATAAATTATGATTTACAATGCCTATAAAGAACCCTAAAAGCAATGTTTGGAACATCATTGTACTTTTTGTTTTGTTGAAAAGCAGTACTACTAAAAGAGTTTCCTCAATATTCCTAAAGTTTGGTATACAAACAGTTTTTTTAGGTATGTAGACCCGTGCCTAATAATGAGTTAGCTAGCACGACCACTGTTTTTTTTTTTTTTTTTTTATGTAGCAACGTTTTTTTATTTTCCTGAAACTTACTATAATATAAAATCAATTAAAAATTACCTTCTGCGCTAATTATTTTTACCAAAAATGTATTTAAATTATTTTACAATTTTTTAATCAATAAATAACAAATATTGTAAATTATTTTACTGTTTACATTTTATGTTTTAAATTACATGTGGGTTTCATAATAAACTTTTTTTTCTAATTTTTTATGGAAGAAAAAATATTTCACTTCTAACATATGGATATATTTCACTTCTTTTTTTTATTTTTTTTTTCCATGTTAAATATGATTTTAGTTCTTCTAAAAAGTTTGGTTTTAATTTTTCTCAAAATTATATTCGTTTTTCTTCCTCTAACTTCAAGATATACTGCTTCTATTTTTTGAGTGATTTAAATAACACCTTATAAAGAGACAAAATCTAGTTTGAATTAGAAAATGCCTGAAAGTGTAACAACGATGATTTAAAATTAGAGAGCACAAAATTTAGAAATCTAAGATCGAGAGTTAAAAATATTAGGACAAAAACCTTTATTTGTTTTTTCGGGGTTGATGAAATTTATGTACAGAAGAGAACGAAGGATACAGAATCATACGTAACATTTTGGAAACAATAAGAGGGTGTGAATCATGTAATATGTCACATATACAGCTAATCCTTTAATGAACTGTTGTTGAACCTTTATCAACCTGGCTCACCTGCTACCCTTTCAACAGGCCATCTTGTTTTCCTTTCTATCTTCACAATTTTCAGTTATATATATTGTCTTCCCGACTCCTAACTCAGACATTTCACTATTTCTTTCTAGTGAGGAACATATTGGAAATCACCATGTTTTTGAATTGTGATTGTTGTCACACTGTGGAGACCTTGAAAGAAACTATGATCTTGCCATAGAATGTAGGTAAATGTGAGCCATGCAACTGCTATTGCAGTCACAAAAGCCTTCAAAACTGTGATATGGTGACTGCAGTTTAATTTCTTGGAAATCAAACTTGGACAATTGATTCTTCACTTCTTGATGGCCCATCTGAGTTGCGTGAACTAGATGACTCTGAGTAGCTGTAGGATACTCCAATCTTCTTCAAGGCATTGGATATGAAGCTGTTAGTGCTATAGGACTTGATGGAACTATCTGAGTCTAGCACTCCAGTGTTCAAAAATGGGGGTTGATTTGGGGTGGGAACGTCTTCATTTGAATTAATTAGCATGTAAACAACTTGAGACATGGATGGTCTTAGGGAGGCAGAAGCTTGTGTGCAAAGCAATCCAATTTTAAACACCCTTGATGCTTCAGTTGCAGGAAAATCATCTCCCAAGCAAGGATCAACAGCTTCAGTTAATGTGTTTGATCGGTAATGTTTCCAAACCTGGTGCAAAAATGATAATTTTCCTCTATTTAATTACACACAAAAAGTGCTGAAACCAGTAGTAGCCTAGAAAATGAAAAAAAGTTGTTTCAATTTGTTTTGCAAGTTAGGCACAAGTCTTACAGTTTGTAGAAACGAGCCAGAGTCCTCTCTGAAGACATTGTTCCTCCTGCCACTCACAATCTCCAGAACAAGTACTCCAAAACTATACACATCAGCTTTATCTGTAAGTTGTCCTCGAATTAGGTACTCAGGAGCCATGTAACCTCTGCTCCAAAAATAAAAAGTCAAGTATTAATTATGATTATGAAACATGTAAGAAAAATAAATAAAATAAACTTGGTGTTAAATTGTTCATTGCATGCCATGAGGGTATCTTCACAGGAAGGGTTGAGCTAGAAATATACATTAAAAACTTATCTCCACCTTCACCTTAATTTAGGTTTATGGGTAACAGAATCTGCTGCTACAAAATATATGAATTGAACTTAATTGTTTTCTAGACTTAATTTTTTTTACCATATAATATAATGTACTTTTCTATTTGACCCTCTTGCAAAATCTATTGTGAATTTTATTAAAATATTGTTTTCCTTTAGTGTCTGAGGTCAGGATTTTCTATCTATGTGAAGAATGAATAACCGACATTGAAAAACAGAGCTGATGCTACATAAATAATAGGAAATAAAATGATTTTTTCTAATATAAAAGGAACTTCGACCAAAAGTTTAGTTAGTTTTATAGGATCTAAAAAGATGATGTCAAAGACTAAAATAAAACAAAAAAGATATTATCAGGGAACAAAATAGAAGAACAAAAAGTTTTAAGATAACCAAAATAAGGATAACCTGGGACCAAGAATTGAAGTCATATTTCTTTTTATTTGCAGTTGAATTCTTTTGGATCAAAGTTTGAAAAACTCCTTGAAGGAATTGGCACAAATCAGGAACTGACACACAAACTAATTGTATTGTATGCATCATGCTCAAAACATATGCTAAATCCAAGGACTTACAGTGTTCCAGCAATTCCAGTGCTCAAATGTGACTTATCAGCTCCAAAACACCGGGCAAGGCCGAAATCTGCAATCTTGGGAGTGAGATTCTCATCCAAAAGAACATTGCTGCTTTTGATGTCTCGATGGATGATTCTTATTTTGGTGCCTTCATGAAGATATGCAAGCCCTTCGGCCGTTCCAAGAATGATGTTAAACCTCTGCTTCCAGTTCAGAATCTGAGTTCTGTTATTTTCTGCAAAGCAGATTAGTATGTCACCTTCATGAAACTGTAGATAAGCATTTCATTTTATGAAATTCACATAAAAATTGAACTTCACAATGTACTACAATAATGGGGTCTTACCGAAGATAAATTGGTCTAAACTCTTTTTGGGTAAGTACTCATACACAAGGAGGCTCTCAGGGCCTTCAATGCTACAACCCAATAGTTTGACAAGGTTCTTGTGTTCAATTCCGCTAATCAAATTCACTTCATTGAAGAACTCATCCACCCATTGCCTGTTATTGAAGATTAATCTCTTAACCGCAACAAGTTTCCCATTTGGGAGAATACCTTTGAAAACTGAGCCAGCTCCACCTTGACCTATTTTTCTTGAAGAGTTGAAATAATCTGTGGCCTTCTCAAGAGTCTCATACTTGTAATTCAAGCTAGATTTTCTTATGGAAGAGGAAATCTGACAAAGATTGTTGTTTTCTAGGAGAAAAGAAATACAACATAAGAACGTGAAGACATAAAAATTCACAAATTTATAGTGTGTAGTAAATAGAAATGATAATTACTTTTTATAATTTTCACCTTTCTTTATCTTAGTTAATTTCGTGAAGGCTAAATAGGAGGCAGAGAGAGCAAGCATTAAAACTGCAGTTGCTGCTAACACTTCTGCTACTATGACTCCTCCTCTTCTGAAGAACCCTGAAAAATTAAAAATCAGGCAATGACATCAAGTCATCAACATAAAACAAATTACCCTGCCAAAAACAACTTTTTTTCTCACTCAAAGCACCATCTATGAATTCAGATCTGGATTCTATATAGCCCATTGTACTAACAATGAAAAGCATTCGAGTCATCGTGAGAAGACTGTGACAGAATTTTTCTTGACAACAAAAAGTGAACTTAAATTTCACACTAAAAAAAAGTAGAAGAAAGTATATGAAAAATTCCAGGTAAGCTTCAATTTCCTTTTCAAAACAAAAGGGGAAAACTTGAAACCAAGGCTTTAAAAAACAACTAGCGACTTAACCATAAATTGTGACCGCATTCATCCGCAATTTCTCATCAACGACCGGAAGAAAACCGTGCCTGCAACTGCAATTTAAAACCTTGCTAGATGCTAAAAGATGACTACATTATTCCACAATTTCCCTTGAAAGATCGCGAGAAAATCGCGACCATGATTGCAATTTAAAACCTTGTTGGAATATAAAAGGCACTTCTCTTACTCACCATTTTTACCAACTGCATCACCATCTTCATTGTAGAACTTGTCTATTGAATACCGCAAATAACAGCCAGCATTCAAGGCCCTCCCATCCCTCTTTGGCAAGCACCCTCTGACCTCCCTCCCAGCTTTCCTCAAGCACTCTCTGCAGCCATCACTCCCAACAGTGTTCCAGCACTGTGCCAATGCATAAACCCCCTCAACCTCTCCCACAGCAAAGCTACCACCTTTTGCCACAGCCATGTTGCCCACACTCTCAACCACTCTTTCAAGTCTCTCCTCAAGCTCCAGCCTCTCAGTCTCATCGACAGCCATCCCATGCTGAGAGGTGCAGTTCACCGTGTCCCTCAAAGGGTCAGTGTCCTCCGCGTAGAAGCTGTAGTTATCATAGCGCAAGAAGCAGCCATCAAGGTAGATTCGCGCAGAGACAGAAGGGAGGCAGCGTGGGAGCTTGGTGCGGCTTGCGGCGTAGCAGAGAAGACAATCTGTGTGGGACAGGTCCCCGAAGCATTGTGCGAAGCCATAAATGGGAATTGACGAACCTGAAATGTTCTCAAAGTGAGTGCCCCAGTTGTGGCTGGTCACCAATTGCGAGAGGCTCTCCATTTCCTTGATGAAACTTGGGATGTAGTTGGCTTTCAGCGGGGCCTTGGTGCTTCCACAGTACAGTCCTGCTTCGGTGATTCTTGGATCGGAGAGTGAGAGGGAGAGATATGAGAAAAACAGTGTGATGAAGAGAACCCATGACGATGGATTCTTGTGGTGGCTTGGGTTTGAGGTGATGCTTTCGGTGTTCATTTCTGGGTCTGCTGTTATGGCTAACTACTTTTTTTTGCCAACCGTATATAGGTAGGAGTTATTATTACGTGTTCTTTTCTTTGATGGTGCGTGTAAGAATGAGTGTTGAAAGAAGAGACAAGAGAGAGAAAGGGAACATGGAGAAAATATAAGAGTTACAATCGGCAACTTCAAAATTTTCTTGTTGCTTTATTGCTGTCTTTCCCATATTTGTGGAGTGGCCTACTGTGTTTGTTCCAGATCTGAAGTGTGAACAACAGAGCATATAATAACCTTTTACAGCGGTTTCCGATGCACTTTTGTCTTTCATGAGTATTAATAAGGAAATATTTTATTTTGATATCTTCTCTTCGTCTCGTGGAAAATATAATAAAACTTTTTAATATTTTATTTAATTTTATACTCATGCTAAATCCATTTAAAATATTGAACAATTATTTTAGGTCTATAATCTTTTGATCTTTTTTTTTGCATAAATTTTTCCTTTTAATAAATGTTAATTATAGGATATTAGGTTACTAAAATGTACATAAAAACATAAAAAATATTATATATATATATATAACATAATTTCACAAATTCAACCTAAATTCATTTTTTTATCATAATAAAATACTAATATCTAAAATAATAAATAAATTTCAATATAATATGATACCATAGTTTAAATTTATAAATATTACTCCAATAAAATAACTAATATTTAAAATAATTTAAAAAACACAAATCCATAAATAAAAAGTAAACAATACAACTTCATAAATCAATTTATATATATATATATATATATATATATATATAAAAAAATCAATCTATACTAGATTAATTAGTTTTCAATTAACCCAATCGAATTGGAGATGGTAGGGTTGACAAAAAGTAATAAGTTAAATAATTATATTATAACCAAGATGTGAAAATAATGAAAGTGATTTTTTTAATCATTTGAGACGATTTTTATATATTTCACTTAGTTAATAAAATTGTAATAAGTTTGCTTATCATAAAGGGTATAATTTTGTTGGTTGATTAATGTGTGTGAATTATTGTTTAAATATTCAATTTTAACTCTTTTTTATATTGATAAAAAAATTAACACGGTAAAGCACTTTAATATTTTTTTAATCTGTACTTCAATCTCAAGGTTTTATTTACGTTGTATTAGTTCATTTTTATATTCTATTGATAATATTGTGGCAAGAAATTCTTACAAATGTAATATAGTATCATACTCTAGTTGAAACTTTAAATACAAATGTTAAAGTTGTTATTATATTTGAGTTATGATAATACACACTAATCAAAATAACTTCATTGACTTGGTAAAGAAAAAAACATCGAAATCTATTTTGAAATTAAGGAATATTGATTCTCACACATATTCGAGTTATGATAATGCTCACAAATCAAAATACCTTCATTAACTAGGTAAAAAAAATGGAAAATCTTTTGAAATTAAGGGATATTGATTCTCAAACATAAATAACTTTTTCTTTAGCATGATATCATTTATTACTTCTATTTTTTTTTCTTTCTATATATTTTTTCCTTTTCTAATAAAAGATAAATTATATACATTTTTTTAAATGTGATTTATTTTAAAGTACGTCAATTATTATTATATAGGAATAAAACTTTATCAATTTTTAAGACACAAATTAAATTTAATATTTTGAATGCGTAAATTTGTAAATGATTATAAGATGCATATCATGGCTCCATGTTATATGGAATTATTTTTTGGATTAACTTATAGTATATATTTATAATGGACTCCTGAGTGTGTTAGTTCTCACTTCTTAACCATCCTTTATTATAGTATGACCAATTTTTTTAAGAAAAGAAAATGAATTATTAGATGAATAGATCATATTGTATATATTAGATGAATTAATCATTAGACATACTAGAAAAACTATTGAAATTAAGTTGTGTCATCAAATGAATTTATTCGTCATACTCATATTTCCATTAAATGGGACTAGAAGTAAACTGTTAACACAAACTATTATAATTTATCATTACTATAACAATTGAGTTGTTTCAAATAAGATAAGTTGTTAAGAGTCAAACAAGTTGTTTAAAACGAATAGCTCTTATTGTTAGGTATTATAGTTAGTTGTTATTATGTATCATCAAATGATTTCGTTAGTCATTGGTTTAATGCTCATCCTTAATGGATGATGGTTTTAGATTTGATGTTGCAATATACAAGTGTTTACAATGTGTCCTCCTTAGAATTTATCGTTATAAGTAATCAAACTTTTTTTTTTTCATTTAAAGATAAGTCTAGTGGGTCAATTGAGGAGAACAATTGAAAATGTCTTTCAAATTTTTGTTAAGTTCATTAGAAATACTTTTCAAAAATAATTTGTTAGTTAATTAATAACAAGTCATTTTGTTATAAGTCATATTCTTATAAATACAATGATTTCGAAAAGTTTTTTCAATAACAATTATACACTACACTTTGTGTGAAATATACATTTTTACCTTGCTTGTAAGTTATTTTCATATTTTTTTAAGAGATTAAGAAAAAAAAATTGAGATATGTTCTCCCAAGTTCATCCAAATGAAGAAATATTCTATAGAGAAATGTTTGATTATCAGGTCTTTTGCTTTTGATTTCTATTGTATTGTGAATTACACTATTATAATATGTAATATTATTTTGTTGTGCTTTGGCCAGCCGGTTAGACTAGGTTGTATTCTTGACTGGAATGGTCAAGATTTTTGCTCTTGGTTTTATTTCTGAGATTGGTTGTGTGAAGGAGTTTACACAAAGGCTCTTTGATCTTGTAATGTTCAAGATAAGTAGAGTGTCTCGTTAGTTTGACTAGACTAGGTTTTTGACTTAGGTAGAATGTTGTATTAACAATGTTTCACATGAAGCGTGATGATCTTGCAGGCTTCAAGATCCTTGTATGTAGCTTATTTTCTTTTCTTAAAGGTAGATTTGTTTTTTCTTTATACATTCATGAAAGTTAATAAATTATTTAGTTAGTTTGCTTAAATTGTTTAATTAGCTCTCAACTGAAGGGTGAAACGGTATATTTATGTGTGTACTAATATTATTTCTTATCTTTCTCTTATATTCTCAATTATATTAGTTCTTACATCTCATATATTTAACAATATAACTTGTTATTCCTACAACTAACCTTATTAACCTATGGGGGATCCCATCAATGTGTTGTTTGATATTGTTCAAGAAAATTTTGATCATCTGATTTTGTGAAAATCTTTAAAATCATTAAAAATTCAATTCACCCCTCTTGTGTAATCATTCCTTTTTAACAGATATTACAAAAATTGATCTTTATTGTCACCTTGGAGTTTGTCACTTTTCTCCAAGTTGAGAGAAAAACTTTAAAAACATATCAAGAAAGAAACTAAAAGATATGCTCCAAACTAAATTAAGTGTGTTATCCTTTTTTTTACATCGTCTTAGCACAAGTACACTACTCTCTAGTAAAAGTTTTATAGTTCAACATAACATTATTGAGTCTTGTATTAGGTTATGTTGCATAACATTGAAAGTATGCACATATTTCATCTTCTAATAATTTGTACTGACCTTCTTAATAAGTTATGTTATATATCTCAAAAAATTATGAAACTCAATGTTCCTTAACATAATTGTGCTAGTAGTATGATTTAGGGAGGTCAAAATAATTTTAGATGTTTCTTTATAATTTTTATTTTTAAATTAAGTGAGTTGAAATATAACAAGCATAGACAAAAAAATATTAAGAGAATTATGATAAAAAATAATAAAAATTAATTAGATACTTACTAATAATTATTTTTTGCAGTTGTTAGTTACAAAAAATTAGATTATAAATAGGTAATTTGTTATGCAATAAAGACACATTTGAATTTCGAATGAAATTTGAGTTTTCTATTATAAAGAGTATCATGGTGTTCTGAATTATAAGAACTCGCTTTTAATGTTATCATATAACATGTGGGGATCAACGACATGACTTATCACTAGTTGAAAACATGCTATGCATAAAGAAAATGATGAACCCTTGTTCAAGACTTGAATATTTGATAAAACCCAAATTTTATGATGATTTGAGGTTGGTTATACCATACATGGATGTTTAACCTTAATATAAGTTCTTTCACACTTGTTAAGTTGCAACTAAATCATAGAAAGTCTCATGCAAATTTGAGTTCTAACATTAAGATCTTTTAACATGTTAAAAGTTGGTTTAATCAATTAAAATGTTAAGACACATTTTTAACGAATTAAAAAATGATTTAATTGGTTAAAAACACTTAAAATCAAATGGTGTTCTTTTAATATGTTAAAATATACTTTAATTAATTAAAATGATCCTACTAGATTTTGTGCCTCACAATTTTAATATATTAAAAGAAATTTTAAAAAACTAAAATGTTCTTGTCCGCAAAAGAGTGATTTTGGGTCTCACAATTCTAGTAGTTGGGAAGTAATTTTTTATTAAATTGTTTTAATCAATTAAACTTGATTTTAATTTGTTAAAAAATGTCATTACACGGGAAGAGAATTTTTAAGTCTTTATGTTTTAATCAATTAAAATATTTTTAATATATTAAAACCTCTTTATATTTTTAAAGAAAAACTTGATTGTTTTATTTTCATTAATTAGAAACACAATTTAATAGATTAATTTTAAACTTAAGTGAAATTAAAAAATTAAGTTATAGTTTTAATTAATTAAAACAATTCAAAACACATTGTATAATTACATGTTCTCTTTATCATTTAACATATTATTTGAATAAAAAAATTTGTGAATCATTTACTTACTATTAAGAAATAGCCATGTTGTTTTTTACACAAAATCTTGAAAACTATCTTTGCTATGCTTGGGTGATCAAGCTCGTGTAGAAAGTTGTATTTCTACTTTTATCCGGTTTTTTGTGTAATTATGTTGTTGTTTTTTAAGTTATATCTTTATTTTATATTGTAATTTTGGGTGTTCTTAAATGTCCTAGATAGTGATTTTTAGGAACTATGGTGGTGATGGGTATGTCATAGAATTAGGAAGAGTTGGTCTTGAAGGGGTCAAGAAGACTCTTGAACAATTAGGTTTTTCTACTAGTTTTAGATCTATTGTGTGTTTAGTGGAACTCTTAGTTGGATTTGGTTATGGACTAGCAGTAAATCAGTATAAATCTTGGTATTTTTTCTTTTTTCTTTCTCTCTTGCACATTGTTAAAATTGGTTCTTTATACATTCTTGTATTTCTTGTGTTTTGCAATCATAAGTCTTAGTCAATTGGTTAAATAAAATTTACATTTTCAACCTCAGTGAATCTTTGTGAAATATTTTAAAGTTTAACTCCTCTGGAACTCAACAATTTTTTCTTAACATCACTCACATTTTCATCTTTCTTGATAGTGATGTCATTATCTTTCCCCAAACTAAATATCATAATAATATTGTTTCCATATTTGTATTAATTGGTATCAGAACTTCGTCTTTTCTTTGATATTCAATGAGTATTTTATTTTTAGTTTAATTTTTTACTTATGAAACGTATAAGGGTAGTTGTTCCTTGACTCAATACATATTACAAATAATTATTTGTTGATGATTTTGCTACACTGAGGGGGAAGAAAAAAAAGTAAATAGTTTATGGAAACGAAAATGAGAGAAAACAAAATGAAAGAGACTTTGAGAGAAAAAGAAAAAAAAAGAAAAATTTGAGAGAAAAATAAATACAAAAATGAAAGATACAAGAAAAGAGAAAATAAAATAAAAAGTAAGAGATAACTAGAAAGGTAAAAATAAAAATATTTTCTTATTTTATAAATGTTGTTATTCTTTTCATTTGATAATATAAGAAAGGGCTTTTATCATATTTTTCAATAACTCCTAAATCAATATCAATCAACTATTCTTGTATACGAGAATTCCATATTTTGAATGCAAAAACTAATAAAAGGATAATTTTTATCTAAGTATTACTTTTTGTTTTTCTTGAAGGAAAAATATTCTCATGTCAAATGTTCCCGATAATATGATTTAGAGGGATCAATATAATTTTAATTTTTTTTTTTATAATTTTTAATTTTAAATTAAAGAGACTAAAATATCATCAGTACGGGTAGAATAAGATCTTAAGAGAAAATGAGATAGTTCAGAAGTGAAAAATAATGAAAATTAATTAATCACTTAGTGATAATTATTACTATAGTCTATAATTATAATAATTTAGCCTATAAATATATTTTTTGTAATGTAATAAAAAGACTTTGACTTTTGAATAAAATTTGAATTTTATCTTAGAAAAAATTTTATGATATTATAAGTTTATGAACTTATTTTTGATCTTATCAAGATAACTTGTGAGGATGGATTCCATGATTTATCAATCATATCTTTTTTGAATATGACATCACTATTTTTTTTCTAAATTAAATATTAAAATGATCATATTTTCATATTTACATAAACTATATACTTAGTATTAAGATTTTGTTGAATTTAAAATGGTTATGTTATTGGTTTTATTTTTAACTTTCTTTTTTCTTTTTTCAGTGGTTTAATAAGATAAAAAATTATTTATCAAAATAAATCATATTTTAGATAATTAAAAAAAAACTTTGATATTTCAAAATAGGATTTAAAATAGATCACCGAATACAAAACATAAAGAAAAATATATATAATATTAAAATTTTAACCCACTTAAAGAATGACTGAATTTAATTTATATATAATTTTTATATCAACAATTTTACGAGAAATTGTTGTTTCTTTTTACAATACATTTTTTTATTTTGTTAAATGAATTTAAATTGGTTTTGCTATTTATTTTTATTAAATATCACGATTATTTGTGTTTTATATTAATGAATAAGAATAAGAGGTTGTTAAAGTTATTAATATTCTTGATACATTCAGAAAAATAATTTCTTTTATTGACACGTGTGATGTTAAAAGCGACTCATAAATTAGGGCATGTGAGAGTATTATTTGTTTATACTGAAAGAAGAATGATTATTGTTTGAAATTATGGTTTGGGGCTTTTAGTTGTAGAAGTTGGAGTGTTTGAAAAATGTGCCACATAAGTGGGGCCCCCAACTTCCAATTTGACAGTGATTATTAATGCGTCGGTGTGTTTTGCTGTTTGTATCAGACTTTGCATCTGCCCATCATCTCTGCAACGCTGCCAACGCTGCCAACGCAGACATTTGACAAATGGAAGGATGCATTCCCACTCCAAACTCTAGACCATTTTGTTATGACAACGAGTCCTACAACTCTACACTGTTTTTCTTATATTCTGGATCGATGAACGAACATTACACACTACACCGTTAATTTCTGACTACTTATGTTATGGATGACAACTTTATGAATTAATTCATACTTGTAGTCAAAAGAATGATTTGGGTTGTGTAATCGACGCTCTGTAGTGTTTGACCATCTCAAAAAGTTGAGACAGCAACAAAGCAACAGAAACCAGAAAGTAGTCCACCAAAAAAGGGACATAAACCATTTCACACGAGGAAGGACTATGATCCTTGTTCTGAAATCATAACTCGCTTTTGGTTTCAAACAATTGAACTTCTCTTGTCGTGGGGGTGGCACTTCCGGCCTATGCCCAGGACCGGACCTGGAAAGGATGCAAATGATGTCGTATTCCATGTTTTCAGGACATTATCAAGCATCACGACCCTACTTCAACATGATCAGGTGAGGTGGCCACACATTTTCAAAGATATAAATTACAAATCATAATATATTAAAAAGGGTAAAGGATCTTAAAATACTACGTCTCATGTCCAAAATCTATAACCACATATCAACAGTGACGGTTTTTTTTAGGTCAGCATAACTGCTTTTCAAAGTTTTGTTACTTTATATATATAATTTTTATCTCCTATTAAATATATTTATAATTTTATTTTTATTTTTTATATTATTTCATATTTATTAATTATATATTATTTAGTCCAAAAATTATTATTTAAGATTCGATACTTATTTAAATATTGAATCGAAAAATTTACGTACCTTTTAGTTTTATTTTCGTTGAGTTATTATTTTATATATTTGGATTTTATTACAAAATAATTAAAAATACAAATACACTACTCATCTATTCTACACATGACTAACCTGTTCCCGGAAATAAATAAATAAATATATATTATATGTATATTTTTTATTTTGTTAAAATTATTATTAAATATTTAATTTTTTTTATTTTGTTAATCTTATATATTTAAATTCCACCTACTTAAAAAATAAATTACTCCACTAACTTATAATCTTATATATGACACTAAATATGAATTACGATTAAAAAATTTACTTAAGAAAATGTTTCAAGGTAAAAATCTCACAAAAATTCATAAGTCAAAGTTAAAAAATGCCGAGTTAAAAAATTTAAATAAGTCAGCACATGGTTAAATTTTTCTTAGGTAAAAATTTACCTATAAAGAGAGTTTAAAAAAATATTTACTTTTTAAAACTTGTATACACATTAATTTACTCGAAAACTTTAGCTATTCATCACATAATCTAATTTAAATAATTATCATTGAAATCATAATTCAACATAAATTGATTACGAGTATTTAAGAAGAAAAAGTTATAGTTGTAGAAGAAAAAAAAATCATAAGTTCAAACAATAATTTTATCTCCACATCTTTCTATAGCCATAAACTCTTATAACTAATTGTTAGTACAAATCAATATTAGCACATAAAAAAAAAATCAATATTTAGAAAGTGCATGTCCACCTTAACAAAAAACTAACTTTCATATGATTATAATATCAAGTATGTAAGGTTGTCAAATTATGGGTGAAATTGAATCGAATATTTTTGGCACAACCCATTTAATAAGTAATATATAATTCAAATATTAATTAATCATATCATACTACCAACATTTGGTATAAACAGATAAAATAATTTTTTCTTAATATGGTGTGCCAAAAACATTTTATAGTGCAACATAAGAAATACTTAATAACCCTAACAATATATTATTAGACTTTCCCTTCAAAAGAATTATGACATCATAGTAATAAACAAACGACATTTATGACTTCCTAAGTGGTTTTGATACCAATGTTTGACAATACAAACTAGAAATAATTGCAACCAAAAATATCCATCCTAGGAACTATGTAAAAAAGTATAAAGTTATGTTATAGAATATAACTCTTATATCATTATGTAGTTCTGCATCATCTAATCTAGCAATTAAAAATAATATATTTTTTTATTGAATTCATGTAAATATAATTCCTTTCTTATCATGACTAGGAATGAAGATGACAAATTTAAGTATTTTTCAAGAATTAAGTACTAAATTTTTACCCATTTAAAATAATATTCTAAATGCTTGCTAATAGTATATGAAATACTAAAACTTTTTAAGATTTACTTACATTAAATTTTTAACTAAATAAATTTATCTTTACTTTCAAGTATTTGGCTTAGTGAAAAAATAAATCTTTTTCTCCTGTTATTTTGTCATACTTATAAACGAGTCTCATACATTATTAGTCATATCTTAAAAATTATTTATTTTCTTTCTAATATGCAGTATGTTCAACATAAAAAAAACATATATATATATATATATATATATATATATATATATATATTTCATAAACCAGCAATTAAATTTCTGAAAGAAAAACAACATTAAACTAATAATTTATGAAATGTTTTAAATAGGTTGGAGTGAACTCAGCATACCAGGGCGTGGGAATAGCAATATCCTAATGGCCCATTGTACGGGACGGGCTTATCTATTCACGGTGAGTGAGTGAGTCGGTTCGCACTTGCTGACGTACCACCGTTTCCTCTTTTTATTTATTTATTTATTTTAATTATTTTGTCTGCCTTCCTACGGTATATATATATCCACACACCGCACTGAAGGCATTCTGTTAGAAAGGAATTAGATTGAAGACTGGCGAGAGAAAGAAATATCAAGATGGCTCTGCCCAAAGCTAAGGAGATCGTGTCGTCCAATTCCGTTGTCGTTTTCAGGTCTCTCTTGTTTTCCCTGTCATATCGGTTGTGCGAATTTGAACAATGCTGACTCGATCGTTTTTCTTAACCGTGGTTTCTGATTGCGTTTGCAGCAAAACCTATTGCCCTTTCTGCGTCGAAGTGAAGAAGCTTTTCGGCAGCCTTGACGCCAATTACAAGGTCTTCGAGCTCGACACTGAACGTGCGTGCCTTTTCCTTTCTTTTCCTTTTCGCTAAACCTAAACCCCCTTTTTTTGGCCCTGAAATTTAAAAAAAAATTAATGTTCGTAAAGACGTGCACTACTGAGGTTTTTATTTTTTTAAGGAATTCTCCTTTAAGAAGGAAACGTGATTGAGCCTGTTTTCCATTCGTTAATCCCGCATGGTTGTTTGGATTTTGAACACTAAGTTTGTCGCTATTTGTATTTTCTTTTTTCTTGTACTGTATTATGTTTTATTACCTAATTGCTTAGGACAAGTTTTGCTGGATCCAACTTGAATCACACGTATTTGATTTTCTATTGTTAAAAGAGTTGTTGAGGAATGCAGAAAAATGTCTGACATCGGTCAATTCCTCTTGCAACTACAGTGCTTTTGAGAAATTTCCTGCTGGAAAAAGCTTTTGAATGAACATAAAGGCGTGCATCTAAAACTATTTTCAGTGGAAAAACTCTTCGAAGCTCTTCTAGCTTGTATCCAAACAGGCCTTATGTTCATTTTACAAGATGTCATATTCTGTTGTTCATATGGGCTAGCACTAAATTCTCTGTAACATTTTTCTTCTAATATACATGTTTTATTGGTTTGAAATTTAGTATAAATGCAAAAGAGTGGAATAGAGACTGTGATACCGACTTTTCTCAGTCCATGGTTATACTTATGCCACTCCTAGATTGTTAATGAATTGGGGTTTTGAATAATAATATTATACGGTTTAGGCAGGTATTTCGTTAAGGGTGAATTTTAGCATTGTTTGATCCTTTCGATGACAATATTTTCGTATGTGCTTTCAGTATATACATGTGCCTAAACTTCCTCATGTTTAACAGAATTTTTTTATTTTTTCGTAATTGTGCATTAAGGTACGGATATTATATAGGGGGTGTGAAGACTTTTATATGGGTATAAAAAACTCTTAACTTTTATCCCCCACTCATGTTTTATTAAAACTCAATTTTTTTATTTATTCCTTATTGTTTATACGGAATCATAGAATGCCTGAATTGTCTTTGCTGTAGATGCTTGTAAAAATTAGTAAACAGCTGTGTAGGGATTATTTGATCACACGTAATTAGTAAATCTCATACTGTTTTGCTTTAGTCGTGGGAAGCTAATAGCTTTTCGGAAAATGTATGGAATTCAGTTATTGGATTTCCTTCTATTCGTGATTTTGCTCCGTGGTCTCTCCAACAGCTATACTGCTACTTATAACAAAGAGACCAAACTCAGGATTTAAGAACCCATCAGCAAATGGGTTCTATGTGAATCCTGTGTTTTTCTGGGCAAATGGGTTCTAGGGGAATCTTGTGTCTTTCTCATTAGTTCACGAGTGCAGTGGACAGGTCTGTGATTTTGTGTTAATTCAAGTGGTTGGACATTATGCAGCTGATGGAACTGAGATCCAAGCAGCATTACTTCAGTGGACTGGTCAGCGAACTGTGCCAAATGTATTCATTGGTGGAAACCACATTGGTGGCTGTGACGGTAAGACTTAAATATTTTTATAGATCTCCGCAAGTTTCTTAAGATTTAGGTTTCGTTTCATACAGTTACTTAAATTGCTTGTGCTTCTGCGCAGACACAACCAACCTGCACAATCAGGGGAAGCTGGTGCCTCTGCTGACTTCTGCTGGAGCTGTTACCAAATCAACTGCTTAAAGGAACTCGATTTATGGGTTATGTAGTTAATTAGCATCTTGGGTTAGTTGTATTTCCTGTGTGACTTTTTAAATATAACTCTGTCAAACTAGTTCATTGCCGAATGCAATTATTGTTTTCATATATAAAAACACTCTTTTCCAAACAGCTTTCATTTTCATGCATGACAAAGTGTGTGAATGAATAAAAACTAGTTAAAATTTTTCTCTATAGTTTAGATTTACCAAATATGACAAATCTGATAGTGAGATTTTATTATTGTGATCGAATTGTTAAGGAAATAGTCAAAACTTCATTTCAATATATGAAGTTTGACCTGTTTAAACCAATTATGCCTAAGGAGAACGAAAACTACTATATATCCGGTACGTTCAGCAACTAGTCAGGTATGGCAACGGGGCGGAGATCGGGGCAAAACCCGCCCCCGACTTTTTTACAATCCCCGCTCCCAATTTTCGTTGGGGTTAAAAATTAAGTTTCCGTTCCTGTTGGGTTTTGGGTTTTCCGTTCCGTCCCTGATTTATATTATTTTAAAAAGATAATTATATTTGTAATAAATTAATTTTACTATATATTTTTATATAAAAATAAATATTTATAATTTATAATTATTATTAATTAAATATACATTTTAATTTATTATATTTATATTAAAATATTTATATTAAAATATATATGTAAATATAATATTTAATTATTTTTTATTTTTATATATATATCTAATATTTATAATAATAATATTATTATTATTATAATAACATTGTATTCAAATATTTGAATATTTATAATATTATTATTATAATACTCGTATTTAAACATTTGATTATATAATATATATATATATATATATATATATATATATATATATGATTATATATATAAGTTAATTCATTTTTAAGTTGTCATTTAAAAATATGAAATATATAATTTATTAAGAAATATTTAATAAGTTAATTCTTATTTAATTAGTTTGAAGTAATAAAAGTTTAAATTATTAATTTCTTTTAATCCTTTAAAATATAATTATTTTATTAAGATAAAATTTGATATATGATAAATAAGTATAATAAGATAAAAAAATATGACATAATAAAACATAATAAATATAAATTATAAATAAACTAATATTAGTTACTATTAAGATTTATGTAAAATATTTAGAAAAAAGATAAAGAAAAAAAAATTAACCTTGTGTTCATCAAATTGGTTGAAAAGATTGAAAAAAATAAATAAATTGATGGGAGAGATTAAGGAAATGTGAAAAATTGAAAGATAGGAGAGAAAATAATATAATACATTAATTGATATAAAAGATTGAAAAAGATAAAAAAAATTAAAAAGTGGGTAGAAAAAAAATAAAAATTGGTGAAATATAAAAAAATAACCTTATATATAATAGAAAAAGAAAATGAAATACTTTTAAAATATTAATATTTTAAAATTTAAATTTAAATATAAAGTCGGGGACGGGGTCGGGATCGGGGTGGAGATTGCATTACCCATCCCCGTCCCCGTCCCCGATTTTTAAAGCGGAAAAACCCGAACTCGACCCTGGCCCCGATCAACTCGGGTTTTTTCCATTAAACTCTGGACGGGTACGAGTTTAATTCTCATCCTACTAGTTAAAATAAAAATTTCATTCTTGCATCACTTTTTTTCATATAGATGATGGGTACTCTCCTTTTTTTTTTTTTTTACTTTGTTTTTTCATATAAAAGCAGTTGTTTTCACTTTGGTCATTTTGTGTATTTTACTTTAATGGTCACAGCTCAATGTGTTTTTTCTAATTTTACAATACCCGCTTAGAAGATTAAAATAACAACATATTCGATGATATCTAAAAGTTAACCAATAATGAATTTTCCTTGTTCCAAACCAATGGTCTAACCGTGACTATGATCCACGCGGGTCTTATGAAAAGGGTGAATTATAAACAAATTATAATTAAATTAATATTACAATTGTTTGTAACTTATAATTAATAGGCACAAATGCACTGCAAAATTAATAGGCTTTAGGTTTAATTTTTCTTTCAATCTTTAATTACCTATTCTAAAAATACGAATAATTATTATTATTATTATTATTATTATTATTATTATTATTATTTTATAATCTATTGATTAAAATAAAATAAAAATAAATATTTTAATTAATAACTATATAATATACAGATGATTGAACTCATTTTGAAATTTTTAAAGTGAATCTCCCCCTCCCTCTCCCCTCTATCTATATAAGCAATACTTTCAATAAGGGCAGAGTTTGAATATTTTTACAAAGTAGTCAAAAGTTTTAGTAGATAAATTTTGTATATATAGTGATTTATTTAATTTATAATATTTTTATTTGGTTTTTGAAAGTACACAATATATTTTTTTTTATTTTATATTTAAAGTTGGGTTACCAAAGATTTAAATTTATAAAAGACATGTTGATAAGAAAACAACATCAGGCTAGGAATTATGTTGTATTAATAATGAATTATATAAGAGGGGTGTGGATGGGATATTGCTCAGATGCTTAGAAAAAAATAATAATGAATTATACAAGAGGGGTGTGGATGAGATATTATTTTGATGTTTAGGAAAAAAAATTGAAACCTATATAGTTAGATGGAAGTTCATAATAAAATTTGTGGAATGCATATGGTTTCTGAGAAAATGTAATGGGTATTATATCGATAAAGATATTATTGCCCTTCAATTTTAAAAGATTGTATTGAATATATTAAGTCTTATGAGAAATGTCAAAAATTTGGACCGATTTAAAATATACTAGCGAGTAAGCTACAGTCGGTAGTTAAACTTGTCCTTTTAGAGGATGAACAATAAATTTAATTGAACAAGTTTATCCACATTCTAAAAGATATAAATATATTATCGTGATAGTTGATTATTATTTTATTAAGTGGGTAGAAGTTGTACGTTAAAAGATGTTAAACAAAAAGATGTGATTGATTTTATAGATAAACATATTATATATCAATTTGAAATTCCTCGGTTAATATCACTAGATTGAGAGATAGATTTTACTAAAAATAAAATTATGAATTATGCTAAGTTGAGAAATATTAAGTTATTGGCATTGACCCCGCTTAAGCAAATAGCTAACTAGAGGCGATTAATAAAGTATTAATAAATTTAATTAAAAAATATAGTGGAAATAAATCAAAAAGTTGGTATGAAATATTACTTCAAGTATTATGAGTTTATCGAAATTCTCCAAAAGATTCTATAGAAACAACTCCATGTAAATTGGTTTATGCTTATGATGTAGTATTACCTATCGAAATTAATTTATAATTAGTTCAGATTCAAAGGCAAAATGACATACCTAGATCATATTATTGGGATATGATGTTCGAAGAGTTGAATGAATTAGACAAAGTTAGGTTACATGCTTTAGAGCAAATACTACATCAGAAAAATTGGATTGCCAGATCATATAATAAACGAACGAGAAACAAATGCTTTAAAGGTGATGTGGTGTGGAAAGTCATTTTGCCTATGGATAAAATTTCAAAGTGTTTCAGAAAATGGTTTTCGAATTCCAAATTAGGAATGACCCTTTGAGGTTCTTAAAGTTTTATCAAACAACGCTTATGTTACCGTTAATTGTTATAATGGTCAGTCACGTTTATTAATTAACGAAAAGTATTTAAAAATGTTTAAACCATATCATATATGATTTCAAGCAAACAAAAGGAAATAAATCATATTAAAATAAAAACAGATGTAATATAGTCATTCAATAAATAGACACAATTTATACATTATGCTCTGACTAAATGCAATTGATTTTGCAAGATCGTGTCCCAAGTACGTAACACAAAAGCCTGTTGTTATTCTTTGTTAGCAAGGATGACCAAATCATCGTTTTAAGATAAACAACACTCTTGCACAAAGAAGTTAGGCTTGAAGATTTCTACTCAAGAGTGTTGCTAGTCTACAAGAGTCTCTCGATGTTGGTCTTGGAGAATTGAAGCTATTTTGGAGGTCAAGTATTTGTTGTTCAAGGCTTGCACATTTAGCCTTTTCTTCACTCAGGGGAGTAGCATTTGCAAATTTCTCAGGTTTGATAGTCTCGAACTTGGATTTGTTATGATTTAACACCTCAACTTTACTAGCTTAAGCAAACTTCAACTCAACATTTTTTCTGTCCAACGTTACTTATTTCTTCCTTAAAGAGCGGATCTCGTTGAATAGGTTGGTTACCACCAGGACTTCATCCTCAAAATGTGGTGGGAAGTGCTCGGATGAGATATCTTGGATCTTGTCCAAAATCTCTTGAAATTCTCTCTTCTTATTCGGGATCTCGATTGTCACCTTCAAAGGAGTAAAATAAATGAATTGTAGAAATTCATTTACCAAATTGAGCGCATCGAGGTGAAGTGAAGGTGTAGAAGAGGAACTCGTATTAATTGGTTCCACATGAGTCGTAATTAAATCCAAAATACTAAAAGGGTCCTTCTCGACCTCCTCTAAAATGGCAGATAGCTACTGGTCAATACTCAACTGGGAGAATTGATGGATGCTACAATAAACTTACATGGAGTGGTCTCTAGTAGCATAATAGTGGCTCTACTTGGTCAAGAGAATCTGTAAAATATATATCTAAATCAGTAAACATGATGAGAATATGTAGAAAAGTGATATCTAAAGAAGAAATCGAAAATATAAAACGATTTTCAAAACATTAAAAATTATTAGGGACAAAGATCTTGATATTTGAATCGACTAGTGAGGATGATCTATGTACAAAAGAGATTTCATGTAAAGAAACAATAAAACTTAGTATATAGAAAAATAATGATAGAGCAAAGTATAGAATATAAAAGCATATACATACAATAAAACAAG
This sequence comes from Sphenostylis stenocarpa, assembly GCA_963425845.1. Taxonomy (NCBI): domain Eukaryota; kingdom Viridiplantae; phylum Streptophyta; class Magnoliopsida; order Fabales; family Fabaceae; genus Sphenostylis; species Sphenostylis stenocarpa. The sequence continues at coordinate 1,114,864 of OY731398.1, read as the reverse complement.
TACCTTAATAGAGGATGGGGTTGGAGGAGTGAGCATTGAAGAAGCCTCAAGTAATGAATCCAAGTTACTTGAAATGTTCGTCGAGGCTACGTTCTATTTCATTATAAAAATAAACATGACAAAGCTAGAGTTGTTCATAAAGAAATACAAAGGAAAAGAAAAGTACCAAGCTCAATAATGGTGGTGGGTTGAATGGAAAAATCCAAAACTAATGGTGTTAATTCCTACATAAACGAAATCAAAATTTAGTTAAACAATTTGTTAAGCAGAACTCTACTGATAAAGAAGAATAATATAAATTAATGTGTGGATAACAGTGGTGAATGACATGACAGAAGGCAATGCATTTGATTTGGATTTTTTTTGAAAAAGTAAGAAAATATATAAAAAAAATAGTAGCATAAAGAAAGTCTCACTAAAAGCTATTAGTCAAGATAAACACATGTTAGACGTGGGTTAACCATGATGGAATACTACATTCAAGTGAAGGTAAGGGTAATAGGATAGTTTCGAGATCATAATAAGTTTGGTTATTGGTCTAGGGTAAAGTGTTTCATGGTCTGATCTTAGATCTTTAACCCATTTTGGATGTGTTAAAGGTTTAGAAATTATGAAAGGAGCATATGTGAAGGTCAATAAATTAGTCGGGAAATATTTTTTGAAAATGATTTAACATAAATTGGAAGCCAACCACCAAGATGTCCCTTGAAAAAAAAATTACTTTAGACTTTAATTAATTTTTCTTGTAGTCCCGGAGTGGATGTTGGGAATCTGAACTTCATCCGAGGATGATCTAAAATATTCTTTGGGTCACTCCCTAGTTTCCTGAATGGAGCAAGAAGGATGTCAAAATCCTTTTTATTCGATAAAATTTAAGATAGGCTTTGTATTTGGTATTGTTGGCCTTAAATGCTTGAGGATGTTAAGATGCTAGTTGAACACCCTCGAGCGGATAAAAGGAGGTGGGATTTGAAGATGGAGGTAGTAGAGACTCGAAGATCGACACCAACCATATCTAGATGAACCATAAAGGTCTTGAAATGTTCCCACCAGGTTAATGAGATCACAAAGCATCTATAGCCTCAACGAAAGATGTATATACATGGACTAGGAGGAGTTTGGCTAGATAGATGAAAAGGAAGCCATTGTTAAAGAGGTAAGCAAGGTTGAAGTATTGATGGGAAATGTGGATTTAGTGGGGCCTAAAAAACCTAAATGTAAAGTCAATACACTAGGAAGGCTTTATGCTCCTTAGTAGTAATAGCGACAGTGGAGTCATCAATGAAATGCTCAATTAGAAAATGATCATATGCTTTTCTTTTCCATCGAATCCTGGCCTTAAGCTCGTCGTCAGATGGGAAGGTAGTCAAGAAATAGGTCTTTCCAACAGGTTTGGACTTGTAATGGTAGCTACGTCAAGGAGAGTGAAGGCTACTGGACCGCATGGCAGCTCCAATGCGTTGAGGTTTTTATTCCACAATTGGAGGACTAGCAAGAAAATAGACATATCAAGGTGTGATATGTTGTAACAAGAGAGTTGGAAGAGGTTGAAAATCCCAATTTTTATCCAATGATCATCGAAAGTGGCGCTAACCCTATCGAGCCACTTGAAACATGAGGGTTTGTTATGGGCAGGACCAGTTCTATAAACCTTCAAGGATAAAATGATGAAATCAGTTTGAACCTCTTCTTCTTGAATGATAGAATTTCCTTGGAAGAAGGGAAATAAGAGATTAAATCTAAAGGGGAGGTGCTTAATGAACCCTAAAAAACATATGAAACTCTTTCTACAAAATAAAGGGATAAGTACCTGGGTTTCACAAATTCTTTTGGTTTCATCTTCTAGACCCAGTATAGGAGTAAATGTCTTGCCATTCAACTTGAAAGGTTGTGGGAATAACAACTAGGTCAGAAGCTTGAGAGTGAGCAATTAAGGAAATTTTTTTAGAAGAAGATGCTAATGTAGCGAAGGAATAAAAATACATGAAGATAGGGTTCTTTAATAGGTTGTAGAGAGCGTAACATATGTATGAAAGAGTAAAGAAATGAAGGAGAAAGAATGTTCTTTATAAAAGAAGTGGGTTGAGAATGTTGATTCCTAGGAAAAAATCAAACTCAAAGTAAATTGGGCCTAAGGTTTTCGTCCACAACTAGGGAAACAACGAATTGTAGATGATTACTTTGTGATGCATTTATTACAAAAATTTTATATTTATGAGGGGAAACGTAGGAAATGATAAAAGTATTATAGTAGTAGCCTTGCATAAGACTTTCTTCGAAGAAGACAAAAGGTTATAAAATGTTTGATCTCTTACTAAGAGAATGTTTGCCTACCACAATACATTTCACATTCTCTTTGAGGACATCTTGTTATATAGAAACTTTCAAATGAATCGAAAGAATGAGTAACAAAAATATCGAAATTGAAAGAGAAAACGTAAAGATCGAAACATTAAATATAAAAGAGGATCAAAATGATTAAATATTAAAGGCAGTAGAAAGATAAGATATCGAGTATTACAGATAGAAGAGGATCGAGGATGCAAGAATAGAGAAAATGAGAAAAATAGAAGAATCATATGGTAGGATAAAGTAAAGAATCGACGAAGACAAGAGATATATCGAAAGAGAGTTATAAATCGTGAAGGATATGGAACGATTATAACTTCATGATTTGATAGAAGTAGTTGTAAACATCAGGTGTACTAGTGTGACAATATGAGGGGGGCAAGAATTGTTAATTAGGAAAGCCTTTTTAAGTTTTCAATTTTATTTTTAATCAATTAAAAAAATAATAAATATAAATAAGATCAAATAAGTGTGACAAATTGTATTAATAAACTTGATTTTTTGGTACCAGTTTTTGTTTTGTCCTTACTAGATTATGTTTTCCAACAATTTACATTTCTGCATTTTATATTTTCTTCTTTTAATTTTAATTTTGAGCACCTAATATTTTATCATGTTAGTTGAATGCATGATTGATATAATTAAATATCATGTTAGTTGAATGCATATTTGATATAATTAAATATTTATAAAATTAATGATTATTCAATAAGTGATTCACCAACTCTTGATAATGATTTTAAATTCTATGATAAAATAAAAATGTTTTATCATCATGTTTTCCAATTTTACTCAAAATAATAATAATAAAAATTTAGATGTTCTAATAGAATAAATTCTTGTTTTTCATAATTTTTTTTACTCTGCAACATCAATTCCACTATTATAATATGAAGAAAGAAATATTTTTTCTTAAATAATTCATTATAGATTAACTTATTAAAGTTTACTAATTATATCATACCCTAAAATAATTTATAATTCAAGAAATAAAAGAATATGTTATATTTTTTTCTAATGATTATTGAAAATAAAATGTGTATTTAATTCATTTTATCAGTGTTATTATATATCTAACTTAATTAATATATTAATTGGATTAATATATTATATTTTTAATATTGAATTTATGAATTCACGTCTAAGCGAATATTCTAATATATGTTAAATTATCGAATTTGAATATAATTAATTAATTAGTTTTATATGAAGTATTATAAATTATCCACTAAATAAACATGAAATAATATATTAAAAATATTTAAAGGTTTTAAATTGAGAAAAAAATATTATTAGGATTTGAATTAAGGATTGTGATAGATTCATGCCCAAAACATCCATCAACAACTAGAAATATTAATATAATCATAAGTAATTGTAGTTTGGTTATATAGGAATAATGGGTGGTCAAATAAACATTCTCCTTGATTAAAATCATCTAGCAAGATTTATATTTGTTAATTATAGAAAAAAATAGAAAATTGTTGTGTAACATTATTAAGTAAAATAAAAGATACGGAGATTTTTATTTTTATTGATTATCTATTATACTATAAATTATTTTGGGATTACATATTAAATACTTAATTATCTCTTTTCTCTTCGATTTCTCTCATAATTTATAAGTCAAAATTATTAATAATAAATATTAGTTTTAATGTGAATATGTATAAAATTATCACGTAATTTTGTATTTATTTTGAACGTTTAAAGAACTAATATTCAATTTTATGCATTATTTGACATAATATAAATCTTTATATTTTACTGTGTTATAACTATCATTAAATTTAGATATACAATATTTTACGATTGTTTTTATTTTTTTTAATTTTATAATAATAAAAATTACAAAGATTATTTGTAAAATATCAATTTGTTTCAAATTTTATGTTAAATTAAAATGAAATAAAATTTAATTTTTATATGTAATTTGAATAATTATTTAATAAAAAATCAAATTGTATGTAGATTTTATATTTAGCTAGGATGATTATTAAATAAAATCGAAACCCTTATGTATAACTATCTAGATTTAATTCATTTAATCTTTAGATGATTATTCAGTGAAAACCGAACCCTATTCACCTTAGTCTAGCTCCAAAGTATGATAGTGAAAAGCCACCAGGATCATTGACCTTATCATGTTTATGCTGCAGATTAACATTTAAAAAAAATAGTAATTCTATATTTCGACAAACTTTATCCGTTAATCCTTACACTTGAAAATAATTCCTTTTAGTCCGTGTAACTGAGACAGTAAAGACTAAAAAAGATTAAAAATGATACGTATAATGATTATATGAGACTGATATGGTACAAATACAAATACTAAATGAGTAAGCATATATCATCTCTGCGGACTCGAGTGATATTGAACACAAATCTACATGTTTGACGATAGGTTGATGAGTCAGTACTGTGACAATCTCATAGCAAACATGATTCTAAGTTCCAACAATGGGGAATAGAACAAATCTACCATAAAATTAATAGCTCCTTCCTCTATTTGTTCATACATTAATCCTGCTTCTACTTTGTTCTGGGAAGCAGTTGCATGGTAGCAGAATTTAACTCAGTTTTTGAAGTTTCACGTTACCATATTGGCTGAATATCAGTAAATTGTTTGAGCCATGAGCATGTAACAAAGCTCAACCATCCACTGTGCATCTGGGAGAGCTATGTGCAGGCTAAACTGTTTCTGGTTCTTAAGGGCCCCAACTCTGATACCACTCAACCTTTAGCACTGACTAGAGGAAGGGAACCATTTCGACAAGCAATAATGTTTGATTTCTACAATCAGCTTAAACAGGCCATAACATGGAATATGTAACAATGCAATCAACAAGTACCTACAGGTCATATAAAACATATTGGATTAGACATTCATGGGGAAAAGGGGAAACAGAATGACACAAATAATCCTGGATGGATATCGTGGTACTGATGCTATGTGTTGCTAGTAAGCACGAGGAAATTAGAACAATATAACCAGTTCCAACTGTATATCAATGGAATCTCCTTCAGAACTGAAGTGATTCAGAACTGGTACCAGAAATTACAATAAGAACAATGCAGAGATATGAAATAAAATTCAAGAGTGCCCGATACTCTTCCAAGCCTCAATTATCCAACCCACCTTTTCTCACCTAAACCTTCTCTCTCTCCAAACAAACAACTTGGGCAAACCCTACCTCCAACTGTCACGAAGGCAGTTATTTCGTTATAACATTTTCTATTAGGTACGAGTCTTGGGCTAAAACTAACTACCTTACTGTCGCTCCTTATATATACAAGAATTGTTGTCTTGTAAAAAGGGGTAGAAAAATACTGGTCGTAATACTTTCTCTCTCTTAATCCAATAAGACTTGTGAATCCATTCTCTTTCCTGAATCTTCATGTATCTCTACACCTAGACTGCTTCTTCTCCCTCCTCTGTTTTCCCTCTCTGCGCTGGCTTTTCCGATTATTACCGTTCTATACGTTTGCCTTATCATATTTAAGTATTTATCACTCCTGATTTTCATCTGTGCATCGCCATTCTTTTGCTTCCTAACCTATTTATCTTGTCCTCTTATACCTAAGAGACATAACAACCTACCCTTACACCTACTAATTACAATCTTAACCTTTTTCTATTTTTTTTCTGCTAACTTATCACTGTTGTCTCTATTATGTCTAACACATTCTCTCCAAACTGGTCACTTCTTATTGCAATTCTTAAGTACATTTTACAGAAAAACTCCATAATAAACCTTACATAAGAATAAATAAGCTATCACCAAGATATACACCCGCGAAACAAACAAAAGAAACAACAATTCTATCAAAGAATGCAAAACACTCAACCCTTACAACCCATCCTAAGAGTATAAAGTCAAGGGATGCAAATCAAGGGGCATAACCCTTGGAATAGAAATCAAGGGATGCAAATCAAGGGACATAACCCTTGGAATAGAAATACAACCATTAGGAAAAATGGTATCAATTAGGAAGGGTTGTTAGAAGCAATATAAATAGAAGTAATCCAGATTAGAAAACACAAAAGAAATTAGGAAGGAATTATATTGTGGAGAGACAAGCTCTCAAAAACCTGTTATAAAAATATCTCAAAATTATCTTTATAAATTCTATTTATTTTATTAATCTTGTCCAGTTCTTTCCTGTCCATATCAATTTGGTATCAGAGCATCGATCAGGTGCTTTGCTTATCAATTTGGTATCAGAGCATCGATCAGGTGCTTTGCTTCCAACAATGATGACAACTCATTCTAATTCTGATAATTACAACACAATGGAGAGAATTTTGGAGATGCTAATGGTGGACCGACAAAACCGAGATGCAAAACGACAATAACTTGAAACATGTTTTGCACGAATAGAAGCCATGGTAGAAAATTTGTCCACGCATTCAAAAAATGGCTCACCTAAAGGTTCCGTCAATTGAGAAGAAATATCCAAGAACCATGCCGGGGAAGGAAAAATAGAACAATTGAGAAAATTGAAAATCCCCGTATATGATGGAGAATCTGATGCCTATAGATGGATAAATAAATTAGAATGTTTCTTTCAAATGAGAGATGTAATAGAAGAAGAGAAAAGTCAAGCAGTTATGGTGGCCCCAAATGGAAAGGCGCTATCTTAGTTCCAATGGTGGAAATCTTGCAACTCTAATATTGGATAGAGAGAATTCAAAATTGTCATTCTTGAAAGATTCCAAACTTCAGTCACTTCTAACCCTTTTGCTACCCTCCTTGCACTTAAACAAAAAGAAAAGATAGAAGAATAAGTTGAACAATTCAAAAGGTTTGTAGGTCTGTTACAAAATGTTGGTGCAACATTTACTGGACATTTTTGTGAACGAATTAAAGGAAGACATTGGGGTAGAAATTAAACTCTATGACCCCCCCTTTATCAATCATGGTCAAGAAGGCATCAATGATTAAGTAGAAAACAGAGCAATTTAGAAGGTGGGAACAAATATTGCTTCAAACTCAATCTCAAAATGTAACACCTCTTACCGAAGTCCATATGAAGATGGTTACTTATGGTGTTAGTCAGAACGGTGGAGAAAATAGTAAAAGCCTGTCTAGTTCTATTGCTAGCAGTGCATCTGTGAACAAACCCAAAAACAATAACCGACTTAAAAGTTTTTAATGATTAACCAAAGTAGAGCTTGATGAAAAAAGAAAAAAAGGAGAATGTTTTCGCTGTGAAGAAAAATGGACCACCTCTAATGTGTGCAGGAATAAACAACTTTGGATAATGTTAGTAACAAATGAAGATGACGATGAAAACTCCAAAAAGGAACCTGAACCAGAAATTAAGAAACACCCCAATTATCCATTAATAGTATTGTGGGATTTACTTCTCGCAATCCTTAAAAGTTTAGGGATATATTGATGATCACAAAGTCATAGTATTAATAGATTGTCGCCACCCATAACTTCATTTTCAAGGAACTAGTGGAAAAACTACAATTAAAAGTGGATGACACTCCGTCATATGTGGTCAAAGTTGGAGACGGTTACAAAATCAAATACAAGGGAGTATGTAAAGAAGTTCCCTTGAAAGTGCAAGAAGTATAGGTACAATAACAATTCTTCTTTTTTGGCCTCGGAGACATATATGTGATTTTAGGAATGAAATGGTAAGCAAGCTTGTGAGCCAACTTTGAACAACTAACATTGGTCATCAAGATTGATGGCAGAAAGGTGATTTAAAGGGAGAGTCTGAACTTTTAAAGATAGATGTCTCATTTAATACTATGTTAAAACCTTTGTATTAAGAAAAATGGTTCCTTATTAATTATCATCATATTTAAATAGAAAGAGATTGGAAAATTTAATTCCTTCATAATTAAAAGATGTGTTGGATGATTTGCCCTCTATCTTTGAGCCTCTAGAAGGGCTTCCTCCTCAATGGTGTTAAGGAGGAGCCAAAATACCGAATATTAGACCATATAGGTATCCTCACTATCGGAAAAAAGAGATTGAAAAATTGGTTATTGAAATGTTAGAAGCAGGAATCATTAGACCATTTACAATTCCTTATTCCAATTCTATCATACTAGTCAGAAAGAAAAACGGTAGTTGGCAGTTTTACGTAGACTACCAAGCCTTAAACAAAATCACAACTCCTGACAAATTTCTCATCCCAGTAATTGAAGAGTTGTTAGACGAAATAGGAGGGGCTCATGTATTTTCAAAACTGGATTTAAGATCAGGATATCATCAAATCATGATGAACGAAGATGTCATTGCAAAAACCTTTTTCTGCACACATGAAAACCACTATGAATTTTTGGTACTTCTATTTGGATTCACTAATGCACCTTCCTCTTTTAAATCATTAATAAATGATGTTTTGAGCCAATACTCTAGAAATACGCTTTAGTATTCTTCGATGTTATCCTAATATACAACCCTTCCATCAAAGAACACAAACAACACCCACAAAATTTATTGACATTACTGCAACAAAATAAATTGAAGATCAATGGCATGAAATGCTCATTCGGCCAAGCAAATTTGGAATATCTAAGACATGTTATTTCTACTAGAGGAGTAGTCGCAGAATCATAAGAAGTTGGATGCAATAACACTATGGCAAGAATGTTGTCACCAACTTAAGGGCATTCTTAGGTCTTACTGCCTATTATAGGAGGTTTGTTCATAATTATGAAAGAATAGTAAGACCATTAACCAACCTGCTAAAGAAAAATGTCTTCCAATGGAATCTAGAGGTACAAATTGCCTTCGAAAAACTTAAACAAACCATGACCAGATTACCTACATTAGTAGTTCCTGACTTTTCAAAGTCTTTTGTGGTTGAAGCTGATGCTTGCAGAACCGGATTAGGGATTTTTCTAATGCAAGAAGGAAGACCCTTAGCCTTCTGGAGCACTACCCTATCTGAAATAAACCAGAGGAAATCAGAATATGATAGCGAAATGATGGAAGTCGTGAAAGTAGTCCAGAATTGATGGAAGTCGTGAAAGTAGTCCAAAAATGGCAGCACTACTAGTTGGGAAGCCATTTTATTATTAAAACTGACCAAAAAAGTTTGAAATTTTTGACAAATCAGAGGATACTTGACAAGGAACAATACAAATGGATTTCTAAATTGGCAGGATACGATTTTGAAATACAGTACAAACTAGGAAAATAAAACTTTACTACTAATGCGCTTTCTAGGAGAAGTTCCTATTATGCCATGTCAGTCTTACAAATTCATGATTTCGAGGAATGGGCCGAAGAGATCAAACAAGATGACAAATTACAAAAAATCATACTAGACCTAATTATTGATCACACTTCTCATATGGGTTATACTTTGAGGGATCAAAAGTTATTTTACATGGAGAAATTGGTGTTATCCAAGTCTTCCTCTCGAATTTCAATTATTTTAAAAGAACTTCATTCTCTAGAAAATTAGATTAAATGAAATCTTATTTTATTATTTTAATACAAAGATATCATACAAGATATATACAAGAGACTTAAACTATTTTAAGAAATAAAATAACTCTATTTTATTCTAAGATCCCTTGATTTATGGGATTGCTCCTAATTGTTCAAATCTGTACAAATTACAAATTTCCTAATTTATTTTTTCCTAAAATACTATTTGATTTCCTACACTCCCCCTCAAGCTGGTGAATAGATGTTTTCCATTCCCAGCTTGGATACAATCTTCTCAAAATTGTGGCAGCTCAGTCCCTTAGTAAGGATGTCTGCAATTTGGTCTTGAGAGGACACATATTGAGTGCATATCAAGCCACTATCAAGCTTTTCTTTGATGAAGTGTCTGTCTACTTCAATATGCTTTATTCTATCATGCTACATTGAGTTGTGGGCTATGCTGATTGCTGACTTATTATCACAATAAAGCTTCATAGGTTTTTCCCATTTTATTCTCAAGTCTTCTAAGATGATTTTAAGTCATAGCAACTCACATATACCTTGTGCCATGGCTCGAAATTCCACTTCAGCACTGGACCGAGCCACTACACCCTGCTTTTTGCTTCTCCAAGTCACAAGATTTCCTCCAAGAAAGGTGCAATATCCTGTAGTTGACCTCCTATCCACAATTGACCCTGCATAATCAGCATCAGTATAGGCTTCAAGCTTCACATTACCATTCCTTTTTAATAGAATCCCTCTTCCTGGAGTTCCTTTAAGGTACTGTAAAATTCTGTGGGCTGCTTGTAAATGGGTCTCCTTTGGGTTATGCATAAATTGGCTAATTAAACTCACTGCATAGGCAATATATGGCCTGGTATGCGACAAATATATAAGTTTGCCCACTAATCGCTGGTACATATCTTTTTCAACAGCAACATCTTCTCCATTTCCAAGCTTTAGGTTTGGTTCTAATGGGGTACTAGCAGGTTTGCAAGTTGTCTTGCCAGTTTCCTTAAGCAAATCAGTGATGTATTTCTGTTGGGATATAAATATCCCTTACTTGGAGTGGGAAACTTCAATTCCCAAAAAATATTTTAGTTTTCCCAAGGTCTTGATCTCAAATTCCTTGCCTAAACATTGGCTCCATAATTGTTGCTCTTTTTTATTATCTCCAGTTAATATTATGTCATCCACATACACCAATAATATTGTTATTCCCCCTGACTTGGAATGTTTAAAGAACAAAGTATGGTCCCCTTGGCTTTGTTTGTAACCCAGACCTGTCATAACTTTAGTAAACCTGCCAAACCATACACGGGAGGACTGTTTTAGCCCATATAATGCCTTTTTTAAGTTGCAAACAGTGTTGGCAACAACATCTTTACCATATCCCGGAGGTATCTCCATATAAATTTCTTCTTCAAAGTCTCCATGTAAGAAAGCATTCTTAACATCAAATTGTTCCAAGTTCCAACCATAATTGGCAGCAAGGGACAATATCACCCTAACTGTGTTCATTTTGGCAACGGAGCAAAGGTCTCCAAATAATCAACTCCATAGGTTTGGGTGAACCCTTTGGCAACTAGTCTTGCCTTATATCTCTCAATTGATCCATCAGCCTTATATTTTACTGTATAGACCCACTTACATCCAACTGACCTCTTTCCTATTAGTAAGGTGACTAACTCCCAGGTGTTGTTCTTCTCCAATGCCTCCATCTCTACATCCATGACTTGCCTTCATTTTCTGTCAGACAATGCCTTAGATAGGGTATTAGGTAGAAGTGTAGTGTTTAGGTACTAGAAAGGTTTTATGGGTAGGAGAGAAATTTTTAAAGGACAGGTAATTTGAGAGAGGGTAGAGTGGTTGTTTGGTGCATTTTATTGTCCCTTTTTTAATGGCAATTGGGAGGTCAGGATCATTTTGGGTTTCAATTTCAACCTGCACAGCTGGAGAAAAAATTGTTACCTCTTTTTGTGGAGTCGAGTTGGATTCTTGAACATGGTTTGATCTTGGAATGACCTTAGTCTTCCTTGAGTACACCAGCTTCTTACCAAATTTTCCAGCTTCAACATCTCCTTGATCAGCTTCATAATTAATTTCACTTTCTTGACCAACTTCCTTTTCTTGACAAATTCCTTGACTTGTTACAACTTCAATTTGATCTCGTTTAGGTTTAAATATCAAGTCTGGAAGAATGTTACTTTCAATTTGATCTCGTTTAGGTTCAAATATCAAGTCTGGAAGAATGGGAAAACCAGAATTACTACTTTCCTTATCTTCCTTGAAACTCTTCCCCTGAAGATAAGGTTGATGGAAATAGCCTTCTTGTTCTTTTAAGGTAACATCCCTAGACACAAAGACTTATTTGGATGGGGGTGATAGCATTTATATCCTCTCTGAGTGGGTGAGTAACCAACAAAGACACACTTTAAAGCTCTAGGATCAAGTTTCCCCCTGTCTATACTATGAATATGGACATATGAGATACACCCAAAAACTCTTGGTTTAAGATTATTTGTAGTGGACAGGTTTGGATAGAAAGACGACAAAGCTTCCATAGGGCTTTTTGATCCTAAGACTCTAAAGGATAGTCTATTGATAAGGTATGTTGCTGTAAGGATAGCTTCCCCCCAGAAATTTTTTGGGACATTTTTTTGGAACAACAATGTCCGATTCTGATTTAATAGATGTCCATTTTTCCTCTCTGCGACCCCATTCTGCTGTGGTGTTTTGACACAAGAGGACTCATGAATTATACCTTCTTTTTGACAAAAAGAATTAAGGACATGATTGAAGTAATCTTTGGCATTATCTGACCTAAGCTTCTTAATATTAACACCAAACTGATTTTTTTATTAAGGAGTGGAAGGTTAGGAAGATAGAACTGACTTCTGATTTTTGTTTAAGTAGGAAAACTCAAGTGACCTTTGTACAATCATCTATAAAGGTGATAAACCATCGATCACCAGACACATTTGGAACATTAGAAGGTCCCCATACATCAGTATGAACAAGATAAAAAGGAAAATTGCTAATTCTATTACTTATTGGAAAAGATACACGCTTGTGTTTAGCAAGTTCACACATCTCACAATGAAGACTCTCAACATCTAACTTGGTAAACAGAGAGGGAAACATAATTTTGATCACTTCAAAAGAGGGATGTCCCAATCGACAATGATAAAGCATGATTTTTTCTCTGTTGGTCATTAAGGATTCAAATATGAAGGAGTGAGAGATTCTGTTATTGCTGGACAGACTTGGATCTTCGAGATAATAAAGGTCATTCCATTCTCTAGTATGTCCAATCATCCTCCCCAAGTCCTTGTCTTGAAATACACAATCATCGTTGAAAAAAACAACTTTACATGACAAATCCTTTATAAGTTTTTGTATAGAGACTAGGTTGGTGGACAACTTTGGGACATGGAGAACATCTTTTAAGGTTATTAAAGGATTGATTTGGATATTTCCTTGACCAGCTATAGTTATAAGGGTTCCATCTGCTGTGACAATTTTCTTGTTGCTGGGACATGGGGAATATGTGGAGAAGTGTTTGGCTAATGGTGTCATGTGGTCTGTGGCTCCAGAGTCCAATATCCAATAATGGTTAAAAGGTGTATCTGAGACATTTAATCCAAAAGAAAGTGGAAACTTACCTGAGTATGCCAAAGAACACACTTGTAGGTTTTTCCAGCTTACTAAGAAAGGTTCTCACCCTTTCTATCTCCTCTTGGTTAAGATGGGCAACAGCTTCTGGATTATTTTCTTCATTTGTTTCAGCACCTTTCCTTAAGGAGCCTCCTCTGTGTCCCCCTTCTCGATCTCGATTTAAAGGCTTCCCATGTAACTTCCAGCACTTCTCTCGGGTATGACGAGGCTTATTGCAGTAGGTACACCAGAGACCATCACCTTTCTTCTCCATATTTGCTGATCCTCCTTTCTTCTGTTCGGCTACCCCCTTTCTATTCAACACTGTACGAAAAAGTTGGGCCCACTTTAAATAATTTCTTCCATTTAATCTATATGCAGAATAAATATTCTGCAGTTCTCCAGATTGTTGGGATTGGGTATTCCCTGTTTCTGGGGTTGGGTTCACAACTTCCTCTTCCCTTGACATTATAGCAAGAAGATGCGATGCAGCAGCAATGCAGACTATCGTCTATGGGTTAAAAAAAGTTAAGAAAAATGCAGCAGCAATACAGGCTGCCGTCTTAGGGTTAAGAAAAAAATGCAGCAGCAATACAGGCTGCGGTCTTAAGGTTTAAAGTGCGCAGACAGAACTTCCTAGATCGGAAGCTCTGATACCATCTGGAAAATTAGATTAAATGAAATTTTATTTTATTATTTTAATACAAAGAGATCATACAAGATATATACAGGAGACCTAAGCTATTTTAAGAAATATAATAACTCTATTTTATTCTAAGATCCCTTGATTTATGAGATTGTTCCTAATTGTTCAAATCTATACAGATTACAAATTTCCTAATTTATTCTTTCCTAAAATACTATTTGATTTCCCACACATTTGTAGGAGGATATTCAAGTATCTTCAGGACTTCCAAAAGAATAACAAGTGTGGTGTATTGGGAAGGGATGAAAACCGACATCAAGAATTTCGTTGCTGCTTGCGAAGTTTGTCAAAAGAAACAAAAGTCACAACTTATCTCCAATAGGACTGCTACAGTCATTACCAATCCCCACTCAAGTATGGACAGATATTTCTATGGCTTTTATTGGAGGACTGCTTCCAAATCCATGGGAAAGATACAATCCTAGTGGTGGTTTGACCGACTCACTAAATTTGGCCACTTCATACCATTAGGGCACCCCTTCACTATTATCGAAGTTGCTACAGTATTTCTACAAGAAATTGTGATATTGTATGGATTTCCGTCTTCCATTGTTTCATATCGTGACCCTCTATTTTTAAGCAATTTCTGGAAAGTTATTTTTAAAGCAGCAAGTACATAGTTAAAATTAAGTTTAGTATAGATTACCCAAACTGACAGATAGACGGAAGTTGTCAACCAATGTTTGGAGGTTTAGTTGCGATGTTTAATTGGAACAAAGCCTGAGAAATGCATCTCTTGTCTTTCTTGGGCCGAATTTTGGTTTAACACCAACTATAATGCTTCCAGCAAAAATGCCCCATTCAAAGCTTTGTATGGACATGATCCCCCTCACATTCTTAAGGGAACCACCATTCCTTCCCGCCTTGAAAAAGTCAACAACCTTACAATTGCTCAAGATGAATTATTGGCTACTCCAAGAAAGAATTTGCTAAAATCCCAACATGTCATATGAACAAATGTCAACAAATGCTGACGTAATATAGAATATGCAGTCGGTGATTGGGTGTTCTTGAAGATGTAACCTTATAGGAGAAGGTCCTTAGCTAAAAGGATTAATGAAAAACTCTCCCCTCAATTTTATGTTCCTTTCCAGGTTTTAAAAAAAAGTGGGTGTTCTTGGCTTACAAATTAGATCTTCCATCTCACAGGAAAATTCATCCCGTCTTTCATGTCTCTCTCCTCAAGAAGGCCATTGGTGATTCTTTCCCGGTCCAACCTTTACCACCTATGCTATTTGAGAATCAAGACTTACAGATTTTTCCAAACTTTGTTTTATATATTCGTGAACTACAACCTAGCAATGTGGAAGCCTTAATTCAATGGCAGAATCTCCCTTCGAGTGAAAATAGTTGGGAATCAGTAGCTAAAATACAAGAGGTTTTTCCAACTTATCACCTTGAAGACAAGGTGAGTCTTTTAGGAGAGTGTATTGATAAGAATAAACCACCTATCACCAAGATATACACCCGTAAGAAACAAACAAAAGTAGCAACAATCTTAGACCACACCAGGACACATAATATTCAAAGGATAACCCATCCTAAGGGTATAAAGTCAAGGGATGCGAATCAAAGGGCATAACCCTTGGATAGAGATACAACCATTAGGAAAAGTTGTATCAATTAGAAACGGTTGTTAGAAGCAATATAAATAGAAGTAATCCAGATTAGGAAACACACGAAGGAAATTAGAAAGGAATTGTATTGTGGAGAGACAGGTTCTCGAAAACTTGTGGTATAAAAATATCTCAAAATTATCTTTATAAATTCTATTCACTTTATTAATCCTATCGAGTTCTTTTTCTGTCCAAATCATATAAAAAGACATAAAAATGAAAATATCAATTACTTTGAAAATATCCAAATGAAAACTGTAGAGAAAAATGCCATACCACAATGGAGAATAGGGTGATGACAGATTAAGGAACGGGTATGGCCACCTGTAGAAATGTAGTTGTCACCATTTCTAGTATAACCATTGTGTGGAAAATTTGACATTCAAAGTAGTGCATAGCTTACCAAATCCAGGAGAAAGCATGGATAGTCCACTGAAAAATTACATATAAACTTGTCCATAACACGAAGAAAGACATTCCAAACCAGTGTATTGGCTGAAACATAGATTAAACTAATTCAAAATGTCTTATGCAGTAACCCCAAACAAGGATCTTAAAATATTATGAAAATATTCACCAGACTATTTAGAGCTGCATCTCCAAGGAGGAAAACAAGATTTAGAGTATGCATGTTCACTGTCATCTACATAAGATGCAGAACTGATCAGATTAGGAGATAAGTGGAGGAAAGAAGTAGTCTTCAACAACAACCAATGATATCTGTAGCATAATATCTTGCTTTATTAATTTTATAACAATCTATTTTACATGTGGTTATTATTTAATTCTGTAATTAAGAATTACGATCATCAATTGTTTCAAATTATTGACATAATGTATTTTTATATCGATAAATATTAGTTGATAGTATGCTAAATTTTTTGTAGCACAAACTCAAACCTATAATCTATCCCTTCCTCTTGAATTTTACCACCAAGTCAATTTGATATTCACAATCCACAGTGTATTTGTTGAGTGACACAAGATTTCAAATTCAATGTGAATCGGACCAAAGACAATTATTTTGATGTCTCCCATTGGAACAGAATATAATGACTTGGGATCAACAAAATGTCTGATGTGCAAGATTACAAGCATTATCATAAACCAAAATCTTTCTAAATCCCAACCCGCATAAAAACTGAGTTGTGATAAACACCTTTAAGATCTATCAATTGCTTGACCTAATTATGATACGAAAAGGATAGAAAGATCATACCCCAAGCTCAAACCTTTACGTTAGCAAAAAGTAAGGAAAGTCAAGAAACAATCAATTTTAGCACAAAGCAAGAAAGAAGAAAGTACCAACTAGGAATATTCAGAAGGTTTCTACTCACAAGGGTAAAATCGTAATCCTTCAGAGTAAGGAATGGAAATATAATTAACCAATAAACGCAATCTGTAAGCATCACCGCCCCTGCATTCATCTATTTAAAGACATTAAAAAAGCTCATTAAAATCAGGGGAAACTAATAAAACATTGTAGGCAACATGTATAGAAGTTAAATTCTTGACATTTTGTTGAAAAAGATATAAATTCCTATTCATAACCTAATATGTAATATTTTTATATATTATCTTCATCAAAATCAGATTTTAAACTTGTGCATGAACTAGTTTTAAATTATAGATAAAATGATTTCACTTTTTCATTTTTATCTCGTAAAAATGTTTGTTGATGAATTTACCCAAAACAACGTTACGCAAAAGTGATCTGACTTTTCATGCAATAAGGTCCAAAACTGCAAGTTTGGAAACACGTTGAACATATATTGAACTCAAAAGTAATAAAGCTTTCCTTCTCTTAACATACTTGCCAACGGATTTCTAAACACAGGCTTGGACTACATCCATTGCCAACCTTGCAAATGAATCTAAAGCAAAATCATGCATTTCAAGGAGAGAATAAGTATAAAAATTTAACATTGAAGATGCGAGACTTAAAAAGACATCAAAATGGTAAAGAGAGACACAAACATAAGAACTAAACAAACACATATAGAGAAAGCAAACAAGTAAAGATTGAAATTGATTTTGATTTGACAACAAATATGCGTATCTGCTTCTCCATAAACCTGTTGATTTCTTGTTGTTACCTGGAATAAATTTTGAAAAATATAACTCCCGATGGGTGTAATTCTATTCTTGTGTATTACATCATGGGGATCAGCAAGGTGTTCCATTCTAGACAGAATAGTAGTATCCTGGTGCAAGAGAGGCATGTATGGCCCTTGCTCTGCATCTGGTCTAACAGTACCAACATTAAAGATGGTGCTTGATCTGTTACGCTGGTAACACCCATACACTGATAGCATAGATGCACACTACAAAAAGACATTTCAGCTTGCAAGATCCAAATATGCTAAGACTTTGTCAAATCTTCTTCCTAAGTACTATATCTTTAACATATAAAGCATCATATGAATAGAATTATTTGATTAAAGACCTCTAATAAAAATTACAAGCCATACCCCAAAATAAATTGTAACCAAAGCGAAGGTCCACCTGCAAGCAATTCAAAATAACCATCATCAGAAATGTTTGAAGCTTGAAAACAATGAAATGAAACTGATAAAACTAGGACAGATAAACAACCATAAATGGCTTCAAATTCGTCTATAAAGCTTAAAGCAGACTTTTGCTACAAGACTTAATTAAATATTGAGAAATGTCAGAGAAAGGGAATACTTACTGAGTGTAATAATAAAATATGGAGCCACCATTAATACGCCATTTGAAAACTAGTGATGCCAAAAGAGAAGAGAATGCAATAATACGAAAAACTAGCAGACAAAATGGGTGAATTTCTTTCAGGCATGGTTTCCATGCTTCATCCCCAGACGAAGTTCCCTCTTGCTGATTTTCTCCTTTGCCATATGTGAATTTCCTCGAACGTATATCCTTCCATATTACAAGAAATGCAAAGACCATAGAGAGCAAAACACAAACTAAACACAAAAAGAACCTCCAATTTAACCAATAACTGAGGGTGGTTGTATCAGTGGCATCCTGCTGCGGCATCCTGATAGATAAACAATGACGCTAGTACTTAAGTTACAAACTTTTGTGTCCAAAATATTCCTTTTACTGCACTTTAATATTAGCTAGTTTCAACGATATCTCAAACTTAGTGTGTTTACAGCTAAAGTGCAATCTATTGATAAATCTCTAACAGTGTCACAATACTGTGATTTTTGAGGTCTCTATTGTTTCCAATGCAGTCACATATTGCTACAATTACCTGCGACCACTGTTATTAGAATTTAACTACAAATATAAACATTGGTTGATATATGTTATATATAGATCCCATATAATGCTGCATCAATAGATTCAAGGGATTATCATACTTCTACTCTTTTAGTGAAGGAATATTATAAAATGATCATAATCCAAGAATGTGTTCCCTGATCAAAAATCACTTACTGATAAAATCGTCATAACAGTGGAAATAAAAATGTAACTCTTATTTAAGTAACTATAATACAAAATTTGATTTCAAGAATTGGCACTGGCCAAGATTATGTGACCCCAATCTAAACAATAACACATCTTAGAGCTAGTTAAATTTGAAACCATCAGTGTCTTTCGCTATCGTTTTGCATATTCATGTGTACCCAGCAATGATACAATATACAGATGAACAAATAAAAATGCAACTATTTCCCTAAGTATGAAGCTAATTTCCCGCATAAGACAGCAATAACACATATTTCCATTAACAAAACATTACCAAAACAGACGGATTGAGCATGTAAAAAAGAAAGAAAAGTAATAGAAATTTGAATATGGACGTTAAAATGTAACAATTTTCCGAAACAGTTGAGAAAGAAAATTGGATATCACAAGCATGCAACCAAACTAAAGGGCCAAACGGAGAAGAGAGAACAAAATGAGTGAAGAGAGGGGATTGAAGATTAGAAACGTACGAGGAGATGGTATGGAGAAGAGGAATGGGGACAATGAAGAAACGTGGGAAGCGGTGAGTTGTGGTTTTGGAATGCCTTATTTTTGTGTTGGTGAAGGAACGTTTCAATTTTAAGAAATAAATAAATTAAATGGCCTTCATTTAATTCAACTAATGTGTGGATTGATCAAATGTTAATTATATTTTTTTTAGTACTTGCTTGACATATTTTTTGTTTTTTTTTACTATTAAAATTATTGTATTAAAAATTGGATTGATGTAATCGGTATAGCCAAAATTCCCACTAAAATCTAATTAAATAATCTGATTTCTAATAAACTGGGATAAATAAATAAAAAAATCGATTGGATTTTTTAATTAAATGTTAATAAAAAATAAAGCAAAACAAAACCTTTTATCAAATTTTTTAATATAATTTTTTTTATAAAAAAATATATATTTTTATCTTATATTAATTATGTTATTTTAAATTTATTTTATTTAATAATTATTTATTTTACATCTCCTAATATATTTTATATTAGTAATTTTTGTAAATGATAATAAATTTTATTATTTTTTTTATAAAAACATATTATTATTAATAAACTTATTATATATTTATTATATCATAAAATATTATTTTATTAAAATTTGTTAAATCCTTAAATCTGAATTTATATCTTTGCCCGTCATCGGTGATTAAAATATCTAATTATCTATTCTTTCGATTTAATATTTTTTTCACATTTTAATTTAAAAATATTTAAATAAAGTATATATATTATTCACATTTAATAACAGTCATTAATTCCACTTGATCAAAAAATATTATAAGTAAGTGAATTAGAGATACATTATTAATATTTTTTTCTATATATTTAAATTTTGAGCCAAAAAATTCGAGTTACATGCATTTTTTTTATGTATTTGGGAGCTTTGTTCAGTTTTTGAAATTTATTGTATAGTTAACAAAATTTTAAGAAGTGTTTAATTAATTTTAGATATGAGATTCATACAATTTTTTTTTTCAAATATGCTTAAATTTATGCTTTTAAATAATTTTATTTGATTATTCAAATTGATATATTTTTATATTTATACAATGTTATTTTTATTTGTCGCCGAATAAAAATAAGTTGGTAAGGAGTTACTTTAACGTGAAAAAAAATTATATATAAATTAGATTTAGCTCTAAAATAAATTAACTCGCGATCATTTTCTGATAAAAATAAAATCTAATTAGTGTTATATTTCCAATTAACATGAAAATAATTATCATTTATGGATCATTATATCATAATCATATGAACTTTGAGTCGACGTGAACTCGTTGTAGAAGCCCCATTGATTTGCTAGATTTGCCCACGTCATGCTGGGGCTTGGCATGCAGTGACACGTGGGATGTGAAATAAAGGTTTCCGATACCGAGCGAGAGTAACGTTGTTTTATCCTGTGTGTCGTCAACAAATGGATTTAGATCATAGATTGAATTGGATATAACTTAATAAAATAATAATTTAATAATATAATAAATTAATTAATAATATTTTTTTATAAAAATTAATAATAATAATATTTTAAGCATTCTCAAATCCTTTTAAAACGTGTAATTCCTTTTGGAAAAAAAAAAACACAAAACATTTGTACAGATAATATCCAACGTCTAGCTAATCAATTGACCTTCCTCAAACAAGTAGATAATAATATAATGTTCTTTATTACTAAAGTTCAATCAGCAGTTGAAGAATTAAAGATTTTCTTGGAGGAAAATTCAGTAGAAAACATAAAGAGTAAAATGGATAAATTTTATATGATTATGATTCTTCGAGCCATAAATCCAGATTTTCATCATGCCAAAGATAAAATCTTGATTGGTAAAGAAGTTTCTTCCATTGAAAGTTTTATTACACGACTTCTCTGGATTTTAACCCTCAAGAATAAAAATGTGTTAAGAACCAACTGAATCTTCTGTCATGATTTCTACTCACGAAAGTGAATATTGTGGTATTAGAGGAGAACGTGGTGGTAAAAGGCACCCTTAATGCACCTATTGCAAGAAAATGGATCATACCTTAGAAAATTATTTTTCTTTACATGGTTTCCTTGACAAAACTACACATATTTCTAAGACATAAATATTTGAGGTTGAAGTTCACCAGTCAAGCACAATCATCTACAACTCTAAATTCGTTAATAGTTTGCATTTTCCAATATGTGGATTGTGAAAATGGATCATTGACTCGAGTGTTTCGTATCATATGTTTGGTAATCCCAGATTATTCTCTTCTCTTTTTTTTCATAAAACTCCTCATTTCATAACTTTGACTAACAATTCAAAAGTAGTCTCTACAGAAATTGATCATATTTCCATTTCCCTGTCTTTAAACTTAAAATTGGTCCTCTTTGTTCCTTAATGTCTAGGGATGGCAAAACGGGTCAAGTTCGGCGGGCCAGCCCACCATAAAATGGTGGGGCGGGATGGTGTTTTCAGCCCACCAGCCCACTTTGGCCCGCCAAGCGCTCCAATCCGCCGGGCCAACCGGCGGGGACGGGGCGGGCTAGCCCACGACCCGCCTAATTAATAAAAAAATAATTTTTTATTATAATAAAATTAATTATAAAGATAATATATAAAGTTAAAATTTTTAAAAAGAGAATTAAAAAAGTTTCACTCTCCCGTAAAATATTCTTCTTACTAAACACACAAGTTTCTCTCTCTTGTTCTCCTTGTTCATCCTAAACACCGATTATTTTTATCTTTATAACTTGAATTAAAGGTGTAAGGATTACTCAACCAAGAATAATGTGAAGTTTTATCAAATAAAAAAGATATAGGTATTTAAATTTTTCAATATAAAAAATATAAATTTTATAAGTTTTAACGTTATATATATATATATATATATTGAATTATTGGCAAATAAATAATAATCTTATTATTAAATTTATTAAAAATTTTGATTTTAAAAAATAAATTATTTTTTTCTAAATTATGGCGGCCAGCTCGCTAACCCGCCCTTGACAGTGCGTGCCAAGGTTTACAACCCGTCATGACTATAACGGTCAGCTCGTCCGCCTCGCCCGCTTTTGGCGAGCCAAAGGCGGGGCGAGCCAAAACGGGACGAGCTGACCTGTTTTGTCATCCCTAATAATGTCCCTTTAGTCTCATTTCTTTAAGTCAACTAGCCAAATTATTAAACTGTTAAATAACATTTAATGTCAACTCTTTTATTATATAAAAACGTGATACATGTCGATTAAATTTGATTGAACTTCAATTAAAACGTGATTAAATATTTAAATCATAAATTTATGTTTTCATCGGTTTAATAACCAGCTCGATTTTAAAAATATTGTTTCTTTTACACAATTCATTAAATCTAAAGGTATATTGTGTTGAATTGATTGACTCATAAAATCTAATATCTTTACTTAGAATGAACACATTTCAAAAATGAGTTTCATGTCCATATTTCCATCGTGCTTGAGTCATTATCCTATGAACAAGATGCATATAAATTATATAAGAAAAATTAAGAACTTACCACTTTAATTGAATTTGAAATAAGTGTAACATAGAAGAATCTCCTGAATTTCTAAAAAATTTAAGATAGGAGTGTGTCACTCTTCTATCACAACACACTCTTAAATTGCAATTCAAAATTGTCATACACACATAGAATCTTTTTTATAAGATATGTAATACTTCAAAGCTTGGGAAGAAAAAGAACAAAAAGATATTTGTTCCTTGCCTAATAAGTTTTCGCAAATATTTTAAACCATTTATGTAGTTAATGTAAAATGTTTATCTTAGATATGAAATATTTATCGAAAAATAGTTTTTAAAGAAACCAAACAAATCATAGGAAATCTTAAGACTAAAATAAAATAAAATTTTTTTTATTATAAACAAAGGATAATTTCTTCTATAAATATAATATAGTATTTGAAAGGACTTTTTTAAACCTCTTACTCGTGTTTCTAAGGATCTTCTAAAACCTTGTTTTAAATTTTTATTTTTTTTTCCTTCAATCGGACTCATCATCCTTCTCGTGAGTTTATATAAGTTAAGCATGGAAGATAAATGTCTTCACCTTATTTGGATTGATGCAACATTCATCCAATGAAAATCCTTACTTTTATTTACTAGCCTTATGTCCAAATATACTTCTTAATCTTCTAAATTGTCTTAAAAATCAATTTTAATAAATAAAAAATAATTTTTATAAATTTATTTTTAAAAAGATTTTGACAATTTATCAATAGAAAAATAATTTATCTAAAATTAATCTAAATATATATAATAAAAATAAAAATTACTTTGTAAAATTTAAGTTATGTTAATTAAATTAATTCAATTTAAAATATGATGATTTGATATATAAATTAATATATATATATATATATATATATATTTAATAAAATAATATTATTTTTTTATTTAAAAAGATAATTGAGTCATAAGTTTATATAGCTTGATGTGGGTTTAAGTTGGGCACTAATAGACTATGTCAAAATTAACCAAAATTAATTTATGTCATAATTTGATGGAAAAAGATAGATCGATCATCCGCTGTCAACAACGTTTATTTAATAATTTTATTTGTGAATAAAATAATAATTTTTAATAAACTTTATTTTAAATCCATATGAATATAATATTAATAAATAAGATTATGTAACGAATATTTTTGTCTTTTTATCGTGTGAAAATATCAATACTATAATTATCTTCTTCTTTCTTTTTTACGTTTTCATATCCATTAACGGTTTAATGTCATACCTATTTTAACATCTAAAGTTTATTAATTGAACTTATGGAAGAAGTACAAGACCTAAATAATATGAGGATTGTTGCTTCTTGCACCCAATATGTTTATAATACACTTCATATTTAAAAAACATATTACCCCATGATAAAATAGGTTCCAAAATGACCTTTTTGAAAGTTTTCCATAATCAACTTTCCAAAAGCAATTAGGATTAACCTTTGTTGAACCTTTCTATAATAAGTTTTCTATAAATATTTCGGATTTACCTTTTCATAAGTTTTTCAAAAGCTTAAAATCACTCTAGATTAACTTTTCCAAATGATGAATTTATGTTCTAAATAGTTCAAAACTTAAATAAAAAATCATTTTGGATTGACCTTTCTAAAATGTTGACATCATGTTGTCAATTTCACAATTAAGAACATAAAAAAGTTATATGTTTCTCAATCAATTCATGCAAAATTTGTCTTGACTTGCCAGTCTAGAATATTTCATAATTAGTTTTTAGATCACTAGATTCATAAAACTAATAAGGTACTATTATTTTTTCAAATAAATATGGGGAAGAAGGTATCTAGGTTTAGGAAGAAAAGGCTTAATATATAGATTTAACATGGGCAAAAATTATTTAGACTAATGAAACCCATGAGACAAACAAAAGAAGCAAACCTAACCCTAATTTAGACTCTCATTTAAAAAGTCACTTGGTTTGAAGGATCTAAAGAGAGTCATGATATAACTTAAATGTCACAATTCTATCGTAATTGCATGATTAGACTCCTTTAAGAGAAAATAGAGCGACAAATCATTGCCAAAATTTGTTTCACCAATTGTATGCTAGAGTTTTTTCTTCTATCATTAAAAGTTAAGGTTCTTTTTTACCATGTTTTCTATCTTTCAGACCTCATATTATAAGTTATTATACAAATAAAAGGAAAAGTGAGATACTATAATGTATCATTGTATATACATTTTGGTTCCCTTCAATCTTGATCTTTAAACTCCCTTTTTGATGTTTTTTTTAAACTCGTTGATACTTTTGTAAACTCGATCTCCTTGATGGTTTGTCCCATGTTTTATGATTTTAAATCTTTAAAATTTTGTTTTCTCCCTTTTTTATTTGATTACTCTCTATAGAGTCTTAATTTTTTTTTCTTTTTAATTTCTGAATCATGATTTCCCATTGCAATGGACATAATTTCTATTTGTGGTATTTTAGTAAAAAAAAAAGATGAATGCATGACCAAAAGTAGATGAGTAGGTATTTATGCAAACAACTATATAGCTAAAGGAATAGTAGAGTTGGGTATTTTTTAGAGGACTAATACTTGAAAATTTTCATAAATAAAATACGAGTCAATCATATATAAGAACATGACACAACTTTCAATCTAAAACCTTAAGACATTAAATTATAGGTCTTTCTCACTTATAAGTTACTAAATTTTCTCACTCATACTCAATTTGAGATTTTAACTCACACTTAATTCCCAACAATCTCTCTAAAGTGTGAATTTCACATTAATATATATTTTTCCTTGAGCAGAAGTATTTCTTAACCACGAATATCTAATAGTGATATTACTTGTACTACTATTTAACTTAACGAGACTCACTTGCTTGAGACCCTTGTTAAGAAGAATTTTGTTTGTTGGGCATTTTCAAGAAGGGTTAACATAGGAAAACTCTTACAAATGGGACATGAGTCAACCATAAAAGAATATGACATCACCTTAAATCTAAAACTTGAAGACATTAGGTTTTGGGTCTTTTTCACTTATAAGTTATTTAACTTTATCATTTCTACTCATTGTGACATTTCAACTTATATTTAGATTCTTAACTGTCAAGAAACAAAATAAGTGGTGTGAGATTAGGGTTTTAATGACCATGTATGTCATTTTCTTTTTTAAAATCATGTTTAGTGATTAGTGTGATTGTACTGGATTTTCCTTTTCTTTTCGGTGTGACTTTTTTTTTTGTTCTATTATTTTCGTTTTATGTGGTTAAGGATGAATGGTAGTCTAAGAATGATATTTGAGGCTAGGTTTCCAGCTGATCATAGGCTAAAGTTTTTCTATTTGTAGTATTATTTTATTATTTTTTAAATATTTTTAGATTATGTTCTTGGAATTATTGTCATTGGACTTTATTTCCAAGTACTACCCTAGAAAAGACTCTCTCTAACAATTGTTTTGGGTTGTATATATTGATTTCTCAACTGATATAAAAATTGTAAGTTTATATATCGATTGTAAAATAACTCACATAATTAATATGTATGACTTTTTATGATGACTCTAAATAAAATCGTTATAGAAAGTTTTGCGTGAAATGTTTTTATATAATGCAATTTGTCACCAACATTTTATCAAGCACCTTTCTTGCATCAAAATTTGTCATGTAGCAAACAATAAAATAAAGAAAACAATAAACTAAAATAATCATGCATATTTCAAATAGGCAAAAGATATTAAAATGAACTCAAAAGGAAGTGAACTCAAGGAGAAACAAATATAAAAGATGCCATATGGTAGTACAAAGAATATGAATCATGAGGAAGAATAAGAAACAAAGTATTATGATGAAAAAGATATAGATTTAAAGTGTCCCAGAAAGAAAAACATTGCACTTACAAAATAAGTTAAATGAAAACATAACATATATTTGTATATTTATCTTATAAAAGACTTTTTATTTCAATTTAATTTGAACCATGGTAGAAACTATCATGGTTCAAATTTGAATTGAAATAAAAAGTCTTCTATAAGATAAAAAATGAAAAAAATATGTGAACTTTCTATGTCAATTTACATTTGAAATATATAGACGTTCTATGTTAATAGTTCATTATGGATCATCTATTTTGAAATTGTATGGATTTTACATTTTGAAATACTCTAAAATATGCTTATGGATAACTAGTTTCATAAAACTAGCAAGGATGTTATTGTCTTTCTTTTCAAATAAATATGGTCTGCAAGGGAGAAAGTATGGAGGTGTAAGGAAAATATGCCAAAATTAATAACTTGATTTAATCTATATTTTAAAATGAATCATAAATATTTTTGTCTTGTTTAACCTTGTATTAGTTCAATTGCCTAATAAGTCAAATTTAGTAAATAAAAAAATTATATGTATAAAAACAATTACTTTAATAAATAAATAAATAATATATATTTATATATATTTAAAATTTAAATTATACTAATATAACTGTTTTTTATTTTAGATATAATAGTTTAAAATATAAATTAGAGGAGAAGTGATTCACTCGCTCCAAAAATAAGAGTTACTCTTTCCTCTCATATGATCTCAAATGGTAATTTATTTAACCATTAAATCTATGGAATATGAGATGTTAATGACTTATGCTTACAATTATTTTTAAAATAAGTGAATTTGTCTTTAAATTAATTTATAATATATATATATATATATATATATATATAATAAAATGATATTATTTTATAAAATAAGCTAACTCATAAGCAATGACGGATCATGACTAATAATTTTAGAAGACCAACTAATATATTATTAATAAATAATAAATGAATATAAAAAATGTGAAAGAATATAAAAAATGTATGAGACCAAATTATAAATATACAAATAGGTATATTTAATGATTATTAAGATTGAGGGACCAAAATTATAGATATTTTCTTTCTGCACCTCCATAATTAAATTAAATTCTATGTTACCCTTAAACCTATCTTCATCTTCTTAAGTGCTTATTTATAGTTTTTAAGCCTTTAAATGTCTGATTTTTAAATCCTACTAAAAGTATTTTCCTTCTTTCTTCTATTATTATTCTAATAATGGTAAGAAATAGGTAATTAGAATCTCTAACTGTTTTTAATTTGTATTAATTTTGACCACGTACAGTACAGTATTCGTGCAATAAGATTTTTGGCTGGAAACACACGTTCAAGGATAGGGAATATAAATCTAGAGATTGGAAATACATTTCAAAAAAAAAAAAAAAATTTAGAAACATGTTTTGGAAAATGGGTTTCAAAATATATTCCCAGAATTGATTTTTTTAAAATGCATTCTGGATTGGTGGGTCGGGAATACACTTCCGGAATGTGCAATTCGTAATTGTATTCCGGACCCACCAATCCGAAATGCATTTTCAGAAAAGCAATTCTGGAAATATATTCTGAAACCCACTTTCTAGAACATGTTTCTGGATAATTTTTTTCGGAATGTATTTTTAGATTAACTTTTCCAGAAACACACAATCTAGGATGCATTTTTGGATTGACTTTTCCATAAATGTATTTTGGAATGAGTGTTTTGGAATACATTAATGGAAAAGTCAATCTAAAAATATAATTCGGATTGGGTATTCTAAAACTCAATCTGATTTTCAAAAAAATGTTCTGGTTCAAACAATTTGGGTCTTAACGTGGAAAAGATCTTGAATGGATAACACAATAAAACAAATATGCACATCTATAGAGGTGCAAAACTTTCAGAAGAAAATAAAAGAAGGGGATAGGATTTGAAACAAAAATTATTGAAAAGGTATTTTAGTTATTTTACTTAAGATATGGAGGTGCAAAGAGAAATTATAAGGGTGCCTTCACCTCCCAAGCAATTGTCCATAAATCTATAGATTAGTCTAATCTGAGCTTGTTTAAGCCTTAGACTAAAAGGACAAATCAAAATTTGGCTAATTTCATTTATACTACAAATTTATTGGCTGTCATACTTTTATTTTAAATTTATTTTGATATTTCTAATTAGATTTAAATGATTTTAAATTTATTTTAATACATTCACTTCAAATCTACATTCATATATTTTAGATTTTAAATACAATTCAATTTATTAGATTTGGATTGAATATATATTTTTTTATTTTAAATATATAAAATCAAGTTTCAATCGAACTGAGTTAGTTCATATTAAGCTAAATTGAGTTAAGTTAATCATATCATATCAATTTAAATAGACTCAAACCAAGTGACATCAGTCATATTAGGATAGGTCAAATTAGATAAAATCAAATTAAGTCTACTAGATTAAGCTAATAGATTAAGCTAGATCAAATTGATCAAATCAAATCATGTTAAGGTAAGTGAGATGGGATTGAATGAAATCAGATCAATTTTTTTTAATTAAATAAGTAAATAAGTAGAATTTATTATAATTTAAATTTAAATTTATTTTTATATAATTAAATGGATCAGAATTTTAATCCAATATATTTTATTAGATATACAAGGGTAAGTATTTTTAAAATTGCAATCCATGCTCATATGATTACTTACTCACGTGTGTCTGGTCACCGTCGAAAGTCTCATTTAGTTTTATTCTCCTCTCCTTCACTGGTTACTGCAAAGTTTCTTTCTCCTAACGCGCTATGAAACGCTTCTCTTTTCAACTGCCCTTATGAACATCTTTTCTTTCCTTTTTTTCTCATGAAATTTCAACATGGATGAGCGTTGAGATTGTGTTAAAGATGAGGGTGGACCTGTCTCTGTCAATGTTTGGGAAAATATAATTTTATTGATCGAAGGCTGTTTCTGGCAAGAATAGATCTTATGGGAGAGAAAGGGGTTTCTATGATTGAAATGACATTTAGTGTTTGGTGAAATCAATTAAGAAATTGGCTATTCAGGGTTCCTGGGATTGAGATTTCCTATAACATGTCCCTTGCAGATTATCTGGGTGCACATGGCAAAATGATAGAGTTAATATGATGCAATTGGTAAAATTGAAGATAAGGAGAGTTTTTTATACCCTATTAATGTTTAAACATTAAATTATTCATTATTTGTTTAAGATTCTGAAAAATCAAATATTTTTGTTTTCCTTAAAACAAAATATTGAAAAAAGTGAGACTGTTTATCCTTTTATTTCATGATAAATTTGAAGTTTTTTTTTTGTTTAGTTTTGTTGGATTGGAAGAAAATATTACCTCCCTTCAATTAGTGTGGAAGAATACGAGACACAAAGCAGTGTTTGGGATTGAGAAAATATGTTGAACAAGATGAAAACTGAACTGGAGAAGTATCTCTAATTTTTATTTTTTTCAAATATTGCATTATTTCGAAAACAATTTCCCTGATGGAAAAGATAGATTGACATAACACGGTCAACAAATATTCAATTCAACAATTTCATTTATTAATAAAATTAATTTTAGTAATATAATATTAATAATATGGTTGTATAATGAATGATTTTATGAATATAATATTAATAAATATGGTTGTATAAAGAATATTATAATTTTTTGTGTATCAAAATATCAGTATTTTTTTTCTAATATAATAAATTTTTAATAAAAATTTAATTACAAATCAGTATAAACTTCTTTTAGAAACCAATTTATAAAAAAAATAAAAAAATAAGAAGATGTATTTGCAACTCTTTCTTTCTGGGTTCCAAGTATTGAACAGTTGAAATGAGTACAGGGAAATGAGCCACCGGTAATGAATAGGACAGTTCGCACAGGTTATCCATGCAAACCCAAAACATGTAAGCTTTAGTTCCAGCCGAAACAAAAGCAAACAAACATCCCATGAACCAACAATCACAAGACAAAACAAACGAACTAAAATATCCTCGGCATGCATGCAACCAACGGAACCAATAACCACAGTTTCAATGATGTAAAGAGATAAAGTAAAGAAGAAACTATTCCAAGGAACACAAATAATGTGCTCATGACACCTTAACCTTTTCTGTAGATCATCTCCATCAGATCCATCTCTTTCCTCAGCTGAACCTCCGGCTCCATCTGCATGGCAACCTCGTAATCAATCGTGCTCTCTTCGCCAGAGTTCACCATCAGTGGCACATAGCCGCCGCCACCACCACCACATGGCACGTGGTGCTGCAGGTCCCATCCAACCTCGTCATCCTCCGAGCTGAAGTCACCCTCTGAGCTCTCATACCTAACCCGAAAGAGACCCGAATTGGTGGTGGTGCCGTTCAGGTTCATCTTGCTCATAGAGTTCTTCAACTCCTTCTCAGCCTCTTCCGCTGCAGTGACTTTCTTTATGTAGCTCTCCAGAAGCGTGGGTGCACCCTTGGTGCCCCTGCGCTTGTTCCTCTGTCTTTTGGCCTTCTGGCGCCGCTTTGTGGCGTTCCAGTGGTTCTTGATGGTGTTTTCAGTCCTGCCAGGCATTCTCCTTGCAATCTCTGCCCATTTGTTTCCGAGTTCCCTGTGAGCTTCGATCAGGATTTTGTCCTCCTCTTCGCTCCATGATTCCTTCTGCATTGATACAAAGATCTCAACTTTCACCCTCCTTCAGAATATGGTTCTAATAATATATATTATATATGCATCCATTCGAATTGTTATAATGAATGACAATGAATGATAATAGTCTTCCTGCTTTGGGTGGATGAATAAAATGACACAATGAAAACAGTGTAAACAAATAAAGAATATAGATTGTACTTTCTATTTGAAAACCCGAATTTCGAAAACTATAGAATTAGAATGTATAAAAAATTATATGATAGTTAATTGTGACATTTTGTTGCTGTAAGCAAGAAAACAAGAAAAAAAAATTGACATTTTGAAATTCATATGTAGGTAGGAACAAGGATTTGTTATTAAGGAGGCCAATTTCATGTAATAAATAAATTTATTAAATTTGGTATTTAAATGTTTAGTTATATTAGAAAAAAATATCTTATTAATTATGCTTAAAAAAATTATTCTCTCAATAAATAATTATATGTTTTCAAATTAAGTCGCAATAGTTACACTAAAAGTAAATTATAACAAGTATAGTGATTATACAATTTATTTATCCAAGTTTTACATTTTAACTTGTTTGGATCCATACACCTAATAAATATTTTGTAAACTTATAAATAATTTCAAGTAAAAAATACAATATATATATATATATATATATATATATTCAAATAGTCAGGAATTTATTTACTGTGTGGAATTGTGATATAACAAAATTTTTTTCTGTAAACTGTAACTTTGCTATTTAAGATATATTTTACAGCATTTAAGATAATTTTTTCAAAATATACTTTAATAATATATAATTTAAAAAATTTATTTTAATTTGTAAATAAACATAACATTTTTAAAACTTTTATAATTGAAAAAATATTTTTAACTGTTATAAAAATTTTAAATGTGCTTTCATGAATATTTAAAAGACTTTCACTCTTAGAAAGTACAAACAAATGCCTGGAAATGCTCATAGATTTCGGGAGTTAGTTATAATGGAGATAAAAGGAATGTTATCTCTAATATTCCTTTCTCAAATATAATAACATATGTGAAAAAAAAATCAGTTACACATTTTTCATGTAATAAAATTATAAAAACATAATAATTTAATTACATTTATGAATTTAATTTAATATTTATAGTTGAAGTAAAATTGAAAATCCTAAAATACTTGAGAAATTAATGTGGTCACTTGGTAAAATCTTCTTGAATAACTCCATAGTTGATGACAACAATTCCCTCTAATAATTCATTTCAACTTAGGAAAACTTTATATTAAAATATGAACAGAAGTGTTCATTAAATATTTAGACATGATATTATTAATTTCTATATTGTATAAAATATTGAATAAATCTTGTTTAGATGAACCATTTGATGTATTTTAAAGCAAGCAAATAAACAGACAGATGGTGTTGTGTGTTGTTATGTATGCGTAAGAGAGAGAAAACGTAAAGACAGTATTGAAGAACGTAAAGACAGTATTGAAAAGGAAGTAACCCTAATGTTTGGCCGGAGATGATTATGCCACCTTTCTCTGCACTGTTTTCCAACCCTGCCATTCAGCAACCTAGCTATCTGAGACCATTTTTTGATCCCGAAACGTTTCACCAATTGGACAAGGACACTACATCACCACGTATTAAATTGTTCACCATTTGTCAAAATAGATGAATAATAAATAATAATAATAATAATAAAGAAAAAAAAAAAAAGACATTAACAAAGGTGACTAAAGACAGAAGCTAAATCAATGAGAAAATTTTTCATTAAAAGTTTCAAATGAAACCACATAATAAAGTGTCTAACATTTGTCAAAACAAAACAGATGAATAATGAAAAAAAATAAAATAATAAACCTCACTAAAGAGAGGAGCCAAATCAATGGGGAAATTAAAAGCCTCACAAGAAACTGCAAATAATTTAATAGCACATAGAAAAATGTAAAGTGGAAAAGAAAAAACATGGAATTGGGAACAACTAGGTGTATATATATACCTGTCCTCTTCAGCACTCCACTGGCCTTTGATTATGTTGGTCATCCTGTGCTGAATTTGGCCATTACACTTCTTCTGCACCTGCTTATGTTAACAACAAAACAGCTTTGTTAGCATTGATATTTACAGTTCCATGATGCATGAAAGAAAATGATGGTGACAGAGAGGTACACCTGAGGATCTGAAGTTGCACTTGCACCAGAGTGAAGTGGAGCTTTCTGGGAAAAGTCCCAGATGACCTTGTTGGGGTGACCATGCATGGATTCAACATTAGTGCTGTTTGGTGCATATGACATGGGATAGTAGGGGTTGACAAAGCCTCCTTTGAGGGACGCATTGGGATAAGTGGGTTTGTAGGAAGATGTACCACCTGAGGAAGGAGTTGCTGAGGACAAAGAGAAAAATGGGGTGGTGATGGAGGGAGAACCCTCTGGGAAAAAACTTTCAGGGTGACCATGGTTTGGCTCATTCAGGAAATGGTGTTGCTGAAAATAGGTGAAATTGTTTTGGTACATGAAGCTGGTGTTCTCTTCTGACACAGGGATCTCTGATTTGATTTCTGGGAAAATCCCAGAAAGGTAGGGAATTTTCTCAGGGAAGCTTGGACCAAACTCCATGCAAAATCAGAGGGAGAATATTACAGAAATTTGGTGATGGTGTGTATAAGAAATATAGTCTCAGCTGTGAGTGTGTGTGTGAAGAAAGGTGTGGAGTCCTAGGTTCTTATAAAATCAAGTATAAATGAGGGAGATTCATGAGACACGTGGCCATTGTAATAGCATCATCCAAGGGCCCAGATTTATTGATTTTGTGACTGTTCAGCTTCCACTCTAGGGTAAACAACTGAGAAAATTGTTTTTTATTCATTTCTTTTCATTTTCAGTAATATTTATAAACAGAAAAGGAAAAAGGAAATGATGAGTTTGTTACAGAGTTCTGTGTTTGGGGATGACTTAGGACAAATGTTGAAAAACTCTGCTACTCTGGCAAATAAAGATCTCCAGGAATTGCATTGTTTTCATCAACTTTAAATTGTTTTGTTTTTCTTTTACTTTTGAAGATTGCATGACCTGGATCTAATGTGGACAATAAAAACAATTTAGATCTCCTAAAAGTATCAAAAGGAATTAGGTGGTGGGTAAATATTCTGTTTAGAATATTAAGTCTGTCTCTAATATCATTGTGATTAATCATGTTTGATATATTATTTATTTTGAAATTTTAATTTATTTGTATTGTTAAAAGATAATGAATTGAGAGAGATTGATTCTTAAACCACAAGAGAGTTATGCATTTATAAAATCTTATCTTACAAAATTTTAGATTTATATGGATGAATGATTACTTAAAATATTGTTTATTGTTTCTAATTTTATTAGATAAAATTTATTTAAAAATAAATAAGGCTTACTTAATTTCAAATTTATTTAATTTTATCTTAATTTTTATTTTAAAACTCATGAATTTTTTATTTAACTTTTTATTATAATATTTAATATGTTATAAATAATAAATAATTTTAAAAGTGTCAATTTAATGGAAATATCTAATTTTTATAATAATTTTTTTCGCACTTATCTTTTTCTTTTTATTATTATTATTATTATACCACATAAATTTAAGAATGTTACATAAAAAAACATTTTAATACTAGAATCGATAAAATAAGTATTTAATGTAAAATATATAAAATTTTCTGAGTAAAAGATACTTTTTTTATGGATAGTACCAGTATATAGACTTTTTCTTTAACTAATTCCTTCAAATAATACATTGTTTAATAATTAGTTTGATAACAAATTATTAAAATTAACATTAAACAACTCTCTTAAATGATGTTTTAATGAATAAAGGGGTTCCACCTTCTACTGAAAGCAAGGAGAAATCAATGTAAGAAAGCACCAAATAATTTGTTTTTTATATATGCTTGATGATCATTTATTTATTATAAGACATATCAGAATGGCCAAGACCCTCTGGGACAATGCATTATTATTATCTGGTATGAAGAAAATAATCTTAAATTAGAGTAATAAATTCTTATTGGTCTTAAAAGTGGGGTAAGTAATCTGATTCATAGTCAAATCTGTAACAATATATTTTTTTTCCTCTTGAGGATGCTTTGAAACCATGAAGGGCAGTGTTGAAGTCATGCGAAGATAGAGTTGGTGTACAGGGTGGTGGAAATAAAGAAAGCACTTGTAACTGACCATTCAACTTTCACCCTTCCCTTAATTGATATTATAATCTATAATTATTTAATGTCTTTTCATTAAAATAAAACTAATTCCTCATTTTATATTAATAATATTCATATTTATTATAAAATATTTAAAACAGTTACAAATTTTAAAATTTTAATGAGTTATACTCATCTTTCCGTTTTTTTTTACATAATGACCTGTCATAGATTTTTGAATGGTAACACTAAATTGGAACCTATCGCTTCATACATAAAAATTAAATTCTTCACTACTTTACTCTATTTAATTGACTAGTCATAGTTAATACAACTAATTATTCATTTTATACTATTAAAATAAACATCAAATATTAAAAAACTATAAAAATGAGATGTAATAATCTTATTATATTGTAATTTAAAATTTGAAGTAGTAAATAATTATATTTATCTTGGGTAAAAAAGTTGTAGCCGAACCGATAAGATTAAGTATCTCAATCCGTTAATAGATGACGTGTCTAAAGAAATAGGTCAGATAGTTTGTCCGTTAGCTCATTCTTTTATATTTTTTTTATAAGAGATATATAAAATATGTAATTTTAAATTTTATTATTATGTATTTTTTTTAAATTTATTTATTAAAAGAATAAAATATACATTTATTATTGTAGTTATTTTATTATATAAATTAAATGCTTTAAATATTAATAAAGATTAGTGTTAAAAAATTAAATTAAATTAGTAAAATATTTTATATTCTTTAATTAAATTTGACTATTTAAATTAGTTTATAAAATAAATAATTTTTTTAAATATCTCGTCGACTTATTAACTCATTTCTAAGTTAGGTTGGATAGTATTTTCAATCAATTTGACCAAATTCAAATCGTTTGTTTTTCTCTGAGAAATTATGATAAACTCTTTAATTTATCTTCCATTTTTTTAACATGCCAACATTGTATTATAGACTTAGAACATATTAATTAAATTTTTGATTAGTTGGTCAAGCAAATTGACCAATCATAATTAATATAACTAATTACTTATTTTATAATACATTTGACAATTATAAATATATGAAAATAGTATACAATTATCATTCTACCTCTTATATCTCAAGATTTAAATTTGTTTTGTTTTCCTCTTACTATTTATTTATCACTTATAAGTGTTCTTACTTGTTACACTACTTTTTTTATTATAGTAAATTTGTATTATAATATACTTTGTTGTTGATTAATGACTAATTTTTATTGCATGAATCATATGATGATCCTAGACTAATATTAAAGGAGAATCCGATATTTAATAAATGAGAATATTAATGGACAATCTTAACCCAATTGGTTATATGAAAAAGAACAAAATTAAAGAGTTGAATTTTAAACAATAAGTACTTAAAAGAGATGACTCATAACTAAGTGCTCTAGGGTATCACAATCATCACATTAAGGAATTTAGGTAGAAACTTTTATCATCCATGGTGTGACTAGGTAATTTGGAAATTTGGAGTATGAGTGGAGATGAGAGTACCTTAAACACATGAAAATTTAGAATATTGGAGATGAAAGGACAAGAAAATACATCTAACATAATAGTGAGGACGAAAACCCATCGATATTACAAGTCATGAAAGTGATGCATGAAGTGTCTCAGCAAAACAAAGAAGCATGTTAAAAGGAACAAAAGGCTAGGCTTGCATGAAGAGTCCAAAAGGCATATCAAAGATTATTTACGAGTCTAGGAACAACTCTATTTCATGTAGAAACGATATTATCTCGATCTCATGTTTACTATGATAACATCATTAGGGTTAATTATCATATTTGAGATATTATCGACTTTGGAACTCTAGTTTGTTACAATTTTGTTCTTAAAAGGTGTCTCGGTGAGTTGAGAGAGAAGAGTGTATATAAATTATTTCTGGCTTCGACTCCTAAGCGATGTGATCTTCATGAACGTACCAAAACATATCTTAGTCAAGGACTAAGGGCTAAGAGTGGAGTGAGACTCTATCTTCGATCCCATGGTAGACACCAATATTCCATCTAAGAATGAGAGTATCTTGACCTCATATCCACTATAATATTATCGTTAGGGTTAATTACTACATATGAGAAATTTGGAGTATGAGTAGAGATGAGATTACCTTAAAAACATGAAAATTTAGAATATTGGAGATGAAAGGACATGAAAATACATCTAACATAATAGTGAAGACGAAAACCCATCAATATTACAAGTCACAGAAGTGATGCATGAAGTGTGTCAGCAAAACAAAGAAGCATGTTAAAAGGAACAAAAGGCTAGACTTGCATGAAGAGTCCAAAGGACATCAAAGATTATTTGAGTTTAGGAACAACTCTATTACATGTAGGAATGAGAGTATTTCGACTTTATGTCTACTATGATAGCATCATTAGGGTCAATTATCACATTTGAGATATTGTTGACTTTGGAACTCTAGTTCGTTACAATTTTATTCTTAAAAGGTGTCTCGGTGAGTTGAAAGAGGAGAGTGTATATAATTTATCTCTAGCTTCGACTCCTAAGCGATGTGATCTTCATGAACGTACCAAAACATACCTCAATCAAGGACTAAGTGCTAAGAGTGGAGCGAGACTCTATCTTCAATCCCATGATAGACACCAATATTTCATCTAAGAATGAAAGTATCTTAAACTTGTATCCACTATAATAGTATTGTTAGGGTTAATTACTACGTATCAGAAATTTGGAGTATGAGTGGAGATGAGATTACCTTAAACACATGAAAATTTAGAATATTGGAGATGAAAGGACATAAAAATACATCTAACATAATAGTGAAGATGAAAACCCATCCATATTACAAGTCATGAAAGTGATGCATGAAGTGTGTCAGCAAAACAAAGAAGCATGTTAAAATGCACAAAAGGCTAGGCTTGCATGAAGAGTCCAAAGGACATGTCGAAGATTATTTATGAGTCTAAGAACAACTCTATTTCGTGTAGGAATGAGAGTATCTGGATCTCATTTCCAATATGATAACATCATTAGGGTCAATTATCATATTTGAGATATTGTCCACTTTGAAATTCTAGTTCGTCATAATTTTGTCCTTAAAAGACATCTTGGTGAGTTAAGAGAGGAGGGTGTATATAAATTATCCTTGGTGTCAACTCCTAAGCGATGTGATCTTCATGAGCGTACTGGAACATAACCTCTAGTCAAGGATTAAGGGCTCGGAGTGGAGCAATACTTTATCTTTGACCCCATGGTGGACACCAATATTCCATCTAGGAATGAGAATATCTCGACCTCATATCCACTATGATAACATCGTTAGGGTTAATTATCACATATGAGATATTGTCCATTTTAAAATTCTAGTTTATCACGATTTTTTTCTTTAAAGGTGCTTTGATTGAGAAAATATGATGTATTTAAATTACTCTTGGTCTTGGCTCCTAAGCAATGTGACCCTTATGAATTGGTCGGAACATAGCCTCTCAGTTGAGGAATAATCAACATTAATAGGTATTATTTTTTACTTTAAATAACATTAATAAGAATTTTATAAATTTTACCATTTTATTATGCATTATGATGTAACGTAATATTAATATACTGACTTAAGCATCGAAGTGTTTTAGCAAGTGGACCTCTTTTTTTTTTTCATTCAATAGAGCTCAAACCAAATAATTTGTAGTTAAGATGATCGCCCAAGATGTTATTCATTATTTTTTATATTACTTTTTTGGCAAGAACAAACTCTATCAAGAAAATTAGAGTTATAGTAAATATCAAATACTGATCGCTTGATGAATATGCATGATTTGAAATAATTTTTAGCAAAAGTCCTAAATACGTCAATTTTGACCCATTATATGGTTTTGAAGAGCCATGCTTTCACAAGATCTCAAGTGGAGCTCATGTTGGTTATTAAGTAATAGTTGACTACTAGTCAACAAAGACCAAAAGACAGGTTAGACAACCTTACTCAAGCTAGCTAATAAATAAGCATATCTGACAAATTGATGAGTTTTCAAACTATATGCTTAAGTACACCTTCAAATGAGCTTTCTAGATGATGCAATTCTAAAAAAAATTAGCTAGTTATACATAGTCAGTAGACGAGTTGGTCACAAAATTTACTAAAGCGAATTGAAACTGCTCATGGTCAGTTGGTTTAGTGAAGATTATAAGGTTTTGGAATTAACTAGTTTGGTAAAGGATATAGTTTGTCTAATGAAGATCAAATAAGCCACTTGGAGTCAAATATAGTTGTTGCCACATTATTAGCTAATCATCAGGTGTTTTGGTTAGTTGATTAGCAACGTCTTCAAGTGCCTGGTCTTAGATACTTTTCATCAGTTGCTAACACTAATCAACTAATTATCATGTGCTTCTCGTAGTTTTTGTCAAGAGTCTTCATCAGTTTATTAACATCATCTTAAGGTGACTAGTCATAAGTTTCGTTCATTAGGACATGGGTTTCGGATTGCAATTATTAAGGTTTGATGGTTTGGTTTGGAATAAGGGCTATTAGGGTCAAGAGATGTGGGTTGTAATTGTTGAGTTTGGTGGCTCTAGGATTTGGAGTAGAGGTTAGGACACATGATGTAGACTATAGCTAATAGGTTTCAGTAGTTTTGAGTTGTGAGCAAGGGTTGGGAATGAGATGTGGGCTGTAGTTTTTAAGGTTTGGAGTATGGGCTAGGACACTAAATGTGGGTTGTAGCTAATGGAGTTTAGTGGTTCTCACTTCGACACTTTGAGTTATGTGTGTTTATGATACTTTTAAGTATCTCTCACGACGTGATCACTTCACCTATTCTTCGATTACATTTGGTGGACTTTACTATTTTGATGATCTTGCTTTCTCTAATTGCTTTTTGAAGTTTATTTCTTATGTATGATTTGATGTAGCTAACTATCCTCTCACATATTTGTATTTGTCCTCCTTAGATGTTTTAAGTAATCTCTTCTCTGGTATAATGAAATATCGTCCATCAATGC
The DNA here is from genome assembly GCA_963425845.1 of Sphenostylis stenocarpa. Taxonomy (NCBI): domain Eukaryota; kingdom Viridiplantae; phylum Streptophyta; class Magnoliopsida; order Fabales; family Fabaceae; genus Sphenostylis; species Sphenostylis stenocarpa. Next base: position 1,074,043 of record OY731398.1, on the reverse strand, counting down.
ATGAGAGCAACCAATGATACTTAAGTTTTCAAAAATCTAATTCTTTTAATCAATTTATATGCCACTTTACCTTAAACATTTTTATATGAACACTAGCTACTAATTAAATTTTACACTTATAAACTTTTTATATGCAAACTAGCTACTAATTAAAGAGAGAAATATCCTCTCAAAACTTGTTGTCCTTGTGTTCATCATTATTCAACAAGTTCCTTTTGCAAGAAAGGTAATTACAATAAATTAATTTGTGTAAGTTGTATTGTACTTTGTTATTGCATATAATTGTTAATACATATATTTTCTTTTTGTGTTTTCATCCAACTAGTGTACCTTGGCTTAGTTCTTGGTCAATATGATCAAGATAATGGTTCTTAGTTGTGTAGTGCTAAGATGTATCATGTGATACAATTTCACGTAGTGGATGTTGGGTCATGTGGTTTGCAAGACTAGTTCTTGGTCTAGCTAGTGTAGTTGCACTTGTTTTAGACAAGTCGGTGGAATCAATTAAGCTTAATGAAGGGTTAGACAAGTTTCTTTGAGTGAGTTACTAGTTTTTGCCAAGAGTCTTCATAAGTTTTCTTTAGTTGATTCGCAAAGTCTTAAAGTAACTAGTGTCACATGCTCTTCATTGGTTGTTGTCACGTCATCAATTGATCATCAAGTGCTCCTGCTAGTTTTCTTAGAAGTCTTCAAAAGTATTAGTTAGATGATTGATAACGTTTTAAGGTGATTGGTGTTAAATGCTCTTCATCAATTACATGTCACATCATTGTTCATCCCTTTACTAATTGCATCAACTAGTGTCTCTACTAGCTGCATTTGATGATAGTCTTCATTAGTTGTCATGTCATTAATTAATCCTTCTATTTGTATTTTAGAATTGTTAATAATTGATCAAAATATTAGCTCTCTATAAGAAAATCTTTTATTATAAACAAAAACCTATCTAACTAATATTATCCGTCAATAAATTTACCCTACTAATAGATAATACTCTATTCATAATTAAGGTGTCAATGTTGTATCTATTATCAATGGTGAAATCCTTCGGTAGTCTCAATCAAATAAATTAATGTTTTTTAGTTAAAAAATTATAAAACTTTAATAAATTTCTTATTTTATTAATAAATATAAATTTATTAATTATTTAATTAATAAATATTGATATATAACTTATTGAACAGATAAATATTAAAGTATTACCTATTTTATTAATAAAAATAAAAAATTCAATAAATATTAATTTATTAATTATTTAATTAATAACTATCAATATATTTGATTAGTAAATTTTATTCTATATATAATCTATTAGTTTTTTTTTAATAATTTATTATATTTCAATATATTTGTTTATTGATTATCTAGTTAACAAATATTAATTAATTAATAATACATTAATTATTTGATTAATAAATATTAATATATTAACTATTAAATTAATAATATTTTAATAATTATTATATATTATAAGTCAAATGATAAGCATATAATTATTTAAAGGATAAATTTAAATAATTATTAAATAGATATAACATTATATAATTGATTTTATCAAATTTTTTATTAAATTCAATACGCCCTTTTTCATATGCCACTCATAATATTAAAAAAAAATGCTAAAAATTACTTGCATTCTCATTTTTATTATCTTCATTTACTTACCATAATCGTTATTTTTTCGCACACACCTCCTCTTCAATCATGTGTCTGGCCTCCAACTGGCTTGAGTTCATGAAACTCTTTATCATGATACGTGTTAGTATCATAAGATGCTCAATTGCTACATGATGTGTCACTACCGTAGGATGAAACACTACCATGGGATGCACTACTTTCACAACTTCATTCTTAGTATCTTTAGAATCTCCATGTGTGCTAGGTCTTTAGCAGCTTACAACTTGTCCTTTAAAATTAGTGTGCTTCATTTTGACACCTAAGTAATACTTTTTCGTAATGTTTCCCTTATTCCTTAAACATGTAAGTTATATTAGATGTAGGGATGGCAAAACGGGTTAGGCACAGCGGGCCGCCCCGCTAGCCCGTCATAATATGGCAGGGTGGGTTGGTGTTTTCAGCCTATCAGCCCGCTTTGGTCCGCCCCACCAAGCCCGCCAACCCGACGGCCAACCTGCAGGACGGGACGGACCAGCCAACGACCCGCCTAATTAATAAAAAATATTTTTTTATTGTAATAAAATTAATTATAAAGATAATATATAAAGTTAAAATTTTTAAAAAGAGAATTAAAAAAGTTTCACTCTCACATAAAATATTTTCCTTACTCGAAACATAATCTTCCCTCTCGTGTTTTCCTTGTTTATTCTAAGCATCGATTATTTGTATCCTTATTACTTGAATTAAAGGTGTAAGAATTACTCAACCAAAAATAATATGAAGTTTTATCAAATAAAAAGGATATAGGTATTTGAATTTTTCAATATAAAAAATATAAATTTTATAAGTTTTAAGGTTATATATATATATATATATTTGTTATTATTTATTATTATGTAAATTTTATTATTGTTCTAAATTATAATTTCTTAAAATAATGTATTGATTTATATTATTAAATTGAAATAATATATATATTGAATTATTGACAAATAAATAATAATCTTATTATTAAATTTATTAAAAAAATTATTTTAAAAAATAAATTATTTTTTTCTAAATTATGACGGGCCAGCCCGCCAACCCGTCCCTTAGCGGGACGGGCCAAGGTCTATAGCCCGTCATGACTATAACGGGTCAGCCCGTCCCGCCCCGCTTTTGGCGGGCCAAAGGCAGGGCGGACTGACCCGTTTTCCCATCCCTAATTAGATGTTTAAATTTTGTTCATAATTTATTTTTCTCTAAAATATTTGAAATCCCTAAACTTTTTTGTGTTAGGACTTTCATTTCTCTGTAATTTTGGTTCTATTTGACTGATTTTGAATTTCTCTTATCAATATGGTGTTTATGGATGTTTGATGGTTGAATAAAAAGTTTAGAATTCTAGTCTCGAGATTGGGCGTAGGAATTGCTTAAATAAGATAGACAATTCAATGGTGAATGGTTGTAGGGAGAACATAGATTATGAGTTAGTATTCTTTCATTACAATTCATTGAATGACAGAGAAATATTTATATTGATTCATTGAATTTCAGTACGAAAGTTGTAGCTTATATCTAATATGAAGTTAGTAGAGCTTATCGTATAATATGGTAATTTTAATAGTTATTCATCAAGTGATTTAACTTTGTTAACTATTTGTTAAGTGATAAAAAGTTGATATAATTATGCCTTGAATTGTTATGAAACCACTTAACTTATGTTAATTCTAATATATTTTTCTCCCAATATAGGATGAATTCGAGAATACCTTGATACAAAAGGAAAGAGCATAATTGTCAGCATAATTAGAGTAAAATTGAAAGAAAGAAGAGCGCTTAAGCGAATAAATGATGCGAGGCCCGACCTAAATTCTCTTATAAAAAGATAAGTTGTGTTTTGAGAAAAGCAAGCAGTCTTGGAGAGGAGGAGGCACGACTACTGTTAGGGTTTTGTCCAATCTTCATCAATTCTTCTTCATCAATTGAAGCATTGTAATGACCAACATGAGTGGCTAACTTCATTCTCTTAGGATTCGGTGCACTTCCTTTGAACTCTTTTGTATCATGGTGATATTTTGATATATTAATCTATACTTTGATGTTGTTATTCTTATCCTTTATGCTTTGGAATGATTTATTCTTGATTGTTTGAGGTATGATTGGAAAATATATCTTGAACCCTAGATCACGGTAAGAATATTTGTTACGTTAATTGCCAAGAATGGAATGAATGTATCAATTGCTTAACACCCTAACCCTAATGCTGGAAAATCTGTTAATTGTGTGAGGAATCAACATTTATTAGGTTTTTTTATGAATTTCATGTGTGAGGAATCAACATGGATGATTTGAGTAGGTGACATCAACATTGTTAGGTTAATTGACGTTCTTAATTAATTTAGCCATTACAAAAGAGGGATAAGGAAGGAAGTCAATCCTAAGTACCTTTAATTAATATTTTCTCAACAATTTATAAGTCTTTGTCATTTAATTTCAATTCAACTCTTATTTGCAAAACCTAATCTGTTTTAATCTACTTAGTAAGCATAATTGGGAATTTCCATTGAAACTGTTCCTCGTGGGATCGACTTTTATTTAATCGAAATACTATACTGCGATTGATAATTTGGTACGCTTGCCAATAATTCAACAAGTATTTCAAGCACCGTTGTCGGGAACGGTGTTCTTTGAGAATTATTTGTTTAGCTTATTGAGTATTTTATTTTTATTTCTGTTTTTATTATTATTATTATTATTATTATTATTATTATCATTATTATTATCATTATCATTATTATTATTATCATTATTATTATTATTATCATTATCATTATTATCATTATCATTATCATTATCATTATTATTATCATTATCATTATTATCATTATTATTATCATTATTTTCAATATTATTATTATTATTATTATTATTATTTAGTTTTTAGTTTGTGTTAATATTTGCATGAGTTACTCTTTTGATTTATGCGTTTAAGAGGACAGGTATCTTCAGAAGAAAGGAAACTCAAGAACAAACTATAAGAGAATCTGCTAATTCTTCTTTCACACTTGATTTACTAGACCCAATTATAGAAGATATGGCGGAAGAAGGAGCAAATCTGAATTCGAATCCAGATCCAAATATAAATCCAAATCAAAACCCAAATGCAAATCCACCTAGAAGAACTCTTAGAAATTGTGCTATGCAGTAAGGTCCAAAACATTTTTCCAGCATTGTCATTCCGGATGATCATACATTGCAGATGAATCCAGCTTTCTTAAGCTTGATTAGTGCTCATCAATTCACTGGATTGGATCATGAAGACCCTTATATTCATTTGTCTACTTTTTATGAGTTGATTGGTACCATGGGATTTAGAGCAGCAAATCTTGAATCTCCATATTTGATATTATTTCCTTTTTCTTTGGCAGGTAGGGCAAAAGAATGGTTGAAAGCACATCCTAATCAGAGTTTGACTAATTGAAGTAGTGTAGAAGAGAAGTTTCTGAATAGATTTTTCCCACCATCCCGCTACATCAAAGCAAAATCCGACATCACTTCTTTCAGACAAGGAGCAGATGAGCAATTTTGTGAAGCATGGGAGAAATTTAAATTACTGTTGAGAAGTTGCCCAAATCATGGATTTGATGACGTTTATCAGTTGAATATTTTCTATACTGGCTTGCGACATGATGCAAAGATGTTATTAGAGGCTGCAGCAGGAGGATCTATGTTGGATGTAGAAATGGATCATGCCACCAAAATTATTGATGCACTAGCCTTTACAGACCAATAGGCCCAACATGATAGACATCCAATTCAAAGGAAGGGAGTACTTGAACTTAACAGCTCAGATGCCCTCTTAGCCCAGAATAAAATTTTGACCCAACAAATTGAAGCATTGAACCAGAAAATAGAGAAATTACCTCATCAAATGCACACAATACAAATTATTCCTAATCAACAGATGAGTTGTGATTTGTGTGGAGGTGATCATTCAAATGAACAATGCTCTTATCAAGGCAACATTCAACAAGAAGAAGCTAATTATATGGGGGCCCAAGGTAGTAGTCAAGGCAGACAAGGTAATTTTCTTAATCCCAATAATTATCAAAATAATTTTGCACAAGGATGGAGAGGGAATCAAAATCAGAATCAGAATTTTGGGTGGAACCAAGGTGTTAGCTCATCTACTAGACAACCTACATTTCAACAACAGTCATATCAGCAACCTCCATATCAACAGCAGCAACAACATTATCCTTCAGTGTCTGACAGAATAAGTAAATTGGAGGATATTGTAGAAAAATTTATGCAAAGCACTATGGTTAATCAGAAAAATACTGAGGCTTCATTCAGAAATATAGAGACCCAAATAGGCCAACTGGCTAAGCAATTATCTGAGCAGCAACAAGGAGGACAATTTTCAGCTAACACACAAACCAATCCAAATGAGCAGTGCAATTCAATAACTACAAGGAGTGGAAAAGTTGTAGGTAAGGGGATTGGTGACAATATAGTTGTTGAAGAAGAAGTTTTGGTAAAAGAAGATGAAGAACAAGAAGATGAGAATAATAAAAAAAGACATATTCCTAATAAGAAGAACGAAGAGAAGATAGAAAAAGGAGGGAGTAAAAAATCATTTGTAGAGAAGTTACCATATCCCAAGGCTCCTTCACAAATAGATAAAGAAAGACAGTTTTCAAGATTCATGAATATTTTCAAGCAATTGCAAATTAATATATCATTTGTGGAAGCTATGGAGCAAATGCCAACATATGCCAAATTCATGAAAGAGCTCTTAACTAAGAAAAGAAGATTTACTGATGAAGCAGTAGAGTTAGAGGCAAGATGCAGTACTATATTCCAAAAATCATTGCCTCAAAAGTCCAAGGACCCTGGAAGTTTCACTATATCAGTCACAATTGGTGAATTACCGGTGAAAAAATCATTGCTTGATTTAGGGGCAAGTATAAATCTCATGTCATTATCTATGCTCAAAAGAATAGGAGACTTGGAAGTAAAGCCTACAAGAATGACATTGCAGCTAGCTGACAGATCTCTAAAGATTCCTTATGGAGTAGCAGAAGATGTTTTAGTTAGAGTGGACAAATTCATATTTCCTATTGATTTTGTGATTATGGACATGGAGGAAAATGAGGAAGTCCCATTGATTCTGGGAAGACCATTTATGAAGACTGCCAAAGTAATTATAGATGTTGACATGGGCAAGTTGAAAACTAGAAGTGGAGATGATGAAGTTAATTTTAATCTGTTTGAAGTTGTACAACAACAGAAAGACAAAAAAGATTGTCTCAGAATAGACACTTTGGAGGAATTAACCATCTTAACTGAAAAACAAGATTACAAGCATGTTGCATAACCCCAAATACATCTTAGTCTGACTATGAAGGAAGTTATTCAAAGAGAGGTACTGAAACCTCCTGAAGCAGGTATGATTTATCCAATCTCTGACAGTTGTAAGGTTATTCGCAATGAAAAGAATAAATTCGTTCCCACAAGGACAGTTAAGGGATGGGGAATGCGTATATATCACCTTGATCACTCACCTGCATGATCCCTAAAGCAAATAGGCGTCAAGCTGAAGACGTTAAACAAGCGCTCCTGGGAGGCAACCCAATGTTTTAAATTTTTTTTTTCTTTTTGTAGTTTAAGTTTTTTTGTGCATTTTTCTTCCTTAGGTTCTTTCTTTGCAAGATTGCTTCAGGTACACAGTGCACTTCTCCTCAAGACTTTGAAGCCTTACTTCAATAGCCTGAGGACAGTCCAACTTTTCTGGAGGGGGTGAGAAAGTCTGCAGCTGAGGCTGAGGCACAAGATAAGGAGTACATGACAAGTGAAGAAAATGAGGGAGGAAACTTACTTTACTTTTAATGTTTTTAATTCCTTTGTTTTTAATTGCTTTATTTTAAATTTTGAATTCCCTTGTTGTCCCATAATTTGTTTTAGAGCCATATATGAAATTATTGTTTATTGTCTAGTTCAAATCTAGAACATGAAAAATAATTTTGATTGTTTCCAATAACAAGTGATTTTGGGATATTGAGTATGATAGTGAAAAGGAATTGATGAGGAAAATTAGGAATTAACTAAATTGGAGAAGCTAGCCAAAACCCAGGTAAGCAGAGTACCACAAACAGATAAATTGAGTGTCAACACTTTGTGATGATAATTGATATTGATTGATTCTTTGATGTGATTACATGTTAGCAAGACTTGAAAATGATAAAGGCATTTTTTTCTTTGTAGTAGATATAACCCAGAGCCAAATAGCCAACCATGCATTAATTATAGGACATCCATTTGAACCCCTTCTGAGCCAAAAAAATAATATTGTTTCTTAAACAGAACCCTTAAGCCTAAACACTATTTATCTACCCTCCTATATTTGAGAAAAGAAATGAGTATGAATGTCACTATTTTTCTTATTGTTGGGTATTGCTATTGTTGTCCTACAGGTAGTGTTGGGGTGTTATTGTTAAAAAAAAAATATAAAGAAAAAGGAAAAACAAAGCTTAAAAATTTGCAAAGCCAAAAAAAAAGAAAAAAGGATACATGCAAAAAAAAAAAAAGTCAAAAGAGGGGTAATAACTTATGAGATTATTAACTCATTGTCATTGTGTTAGGGACAAAAGCATAAAGTTTGAAACCTGACTTGAGAAATTGTTAATCAAGAATCATTCATATGAGTTGAATTTCTCAAATATTTTTGTATATTCCAGAAAAACCAATAATTCTTTCTTAGCACAGCCCCATTACAAGCCTCAAAAGACCTTTTGATTTAAGTCTTGTTTAACAATTGTTGATTGCTTGAAGATGATTATCAATATTGATTTGTCTAAATGAAGTGATTGAATGAGATAAACACTTACCTGTGAGAATTAGAGATGAGTATATATAACTCTATTTGAGAGATCATGCTTCTCTGAGGATAGTTGAGGACTAATTATTCTTTGTTGGTTTCTATAACTTGAATGCTTATGTGTTCTATTTTCATTTGGAGTTGTGAGCATCACCTCTGAAAATTTTCATGTTGTGGTTCTAGAAGAGAAAAAGATAATAGGTGATGATTTTGTTTTGGAAAAATTACTTTCCTTGGGACAAGCAAGATTCTAGGTTGGGGGGAGTTGTTAAGTGATAAAAAGTTGATATAATTATGCCTTGAATTGTTATGAAACCACTTAACTTATGTTAATTCTAATATATTTTTCTCCCAATATAGGATGAATTCGAGAATACCTTGATACAAAAGGAAGGAACATAATTGTCAGCATAATTAGAGTAAAATTGAAAGAAAGAAGAGCGCTTAAGCGAATAAATGATGCGATGCCCGACCCAAATTCTCTTATAAAAAGATAAGTTGTGTTTTGAGAAAAACAAGCAGTCTTGGAGAGGAAGAGGCACGACTACTATTAGGGTTTTGTCCAATCTTCATCAATTCTTCTTCATCAATTGAAGCATTGTAATGACCAACATGAGTGACTAACTTCATTCTCTTAGGATTCGGTGCACTTCCTTTGAACTCTTTTGTATCATGGTGATATTTTGATATATTAATCTATGCTTTGATGTTGTTATTCTTATCCTTTATGCTTTGGAATGATTTATTCTTGATTGTTTGAGGTATGATTGAAAAATATATCTTGAACCCTAGATCACGGTAAGAATATTTGTTACGTTAATTTCCAAGAATGGAATGAACGTATCAATTGCTTAACACCCTAACCCTAATGCTGGAAAATCTGTTAATTGTGTGAGAAATCAACATTTATTAGGTTTTCTTATGAATTTCATGTGTGAGGAATCAACATGGATGATTTGAGTAGGTGACATCAACATTGTTAAGTTAATTGACGTTCTTAATTGATTTAGCCATTACAAAAGAGGGATAAGGAAGGAAGTCAATCCTAAGTACCTTTAATTGATATTTTCTCAATAATTTACAAGTCTTTGTCATTTAATTTCAATTCAACTCTTATTTGCAAAACCTAATCTGTTTTAATCTACTTAGTAAGCATAATTGAGAATTTTCATTGAAACTGTTCCTCGTGGGATCGACTTTTATTTAATCGAAATACTATACTGCGATTGATAATTTGGTACGAAAGTTGTAGCTTATATCTAATATGAAGATAGTAGAGCTTATCGTATAATATGGTAATTTTAATAGTTATTCATCAAGTGATTTAACTTTGTTAACTATTTTAATAAAATATTCAAATTTGATCTTATACATTTTGTGTAGAAGGAAACAAATCTCCATAGCCATGTGGGTAGTTTTGACCTCTGTGCAATTCTTATAACAAAGTAAAATTTTGTTCTAGGTAGTTGCTTTAACCATTGATGGAAAATAATAATTTTTGCAAAGCAAAGTGTTAAGTTGTCTTTCATTTCTATACACCGGTAGAGAATCACATGAAATATTTGATGTGGAGATTTCAACATGTGTTTTGTAGTTGATTAATATTTGATACCATTTTGTTGAACATGACTTTGGCAAGTGATATTTTGTTATTGTAATAATTGAATGGTATTGATTTCTATGTCATGTATCAATTTTTTATTCTCAATGGTACAAAGTTATTCCTTTAGGTATACATTATGTGTGCATCCTAGAAAAGAAGACTTCCACCTCTCATGTAATGTGATGCACCTATGTCTTGTGTGGTTATTGTGTTAGTTATGTGTTTGATTACTTTTTGATAACATGATTAGATGTTTTATGGTGATGATTTAACATTATTTTAATGTAAATTTATGTCAAAAGTTTGAATGAATACGATGCTATGTTCATTTCAGCACCACCAAATATAACAAATGTCAAAATAATTGGTGATCTATTAGAGAAGTTACTCCAACTAATATTATAACTAGGGAAACTAAAGAATCTAGCAGGATTCAATGGTATTATCTGTCAACCTTGGAGAAAATATTCCTAAAGCATTGAGTATTTCTAAAATTATTAAAGTAGGCTTTTGATTTGTTCTTTTTTGGGATTGGATTTTGAGTTAATGGGCATTTTGTTCTCTTCTTTTGCCCATTTATTTTGTTTTAAAGTTGAACTTTGTAATTTATTTCTCAACTTGTGCAAATTTATGAATTTTTTAAAAGCATGTAGTATCATTAGATAAGGATTATTTGTTGTAGAATATGTTAAAAGATTATAAGAACATTAGTGGATAATTTGAGAGATGAAAAGTTGTATCATATTTTAATATGTTTCAGCTTTTTTTTATATATAAATTTATGTCATTCATTTGTATATAGATGATGTAAAATAAAATAAGGTGTAGAATTTTAAGTAATAAAGTAAGTAAACCTAAGGAAAATTCCCACTAGACATTAAGATAGTTATCTATCTAGATGTGAATGTTTATTTCTAAGAATTGTGGAGGGAGGAGAAGGAATGAAACTAGAAAAGAATAAAGACAAGAGCTGAAAAAAATGGATCAACCCCTTGGATAAGTAAATGAAGTGAAAAAATAAATAAGAAATGATGAGGAGAAGAGAAATATGGTGGTGGTGGAGTGTTGACACGCCACTAGGGGATGAGTAACCCTAGATAAGTGGTGATTGACGCCACTTAACCAATGTTCAAGATAAGACACTCCAAGAAGGAACAACATCAATATACCCAAGTTTTACAAAGATAATGATCCATAAGTCTACCTAGACTGGGAGGCTAAAGTGGATCAAATCTTTAATGTAAACCTAGTAGGGGACCAAAAATAAATAGATTTTGTTGTAGTAGAGTTTGAGAATATGTCATGACTTCATGAAGGTTTGTAACGATAATTACTAAGGGTCACCCGCGATTTATTAGATTGATATTAAATAGTTAATGGGCTCTAGATTCATTCCTTCTTACTATAAGAGGGAGCTCTTATTGAAGCTCCAACGACTTCTCTTTATATAATAGTATAAATATTATTTTTTAAAAAATTAATTTAATTAAAACTCCTCTATAATATTATTATTTTAAAAATATTTAATCTCAAAGAATAATTGAATCTTTATTTTAAATAGAGAGAATAAAAGAGTAATTATTTTAAAACACTTAATAGTTAATTAAGAGATTATTATTTTATATTTTTATCAAATAATTAATTATTTTTAATTGATAAAATTAAAAGATCTTTTCAAAGATGATATAAAAAATAATCATTTTAGAAAATGATACAATTATTTATTGATTTTTTAACTATTTTGTTTTAAATTACGATTTTATCTATAATATTTTATTAACTATTTTAGAAAAATTGAGAGTACATTAATCATTTACAAAATAAATAAAATAGAATATGCAGATAAGTTAGATGTTATATATATATATATATATATATATATATATATATATATATATATATATATATATATATATATATATATATATATATATATATATATATATATATATTATAAATGATAAGTTAAAGAAGATATAAACAGCATAGGTGTAACAGTAACAACATTGGACAATGGCGACGGAGACAGAATCACCAGACTCTGAGTCACACCCAGCACCCGATCACTTCTCCAAAACCAACAACCCTGAAACCATCAATGAAACGAGGACGCCGTTTGCTGATTACGCTGTTGCCCAGGCCCAGCTTTACCACCAGGCCTTCAACGAAGTCCTGGATTCAACAATTGATGCTGCAAAATTCCGTTTTTCCCAAATTCGTTCTACGTCTTCTGCTCATTTTAACCAGACCTTGGTAAAAATCTCTATCTGTTTCCCGAGAAAATTTTCTAGTGGAAAATAAGTGAGAATGAGAAAAACAATGAACAATTTGATTCGCCATTACCTAGTTCGATGGCATCGCTTATTCCTTTGGTTTGTCCGGTTATTCCCAACAATTTTCGTTATCTCATCAGCATGATTTTGATTTCTGTTGATTTAGGATTCTTTGGATGACTTCAAGTCTCAGTACAATGCTTATGAGGATCTTTTGTTTGAAAAAATAAAAGGTTTGTTTTGTGGTTTTATTTTTCTAGCGATGGGTTTCTTCCCAATTTGTGAAGTTTCTAATGTTTAGGGTTATGTGGTTGATCTTTTATGGCAGAGGGTGTACTTGTTGCAGCTTCACATCCGGTGATTACATGTGGTGCTGCTGCTTCCCTGGGGCTTTTGGTACTTAAGAGTGAGATCCTTTGTCTTTTACTACTGAACGATCACTTTAATTCTTGATCAGGGTGTTTCCTCCTTTAAATTCTTTTATCAGTTCGTCAAATTATAGTGTCCTAATTTGTCCTGTAACATTTCTTATGTTAAATTTGGTGACGATTTTGTGTTTGAGGGACTAATTTGGTGCAAAAAGTCATTGGAGGAATAATATCTGTGATTAATTTTGCTACAACAATATTTGGACGTGGCAACCCCTTAGTCTTTTGGGGTACTAAATTGAGGGTTTACTCTTGATTTTAAAGTTGATAGTATGTGATCTGAAAAAATGTTACTGACCTTTGTCGATATGTTCAAGATGTAAATAGAAGATTATTATTTTTTTCCACATTTGTTATCTTGTAGGGCCTCGTCGGGTCTTGTACTACAACACTTTGCGCCTTTTTGTCAGTGAAGAGGTGAGTACTGACCTCATTATATTTGTTAACTTCTCTGGGTCAAAGATGCAGGATTTTAAGTTAATTAATGATGAAATGTATGAGTATATAAAAGGGGTCTGAACACACTCCATTTGTATGCTTTGTTAGATGTATCATCTCTTGAAAAAATGCCAGTGAATATAGATTTTAAATTTATTGTATCTTGTGTTGACTTGTCATATGGAGGCAGGGAGAAAAGTCAGTCAATCCTTAAAACAAGGACTTAAAAAGTTAGTCAATCATTAATTGTAGATTATATGCAGAAATAGTAGAACTTTGATTTCTAATGTACAAATTCACATAGTATTATGATAAGCACCCAGGCACTTGGGTTGGGGAACTCGCCCTCAAAAGCTAGTTTGAAGGGGGGAGAATCAAACAGTTAAATACTCCACTGAGCACCCATACTACTTGATGTGGGACTTAGGCACCCCATAGTACCCAAGTCTCGGAAGGTTTCACTCTATGACAGTTTACTCACTGACACTTCACTCAATTACGTTGGTCAGAACCCTCAATAGGTAGTTCTTTCTAAGACATTGACAATCAACTTTGATTCCAATTGATGCATCCAAGCACTTGGGGAACCCACCCTCAAAACCTGAGACTTAGGCGCCCATAATACCCTACTCCCTATCATAGCTCTACCACTTAGAGTTTAGGTTTTGGCAGCTTTCAGTCTAGGTTGCCTTACTCGGTAATAAGTCACTTAAAATTCCTCATTGGTAAGAGCCCTTTGTAGGTAGTCCTTTATTGAGACATTGACAATCAATTCTAATATCAATTGAGAAGCACCCAAGCACTTGGGGAGTTCACCCACAGTAGCTATATTAAGGGGGAAGATGGGATCTCCCACACTACTCGAATAATGCTTAAGTCATTATCTTATTAATATAAATATTAGTATCAATTGAAGTGGACATCAATGTGAGTTGTGAATTATAATACTTATGGGTCTAACTTAACCTTACAATACTGACTTATAAGGTGAGATTTGCATCTCACTTAGATACTATAATTTCGTCATATATCTAGTTGATGTAGGATTTTTAATACACCCTCTTATGGAGAGGATTGGATATCTTGAGTAGACATGACAATAGGGTGGCTTGAGGACAAGTTTTAAATTAAAGATCGGTTAAGAAAATGGAACTATGTATTACTAAGATCGATGCATAATGTTTAGAAAATGATAAAGAAGCAAATAATTAACCCGATGTGTTCGCTAAATTAGTTGAAGAGATTGAGGAAGGTGAAGGAGTGAAGGGTGAGAGAAGAGAAGAATATATTGAGTTAGTTGAAGAAATTGGGGAAGGTGAATATGGGAAGGGTGAGAGAAAAGAGAAGAAGATAATGTGTAATGTGAAGAGAAATAGAGACATTGGGGAGAGAGTTAATAGTTTAGGGTGTAGATTTAAATATAAAGTCGAAACGGAAATTGCATTATACATCCTCGACCTGATCTCGATTCTCAAAGCAGAGGAAACTCAAACCTGATTAACTCAGTTTTTCCTCCTCAACCTTAGGGCAATTGCGGGTTTGATTGTCATCCTTAATTTTGAGTGCTAGAGTAGATATTTTGTGGGATTTGCTATGTACTCTTTTACATTGAGGATATGAGTGGTTGGTACAAAGGTTCGAATAAACATCGTTAGGATGAACTTTAATACTGCATTAGTGATATGAATCACAAGGGGTGATTTAGGATCTTTAAGGTTAGAACCTTGTAGGAAATTTAGTAATTTAGTGATAAGGTGGAAGGAAAGAATCACTCTTTCCAAGGAAGGCAACACACAAAGAATGTGAAAGTCCTTTGAAATAGCCAAATATTCTTGAATCACTCAAGAACTTAGGAGAATCACTCTCACTAAGATAAAAGAGATAAACTCTAATATTTCTGAATAAAATTCAACTTATTATTTCTGATAAAAATGGTTCAGCTTATAAAGAAGTCTTGCCATCAGAGTTACAAATATTCATTAAAGAAAAATAAATGTTAATAATGATTTATTAACCTAGGAATTGAAAACTACTTAATGATTGATTGTAACTGAAATTGTGGCATCTAAAAGTCAATCAGCTATGCACCCTCTTGGTCTCCCAAAGACTGCTAACTAAATTTCCAATTGAACCCTTATTACAACTTGCAATAAAACTAAACTAAAGTCCATTAATTGATTAATCCAAAACACAATTTGGTCAACCAACAATACTTGTTGAAGAGCTTCTTTTGTTTCCCTTGCTCTAGCCCTTATCATAGGTCATGTTCACATCATTCTCTCCCTCTTGAAAAGGATTTGTCCTCAAATCGGATTCGTCATCTACATTAAAAAGAGATAAGTCTGACAAATTAAATGTAGAATAAACATTATACTCACTTTTTATGGTTAAATAACTCTGTTTCACTTCAAGTATTTCGCTCTTCTTCTTTTTTTCTCTCTTTTCTTGAAGAAAATTTTCTCTCATTCTCTTTTTATCCTCCTCTGCCATTAATTTGATGTTCAAACCTTTAAATCGGGGCTCTGATACCAACTGATATGAATCACAAGGGGTGATTTAGGATCTTTAAGGTTAGAACCTTGTAGGAAATTTAGTAATTTAGTGATAAGGTGGAAGGAAAGAATCACTCTTTCCAAGGAAGGCAACACACAAAGGATGTGAAAGTCCTTTGATACAGCCAAATATTCTTGAATCATTCAAGAACTTAGGAGAATCACTCTCACTAAGATAAAAGAGATAAACTCTAATATTTCTGAATAAAATTTAACTTGTTATTTATGATAAAAATGGTTCGGCTTATAAAGAAGTCTTGCCATCAGAGTTACAAATATTCATTAAAGAAAAATAAATGCTAATAATGATTTATTAACCTAGGAATTGAAAACTACTTAATGATTGATTGTAACTCGAAATTGTGGCATCCAAAAGTCAATCAGCCTATGCACCCTCTTGGTCTCCCAAAGACTCGATAACTAAATTTCCAATTGAACCCTTATTACAACTTGCAATAAAACTAAACTAAAGTCCATTAATTGATTAATCCAAAACACAATTTGGTCAACCAACAATACTTGTTGAAGAGCTTCTTTTGTTTCCCTTGCTCTAGCCCTTATCATAGGTCATGTTCACATCAATTAGGAAGTGAGTGTGGGTGTAACTCAATCCTACAATTGTAAGGTGAGGTTTGCGCATCACTTTTATACTATAATTTAGTTATGTCTTTAGATGATGTGTGATTTGTAACACATGAATGTTTTTAAACTCATTCTTTTTTCTTAGTTGTGAGAAATGCTTGCAATTTGTTCACCATATTCCAATGAATTTGTGTTTAATATGAAGTGCATGTGCTTTAGAGAGGATTCTGATGTATTGTAATTACTTAGTGAATACTATCTACAACTTGGATATTTAATTATTTTGTAGTGTCAAGTGGGCACAAATGTCATATCTGAACTCCATAGCAAATTGAACTAGGCCAAAATAATTCTATTATTAGAAACAAAGTTAAGTTGCAACTCACAGCATTTGATTATCTAATTGTCTATGTTAATAGTTACAAAATCGTGTGAGGACAACAACTATTAGAAACAAATATAGACATGGATTAGCTCCCCTTCAAACTTAGGATGGGCACATGTCATAAGTGAAAAAACTGATCAAACACTTTAAGTTTTGTTCTAACAACGTGGAATGAAGACTTAGTTAGGGCATCATCTATCCAGTCTTGAGCTGGAACTTGTGTTGATTAAAATCTTGCTAAAATAACTTCCTCTCAAGCTTGGTGGCAAGTTCCACTGGTGTTATCAAGTGGTAGTTATGGGGTGACACGTTGGAATGTTATCACGTAGAAATTGAATCTTAATCCTCATCCTAATTGGTTTTCGGGTTTTCTTACGCTGTCCCCGTTTTATGCTATTTCTAAGAAAGTAATTATACATAAATTTTAATTAATTAATTTCAACGTAATTCTTTTATTTTTTTTATGTATTGTTTCTTATACATAAATAAATAATTTTAATTTTATAATTTTTAAATTATTATTATTGTTTGAGTATATATTTTAATTCATTATATTTATATTAAAATATGTATGTAAAAAAATGTTTGATTGCTTTTTTTTTCTTGGAATGGAATACTCATAACATTGTTATTATTATATACTATAACACTATACTAAAATTTTTGATCATTGAAGATAAGAGACACACTCATATGATGGAATATTATGTGAATGCTGGATCTAGTGCTGAAACAGAGTATAGGGCAGTGACATATCTCATTTGTGAACTTATATGGATTAAACAATTCCTCTACTAGTCATATTATGTGAATTTCAACAAATGAGAATGAATTGTAATAATCATGCAGGCAACTATTTACATTACTTTTAATCTTGTATTTCATAAAATAGAAATTGACGGTCATTTTAGTTGAGGAAAGTTACTATACAAGGAAATCTCTACAACATTTGTTAGCTCCAATGATTAGCTTGCAGATCTCTTTAATTAAATCCTTGAGGGGACCTCAAATTCAATTTATTAGTTCCAAGCTTAGTACACACAATTTGTATACACCAACTTGAGGGATATTATTAGAATAGATTATTTAATTAGATAACTTGTTCAGATAGGTTAATTGATCTTTATTAGAAGTTGTTTTTTCTTATTAGCTACTGGCACCTAGGTGTAGCCTTTAATATGTGCACTTTGTAATAATTGCTTTTTCTCCTATAAATAAATGGATCTTCCAAGAGATAATTAATGTCTAGAGCTCCTTTATCGTATTGTTTAGTCTTAAGTGTTTGTAACTTGCAATGCACCGATTATATTGAGCAATATTATCCCCCACCTATTTGGTTTATGGCTAACAATGAAAGAATTTTGATTTTGAAAGAAGTAAATGATAGTCAATTTGAAAAATGATAAAAAGCTTAAAAACAAAGTGAAATGTAGGGAGTATTGTCTTAGAATACTTAATAATGGTTTTATATTAATTAGGAATCAAATTAAGGATATTTTAGTAAGTTGCTCCTTAATAAATATGAATTTGTTCAAATAATTGTTTTTCTTAATCTGTGTGAAAAAAACTTAAACATCAATAATATGATATGGAGGTAGTATTTAACTATTGTTACAGATTACTCTATCTTTTCCATCTTTAAATTTCTTTGAAGTTTGAAGTAATGTGTTGCTAACATAATGTTGTCAATCATCATACAATGTGATGATGGAAAATTACCTATGATGTTGATGTAGATTCTAGCATTCATTCTTTTCTACATTGGTGTTTAGATACTGATTTCTCCTTTGGAATGACGCATGGATTTTGCTTTATGCACAATCGTGATAAGCATGTGTTGAAGATCATGCAAAGCTGTGTAATAGCCTTGATTATATCTTTAGCATTTGTTTCTGGATGCAGTCCATGATTTCTAGAGCCCATGCTGAAGTTAAAGAGTTGCATCAATCAATTCAGCTGTTAAAGGCTGAAGGTGAAAAGTTGGAGGTAAAACAATATCTCATTTGCTACGGAAGTAGTTTTATAGAGCTTGTAATATTTAATTTTCAATTATTTCATGCATTAGCAGTTTCTATGATAGCTGAAAAGCCATAGAAAAAAATCATTAACCCTTGAAATATTTGGAGTTAAAAGAATGGTCAAAAGGTATATGAAAGATTAAACACCATGAGCTGAAGGCTGGTTTCCAGTTAAACACCATTGTGATGCTTTCCTGCCATGGAAATGAGAACCCATTTGCCACTGCAGTTAAGCTCATGTCTGACAACTTGGATGGTGGTGGGGATGTGGGTGAAGTCTGTGTAACAATAATCGCCAAGACTGCCTTTGACTTTCTTCCTTCTGTGTTGGCTCCATTTCTAAGCTTGATGGTTGAATCTTCATCTTGCATCTTGAGCAAGTCTACTACTCGGTCATCAAGCAGAAAATGGCCTTTGCAACCCACATTCTTCACCATTCACATACGACAGAAATATTCATTTTCAATGTCTTTCCTCCTCTTCATGGAAATATCAACTTCTTTCTCCCTAACTTCTTTAATCTCTATCTCAGTTGTTAATTTTCCTTAACCATTTTTGGTTTATTCTCCAACACAAAGGGTGTGGTTCTTGATTACTAAACCTTCAAAAGTCAGTAATTCAACTTTCTTTGCCCAAGAACAAGAAAGAAAGTCATGTTCTTCTTAAAATCCCCTGTTCTTCCCCTCTTCTTCTGGTTATTTCTCACCTTTATTAACAGAATTTCTCCCCTCAACAACAGATGATGGTTTCCTGTTTTTCATCTGAAATAGAGAATTTTTTAGATGTAAACCATATATGTTTTTAATTTTGTCAGGTGTAGACCTTGTTCAGCTAGGTGCAGGCCTTGCTCAGTAACAACTTTCTCTAATTCTCGCACCCGGTTCTCCATCATAATTGGCAATTGTACCAATTTGTTAGGAACCAATAGTTGAAAATAAAAAAGGAAAGATTTTTATTAAATAGCAGAGAACAAAAAATAGGGGGGATCTCTCCTTCAAGGATTTCCCTTCACAAAATATTTCTCTTTTCTCAGAGTCAATGCTCAATTTACATTAACAACAAATTTGCATGTCTCCAATCATTCTTCCCCAATTTATTTGTAACTAACCCCTCTAACTAATTGACTAGCCCAATAATATTCTAACTATCTGAACAAACTTCTTATTATATGCTAACAGCTGTCCCATGATGCTCTTACATTTTTTGAGTATCTGGACTTCAAGAATGAAGAGAATGGATAATTTTATTGATGTTACTGATAGTGGATACGTAGGAGGTGGATTTTCTTGAACATGAAACGTCTTTGATTGGTGCACTATCTGAATATAAATTAGTTAATTTAGATCATTTACTATGTTATTTTTAATACGTTGGAACTATCTGAATATAAATTAGGTAATAAAGATTTTTTACTGTTATTTTTAACACAGGACAGGTAATGTGACGTGAAATTGCTTTTGTGATTATGAATTGTTCATTTCAACTAAAACAATGAATATATAACTTTTGTGTTGTTGTTGAATATATTGTAAATTTTACTGATTTTTAATTTTACTTAATTTGATGCAATTTGACTAGGGATTTAGTAGTGACTCATCGACCTAGTACTTTGACTAGATAAATGATCAAATTCTTGTAACTACATAACAAATGTGATTTAGAGATTGTTATAGCGCTAATGACTTTACACTTTCCCTTTTATGTCATTGGGTTGGGTTGGCCTACTATGAATTTGAGATAACCTATTAGGCAAGGGTATGGACTAACCAAACAGACTTTAAAAGTATATGTTAGACGAATGAATACGAGGGGAGATAAGTGGGTGTTGGATATTTCACGGGGTTAATTAACCCACAGGTAAAAATAACCCTCTTGGTCCAGCAGGGAGGGTTATCTCTCTATTTTGTGTGATAGACTGGAAAATCCAGTGTCGATGGAGAGTGCTCCTTTGGGTACAATTGTGTACTTTTCTTTTGTTCTTTCTTGCAGTAAAAATTACCTTGGAAATACTTGACTCTTTGGTTTAAAGAAAGGATCATAAAATAATCTCTTCACTTTGATTGCTATTTTTTATTCAAATATTCTTGTATTTTGTTATACTTGTTTTCAGAAGAGTGCATTACATGCGGAAGAGCAATTCTTACATGGAAGGACAAAACTCAGGTTCGTAACTCACGGATGATGAGCCATGACATTGATTTGTTATTCATGCATTGATAACAGTAATTTATTAATATTTATAATTTATAATAACAGACAAGCAGGAAAACAGATCCGAAATGTAATTAACTCAGCATACAAAATTGAAACACGAGCACAAGGTAAGCAAATTATAGTAATATATTTTATAAGAATACCAACATAATAAGTTGGTAATTGGACCTAGTGCTTTTGAGTTTTTAATGATTTGGCTTGTTTTTTGGTATGCTAGGTTTGAAAGATATCCTTGGAGAATTCCCTAAAAGGGAAGCATCTCTTTTTCGATCACAGGTAATTATTCTGTTGGCAGAATCCCGTGTCTCATTGTTTAGGTTTAGATGAAAGTTTTCAAGAGCTTATTAGCCCATGAAATGGCATTGTCAAAAATGTAAATTTTTTTACTTTTCTTTAAACATTCTTAAACGTGAAATGATTGTAGCTATAATATATAATAATTTAATGCACACTTACTAGACCCAATCAAGGGATTAACTTATTTAGATCTGTTGAGCTTTATCCGAATGTTATTTTCTTTTTAAAATTGAATACTTGCACATATTTAAATTAAAAGAATGCTGTAAATAACTAACCTAATCCCAAAATCATGGGATTTACTTGTATAGATTTGTGATGTAAATCCAAGCTGAGAGACAATCTTGAAACATTTTTCTCCATCATATTTTGATTCTTAAGTTGATATCAAAGCCCGCATTCTGTTGGCTTTAGCATTACAAAAGCACAAAGCCCCTCTAGCTGCCAGTCTAACTGTCCAAGTCACTATTGAAGTCGGTTTAGTATTGGTGTTAGTTGTCTTAGTCAACCAAGGATCTCCAATTGACTAACGTATTGTGCATTGTCAGTCTTCATTTAATAATGAGACCTCATGTATGTTTTTGCACCGAACTTCTCCAGCATGTGCTCCTCTGGTGCTGTTTCCGTTGCTTATGTCATAGATCTCATTGTTGATTCCAATCTGTTTGCCAGAGCCGGAGTATCCGTTGCTCATGTCCTCACATGAACCCTTTTTTGTTTTTTTTGGGCCTCCATAGCTTCTAAATTTGAGTTGTTTGGCTCCATCTTGTTTGTTACCTTGTATGGGTTAGAGATTTGAAAGGGAGGGGAAGGGAAATGAAGGAGGAGCTAAAATCCCTCCCTATTTTTTTTTCTCACCCCTAATAGTGGAGGAACTGAAGGGAATAGAAACTGGTTTATAATTTTTGAACAGTGTATTGTAGATTGTATTGAGATTATATTTCTATCCTCTATTGCAGTTTATGAACTATGAACTATTGGTATATAACAGAAATAATGAAATAACGTGCTTATTTTCATAGGTTCATTTAATTTTTTATTGGAATCCTTCAGTGTAAGGATTGGTTTGCATCCAATTTTCCCAGTTTCAGTCAATTAGTCAGTCACATTTTTCTGTTGATATATTAAGATCACTTGGTTGGAATATGCTACCTCAATTCCAAGAAAATAATTCAATTTCAGTTCCCCCGACCCCTATTTGCAGCTGAATGTTTAACGAAGAGGTGTGTTCTTGACTTTTTCTATAGCCAAACTCCCTCATAGTTTTTGCAAACCTTCCAAACCATGCTTCAGCATTGGTCATAAAGAGCTTTTTGTAGCCTGCACATAATTTTTTCCAATCTCTCAAAACCTGATAGAATGTTCATATTGATTTCCTTATCTAGATCTGCATGGTGAAAAACATTTTTGACATGACATTGGAGGAGCTGCCAGCTTTAATGCATAGCTTAGAAGAGAAGAATTCTTATAGTATTCATTTTCACAACAGAGGCAAAACTCTCTAATAATTATTCCCAAAAGCTTAGGTTTAAATTTAGGGTTTAGGATCCTTAAAAGATAAAGTGTAGGTGTATCCCTTGACCACAACCTTGCCTTGTATCTCTCCAAATACTCAACAGCTTTGTGTTTTAAGATGAAGATCCATTTGTGGCGAACAATATTCTTCCTTTTGGGTTTATCAACAATTTCCTATATATTGTTTTTCTCCAAGGCTTTAGAAACATCGTTAGCGATGACTATAGAATTGAAACTTCACTTTTCTGAAGGAATCTGAGTGTATTCTGGTGTTGCCTAACTGATGCCTTAGTAAACTTATTCCTCCTTCCTTGGTCTCTCATGTGTTAGCACCTTTCACTCCCTGGCCTCTCATCACTTGTCATTGCTATTCATACTTCGTGTTGAAGGAGCACCCTATAGAAAAATTAGTTGACTTATATCTTGTTCCAGTGTCTCCACTTACTTTGATCCTGCTTGAATTTTTTGTTTATCGTCTATAAGGCTGCATAAAGGTATACCTAACACTCACCCGATTTATAGTTTCATAGATTATAATTGTTTTTCCTCCCATTGTGCTCTTATTTCCATTTTATCCTCTGTAACTATTTCAAGACTGTTTAGGAAACTTTTTTACATCTATAGGATGGAAACAGGTTTTGATTGATGATACGACAATCATAGAATCCAACCACTCTTGGGTTTGTCCCCTCCCCTCTAGGACACCTATAGATGGCCGTATCTAAGTCTTTATTGTCAATGTTAATCTAGTGCCTGGATAGGTTGTTCAAAAGCACTAATTGTGGCTTGGTTTACATTGTTTATTGTATCTTTTTTGAATATTCTCATGTACCAAACCAAATGGGTATTGGTGTGTGTTGTGGAAAACCGTTTATGACAGAAAAAAATACACAAAGAAGAATATCGATCTGTGAGAAAAGAATAAAACTGAAGAGAAGATTTTTCCAAGAATTCTGTCTATACACATTTGAGAGAGAAAGAATTATTGGAAAAATCTGCTTTTTTTAACTCACCTGTAGATATTCTTTCTATGTAATTTTTTGTCATAAACGTTTTTTCACAACAGTGTTATTCAACTTCCATAATTTTTACATGTATTCGTGTCACCTTCCAAGATAATCGCTACTGCACTTCTCTGGTGGAATCAGACTTGGTCTTACTTGCCTATTTCTTGTCTTGTCTTGTCCTTCCACCTTTGTTCTTAATTTACACGTGCTTCGTAATGGATGTTATATTTCCCGATAATGTTTTGTAATATAAAAGGATTGTTGCCTTGAACATGGCTCGATCCCCTGGCTTCGTTATCTTAGCTTGTGTGCTTCTTGTTTGGTCCAATCGAGATACTTAGTAGACAAGTGTTTGAGCTTCAGTCTGGTTTACGTTCAAAATTTGGAATAATAACTTTGGTTAAAAAATTAACTAATACTCTGCTGTCACGTTGACGACTTTCCATCAGTTGTATTTAATGTAACAAATTTCCTTATGTGGAGCATTGCAAGTTTTAACAGCTATTATAATATTAACATTGATTTAAACTTTTTACTTGTCTGGTTGATAGGTTTCCCAACTTACTTCTGAGGCAAAGAAAGAAAAAAGTACCTTGACCAAGGAGATCTCCAAAATTAGCAACTATGGCATCTCGGTTTGAGAGACTCTGCTTCGGCATTCTATAATTTATATGCATCTGAGTTTTCTGATCAAGAGCATTGTGTCTGGTGATCTTTCCAGCTTTACCAGGACTAACAAAATTCTGTTGTTATTATTATATACGTAATATTTTAAATTCCTTCGGTTTGCGAAGTTTGCCTGAGAGGAAGGCATCATGGCCAGAGTAAGAGAATGTGAAGGAAAAAGCATCGAGTGACATAACTTCACGGAAATGAGTTTTTGTTTGGTCTCTTCACAATTTATAAACTTCAATAGCTACGGTAACATTTTATTACAGCACATCGGTGTGACCCATTTTACACACACATATATAAAATATAAAGTAACACGCCTCTTCGTAATTTTTTTCAACACACGTGAATGTAGTCTTTGAAAGACAGAAAAATACATGCTATATGTCCCAACTCATTGTCTTTGGTCATAATTTTTACCATAACTCAATCTTAAAAGTAGAGAATCATGATGCGCGTATCCATCGCAGCGATTAACATATAAGAAAACAAAGAGAGTTAATCATTGATGCCATAAAAATATCGTCTATTAAACAATTGATTATAGCTAAAAGGACAACCTAGTGTTTTTCTAGTTATACAAGTATTATCCTATTGATTTTGGTCGTAACCTTTTTGAAGCCCTAGTTCTAGATAATTATTTCTATTTCACATTACAATGATATATTCAGTCTCAAATTTCTTAATAGCAATATAGGGTAACAACATTCATATCTCACATGTAGGTAAGTAACAAAGACAGTATAAGTATACCATATATCATTACACAATTCTATAATTTTATATAGCTCAAAAGAAAACAATAAATCATCTAATATGAATTTGTGTAATTTTGCACAACAATAACAAAATTATTAAATGATTTTTAATTACCTTAATTGTTATTTCTTATTTTATCACAACTCTTAAAATTTTTTAATTCAATCAACCTGAATACCAAACTGGAAGATCTTATCCGTTTTTGTAATATAACTTACTAATTTATTGGTAGGAACGAGCACGTGCTTCAACTTTTCTTTTTCTTTCCCAATTACGGAAACTATAAAGAGTGAAACAATATAATTATTTTACGAATTTCATAGTAAAAACAAAAACATCAAATTCGCGACAAATATTAGTGTTATATATACGCGACTATATAAAAGGAAAGTCGCAAAATTTATACGTTGTTCGATGTAGTAGATTATAGTAAATATTATATAATATTTATTTATATATGTAAAAAAATGATAGAATTTTTTTAATTAACATATTTCTTTTTCTTTTAGTATTATTGTTATTATAATAAAAAATTAAAAAATTATATTAACAAATATATTAATATAATAAATGAAATTATTAATAATAAATAAACTTATTTGACTTTTTATTTATTTTTCATTTTTTAATCTAAAATAATTCTATTTTTCATTCTCTCTTTATTTCTTTTCTTTTCTTTTTTTCTCATTTTCTAAAATTCACTCGTCAAAATAAAACAAATGAACTTGAATAACTTCAACTTTTAATACACTCAGGGTCTACAGATTTTTCTTTCATAAAAGCATTCAAATAAATTAAGAAAATTTTCTTTTTATGAAGAACATTCAAAACCTACAAGGAAAGTTTCCATTTTCAGGAGTGTTTTTTTTTTTTTTTTTTAATATAGTAGCCGAAGTTATTTTTTCATAGGTTTTTACCGCAGATCATTAAGACATATAAGAACATCATTGTATTTGTTTGCAAATATATTTGCATTTTGTCCCCAGGAAATTTAAAACTGAATCATATTTTTCCCGAACACCCGCACAATTGGCAAAACGTTCATCAAATTGTTGTATTTTTGTAAAAATAGTATAACTTCCTAAAAATTTATGACACTTTTTTCCTAAGGATCTCCGCTGCATGTTTAGTGTTATGTAAATATTTTAGATAATGAAAACATAGAAAATTACAAAAAATTGACTCATTTCATTGGCTTTCCTAGAACATCATATTTGCATAGGTTTGGAGATATGTAAACTTTCTTAAAAGCAAACAATTTTGTATGTGTAATATGGTGCTCACCTTATACGAAGCAAAACTAGTCTCACCATCTTTAGTGCTTTGATTAGTAAGAAATAAATAAAAAGTGAGACTTGAGGCCAAATTTTAATACAACTTTCATATTTTTTTTCCCAATATCTTAAAATAACTCTTGATGTCGGATTTTTGGGAAAATATAGGTAAAGTTTATCCTTAATATACTAATCCAAACAACCATATTTAATAATTTTAAAAATAGTATTTTTTTCTGTTTTATTTATTGTAAGCTAAATACCTTAAATATCTATAAGATTTTGTCGTATTAGAATACTAAAATCTCATCATCTTCTTAATTTATTACAATAAATTTATAAAGAACATAATTATCTAATTGTCACAATTTTACTCATAATATTTGTATTATAAACTAATCACAATTAATTAGGTTACAATTTGTTAGATCAAGATTTAAATTTTAATTCACAGTGAAACTAAAGAGGGTCTCAAAATGATAGGGATTATAGGCATGATGAACTACCAATTTTTTAATTCCTAATATAATAAATAAATAAATAATTTAAAAATATTAATTGAAAATTTATAAAAAATAATTGACTTTGAGTAATTAACTTAAATCAAATAGGCTTGATTTCAAGGATAAAATATCAACCTGTTTATGCTTCGAATGTTTGAAGTTGAATTTTTGCTATAATATTGAAAGAAAAGTGGGTACAATTATTTCTTTATTTCTCCAACTTTACTTCACAAGTAAATGGATCAATTTTTTCATAACAAGATCTTAATGTTTCTAACTTCATCTTTGGGTCTGAAATTACACCAAATGCAAGTACATATGCATTTTATCCTCAAATTTTCAACCATATCCCTTACAACTTCATCTTCATCTTTTACACTTTCCATTAAAAGACACTAAATTTTCCAAACTTGTAAAAAATACATATTAGAAGTAGAATAATTTGTAACATAAACTAAAGTAGTTATATTATAAAATGACAACAAGAAATACTGCTCCTTTTTGTTCTTTTCCATTCTTTTTCAAAAGGACAATACTTATAATTTTCATTCATTAGTTATAAGTTTACAAAAACATGTTGTTAAGAGCACTTTGAAGCATCAGATAAGTTAAATTCCACCTTGTAGAACAGAACCCACTTAAAATATCAATGTCACCAAAATTTTGAAGGCATTATTTGAATTTAATCATTCTACTCTTTGAATCCTTAGCATATTTAATGTTCTCCCTAATTTGATCCAATGCATTATCAAGTACCTTCAATCCTTCTTGAACAATCAAATTTAAAATGTGTGTACAAGTGAAAGAATTTACTATCAGATATCAACCAATTTTGTAAAACAATTTGAATTTTTAATGTCTTTTGCAAAACATCATTACTAAAAGCATTATCCAAAGTAATAACAAAAAGTATTTTTCTCTATTCCCTAATCATGCAAAATTCATTTATCTTCTTAGACAACTTAAATCCAGTATGAGGTGGAGGAAAATGAAAAAAAGTTAAGAATCTTGCTACTAAACTTCTAATTTAAATCAACATAACAAGTTGTCAAACTTATATAACATTTAGTAGAACAAGATGGCCATAAATAAGAAGTTAAACAAATCCTATTACAAATGGTAGTCAACTCTTCTTTAACTATATTCATTTCTTTCATAAATATTCTCAATACATCAATATTAGTAGTATTCCTAAAAACTAACATTGCATCAAGATTCAAATAATTTATCCAAAGTCTTAAGCTTTGGATACTCAACAAATTTAAAAAGTAAATCATGTCGGATAATTAAATTAACACACAACTCATGAAACACCATTTGATATGTTTTTTTTTTCAACGTAAACATCTCTTAGCATGTCTAAAATCATTTTACCCCCATCTTTAGTTTTAATATTGTCACATTTTTCAATATGACGCTTTAAGTGAGAAGTTCTGTATCTTTTGCCACTAATTACATATTTTGTGTTACAACCATTACCCATATCAATCTTAGTAAAAACTTATAACAAACAAATGTTTTAGATTTATCCCTTTTTATGTCTAACTTAACATTTTCAGATTCATCGCTTTTTTAAACATGTTGAAACTTAACCTCATTCTCAATTTCATGCTCATTGAAAACATCATCAAGACCACAAGTAGGTTTACTTATTGAATCATTCATTTCTATTATTGTCCAATTCTGTTTAAAATTAAAAAAAAAACTTTATAATTTTTTCTTAGTCAGAGATTTCAACCAAAGCACAAATAATGAAAAACATAATAATAAGTGAGTCATAAGAGAGAAAAATACTAAGAGAAAACAATGAAACCCTAAGAAAGAGCAATTAACAAAGATAAAAGAGAGAGAAAAGTACGAGGTATATCTAATTTTTACCTTTCGGACAACGAAGAAAGGTGAGCAAGGAGGAGAGGAGCTTGTACTTGAGAAAGAATAGTGTTTCCTATAATGCGTGAGAGTGATACATTTTAAATTCTTTTTTCACATATTTTCACCTTATATGTTATCTTTGTGACTAATTCTATTATACTAAAAATAACTTTTTTTATCAATTAAGCGGGTCATGGGTTGACCTTTGTCTCACGAGTTAGCCCGACAGGTTGGCTCGCTTGGCGAGACGGCCGACAGATCGAAAATACCAAGTATAGTTTACATGATATGACATTTGGAATGCCAACTTTTAAGATTTTTGTTTGATATAAAAATCAAATCTATGATTTTTTATGATAACAAATTTAATTAAATTTTAAAATATTTAACATGGGTGTTAACTGTGTCATAAGAAATATGTTGATAAACATGTCATCATCTAGTGCTCATTATACCAAACCAATTGGGTATTAAATGCTCTATGATTATAAGTTGAATAAATCAAAATATGAAAAATAAAAGAAATCTCATAAAAGAATATACGTGCAACAAGCATAATTCAAAATACTATATATTATAGAATAGAAATATACTATATATTGCAATATGAATCAAGTAAACCAAACAATAGAAGAATATAAAATATAAAGACTTTCCAAAAAAAAAAATAAAGAGTATCCAACTATATTATATTTGTCCAAGATATGTAAAAGGAAATATTCTTCACTAACAGTCATATTTACATAAAAAGGAAAACATACAATAAATTTACAAGGAAAATATTTGAACTAGTCAATTAAAGAACATCTAAGCATACTAAAAGGAGAGTTTACGCAAAGAAAAATATCAATAATATTATATTATTGAAAAAATATTTCCACAAAATATTAAAGATTAGGATTTCAACGATCATATCTTGAAGCCCATAAAAGGAGGACCTCATTGAGTGAAGAGAACACAACAACTACAACACATTCTAATTAGCCTTTTGTTCTATCTTCTTATTGGGTGTATTCTTTTAAAAGATTTAAGAGACAAAAACCATTTTTATATCATTGTGAAGTAAGCTCTTACTTAAGAGTATTCATTATTTAACCTCTCTGTGTAAGTTATTTCAGTAAATAAAAAGAATTCATAGTTATATCTTTCACCCAATGAAGTACAAAATTATTGGTTAGGAGTGCTCATTATTATCCATGAGAGTTTTTATTTTTCAAAATGTATAGTACTAATCTTTCTAAGTTTAGTTGGATAATTATATAATTTAGTATTTATGTAGTTTGACATTTAAGTAGTTTAATTGTTAACTAGTTTAGGTTTTATTTAGTCGGGAATTCTAGATAATTTAGCTATATTTTGAATTTTTTGTGTTATGTTTTATCCAAAATTTGTATGTAGATTTTTGGTTAAAAGAAAAGGCAAAAAAATAATAAAAAAATGCAAAAATTCATCGGACTTAGTACTCACTTAACATAAATTTACGTTTGTTGGTGCTATGTTTAACATAAATTTATGTCGATTAAGGTACCAATCAATGAAAATTTTTGCATTTTTTTTAATTTGTGAAACCCTTATACATTTGGTCCTTGAAATGTCTAACATAAATTGATGTTGGTATTGTATAGGTCCGATGTAAAATTACATCAATCCAACATAAATTTATATCTCCTGTAACATCAACAATGGCGGATCTTCTTGGGAGTTGAGGGGTCGTGACCCCCCCCCCAAAATTTTGTAACTCCCATGTAATTTTTTATTTTGACCCCCAAAACTTAATGAACATTTAATATTTTTACTTGTATATTTACAATTTTATCCTCTCGAGTCCCTCATCAGCTTTGTAACTCTTATATAATTTATGATTTTGTCCTCCTCAAACTTAATGATCATTTAATATATTTAAGTATATATTTACAATTTTATCTTTTCACCATTTCATCTTCTTACTTCATTTTATATTTATTTATTATTTATTAATAATATATTATTTGGCCCCTCCAAGATTAATGGTCAAGATCCGCCACTACACATCGTATCTTAGTTAGACATAAAAAGTCCAAAATAATAACGCAAAAAGTATTTTCTATACTAGTTATTGAACTTGATTAATTTTTTGCTTGAGATTAAACCAAAAGAACAAGAACAATGATGATGAGAAGTTATTATTAGATTTAGAATCAAGGTGAAAATAAATTAAAATTCAATGAAAACCATTAATAATACACTAAATTATCTATTTGGGTTAAACAAATAAGTTTTTTTTTTATAGAATATATATATATATATATATATATATATATATATATATATATTGTTTTAGTAAAAAATTGCAAGATTTTTTATTAGATCCGAGTAAGTATAAACTTGTCTTTGACCTAAACCTTAAGGTCATTTTTATTAAGTTATTACGAGTCGGTTTGGACTCTAATATTTTATTATTATGTACATTAAATGACTTGACTCTCGTCAAGATTTGGGATAACAGTTCTTAATTATGGTGAGATTCTTGAAATTACGTGATTTTTATCTCCCAAAAATTAATCATTAAAGTAAACACCTTATACCCAAACCTAAGGATCAAACAAGAATCGAGGTCAATGATTTGGACATATCATAAACCCTCAACCTTGAGGCAAAGATGTTGAAGCTTAAGCACTTGTCCAAAATGATCATATTATCAATAACTCTCTTTAAAAGGTTGACCACTAGAGTAAAAAAAGACTAAGGCTAGTGATTGAACACTACACAACCCCTCATTCTCAAGATAAAGACGCTAAGACTTAAAATCTTGTAAAAAAAATTATTATAATATCAATAACTCTCATCAAATCAACTCATAGGATGACAAGTCGATGTTGATCATGTCATGGATTTAATTAAAGGATCTCTTGTGACATGTCGAGGACGTCATTGGAGTTTCTTGGCAACTATGGTGTGGATAATGCCTTGGATCTCAATGAAGGATCTCTTGTGACATGACTATGTCTCGTATCTCAATAAAATATCTCTTGTGACATGTCAGGATTTCATGGGATCTTTTAGTGACTATGATGTGAATCATGGCTCAAATTTCAATAAAAAATCTCTTTTGGCATGATCATGTCTCACATCTCAATAAAAAATCTCTTAGTGGCATGTTTGGGACTTTATGGGGTCTCTTGGTGACTATAGTGTGTGTCATGCCTCACATTTCAATGAAACCATGTCTTGGATCTCAATAAAAGATTTCTTATGGCATGTCATGGACCTCATGGGGTATCTTGATGGCTATGGTGTGGATCATGCACTGGATCTCAATGAAAGATATCTTATGACATGATCATACCTTGAATCTCAATAGAGGATCTCTTGTAAAATATCTCATAAAATCTTAAAAATTTGTCATTTTAAATAATAAGAAAAAAATTAATATTAGATTTATTTTAAAATATTTTACTAAAATTATGATAATTTTGAAATGCAGAGAATAAAAAATAATTGTATTCTTTAAAAATATATAATGATAATAATTTAGAAGAGATAATGCAAAATAATTTACTAACTAGTAAAAAGAGATTCTATTTTTCTTTTCAAAAGTGTTGCATTAGCATGTGATAAAGTAACAAATTTAAAGATATTTTAAAGAAAGATGAAAAACAAGAGATACACAATAAATAAATAAATAAAATAAAAAAATAAAAGAGATAAATTTGTTGACTTACACTCGGAAAAAAATCCAACAAGTAAATAAGCATGAGAAAGAAAGACTGAGTTCCTTAAAGTAGAAATGACACACATACAATCTAGTGACTCGAGTTTGACTCCTGGTAGGACTCTCTTGCACTTGTTTTCCATTGATGACATTTTCAAAAACTATATGGCTCCCATTTTTGGTTACTTGGCATCAAGATCGCAACCGTTGTTTTCTTGTATATGTCATTGCATTGTGGTGATGATAGTGCCGCAAATTTTCTTTAAATAAGAAATGGATCAGAGTAGGAAACATTTTACTATTTTCCACAGGCAACATCAAATGTTCTAGCAAAAAATTGTAAGAATTTGGACTATATTTGAGTGAGTAAAAACTCACCTTTGACCTAAACCTAGATATCTCTTTTATTAAATTATTACAAATCAAGTTTAACCCTAACGAGATTTAGATCTTGATATCATGTCATTATACACATTAAATGATTTAATTCCCACACCCTTGGATCTTGAATAACAATTCTTAACAATGGCGAGATTCTCAATATTACGTAATTTTCATACCTAGAAAGTCAATCACCAAAGTAAACACTTTATAGGTATACCCAAACTTAAGGATAAAAAAGAATCAAGGTCAATAATCTAAACATAATATATATATATATATATATATATAATTTTACGTTATTACCAACTAATATGTTCTTATCATACTCTCACTTTAAGATTTTAACATGACTACAAAAAATTCATCGAGTTTACTTTGTAATTTCTTTCCTTCCATATTTATCCTTACATGATGTCATAACATATAAGGTGTTGGAAACGTTACAAAAAGTAATATAGAGGTCAAAATAATTGTTCCACTCAACTATATGTTACTTATTACTCATGTATTGGATGAAAGCGGTTGCCATGATCGAAGAGCGGAAATGGATTGGAAAATTGTAGAGATCAAAGGGAGAGAAAGGGGGAATACAAGAAGAAAAAGAGGTTGGATGAAGAAGAATGGTGAAACAACATACTTAAAAAAGATAAAATTAAATATATGATATAAATTAAATTTATGTCGAATTATATGAGATCTGGCATAAAGAGTTGATTTTAATTTAAAAAATACTACAACATTTTTTATTACATTGAATACTGACTAATACGATAAAGAGAAAATTTAACATAAAAATCATATTTTACACTAATAAAATTTACTTTTAAATTTATATTATTTATAGAGTTTAAGATTACATTAATTATCTTTTCTCCAATTATGTCTCCATCTTTTTAATTATATTTATTATATAGATAAGATAATATATAATTAAAAATATTTTTGAAGAAAAAATATTAAGATAATAAGGATATTAATAAAAAAATTAACAGATTTATTAAAAATAATGAAAGTTAATACATACTTGAATCTATATAATTCAATGTAAAAAATTATATATTTTAAAATAAATAAAATAATAAAAAGAAGTAGTAATCAGATAAAAATAGAAAATATAATTCATACTAATTTCAAAATGTTGAAAAAACTTCGTTGGGCTATGTCCTAGATTGCCCCTCGCCCTATATCCATGTTTTTCTCTCACCTTCTTCTCACAGCTTAGGTGCGTGCAGAGTACACATAGGGACATGCAAACGCACACATACATAGAAAATGGAAATGATAAAACCAAGACATTGACCACCGCGTGTAGTAACTTTAGTGCCATTGTCATCAACATCTATGTCTCTACCCACAACGCCCCTAAGCACAATTATATGCAGCACAAATTTAAATATAAAAAATGAGCAACATTGTCCCGATAATATAATAATAACAATGCTTTGAGATCATCCTTAGAAATCCGAGGAATGAACTGATACTAGTAAAATATATGTCTCGTGGTCGTTTCGTCCCATCATATCAACTTCCATCATGGACTAAATTAATTCCTAAGATTTCAAGTGCTAAGAGTTGACATTTTCTATCGTAATGATGTCCATGTGTTAAACTATTAGGTCACCCACGTGTATTCTTTTCATAATTTTGAAATTAAAAAATTAGTGCCCTCTAACTTGGTGTGTTTCTCATTGGTCCCTAGTTGAATATTTCCCATAAAATACAAAAGCATTATGGAGCAAAATCTATCCTTTGACGTTTAACTGATATTTTAAATCATCCAAGATCCTCCATACATGGACATAGGAAAAGTATAAAGTGGAATTTCTTTTTTACATCTACTTGAAAGCAAGGTGATATTCTTATATTCTTAAAGCATTCACTCGTAGTGAAAAGTTTGTAGAATATAATATAGTTGGTGGGAAAATGTTAGGAGCAAAAATATAAAGTTTTGTTTTCTTTTTTCTTATTTTATTTATTAGACAACTTGATGATATATAGATAGAGACAAAATACGAGAGAACTTGTATTTCATGAGAGAGCAATTATGTGATTAAATATTTCTAATTCTAATAGTTTTTATATGCAAGTATTTTTATCCCTTCATATATCTATATATATATATATATATATATATATATATATATATATATATATATATATATATATAAATGTACTCCTTTTATTTTCTAGTACCATAATTTAGCATCTAATTTTAAACTTTAATGCAAAGTGATTTTGTGTATGTAGTCCAACTATCTATTGTAAATGTTTTTCAAATAAACAAAATGCGAACTTTGCAAGAATATTTACACAAAACTTTGTACTTTATTACGAAATGGTGTTCTGTAGGATCTTCTAATTGATGATAGAGGGCACTTAAAAACCCCATCTGATAAGCTTTTTGTACTTCTGATTTTTATGTCATGCAACTTAGAAGTCATTCACTTTGTGGTGCTGGACTAAATAACAAGTATGAGTATAGGGGAGGGCTATATAATATAAACAATGGAATCTAAATAATTCGTATCATCTAATCTCAGAGAAACATATATATCCTTATTGAGTGTGTATGTTCTATTACTCCAGCAGCATAAATAGTAAATTAAGAACACAATCTTGAAATGATATCTAGTTTAGTTAACAAAAGATCCTACGCTCTACCTACCTGCTTGCATTCTGTGTTTGGGAGGTTAAAATACAAGTGTTAAGATGAAGTAAGTAACAGCGGTAGCTGGCATGGACAAAACCATGCCACGTATTTTGGTTGTAGAAAAATATACAGTTCATCGAATTAAAAATATTATGTGGTAGCAGCTAGCTCGCTTTAATAGTTTGCGATCGAAATGTGCGGTTGGTATTGATTTAAATGATTGCATTGAAGAATGAGAATTGACTCAGAAGTTGCATGTGGAATGAGCATTATTGCATGTATAAATATGTGTTAGATCCTACATTTGGAAAGTTGCTTGTAAGTTGGACAAGGAAAGGTAGAGGGGATGAAGAGGAGCCAAGCAAGCACGTGACTCATCTTGATGATGGATTAGAAAGAAAGGAAAGTGTGGATAGATGAAGGAGACCGCTACTGGGGTCATCATGTGTTTATTGTACCGAGTTTACTCAATCCCCAAATTAGGGTCACATGAAAGTTAGACACATGACAAGAACATGAAGGAATAAAAAGAGATGATGATGATGATGTTCATGATAATATGAGATGGTTAGCTGAATCTGATATGCTTATATGCAACCTCAAATGGATAAGACAGTTTTGGGGATCTCTAAATCACTAATTCACTAGTTACTATCTCCCTCTTTTTTCCATTTCTTTCCCTAGGCACTGTAGAGGATTTGGCCTTTGTATTCACATTACTGGCACAGTGGCACATAAAGTTCATCTCTTTCTTGTCACTTCACAAGGTCCCCAACCGTATAGGAATTGGACTAACACGAGGGTCAGACAAAGATATGGAAGAGAGAGAGAGAGAACAAGAGTGAATTTTGCTAGGTGAAACTCTAGAGAAGAAAGGGGAAAAGAGGAATTGGTTGCAGGGTAACGATGAATTTATTGTCTCTTCAAAAGCCCAACAAGAAAGTATTTGTTGGTTTCTAATAAATGGGCAGAACAGGCACAGCGAGAGAGGCCTTATCAGCTTGTGTACTTTAGAGATATTTCACAAACTACGGGTCAACACTGTACAAACTTTTGCTACAAAAATATCAACACATTTTCACGACATAAATGTATGGTCTACAAACAACCACCGCAACTGGAAACTCTACTTCGTCTAATCACTCAACTCTTCACCACTTTCTTTTTCCACCAACTTAGTACTAAAAATATAATAATACAAGATTAGACCTGCAAGGAAAATTCTTGAGTAGACTTTGATCTCTCACAAACATGGTCATTAAGATTGCAGAAGGCTCTAAGGGCATGTGTTTGAAGGAGAAAAAGGGAAACCAAAAATCAAGTTACCCAGACGATCTAACTTACGTGGTGAAAATCCTTCACTTGTATTCAATCAATAAACTTCATCATTTTCTTTGACATGGACAATAATAGAGAGGGCCTAGCAATTAAAGGCTATCAATGAATCTGAAAAAGTTATAGCAGGCTTTCTGGTACTATGAAATCTTCGCCCAAAAGGAAACCAATGCATTCAATTCATCTCAAGAGCCTCAGCTTAACCAAGAAAACCATGTAAAGAAAGAACTCAGTGAAAAGCTGAATTTCACTTGAGTAATATTTCTTATGGTAAAACTTGCTTTTCAATACTTACAATAGTGTTTAAATTATACCTTTAGCCTTTATATATGTGTCAATTGAATTAACCTTTGCGTCTCGAAGTTGGATTCCAATAAAATATTATTTTTCAATCACTTCAGTTAACCAATCTCATGCACGAAACCTACTTCATGTGTACCATGCATTATCCTCGGTAGTCTTTTTTAGAAAAAGAAACGTAAGAAAAATCAGCATGATTACTTTTGCTGATCCCATTTGTGAATATACTTCATGCTTAATTGCATAATATATACGGTTAAAAGCACAACAATTATAAGCAGATAAATACACAAGAAGTAGAGAGAAGAGCCATAAACTTAATAATTATGCCATAGATTACGGGACTATATAGTAGATACTAAAGTAGCATAGTTTTATTCACAACTTGCTTGAAAAGCCACTCATGGAGAAAGGATCATAGTAGAGAAAAACACTCAAGAAACACACTCTTTGCAAAGTTACTACACGCTATTAACACAAAACATCTTTAAGACACAAAAGTCACCTGTAATATTGTCTATTTTTTTTCTTCCTCTTCTCAGTTTTTTGTCTCTAGCTTTGTTTCCTTTCCCTCTCTTTAACACATTACATCCTTGAGAAGCTTGTACCTGCGTGTGCCGGGTCGTGGCGACGGTGTGGGACTCT
Source organism: Sphenostylis stenocarpa (assembly GCA_963425845.1). NCBI lineage: Eukaryota > Viridiplantae > Streptophyta > Magnoliopsida > Fabales > Fabaceae > Sphenostylis > Sphenostylis stenocarpa. Next base: position 1,036,167 of record OY731398.1, on the reverse strand, counting down.
TCCCCTTCTCAGAACCACTCTCTTCACGATGATCATGCTGTTTGATAATTTTCTCACCGGAATATTCCGAACGGTGGGTAGCTCCGGCCTCGTTTCCGGTCACCGGTTTCTTCGAATTGGAGCCAATATGTCTCAAGTTCTTCTCCTCGCTCTGGCACCAATCGCACAGTTCTATCTCCGGTAATTCTCCGTAGTAGTTGCTACAATACCTGAAAGACAAGATTGATTAAACTTCAACAATCCTAAACATTGAAAAGTAAAAAGGTTAAAAAAAAAAAAAAAAAAAAAACCATACATGTTCTAACTGAAGCTACACATGAAGATAAAAGCTAGCATGAGTATGGGCATGATCGTGGTTTGTGTAGGATGGTTGCGAAGACAATAGAGGTGGTGTGAAAATTAAAGATGATTGTGATATGATAAAGGAAGATTGGAGTAGATGATGTGTGTGATTAAGTGAGCACGTGTGTGCGTGTGCGTGTGTGCGTGTGAGTGTGAGTGACGGGGTAAAGGGAATGGGAGTGATGATTGAGAAGGAGAAAGGGAGCATACGAGTGCTGGAAGCGATGACGGCATTTGTTACAGCGAAAAAGCTTGTCGGGGAAACCCACGTCGCCGCACATGCAGCAAACGGTTTGAAGATCCACCATTGTTTTTGGTGTGCACCGAGACGAAAAGATAAAAAAAGAAACCAATTTGAAAGGGGTGAGAGAGAAAACGGACCCAGGAAGCCAAAGAGCACACACGAACACACAGAAGAAAAGAAGAAGAAGAATATGATCACTGTGAGGAGAGAGAAAGGAGGCAGGTTAAAGAGGGGAGAGAGAAATAGAGATAGGAAGAGTCTATACTTTATATAGAGAAAGATTACCGGTGCGCACGTTGAGTCGGTGTGTGAAACTGATATATAAATTATTTTTCATTTATAAAATGAAGAAAAAATTCTATTGGATCTTCTCTCGCACTTATATCTCTTAATTAAATGTTACAAGATTCGAATTTTGATGATGAAAAAAATACCATAATTATAACCTAAAGAGAGAAATAGAAAAATATTGATTCACAGGTAGACCACAGGTTGCTCGCAGTCATTTTCAGTTAGGGCAGGCAGCCATGGAGAGAGAGAAAGAGTGCGTGGAAAAGACAGTTATGACCCATCGCTGAGGTTGTTTGATTATCATTTCTTACCTATCTTTTATGTATTTCTTTCTTTCCTTTTCATCAGCTTTTGTCCGGTTTCTGGATTTTGGAATTGGCAGATAAAATTGGTAAGTTCGTCACCAGAGGCTGTACCCATGTCATCACCCTTTCACTCCCACGCAAATCACCGTTTCGATAACTACCGATGCAACCCAAACCAACACTTTATTATTAGTAATAATCATAGGACCCAAGATTTAACACGTTCACAACTTTCCCATGCCTATATTTCACTCCACTTCCACTTATTAATATATTTTTTAAAAATAAAATGTCACAAACAAATTTTCAATATTTTACCTAACCAATATACAATGACATGGATGCTAAGTGGATGTTTTTTGCTACATCTAAAAATAAAAATAAAAAAATTGAAGTCCCTTTGGGTTTATCATCTTTACTTTAACGTATCTTCTTCACTCTAACATTTGGTAGACTTCCTTAGTAATCGAAAAGAAATTTCATGACATGGAGATAATAATAATTTTTTTACATAAATATGTCATTATTTCATTTCATTTTATTCCCTTCCGATACACTCAATTCTGGGATACGTCTCTTGGTTGAATTGAATCGATTAATTATAGTCCACAAGCTAAAACAACAATCAACCAAATCATATTAAGATGTGTAATCTGGTGTGGATTTAAAATAATATAAAATATAAGGTTAATTATGATTGAACAAAATAAACGGGATTTTATGTGTCTTCTAATGAGTGATGAAAGATAGAACAAAAAAAAAAAAAAAAATCATCTCCAACTACTTGGATATGTGAATGGCGACAGCCATATCCGCAAATCCCCAACAACAGACAATTACCTGGGAATCTTGGAACCCAAATTCCATCACAGTCAGTACATCCACCTTGTCTTGAGAAGGACAATTTGCAAACACCAACTATTTTCACAATGCATAAAACTTTCACAAAATTTTACCTCTTCTAATTATACACTTTGTTAAATTTGTATCAACTATAATTTTCTTTTATAATAAATTTTATTAAGATTACTTTTTATATCATATTTGATATAGCCAAATATAATCTACATCTCAATTATATATTATAAAATAATTACATATTTTATATATAAATTTTATATAAGAGTCAATAAAAAATACAATATCATAAATAAATAAAAATAGAGTAAGAATCAAGAAAAAACAAGTTAAGACATAAATAACTCTTTTTTCTAATAACATTTAAAGCTTCAATTTCAGACATAATATGTTCATTGATCTAAAATACTCTGTATATATATTTATAGACATTTGATTTACACCTTTGGATTGGGTTGGAGGTGAGTTTGCAAATAAAACGACCCATGACGACGATTTTCATATGTATAGTCGGAGACAGAGGAATGGGAAATTTCGAATCCTTTAATTCTGGCGCTGACTTGAAGGAGTTGAAGAAAACAACTTGATTACTAATTAATGACGTGATTAAACAAAATTCATAGTTGAAATAAAACGTATTAAAGGTTTGTACATATGGTGGAGTGGAGTTGAGGTAAACGCTTTAACTCTTTTGGATTTTGTTTAAGCGCAATTCTTTAATCATAGTGGACGACTTGGAAACCATGGCGTGCCAGATTCAATTAGTTAATAAGAAGAAATTGGCGCGTGTGTCTCGTCTCGTCATATTTGGCATGGTTTTTCAAAATTCAATTAAAATTTAAATACATGTCTGCAAAAATCGACTTTCAAATTTTTAAAATGGAGAAATTAATTCGTTTTGAAGTAAGCAACGTAGATTTGTTTGATTCTGAATGAAAAAAAAATAAAATAAAAATAAAAAGGGGGAAAAGCACTGAGGCATATATGAGGCAACAATAGATGCTCCATCCAAGAAGGTGGAGAGTTCCATAAACTTAACTCAGCATTGGATGCCCCTTTCTTGGCCCCCAAATAATCTCCAACTTTGCCTCTCTCGCTAAGATAAGAGAATATAAATATATAATAATTATATAAAAATATTAATATAAGGATAGAGTTTTTTATTTAATATTATTAAATTGAAAGATAAATGTTTCTTTCGTGTTGAGCAAGTGAAACCAAATTGCTCTCAAAATTGCCTCAGAATACATGCGAATCATTGGAAAGAAAATACAAATTAGGATTTGGCAACACCACCAACCAAACACGTATACACAATTACTAGTGTAAATGATTGGATAATCACAAGTATTACATAATAACAAGTTGAACAACATATTAAAAAAGAAAAAAACACCATTTATTATTCAAAAATGTTGGGTTCAAAATGGTATAAATAGCTTATGTTATATTTTTCCTAATGAATTGTTCTAAAAAAAAAAAGATGACTGCATTCTCGTTATTTTCCTTTCTTAATTCAAATAAGATATTTAAATAAAATTTGTAGGTTATATTTAATGTTTTTAAAATCAAGTCCAATAAAGATACAAAGTTAAGATTTAAAGATATAATCAAATCTAATCGAAATTAATAAATTTATATTTTTATAATATAAGAATAAATTTATTAATTAGTATAATTTTTAAAAAATAAAAAAATTATTATTATGATTATCCTAAATTATAAATTATAAATATAAAATATATATTAAAAAGTGTAAAATAAATAATAATTAAAATAAATAATTATTATTTAAATTTAATTAATTATCTTAGTTTTATCGTTTTCTTAATTTTATATTAATTTCATTAAAATTTGAATATTTAAGATAATAAATCGGTCGTTATACCCATTTTTTTATTGTATCGATTAAATCAATGGATTCAATCTGGTTTTTAAAATAGTATTTATAATTATATTATCTGGTTTAAATGTAATTATCTTCTATGGAGAATTTTTGTAATTATCATAATTGGGTTGTACATGGAACACATGTGAATAATCAAAGAGAAATCTTACTTTTCCAAACAAGATTCATGAACTGGGTCTCGAATCGATAAAGTGACCAACAATGTACAATTTTCGTATAATTTCATTACAAATAACATCATCGTTTAAGTCACGTCAATTCTAAGTTCATTATATTACACTTTTTATTTAGCATTTCTTTAAATTAAATTATGTGCATAAATTCTGAAGAGGACGAAATCAAACAGACGAGTTCCTCGTTAAAAAAAAAAATTGGCTTAAACTAGTTTTGTCTTATAATTTTAAATGTAAAATTTTGGTTGTTATAATTTTTTTTAATAATACATTTGATTTTTTTTTTCTACTTAGACTAGATAAAAATGAATAGTCTAATCCCACTTATATTTAAAAATGAATCATAATTTTTTTAATCATCCTATATTACCGAACTTTCGTACGGACCTCCACCAGGACCACTCTGTTCTCCCTCGTATACGGCATGGAGGTTGTATTGTCAGTCGAAGTCGAAATACCCTCCTTAAGAGTCATTATGGAAGCAAAGATAACCGAAGCAGAATGGATCTAGAATCGGTACGACCAACTTAATCTGATCGAAGAAAAACGGCTGGACGCTATATGTTATGAGCAAGCCTACCAAAAGAAGATCAAGAAGGCCTATTATAAGAAGATCAATCTCTGCACTTTTCAAGAAGGGGATTTGGTAATAAAGAAACTGTTTTCCGCCCAGAAGAACAAACTTGGAAAATGGGTAGCAAACTACGAAGGACTTTGTGGTCAAACGAGTTTTCTCAGGAGGAGTCTTTATCCTCACTAACATGGACTGAGAAGAACTTCAGTACCCGGTCAACTCAGACGCGGTAAAGAAGTATTACGCTTGAAGGAATTGCTCATGACCTATCAGGACAAAAACTAGCAAAGAGTGTCCTGAGCAAAATATAGGGTTCATATTTCTTGCTAGGACACGTCCTAGGCAAAAATTAGAGGTAAAAAAAAAAATCAAAAAACAACAAAAAGAGCAATGATTACCTTAGCTGAAAACCGTAAGACGACTAAGGTAGTGTCTTTCCAGAAGCAAGCAAGCTCTGCATAGTTTTCACTCCGGGTTCGAGCATCTCAACTGAAACGACTAGGAGAACCAGAGAGGCAGATGTTAGGGACATGATTGTTATAGCTTATACAGTGTAGCCAACCTTAGCCAGTCATGCTTCTAAATCACTTTGTAAATTATTCTGTAAAAAAATAATAATAAACCATTTATTTTTATCAATAATATTGTCTTTTACTTCTTTTCTCTTGACCAAAATTATGAAAATGCCTTTGTATTAATGAAACATGAGCATGCATAAAGAACCAATATGAGAAAGCATAAGAAAAGAAAATAAAAAGAATGATGCCCGCTCTGCTAGGAGATTCTTAGGAAAAAATTAGGCAGTTAGTTAGATCGAAAACCCGTAAAGAGCGGTTTAGGCAAAATTTAAGGCACTCATAGAAAAGAAAAAGTCCGCTAAGATATCCTAGGCAAGATTAAAGCCGTCCACTAGATCGAAAACCCCAAAATGGCAGTCTAGGTAAAAGATAAGGCTTAATAAAAAGAAAAAATGAATAAAAGAAGAGCCCATCAGTATGATCATGAAAGTACAATAGGAGAATTTCAGTATTTCTAGATGCATCAAATAAAAATAGATTGCATTTAAGGCATCCACACAAGTAATCACACAAAACAACTTTGTCAAAACCGAAAAACAAAAAATAAAAAATACTTCGGATAAATAACAAAGAACGAAAAACATTCATGCATATAAGGAGACTAGTCTCCAAATAAAGCTCCCCTTAAGAAAACAAACGCGAACCGAAAGTCTTCACTTCCGATGAAGCATCCGTCGGCTCGCAGGCGTTATCAAAACCAAAGATTTTCCACGCTCGGTTCATCCGAGAACCGACGTGGAAAGTGTTTTTAATTTTTTTCACCCAAAAATTCACTTAAGTTTGAGAACCGTCACAAGCAAGATTCAAACTCATTATTTTAAAGTAAATTATACTTACAAATAAATATATATCCGAGTAAATATATATTTATTTGTATATATTTTTCGTAAAGTGTTTTTATTTTTTTTTCAACCAAAAAATCAATTAAGTTAAAGAATTGTCAGTGACAAGATTCAACCAATATTTTAAAGTTGAAAATTGATACTTCAACTACTAAACTACTCTAATGTTTTGATAATAACTTACAAATAAATTATATTTATATACAATAAATATATATTTGTGTAAATATATAAATATAAAATATATAAATATAAAATATATAAATACAAATATATTTATATAGTTATATATTTATATATTGGATGTGAGGGCGCGCTCAATGGTGAAAGTGAGATTGACTTTTGTTTGAATGAAAATACGTTAAAGCTCACAGAAATTCACTCGTTCAAGTTTCACTTGAGCGAAAATTGATATTTTTCCCTTGAGTAAATGTGTCGCTTGAGCAAATGACACGTTTCCCAAATTTATTTTATATCATTATATAAATAAATTATAAAGATTATATTCTGTCATTAAATTACAAACCCATATAAAGAGACTCACTCACAAATTTGGTATCAAATTTTGAAAACTCACTCGACACACACTTTCACCTTCGAGCGTGCCCTCACATCCAACATATAAATATATAACTATATAAATATATCAAAATATATAAATATATTTGTATTTATACATTTATATATTTATACGGATATATATTTATTTGTATATAAATATAATTTATTTGTAAGTTAATATCGGAAATTCTAGTAGTTTAGTGGTTGAAGTATCAGTTTTCAACTCTAAGGTACTGAGTTTGAATCTTGTCTATTTTTTAGATAAATAGAGGGGTATTGTAAATAAGACTTTCATCGCTTTAAATAAATAGAGTACAATGTATTTGCTAGTGAAGATAAATAACAATGTTTCTATTGCAATGTTTTTATTAACGCTTTAAAGCTTAGTTAGAAGAACAACACTAAGGCAACACTGAAAACTTCCCAATTTGCTATAGTAGAACAAAAGAGAGTAGTAGAAGTTTCCTTATGGATGAACAATAATAATAAGAGAATAATATTATAATATTATTGTAACATAACTTATAGGTTTATTACGATAAAGCAAAAATGGGATGTTTTAACATAAGATGACTGTTTTTTATTAATCACAATAGTAACAAAAAAAAATTAAAAACTCCTGTTATATTTTTTTTTATTAATCATCCTCTTTTGTAGTAGTGCATCTCTTTTTATTAATCATAAAATATTACATGTTACAACTTTTTTCATGACATCAAAACCATTATAAAAAAGAGAATATATATATATATATATATATATATATATATATATATTTAAAAAAAATAGGAATCCTTTTATCTAGTAATTAAAAATATAGTATTAAAGGGTCTCAAATAATATAATTTAATTATATGAAAAATATAAATTTTTAACTTTTAAAATGTTATAAATGAAAAACGAAAATATTTTATTTTTCATTTGTAGGAAACTATGTCTTTTTTTTTTAGATTTTTTTTTCTTAGAGTTCTCTTTCAAAATTTTATTTTTCATTTCTTTCAAATTTCGAACCCATCTTTATGAAATTGGCTGAAGATAAATTATTTCTACGAGTGTATTTCTTTTTTTTTTTTTTTGGTATGTGATCTTGTTAGAGTGTATGCATGTTGCATCTTTCTAAAGGTGAACTTTTGTTAGTCTAAGTTATTAGTAAGGATATTTGGTTTGATAATTAGGCTTTTTTATTTGGTTTGGACTTCCTTTAGTTAATAACTTTTGGAGTCTTTTAACTTAGATAACTATATTATATTAGATAAAAGAAACTAATTATTTAAATTTAATAATAGTACTTTAGGATAGAAATCAAATTTTAGACAAACGTGACTTGGTCAAATGTTGTTGAACTTGTCAAATTTTCGTATTTTATTATATTTATTATATTTAGTGGAAATATTTTTTTAATTAACTCATTTAAATGTATATTATGATAATAATTAAAATAATAATACATAATTAGTATATCCAATTATTTAAGTATATGTAATATTGTAATTAAAGTTTATATATAAACTATACTTAGTCTCGACTCTTAAGTGATATGAGAGTCGATGACTAAGAGTATATATGAGTAGAGTGAGACTCTGCTCTCGATTATGGTTGGTGTCAAATATTTCATTTTGAAATAAGAGTATCTTGTCTTATATCCGCTATAATAACATCATTAGGATCAATTTTCATGTTCGAGGTATTATTCGCTTTGGAGTTCTAGTATGTCACGATTTTGTCCTTAAAAGACACTTTAGTGGATTAAAAGAGAAAAATATATATAAACTACTATTGATTTCGACTCCTAAATGATATAAGACTCATGAGCTTACCGAAAAAATATGTAAAATATCTCAAGATATAAATAGGACCATTCTACTAATCTCATTCTCATTTAAAGACTTTTTTATTATCTCTATTCTCCTTTCTTGTATTGGCTTAAGTTTCAAAGTGTCTTTATAAGTGAATCTTCCTCCTTTTTTAAGATTCAACAACGCTTGACACGTAGATTTTAAAGTGATAGTCATCCAAACCAATATATCCGATGTTATTGACCAACTTTGTCAAACTCATTTATTATTGTAATTTTTTTGTAAAAACATGACACCCACCCCGAAGTTTGGTGAAGCATATCCCAATCTATAATGTGGGCCAAATGTTTTTACAAAATATTACAATAATAATAAGTTTGACAATGTTGATTATTGAACTTCGACGTGTTCTTCTTAACTATTGTTACTTTTAAAATTTATTGGGTTAGATTTTGTTGAATGTTTTAAAAATAAGGGGTTTATGTGCAATGTTTTAATGTTAATAATTGTTCTTTAAATACAATATTATGTATAATCAAATGATTAGATATAGTTATGTATTATTATAATATATATTTAAATAGATTAATTGAAAAATATTTTCATTAGAGTAAATGTAATAAATAAAATTTGGGCATGTGCCGTTGTTATTTAGCGGAATTATATTGGTGTGTAGAAATATGAATGGATTGAATTATGAATTGGTAGCTGAATTTTGTGAACTTGCATGAATTATTATGAACTATGAGTACGGTGAATTAAAATTCATGTTGGATTCTATGGGTTGTGTTAAAACTATTTGAAGGATACTCTGATGAATATTGTAGTTAAAATTATTTGAGTTGAATTAATAATATTAAATAGATGTTTTTGCTTATTTGATGTAATGTGAAAATTTGACTCAAGTGGAGGTTATGCATGATTAAGTAGAATTAATTTGAAACTCATCTTAAGTAAAAAATTTATTTATTGAAATGATCTTATGTTGACGGAAAAATGTATTAGAAATAAATTGGTAATTATTTGAATTACGTAGAAAAGCTAAAATTTGGAAATTAAATTGTTCAAAAGAGTTTGAAAATTTGAAACATTTTGAAAATAGTTGTATTTGTTTTAATTTTAGAATAATAATTTTGAAGTCAAGTTGAATTGAAACTAATTTTAGACAAAATTTTGTCATTTTAGAATTGTTATGGCGTAGCATATTATATGCAATAGAAAAACTTTAAAATTGTGAAAGCTACGCAAATTTTTGAAAATCCACTCAATATTTCTAAATTTCGTTGAGCGAATTTGTATAAAAGAAAATATTTTTTTATAAGACTTTACAAGATGTTTCTTTAATAAAATAAATATAATTGTTATATATATATATATATATATATATATATATATATAATTTTATTAGGTGCATTATATTATATTGAATATATATAGTCGTGAATAATAATTGTGAAGTGGCATGATGTGAATAGTATTAGGTAATCCACAATGATGATATTTTTTTATTGGATTAATGATTCATTATATTTTAACTTTGTTTATATAGAAAAATATGAATGGACAATGTTGTTATTTTTATTATTTGTTGACTAAAGATAATAGTGTAATATGGTAGATTAGTGAAGTTCAAATTCAAATATATGTTTCTTTTGGAAGTAGTGGTTTAAGATAGAAACATGTATGTGAGGATGCATAAAAGGGGAGGTGTCCACCACTCTCAAAATTATGATAGTATATATATATATATATATATATATATATATATATATATATATATATATATATATATATATATATATATATATATATTAAAAATTTGAAAATTAAGTAAATTATTTATTAATTTGTAAAAATATTAATAATAATTATAGTAAATATTATTTTTCTATTTCATCCTTTTTATCTTTTTATTTTTATTTTTTTCTCTCCCACTTTTATCACTTTTTCCACTCCAACTTCAAACATTTTTTTTATACTTTCATATTTTTACCTTTTTTTTATAAAAAATTTTAAAATTTTCTCTTTAATTTTCACATTTTTTCTTAAAATAAGAAAAACCATGTTTTTATATTATTTTTATTCATTATTATAGTATATTAGCATATGTATCTTATCAATTAATTAGTTATCTTAATATTTTATGATATTTAATTTTAATATCAAAATAAAAAAAAATTATCATATGATATTTAATTTTAATATCAAAATATGAAAAAAAAATTAGATTGAATTTTAAAGATGTCAAAAAAAAATTATAAACTCAAAAGAAAAAAAGATGATAAATTAAACTTTAACTTATCAATTTAAAATTTAACGAATAATATTAAAAGTATTATTGAACATATTATATAAATTATGTCAGGGTGGATAATTTTTATAATAAAATATTATTAAATACAATTGAATCATTTAATTTGATGTTAAATATTCGTAAATAATTTATATTTTTTAATTATACTATATAATATATATACTGATGTTAGATATAATTTTTATTTTTTAATAATTTTATATAATATATTTATTTTTATATCATATTTTTAATAGATATATATTATTTAATATGATCCTTCTAAAAATTGCTACTCATCTTGATTTACACAAACCAAAACTTTGAATTAAATGTTTAAAAGGATAATTTAACAGTGATATTTTAAAATCTTAATATTAAATTTATTAATTTTGATGTGTACATTAACGTAGAAATGTAAAAGTAAATAATAAAATAAAATTTGATTCTATAGTATACTTTGGTGTGTGTTTTATTTATGACAGAAACTTTAAAAAAAAAAAAACAGTAAAGAAAGGAAACAATACTAAGGATTTTTACATAAGTTTTCTTAATGGCAAAGAAAATGAGAGAAGAAATAAAAACTCTTTGTATTTTAGTTAAATGAAAAGTAGAGAAGAAAAAAAAGAAAACGTGTATATCAAATTATCAAAATACTTTTTTCATAAAAAATAATTACATTAAACACAAGAATAATTTCGTCTGAATTTTAATATATATATATATATATATATATATATATATATATATATATATATATATATATATATATATATATATATATATATATATATATATAGTGTGAAGTTACTATTATTTTTTCTTTTATCATTATCATTTTACTTAAATATCAATTAGATGTGATAATAAAAGTGTTATTTGAAAGAAAGAGTGAATAATGTTAGAGTGGGTCAACAACAACATACCCACGAACACGATAAAAAGTTTCCTCTTTACTTTTTAGCTCCAGGACTTTCATTCTCTATATAAGTACGATTATATGGCGAAATATAATTTTTTCTTCAATTTAATTGGTACGTTTTTTTTTTCAATTTTTTTCCTCTACTCACTTCAAGCAAAATGAAGTTTGAGAGTGCAAATTTCTAGTATTTCATTTAGGGGTAATAATATTTTAGTTTGATATTTATTATGATAATATTTTTAAGATAAATTTTTATGTTAAGGTATTATTCTTTTTAAAATTTTAGTTCCATTTATTTAATATTTTGGTGGAAAATTTGGTCGATAATGCTTTTAGAGTTTATATAAGACTACTCTTGAAATATTTTTGTTCATAGTGGGAATGCCCCCCACCATTTTTGGGTGTTACCCTCTTAGAAGATCAAAAGATAAAATGATATATTTATAAAAAAAAATTAAAAATAAAAACAAGGACAATAAACTATAAATGAAGTGGGAAGAAAGAGAATTACAAAAGTGAGAAACCCTCTAAGCCAACATGTGCATCATGCAGAGAGAGTTATTTTAATTTGGTTGTTGCCACCAACCTTTTCATTAACCTTTTAAGAATTTTTATTCATTTCTATATGTACCATAATATCAGGTGAATACCAAACACAAGAGCACGTGCCAAATAGATTTTATAATATTATGTACAATTTATGTTTTTGGTACATTAGTTATATATTTTTTAATTGTAGCAAACTACGATTTTGTAATAAATAAAACATGCACGTACTTTATACTTCTTTAATTTTATAAATTATTTTCGTTTCACTTCACTTCACTTCAATTTTTTTTTCTAACATTTTATTTTGAAGATTTTCTAACATTTTATTTTGAAGATACATTTTAAGTAAGTTAAAAGTAAATTTGATAATGAGATTAGGGTTTAAAGTTGTATGGATTAATTAAAAATAAAAAAAATGTATTTATTAAAAAATTATTCTTACAAAACTGTTATTTTTTTATAATTTTTTTATCTTTTTTCTAACTTTTTTACTTCGTATCTCATCTTTTTATAATTCAAATACACCTTAGTATTCTTGAAGTTGAGTAGATCAATTTTATCTTATCAAAATTTTAAATAGAGTAAGTTTTTTCTTTCATAATTTCATAGCATTTCTTCCATATCAGGGGTTAGGGTTGCATGCAGGCTCAAAGTGCTTACATGTAGACTTTGTTAGAAAAATATGAATGTGACTAGTTTGGAAGTATTATAGTATACTCAATTTATTAATTGAGTTTTTTTGTAAACATGATGCGTCTTCTTGAAAATTTATAAGTTTTAGAGCTTCTCTTACATTGAGGTATTGTGTTTGACATAAGAGAAGTTAATTATTATTTAATTTTTATAGTACTCTAGGCTAGAAGATCCGAACTATAAAGATAATATGGTCACACATTAAATTACATGAGCAATTTGATTATGTGATTATATGTGAGTTAATTGTGTGTTAATTGAAACTGAATGTGAGTTATTGGTTTCTATAAAATTGAAAATGTTAGCATTTGGTTTGGTTATATTGAACTTGGGTTGAATTTGGTAAATTGATTTGTAATTTGAAGGATAATTTTTATATTCAATTTGATTTGGACCATTGAAAATAGGTTATTAGTTGGGAGTCCAACTCAACACATCTCCCTTTTCACAATTATGTGAAGGTGACCACTAATCTAGTAATCTCACAACAAACTTCAAAACTTTGACCTTGTGTTGAATTATTGACAAGTGTACCAAAATTATCAATCGCAGTACAATATTTCAATTAAATAAAAGACAATCCCATGAGGAATGGTTTCAATGGAAATTCCCAATTATATATTTACTAAGTATATTAAAACAGAATGGATTTTGCATAAAGAGTTGAATTGAAATTAAATGACAAAGAACTGTAAATTATTGAAAAAATATCAATTAAAGGCACTTAGGATTGATTTCCTTCCTTATCCCTCTTTTGTAATGACTATGTCAATTAAGAACGTCAATTAACCTAACAATGTTGATGCCACCTACTTAAATCATCCATGTTGATTCCTCACACATGAAATTCATAACAAAACCTAATAAATGTTGATTCCTCACACAATTAAGAGATTTTTCAGCATTAGGTTTAGGGTGTTAAGCAATTGATACACTCATTCCATTCCTGGCAATTAACGTAACAACTATTCTTACCGTGATCTAAGGTTCAAGATATATTTTCCAATCATACCTCAAACAATCAAGGATAAATCATTCCAAAGCATAAAACATAAGAATAACAACATCAAAGCATAGATTAATATCTCAAAATATCACCATGATACAAAAGAGTTCAAAGAAAGTGCACTGAATCCTAAGAGAATGAAGTTAGTCATTCATGTTGGCCATTACAATGCTCAAATTGTGGAAGAAGTGAAGAATTGATGAAGATTGGACGAAACCCTAGCAGTAGTCGCGCCTCTTCTCCTCCAAAACCGCTTGCTTTTCTCAAAACATACCTTCTCTTTTTATTGAAAAAATTTGGGCTTTTGGACTTCGCGTCTTTCGCTCGAGCGAGAACTTTCACTCAAGCAAAAGTAGCCTGTTTTTGCTCAAGCGACAAAACGTTCGCTTGAGCGAATGAACTCTAGAGAAGAATAACTAACATTTGCTCAAGCGACTTTTCCTACGCTTGAGCGACTGAATTCCAGAGAAGAATAACTGATATTCGCTTGAGCAAATTTTGGCTCGCTTGAGCGAGTAAATTCCAGAGAAGAATAACTAACATTTGCTCAAGCGAGAATTCATCCCGCTTGAGCGACTTTCATGTTGAAAATCTTCTTCCTTCTTTCAGTTTTACTCCAATTCTGCTGTTAATTATGCTCATTACTCTTGTATCGAGATATTCTTGAATCCATCTTATATTGGGAGAAAAATAGATTAGAATTAGCATTAGTTAAGTGGTTTCATAACAATTCAAGATATAATTATATCAATTTTTTACCACTTAACACCTTGACAATGTCTTAGTCATCATATAAGCACCATTGTCATTTATATGAACTTTATCTAACTTCAATAACTTAGCATCAAAAAATTATATATCCAATGATACCTCACATCAATATGTTTGGACCTAAAATGAAATGTTGGATTCTTACCAAGATGAATATCACTCTGATTGTCCACAAATAATAGAAAGTTGTTCTGTACAAAACCAAACTCTTGTAAGAATTTCTTCAATCATAACAACTTTTGTTATGGTAATGAACTTTGCCTCTATAGTAGACAATGCTACACATTTTTGTAATCTTGATTGTCAAACCATAACTCCCCTTACAAACTTAATCAAATAATTCGAAGTAGACTTTAAAAAATCAATGTCTCCAATCATATATGAGTTTGAGTAACCTATCAAAATAGGTTTATCACCTCCAAAATAGAGTTTCAAATCACTAGTACTATGAAGATACCTCCAACTTCATTTCACAATATTTCAATGCTCTCTACCTGGATTGGATAAAAATTGACTAATTATAACAATAATATGTGTAATATTTGGTTTAGTACATATCATTGTATATATCAAACTGACAACTGCAGATACATAAGGAACTCTACTCATATATGTCTTCTCAACTTCATTTGAAGAATTTTGTTTCACACTCAATTTAGAATGAGTCGTAAGATGAGTGTTAACTTTTTTAGCATTTTTTATCCAGAATCTCTGCAGTACCTTCTTAATGTAGTGTTCCTATGATAATTAAATCTTCTTTTCTCTTTTACCACGCAAGATATATGCCAAGAATCTTTTTAGCAACTCTCATGTCTTTCATGAAAAATGACTCTCCTAATTTCTTCTTTAACTTCTCAATTCTGAAAATATTTTTTCCAACAATAAGTACGTCACCAACATTTAATGATAGAATAATAAAGTCATTATTAGAGAACTTTCTAACAAAAATATAATGATCAAAAGTAGTCGTTTTGTAATCTTGATCACACATAAAAGACTCAAACTTATTGTAACACTGTCTTTGAGTTTTTTTCAAACCATATAGACTCTTTCTCAATCTACACACATAAACTTCCTTGTCTTCAATAAAAAAAATAATCAAGTGGTTTCATGTAAATCTCTTACTCCAAATTACCATGAATGAAAGCTATTTTCAAATCCATCTACTGAACCTCCAAATTAAGGGTAGCAGCTAAACTTAACACAGATCTAATGGATGACATTTTCACCACATGTGAGAACATCTCATTGAAATCAACACCCTTTCTTCGTCTAAAGTCTTTCAGCACTAATTTGGCTTTGTACCTTGGAGATGTAGAATTAGTCGTTTGCTTCACTATGAAAATGTACCAGTTCTCTAAATCCCTTTTGCCCTTAGACAATTTTACCAAGTGATAAGTGTGATTATCATGCAAATATTTTATCTAATCTTGCATTGCATTTAACCATTTTTGTTTTCCTTCACTTTCTAAAGCTTCTTCAAAATACTCAAGTTCTCCACCATCAATCAAAGTTACATACTTATTAAAAAAATACCTAAAAGATGGTTTTATCAACCTATTGGACCTCCTATTAGGGACTCATATTAATTTAGCTGCATCATTATGTACCATATCATATTCGTCTTCAACATCATTAATAGGAACCTTTACTCCATGTTGCTCATTATTTTGAGCACCAGGCTCAACATTATCCATATTGTGAACAACCAACCACATCGAATTACCATCAATGACATTACTATTTTTCTCGATTGTAGTCTTTTCCACCTTGTCAATATCTTCAATGGTTTGATCTTCTATGAACTGCACATAAGAACTTCTTATTAGCTTTTTCTCAACATAATCATACAACCTATAACTAAATTCATCCTTACCATAACCAGTAAAGATACACTGCCTTGTCTTTGCATCTAACTTAGATCTTTCATCCTTTTGAACACATACAAATGCCTTGCAACCAAAGACCCACAAATAATCATAGTTAACATTGTTGTCAAACCATATTTTGTTTGATACCTCAGTATTCAAAGCAACTGCTTGACTAAGATTAATAACATGTATGATTGCAAGCAATGTCTCTTCAAAAAAAATGCTTAGGCAACTTTGATTTAGAAAACATACATCTAACTCTTTCTACCATAGTCTTATTCATCCTCTCTGCCAGACCATTTAACTAAGGAGTTTTAGGAATAATCTTTTCATATTTGATACCCTGCTGCTTACAATAAACATCAATGGGTTCACAATACTCACCATCATTATCAGTATGAATACATTTAAGTTTCTTAATTGATTGTCAAAAACATGAAATTCTTTGAACTTTTCAAGTACTTGATATGTTCTTTGTAGCCCATATACTATAGCTTCCTAGAATAATAATGAATAAAAGTACCAAAGTAAAGTACAACATTAAACGACTTTACCTTTAATGGGCCACAGACATCAGAATTCACCAATTTAAGAAATTCTAACTTTCTTTAAGGACGATGCTTCTAAAATGATACTCTGGTTTATTTACTAACCATGCAATGAAAATATTTTTCCAACTCTACACTCTTCAATCCTAAAAATATATCATTTTTAGTTAAATAATTAAGTCATTTTTTACTTATATGACTAAATCTTCGGTACCACACCTTAGTGCTTTAAAGTTCAATTAGTTGTTTTCATATATATATATATATATATATATATATATATATATATATATATATATATATATATATATATATAGAGAGAGAGAGAGAGAGAGAGAGAGAGAGAGAATATGTTAATTTAAATACTTTATTGATTATCACTAGAATTATATAGATTAAATAATCAAGTGATGAGAGTTGAAAAAGAGTTTTAATTTCAGGTAAAAAAAAATTATGTCTAGAGAAATCATTTAGAATTTATCCTAATCACACGTGAGTTTATATACTAAATTGAGTATTCTTATATCAAACACTTAGGAGATTGTAGCGTGTTTTTATTTTTGTGTGATGTGTTAGTGTACCTGTATGAGTGTAGTATGAGTGTAGTGTTATCTTTGAAAACTTAGATTTGTATTGTGTTGTTTTATATTATATTTAAATTTTATATACTTAAATTAAATTATTAGTTTACCTTCTTATTTTAAATTGTGATAATGATGTGTTTATAAAAGACCGATTATATACATGATAGACTTTAGAAAAAATTAGATCTAGAAATAAAATTATGATAATTTTTTTTCGTTGTTTTACTTTTCGACATAGTATAGATTGTATTTGTATTTGTAAATTTTAATATATAATACGGACTTTTTTGACATAGTATAGATTGTATTTATATCCTTTTATATATAATACGGATATTTTGGGGCTGTACACTTATTCCATATGTAAATGGGTTAATGAATGAGTATTATACCTAAATTATAGGGTGTTTTTTTCACGTGTATAATTCTCTCTTCTTGATATGTAGGGTACATGGAATAATGTGAAAAACATTTCAACATAAATTAGTTTTTACCTGAAATGATGAGTGGACAAGAGTGTTAATTTAACTTACAATCTTAACTATATATATACTTATTAATGAGTTTTTACCTTTGTATCCAATACTCTTAATCATAATTTTTTTTATTACCTCAATTTAAGATAATGCTTCTGATTATTAATAATCTCTTCTCTCTCTCACACCCACACACGTATATATATATATATATATATATATATATATATATATATATATATATATATATATATATATATATATATATATATAAAATTTCTAAATGCACAATTATTTTTATATAATATATTATATTTGTAATATATTTTTTTCTAGGTAATAAATCGATTTTTTAAGTTTTTTTTAGTTCATATAATTTTGTTTGAATTTTTGTACTGATTTATTATTTTTGTCCTATAATAGGTAGATACTGCAAGTTTAGTTCATATTAAATTTATTTTTACAAAACCTAACTCAAAGTAACCAAATATAATAATAATAATAATAATAATCTTTTATTTATATTTTAAAATCATATTATAGAATAAAATAAAGTAGCACAATAAATTTTTATATTTTATAACCAAGCATTTTTCATCATCAAAATTTTTGTAAATGTTATTAGAATGAAAGCTTAAAAAGAAAAAAAAATCACCGAAAAACATCAATTCAATGGTTTTAGCTTAAATGTTCCTTAAAAATTACAAAGTTAAAATGAAAATTATTATTGAGTTTAATTAAATTAAACATCCATTGTACATTAAAAGAAAAGCTCCAATTTTTAATTTTTTCTTTTTTTCAAATCATGCCAATCAATGTTCTGAATAGTATTTGCCTATGTTATGAGGAATGGGAGAGTTTGGAGGATGGTGCTGTTTGCATGGACCTATGTACACTTGGTGCAGAATAACACTGGATTTATGTGTTTTAGGATTATTTTAATCATAAAATAAAATATTTTTACCGGATAAAATTTTGCATAAATTCGTGTTAGATATTGTCTTAATTTCATGACTACAACATGTCTCAAAATAGTTACGTATTATCTTTAAAAAAATTTAAATTCATAGGTTGAGCATGTCTTGGCTGTAGCTACATATCAAACATATCAAGCCTATTTAGTGTATTGTAGATTGGATAAAATAAAAAAATTCTTGTAATTTTATTCTATTAAATTGATAGATATTCGGTATCAATTCAAACAAATAAAAAAAGCACAGTTATCTGAAACACCAAATTAATTAATATAATTATGTTTTAAAAATATATTATTTGTTATTTAAATAAGTTGGTAAAAACCATATAAATCGAACGTTGTCATTATCTACAAACAAATAGATTCTCCCTTTCTCATTGTTATACATACTCTCTTATATTATTATTATTGACTTGATTGCTATCTCCCATTTTTCTTTTATCTCATCATTTTAAAATTTATTCTTCAATATCATTTACAATTCTTTTAGGATTCAATTTCTTCAAATCCAAATACATCGTCTTCACTCATTCTTTCAAGTGACTAATATAAATTAAACAACAACGTCAATTCAAACAGCAACAACATCGTGAATCAAGAAGATTCCACCAAAAACCAATCTTCATCTTCTTTTATTTCCTGAACTTGATCCATCTGAAATGAAACCCCCATTTCAGAAGTGCATTTGTTATCATCCTTCTCGTCCCAATCACAATCATCTTCGCTGCCTTCATGGTCCGTGTAATCATTAGAAATATGGTCAAGTGTCTGTGTTGCGGACAACCCAAAGAAACTTGAATCGGGTTGATCTACGACCCGAGAATGTTTGTGTTTTTGAGAGCCTTTGGTTTTGCCCTTGGACTTGCAAGGTGGGTGGAAGTGGCAACCGGTGCAACGTGGTGTCCCACACTTGCCCGTGAACTTGGAGTGATTGCTTGGCTTTGATGACACCTTTACAAATAATCCAGCAGTGGGAGGAGAATCAAACCGGGTGACGATTCGGGTATTGGGTCTCGGGTTAAATGGGTCTGGTAGGATCGGATAAGACCTCACCATACCATGTTGACGACCCTCTCTCTTCATCTTTGATCCCTGGAAGAGTGGGCTAAGAAAATTGAAAAAAAAAATGATGGGAGATGATGGATTTTCCTATGCCTATTTATACAGTGTTTGATTTGGCTCGGAGTTGAACTTGGGGTGCAAGTACATTGCAATAAACTTGTACACCAAGTATTCATGCATCATAAAAAATAATTAATATTTTTGACAACTCATTCGTATTAAATAAAGTATAGAATGCGTTTTTTAATTATTTAAGCATTGTTCTTAAAACCAATCGGTGAAAGAATGTCTTTAAGGTTAATTGATGATTAAATTAAAATTCAAATGAATTTAATAAAATAATATATTTTACTAATATAATAATATATTAAACTTAAAATATGTTTATTATAATATAATAACAATTTTAATTTAATATAAATATTATTTGAAAAAGTATTATATAATAGGAATGGTTTATAGAATATATAAATGAAAAATAATATGGATAAACATATTACCAAAAATTAAATATAAAATAATTAGAGAGAAAATAAGATTGTCATTACACCTAATATGAAAATAATTAAAGAAAAAAATTTGTATCATATCTTTCATTATATCTAACTTCAAATTTTATACATTTTATTTTTTTAAAACATGATTATAGAACTAAGGATAACTCAATCCACTTAGTTCTCTATACATTCATCAATATCAATTTTATTATTAATATCAAATTTTAGAAACCATCACAATTTTAGAAAATCACAATTTTAAAAAAACCTAATTTTGTAAAATCCCAAATTTAGTTTCATGAAACATGCACTCAAAATCCCTCCAAAAATATTATTCATTTATAGTGTGACATCTCCAAAATTATTTTATGAAATTAATTTTCAAAATGAAGAGATTGTGATTCTTACATGTTTTGTTTCCATGAACAATTATACTGATGATAGTAATATATTGTGATAGTAGCAAGGTGACACAAGGAGACACTCAAAGGTAGTGACTGAAAATGACAGTTACGAGAACGAAAACTGCAGTTAAAAGAAAATACCACCAAAGTACACAAAACTTTTTCTTTTCACATTTTTGTGTGTATTTGTGTTCAACTAAACAAAGAAAAAAAATATATAGGACAAAACAACATCATTTAGTTTTTTTTACAAAAAAAAAACGAGTGACCCGTTAACCCGACCAATTTCACCTGTTTATCCGATTTTCTTTTCACATTTTTGTGTGTATTTGTGTTCAACTAAACAAAGAAAAAAAAATATAGGACAAAACAACATCATTTAGTTTTTTTTACAAAAAAAAAATGAGTGACCCGTTAACCCGACCAATTTCACCTGTTTATCCGATTTTTTATTGATTCATTGTTCATCTGATTTTTAGGGAAACCAATTAATTAAAATGAGAAGTTCAATTTTGATAAACATGACATTTAAGAGTTATATAGATTTTTATTTATGCGTATTAATGATAGATCCAAACGAATCAATTTCCATCCAAAATCTTTAAATATTAACTTAATAATTTTTTTATATATAAAAAATTTAATATTTTTTATTTATAAGTTATTCATCATTTGCATACTTAACATGAAATTAAAATTTTTATTCATCAATATTTAAGTTATCTAATTTATTAAAAAAATAAGTAATATTTTTCTAGAACAAGGTTCGACTAAGATTTTGATTATTTTTACGTTGATTATATTCAATTACATTCATTTTCTTTATTAACACTTTGCGCGCGGTTTCTAGGTTCCTGTTACCACAATTTATATAAAATTTTCAAATTGGTAGGCCTCCAATCAAAATAGAAACCACCTACGCGTGTAATTAATTACGGGTTCAAACATAGAGTACTCAAAATAAAATGTGTAATGTCACTAGTATTATATATATATATATATATATATATATATATATATATATATATATATATATATATATATATATATATATATATATAATATGTAATATCTTACTTGAAAAAAAAGGGTAATATTTTTATAAATAAGAGACATTAACTTTTATTTTGAATCTTATAGGAACCAACTTAAAAATCGTATTTTATTTTATTTTGTGTTTTTTCTTCCTCGCACTCATGAGGGTTTTTAAGGATGACTATGACAACAACCATTCTATTTGACTATGGGGAGCGACGAAAATACTTACATTATGTCTCATTTGTGGTGATTGACGTTTCTCTCTTATTAGATTTGAGTTTTAGATCGTTTTTTGTATATTTTAGGTTTTATATCTCCTCTTTTAAGTTCAAATTGAATCCATGATTGTTTTTAGAGATCTCAATCACGTTATTGTATGAATATCTCAATTGGATTGTTATTGAAATTGAATTATTTTAGTTTTTTATTATCTGTTTATTCGTTTGAGTGCATTTATGTTTTATACACTATATTTTTATGTTTTCACAGTTTAGTTATTTAAATCTCATGTTTTTTATTGTTTGTATATTAACTTTTTTAAAAATATGAATTTGTGTTTGAATCTCTAGGAATGACAAAAATTTATAACATAGGTAAGTATGGATCGGAGTTGAATGAATGCACGTCATATTATTGTCTATGCATTTGTTATTTGAATTAAATTCGTCATGAACTTGAGGATATACGTAATCATTTGTTTGTTTATGATATTGTTAAGAGTTATACAATATGGATATGACATAGAGAAATATTAAACATCTCAACAAGAAAAAATTTTGAAGAAGGGATGAATGATAATTTAAAGGATATGATATGTGATATTAGTAAAGAAAATGTTAAGAAAACACATCTGTATGATTCCTTGAAATCTGATTTTGAGCAACAATTGTATACAAGATGTAGTTTTACAAGATTATCAACAAATTTAATATTGTTCAGTTTAAAAGTAAAAAATTGATGAACTGATAGAAGTTTCACCAAATTATTGGAGTTGTTGAAGGAGATGCTTCCCGAAGATAACACATTATCTAATCATAACTATGAGACAAAGAAGATACAATGTCTAATGAGTTTAAAGTACAAGAAGATACATGTATGTCCTAATGATTGCATATTATACAAATATAATTTTGCTACATTAAAGATATGTCCAACATAAGTTGATGAAAGTAGTGGTGAGGAAGAAATAAATGACACTCTGCTAAGGTGCTATGGTATTTGCCAATAATACCTAAGTTTAAAAGATTATTTGTCATAAAAGAATATGCATGAAACTTGACATGACATGCGAATGGTAGAAAATGTGACCATTTTCTTTGACATCCAATTGATTCTCCACAATGGAAGACAATTGATAAAACATTTTCAGAAATTGTACGAAATTAAGAAACTTGAGAATTAGATTAACTACAAATGACATGAATCCTTATGAGAGTTTAAGTAGTAAACATAGTTCATGGCAATAGGCTTAGCATTCTTGAAACTTGTGTCAGCTAAAAGTTGTAGAATGTATTTTTGTTGACACAAGTGAATGCCTTGTTTTAATTTCGCAATGTCCAAACCAAGGAAGAACTTCAAGTCTCCCACAATGGTTATTTTGAACAAATTTTGGAGAAGAATTTGACAACTGTTTAAAGAATTTGAATTTAGCCCTGCAAGAATAATATTATTGACGTACACTAGCAAGTAAACAATGTATTTTTACTTCCAAATAAAAAAAGAGAATAATCACTAATGCATTGAATAAATCCATGAGATTGTAGGGATGTGGAAAAATGTTTAAAACACTGATGTGAGGCTTGTCTTAGGCCATATAAGGATCTATTCAATTTGCACACAAGGTTACTTTGATCATGATGTTTTAAATTGTAACCCTGAGGTATTTTAACCTCTTCATCTAGATATCCATTCAAAAACACATTTTAGACACCTAGTTGTATAAAATTACACTGCTTAATGGCTGCAAGAGATAAAAAAAAAAAAAACTCTGACAGTAGTGATAGTAGAAACTGGAAAAAAGTGTCAAGAAAATCTATACCTACTTCTTATGTAATCCACGAACAACAAGTCTAGTTTTACTTTTGGCTAAAGAACCATCAACATTATATTTTGCTTTCTAAATCTATTTACAACTTATAGCCTTCTTATCCTTTGGTAAAGGAACAATATCCCATGTGTTGTTAATATCCAAGGCTTTTAACTCTTTGTCTAATGCTTCTTTCCATTCAAGGAATTTAATAGCCCGATGATAATAAGTGGGTTCGTAAATGTTATTGAACTGCATAACAAAAATTATGTATCCCACATATAGCTTATCATAGGAAAGAAAATGGTATATGGAGTTTGAGGATTCTAGGTTGGGCATATAAACTTGATATTCATTTAGATATGATGAAAAATTGATTTGTCATGAAGATCTTCTTGTAGTATCATGAGGTGGTAAGATAGGATGTTGAATATTGTCATTAGGCTCAATCCCACCAGTAGGTTGAGGATGATTATCTTATTTTATGTTTAGAACAAGATTAAAAAAGTGGATCTCAAGACAATGGTATGTTGTAGGCCTAGAAACAAAAATATCACGAAAAGATCTTGATCTTGATTACAGTCAGATGTAAATATGGTTTGTTGAAGAGTAAAAAGCATAATTTCTTTATGAAAAATAACATCCCTAGAAACTATAATTTTCCTAGTTTGAAGACTGTACAATTTATAACATTTTACTCCAAGAGGATAACCAATTAACACAGTGGGTCCAGCTCTAGGGCTAAATTTGTCTCATTCATGTTTTTGAGTATTAGCATAATATAAAGAACCAAATTTTTTGAAATGATTATAATCAGTTTCAGTTTGATAAGGGCTTTTCTTGTGTAAAGTAAAGGTAGGAATCCTATTTATGATGCGAGTAGCAGTCAACATATAATCTCCCCAAAAAACTATAGGCATTGTGGACTGAAACAACAAGGATCTAGCCACATTTAAAAGGTGTTGATGTTTCCTTTTAACAATTTTGTTCAGGAGTATAAAGACATGAAAATTGAAACAATGTACCTTCAAAAGCTAAAAAATTAGAAAGCAAAAGCTCCTTAGCATTATCACTTGATAAACATTTTATAAATTTAC
Organism: Sphenostylis stenocarpa; assembly: GCA_963425845.1. Taxonomy (NCBI): domain Eukaryota; kingdom Viridiplantae; phylum Streptophyta; class Magnoliopsida; order Fabales; family Fabaceae; genus Sphenostylis; species Sphenostylis stenocarpa. The sequence continues at coordinate 1,010,881 of OY731398.1, read as the reverse complement.
CAAATTGAGTTTTAACAAGTTTGAAAAAAAAAGTATGCAATCAGATACTTGATTTTTAGATTTTAATAAAAAAAATCTGTGTGAATCTACTGTGATCATTAACTAAAGTGAGAAAGAATTTGTGATTGTCATACGTGGCAGTATGAAAAGGTCCCCATATGTTATAATGTATCAAATCAAAACAATTTGCAGAGAAGTGACTATTACTATTAAAAGGAAGGTGTTTTTGTTTATGTAAAGGACATATACAATGATCTTTGCAGGAAAAATTACTGGGTAAGTTCAGGTTGATTTTATCATGAATCATCCTAAGAACATCATAAAAAAGATGGCCTAACCTGTAATGCCATTTGTTTATAGTAACCTCTTTTGTAGGATTATTATTATTAACAGTGGCAACAATTATATTAAAAGAATACAATAAAAAAACTAAAAAACATATTGTTTGTATTGTGAAGAATGTAAAAGCCATCTAGGATGTTACCTTTGTCAATCACCCTCGAATCCTGGGAATCCTGTAGGGCAAAAGAAGAGTGATCCAAAATAACTTCGTGATTATGATACTGAGTTATAGAATTTACAAATATAAGATTGACTTTAAAGTCTAGTATAAACAAGATTTTGTTTAGAATGACACGAATATTCAATTTAACACTACCAATGGCTTTAACAACAACAATCGTTCCAGTGGGGAGATAGACATATTGACTGTCTAAATTGTTATAGCAAACAATTATGAAAAGATCATGTAATATTTGTAATAGTTCCTAAGTTTATTATCCAAATAAAGGAATTTCCTTATTTGGATAAGTATTGAAGGCCAAGTTCTTAAAAGAAGAAAATTTAACATACCATTTTTAGGGGAGTTTGAAAGATTGGATTGTTGTGATGTTCCAATAGGTGCTACTTGATTTTGAAGAAGATGTAAAAGTTGATCATATTGGGCTTTAGTCAACTGCATTGGACTTTATTAACAGTAAGGTTGTATTTCTTGTAAACCAATAGAGTACTCATGCTTTTTATAACATTTGTTTTTAGTATGACCGAGCATTTTGCAATAACTACATTTCAGTATTTCTTTCTTCGAAAGATCAGGCTGTTGTGTTTTGGAGTTGGATTGAGGAATAGCGAAGGTAATGGATGATGGTTATTGTTGCGGATGAATGCCAACTTCTTGTCTAAATTGTTATAACAAACACAATTAAGAAAAGAACACTTACTATTTGTAATAGTTCCTAAGTCTATTATCCAAACAAAATAATTTCCTTATTTGGATAAGTATTGAAGGCCAAGTTCTTAAAAGAAGAAAATTTAACATACCATTTGTAGGGGAGTTTGAAAGATTGGACCGTTGTGATGTTCCAACAGGTGCTACTTGATTTTGAAGAAGATGTAAAAGTTAATCATATTGGGCTTTGGTCAACTGCATTGGACTTTATTAACAATAAGGTTGTATTTCTTGTAAACCAGTAGGGTACTCATGCTTCTTATAACATTTGTTTCTAGTATGACCAAGCATTTTACAGTAACTATATTTTAGTATTTCTTGTCTTTTTTCTTCTTGAACCACAAGAGAAAAAACATGACTAATAGAAAGAATGGGATCCATGAACAAAATTTGACCACTAATATGAGAATAATTTTCATTGAGACCCATTAAAAAGGATATCAGATGTTCGAAATGAAGATACTCAATCAAAGGCTTGAGGCCTCCACATGTGCAAGAATTGGGTGGTTGAAAGTCACTCAATTCTTCCCAAAGACTCATTATCATAGCAAAATATTGACTTACAGACATAGATCCTTGGTGACAAGAAAAATAACTTTCTTCAATTGGAAAATATAAGGTTCATTGTGTTACCAGTATCGAGAATTTAAATCCTTTCACGAGATCGCAGTAGTAGAAAAGTAAATGACATTTGTAGCGATATCTTTGGTAACGGAACTAAGAAGCCATCTCACAATGTTGTCATTTCTGTTTTGTAAAGAATGTTTTGTGGGATCAGTGGGTTTGGGAAGAAATCCATCAACGAAACTCATCTTGTTCTTGGATTCAAGGGCAATCTCAACCACGCGTCTCCAAGATCCACAGTTGTCATCGGTTAAAGGGGTAGACACAAGCCTTTGACTAGGATGATTTGCATGATGAATGAAGAGAGGGTCATGTGGGTCTAACTGAGTTGAAGAAATATAGTTTGAATTAGTAACAACAACCATGAATATATGAAGAAGTTACAAAATTGACACCATATCAGAGTTGCCAAAATAGAAAGGCGTAGGGAAACGAAAGGAAAGTAGAAAGAACAAAAATAATTAAAAAAGCTTATTACCCACTCAAGAATGTGAAATGCATGGGTATATAAAACATCAAGGAAAACGAAAAACCAACAAAAAGAAAACTAATAAGCACATTGGAAAATTAACTAAGATATGTCCTCACACTTTATCCAATTGCATCCTCAATTAGTTGATCCTCTTAATCCAATTCTTAACTTGTTCAAATTTGGAACACATTAGAATCACTCTCCTGACAGACACATCTTATTCTAAATAGATATGTTTGATATATATTTTTGATAGCCAATAATTGAAATCCAAGTGAATTAAGATCTCACAAATAAAAAAATTGAGTATCTTATAAGTGAAAAAGACTCTTACTCTAATATTTTAAGATTTTGAAATAAAGGTGGTGACATGTTTATATATATACATATATATATATATAGTAAAAATAATTAATAGCCCAGTCTAATTTATATTTTACAATGGGTCATAATTTGTTATCTAATATTGAGCTAATAGATCAATTTTTATTGGATTGGAAATAAAAAAAATTATTAACGTATTTATAACAAAATAACTAATTAAAAATGTTTAAATAAAAAATAAAAGTAAAAAGTATTTTAATATTTAAATTATAATAATAAAATTAGTTTTTATTTTAAGTATAATGATTTGGTATATAAATTACAAGACAACGGATTTATTCAATCCCAAAATAAAAGTTAAAAACTTCTTCTTCATTAAATAATAATTAATTTTAATCATTAGATCTTGAATAATTAAATATTAGAGACTTACACTTATGTTTACTCTTAGATTAAGTGTATTTTATCATATTATTTTATAATATATATATATATATATATATATATATATATGAATAAAATAATTTTATTTTAAAAAAATTATTATTCTACAAAACGAGTTAATTCATAAGGTTACAAAGTAGTCGACCTAAACGTATCTAGATCATAACCTAAACATGCAAAATCAAAATAAGTCCAATTCAATTTAAGCTACAAATTTTTTGCCTAACCTAAATTATTTTTTGGATCTTTCGGTCGACCTATCGAACTAAATCTATTTTGACGTTCTTACCTATTCGTGAAAATCTTCCTCTATTATCCTTCCTTGTAAATATCCAACAACAAGTAAAAATGGTAAAATGGGCTAGGTCCAATGGGCCAAGAGTGGAGTGGGGTGGGATGGGACGGGACGGGTTGGGACTGTTAGACTACTTTTAAAAAAAATTATATATTAAAATAAAAATAAAAATGATTATAATTAAAAATATTATATTTTTTGTGTGTTATGTTATTAAAATATGTAAATATACTATAATATTATAATTTAAATAATAAATATGAACTAATTAGTTTTAAATTATTGATTATAACTCGGGTAGTTAACACGCAAATATAATAATTTTCTCAATTATTTAATAAAAATATTAATTAATAAAGATTTAAAAAATATTCATATAATTAATGGTGTATTTTAAATATATATATATATATATATATATATATATATAAATATTTTACATATAAAAAACATATTGAAAAATTGACTAGTTAGCTCACCCTTTGACGGAATGAGTTAGGGTCTATGTAGCTAACAATAGTAAGTCAACCCACATAATCCCATTTTGGCACACTGAAAAGGCAAGTTGACTCATTTGGTCACTTTAAACATAAATAATATTCAAAATGTTCCATTTAGGAATAAAAGTGTCTCTCGACTCAACCTATCGAGACACACATGAAAACAAGACACTTGTATTTCTAGATGGAACAATTGTCACCCATTGTGGGGTAAAGAGTAGAGTCTCGCTCTACTCATAGATATTCCTTAGTCCTTAAGGGGGAGGCTTATATATCGGAATACTCATGTGTCTCACATTGTTGGGTAGGAAAATAACACCTGCACATAAAACTCAACCAGCGGAAACACACACCCATAACATATAATTAAAAGCACACAATATTAACATATAATTAAAAGCACACAATATTTTAACGTGGTTCAGCACCTCAAGGCCTACATTCACAAATATACTAAATAATATTTTATTACTCAACATGCAATTTTTAGGATCGGAAAATTGCAAACCATTACATACAATTTTTGCCCAGATTCACAACTCACTCTAGCCCTTATACACAAAGGAAACTCTTTTAAATTGTGGTGTCTAATACTCACATCAATCCCTTATTTTTATAGTGGTTTCTTTTCAATCCCTTCTTCAAACTACCCAATGTGGGACTTTGGAGAAAACCCATACACTGGCACAACACACATCACTCAGGAGCCAAGATCAAAGATAATTTATATATACATCATCTCTCAACGTACCGATATGTCTTTTAAGGATAAAACCGTAACTGACGAGAGTTCCAAAGTGTACAATACGTCGAACATGAGGATTAATCCTAACAATGTTATTGTAACAGATATAAGATCGAGACATTTTCATAAACAAAATAAAAAATATTTATTCAAAATTTTAGCCTCATTTATTTGTAGTTTCTAATATTTATGGATTCCTTTTACTTTGTTTATAGTCATTTATAAAAATAAAATTAAAAAAAAAAAAACAAAAATTATCATAGTCGTATTTAATGAAGATTAAAATTAAATGTATTGGTTAAAAAATTAATTAATAAAAAAGTTATAATCAATTTTTTTATATTTTTAAAACCATTTTCGAAAACAATTTTTTCTTTTTCATTTTTAAAACATAGTTATCAAATGATTGTTTTTCTATTTTATTTTAAAATTATTTATTAAAACTATTTTTAAAAAATAAAACTAAATCAAAGATGCACACAGATTTTTAGACTTTAATATTTGTTAAATCTTACTACAAATCTTCTTGCCTACTCTTGAGAAAATGTAAAAATGAATTAAACTAACGAGGAAAATTCTCAAAGAGAATTTTGGATGGTTTCACTTTTTATCCTTAATTACTCACACCACAACTAACTTAACCTCTTTCGTTGTAAAAGGTTTTGCAAGCCTCAAAATTTGAGTTCACTTCACATAGTGTAATGGGCCTACCTCATCAATCAGTTTGTAGTTCTAACCCACCTCAAGATTAACCTCGTTAACGCTTTACCAATTTTGGACATAAACCATTAAAATTGCATACATATTATAAAAGCGATTCAACTACCTAAGACATGCATGAATGCAATGTGTTTTGGGCTGTAAAAAAGGTTGTCGCGCGTAAAAAAAATAAATAAATCGTCCAACTCAATATTTTAAAATAAATTATAACTTTTTTATTTAATTTTATCTATATTAAACTTATGGATCAATTTTGAATTGATACAAATTAAAAAAAAATTATAATATATTTTTATAAAAATAATTTATACAAAAAACATATAAAATTTAAATAAAAAATATATTTGTAAAATTTAAATTATATTGATAAAATCAATTTATTTTAAATATAATTATTTAATATATAAATTATAATTTATAAGAAAACTGATTCTACTATTTCAAAAATAAGAATTAAAATTTTATTTTTTATTATTTATTTTTTAATGATCTAATGAGATAAAATAATAACTAACTTTATTCTAATAATAATAAAGATTTTTTTAATACTAATTTGTTAATATATATATATATATATATATATATATATATATATATATATTCAATTTAAAATAATGATTTATTTTAATCATTACAAAAATAATGATAAAAATGAAAAATAAGATTTTTATTTTAAATGAATTTTCTATTTTTCTATATATTTTTATAAATAATATTATTTTAATTTTTATTTAAAAATAATATTTATTTTATAAATTGAGATTTCCTATAAACCTATATTTCCATAGTGACGGATTAAATGAATCTATTTTGATTCAATTTAACATATAATTTTATTGGTATGAACTAACTTATTTTTCATTTTTTTTATATATTAATCTATTTTGACATCTAAATATACTTGTCGTGTGTCTCCAAATTATACTATTTTCGTTTAAAAAAATAATATTAATTACTCTTATTAAAAATAACAGTGTAATGATCGTGAAAAGAAAAGAAAAAATCAAATTGGTATGAATGCAACAATCACATAAATAGATATACATTTATAAACATAAACATCAACTAACAGGTTTGCACGCAAGATATTATTTTATTATGAAATCTAAATTAAAGTTAGAATATGAGATTGGTTTGAATTCATTTTTTACTTTTCGAAAGTTTATATTTATATCTTCTATACTTTATTTTCAGTCTTATATCAAATTGAGCTGTTGCTTATAAAAGGTAAAAAAAGGATATACTTTATATATTTAAATTCAAAATCTCTAATAAATAATTAATATTATTAAATTAAGCTAATTAAAATATTATCTAATCATACAACATTAGAGAACACATTTTATTTTAGACTTTTTTATATTAATTTTATAACCCCTCTTTATATATTTAAACAATATAAAAAAAAGTTTTTATGTGAGTTATCAAAATAACGATATTATAAATTTTACTTATCATTTAATATAATCATCATAAAATATGCCGTGATAAAGTTTTTTAAATAATCACTTTATACAAATATTTTATTAAGCACATTTATAAGTAAAAATTCAAAATAATTATAAATATTTAAAATAACCAAAGCCATAAACTAAACAATCATAAATAGTTATACTCTTTAAGAACAAAAAGAAACAAATTCATCCCATATCAAAAGAAGCAAACCGGAAAATGAGATTTATCTAAGGAAGAAGTTGAATTAGAAAAGTGGTGGAAAGGAAGTAAACGTATTTCAGGAAGAAGAAGCATAATTGAAGCACTTCGAGGAAGAAAAAGTAGAATTGAAGCTACGCAATAAAGAAGGAAATATGTAAAATTGCAAGACAAGTCAAGATTGAAAGTGCAAAATGCTTTTGAAATTTTCAATCAATAAAAAAGATTTTATATATCGGTTTAAATTCAAACCAACATAATAAATAATTTTTATATTTTTTAAAATTTGAATTAGTATAGTTTTTTTATTAACTATAAAATTATCATTACTTACTTATCATGACCGATAAATTATAATTATTACAATAAATCATTATTAAGTGGTATTTTTCTACTAGTAACCTAATTTTAATCAAAATCACAAGCAAAGAATCTAAAAAATATTTATCAAAATCACAATAATATATAAGTTCTTATATAGTCTTTTTTGGTAACATCTAATTGTAAATAATCTTGATATCATAACTTTAAGATAAGTGGCGGACCTTATATAGTGTAAAGGTATATTTTCTAATTTTATTAAAATTATTAAATATTTGAAAATTTTTATTTTATCTCTCCTAATCTTATATATTTGAATCATTGAGTTCTATTTTATAATAGATTTGTATATAATTGAGAAGGTACAAATATACCATCTGATAAAAAAAAGTGTTCCCCTAATCTTATATTATTTGAAACATAAATTATCGTCACTGACTTTAAATCTTAGATCCACCATAGGTTATAAAACACAATAAAAAAATATAATTTTAATTAATATAACAAAGTTAACACAATATTTTATACTTCTTCCCAATTGTTCCAAATGCCCATTTAAAATGATAAATATCTAATACATGATATAATAATCAAATTTTCAACTTTCACATTTTCTATTACACTAAAATTTTAGAACATTTACATGACCTTATTAATGTCAACATTATGAGATTGTAAATTATTTAATTTTGGTGTAATCCAATATATAATGTTGGATTTACTCATGAGCTTATTATTTAATGCTCAATAATCGTTTCAAAATGTTTACAAAGAAATATCAATCCTATTTATAAACCCTAGACCTTATATGCAAAACATAAATTTAATGTTTCACAAATAAAATAATACCTCTTTACTCTTTGCTTGATTTCATGTTTAGGTAATTTTACCATATAGATAGCCACCCAAAATATTCTCCTTTGGAATTAGTGATATCAATTTCTAATTATGTCGACAATGGTGATCGATTGTCTAAAACAACAAAATCTAAATGTTTTATTTATACTTTCCTTTTTTGTATGTATTTCCTAACTTTTGCATACGTTGGATTTCGAGGAACCCAAATACTGTATATTTTATTGCAAAACCTAATATGTTAAAATCATGTATATTTTATTGCAAAACCTAATTATGTCCTCCTTAAAATCATGTATATTTTATTGCAAAACCTAATATGTTAAAATCATTATAAGTAACACTTTACGTAAAGTCTTTTTTTATTTAGAATAGCAAATAGTAATTTTCCAATTTATATAATATTTTAATTAAACCCAAAAATATAATAATGTTAGCTAATGTCTTATTATGTAATTAATATGAAGTCAACTTTATAATTCGTCTCTCATATATTAACTTGATTATAACATTATTTTGGTTATAAATTTGAATTTTAAATATCAATTCCTATATTATTTAATCACTTGATCAAAATTTATTGAGATAATCAAAGTTTATGGAAACAAACGACGAAAAATAAATAAAGAAATCCTTAAAATGCAAGAATGTAAATTAACGAAAAGAGTAAATGGTTAGAGATGTAAATTGCTGGAAAATATAAATACAAGGATAGAAAAGAAATTAGTATAAAAAAATCTATAAAGTACCCAAATTGTCAAAAACTCTATTAAAAGCTTTTTCTCTTGTTTGGAATATTTTTTATAATATAAATTTCTTAATACAAGTTGTTACATCCTTTTTACTTATCGGATCTTGTTTACATTTAATACTTTTTTGCAACTACTAAATAATAAAATAAAATTAAAATAAAGATAATGAAACCAATTTCTTTCCCAATTAACCGTTTTTGCCCCTTTTGAGTAGTCCTATTAGTACACATTAACTACTTCTCTCAAACCATGAAGTTATAATTGTTCTATATTCTTCTAGATTTTATAACAAAATGCCCCTAAGAGATTGTAAAGCACATCTTATTAGGTGAACATTCTCTTAATACAAAATTGAAAATTTAAAAAAATCTTTTGTCTTTTTTGAAGAAGGCTTTATCCTTTATCCCTATAAAAAATTATTTTAAAGACGGCTACAACCATAATTTCATCATTTCGTTTCCCTCATAAATGCAAAATTCTCATAATAAATATAGCCCAAAATAATTATTAATGAATCGTCATTTGCGTGTGGGTTGTAACCTAAGACCTAATTACTTTAAGATTGAGTTTTTTTGTTGTTGAAAAAACGACACCTTCAACTTAATACTTTTATACAAAATGTTTCTTCTTCTTTACTCCTTTACACTTTCATTAATCTACTAAACTTTTTGTAACTTCTCAAAGAACCCTTTCTCCATTCTTGTCTCCTTGCCTTCTTGCTATAATGGTATCCTCTTCTCAAAAATCTTCATCAACTGCTCACTCTCAATTTGTTGACTTGAGTGTCATTCCCTCTTCTTTCTTTGAGTTGAATGGTAAGACTTTCGCTCCGGTACTAGGTTTGGAAGAAGAGTAAAGAAGGATATGTGAAACCTAAGTATTCATCCCATATTCTGTAGGGGAAGTTTAGTATGCCTTTAGGAGTTAAATAAGTATCTCCCCTATTGATTCAATTATTCATTTTCATTCTTCCAAAGAGGAAAATTTTATCATCTAAGAAAGGGAGATTCGCACAGATTTTACCAATCTGTCTTTGAAGATTTATTGCACTCGCCCTTGCCCAGAGGAAACCTTCCTACTTCAAATGACTTGATAGAGTTGAAGCCACTTTCGACAATCATTGGAAGAAGATTGATATCTTCGATCTTCTCAAATTCTCCCACTATGATGTATCATATTTTGATATGTCCATGTTCTTCCCCGCAATCCATATATGGGACAAAGACCTCAATCCACTAGAGCTACCTTGTGGTCCAGTTGCCCCACTTTTCTTGACATCGTCGCTATTACAAGTCTCAAACCTATAGGAGAAACATATTTTTTGTCCATTTTCCCTCTGATAATGAGCTCGAGGCAAGAATTCGATGGGACAAGAAAACATACGACTATTTTTTGGTCAAGTATTTTGTCGATAACCCCACCATTATCGTGATCATTGAGGAACACAAAACCTTTCTAGTGTATTGGCTATGCAAACAGGTTTTTTGTCCCGTTCAATCCCAATTTCTCACCACTATTTCAATCTTACATACCTTTCACACAATGATTTCCCTCCACACTACAAAAAAAAAGCCTATTACCTACGGAATATTACCTACGGATACAAATTCGTAGGTAAATTTTACATTACCTACGGATATTACCCACGGATGAAAATCCGTAGGTAAATTGTACATTACCTACGGATATTACCTACGGAATTCTATCCATGAGTAATTATCCATTACCTACGGATATTATCCATAGGTAATATCATCCGTGGGTAATTTCGTAGGTAATTACCTACGGAATTACTATCCGTAGGTAAATTATATTAAACTAAAAGAATTGTCACTAGTAAGAATCGAACCTAGTACCTTAAAGTTAAAAACTAATACTCCAACCACTAAACTATTAGGATATTCTACTAATAATTTACAACTAAATTATACTTATATTTATTCGTGTAAATATATAAATATATAAATATATAAATATATAAATATATAAATATATAAATATATAAATACATAAATACATAAATACATAAATACATAAATACATAAATACATAAATACATAAATACATAAATATAAATATATAAATATATAAATATATAAATATATAAATATATAAATATATAAATATATAATATATAAATATATAAATACATAAATATATAAATACATAAATATATAAATACATAAATACATAAATACATAAATACATAAATACATAAATACATAAATACATAAATACATAAATACATAAATATATAAATATATAAATATATAAATACAAATATATAAATACAAATATATAAATACAAATATATAAATATATAAATATATCAAAATATAAATATATTTTATATTTATATATTTACACTGATAAATATAAATATAATTTATTTGTAAATTATTATCAAAATATCTTAATAGCTTAGTGGTTGAAGTATCGACCTCCAACTCTGAGTACTGGGTTCGAATCCCGCCAATGACAATTCCCTTAATCTAATAATAATTCAAAGTTCGAAAATATAATAAATAATAAAAATATAATATAAAGGGGAGGGTGTTGTAATAAATTAGGTTAGAAGTGGCAAAAAACAAAGATAGAAAAATGGTAAATAAAAGAACGTGTACCTTAAAATTGTTACCAAAAGTAGTCTTTTAGGATGTACATTTGAAAAAAAAATTCATATGTTCTTGGATACAAGATACTAGTAGGAAGGTTAACGTACCTCACAAACACTCAACCAAATAAAACTTCCCTTTGCAACAATTGTCTCAATTCCAAGCATTGGTTTGTCTTTTCCAAATATAATATTACACTCAAAATTCTAGGAGTACCAACCTTTGGTTTGTTTTTTCTAGAAAATTTCATTCTTTGACTCAAGACTTACTATGTCAATGACTAAGAAACTTGTGGTGAATTAAGGAGATCAATAATAAATTTCAAGAATCATCATGGTAACATTCGCATTTAATGGAAATCAAAATACTATATTAAAAGTTCTTGAAAAACATAATATAGAGGAATAACCAATATTACTTATGAAATCCAATGATTAACTTATCTTTTATAAAATTTCAAGGTCAATTTCGAATATACAACATTTTTATATCATGATAATGATTCTGCGTCACATATTACTGTCAACCCACACTAGTACAAAAATAATATTTTATTATGATTGTAATTCATCTGTCATAACAAGTTACGTGGTGACAATTTTGTAATTAAAACTTATTGTTTATAACTATTCAATTTTGAATCGACATATTGAATCAACATAGGAAGTGATTTTGTCAATTTTAAATATGAGACAATTTCTATGTCGATTAAAATTGAACCATTACAATAAGGGATGACAATTAAACTCATACATGTAAGAACCGATCCGTCTCCGTCCCGAGTTTGACGGAGAAAAACAGAATTTACTAGAGACGGGGGTAGGTTTTTCCCGTTTTAAAAATTTAGGAGTGGGGGTAGAGATGAGTAATATAATCCCCACCCCGACCTCATCCCCGTCCTCGCCCAACTTTTATATTTAAATTTAAATCCTAAAATTTAATATTTTAAAAATATTTTATTTTATTTTTCACATTATTTATAAGGTCATTTCTTATATTTCACTTTTCTTTTGTCCATTTTTCACTCTGTATTTTTCAATTTCTTAAATCAACCAATTCATTATATTATTCTCATTTTCTTATCTTTGACTTCTTCACATTTTTTTAATCTCTTCAATCAATTTGTTTTTTCAATCTTTTCAATGAATTTGACAAACACAGAATTAATTTTTCTTCTTTTTTATAAATATTTTACATCAATCTTAATAGTAATTAATATTATTTTATTTCTAATTTATCTTTATTAGGTTTTATTATGTGTTATGTTTTAGATTTTATTATTCTTATTTGTTATATATCAATTTTTATTAATAAAATAATTATATTTTGAAGGATTAAAAAGAATTGATAATTAAAACTTTTATTATTTTGAACTAATTAAATAAGAATTAACTTATTAAATATTTTCTAATAAACTACATATTTCATATTTATAAATATTTTAAAATGATAACTTAAAAAATAATTAAATTATATATGTAAATAAATGTTTAAATACAATGTTATAGTAAATACTTACTATAATGATTCAAAATTGAACCTTCATAAAAAAAAAGTGTCCAGTTTGAAATTTTTTAAATTCATTTTTATCCTCTTCATTTTTTTCCTTACATATGAGAGCACTCCACTCAACTTTTTCTTTTTTTTTGTTTCATTATTTCTTTGTCACATTCATCTACTTTTAATTTTCTCATACCACCACTTTTTATTATTTTGCTTCTTCCTCATTTACAATAAAGATAAAATAAGAAAATATTGTCTCATTTTTTTTATATTAATTTATATTTCATGATTTTATTTTATGAAATGTTCTAATATATATTAGATTGTAATTGTTATTATGAATTATTTTTCTTTTATGAATCATTTTTCATCTAATTTATGTGAATATATTTACATTATATATTTAATTATTTTTCGTTTACGGATTTTCAAAATTTATCGTATTAAAATTGTTTAATAAAATATTTATATGAAATATGACAATATATTAAAAAAAATAACACAAAACTTATTATAAAACTGACATTAAAAAATATAAAATAATCTGTCATTTGGAAGTTTTTCTTACACTAATGCCAATACCATGAACACATAAAATACATAAAAATGGATAATTACACTGTAAGAAAAAAAACTAAAAGAAAAAAAAAAGTTATATTTGCTCTCAATCTCATCGTCTAAACAATTGGCAGATACATATATTCCAAAACATTTAATTCTATTTATCACAAATGGAGTCCGAAGCATATGTCTCTTAGCTTATGGAGATATCAAAGAATGGTGTCGTCGATAATAGAGTTTCATAAGAATCCTAATCATTATCAAGCTATTTTTACAAAAAAGCAAATTTATGACTAATTATTTTATTTGATATTGCAATTGTTGTCTAACTATATTCCTTTTATTGGAAGCACAACAAAATCTATTAGAAAAAGATTGTATATATATACAAACTTAATTTTCGTAATTGATAACAGAAAGAATGAATAATCTTTTATTGGAGTCAAAATCAAATTAAAATAAGTTGAAGAGAAAGATAAAATATATTTTTTAGAGAATTAAAAAGAAAAACATTTGGAAACCCTTCCTCCTACAAGTTTAATTATAGCCTGTATATGAGGAGAATGAGACAAAGTGGACAAATTCCGACGTAGAACCAAGTTTAAGTGTCTAATCCTACCGCATAAATTTGTGGTGGGAGATTACTGAGGCAGACAGCGTTGGTTTTTTATCTTTGAAGCACGTGTTTTAACTTTTACTATGCTGCAGTGATGGATGGGGTAAGGTGAAGAAGAAAGAGCTTCTTCAATCGCTATTGCATGATGGTCTTCTTCACCTTTTGTTTCTTTCTCTCCTCACTGCATACATTTTCCGTTGTACCAAACAGAGTACTATCGGTACAATTTACAATAAAGTTTTTTTTTTTTTACTGATAAGAAAGTATTGTGCTTTGTTAAAATAGTCAATTTGTATTACAAACCTGAACTATTGAATACATTTTTCTTAAATTTGTATATATAGAATGTAAAACAAAAAGATAATAATACGTGGAGTGTTAAATTTTTTAACCCTAAAGTATAGACATAATTGTATGCATCGATGTGAGAAAATGCGTGGGGACAGTGTTCAAGAAATTGAAACAGTAATTCATAAATGCGTGGACAGTCAAAAGAATTTAATAAGATTCTATAAATATGAGTGCCAAATGAAAAGAAAAGAAAAGAAATATTCTAAGAAAATAAATGAATGGGAAGCATTAATAAATTTGATACCAAGTTATCTCCTAAAGTAGAAGCAACAACCTTGTCCGGATCCAAACTAGGCGACATAGGTTGGGGTGGTGGTGAAAGCAAAGAGGCAAAGCACAGAGAGCCCCACACTTTGTGTGTTGAAGGTGGAACGTAAGGACACTTTCTGTCACCTTGAAAAATTGCATACCCCTTTAAAACTGGGGCCATGAATGAAAGGTGGTGAAGGAATGGAACCCCACGAGAAATCATTCAAAGCCATGCATGGCCCATGGAAGTCCCTACAGAAGGGTACCTTTCCATTGGCCTCATCCCCCTCCTACACAACTTTCCTTCACAATCTCCACAATGTGGCCACAACCCCAGCAGCCTACAAATCTCCATGCACCTTAAAAAGGGTATTGGACACCGTACAACCACCACCATTGCAAATTCTTCATAAATATCACCACCACGTTTGACCTACACAACACTTTAGGGTATATAGCTTTTAACTTCTTGTGAAGATTTTGGTGCCAAAGGAATTCATTTAAATGATTGAAAAGTAAAATAATTTGGATAAACTGAAAAGTGGTACAAATGAAAAAAAAAAATCTATTTAATATCTTCATTTTTTTTTATAATTGATTTGTCATAGTGTAGGAATTGAGATAATTTTGAGAGTGATTTTGATATGGGTCGTTGGATTAAGAAGGTGGGGCCCATATCATGTGAGAGTGAGGCAGAGGCAGTGGGTGGGGCCCACAGGATTTTGGGGGAAGATGTTGAAGGAAAGTGATATGACGTACAAAGAAGAAGATGGTGTTGTGTGTTACATGTTGTTCCCAATAAACTGGTGCTCAACAATAATAATCCACTGAATCACTGTGAATGTGCAGTTAAGCCACCGAGGGAGGAACACCAATAATGACCATAAAGAAACCTCTAAGCCACCCAGTATCTGTAACTCACGTTCTCTCGTTTCAAACGCCTACTAAGACACGTTTCATTCAAACACCCAAACAAAATACCCAACATATTTCAAAACAAGAGTTACCAAATGAAGATGGTCAAGGATGGATGAAGATTAGGAAAATGCAAAAAGGGTGTGAAAAAGTGTGATGATAGAGTAAAATGGCACACGTGATGGTCACTAAGTGCACAATCACAACATAATCCAAACCCTATTTGGTGTTCTAATGGTTGCTGATGCAGTTGTTGTGTCTGCTTTATCATGTTAGTGTGGGGGACAGAATGAGACTCCAAACGTCACGCTGACCCTAATCCAATTGGTCAACTATCAAAAATTTGTCCATAATCCACCACTCACATCAAATCAAACATTAAAAATACAGAAAAAGAAACTCCACATACAATGTTTCATGCTAACATATACAAACAAAACTATCACTATGCATAATTAAAAACTAAAATCTCTGATTAATTTCACAACAAGGGAGAATATGCAGCTTCTTATATAAGATGTTCACCATTCTTGTGTCAAAATTAGTTAATATTTATAATTTTAACTCACATAAATTATCTTAATTTTAATGAATTTTTAATTATATATGTCTGTTCATTATTTAACTATATATCACAATTATACAACAGTATATGCAATATTAATGTGTTTATTGTGGGAGTTTGACTGTTAAAAAAACATATATATATACTAATTATTATTCTTAATTTATGCATTGTTCCATTTTAAATAACGCCACATATCGTCCAAATTAGAAAAAGAAAGATTGGCATACTATATATGTATGTGATATTAAATAACATTGCATTGCATGTGCTCTACAACTGCATGGTTTGAATTCAGACGACCATGGAACGTGACATGCAAGTTTTTTTTATTATTAATGAAATTTTTGGTTTCTAAAAGTGTACCATATGGAACTAAAACATTGAGTGGTTGGGAGTAAAACTCAGTTAAATAAGTGGGTTGAGTTATATACCTTGTAATTAATTCCTACAAATAAAAAAAAACATGTAAAAAATTTTCAATTTTATTTAATATATATATATATATATATATATATATATATATATTATTTTGAATAATTTATATTAACATTAATTAAAATCTACCATATTATGGTTCAAATTAGTGTAGCCTAAAACTTCCTTCAACCTGTAAATGTTTTCCCACACCATTTTTCATAGCCTTTCTTGTAACTTTTGTCTTCTTCTAAAATCTTTTGGGATCACCAAATAATTTTATGAATTTTGGAAAACGTTTTGTGAAAAAGGTTGTTTTCGGATTAACGAATTCATTGATAAAAGTTTGTTGCCGGAATAACTATTCGAAATCAAGTGCGTATTATTTATATTTTTTACTATTTGTTCTGGAATGGTTTCTTTTAATTTTCACAATGCGTATTTTTAGAATGTATGCATTATATTATGAAATAACCATTTCAAAATAAGGTATATATTGTTGTATAACAGAATGGATATGCTAGATTTTCTTTCTTTCTTTTGGAATGTATTCATTTACAAAATCGTATTTCATAATAACATAAAAAAACATAGATATTTTGGATTATAGAAAATATATTACAAAATGAAGGTTGTTTGAGATACTTTATTTTAATTGGAGAGTTTAAGAAGAATACTTTGGACTAAGAAAAATGAACAAAGCAATTCTAAAGGAGCAGCATCATAATCAGGCCCAACTTGCCAAATACGAATAAAGGTCGAAGATTAAATAATTTTGAAAAAAAGAAGAAGATAAAATTATTATTCAAATGAGTATTTTAAGTCTGGATGACAAAATTAAAATACTATTCAAGGAAAATAATTGGAACCAGAACAAAGGAAAACGAAGATGATGATGAGGAAGAGGAATCTTTTTTTTTTTTCAGAGCACTGTTTATAAGTAGTAAAAGTAATTTTACTTTAAATGGGATAAACCCAATAGATAGTTATACATTCCAAAGAAGATTAAATAACTTATTCCAAATAACAAAAAAAACTTCAACAGAGCATAAGCATGATTTTTTGAGATGTGGGCACAGGGTATGTTTGAAAAAGGAAACAGAAATAGATGAGGAAAATGTGAGTGGAAGATAAAAGAAATGAAGATTGTTTGGCTGAAAAAAATTAATAAAATAAAAGTATAAGCTATTTGATTAAAGAGAAGTAGAATAAAAAAATAGTTTTTTAGATTTTTGTAGTTTAAAATAATTATATAATTATGTACTAATATTATTTCTATTAATTATTTTTATAATAATAATACAAAATAATATAGGAATGGGGTAGAATGCTGCAGGGTAGGGAGAGGAAAACAAAAATCAGTAGTACTTTTCATTTCTATACATTTCATCCTGAACACATAACATATTTCTTTAACTGGCTCCCACTATTTATTTATGTTTTTAAGTTTAACTCTACCAAATCACTCATATTTTCTTACTTCTTTCCTCTTCCTTCGTCTGTCCATTATTTTCATCCTAAAACATTAACAAAAACATTGGACATTTGGAGCCAAATCAGTTTACCTAATTCTAAAGTACAACACTGGTATAAAATCAAATATTTCCCTCGTTATTAAAAGGAACTGTTTGCAAGGAATTTTCCTTGATAATCTATAAATCCAACTAAACATTCAATTCAATATGGGTTGGAAACGAGAAATTGTGATTCGTTATTGATGACTTGGTTAACTCACCCCTTTTTTCCAAGTTGTATTAGAAAACTGAATGTATAATGTTTCATATTTACTCTCAGAGGTAACAACATACTTAACCATAAAAAATACTTCATATATGTAATTTGTCCTATCTTTTAATTAGAAGTTACAGAGCTCTGTGTTTATGAGCTCCTCCTGGTTTGACCGTGTCTTGAGAATAAAATAAAGAGAGAATGGTTGTGCGATCAGCCACCGGTGCCACGAACAATAATGCTTCAAGGTGTATGCAATTCAAAACCTTCTTTTGCAGACATATATTCAGTAAACATCAAACAATGAAAATTATTTGATATTCCTATACGACATCAACTACTCCATATTTCAACAGCCAAAAGAAATAAGCATCAAGACTGCACTGATACCATCGGATGTTTGAGTTGGAAATTTTCATCAATGAAAATGTGCTAACAATGACAAGGAAGATTCCATTCATTCTTTCCAGTTATAGGAAGCTCGGTCAACTACTAAATAGTCTCCCCTGATATCCTTTACAACTCGAAGGTCATCATCGAGGTACACAGTATCAAACCTGCAGAAACAAGATACAGATTATGATTATAATAAACTTGTCAAGATTCCATTTTACCCCGTAAAATAATGACAGAAATATATAAAACAAGGGGCTGTAAGAAAAATGTGCCTTTCTCCTTTACAAATTTCTGTCATTGGAACTTGGGCAAAATGAGATGCCTTAGTCACACATCAAGTAGTATTCGAGGTTTAGTAGAATATTCAAGTTTTTGGTTGTCCATTACCAGCTAGCTTACAACAGCTAGTGTCACAGGTTATTCAGTGTCTAGGAAATAGCATTCGTTTATCCTTAGCCTAGTAAATTGTATCAAGAACATGGAAACATATTCCAAGGTATGTAGTAAAGAACCACGAATTGATTCCTGCATTCCAATTTGTGGTTCATTTCCGTAACAGTTCACCTAAATTTGTCGTGCAATTCATTAAAGTAATGAACTAGTACACATTATAGTAAGTACTTGAAAATTGTCAAAACTCATCAACGAACTTTAAAGCAAGAGAGGAGATAAAGATGTGAAATTTGGCTTGGAGAGTAAAACAAATTAAAGAAGATTGGAAATGATGCAGACAAAATGATGTTTTCTTTTTCCGAAGAAACCAAGATAAAATTATTATTCTTTTTTTTTTCAAGAAAAGATGTGTTAAAGGGTTTAATTATTTGTATAAATCACCATGTTATTATGTCTAACACTCTCTTAATGAAAGTGAGACAATATAAAGTCACATAAAAAGGAGATAACCAAATTATTAACAGTATAATAATTTATATATCTTATTATAAATTAAAAAATCCCCACGTACCAACTCATTGTAAGGTCACATACCCATACCATGTGCGGGGGTGAATTGCTAATTATATGACTTGAGTGTATACATACGTACATCCTCTGATATTCTATACTCCAGCTACTGCCACCCTCGAAAGCATTCTAGCCCTCAATTCTCAGTCATTATACAGTTACCAGTCACGAGACACGACGTCCTCCATCTGACAGTGTTCTCTTCCATTAGATTAAGCATTTTTCAGATCCTTTTCTTGTGGTGTACCTCTTCTGCCAGACTTCAACAGTGTTCTATGGTCCTTTTCTGCTCTAATTAATCGGTGTTTCCTTTACAACTATGTTTTAGTTTATTTCTCTTTTATGGCGTGTCTGGAACAAGGCACGGATTGTGAGGGCGCAGATTTGTCAAGAAAGTGGCTAGCCTATGCTATTTGGTACATGTGAAAGTTTCTAAAATATATAAAATCGTTTTCTAGTTTCTTGCATATATGACGAGAAAGGCAAAAATATAATTGATTATATCTTAAACATAAATCGATCATATCACTAATATATTAATACTATTTACATTATCTTATATCATTCATAATTTTATTAATATTAACGACACATAGTTGATCATGCCTAAAATATATAAAGTCATAAATATTTTACTAATATTTACATTTATATTATTACAATAATAATAATAATAAATAATAGCATAAAAATAATAATTAATAATTAGTAAAATTATTTCTTCCCTCGTTCTCTCTCTCTCTCTCTCTCTCTCTCTCTCTCTCTCTCTCTCTCTCTCTCTCTTTGTTTCTTTCATTTTTCATTCCTCTACTTACCATCCTTTCAATTAAACAGAAGAGTAAAGGCTAACTTCTGACAGGCTTAAAGCTTAGTTAGTTATTAGGCTTGTAAATTGTATCATGGTCCGTGTGTGATAGGCGACTGAAATTTTATGCTAGAAAAAAATGAAGACTACGAGACAATTGTGATTTTCGATAGGCATTTATTGTTATTGTTAGAGAGTGTACTTTTAGTTTAATTCAATATCACAAAACTGACATGTTAAGTGAGATGTGTATCTAACACACCTCACACCAAAGGACTACAGATCTTGTCTCTAGGATTAGAATGTTGCAGGTGATCCAATGGCGGATGACCTAGTAGTCCCACCAAATATTGCTAGAGTAGATACTATTTTGGTCATATATACAAGATGTGAGATCTTCAATATAACATATTCCTCATTGATAAAACCGATTTGTAGGTAAGATTTACATCCACTTATATCCTCTATTTTAGTTATATGTCTAGACAATACGTGATCTCCAACAATTATCAATATAAATACACACAGTTGACACTTATTGCTTAGCATCGACAGACATAGGCAGTGATAATATACACAAGTCACAGTAATTGTAGAATATACATCTAGGAAAGGAGATCAATTAGTGGGGTCTTTTTTTCATTGTTCTGCAGTGTTGAAGGAGTGTACACCTTGTTAAGAGGCAGCAGCCTGTGTTATCCATTTTGAACCTTAGATTCTGGTTAACTCAAGAATTGTGATCAATAAAATCCGGTTATGAATTGGAAACGCTAGAGGGTTAAGGCATGCTTGCTAGGAAAGGTAGAAAATCGGGTGGTGTCTAATGGAAACGGTAAAAGAAATTGATGGAGAGGTTCAGGACTTGCTTAGCTTAAAGAAAATCACTAGCTCAAAAAGAGATTTTTACATCACTTATTTCTCGTCCGACCCAAAAATATTCAATTTATATAATATTTTTATAAATAATAGATGCACTTTTACGGTGGACATCACAAGGTCCGATATAAAAATCGCATTATTTTCACCGAGAACTTCTTCCTTGCACGTGCAAGTTTTCAAGTTATGGCGACAACAACAACCATTCTAGTTCCTTTCAGGGTACATTTCAACTACGGTAAGTGACAAAAACACCTATATTGTGTCTCATTTATGGTGGTTGACGTTTATCTCTTTTATGTTCAAATTGAATATGCAATTGTTTTTGAAGATCTCAATCACATTATTGCATAAATGTCTCAACTGGATTGTTATTAAAATTAAATTTTTGTAGTTTATGATTATCTATTTATTCATTTGAGTACATTTATCGTTCACACACTGCATTTTTTATGTTTTCATAATTTAGTTGTTTGAATTCTACATTTTTTTTATATTAATTTTCTTTTAATATGAATTTGTGTTTGAATTTCTAGGAATGACAGAAATTTTTAATATAGGTAAGTATGGATCGGAGTTAAATGAATGCATGTCGTATTAGTGAAGAGTACAAAAAAAGAGTTGAGAAATTTTTGAAATTGGTTTGTAAAAATAGAAAATTTATCAAAGAGATATATTATTTTCCATGCGTTCGTTATTTGAATTGAATTCGTCATCAACTTAGGGATATATATGATCACTTATTTATCTATGGTATGGTATTGTTAAGAATTACACAATATGGACATGACATGGAGAAATATTAGACATCCTAATTATGTCAACAATAATAAATTTTGAAGAATGAATGAATGATAATTTAGAGAATATGATAGTGATATTGATGAAGAAAATGTTGAGAAAACACATTTGTATGATTATTTAAAATTTGATTTGAGCAACAATTGTACCCAAGATGCAGTTTTGCAAGATTATAGTAACTTTAAGATTGTTCAGTTTAAAAGCAAGAAATGGATCTCAAATACAATGGGACACCAAAGTGATATTACACAAATTAGATAGCAATGGATAAAGTTTTTCATTCGACATTTACAATACTTAGATTGTAGGTTATAGTTTGTATTATATTGTATTATGTAGTTTAATATCTAGGTAGCTTAGTTTTTGTACTAGTTTATTCTTTGTATTAGTTTAACTTTGTAATATTTTACTTTTATGTAGTTTAGTCTTTGTACTAGTTTAGCTTTTACAGTTTGTATTATATTGTATTATAATATTTTGTATTGTAGTGTTATATTTGAATTATTAAAAATCTGGAATTTAGACTATATATGATAAAAATATATTTGCAGGTTTTGAATGTACGACAAAACAAACCAAATATTAAAAAAAATGACAAAATTTACGTATGTTCGACACAAATTTACATTGGGTATTGACACACCGACATAAATTTCATCCCATTTTTTAATTTTCAAAACTCATTTCCGTTTATTTCTTGTTTTTTCCGACATTAATTATCCACCTAATTGATATAAATTGACGCTGATTCGTATGTCCAACATATATTTACGTCTCTTATATTAATATCAAACTTACAAAAGACATAAAAAGTCAAAATAACAAGTAAAAATAACATAGGTAAAATGCCCTATATGCACTAAGGAATGTTTTCTATTCGGTTTCTTATTTTCAAATACTTTGAAATGAAACGACAAAAAGTAAAATCCATACTTGTCTTCATTTTGTGATTTTTAACACTTCCTTTACTAATCTTTTAATGGGAATATATAGCAAATTAAGTTTCATTTTTTAAAATTATTTATAAAATTAATAAATGAAATTAAAAAAAATTTACCATGTGTTTGAATTGAAAATTTCATAATTTCCAGAAATTCAAATATCCTGAATTTGAATTACTTTTATTTTAAATCATCTCATTTTGTAAACATTTTTGTTTTGATAAACAATTTAAATTTATTGAATTTTAGTTGTCTTGTTGGGATAGCATATTTCAATTACCACCAAATACAAAATTTATATAATGTAATAATTAAAAAATATTAATTTGTTACTCTATTTGTTGAGTTTCTTTTTGACAAAAGTTCACAACATTTTTTCAACTAATGTTAATACGAGTTTTTTCCATCGACATCGACTAAGATTATTTTCAAATAATACTGACAATAATTGTTTCGATTGACATCAATCATAGTTATTTTTAGTCATCATTGTTCAGAGTTTTTTGGTCGACTTTTTAATTGATGTGAACTAAAACATTCTACTAAGTCACGTTGACCAGACAAGTCTAGTCAAAGTTGACCAAAAGTTCTCCATTTGAAATTAAAAAAAAAATATATATATATATATATATATGTATATATATATATGTATATATATATATACATATATATATATATATATATATATATATATATATTGAAGACCAGAGCATCGACTTAAAAAAAACAATGTTGCATAGATTATGCCCTGACCTTAACCGTGTCACGACATCCAAATCTCAGCCGAGCCACCAATATCCCACCAAAATCAAACTAACGACACACTAGCCGAGCCAAAGAGTGAATACAAAGAGAAACAGCGTAGAACGATAGGATAAAGTATGAAGAATTATAAATTCGTACTTTTTAGAATTTGTAGATATTTATACTTTATGTGGATATTTTCTTAATTGTTCTAATATGAAATACATTCATAAACAAAGATATGTAAAGAAATTATAAAATGTATGTTAATAGTAAAATTATAATTCATTTTAACTAAAATTCTATACAAAAAAGCATTTGTTACCCCTAAACTACAAACACTTCAGTGTCATCATTGCAAGTTATTCCTAGAAATCCTCTAACCAGGCAAGCTAACAATAATTTTTGTCCACATTTTCAAAACTTGAATTTAGTTTCTTCTCTATCAAACAAACCATTAAGTTTGAAGATTCAAAAGATGAGGAAGAATGAGCTTTGAAATCATTGATTATCATGTAAAGCTACCATATGAGAATGCATACCAGACATATTCCCAAATAATTGAGCCAAAGTTTTCAGCTACATATTAAACTTAAAGTACTTACCAACCCTGTCCAAATGGTGGCAATGGTATTTCCCAGTTTCTTCCACGTAATACTGCACTTGTAAATCTAAACAACAAATGTCAGTCTTCAAAAGAATTTAAATATTTCTTGTGTAAACATTAGAAATTTAATTTAAACTCATTAAGTAGTCGGTCAAGTTTACACTTTCGGTTATGTATATTCTAAGTATTATGTTGTGCATCTAAAATACTATCTACAATTTTGACAGGAGAATAAGAGACTTTAAATAATAAAATATGACGTTGACATGATGAGGAAGGGGGAGAGGTTGGACTAGTGATAAAAATAGAACAGAGTTAAAGGGAGGATGGGATAGGTCGTGGTTTGAGTCCTCTGCTGACAAATAGTTGACATATTAACAATAAATATATTTTCCTCTTGTACTCATTCTCCATATATTCTCCCGATTCACAACCTGCCAGCTGTCTACTTGTAAAACAGAATTGTCTTTTGTCCTTGTATCTTCTGACTTGAATGAACCCTTCTACTATGCTAGGCCCATTTTGAGCCCATACTTCTTTCTTCCATATGCTTGGGTTCGGTGTGCATCAATAACCCTCCAATGAAAACCACTATATCCTCAAGGCGGAAAGAAGGAAATTGTTGAATGTTGGAAAACTCTCCCCAAGAGTTCTCATGATCCAGAAAAGAAGATCAACCCATTTAATTAAAACTTGAACAGATTCATTTAGAAGTCTTTTGGACGCTTAAACTGCCTCCAGTTGACTATGAAATTCCAACTCTTCAATGCAGACAACAGGAAGTTGATGACATGGAAAAACAGCTTGAACAACATTTTTTAGAAGATATCTGAGATACAAGTTAAATGCCTGAACTATCTAAAGCCACATCATAAGCTACTGCCCAATTCTATGAACCGCCATAAAAGGACCATGAAAATGGCTACTAAGCTATAGATTGATCCTCTTAGTGAGATTAATTATATGGGTCTTAGATTGAGGTAAACATAGTCACCAAGTAGACAATCCTCCTTTGCCAATCATTCTGCGTCTTCACCCTCTTCTAAACCTTTCATATTTTCTTTTAATTCCTTTAAAACTGCATCTTAATGGATCAACATTCAATCCAACTCCTCAAATGCCATCTCACACTTATTAAAAATCACAATTCATGGAGGATCACGCCTATACAAAGCCTTGAAGGAAAACATCTTGAAAGATTGCTGAAGGGAAGAAATTACAACTAGTATATGTCGACAGTGGGAAAGACAGAAACAATCCGAGATAACCACTATAGAATGGCAATAAAGAAACTGATCCAACTAAAAACAACTCAAATATAGCATACCAAATTTGGACATTAAACACTGCATAACGAGGATTGAGGCAACTAAACAGTAATAATGGGATGGTGAACAATGTCAACAGAGGTTGATTCCTAACAGAGATGGGGCAATGAGGCATGACACAGAAGAAGTGGTTGGAAAGAAGGCCTCACAGACTCCTATGCACACTACAAAAACATGACATACAGAGACAAGACTGCGGCCACTGAAGGGGAGAGGACGTAAAGGGTAGCTAGTAAGTAGGACAGGTGACCTATCATGAAGATTCGTGCAGACAAGTTGTTAACCAAACACCCCATTTTACACCCCGTGACACAAAAGAATAAGGCTGGTCAGCTTACAGCAGGAGGCATGTGGTGGCAGATTTGAGCTCCAGAGGATGCACAATTTCATACAGTAACAGATCTAACATGTCCGAGATGATAGCTGTAGCAATGAGGTGATAGGCTTAGCTGACATACTAAATCACACTCCCCTAGTCACAAAATAAAGTGAGAGGAGAGAAAGAATATGAAATTGGGTGCAAGAAAGTCTGTGCTTTTGGTGGATGCTTGACCAAGTGAATGGCTCATCACTGTCATTGAAAATTAAGATGGGTGAATCAAAGTATAACAAACAAAAAGTGATCCAAGATTTAGGAACTTGATAGCAGAGAACCAACTGAACAGGTAAACGGAGATGGTACTACTCCAAAACAATGTCAACAGCCAACTCAAAGGCAAATAAGTTACTACAATGATGTTTTGTCAATTCCATTTTTCATATACATCTTTCCTGCAACTAAATATATTGTTATAATAATCTTATTTATTATTGATATTATTATTCGTTGAATAGGAGTATGAGTTATAGAAATATAGTGCTTCATAAGTTATTCATATTATGTTTTAACAATATAAAAGTTGAGTAATGCTAGAGAACTTAACCACAATCAATAACTCACTATAAAATGAAAAAATAAACAATCAATCAATCAAACTAGGATAGTAGGTTTTTAGCAGTTTTTGGCTGGAGGGTATAAGAAGGGAGAAGGGGAGGGGAATTAGACCTCTTTCATTAGGAGGGGAAATTGGAGGGACAAAATCCCTCCCCACTAATGTCTGGAGGGATTCAAAGGAAATGGAAAGTGGTTAATTGTATGCCGACAAAATCATTCTAAGATTTATGTTCTCGGTCATCCTCTCCATTACTAATAATAAGGAAGGATATTCTGGATATTAGTCTTGTCTACTCCTCACCTATGAAGTGAGGACCAAACGAAATATGTTTTTCTTCCTCGTCCTCTCTTTTTTGAACCAACCAAGGCCAATTGCTCAGAAATCCCTAGGGAAGAGAATAGTGAGAAGATTCTCTCTACTTGATACTTTTCATGAAAGTATCACATTTCAAGAGTAGAAGAAAGAGGTCGAAAATATATCAACAGTGCTTGACTTCCTGCTGGCAGAATTCAACTATTCATGATTGATAATTGTATGAGACAAAGTGACAGAGTTCCCTCATTCTTCCAAATCAATAACATACTCCAACCTTATCCATATGCAATGGTGTATGACACCAAAATCAAATATTGTTATTATTATTGTTAAGTCCAATTATTCACCTGAAATTCACTCTCTGCGGCGACGCAACCTCAATACTGGATCGAACAAAGAAAACGCCATCAGGGGGAAACGTGATGACGTTGTTGAGCGTCCTATTCCGAACATCTATGACCTGCAACACGTCGCCAGTTCGGGTTCCAAACAAGGGCGCCTTCTGGATAATGAAGAGCTGCTCCTTCTCCGTCGTCCATAGCAGCCGCCACGTCGCCGACAGGGAATCGCCGGTGGTGACGGAGCCGGCACCCACGGCGGCCACGGCGTCGATGGCTTCGACAATCGATGCGCGTTTCGCGGGGTCGTTCTGCGTCCGGAGGCCGCGGTCCTGGTCGGCTATGAGGGCGAGGAGGTTATCCTTGGCGGATCGGGATTGAGCCGTGACGGAGGAGCAGGTGAACCGCCGGTGAGAGAAGCGCGAGCGAGGGAGTATAGTGGTGAAGGGGTTGGGAATAACGAGGGTGGTTGCCATGGGCATGGGTGGTGGCGATGATTGCGTTCCATGGAGTCTGTGGAGGGAGTGAACTTGAAAGAATTGGCGGTTCAGAACTGAAATCTCACACACAGGAAGATATTGTGGGAGCCACGTGGAATACACGTTGATATTAATTAAAGAGAGAAGTTTTATTTTGAATATTTCTATATCAAAATTCAAGGAAGAATTAGGAAAAAAAAATTATGAATGAAAATAATACAATTAAATATTAAACATGTTTCCTAACACTAAAAATTCGAAATTTTCGGTTTTAGTATTTGGTTTTAAAATTAAAATATTTATGTTATCTATATTGTGTATGTTTTCATCCCAATCTATTAAAGATTTGTTTAATTTAATTTTATATTTTAATCTTTTAAAAAGTTATATTTTTTTAGTAATCAATTTTAAATAATTAAGATAGAAAAAATTTATAACTTTTTATAACTAAACAAAAAACTTGTTTGATTATTATAAAAAATTATTTAAAAACTAAAATTGAAAAAACAAGTTTAATTATAACTATTTATTAGAATTTTTTAACAAATAAATGTAGTTTTAGTATATAATAATATATTTTTTATTTTAGAAATTATAAATATATATACAATAATAAATATATATATATATAATAAATATAAAATAAAATTTAAATAAATCATTAATTTTAAATTTTTATTATCATAATTTTGATATTAAAAAATTGATTCGATTAATTAAGTAATATACATGTCTAATTTATACCATGATTTATCATTTCAGGTATTTGATAATATTGATAAATTGTTATTATAGAATATTATTTTCAATGTGTTATAACTTTTATTTAGGTATTAAATAAGTTAAGCAAAATCATATAAAATTTTTAAAATTTAATATATTTAAATGAGTAAATATTATTTAATATTAATATTTAATAAGAATAAACTTAATTATTCGAAAATAAGGGAGAGTATGCCTCCTTCTTTTACAACCTCATAGAATTTCATATTAAAAGGTTAAAAGTTGTACTTATTAACCTTCATGTTTAACAACTTATTTTAAAGTGGTAATTTCAAACTAGAACAACCCTTACATAATAGTTTATTTATTACAAAATGGTGTGGACAAGTTAGAAAATTATGTGGAAAGTTTATTCCTAAAACCTTAAATACAACACACTTAAAAGTGTATTACAATTAAGAAAACAAGTTATCTAAATATTAATTCAAGTTTTCCATCAAACGAAAATCAACATCTTCACACATAGCTAATATTAAACTATGTTATAGAGAAAATTGGTATCTTAATGCATTGTCGACACTAAACTATATGGTAGAAAACAAAATCAATATCTTAATATATTGTTGAGATTAGATAATGTCATGTATCGACAACATGAGATCATGTTATAGAAAAAATTGGAACCTCAATATATTATCGCATTAGACTATGTTGTAGAGAAAATCAATGTGTTGTCGACATAAAATAATGTTGAAAAGCAAACTAGCATCTTCACAAATCATCGATACTAGACTATATCATGAAGTAAACTAGTATTTTAACATGTCGTTAACCAAATAGTTTAATCTATAATTTTAAACTTAGCTTATTTAAGTGTTTACTCATTTAAATAAGAAGCTCAAATAATAGGTTTAATCAAGATGGTTAAACTTAGCTTATTATAATTTTTTTTCAAAAGCATGAAGCTTGTTTAAATGGTTAAACTTATCTTGTTATTATTTATCACCTGAGTAAGTAGCTTGGTCATATCAATCAGAAGTCATAAAAAAAAAAAAGAAATATTAAAGGAAATAAATGTCCAACTATGAAATAGGTTAATAATTACTGAGGTGGAAAGCTACAAAAAGTCCTTACATTTATATCGGGGCTAATGACCTAGGCTTGGTTGACCGTCTTCTTGAAGTTTTCTTCATAAACTTCAATAAATTACTCCTCATGGAGCTTGATACTTTATTTCTTCATCTTCTGTTAAAAACTCACTACCCTTAGCCTTGAAAGCATTAATTTTGTTCTCGACTTCATCAGCACAATGTTAAGCCTTAGCAATTTTAGAAGTAGACTCCCTAACTACCTTCTTGACTTTCTCAACCTTTCCAAAAGGCCAATAATCTTCTTCTCAATTTGAGTTAACTTAGTTGTTTTC
Organism: Sphenostylis stenocarpa; assembly: GCA_963425845.1. Taxonomy (NCBI): domain Eukaryota; kingdom Viridiplantae; phylum Streptophyta; class Magnoliopsida; order Fabales; family Fabaceae; genus Sphenostylis; species Sphenostylis stenocarpa. Next base: position 980,754 of record OY731398.1, on the reverse strand, counting down.
ATCTCGTTCTCCTTGATCGTTGTATAGATGAACGCCCCATGATTGACTAGATGGCATGAAGGTAAACCCTTGAAATTCATTGTCCTTCATTATTAAATCAAATATTCTAATTATTTTCTAAAATGTTGTAATATAGAACCCAAAATTAGGTTGATTATCTGAAAGACACATTGATTATATTTAGTTTTTAATATTAGTTTTGTATAAGTTGATTTGTGTTTTTATGGATTTGGAAATGTAAAACTCAATTTGAAAAAAAAAAACACAATCAAGAAGATAAAAATAGATCAATCCATAGATTCAAGAATCAAACAATCCTCTTATCATAATTTTCTAAAGATTTAGATCTAAGTTTGAACAATTAAATTATTCAATTAATAAATTAAACTGATTATACAAATTAAATCAAATTATCATTCAATATAATTTATATTTAATTATTATATTAATTCCTAATTTTATTATAAAATAAAAGAATGCAATTTGCGGACACAAAGAGCAAAATCGATATTAGAGAAGAGAAAAATAATCTCGAAGCGATAAATGACAATTCGATTTGTTTGATCTAGATTACGTGAATTGGTCCTCAAAATTTAGTTCTTCAAGAATGAAGAATACCAAACAAATTTTAGAGAAGAAGATAGGAGAAAAAGAAAAGTAAAAAAATGAAATTAATATAAAAGAGAAGAGGAAGAGATGTTGTCGTCGTCCCCCACGGAGGGAGATGCAAAGTGCAAGCGGTCACGACGCAATGGCTGAAACTCTCATTTTCGTAAAATAATTTGGTCATCACTTTTAGGATGTTCGATAACCGAACTAACCTTAAAAGTGAGGTTTTCGCAAAATGGGTTATATGGATTCGTCACCAATATTTTAACCAGAAACATTGAAAAAGGATAAAAAAAAAAGGTGTTGGTTTAAGAAAACCAACTTTGGTCATTATAATCAGAGTTGGGTAAGGGAGTTAGTTACGTATAGGAAAGGTGTTAGCATCCCACAACGCCTCTTTCGGGTTCCTTATGATAGATTAATTCAGAAAATAAAGACTTCTAGAAATTACGCTTTTATCCTATTTATTTATTTACAGTATTTATTTAAATATCTACATGACTCTAATTCTTAATGCACACAAAGAAAAGCGATAAAAGAGTAAGAGATTGAGAAGAACCTTCGAAGTGAGTTTTTATAAATCTTTTAAACTTGAGGACGCTTTTTGGCAGTCCCCTCCTACTGCACGAATACTCCTCCCTCGAACAAATAAAAACTTAAACTACCGAGAGTCGAATGTCTCAAAATGAGACTTCCTTAACTAATTTTCAATCGGAATGATCACTCGGAGTCTAAAACAGTGTCTAGAGGTGTGAGAATGTGTGAAACAGTGAGGACTGACATCCTATTTATAGGCTCGCTTACCAAGGAGGCCGGGACGGCCATCCCGGATTTTGTCAGGTGGGACAGTCGTCTGGGATTTGGAACGGCCGTCCCAAACCACCAAAGAGGGTGAGACGGTCGTCTGGGATTTGGGACAACCATCCTAGGGCACCAAGGAAGGTGGAGTGACCATCTAGGATCTGGGACGACCGTCCCAGGCTATTGAAGAGGGTCGGTGAGACGGTCATCCTAGTCTTTCTGACAAAATTTCATTTTTTATTTTCTAAGAAAACTCTCTTTTTCTTAAATGAAGCCTAGTGAACATTACTAAGGGCCCTATAAAGTCTTGTTCATCTTTAAAATAGAGGATTTTTGAACTTTATTGTGAGTTCGGACAAGATTTGGAGTCTACAAGAGACAATTCTTCAAACTAAAAATTTAGGAAAATGATTTTTGTCTTAATTTAGAGCACATCTAGACTATTTAAATTCTTTGAAATTTGATGGAAACATGAGCCTAAATCTGAGCCCTAATTATATACATAAGCTCAATCACAAAAGTTTAAGATAATACAAAGAAAAATTAATCTGTATGAGTTGTTTTACAAAATTTTAAGAAATCTTCTTCAACTATTAAAACTCATAGAAAATAGTATAGAACTCAAAATCCAAAAAACCATATGCCTATTTCAAAGCCTTAAAAATGTAGAATTCAATACAACTATAATTAATCAAAAATAATATTTTTTAAAAAAGTAATGCTAAAAACAATGAGCAAATGTTAGATGAGTTGAAAATACAAAATCAAAGCAAATATATATATATATATATATATATATATATATATATATATATATATTAAACCTAATTTATTACTATGGAAAGAAAATTCATTAAAAATAAATAATAAAGCATATTGAAAGTTTATTAATTATACAATAAAATTATTAATTATTAATATTGTACAAAATATGTGTAATCATGGTTATCAAACTCGTGAGTCAATTCACTGGCTCGTATGAGTTAACAAGTCAAATAATTGGGTACGAGTTAACTCGTTAGTAGACTCATTTTAGAGTAGACTTGGAATCAAACTCAGTGGACTCTAAATAAAATCGCGAATTAGAGGCGAGTCACCGAGTTTGAAGAAAAAGAAAAACTTGAATATTCTCCGACTTTCATCATTTCTTTTCACAAGTTTAGATTTTGCTCCTTCCCACTGTTCATCGTTGCTTATTATAGTCGATGGTCGTCATCGTGTGCTTGCCCTTGGTCGCGCGGTGGTGACGCGATGCTCGCTTGGGTCGCGCGATGGTCATGTTACACTCATTTGGGTCACACACGTTCATTTGGGTAGCGCAGTAGTTGCACGATAGTCGCATGTGCAATATTCACCTAGATTGCACAATGATCGTGCTCCGTGTAGTTGCTCATTGTTGCTCACCACCCTCTAGGTTAGATTTAGGAATTGAGAGATTTGAAATTTTAAGGTTTTCGAATAGATGGGGCAGATTAGATTGAGGGATTGAAGGATATAGAATTTTAGGATTTCGAATAGATGAAGACATTTTAGACATTCAGGATTTTTTTTTCATTATACTTGTTGTACAAATTCAATTAATTTTTTTTATTTTAATAATGAGGAATTAATATTATTATATTTATTATTAAATTGGTATTTTTCATATTAAATAAACTCTTATGAGTCGAGTTTACCGATCTCTCACGAGTCTATGTAAACTCTTGAGTTTGATAACCTGGTGTGACCATCCCTCTGTTTCTTAAGGATACTAATCTTTTTTACCTTGTGACCTTCCTATTAATGACACTCTAAGATAGATTTCTTCTAATATCGTACCATAATCATGCAATGAAAACACAAGTTAGCTTTAGAAATGGTACGTTTGAATAAAGTTTAAAAAAAATCATTTCCCAACTAGTATCAGCAAACTCATAAGGTCGTCTACTCACAAGTAGATCAGTTGGCGAAGATATTATTTGATAATTGTAAAAGACAAGACAACAATGTATCATTTTTTTTAAGACAACCTTTAGAATTTTGACACTAATAAATATTTCCACTAATATTTCTTAATAATTTAAAAATGATAAAAATATTTCCAAAAACCCCTATCTTGTATTGAATATGATAGCACAATATATACATGAAATACGTAAACATTCTAGGCTATAATTACGCTAACCATTATAGTCGGTATCCTAAATTTGTCTATTAACAGATATGACATTAATGTGCATCACTGTGCATCGCTGTCATGCCAAGCTAAATATGGAAAAAATTAATCATGTAGAATCATGGCATGATACGGTATTTGTAATCGTATATTCTATGTTTATCACCCTCCCTCAAGATGGAGTATGAAGGTTGTGAATGCCCAACTTGCCTAAAAAAGAACCAAATTTAGTGGCGCCAAGAGATTTGGTGAAGAGATCAGCCAGTTGATGATGAGTGGACACATAGGAGGGTTGGATATGATTGTGTTGTATTTCATCACGAATAAGATGACAATCCACTTCAATATGTTTTGTCCGTTCATGAAACACAGGATTCTTGGCAATGTGAAGGGCAGCTTGGTTGTCACAAGTAGAGAGTCATAGGGTCGGTGTGAGTAATGCCTAGGCTCGAAAGAAGACCTTGAAGTCATTTCAACTCACATGTTGTGTTGGCCATAGAACGATATTACGCCTCGGCGGATGATCGAGAAACCGTATGTTGCTTCTTGGTTTTCCAGGAAACGGGGATTGACCAAGGAAAATAAACCAACCGGTGAGAGATCTTCGAGTTAGAGGACAACTTGCCCGATCCGAGTCACACCAACCATAAAGACGAAGGTCACTCTCTCTTTTTAAAAGCACACCCTGACCTGGGCTGCCTTTTAAATAGCGTACCACGCGGAGTGCAGCCCGCCAATGCTCCTGACGCGGTTGGTGCATGAATTGAGATAGGACATGAACACTGTAAGATAATTCAGGTCGTGTAAAACACAAGTAAATAAGGCGACCGACGAGACGTCGATATTGACTCGAGTCGGAAAGTAGTTCGCCATCGACCAATGCTAAACGATGATTTTCTTCGATTGGCGTGGACACAAGTTTCCCTCCAAGCAATCCCGCTTCAGCTATGATGTCCAACGCATACTTCCGTTGACACAAGAAAATTCCTGTAGGAGATCCGGCAACCTCCACCCTAAGAAAGTATTTTAATTTCCCTAAGTCCTTCATACGAAAACATTGATGAAGATAATCTTTGAATTGCGCAATGTCTTCATGATGATTGCCAGCAATGACTAGGTCATCCACGTAAACTAACACAACCAGTTCGACATCTCCTTTGCGAAAGATGAACAAGGAGTGATCAGACGAAGAACGTTGAAACCCATATTGAACAAGAGCAGTTGAGAGCTTGGCAAACCAACACCGAGGAGCTTGACGAAGACCATAAAGAGACTTGCGGAGACGACACACCATACCCTTTTGAGACACCAAGAACCCCGGCAGCATTTTCATGTACACATCTTCCTCAAGATCGCCGTGCGGAAAAGCATTATGGACATCCATTTGATGAAGTTCCCAGTCTTTGGCTACGCCACTTGTCAACACCTGTCCGAATGGTGACCATCTTTGCCACTGGGGCAAAAGTCTCGTCATAGTCAATCCCCTCAACTTGGTGATTTTCCAAGACAACTAATCGGGCTTTGAAGCGTTCAACGCTCCCATCGAATGATATTTGATTTTATAAATCCACTTGCAACCCGGAGGCTTCTTCCCCGCTAGGTAGAGGAGTAATGTCCCATGTTTCATTACTTTGGAGGGCCCGAATTTCACTAGCTATGGCATCTCTCCATCTAACATCCCGAACAACTTCAAAGAAATGCACGAGTTCTCTCTCCGCATGAAGGGCTGCAAGAAAGGTTCGGTGGGGGAAGGAGAATTTAGCACAATTTAAGTACTTTGTCAAACCGTAAGGCATACCCGAGGAAGTTGAATGTGGAGTGCGAATTGAGGGACCGAGTTGTAAAGTGGTGTTAGTGACATAATCACGAAGCTTCACGAGATGGCTTTCGTACACGAAGACCTTTCCCCGAGGATGCGGGGACAGTATGCTCCTCGGGAACCTCTAGTTCCGTCATCATAGAGTCGGTTTGTTCCGGTGGGAGAACGATCCGGGTGGGAGGCTCTTGTTCATGGCATTCGGCGTGGCCCTCCCCGAACTCGGTTGTGGGCACATCTTCCGTTGTGGGGTTAACGTCATCGGTCTCCACAACGTGTTCTCGCATTGTTCATTGCACCAAGTCCAGGCAATGCTTCCTCGACAATGCCAACATCAACGATGAGGCAATCCTACCTCCGAATGTCTACTGTGGGCAAGAGAGGCAAACGGGAATTCATGTTCTACAAACTTAACATCTCTCGAAGTCCAGAAGACTTCTCTTTCCAGATCAAACAATTTCCAGCCCTTTTTTTCGATTGAATATCCAACAAATACATTCTTGCGACTTCTACTTGCAAATTTGTCACCTTTCCTATCTTGGTTATGTGCATAACACAAGCATCCAAATACCCGTAGATGGTCATAAGTGGGTGGCTTCCCATTCAATATTTCATATGGAGTTTTTCCATGGAGAACGGTTGAGGGTGTACGATTGATCAAGTATCCTGCGGTCAAAATGCATTCTCCCTAGAATTGAAGTGGAAGTTCTCCCTGAAATCGTAGAGCACGAGCTACATTTAGGATGTGTCGATGTTTTCGTTCGGCTCTCCCATTTTGCTGAGGTGTTCCAGTGCATGAGGTTTGATGGAGTATCCCATATTGTTGAAAATATCGTTGAAGACACATAAACTCAGTTCCATTGTCACTTCGTAATATTTTGACTTGTTTCTCGTATTGTCGTTCTATTAAGGTGATGAAATGCATTAAGGTTTGTGACACATCTTTCTTATTATTCAAGAGATATATCCACACAGCTCGAGAACAGTCATCAACCAAAGTGAGAAAGTAAGATGCACCACAAGACGAGGGAGTTCTATATGGACCCCATACATCACAATGTATTAAATCAAATATATTGGATGCTTGAAAATCACTTAAAGGAAATGTGTTTCGCATTGCTTTGATCTCTCACACACTTCACACACACGAGTTGTATCCGTATTTCTATTCACGCCGTTCGGATGCGGAATTTTTCTAACAATCTGGTAGGCGGGATGTCCCATTCGCTTGTGCCAAATCTCTAGTTGATTTTCCGCATTGGTCCGATACGCCTTTATGCCACTCACACCACGATACCAATAGAGTCCCTCTTTTCGTTCACCCGCTCCAATCAGCATCCTCGAAGTGTGGTCCTGCATTGCACAAAATCTATCGAGTAAAATGTACTTGTACATTTTACTTCATTCGATCAATTGTGATATCGAAATCAAATTGCAATTCAATTTCGGAACATATAGAACATGTTTAAGTTTCAGTCCTCCATCAAGGAAAACCGATCCTTCTTTGTTTGCCAGCACCAATTCACCATTTGGTAGTCCCACTGGGCACCCTTCCAAGGCTCGACTCTCCCTCAAGTTTTCTAGTGTTCCTGTCATATGATTAGAGGCGCCACTATCAATAATCCACAAGTCACATGCTTTCTTACCGGTCATCTTTTCGGTTTCATTTGCCTTGCGAGAATTCAACATTGTTGTCAAGATCTGCCATTGCTCATTACTCGATCCCGCGACTTCGGTTTTTCGGTTGAACCAACGTTATCCGCACCGGTGTGCGCCATATTGACGCGAGCCGTTCCTCCTTTTCCTCGGAAGGTTCCTGTTCTTTGTTGATTTTTTTATCGTTTTTATCGGTTCGTGGTCTCTCTCCCCACCATTCTGGGTAACCAATGATCTTGAAGCAATTGCCTTTGTCATGTCCCTTCCTTCCACACTGCATGCAAACAACTGATTTTTCTTTCACTTCATTGCGCAACTTGTTCCTGGTTTCCACTCGCATAGTCATTCCCACGATCATTCCTCGCTCTTCTTTAGACCTGGTGATTGTTCTCACCCTTTCTTCTTGCACCATGGTGCCATACACCCGATTCAACGAGGGTAATGGATCTGTTGCCAAAATATTTGACCGTGCAGTTCCATAGCCCTCATCATCTAGCCCCATCAAGAACTGATGAATTTTTTCTTCTTCTCTTCGTTTCTCAAGTTGCGTCATAATATTACACTTGCATCCCCCACATCTACACCTGTGGGATTTGCTCGTAATTTGCCAGTTCATCCCACAACGTTTTCAACTTCCCATAATAGGAAACCATAGTCATTCCTTGTTGTTTGCATTCTGCCAACTCGACTTTAGCTCGCTGGATTCTTGGTCCGTTCACGATCGAGAATCGTTCCTTGATGTCATCCCATAGGTCCTTTGCGTTTTCCATGTATGCAACGATGGAACGCAAACTAGGTTCTATAGTGTTTAGTATCCAAGATACAAGCATCGATTGAATTGTCCACCAATCTTCTATCTCGGATGTGTCTTCTTCGGGTTCCTTATGAGTTCCATCTATGAAACCCCATTTCCTTCGAGCCCGCAGAGATATCTTCACGGCCCTTGCCCATTCCTCGTAATTCTCTCCTCGTAATTGTACCTGTGTAATCACATTTCCAGGATTATCACCGGCACTCGGATCGTATGGCGATGGTGTTTTCTTCACCGTCTCTCCTCTCTCGCCATTTTAGAAGTACGATCGTGTTCTCGAGTCGTTGGATATCGAGTTTGGTTCGCTCTCGATACCATGATAAAAATATTTCCAAAAACCCCTATCTTGTATTGAATATGATAGCACAATATATACATGAAATACGTAAACATTCTAGGCTATAATTACGCTAACCATTATAGTCGGTATCCTAAATTTGTCTATTAACAGATATGACATTAATGTGCATCACTGTGCATCGCTGTCATGCCAAGCTAAATATGGAAAAAATTAATCATGTAGAATCATGGCATGATACGGTATTTGTAATCGTATATTCTATGTTTCTCAAAAAATGATCTTTTAAAAATAAATAAACATTAAGTAACAAAAGTAAGTGAAAAATATAATAACACAAAGATTTATATTTGTTTCACCCTAACACTAGGGTTATGGCTAATGTCTTTTAAAAATACTTAAAGGATTCTATTATAATAAGAACTCAAAAAATAAATAATAAGCACTCTTGATGGAGGACCATATAGGAAAAAACTTAATGGGTCTCTAATTAGAAGCTCATAATTTATCATACCTCTAATTAGAATCAATGGCTAAGAGGATTGAAGGGGAATAAGTTTATCTAATAGTTCTCTTTCACAACAAATATTATTCTAATCCTCTCCAATTTCTTAGTTTTGTAAAAATTGTAATTTTTCTTTTCTTTATAAAAATAGGATATATTTACCTTGAACAAGTCAATACGGATCTCCCCACACTTTGAGTGAAACCTTCCATTCCTTGGGTGAGCCACTTAAAGGCTAGAGACACTCCTCACTTGAAGAGTCAAGTTTCATCACTTACTTGTTATATTCAAATCAATTGCTTCTTAACTTTTCATGGATAAACCTATATTTGATACCAAATACCAAATGATAAAACACATACAAACATTCAAAACTTAAACAATATAAAAGCATATAATAATAAAAAAAAACTAGAACAAAGTTAGAATCTCATCTTTATCATAAATCATGAATTGAATCAATGATAAGATTGATTTGATGATTCCATCAACACAAGAACATATAAAGAATGAGAACAATATAAGAAAATAAGAGAGTTACATGGATTGAATTAAACAAAATCTTATTGAATAGAATAACAATATAGACATGTATATTTAACTCAAATAAAAACAACACGAGTAAGTAATTGAATTTAAAATAAAGAGAAAGGATAGAGAAATTTTAAGAAATATAAACATGAACAAGTAATTTTTCTCCATATTAAGTGTTGAAGAGAATTGTCACTTGAATTATATGATATTAAGATAAGAAACTCAAGAGAAACTTTTCACAAAAGAGACTTATCATCAAAGAAAGGAAATCATTCTCACCAAAAAGATAAATTTCTACGAAGGATTTAAATTTCATTTATTTACAAGAGAAAATTATTGTTATTTATAACCAATTTGCTCGAAAATACTAATGCCAAAGGAGAGAGAAATTCAAAAATCCAAATTATTTTTGAATTCTGAATGGATGACCAATATTTACTAGGCACATACCATGCTAGGTATTGCGTGGTCATCCCTTTTCATGCTTATCCTTTCTTTTCCTTCGCCTAACCATGAGGACTCTTTTTAGGATTTTAGTTTTTCTATAAAATACAAAATAAACCCAAATTAAGAAGTAATTAAAGAAATTAAAATCTACAAATCCAGAACTCAAAAACAAAAAATTAAGAAATAATTTTGTGAACAAGAATATTGTCTTTTGTCATGTTCCTTAAAGCTTTTCTTGAAATAATGTATTCTTACTCAATTTCTCCTTCCTTATTTATGCACTCATCAATGTGTTAAAACAAAGTAGTTATGCTAATATGATTGTTGTTTATTTTCATGGGAGGACAACATTGATAAATAAAAGTTATGATAAGGAATAAAATATTAGACTCAAAAAATTTAACTTCTGAATTATTATTTATCCTTCCACAACTTTACATCAAGTATTTTTAAGTGATTTAGAATGTGAAAAAGTGTAAGATATATAAGAAGAACTTTTCTTTCTATAAATACAAAATTTATAAATACTTCAAAGACCAAAAGCCAATAAAATTCAGTAGGGATTAAATATGTAAATTTTCTAGGGACATAGTTTAAATATAAATAAATATAGAAATACATATTCATTAACAGATAACTTTATAAAATATAAAAAAGTAAAAGTATATTAAGAAATATAATAATATAAAAATTATAAATTTGAAGGAATTATTTTATTATCTTTTCAAGTATGAGAAAAATTTAAATCACTTAACTAAAACATCGTTGTAACGCTATAAAATCAAATTGCACTGGACTCTATCCTACGTTCCTCTGCTCTTTGACACTTACGGGCCAAAAGTTGATGAGGCTTTAATAATAGCTTTTGCAATTAGCAAAAAACTTTTACTTTTTCATTTTGTTTGTACTTGTTTTATAAAACATCCTTCACCAAAACTAGCTTCAATTAAAATAATTAATCTTTAATAAAGTCTGGGAATTAGTTTGTATTATGAAATATTTGGTATTGCAGAAATGTATATTAAAACAATATTGCATTTAAGAAACTAAAATCTGCGAAAAAGTAGGTGTAAAGGTAAGAGAAAGGAGGAATGTTGTGAGAATGTAAAATAATAATAATAATAATAATAATAGGGGTGTATAAATAAAAACTTGGGGGTGTGCATAGCATGAGCTGTTCTGCTACGTGTCAATTCCTTATTAGCATGGACCAAAGATGCCATCAAAGGCCTGTTCATTGAAAGTTGGGCTGGTGCAAGCCCAGGCATAAGCAAGTTGAAGGTTCAAAAGTTTGACAAATCTTCTATTAATTAGTAGGTTTAATTGTAAATGTTATTGATAATTTTTTTCTTACAATCTTAATCCCTTCTTTTTTTAATAATATTTAATTTTGAATCTAAATTTTTTTGCAATTTTGATCCTAAATTTTAATTATTTATAATTTTATTTAATTTATAACCCCATTGTAGTAGTTGTTTTCGAACATGATAAAATGTGATTGAGGAAAAAACTCATGATATTCATGGTTTTTTTTTAAACGATTGAAAAGGGAAACAAGTCTCGTTATCAAAGAATATTTTGATAATGATTCAATATTTTTTTTAACTAAAAATAAAATAAAGTTACAAGTAATTAAAAATTAAGGAATTAAAATTACGTAAAAATAAATACAGGGATCAAAATAAAAAATATTGAAAATAAAATCAATAAATTTATATAAGAACCAAAATTGCATATTTTGTTAAATATAAAGACCAAAACTACAATACCCTAAATTTTTTTTTTGCAAAAAAAAAATTATATTCGTTTTATTGTAAAAAGATTAACATTTTATAAAGTAAAAAAATTATACAAATTTAAAATTTAGCACTAAAATGCTCAATTTGTTCAATGTTATTAGAGCACATTCATGATGTAAGTTTAGAGTGAGGGTGAAGCCAATAATATATTTGATACCTCGAAGATTAAAACGAATCTTAAATATTCGTTTTTTATGATTGTGTTTTCACTTTGTTTATACACCATTTTTCTCCATCTTAAAATTAAAAATATTTTAATCAGAAAATATTTAAAATTAATTTCAAGTGGTTCATGAAATGTAACAAGACAACTCTTCTTGTGAGGTTTCGTATTTTTAGCTAAAACAAATATAATATTTTTATAAGTGACCAGATAATAACTCATCTCCTAAATTTTATACATATATTATAAACTGTATTTTTAATATTTATAAATATAGTTGAATTTGGTTATTCCTTTGAAAATTAATTATATTTAATTCTTACAATCTCTTAAAAAAGCAACTTCTATAATAATTTATTAATGAAGTGACATATATCTAAACATGGAGGTAGATATGTGTTCATACAAGTCATTTCTTAATGATAGTTAATCTGACACAATTAAATATGTCACTTTATAAATAATATATAAAATAAAAACTTATTTATTGTTAATATGGGGTTGATATGTGAAACATGTCATTTCTTAGATTCAACGAAAAAATATGGCATCTGTTAATACTTATTAAAGTCACAAAATTAAATGTATACCGATTTAAAACTAATTTTAGTTTTATAATGTTTTAATCTATAAAAAGAAAACAAAAGTCCATTGATATAGTATTTGATATACCCTCGTGATGAAAAAAAGTAAAGACATTTTTTAGTAATAAAAGAGTTTTATACGCATAAAGATTACTTATAATTGATGATAATAAAACACATATAATTTTAAAATAAAAAATACTTAAATAAAAGCTTTGTATATTACTATTATTATTATTATATAAAAGATTGCTTTTTTTAGTTTTTTTTTTAAAGTAAGTACCTGATAAATCAAACATTTTGACGTAAACCGTGTCAAATGATTGTTAACGCGTTCCTTTAAATGAAAACATATATTACATGTAGGAAACAAACTAATTGGTATAATTTAAAAAAAAATATTAAAATATTTTAGAAATTGATTAACATAATTAACTTAATAATATAAATGAAATATAAATAAATAAACTATGAAATAATTAAATAAAATATCAATAATTTATTATATAGTCCAGTTAAAAAAATTTATTCATACTCAAAATAAAAAATAATTATATAAGATTGTCAGATATATTAAAAAAATCAAATCTAATTATACGCTTAAATTTATTTGTTTAGACAAGCAACCTTAAATTAACAATATTTAAAGTTAAAAAAAATTTTGATACTCCAAATTTTAAACATCCAATTTTTATTCTTAATTTTTTTTTCTTGATTGATAGAAAGAATATAAAATAAAATAAAGAGGATTGTTGGAAAAATATTTGATAAACGCGATGGGTTTCTGTGTATATCACAACTTTAAAAGTTATGTATGGACAAAAATATTATTTCATGACTTGTGTCTCTTTCAATAAAATCTTATTTCTAATAAACTAATCTACCTAATAATAAGTATATTTAAGGAATCTAACATTTCACTAACTATATATATTAGATATATTCGTAATTCCTAAGTGACTAGAGAAAAATGATAGCGACACAAGTTGACATCTTTTTTCATATATTTACTTTTCTATTAACTAATATACATATCACTCTTTTATTTCTCTTGCAAATTGATACATAATGTGCATGTATGTTTACACCATCTCATGATAGCAATGTTGGCAAAATTTGGGTCATGTATATATATATGATACATATTTAAATGTGTTAGGGTCATTATTTATTAAGCCAAATAATAAAGTGATATGACTAAATTAAAGTTTTGGCTAAAAGCATATGTCATGAAAATAAAATTGTGTAGAGACCATAGAGCAATTTCTAATTTGATGAGGGGCCAAATTGGAAATACTAAAACTTAAGTAATTAACCTAATTCGGTTATCTAAAGGGTCATGGTCCCTTCGAGAGCACACACACGAACGTAAGTATCGGTCCGTTCCTTTCTTTCTATCCCCATCAAGAGAGAAAATCAAGAGGGAAATACGAGTGCTTCTTCGGTGGAAGACCATAAGATCAATATAGTGCTCTACAAAGACATCATCGTTATGGCTAATTCGAGTACGCTTTCGCATTCGAGTTTACAGCATGTTTATCGGTATGGGATTATGTTTATGTTTGATTGTTAGAATCAAAATCAGGATTATTATTATTGTTATTGTTTTTCCAACAATTGGTATCGAAGCGCCCATATTTGATTCATGTCTGTTTAATTTATAGAACCCTAATTATGAAAATTAGGATTAATTTTGTTTTAAACAATTCAGATTATCCAATTTTATGAACCCTAAGTGGATGATAATCTCTAATTTTTGTGAACCCTAAAATTTAAATTTGGGGGTAACATCCCCAATCTGATTACGCTTGCTGATGGAACAGTGGAGGAAGCTATGGATTCTTCTTCTTCTTCGTTTTTCACTTTTGTTTCAGTTTAAGTTTCAAGTTTTACTGAGAAAGAAACAGTGTTTCATATTTCAATTTTTCTTGTATTGGGTTCTCTGTTCTTTTTTGAATCTTTTGTTTTTATTTAATTTTATGGGTTTGGAATTGGGGGTGGTGTTTGTGGAGTTCCCAACACAAAGAATCTTAGGTAAATGATGAATGTTTCCACATGTTTGGCTGTTATTATTTTATTGCCTCTATCCCCTAGGAATTTAAGGAAAATTTGATGTTAAATTAGGGTCCGAGTGATTACTTGTTTAATTCCCTTTTAGGGTTTAGAGCGAGTATGCTAAAGAGACTCGGAACTATCTCTGTTTCATCCCTAGTGTGATTTTAGGAAGATGTTCATCCTTTATGTATTGGTGGAAAATGAGGCCTTTTTTCATCCTTTGATTTGTTCAAATGAGGTGTTCATCCCTAATGAGATTCTAGGGAGGTGTTCATCTTTAGTAGAATTATAATGAGGTGATTCTCTTTTGAATTAGTTTGCAAATATTAAATATTTGGTTTTGTTATATAAATAAAATATTCAATTTTTGGTAGTTTAATATTTTTTGTGAGCAAATTGAGTCAAGAAGTCACCAAAGTAACTTCTCTTGAATTGGGCAGTTCATAAAAAATATTGAATGTTAGTGTTTGTGTATATTCATGCGAGTATTAGTCGGCCCAAAGGAAGATTAATATTTGGCCGAATTGCATATACACTTGTAATGATAAACATGTGATAATTATAAGGATTTGCTTTGTCGATGATAAATCAATCCAAAGACTGGTTTGTTGTTGGACGTGCTTTATTGTCAATGTTTGATTATTACAACAAGATACCTCTAGCAGATTAATATTACTTGTCCAAAGACTTGATATTGATGGTGCATTGGGTGTCTTGAGATGGGTTAAACCATTATTTGAATATATATTTTATTTATAATTTTTTTTATATAATGTGAGCATAATTAGTTTATTTCTTTTGTTCTAATCCAGCTACAATTGCTTACGTATACGCCAATTTAAATTATGTTCCGATCCTCAAAAGTATGTTTCCTACTTTGGTGCGTTCGAAGTCAATTTAGCGTCGGTACCTAGTAACACTTGGTGGTTAGACTCGGGTGCAACTACTAACATCGGTGTTTCTATAAAGGGTTGCCTAAGCTACCGGAAGCCAATTGATTACGAAAGATGAATTTATGTTGGAGATGGCAAATCGGTAGAGGTGGAAGCTATAAGTCATTTTAAATTATTATTAAGTACTGATTTTTTATTTGGATTTGAAAGACACTTTTGTTATGCTAGTCATTTAGACGGAATTTGGTTTCGGTTTCTTATTTGGACAAATTAGGTTATTTATGTTCATTTGGAAACAATAAGTTCGGTTTGTCTTTTAATTCGGATATTGTTGGAACTGGTTCACTTTTAATTTATGATAATCAGTATTTACTTGATATTGTGACCACCTATAATGAAACCCTTAATGCGGAATCATGTGGTACTAAACGTAAAATTGAAAATACTCACTCAAGTGCATTATGGCACAAGTGCTCGGGTAACATCAAATTGTAACGTTTGGGCTTATGTTACACTCTTAAAGATATGGTAGAGAGTATGATTTGTCATTCCACCTTCTTGGAATCACTTTGGGGAGAGACGCTAAATATGACAGACTTATATTCTAAGCGAGTACCAACTAAAGCAGCTACCAAAACATCTTATGAGCTTTGGACTGGGCGACAGCCTAGTCTGAAGCATTTCCATGTGTGGGGTTGTCCAGCTGAGGCAAGATCTTATAAGTCAAATGAAAAGAAATTGGACTCCCGAATAGTAAGTGGTTATATTATTGGTTATGCTGAAAGATCCAGGGGATATAAATATTATGATCCCACATTAAAGACAATTTTTGAGACAGGAACTGCTACGTTTTTTGAGGATATTGAGTTTGGGGGGAAGAATAAAATCAGGAACTTTGTCTTAGAGGAAGAATCGGTAACAATTTCAGAACCAATTCAAATAGTTACTTTTGATAAAGTAAGTTCGGAACCTCCACAAGGCATTGTTGATGAACCCCTTACTCAAGATGATTTGGTTGTTCATGAAGAACAAACTCAAGATCCTCAAAAACCTGTGCATCATGAGCTAATAACTTTGCAGAGATCCACTAGAGAAAGAAGAAGTGCTATTTCGGATGATTACATGGTATTTCTTCAGGAACATGAGGAAAATAATGATATAATGGAAGATGACCCAATTAACTTCCGTCAAGCTATATAAGGTTCTAAATCTCAAAAGTGGATTGAAGCAATAGGATAAGTATAAGTCCATGCAAGACAATAAGGTTATTGGGAACTTGTCCCATTACCAGAAGGTATGAAACTCATTTGGCTTCAAGATGAATATTGTTGGGAAGAATAAAATCAGGAACTTTGTCTTAGAGGAAGAATCGGTAACAATTTCAGAACCAATTCAAATAGTTACTTTTGATAAAGTAAGTTCGGAACCTCCACAAGGCATTGTTGATGAACCCCTTACTCAAGATGATTTGGTTGTTCATGAAGAACAAACTCAAGATCCTCAAAAACCTGTGCATCATGAGCTAATAACTTTGCAGAGATCCACTAGAGAAAGAAGAAGTGCTATTTCGGATGATTACATGGTATTTCTTCAGGAACATGAGGAAAATAATGATATAATGGAAGATGACCCAGTTAACTTCCGTCAAGCTATATAAGGTTCTAAATCTCAAAAGTGGATTGAAGCAATAGGATAAGTATAAGTCCATGCAAGACAATAAGGTTATTGGGAACTTGTCCCATTACCAGAAGGTATGAAACTCATTTGGCTTCAAGATGAATATTGTTGATGATTGTGTGTATCACAAGTTTAAAGGGAGACAAGTTTAGTCTCAATCAGTGCCCAAAGGGGAATTTGGAAATTGAGGAAATGCAAAAGATTCCCTATTCATCAGCTGTAGGGAGTTTGATGCATGCCAAAGTATGTACGCGTCTAGACATAGCATATATAGTTGAGGTTCTAGGCAGATATTTAAGCAATCCAGAAATAGACCATTGAAAAGCAGCAAAAAGGGTCATAAGATATTTAAAGAGAACAAAAGATTATATGCTCACATATAGGAGGTCAGACCAGTTGGAGATCACTGGGTTTTCTGACTCAGATTTTGTAGGATGTCAAGAATTTGTAACTTGCTATGAGGTATCAAATCATGGAATATGGCTGATAAATTTTGTCACAGAGCTGCAAATTGTGAAAGGCATTGAAAGACCACTTAAGTTATATTGTGACAATAAATCAGTTGTATTGTGAAGGAAAGAGTACAAAGTGGACAGATTTCCATAGAACACTTAAGGACAAACTCCATGATAGCATATCCTCTAACTAAAGGACTTCCGCCCAAGGTCTTTCATGAGCATGTTGCTCACATGGGTGTTTTACAGTTTGAGGAATTTGTGGTTTAGTGGGAGTTAGTCATTTTCATATATTTTATGTTCTATGTTTAATTTTATATATGTATACATTGTTTTTTTGGACATATTTGGTTATCTATAGATATGCGGTTTTCTTGTTCATTCATTACACTTTGTACATTAAGGTTATTGTATCGATCTCGATAAGTTAAAGTTTGGACCAGTTGAAAATAGACGTGTACAGATCACCTTCACGTAATTTTTCATGCTACACATTTCATGATGAATCCATGTCATTTGGTTATGTTAGGATGAGTAATCTTGTTGGTTTTAGTTGCGATGATGCAATGAAAAGCTGGTTTGGTTCTATATCCTGATATGATTAATGGACAGGACTTTTGGAATATGCTAAAGGAATATAATGACAATTTTGAGCTCATAAAGTCTAACACATTTGTAAGGTTGTAAGGACATATATATTTGTGACCAGTGGGAGATTGTTGGCAAAATTTGGGTCATGTATATATATATATGATACATATTTAAATGTGTTAGGGTCATTATTTATTAAGCCAAATAATAAAGTGATCTGACTAAATTAAAGTTTTGGCTAAAAGCATATGTCATGAAAATAAAATTGTGTAGAGACCATAGAGCAATTTCTAATTTGATGAGGGCCAAATTGGAAATACTAAAACTTAAGTAATTAACCTAATTCCGGTTATCTAAAGGGTCATGGTCCCCTTCGAGAGCACACACACGAACGTAAGTATCGAGTCCGTTCCTTTCTTTCTATCCCCATCAGAGAGAAAATCAAGAGGGAAATACGAGTGCTTCTTCAGGTGGAAGACTATAAGATCAATATAGTGCTTCTACAAAGACATCATCGTTATGGCTAATTCAGGTACGCTTTCGCATTCAGTTTACAGCATGTTTATCAGTATGGGATTATGTTTATGTTTGATTGTTAGAATCAAAATCAGGATTATTATTATTGTTATTGTTTTTCCAACAAGCAACACCATTCTACTAAAGATTTTAAACCATATTAATTATTGTTATAACAATTCTATGATGGGTAATGATTCACAAACACTTATTAAGTTATTATATATTTATTATATCATATCTCTTATAATTTTTTTTTTATAAAACCCAATGTTATAGATTGAGATTACTATATGTATAGTAGATATTTAAGAAGAATGATTTGATGAAAGCGTAGGGTGGTGGAGAAGTAGTTTAAGTGTGGTTTCCATTTATGGATGGATTTGGTTAACAGTTAATGAAATAAGAATGCATGGAGACGATAGTGGGATGAGTTAGGAAATGGTTGTTGAAGGGAATATGATGGAGGAAGGTGGGGTGTGGAGAGAAAATGAAATGGCAGAAGAAATTAATGATATGAAAAGGATTATGGGAATGTTGAGGTAGAGATGAGTAAAGTGGAGGTGGTGGTGGTGTGGGGGAGCATCCAAAAGGAAAGGACAAAGTTGATGGGGGATTCGGAATTCTGATAAAAAAAAGAAAAAAGAAAAAAAACATGTATATATGTATGAATGTATATAAGAGTCAGATGAATCCAGCACTAGATTGAAAAAATTAATGAACCAAGTTCAGGTTTGAGATTTCAGTAGTTTGGTTAGACAATTTGGAGGAGTCTATCTCCTTTAGGAAGGACCCCATCTTGACTCAGCTTGATGGAACATCTTATGCTTTGTCTCATCTCTCTCTTCTTTTATACTTTGTAGAGTATTTGTGCTGTCTCATTATTCTTTTTCTTCTCTCTCTCTCTCTCTCTCTCTCTCTGGTTTCCCTGTGAAAAGATTGGTGGGATATTTGTGGCTGATCTCAACTCCAGTTCCACCCTATCTCATGCTTCTTCTTCTCTCTATCCTTCATTTTTATGCTTTAATTCTCTATCTTTTCCTTTTCACTCCTCTCCTTTCCCATTCAGTGCATAGCATAATACTGTGTGCGTCGTGCCTTTAAGTAATCAGAGTAACACATTTTCAAAATTTTAAATTCACGCAACTATTTTATATTGAAAAACAATCAAAACTATTCACATGGTCGTTTTTTTTTTCATTTTGACAAGTGTTTATGAAAAAAGAAAACTCATTTAAATATCGAACAACAATTTTTTATCTTAAAAAAAATTATTTTTTTAAAGAATTTCTCAAGCATATTCTTAATATGGGACCACGACTTGAATGAATATAATTATCTCCAAAACAAAAAATCAGCTGTATATATGCAAAGAAGCAAAAGGACAATTAAAATTTTAACGCATAAGGTTGGGGTAATGATAATAAAAAAAACATTTATACGCTATTTTAAAGATATAAATTCAAATTTCATTTTAGGTATTAATTTTTTTTTAAATTTAAAAACTTTTTAATAACTATTTTCTAAAAGTTATTTTTTTAGTTTTTTTAAATTAAAAAAGTTAAAGCAATAAATTTTTTAAATTTCTAATATTAGTATTAATAGTTGTATCAACAATTACATTAAATCACTTACTTTTATAATTGTATAACTATTCAAATTATTTTCTAATTTTTATCACGATTTTTTTATTTATTATTCGTATAAGATAATTTTTTTAAATTAAATTATAAAATAATTCTTTAATTCATTTTTAAAAATATTTTGTTAAAAAAATGATATGTAAAATTAAGATTTTTTAAAATCAAAATAAATTAAACAAGTCTTGCGTTCTAATTCTCCTAACATTAATTTTGAAGGACTATTATTTCCATTCATTATTTTTAAGAGAAATAGTAAAAAAGAAAAAAACAGAGTTAATGAATTAAAGCTTTACCTCATGAGGTCATGAATGTCTTGAGAGGTAGCAGTGGCAAAAAAATCTGGTGCGTATTAATTATAATTTTAATTTAATTCACAGAACTAGTTATGATATTGGTTCCAAGCCTACCATTACCAGTTTCCTTTAATTCTACTTTTCAATTTATCTAACTCCTTATTAATTCATTTAATTATTTTTTCCTACACCCTAATTAGACACACATAATCTTCGTCACAATGCATGGACTATACTATAATAGAAAATTAGAAACTTTAACTTGTAAAATAAAATTGTTGTATGTGTTTACTAAAATGTATACGATTTATATTTAATACTAATAATTTAAATAATATATTTAATGAACTAATGAGAATAATTATTTTGTCCTATTCATGGAATATTACAGTTTAATAGATGAGTAGTAATAAATAAGCATAGTTAATGTATCCACTTCATTATTTCACTTCTTTATGGTTAATTATAAGTGAAGTTTTGTATGCTCCTACTTAATTTATTCACATTATATTCAAGAACCAACCCACCTCAATTCATGAATAAAAGTTAGAATAATGAAAGTTACAATTAATTTTTGAAATGACATATTTATTATTCAATTTAAATAACACATATAAAGTGTATTTACTGCCATCTTAAAACACATATAAATTCAGTGTCAAATATCTCAAATAATGTCCATCACCATTCATCAACCACAATTTTTTATTTATTTTTTGTTTAGAAGAATAATTATAAGTTAAGGAGAGAGTAAGGAGTATTGACATAATTAAAAATAAATATGATTAATTAATTAATGAATTAATTAATTAGATGAGAAAATCCAATGTTAATGGTGAACCTTTTGGATGGTTTGGTTCCTCCATGTCCAAAATTTAAATGGTCCCCTCATGAATTTGCACACAAGATTGTAAAGGAGAATGGTCCCCTTCATCTCTCTCCATTCTCGTCCTTGTTCTTTATTATCATTATTTATGCATAATCAACGTGTCTCATTAAAAGAAACAAAACTCTCCCATGTCTCTCTATTTCCCACCTTGTTCTAGCACAGGGAGTAGCAGTGTGGATGGAGTACACGTGTCAGAGACCCAGCATGTTTGGAGTTTTCTACCTAAAACAATTGTTGCTACTGCTGTTTGGTAGCGAGGAAAAATTTAAATGACTTCATTTTGTGGGTAAAGAAAAAGTTAAAAAACAATCAATGAAAAGGTGACTCAGCGTGTTCCCGCAAAGCCAGAGGTACCCTCTCTGCTACTCTGCCTGCCTCTGCACTATCCTCACCCTTACTCACCGTACACGTGGCCTTATCAACTTTTAATCAATGAATTGGGTCCCACCTCTTCACACACCCTTACTTTACCTAAACTTTTAAATATATATATATATATATATATACATATTTCAATTCAAAGAAAATTATGTATTTTTAATCAATAAATTTGTAATATTATAAGATTCTCCCCTACAGATGGATGGAGTGACTAAACTATAAATTTATTTTTATGATAATTTATTATAAGTAATTGTTTTTTATATATTTTTATATAATAAAATGAAATTATATTTTTACTGAAAAAGTCTCATTAATCAATTTATTGTAAAATAAAATATAAATTATTAAATATATTGACTTTCATTTTTTTTTCAATTAGTCAATTATGAATAAAAATTATTTTTACATAATAAAATTCATTAGAAATAAAGAGGACGTGAAAATTGGTGTAAATAAATTTAATACAAAATCCATATGAATATTCTCAATTTTATAATATATGTAAGAAAAAATATAAATATTTATGCATAATTTAAATCAAATATATGACTTTCATAATTAATTACGTAATAAAACGTATTTTTTTCTTTATTATATTTTGTTTTCAAACTATTTTTTCATTAACTTGCTTATTAAAATGTTTAAATAATATATCATTTATTTGAAATAATTTTTTACTGTGTTATATTAAGTTGTTTAAAAAATTATTAATTATTTCATAAAATAATTTAATAAAAATTAAATAAAGAAAGAACCATTTTAAATATTTTTTATTAGAATAAATTAATTATAAATTATTTAAATATAATATGTTATAATAAATTTATATTTTAATTTATAAAAAATTGTAAAACTCATGTTTACCGACAATAAATAAACATAATCAAATACAAAATATTCATGCAAATAAAGAGCTTAATTTTTCCGTAAACAAAAGGATAACTTTTTTTAACTTATATATAAATTAATTATATCATATACAACATTACATATTTTTCATGAACTACTCCATACCTACTAAATCTTTTTAATAATTTGAATCAAAAGTTACCCAAATATAACTGAGAGACATATAAAGAGAATATTATTATTGTAACCAAAATAAATTTTAACTATACAAAGACAGTTATTTGTATGATTAACCAAAACAATAAAAAAATATTTCACCAATTTAAATAATATAAAAATAATATTCCTCAACCTTTCAGAAATATGTATAATTTAGTTGAAGATGTTCTCAGTGTATTTTTCGTACTCTCAGTTTAGAACTGTTATGGAATTAGTTGAACTTTTATATTTGATTTACCAGTTTATCAATAATTGAGATGGCAACAGAAAAGTACAATGGGAGAAGGAAAATTAATAATACTCATAAAATATTTGATTAAATTTTGTTTTAAATTAAGAAAGTGGGAGGCCTATACCTGAAAATATTAAGTACAAAATTATGAGAATTATAATAATAAAAAAAAAGTAAAATCGTTGTAAACATTTTTTTACGTTGTTTATTCTAAAAATAAAAGTACTAAGTTTTTATGATGTTAAAATCAATTTTATCTATTTTCGAATTTTATAATAGTAATTTATAATATGATTAAATAATTTTATTCTTATAATATATTTAAATGAATTAAAGATGAATACTATATATATTAATGTACTCACCTTCACTCTTAAAAAATGTGATATATTTTACCTACTAATAAGGAAGTAATCTTTTTAAAGACATAAAGATTGATGAATGAGACTTTATTTCTAAAGTCTTTTCAATCCAAAGTTTATCACGTTGGAAAAAAGTGCTTGTGGAAGCACAGCCACAAATTTTAAGTGGAAACCGGGGCCTAGTGCAACAAAATCTAATCCTATTAGATTTTAATGTAAAGAAGTAATATTTTAAATAATAATAATAATAATAATAAAAATAATAATAATAAAAGAAAAAGCATTGAACTAAGAAAAGATTTGGATCTATGCAATGTCAGAAAATAGAATGATAAGAAATATTTTGTCTACTTATGAGTTGCGCCAGAATGAAACTCCACCCCTGATTTTGCAACACGGAAAATCGACCAAATTAACTAACTTTCACTGACAATATTCAAAAAGAAAAAGTTACTTAGCTAGCAGATTAAAAGAACACCAGATTTTATTATTAACTATATCATGCAACTTTATACAAACCAATAACTTGTAACAATGTTTCGAATCCACGCTGAATCACGACCAGCGTGAAAATGCCAAAAAAATAAAAATAAAAAATTAGACGTGACTGGGTTGATTAATTTTAAAATAATAAATAAATTTATTTCACTTGTATTATTTCTTAATTTCAATAATTCTTTTTATTTCTTCACTTTTCATTCTTTAATCCAAACAAAACGTTAAGAAAAAAATTGTTCTCCACTAACTACTTTGATAACCTGCCATAATTTCTTAAACATGAACCACTACGTACTAAATGTATAAATAAAGGGATAAGTACAGTATCATTGTTCATGAGATAATTCTTTTAGAAATTTATTGAACGTATGACCTGTTTATATCTATATCAATAAGAACTTCAAATTCTTTTTTTTTTTCAAATTTATTTTATAAGATTACGTTATATCTAATTATTTTTAATATGATATTATAATGTAACCATCCAAAACATATATATCTATATAATTTACATACACTGTGCTTAAATTAATAATTTCCTATGAATAAAGAAATATATCTATTAGTGCTGGATCTTCTTGGAACCTGAAAGAGTTATGACTCCCCTAAAATTTTGTAACTCTCATATAATTTATGATTTTGGTTCTCCAAACTTAATGAACATTTAATATATATATTTGTTTATTTATAATTTTATCCTCTTAGTTCCTCCTATGTAACTTTCAAATAATTTATGATTTTGTCCCCCTCAAACTTAATGATTATTTAATATATTTAAGTATATATTTATAATTTTATCCTTTCACATTTTCATCTTTTTTTTATATTTATTTATTAATAATATATTATTTTTCCCCTCAAGATAAATAGTCAAGATCCGTCATTGTATCTATATATATAAATAAAATCTCTTATGATTAAAAAATATTCGTGTTGAGTTGAGACGTAACATTTATATTTTTTTTGTGTAATATATTATCATCATAGTTTAAAAACAATACCAATAATAAAACATAAGATAAGCTAGTTTTTTAAAATAAAAATGCAAAATTTTAATACATTATATAGGATAACAGTCTTAGTTTATCGTTGTATATCAAGATACGACAACATTTATTTATAAATAATCATCATCGTATGTAATATATAATGACGAATTTGGTCATACTTATCGTTAAATAATTGCACCCAACATGTTTGTGAAGCTTATGATTAATCATCATTGTATATTCAATTATCCAAGTACAATACAATGCAGATTTTTAATATATTTACCGTACATAAATAATCATAGATATGTACAATAAACAATATTAAATATTAGTTTGACTAGAATCCTATAAAATTATTATAAACATCTACAATGTACAAGAGTAATTAGTCAACTATCTTAATGTTCAACCAAAAAGTCATCATATATATAATGTTATGTTAACAAAAAGCTAACTATCCTAATATGTTAATCAAGTTGATGAAGTATGTTGCACATGTGCATTTAATATATTCTATAACATTTTTATCCATGGGAGATGTGTTCATAAAAAATTATAATATTTAAAATAAATTTTTATAAGTATAATTATAACTAATTTTTTGGTGTATAATAATTTTTAAAGAAATTTTTGTCTTACTTGATCCCAAAATCTTTCTAATCCTGATTGGACAATAATTATTATCTACTGCATTATGTAATAACATCCTCTAGTTTCTCTATTGCACTTGTTCTTCAAAATATAGAAAATAAATTAATTTGTTAATAAAAAATATATATTTATTATTATATCTTTAAATGTAATCATGTAAACTTTTGTGGTATTCCACTTGGCCTATCATTTATTATATTATATATAAAAAATATTAATAACATATACACTTAGTTAAACCTTAAACCCTAATATAATTATCTATAAAAAGAATCAAAATTTATTACCAATCTGCTATTTATGTAAGGAATATAGGTGATTTTTTTGTGCAACAAACAAAATCATACAATTTTATTGTTAATCATATATATGACAAGCAATTGCTAATGATGACAATATATTGAAACATATTGATAAAATATTTTTTTTTGCCTCATAATTACAATTAGGTAGTGTATTTTCTTCTTAAAGCATATCCTTTAAGAACTGAAACGATTTAGTGAAACTTTTATCAGTTTATCCGTTTATTGTCTTCAAATTTATTAATCTAAACATTATTGACAACTATGTGAATTTAGTTGAATAAGAATAAAGTAGAGTATTTATGTCACGACAAATATCTTCATACACATGTGTTTGAGCAAAAGATTCTACTCCAATATCAAGAATTGGAATCATGTCCTCCAATCAATCATCCATGGTCGAATAAACTAAATCACCATGTCATGCGTCACATAAAAAGATGCTCCATAATTTTTTTAACATTTAATAACCTTTCATTAAGACAATTAATACATGAATACTTAAATCTTTCACTAGTAGAACTACCACTGCGGGAGAAAGACCCAGCGGTAGAAGAGAGGGAGAAAAGTGGGGTAAGATAGAAAAAAGAATAGTTAAAGGGACAAAAGTGGCTTAGGAAGGCACAACGTGATCAAAACGAAGGAGGATATGCATGGCGAAAATGAGGGAGGAGGACAAACAAGAATAGGTATAGAGGATACGGTGACAATTATTCTTAACAATCATTGTCATATAACATATACAATAACGATTATTAAAAACCTGTTGTCAAATAGTTATTATCTCCAACATTTGATGATGAGTGTTTTATAATCGTCGTCATATATGCTAGACGGTGACAGTCATTAAATAACCGTCGCCGTATAGTTAATTATAATTTAAAAAATGTCACCGTGTTGCTTTTGACGATGATCCTAATCGTCAAGAGACATCGTCAATAATCTATTTTACACTAGTGATATCACACTCATATAATCTAACTACCACGTCGCATAAACACTAAAAGAATTTCAAAAGACTATATATTGGATTAGACATCATATATTTATATATTTATATCTGTCATATCACAACTCCCCAAGTATTGAATGTAAGGATACTCAATATGGTATATACGCCAACGTGTAATTAGGGTAAAATTTTAAATGATTTATCAAAATATAATTTTTTTTCACTATAAGTTACATCATTACAAACTTCTTTCAACTCTTACCGTATGATCTTTTCATCCATATGATTTCAATAATCAGTAGAGTCATGAATATCTTATTGAATCACAAATCAATATTCATACATACATAGGAAAAAACCTTTTAGTAACTCTCATATTACAATAAAATATTTTTCAATGCACATAATAACATTCAACACACATTTTTTTATGTTTATAACATATATGCTGACATCTTAGGTCATATATGTACCCAATTCAAATAAATTGTATTATATTTCTAAATTTCATCATTTTCAAGTTTGTGAAACTTATTCTATCTAAAATTGTTATATGATAAAAATGATTTCTTCTACTCAAAAAACACTAAGACGTGCTTGGATTTAAAAAAATATAAAAGACGGAGTGCAAAAGTTAAAAAGAAATCAAAGAAAGATTTATAAATAAATGATGATTTTATGAAGATGAAATTTGGATAATTAAATTTTTCTATTTATAACTTAACCAATAAAATTTTAAATTTTACTTTTATTAAATAACTTCTACTCTTGACCTCAGTTAAACTGAATACTTACATATAATTTATATATTCTGATAATATTTACTAATTTTTTTTGTATTATTCATTATAAAATTATTATCATATTATTTATAAATATTTAGTTTACAATTTTAAAATATCCAGATGAGAAAGTGTATTATATGGATTAAATTTATATAACTAATATATACTATATAAATATATATAAATTTGTATATAAATGATTTGATTGGATTGAGGTTGTATTGAATAATGAAAACACAATATCTAATCTAAAGCATTCTACTACATAGGTTAAATCAAAGCCGAATATTTCATACTACCGCTAGGATCTCGAATTGATATCCAAGTTTATACAACATCGTAATTCTAAGGAACATGCTCGGTGTAGACCCAAGACGGTACTTGATAAATCTTTAACAATATGTTAAGATATATAAAAGGCACCTTGCAATTATTCTGAAGAAAAATTTGTGGACACATCTGACAGAAGATGTGAGGTTATGTGGGTCCTTTGTTAATAGTATAAGATGAAGGTTTTGGTGTTTGCATGATTGTTGTTGTGGTCTGAGCTAGTTGTAGTGTGACTGTGAATCTGTGATGAAGCAGATTTGGAAGAGCAAGTCGTGGCGCTGACCAAACCTGTGTTTGCAGTATGGCATGGAAACCCTGCTAAAGCTAAACCCATGCACAGTCACTCTGTGCCCACTACTTTAACAACTCTATGCTTTCACCACATCGTGGAATCATCAGAGGTAAAAAAAATTACCGGCACAAGCTTGAATTGTTGTCAATTTTAATTTGGTTGAATTATGTTTTAAATGTATAAATTTGAGAGCAATTCAATTTTAATGACCAAATATTTAAAGTAAAATATTTTTATTTTTCAAATTTAGATTCAGAGTTTTAACATCTTAAAATTATTTCTCATGAACTATGTTAAACGTCGTATTAGTTTGTGTTGGGACAGTGACGGCAATTTAATTTAATAAAGAATGAATTATTAATTAAGTTTAAAATATTATAAATAATACAACTTATTTATTTATAATTAGATTTTTTTTAAGCTAATAGAAAATACATCCATTCCTAACTGATAAAAAAAACTCAAATAATAAAACAAGTTTGTAGTTGTATCCCTCTAGTTCTCATATATGTATCTTTGGGAACGGATCTTCTTGTGAACTGAGAGATAACATTTTGTAAATAATGTATGATTTTTTATTTCAAATTTAATAATTATTTAATATATTTATTTATATATTTATAATTTTATTCTCTCATCCTTTTATCTTTTTTTAACTTTTTATATTTTTTATTTATTTATTAATAATATATTATTTCAAGGGAAGTTAGTTTTAAAATTTCCTTACTACAGTGGGTAGAAGGCTTGAATGTAGTATTCAAGTGATTTAATCACAAAAATATGCAGAAGTTATGATTTGAGTATGATGTAGATGATTTTATATTAGATAGAGATTATATTTTGATGATAAATTTAATGTGTTAATAATGTATTTAACAAGACGTTTGATATGTTTTAAAATTTAGATAGATACTAGTATAAAAACAATATTTTATGATGACTTATTATGATGGTTTTAATTCACTCATCATAATAAATTGGACGGTGATAATTTTATAATTAAAATTATTTTTTATGACTTTTTATGTCAATTTAAAATTGAATCGTTATAGTAAATAGATTTTATGTCAGTTCAATTTTGAACTATCATAGTAAATATTTTGTAAATTATAATTTAGACATTTTTTATGTCAGTTTTATTCTGAACCGTCATAATAAGTACTTATTATGGCAATTCAACTTTGAACCGACATAGAAAATGACTTTATCAATTTTAAATATGATATACTTTTTATGTTAGTTAAAATTGAACCGTCATAGTAAGTACTTACTACGACGATTCAAAGTTGAACCAACATAGAAAAATATCCAAATTTAACATATTTAGTTTCGCTTTATCCTCTTCATCTTTTTCATTTTCTATTTTTTTTCTTGTACGGAGAACTCTACTGAAATTTTTCTTTCTTTTGTTTAATTATCTCCTTGTCACATTCATTTACTTTTATTTTTCTTATACTTGAACCACCACTTCCCACAATCTTGTTTCTTCCTCATTTACAACTAAGGTAAAATATGAAAGCATTATCTCATTTTTCTATATTAGTTTATGTTTCTTGATTTAGTTTAATGGAGTTATATAATATGTTATATTACAATTATTATTATGAATTTTTTCTTTTATGAATAATTTTTCATCCAATTTAAGTGAATATATTTACATTTTATATTTAATTATGTTTTCATATGTAGATAATGCTTGTGTTTAATTTTCAAAATTTATTACATTGAAATTATTTGATAAAATGTTTGTGAGAAATATAATTATATATAAAATATTTAACACAAAATTTTTTATGATGGTTATGTTAAGAGCTGACATAGTAAGTACTTATTATGTCGGTTATTTAATAATCGACATAGAAAATAATATCTTTTATGTCGTTTGGATCTATGTTGATTCTATAACCGACATAGAAAGTCTAAAATAATCGTCATAGAAATTTTTTTTCACTAGTGGATGAACTCTACTTGAAATAAACCTCTTATATAAATTATTTTAATTCTTTATACATTATTATTATGATATTCTTTTAAAAATAAAATGGTTTTTATTTATATCCCATCTAATAAGAAAATTCTCCTATATAGTCATAGGTGGAGTGTTTTTTAGTTCTCCCCACCAAACAATAAAAGAATATTAAATTCTAATATATGAATTTAATGATAGTTTTTTTATCATTTTTTATAAAGCTTAACATATAATTAATAAAAGAAAGACAGTGACAAGGACAAATATGAGATGACAATGACACTATGAGATAATATAGAAGAATAGTGACAACATATTGTCTGGTGGAGGAGAGTTTCATTAGTGTTGAGGATTTACATTTTTTTTTTTTGGTATAAGGTGGTGGATAATTTCACAATGATTTTTGTTGTCACAGAAGATAAATGATTTTTAGAGAGGAAGAACTTTGAAAGGAAGAAACTTCAGAGAGGATGAGTTTCAAAGAGTGGGAGTTTAAGAAAGTAGAAGTATTAGAGAAAATGTCGATGAAATATCTCACAAAAATATTAGTTTCTAGAGGAACTAATGTACAAAGTCTTTCTCTTATTTTAAAAAAATGTCATAGGATTTACATTCACGTAGACTTTCATCTTATTATCATAATTAACACGATGTAAAAAGACCTTTACAAGTGAAATGTACAATACAGTGAATTGTTAATTTGTGTATGATTTGAAATTTAACTAATATTCATGTTTCTATTATTACTTACTAGTGAAAAAATATGATTCTATGACGACTTTTTATGACGGTTGTAATCCACCCGTCATAATATATAGAACGGTGACATTTTTGTAATAATATTATGAACTTTTTATGTCGATTGTTATATAATCGACATGGTATGTGAGCAAATTCACTTTCTATGTCGGTTAAAATTTAACCGACATAGAAAGTGAACTTTTATGTCGGTTAAATTTTAACTAGGTGTATATTAAATCAAAAAATTTAAATATATAAGTATATAAATATATTTGTATTTATATATTTTGTATATAAATATAATTTATTTGTAAGTTATTTATCGAGAAAATCATAGTAGCTTAGTAGTTGAAGTATCAATCTTCCACTCTAAGGTATTGGGTTCGAATCTTGCTAATGACAAACTTCTAATAGATAATAAAATAATATATTATAAAGTATAATATAAAGGAAATGTAATTGTAAATAAATAAAAATCGTAGTAGTTTAGTGGTTGGTCTAATTCTAGACTATAACCATTACTTTCTATGTCGGTTCATAACAACCGACATAAAAAATCATACTTTCTATGACCCTTGTATCTATCATACTTTCTATGACCCCTGTATCTATGTCGCCTCTTTAACCGACGTAAAAAACTCATTTTAACCGACATAGAAAGTCTTTTCTGCACTAGTGCTATGTAGACTTAATTTTGAATATAAATATTGTGATAGTCATAAACTTAAATTTAGTATAAAGGAATTGAAAGGGTCATGGATGTTATTTAAAATAAACTAGTGTAATTTTAAATTTGATACATAAAGAGTAGGATAAATTTGGTTGGCTTAATGTGAAATTTTATGGAGTTGAACTAAATTTGTATAAAACAAGTTTAAATTGAACAACTCTTCTTCAAAAAGTAGAAAAAAAAAGAACAAAATATTTTAAGTTATTTTGGAACAAGTATGAGATTTTCATAAAATTCTAATTTTATACTTTTTGCTTAAGGAAGGATGCTCAAGTAAAAAAATAATTGTAAACCAATGTCTAATTTAAAAAGAAATTTCGCTCAAGCGATGAGTTTCTCACCTAAGAAAAAAAACTTTCATACATGAGAGATTTATTATTGTTCAATGTTAAATCAAGTGAGGTTTTGGACGCACAACATGATTCTTTCTTAGACAAAAATTATCCCGTGAAAGAAATTAAAATTAAGAAGAGTTGATACTTAAGTGACATATCCTAATATATAGCTATATGTTTAAAACTTCTATTTTATGTTATTCACGTACATCGTAATAATAATAATAATATAATTGTATGAATGGTAATTCATTATACATATGTTATAATGAGAGTGATAAGATTTAAAATTGATAAGATAGGTTGAGTATGGTGTGATAGATATTGTGTAAGATATAAAATATATAATATAGTAATAACCAAAAAAGTATTGCTATGAGTATGATGTGTGTATATTGAATAAGGGATTCGTGAGGAGATAACATAATTCTCTTAATTTAGTACTAAGATATTAGAGATTTTAGGAGGTGAGAGTTAAAAAAAAAAGTTATTTATTTGTGTATCATTAAAATTTAAGAAATTTAATTTATCTCACAAGTGAGTAAACATAATGGTTATTCCTTTATTGTCAACTAAGTGATTGTAAGTGATTGTAGTATGACATGTGTAATTATTAGTGACAGGGCAATATCACATTATTAATGAAATATTAATAATTTTTTTCATAATAATAAAAACTCAAAAAACTTCAATAAATTTACTTTAAAGCAATTATTAGAAAGAAACAATTTCTAGTATAAACCTCAAATAATTCTCAAATAACATAAGTCATATAGACTTATGCTAATAATAAAATTTCCTAAAAAATAGTTTCTTAAATATAACAAATACGAAAAAACAAATTGACCACTGGATATACTACTAGTAGTTTAATTAAAGTAATTAAAGTTTCATTATTAATTTTTGAAACCGTAAGAAAGTTCAAGTTAATAAAATGTCTACCTATTCATTTATATATTAAACTTCCACGAAGAGTAGGACGTTCTAAATTATTTTTTATAGTTTTGAATATCAAAATAGTCAGTCCAAGTATAATTAAAAAAAAAATTTACACTTTAATTTGCGAATAATGTTTTATATTTTTAAAAATATATATTTTCTTTTATTATTATATATATATTAGTCGTAAGATGTTTCTATTTAATCAACAATATACTACACAGTGATATTAGTAGGGTTAATATTTATATATTATGCTTACAAATTAAATGGATGTATTGAATCTTAATATAGTCAAATTTGATGAGTATAAATAAATGACGTTATAAAAAAATAAAAAAAATAAAAACTGTAATGGTGTAAATATTATGTAATGAAATATGGTAAGTTAGTTTTTAAAACTCTATAATTAGAGAGTTAAATTGTTTTATTTTCATAAAGTATCCATCACATTAAAATAAAAGTCTTTGTTTTCTTTTAATAAATAAATAAAGAATCCTTGTTGAAACTAATACATGGAAGTGATAGAAAGTAGTTGGAAATA
This sequence comes from Sphenostylis stenocarpa, assembly GCA_963425845.1. Classification (NCBI taxonomy): domain Eukaryota; kingdom Viridiplantae; phylum Streptophyta; class Magnoliopsida; order Fabales; family Fabaceae; genus Sphenostylis; species Sphenostylis stenocarpa. The sequence goes on along the minus strand of OY731398.1, from coordinate 947,458 downwards.
AGTGAAACTGCCAAATAAGAAATTAGAACGGGTAAGTTATTGTTATTTCTTAATTTAGAGGTACGGAAAATCAATTAATGATGTAAACTATCATGATTGTGTGGGTATGAATATATAAAGTGTTTAATTATTCAAACAATAATAATATACTTAGATTAGAAATATATGTATGTGAGATGTTTGTTTAGGTTTAATTGATGTTATATTGAATTTTGTGTAAATTGGTATGTAGTATTTTATTATTGATTCATGTTTGAAAGGGTAAAATCTTATAATATTTATTGGAGACACGAGAAATAGGTCAAATAATGAAAAAAATATGAAATATATTATGATAATTTGTAAACGAGAAAATGTCATAAGAGAATAAATAATTTATATTTTAAGTTTCTTATTAAAGTATATTTAAGGTGTTCCAACGAGATAATATAATAAATATTTTTTTGAGTAAAATAGACACTCAAGCAAAAAAATTTGTTAAAGAGAAAAAATTGTATTAGTATTTTGCTTGAATAACAAATACTTACTGAAGTGAAATACTGATAAAAGAAAAATAAATTGTTTTTGTTTCTTAATTGTTTGAGGTACTAAAGTGATATTATAAAATAAAACAAACAAAATAGATTACTTGTTTTAGAGATACTTGTTTAAGTGAAGTGATCATTTTCATTCAAGTGATACGAGATCATTTAAGTTAGAAAGAGAAAAAAATTAATATATTAGATAATGTAAGTATATTGCTTAAGCAACTAAGGGCGCTTAAGTAAAGCCTTTTTACATGTAAGTATTACATGTAAGGTTTAGTTGAACTTAAGACTCGATGCATAAAATTGACTAAGATGTTTTAAGATTGATGTCATGTGGTTAAAAAATGATAGTGAGGTATTATGATATGTCATTTGACAATTATATTTGTGCGAATTCAATAAAATCACATATTCTACTGATAGTTCCGATCACATAAAATAAGATATCGGGTAGTGAGGAATCAATGTGAAAATTATTGATAATTTGTTATAAAATTATGAGAGGTACATTAAAATAAGTAATATTGTCAATAATTCTACTTTGTGTATTGAGTGAACATAATAGTATGAGAAGTCAAATCTCGTCTGTCACGATTTTGTCTTTAAAAGACGTCTTAATAGATTAAGAGAGAAAAATGTATTTAAACTATTGTTAACCTTAACTTCTAAATGAGATGAAACTTCATGAATTATAACAAAAAATAATGATAATATTTTAAAATATGTTTAATTATGATATATGTGATATGTGTAAAATGAGGACAGGAATATTAAGTAAGTTATTCTTTAAATATTTTAATTTATCATATTTTCTTATACTTAATTATTTATGATTGTATGGTTAGACGAGAGGAAACATACTGTAATGTGGATAATGTTTATGATATTAATAAATATAAGTAGTATTTTATATTGCATTAAAAATAATTGTGTATTTTGTAATAAATACATTGTAACAACATCGAAGGATTTTTCACTGTTTTAATTTTCAAAAATGATTTTTTTTTTATGTATTCTATACCGCTGGTATCTTTGTACAAAACATATATAGTTATTCCAGTAGAATTGTTTTTTTAATGTTCAAAAATTAAATTTATTTTAGTCAAATAATTTGTCAGTGTTTCGATTAACTTATTTAATACATTGGATGTATATATGTTCAAGGAAATTCGGAAACGATTATTTTTAAAAGATTTGGATCATCTCCCGTTTAAAATTGACAGAAAACATATTGAATAAACCCTAACGATTGTTTTGTTTTATGATGAATAAAAGCATTCAAATTAAAGAATTACTAAAACTAAAGAATAATGGAAGCATGGCAACCCTAATTTTAGTCGGACCACTAACTTTTTCTCTGGGTATATTTATAAAATACTTTTTACAAAAATAATTATTATATATAAAAAAATTAATAAATTTTTGGTGGGCCCATGACATGACATCCTAAATCCGCCCTTATCCAAATCCAGTTTTAGATATATTTTTTAATACGCGAGAAGTCTATACTTTAATAAAATTATATATTTTTAATTGATATAAAATTAAAATTATTTATATAAAGCAAAAATAAGGCTGATTAAAATTTAAACTTCCTATAATTTTTACAAAATATATATATATATACTAATATTTTTATATAATATTAGCTTTTATAATTAATAAATAAAATATATTTATTAAGTTTCACAAATATAATATTTATACTAATCGTAAAACTTTTAATTGAATATATATATATATATATATATGAGATAAATAGAGAAATATTATTTTTAAATATAAAATAATTGTAATAAATTTTTGGATAAAATATGTTTTTTATAAAGGTTTTGACAAATTTTAATTTTATGCAATATAAAGCATATCATGATGATTAAAATAATAATTGTTATTATATGTTTTTTAAAATTATTACATCGATAATGTTAACCATGATATTTTATGAAGATTTTAATAACATTTTTCACATTATATATACTCTTCTGAACATTTATTTATAATAATATTTTTAAAACAAAAATAGACCATAATATTAAAAAATAACTTTTAACGATAATATTTAATGTTAATTATAAAGAAAGTGATAAAAAAAAGACCTAATAAATTTGTAATTTGAGATAATTTTTTTACATTGATTGATTATATTATAACTGATTTAAAAAGTTACATTGGTTCTATTGTAAATAATATAGAAAATCCTTTATAGTTTTGAGAAACTTTTTTTAAATAATTATTCTTTTTCCTTACTTTTATATTCTAAACCCCAAACATTTTTCTCTCCTACAAAATGATTAGTATTCTTCATCCTTGACCTTAAGCACACGCTCAACTGCACCCCTATATCCAAGCACGTTCTAGAATTCCTAGACTATTTGAGTAGAATTTTTAATAAAATAAGTTTTTTTCAGTCTATTTTTAGAGCACTTTGCATGTAGAGTAAAAAAGCTTGCATATGGATTCGTGGCTTTTCCATGTTGGATTTTTTTAACAAAAATAAATATTGACTAATGTAGAAATATTTTAGTATGTTTAATTTGTTTGATTGAGATTTTTTTGAGACAAATTTGATTTATGAGGGAAATTTTAGAGTTTTTGCTTGGAGGTAGTGAAATAGAGGTAAGAAAAATTAATTTTAATTTTTTTTATACTTTAGGATAGATAATTTAGATGTGTGAATGTGACTTGGTCATATTTAAATTACAAGGATTATATATTGGCTTGTTTATATTTCATTGAATTTTTATTTGTTATATCTTTATATATATGGAAACGTAGAAAATATGATTGTGATGTATACGAGCATGGTGTCGTGTATGTAGACATTAAATTATAAATTAAGTATAATATGTCATATAACTTTATTAATCACTAGAATAACAGATGAAGATATTAGATAGAGTTAAATGAGGTTTCTACATAACTTATGATGTGAAAAAAAATTATTTGAAAAGTCATAGGAATTTATCCTATTAAGTGACAATGTGCATATCATCTTAAGTATTATTGTGTTAAGCACTAGAAGTTATAATGTGACACGAGAAAATCTTTGAGTTTAAATTCAATGTTTAGTATTTTGAACCTGTCAAGTGTTCATATTGGTTAAGAGTAGACTCGTGTGAGCATAATGTGAGTATAAAAACTTGAAATGATATTGTGAGAGTGTGATGAATAATCAATCTTGTATGAAAATGTAGATTTATGAAATATAAAACTATTATCATTAAAATTAAATTTTTAGTATACCCTTTGTTTAACTATGTGTTATTTGCTAATGTTAAGGTAATTGATAAAGAGACATGAATAAAACTTTTGTATTTATTACGTAGAATAAAGGAACAAATATATATATATATATATATATATATATATATATATATATATATATATATATATATATATATATATATATATATATGAGCTTGGACTCATATATTTAGCTATTTCTAATAATTTCAAGCTAGGGCTTATAAATCCTATGTATAAAACTTGTTATGCATATAATCAATTTTAGAACTTCATTGTCATTTCAAACAAAGCTTAATATCATATGCCTACATGTCATAATTATTTCAATATAATTTGTTAGTAGAGAGAGACACATTAGGGATAACAAGTATGTAGGTATAGTAGGAGATGACGATAGTGGCGATAACAAAATAACCTTATAATGAAAAAGAAACCCAAAAATCATAACGAAACACAATCTTTGGAAAAAATTAGTTATAGTAGCATATGATGATAGTGATGACAACAAAATAACACTATGACAAAAAAAAAGATAAAAAATTGGAATAAAACATGATTTCTAGAAAAAATTAGTTATATGGTGCAATGTAGCAACGTTACAAAAGAGAATAAGACTAAAATTTGGAAAGAAACATGATTTATAGAAAAAGAAACAACAACAAGAAAGATCAAACAAAGGATGATGATTATGCAATTGCGACGACAAAGTTGATAATTACAAAACAACATTACAATGAAAAAGAATGACAAAAATTGGAATGAAACATAATTTTCAAAACCAAAACCTTGCAAAGGGATTACTAAGCAACTTGATGGCGGACAACGACGATAATAACAACGGAACAATACTACAATAAACAAAACCAAAAATCAAAATGAAACAAGATTTTTAGAAATATTTTGACACCAATGGACAATGGATCCATCACAAGAAACAAGTTAGGATCTAACCTTTGATATCATGTTATAATAATATTATAAAATAATATTTATATATTAATAATACCTATTGTTATTAAAAATTAATTTATAAAATATAATTTACTTAGAATTTGCAAATTATATACTATACTTTAAAATGAGTTTGGTTTCGGATTATAACATACATGTTTAAATTGTAAAAAAATATATAAAATTATAATTATAAATCAATACTGCTTTATAAATGAAATAATTAAGTTATAGTTATAACTTATTAACATTTAGATTAATACTTATTATTGTTATAATTTTTTACTTTAATTTGAAACCAACATATTATACATGATAGAAATTTTGTTTTCGTAAACTTTATAAATTAAGTTTAACGACTTATTGGAATAAAATTTTGAATTTTACCGATTATGTTAAAAATATTATAAATAAAAAACTTAATTATGCAAAAGTTTATTATTATAAAATTACTATATCTCTATAACTTCTTTCTTTGTTTTTTTTTTTCTAAGTTTCTCATTCCATTTTTTATCTTTTTCTTAATCTAAATGCACCATGATATTTTTTGAGTCGAGTGGAATAATTCTAACCCATCATAACTTCTAATAGAATAAACTTCTTTTTGTCCATCTTAAAAACATTTACTTGTAAATTTGAGCATTTACATGCAAATTTGATGACTTGCATATGAGGCTTAGAGTGCATGCATATAGGTTTTATTCGATAAAGATGAATCTTGACTAGTATGAGAACATCATAATATGTTTAATTTATTGATTGGACTATTTTATGAGCATCATTTGATTTCTTATAGAGCTGAGGTTTTTCCCTTGGTAGGAGAAAGTTTTATTATTTATAGCATCTTAGGTTTGAAGATCTGAATGTGTTCAAATTATTTAGCCATAATGGTTTGAGATAGATATTTTGAATGAGTTGGAAAACCAATTTTTGTTGATTTTAACATTCTACATAATCATCACTAGATAACTAGTTATTGATTAAGAAAAACTTGTTTCGATAGGAACTCAAGAGCTTTGGTGGTTGGACGACCATTTATTAGTTATTGAATTTTGTTTCACTAGAAACTCAAGATATATGATCTTGGATGACTAAATCACTAGGAGAGGAGATGGTTGTCTGCTAAGCGAACAAAACTTGCGAATTATTGAATTTGAGCGGAAAAAGTATTTTATAGCTTCCATGTAACATGTTTTTGATGATTTTTTTTTCATGTTAAAATGATTTATATTTCATTGAATTGTTATATTTCAACAAATTGTTATACTTGAATAGTTATTATTGTTTGATGAATAGTGAAGTGAGATATTTAATATTTATGTTTATATAGGAATGGATGATTTTGAATGATAAATTATGATTTGTGAAATGATGAGATGTATATGATGTGATTTTGTGCAATTGTGATGGTGTTTATAATATGAAAACTATCAATAGGTATTTTCATATCTATGGTGGTATGTATGAATATTGAATTGGAGATTTGATAAAATATTCCAACTTTATTTATCCTAGAATCGTATAGATGACATAATCAAAAGGTGAGAGTTAAAGAAGGTTATTTGACTTAGATATTAGTGTGTTTAGATCTGGGTTAAACAAGTTATAAGAATTTACCCTGATGATATGATAATGTATATACCATTTAAAGTATCCTAGTATTTAGCATTTGGAGGAAGTTGTAGTATGACAGATGAAAATCTTTTAAGTCTAAGTCAAAATTTATACCATTTAATGTTTGTGTGACGTGATAATTGACATGTATTGACGTGAAGTGATGTATCAACTTTGAAATAAATTTTTTAGTGTTAATACATGTAAAAATGTATATATGTGTTGTTTTATAAAAAATTCAAATTTAACATGTTTATTTTGAATTACTAGCGTGTCATATGTGTTTTAGGTGTTACTAGAGTGTCTTATATATTTTAGGTGTTTTGAATTATCTTATTTCTTAAAGAGGATATTATTATTTACTTTTTATATTTAAAGAAAATATTATAATTTTTTTATTAGTAAAATTTTATAATTACATATTATCAATTTTATTTCTTAATTGTGAGTTTTTATGTAGTTATTTTGATTCATAAAATATTTTAAATATGTTGTAAAAATACAAGAAATTCTTTTCACAAAGTAGAGTGACCAAACACCTTACACCATAAATACAAAGGGTTAATAAAATTCTTTTTAAAGTTTATCAAGAAACTCAACACTTGATTTTCCAAGAAAAATTCATTATTTAAGAAAGTACCATAAAAAACTCCCAAAACACAACTTGATTTTCCAAGAAAAATTCATTATTTAAGAAAGTACCATAAAAAACTCCCAAAACACAATTTTGGAGTACAAACATAAGATGTAAGTTCCACTTACTAAATTTGATTTCATTCAAACGTGAAAAAAAGTTACACGAGTAATTATATATATAATTGTTTTCCTCTTATTCTAATATAATCTTTACAATAAAAAAATTAAGCAATTATGCTCCTCATTTTAGTTTTTATAAAATTTAATTATATATTAGTTATTAAGCTTTTTAAAATTAAACAATTATGCTCCAATACTAATACGTTTACCAATTTCTGACAAAAAATAATTTGATGTTATTATAAAAATACAAAAAAAATTAAAGATATGTTTTTCCATTATAATTATAAAAAAAATGCTATTATATTATTATAAATTATGTTGATTCAAAATAACGTAATTTTGGAATTTTAGAAGACCAGCTATTGATTTTTTTTTATAGATCAAATTTACATATTAGTAAACTTACATGAATAGAAAATAGATTTAAGTATTTACTTTATATTAAATAACCTCACGTTTTTCTTCCCGTGAAAAAATTTAAGTACCTGTAGAAATGTAGTTATAATGGTACGTAACTTTTACTAGCCTTGACGGTAAACACGACGAAAAATATTTATTTCTGATTGTTGTGTAATTGTTTGAGGAACTTTGGTTTTTGCAGCTTCGGTCTCTCTGGTTTTCCATTAGAGTTCTGACGGTTCACAGAGTATGCGACGGAGTGGTCACATCCCCTACTTACCCTTCCTTTGGTGGACCCCATTTAGAGACTGAATCAAAATTTAAGTAAGAAAAGGGTTGAAAATTATAAATTATGTGATACTATTTATAAATAAAAATATATATTAAAAGTAGTAAGTTATTAATGCTCTGATGAAATTTAGAAATTTCAGACATATACATCTCTAAAATTAAACAAATCAAACCGGATAATTCTTCTAGGATAATTCAGTTTTTATCCATTCTAGTTCTACAAATCAAATTAGATAATTTTTCTAATATAACTCAATCTCTATCTTTACTAATTAAAATACAGTTATCATGATAGTTGAAATGACATAATAATAATAATACATAATTAGTCTTTAAAATAATTCTTTAATATACTTTTCAAAATCACCACATAATTTATATATATTATATTTCTGTTAAAATATAGGTATTTAATATTGATTTTAATTATAATGATAGGAGAATTATATATATATATATATATATATATATATATATATATATATGAATTAAGGTAATAATCGATCTAAAATATAATTTTTTAAATAATTAATGTAATTTTTTTTAATATAATAAGTATTTTGATAATATTACTCACATATAAAAATAACAACAATCAACATAAAATAATTTAAATAACAATAGATCACACTAAATATTTTTAGTGGTGTAATTATTTATAAAGTAATTACAATAATATAAGAGTAGTAGTTTATCTATTCCTAATTTTTAAAATTTTTTTTATTAATTCTTTATATTTTTTATTGTCTTAATCGATAATTATCATTTTTCTATAAAGATCTACGACATAAAACATTTATGAATATACATTGGTGCACAAAAGGATTTTTTACTAATGTTATTTTAAGTCATATACATATGATTAAGCTCCGATATTTATGGTTATCAAACTCGCGAGTTAATTTGTTAATTCGGACGAATTTACGAGTTGAGTGACAATTCATGAGTTAATTTGTGAATAGACTTATTTTTTTAGTAAACTCGTGTAAACTCAGAGTCAAACTCGAGTTGACTAGCGAGTTTATTATCGAGCTACGAGTCGACAATGATTCTTCTCTGACGTTCTACTCTTCTCTTTTTTCTATGATGGTTTATCTCCTCACACAACGTCTTTCTGTCCTCTGCACACGATGAATTTCTCCTATGTTCGGTGCATCTCTCTCCTCCGTGCGGGACACATTTCTCTTCTCTATGTGCAATGCATCTCCCTTCACCTCTCGACACATCTCTCTTTACTTTACATGACACATCTCTTTCCTCTGCGTGCGACACATCTCACTCATCCACACGCAATGCGTCTCCCTTCACCATGCGACTGGTCTTGCTCCTCTGGCACGATCATCTCCCTCCTCCACACATGACCATCTCCCTTCTTCGTGGGATGAGACACAATTCATATTTGTTACCTCAAATTTGTTCGTTGGACACATCTCCCTCCTTCTTTGCAGGTTCTTATATGTTTTAAATTTCAATTTTTTGTATTCTGTTTAGCATTTTTTTTCTTTTTAAGAAATTAAATCTTTTATTTTTTATTTATATTTATTTGTATCAATTAGTTGTCAAAATGATGAAATGCCAATAATGAAGATTAATTTAATCGTTTGTTGAAGTAAAAATAAAAAAATAAAGTAAATATTTAATAATTATATAGATCAAATATTTTAGATAAATTAAAAAAAATAATATAATTATTTTTATATAAGTAGACTACAAGTCTCGTGAGTCAAGTTTGTAGAGATCTCACGGGTCTACATAGACTCTCGAGTTTAATAACCTTGTTGATATTAATGTAGAGATGTAAATTTATGTGGGGTAACTAATTGATATAAATTTACATAGGATTGGTATATACTCTAACGTATATTTTGTGTCTCCCACACCCCTATCCTATAGGCCAATGTGCATCTCAAGGATCCCAGTTGCATGTCTCATCTTTATTTTCCAACACAAACTTCAATAGGTGATACTCAACAATGCAAATAAGGAACTTGCAACATACATCAATCCTAAGCTTTTCAAGGCTAACCCATCCCATCGTCCAACAAAACAAAACACCCCACCAAATCCTCCTCAAACTCGTCGCTCTTCAACTTCCAAACATCACCCAAGCTGCAAGGATCCGATAATAAATCAAGACACAAGCACATGAAAGCTTTGATCCATAATTTTAAGATCGAATTAATCCATGAAAATCATGGTAGGAGGAATATTGTGCAAGAATCAATTAGTGATAAGCGATGATGAAATTAAAAGGTTTGCATCAGTATTTGAAAATGTACCACTCGATCAAATAAAAGAAAAATTTTATTTGAGAACTCGAAGTCATCGGTTATGGCTGGCGCAGAGAAGTCGTGCTTTTGCATAGATTTTTGGCACATACCCCACATGTGAGCCACCACCATATTTGATGATAATCCTCTTGATGCTCACACGAACTTTGACAACTTTCATTGTAACATTATTGTACTTTGAAGGTTGTTCCTTTTTCACCTCTGCATTTTGAGACTCTGGGATGTGGTGGAGCTTCTTCTTTTGGGGTTAGGGACTCCACAATGAAGTATGCCATTTGAGTGGGCATGTTGTTTTGAATAAAAACATTTAAGTGTGATTGTAGAGTGAGGAAAGAGAAGAGAGAGGAGAAGCATGTGGTGATGAAGTGATTCCATTTTGGAGCAACCACAACAAGGAGAGTTCCATCCTTAAGAATTCCTTTGAAGGCTTCGACAATGACAAGTGCAACAACAAACCCAACCGTCACAATATATTTTACATGAGATTGTATGTATCACATAATATTTTAAATTTATGTGGGCCAATTTTCTAGTCCAATATAAAGTTAAAATTTTAAGTCACATCTGACGTATTAATGTTTGTTTTAATTTCGAAAATACCATCATATTTTTTTACATCGTATAATTATTAATCCAACAAAGAAAAATTGACATAAAGGATACATTTTACACTATTGATAATGGAATAATAGGTAGGTTGTTAAAGTAATAAAGTTGAAATGATCCAATTAACCTGGTTGGAAGAGTTTTTTGTTGTTGCATATTAGTATTAACAACATTCAATACATGACTTAATAACCACAATCCTAGTTATGAAGATGCCTATTATATTAAAATCAAGAAATATAATTAACTATGTAAAATAATGCATGCCTAACAAGTTAATGATATGGAGAATATAAATTTTTTATGTTCATCATTACCTATTGTGAGTTGTTTCTTCTACTTGGATTTATGTCATATATTGTTTGACTATCCTTTAAAACATATTCATAACACGCTATTTGGAAAAATATAAGTGTAAATGAATACTAATATGAAAGAAAATGAATATAATATGAGAAATACATACCATTTACTATATTTTTTATGTCAAAATTGCAATTTCATGAACAAACTAACACACAATGTTCTTCTTAGGATAAATAAGAAGTGTCAATGTTGTCTCTACATAGATAGTTAGAATAATAACTTAAAAAAAACATAAACATTCATATGTAATGATTAACTTAATGGTGAAAATAAACATTCATGAAAAGACTCCACCTTGGCTCCAACATCCAATGTTGTATGTATATTTGTGTCTCCTCCCTTCTATTCCCTGATTTTTGGATGAATTAGGGCTCTAAGAAATCAAACAATAATAAATATGTACTAACCAAGTCTAAAGATGGTAAAACAATAATGTTAAGACTCTGATTTGTTAGGATCAAGCGTTTACCATTTGACCAAAAGTTATAGTTATTAATCAGAGCGTAACTCTTTTTACTCAAGAGTAAAAGCCCAAGTGGACTCTGATTTGTTAGGATCAAACGCTTACCACTTGGTTAAAAGCTATAGCTATTAGTTAGAGCGCAACTCTTTTTACTTAAGAGTAAAAGCTCAAGCGGACTCTGATTTGTTAGGATCGAGCGCTTACCACTTAGCCAAAAGTTATAACTATTAGTCAGAATACAACTCTTTTTACTTAAGAGTAACAACCCAAGTGCCATGATTCGATTGTGGTCCGACCCACTTAGCCTCTGCCACGGGACAATTGATACTACCTGCAACATGATTACCCATTTCTATTTCCAGCGTATTAGTGTGGGCAATGTAGAGGTGGATATTCTTATTTTCTACCTCTAACTTATCAGCATCTTAAACCACTTAAAAAAGCTTAATATAATTATGGGCAACTAATAACAACTCACAGTTTGGACTTTTTGGGAATTAACATTTTATGTCTTATCTTTAGAAGATGTAAGAGAAATAAGAGGTGTAATCAATTTATCTTCCTTTTGAACATCCTAACATGTCATGAACCAAATTATTAACACATAATTAAACTTCAAACTATATTAAAATGTCCTTGTTTAAAGAAAAACATATCATTCTTGAAATAGGTCTTAATAGATGTACGTGGCAAGGAATGAAGGTTTGTAGGGTCTCTCTAATTAACTGCACTTTTTCATTAGGAACAAATACTTAAATATTAGGTACTTACACCTGTTTAACCATAAATTTAACTAAGTTAAGTTACAAAAACACATTGTGGATGGTTGAACCCCCTTTTTGAACTATACCATTGCCCACCAAGTGTGGTTCGATAAGATCATATACAATTCATAGTCCACATCGACCTAATTGATCAATGTTAGTCTCATCTTGTGAAGGAGTAGTAATCATATCAACACAATTACCTTTCAAAAACCATAGTTGGATGAGCTTGTTGCAAGGTACTTATAAAAGTTAGGCTTGGTCCATATACATGCATGAACTCATTTGAAAATGGCTAATGTAAATTTCTCTAAAAGATGAATTTCTAGCTAAGCTATGCCTTGTTCGCTCAAAAAATATGTTGTGTGGATTTGGTGTGATGGTGCCCTAATGTATGTCAAGTACTCACACCAACTCCAAAAGCACGAACATATCTAGGATGGTATGGTCACTAAAAGGCATTTATCAATATTTCCTAAGAGCTAAAAGGAATAAATGCTTCTTGTGCGCTCTACTCCTTCAATGAATACTACAATATAACTAAATACATTACGGTTATGTAGGGGTATATGAATATAAATTATGGTTAGATTAGTAGAAAAACTTATAATTATTGAGACAATAGCATGAGTTTGATCATACATCATCTGCCCATTTGGTTTTGGTAGGCCTTCTTTCAATTCTTATGACATTTTAGAAGAGATGGTGGAGAAACCTCCTCTTGGCTTAGTCCATAAGAATCTACTCCAACATTTTGTAACTTAGTTTTCTCTTTTATTATTCATTTGTATTGCCTTTAATATTCAAAATCTAACCAAGATTGTTGCATATATTCTTTTTCGCATGCATAACATCTATACAATGTCATACATCTACATGACACTAATATGGAAGGTTAAAGAATATCAACCTCGTCTTCCATATGCTTTTGTCAAATTGACTTTTTTTTATTCATTATAAAGACATTATTCATGTTCTTCACCACTCATAAACTTGTTCATATGTTAAAGGTTTTTTGGGAACTACTCTCTTAGGAACAATTAAAAACTTTTTTCAATCTTCGGTATGAAAGATTATAAGTAAGAGTTTTTTAATGTTTATTATAAATCATCTTAGTTTAATAATCTAATTGTAGATAACTTGTATCTTCTTCATATATAACATAATCATGATTACCCTTAACACTTTACCTGTTCAAGTTCTCATGCATATGTTGGAAAATCACTTTTGGGTTAAAATAAGATTACATGTAATGATTCAAACTCTTACCTATTTAATATGTAATCATTAGGGAAAACATGTATCTTGTTTATGCTTCAAACCTCTAAAAAGAAAAGTATTTTCTTTACTTCATACATAAGACCTAACAAGGTGTTAGCATATTCTTCAAAAGTTCTAGTAATTGACTAAAAATTGTATCACTCCTCCCATATTTTCTTTCAAAATCATGAAGCTTAATATAGATGACAACTGTATGAAACCTGTACAACTAGATATAAATGTGTCTTTGAATCATTCTTTAATTTTTCCTACATGACTGCAAGTGCTTGGTCAAAACTCATTTGAGCAACATTACAAAGCATGTCCTTTGTTCGATCTTGCATTTTAACATTGTCGTCCTCCTTTTGAGATATTGTAAAAATATCAACGACTTCACCGTGACATGTTGATGTGGTGTAATTCTTCAAGAACCCATCACAATAAGATGCTCTTGTATTATGTTTATGATTTAGATCCACCCATTAAGAAAGTAAACAAAAGGAAAGTAAAATTTCTTCCTTATTATGTCGATTTCGTTGGGAAAGTTTTTAACAATTGTTTAACTTCATTCTTATACTCTCGAACATGCAACTTGCATTTATCCAACTTTGATTTAGTTTTGCAATCAATCTGACAAAAGTTTACTTAAATATAAGATGAAGTCTCATGTATACATAAATATCCAATATAGAAAAATGAATATTTTCAAATTGTCCAACAAGACAATTCAAGATTCAATAAAATGATTAATGCTATATTCGTCGTTGCATTATATCTTAAGTGATTACAATATACAATAATTACAATAACAAATTATATATAAAAAACAATCAATTAAAAAATATGAATTTCTAACTGAAACACTTCAAATATTTGCAACCCAACCTAGTTATGAAAACTTGTTTTGGGGTGATAAATCGTCGAAGTTGATTAAGAATCTATTGTAGCTAAATCACACTAAAAATTAGGTAGGTATTCGTAAAATAAAATATTCAAGTCTAAAATGATATTAGTAATATACATAAATAGTAAATTTGGTTGAAATATTTTAGGGCAACATCTAAGATTCATATAGGCAACTATATTTCTTTCATACCATGTGTAGGTTAAGTTCTTATTGTTATAAAACCAACACCAAACAAAACCTAAACAAGGAGGACATTCCTTTTCAAACAAAGCCTAAATAGATAAAAGAGAACAAGATGGACAAACCTACATTGCAAGGGAGGGAGGGTAGGAGAGGACAAGACTATGACAGAGGGCAAGATTGTTATGGAGGTTGAGACCATAAGGAAGGGCGGTAAGAGAACATCAACAATGTATAGGGGCTACTCACAAAGTGAGGGTGACGACAACAAAGTTGTAGAGAGGAAGAAGAAGTGTTAATGGGAGGGGGAAAGGGTTATGTTTTAATGAAAATTATTTTAAGACCCTTTTACATTGATTACAATATAACCAATGTAAAATATTTGTTCTAATTACAAGTATGTCACCACCTCCATCAAGTCCTTGATAACCAATATTAAAACTTATTGTTAAAAATTGTTTTTGATTTAATGTATCCAATACATATTCATACTCATTAACACACCATCATATTACTTGTTTACGCGAACCCAATGGTTGCACCAAATGTCACTTTCAACGGACATTCACATATACTCTTTTATGTGCTCACTCATAAGACACTATAGACACTTAATCACTTATGGAAGATCATGCATTGAAAATTCACACTCAAAGATGGAAGACACTTAGTATAGTTGTCACATTTCCTTGCCTAAGTTGTCCAAGGTTTGTATATTCACTAGTGGAAAAATAGCATTCTATGACGAGTTTTTATCACAGTCGTAGTCCACCCGTCATAGTATGTAGCGCGGTGGCAATTTTGTAATTAAATCATAAACTTTCTATGTCGGTTATAATTTACCCGACATAAATGTCGGTTAACTTTTACCCGACATAGAAAGTTAACTTTCTATGTCGGTTAAGTTTTACCCGACATAGAAAGTGTATTTGATGACGGGTGTTAGGGAAACCGATATAATATCCTCTGTTTTACACCTCCCGCGACACTCCATTTCTCACTTCACCCATAACAGAGCTCCCCGTTCTCTCTGTATCTTCTACGAACGTCTTCGCCTTTGTACGTTTCTCCCCACCCAGCTCTGCTCGTCACGCCAGCTGCTACTGTCGTCGTGTCGCCTGCTGCTACTTTCGTTGGTGCCCGTCGCCTGTGAACGTTTCTCCCCACCCAGCTCTGCACGTCACGCCAGCTGCCACCTCTGTAGGTCTTCAAGAGGTAAGTTTTCGTGCTTGCTTTAGCCATTGTAGGTTTACATTTTTTGAATCTGGTATGTAATAATGCTGTCAAGAGATGGAAGTTCGCAGGTGCCTTTAGCTAATTTAGAGACGTATTGTAAGTAGTTTAGTCATTTGAATGTGTTTCTGTAGGCATTCTTTCGTGATTTTGATTTTGAAAATTAGATTTGTATTATAATGTAGTTATTTTGAAAATTAGAAGGTAACAATGGATCGGAGTTGGATCAATTATAGACGAACAACAAATGAATATGAGAGTGAAGTAGAACAATTCCTTGAATTTGCTAAGATGAATGTTCCGGATAATGATGGAAGATTTTATTGCCCTTGTGTTAACTGCTTGAATGAGCGAAGATTACTGACTGAAGTTATTCGGGAACATGTTCTTTGTGATGTTCCAACTTGATAATGTATGCACTTTTTTTAATGTATTATTTTTTAATGTATGCACTTTTTTGTCTAAACTAATAACTATTATTTTTTTCTTTGAACACAGATATGGCAGATTCATCTGGTACCCCTCCTCCTACACAGTCCCCCCCTCCTACACAAGGTGGTGATCAGAGTCAGCCGTCTACAAGGAAAAAGGGTAGGCATGTTACACGGTTGAGGGAGTTGAATATCGGTCGTAGCTCCGATCAGAAATTGCCTATCCGAGTTTGACATGCAAACGGGTAGAGCCACGAGGAGAGCACGAGTGCTAGATTCACTAGCTATGTGGCCTTGCTTGGGAGAAGCAAGGTTAGTATTCTTATTGAGGATTGGGACCATGTTCCAGAGACACTGAAGAACCAGATTTGGCAGAGTATCCTGGTACCTACTCTTATTGAGCATTTAACATGTATATATATTTAACTTTTTGGGAACTTCATGTTATTTTTATTGTGTAGGTCACATATGATGTCCCTAACACCACTTTGTTGAGGACAAAGTGGATCTCATATGCTGGGGAACGCTGAAGAGGTTTTAAGAGTGATCTGACTAGTCGATACATATATGGGGCATTGAGCAACAAGAACCCATGTGACCAGTATCAGTTTTTGGATGAGGAGACATGACAGGCATTTCGGACTCAGCGTTTAGACGCTAAGTTTCAGGTTAGCACATTTGTCATTTGTTTGCAGTAATTTTTTTTAAATAGAGGTTTTAAATTTGGTATTTAACATGGAATGCAAAAGGCCAAGCGGCAGAAGGCACAGGATATTCAGAGAAAGAATATCCACCCCCACAGGTTGTCTCGTGGGGGTTATGAGAAATTGGAGGAGAAGATGCTGAAGGAGACTTCTTCAAGTCTACCTTCAGATGACTCGGTTGTGAGTTCCGTCACCCGCCCTTCACGCCATGATAAATGGAAGAGAGCTCGCGGAACTCATCGGGGAATTACTTATCCGAGCAAACTAATGTTGTTGCTCAACGTATTGTAAGTAGCATATCCTAAACTAATTATATATGTTATACTACAATAGGCATATGTATTTGCTAAAAAATCATTCCTTTGTGTTGTAAGATGAGTTGGTTGAGCGAGCACTCGGGGATCATTCCACCCACATGGCCGTCGGGATATATTGGCAGAGGCCATTGGTACCCCGGAGCATCCTGGACGTGTTCGTGGTCGCTGGACGAGGGGTGGGCATCGAGACGGTACTTTGGTGCCCCATCCGTGGCAACTCCTTCTTTGAGGCATCTCGAATGAGCAAGAGTTTGAGTCCCTCAAATAACAAATTAGGAAGGAGATTCGAGATGAGGTGTACTCGACCTGAAGGCGGAGTTATTGAGCTCAATGCGAGCAGAGTTGGCATTTTTGTCCTCTCAACCTTCGTCCCCGCACGAGAGGCATCCCCGATTCATGTCGGCACAAAGGAGAGTTGTGATGTTCCCGATAGAGGGCGAGAGGTTTCTCCTACCGACACTGCTGACTGTGAGTTGTATGTTGCGGGTCCTCCCGAGCATTTGGTGGCATACGGTACGTATTATATCTTTGACATGTATTTGGTACGGTGTTAAGCATTATATAGTCTAAAATATTTTATCCTTTGTTTACCTTAGGGAAAATGTATGCATTGGGGTCAACCATCCACCACCGAGTATTGGAGATGATATGATAAGAGTGGTGGTTGTAGATGTCCAGGATGCTATCTGCCCCAATCCCTATTCCCATTGAAGAGGTTCAAACAGTGGGACGAGACACCTGGAAATTTTATCTTATGGCCAGTTTCATTAACAAGACCTATCCCAACACATGCACAGGTTGATTTATGCATTGAATGATAGTACTTATTATTTTTTGATAGGTTGATGTATATTAATGTTATTGATTTTTGGTACTTGTATAGAAAGAGGCTGAAAAAGCAAAGGAAGTTGTGCATGAATCACCACCACCACCACTCGCTTACGAGCGACTCGGTGCATGGCGGCGACTATCGGGACCACTTCCATACGGTTATATATGCCACCCGAAGTCGTATGCGGGACCAAGACGATCCCTTTTTTCTTACTCCAAAGGGATATTTTTGATCTTCTCGCTGAGTATCGATATGTTATGTGTATCGGTGTTGCAACTTTGGGAATTGTAAGTATATTTACATATTTTTTATATTCTCACTGGTACATTATTTTATAACTTTATTTATTTTCAATGTTGAAAGTATTTACATCGTTTGTGTGTTGAGAGGAAGATTCGCTTTCTCTATGGATTTGTTGACCCTGTTGTCATTCAGTCCGTTGGGAATAAAGCTGAAGAGGTACAAACGTACTTAATAGAGGCATTTCAAACTGGGGGCAAAGAAGTCTACTTAGCACCTTACTTGCATCAGTAAGTATACATCTTATAAATTAATGCACATTTATGTAAAACTGAAATTTTACTAATATTATTTCAACGTGCAGGGGTCATTGGCAGCTCATAATCATTGTTCCTCGGCAATTTCTTGTGATTCTCTTGTGTTCATTACACAAGAAACCAAATGATTTGGATATTAGAAAGCACATAGGCGCGTAAGTTTGGTTTTTTTAATTGTTGTATCATATGTGCACTACTTACACCAAAATTATTTGTCCTTTTGTAGAGCTTTGGAAGCTCACCTAAGGTTGCAAGGCCTTCCATCTCATGCTAGAAAGAAGTTGACGTATATTGCACCAAAGGTGACCAAACACCTCTTACTATTGTTCAATTTGTCATTTAAAGTTAAACTGACATGTATTTAACTTGTAGTGTCCACGCCAACCGGGAAGCCATGAGTGCGGATATTATGTGATTAAGCACATGCACACCATCGTAGACAAAAATATTATGGGCTCATGGAGGGAGGTAAATATACTATAATTAAGTTAAATATGCCAATTATGTAAATGGTTTCTAAATCTGAAATGTTTCAATATGTAGGCATTTACAGACTCATCTCCAATGAAGATTGAAGTGTTAGACGATATTAGAGAGTAGTGGCTTCTTTCCTTTTAAGTATTCAATCTTCATAGCAAATTTGACTTGTAACAATTTAGATTGAATTGATTTAAGTTAGCAATTTTACATTCGTTTAAGTAAATGAACTGTCTGGAACTGAGGTATATATATTGATTTCAATATGTTTCATATGTACATATCTGTCTGTAACTGGATCTGTCTGTACTGGATATATATCTGTAGCAAATTTATATATGAACTATGTATATCTGTCTGTACTGGATCTGTGAATATTTGTCTGGAACTGTGATGAATAGGCAGGTCTACTCGAAGAAAGGTAGCATCTGTAAAGAAAATGCAGTTATTTTAAAAAAAAATAACACTTTCTACGTCGGTTATGTCATTACCCGACGTAGAAAGTACTTTCTACGTCGGTTAATGACATAACCGACGTAGAAAGTGTAACATTTTATGTCGGTTATAGGCATAACCGACATTGATAACACATACAATCACGGTTACTGTTAACCGATATAGATACTGGGGTTATAGAAAGTTAGAAAGTAAGACTTTTTATGTCAGTTATAAGTTTAACCGACATAGAAAGTAAGACTTTCTATGTCGGTTATCAGTGTTAACCGACATAGAAAGTATTATGACAGGTCAGAATCAGTTATGATCGATCAGAATAACTCTATGACCGATCAGAACCAGTTATGACCGATCATAATAGCTCATAGAAAAAAAGACTTTCTACGTCGGTTCCCTGACTAACCGACGTAGAAAGTCTTTCTATGACCGATCAGAACCAGTACCAGTTACTTTCTATGACCCCGTATCTATGTCGCCGCTTTAACCGACGTAGAAAGCTCATTTTAACCGATATAAAAAGCCTTTTTTGCAGTAATGATTCAAACCATCCTCTCACAAATGACAAGATATATTCGTAACACTTATTTGGTGAATACATACCCCAAATCAATTAAGAGAAACCTTATAAACTCTTACCACATACTTTCCTCTAGGTGAATTCATTATCAATAGAGTTAAAATGCACAATACTTTACCACATATATTTACTTCCTTGATAATTACCATGCAACATCATATTACAATCTCAATGCACCATATTCATCACATTAAAACCATACTTTAATCCCTCTTAAAACACATTTCCAAAAACTTTTACTAACAAAATAATTTTAACCAACTTGATCATTTTTTTCTCATTTTTGGACATTAAACAAATGTTTCTACAATAGCACTTTTAAATCAAATTCAACAATACAATACTAATAACAATATTGGGTTAAAAAATATCACTTAGTAACATGCTACAAATTATGCATATCAAAACACTTAGTAATAGCTTCAATGAGGATTTTTACATGATGTCCAATCCTTATTATATAAAACCTTAATAACAAATCAGACACACCACTAAAAAGTATCATAAGTTCATTTAAAAAAAAAACATATGTATCAACATAATTTATGCATTTAAGGAGGAGACAGATAAAAATTTTACTCTATTTATAATTTTAATAAACTAAAATTTTTCTACTCATTTTTAGCTTCTGGTATCTTGACAAAATGTGAATGACAAGGTAAAAAAAATTAAAAAATTATATAATTTTAGACCAATAGTAGTTTTGAAGATTAATAGTTCTTTTTTTATAACTTTCAACATTTTTAACTTATATTCATTCTTTATCAAATTATCTAATGCTACTCTTAAGTTATTAAAATTTATCCTTACAATTTTTTTATATAAAACAATATATATTAAGTTGAAATATTGAAAGAACTTTTCACATAAAAAAATGTTTATATGTTTTAGAAGATTGTGTAAAATTATTGTAAGTTATATGACTTAACTTAAACTAATTTTATAATTGAAAGTCTGCAATTTGAATTTTAATAAATGTATTTAGTAAAATTAATTTCATTGACTTATAATATTTGAGAGACTCCATATGTTTTTTTTTTTGGAACACATTCAAAATTGTTAAAGATGATGAAAAATTAATGAAGAAACAATCAAAATTTAATAAAACAAACTAAAGTTAATATCTATTTTATTCTAACTTATCTTTTAAATAATAATTTTTCACTCTATATAGTGACTTGATTAAAAAATTATTATAAGTAAATTATACTAATATTTTGAGATTTTCTTAAATTATACTTATACACTTTTTTTTTTTTACCTTTTTCTAGTTATATATATATATATAAAGTGTAAATGTTTTAAAATTTTTAAGGGGTGCGTGTTTAATGTACAAGTGAAAGCATATCTTATGTTTTAAAAATAAATAAGAGATTTATGCATGATTTAAAACCAAAAAACTGTGGTTTAGGTGTAATTTAAAATAAAATTTAGGTAAAAACAATGTAATATCTGTGAAAAAAATATAAAACAATAACATGAAATACATCAAAATTCATCTTGAAAATAATCCATCAAAATTTAAAATTTTTAATACATCAAGATGAATTGTGAACTATCTTAATTGAATATAATTATATATTTTTATTTTCGTAAAATTATGATAATTTGATCGAAAAATTATTTTTTATTTTAAAATCATGATTCAATAAATTGTAAAAAGTATGTTAAAAACTTTAAAATATTAATCAAATATGTCCCTAATAAATAAATATTGATGTTAATCTTCTTAATTTTTATTTTGTTACAAAACTAAAAGAAAAATATTTTTTAAATATATTTCTCCCATCCCATCCAAATCATTCTAATATTGGAGGAGAAACAAACTAACGAATGAATATAATTATGATATTAGTCTAAGTGAGAAAGTAGTTTATGAAAATATAAAATAATTCTAATAATTTTAAAATAGTTTGAAAATATGCTTGTAAAATAATTAAATAATAAATAAAATATGTAAAATAGTAGTTGAAAATAATGCATGTACTATTTTAGAAAAGATTTTTTATAATAATTATTTTAGACTTTCTATGTTAGTTTTATAATTAACATTTGGAAGATATAAAAATTTGAAATTGTAAAATAAGCTGACATAATAAGTTTTGACTTACTATGAATATTCTAAATACAAATGTCATAAAAAAATTATTATAATGGTTTAAATTTGAACTAATATAAAAAATTTACATATTTTTTTAATCTTATAAGAATTTTTTTGACAATTTAAATTTGAACTAAGTCCTTAATTAATGTGCATCTTATTGTTTAAATGTGATCAAATATACATAAACAAGTATTAATGCAGTTCTTGGATCAACTACCTTGAAAGAATTAATCTATATTGTTTAAACTTTAATGTAAAAACAGTCAAATAAAGCAAGTAAACCTATAATATAATTAAAAAATGTAAACTATTCTAAAAAAATAGTAAAGAAATGCATGTATTTACAAATGTTTATAAACTTTTGTAGAAAATTAACCTATACTAACAAAGTATTTAAAGTGCATAAAATGTAAAATAAAGTTGTAAATTGAAAGTAATAAAGGAAAATAATAAATATATCAACTAAAAAGCATCTAAATGTTGCAAAACTATAAATGAATCATAGAATTCGAAATTAGAACTACACAAAAGAATTGAATTTAAGTATTATGTAGTAAAATAGTGAAGGAAAGTTATAGAAAACATAGGTTGTTTATCATATCATCAACTTGGTCACAATCATCAATTTGTTATTGATTTCCAGACTTACTTGTAATCACGAAACAAATTCATAACAATCCCAAATAATTACAATCCAATTGGATTGAAAGCATAACTCTAATTCCCAAATCAACAATATCTAAAATCTTGGAGTTTCATTATGATACAAAATGAGACATTAATTCAAATAATCTCAATTACATTGATTGTAATAGATTATAATATAATAGAATCATTAATAATCAAATATAAATAATATAAAACAAGATTTAATTAGTTAATCAACCACAAAAAATGAATTAGAATATAATGAAAAAGTATAAAGTAGTAAAATAATAGAGAAAATTGTGTAGAAAAGTAAAAGAAGAAGTGAAAACGAAAATTAAATGGAAAAAGTAGAATAGAGAGAAAAATCTAATTTAAAATATCTTAAATTGTCAAACTTTAAGGTATAATTCGTAGAAGAATCATATAATTCAGATTTGGAGGCTAAGTTACGAACACATTAACAAAAGATAGAAAATCTAGAGAGAAATTTATGTTTTACAAATAAAAATCTAAAACATGAAACTTAACTTATGTCTTTTATCATTGTAAATCGTATTTATATAACAACAAATCGTACTTTGGTAAGACCTTACAAGGCCCATAATCAATTACATCATTTGAGAGTTGAATCATAATTTTATAAAAGTGGTTATTCGATATTTTCACTTAGCATTTCTTCTTTGTTTAGCTGAATTTCAATTAAGTTTATTTGGTAGCCATCGACATTTTTGCTCAACAGAATATTCACTTGTTGAACGATTTTGTAATTTCAGGAGTGATGCTTCAAGATGTAATTTGCTAAGTGGAATTCATGCTAGTTGAGTGAATTTTGTGACGTCCTTTTTATTGCGTTGTTAATTTAAGTATATTTTAAGAGATTGTTATTTTTCATTAAATTTTGACAAAAGTAAGATATGAGTTAAATGTTTATATATAGATACATATAAATATATGAATTTTATAATTTTATATTTTTTTATATCAGAAACAATTATTAAAACTGACAAACATTTTTTTTCTAAAAGTGGTTGATTTATCGGTGATAATTGTCTTCTATCTTGATATCTCCATTTATTTAGGTTAATATATTTTAGTTGTAACATGCAAAAAAGATAACAATAGAGAAGTGAGAACAATTATCATTTAAAATAATATAATCTTATAATTATATATATAATCTACTTTTCAACTTCATAATCATACTCCATTTTGTTTCGTATTATGATGATTTGAATTAAATTTGTAATGACTAGTCAGGATAAATGAGTTAAATTTTAATTACTCTCTAAGTGGTATTTACTCATTTCAATCATAAAGATCCAACATCCATCTAGAATATCATCAAATATTCATAAATATATATTATTGTTTTAAAAAATATATAAATATAAATTAATAAACAAGGACCAATACATAATTAGAGATAAATAAAATAGGATCAATGTGTAATTGGAGATAAAATAAATATAATCATTTCCTAATTGGAGATAAACAAATAAAAAAAAAACAATGCATAACTGAAGATAAAATAAATAAGACAAATACATAACTGGAGATAAAAAAAATATGACCAATATATAACTGAAGATAAAAGAAATAAATATAAAACAAGACCGAGTGCAAAATTAGAGATAAAATAAATAAAAAAATTTAAATAGAATGAGGTTAGAGTTACTTACTCAACAATTATAATTAAAAGTAATAGATATAAAATAATAAATATATTTTTCCTTATCTTAATAATGGTAAATGATGAACTAAAGTTTTTACTAAGGTGACATATATATTTTCTTTCTCTCTCTTCTTCTCCATCTTATCTTCATTCCTTTTTTTTTTTTTACCTCTATTTATGACTATGATTATGTTTTTATAGTTTACTGATAAATACAAATTTTAATTTTAATTTTTTTTCTTATGCTTATCTTGAAAAAGATAAAGATTCTTATCTTATCTTCTTCTTTTTAAATTATTATTTCTTTTAATTATATATTTTTATTATTAGTTAATTATTTATTTATTTTTTATGTATATAATAATTATTTTTTTATTAATTAATAATAAATTGTTTTTATCTTTTTACTAATAATATATATATATATATTAATAAATGATTTTTTGTATAAAATATTTAAGTTACCCAACTATTATAATTTAATACATTATAATTGAAATATTTCACATAATAATTGAGTATAACAGATTTACTTAATAAGTTCTTCTAATTTTTTAACTTGTCATTTTTGTTAAAATAAATAAATAGTTAAAATTTAAAATTTAGACAATAATTTAAATATAAAGATATTTTTTGTCAAAATTATATTAATAATAAATAATTAAATCATATATATGTATATATAATAAAAATATTATCAATAAATTTTTTTATCAATTATAAAATAGCTAATATAGTAAGTTTTAATTTATTATAAATATTCTAAATACAACTATATGACTTATTACACAGTTCAAATTTGGATTAACGTAATATATATATATATATATATATATATATATATATATATATATATATATATATATATATATATTTTTTTTAAATACTTTTTATGACCGTACAAATTTAAATTTCTATAAAAACTTCATATATTTTCTTATTCTTTATTTAAAAAAATACTTTAAATATTGGTTTAAGTTTGAATCGATATAAACAAGTTCTTTTTCTTTTTTTAATTACAAAACTCTAATCCTTAATTAATTAGTTTTTTTAAATTTTTTTATAATTATAATGATATCTTTTTATACGTGCCTATACAATGTTGTAGATAATAAATCTCAACTAAGTGAAAAATGTCTTATGTAAGTTGAATAGTTTAAATGTTCTGATTTTATCAGTAGCAGATTTTGACGATTGATTTTGGGACCAAATAATATATTATTAATAAATAATAAAAAAATAAAAAAGGTATAAAAGATAAAAGGGTGAGAGGATAAAATTGTAAATGTATAAATAAATGTATTAAATGATCATTAAGTTTGAGTGAACAAAATCATAAATTATATAAGAATGAGAAGTGATGATAGGATAAAATTGTAAATATACAAGTAAATATATTAAATGATGATTAAGTTTGAGGGGTAAAAATCATAAATTATATAAAAGTTATAAAATTTTGAAGGGTACCCTGAGCTCCCAAACTCCCAAGAAGATCCCGTGGATTTTATAATATATGTTTATGTAATACCTTGCCAAAAAGGAAATTGATTATATCGTGGATGATGCGAAACACACATAAATAGTTTTAATTATAATTTCTTGTTTTCAAGTAACAATACCAGGATTGTTACAAAGAAAAATTTAATTGTTTTCCTCTAACCTCTTTCTGAAAGTTTAACCAACCAAATAATAATTTATGATAAAATCCACCGATACATTTTCTATTAACCAAATAGCACATTAACTTTTATATAAGATCACAATTTTGAATCCAACAGTTGAGGTCATGAAAGAAAAACACAATTTATTTTACCTTCGTATTTAGTTGGTCTCAATTGTAAGCTTACATATATATGTTGGTGGTGATAGGTGAGAGTAGGTATAATTTCATATCAACTAATGATAAAATTTAAGTAGTAATAATTAAATTTGGAGCGTACTCATCTTAAAAGCAAATTTGAACTTTAAAAATGTTAAAGAGGGTAGATATTTTATAAGCTTTGACTATCTAGATGATAAGCTAGAAAGACCAAAAGTCGTAGGTATTTATTTGTTTTGCTTAACCAATAATCTATTTATATAATTTTGTTTTTCATTCACAAAACAAATTTTAAAAAAATCATTAGAAAACACTCTCTAATGTTATGTCCTGAAAGCAAAGGAAGTATTTAAAATAAAAGTAAGTTTTGGTGTAGTTTGAGTATTGGAGGTTATGACAAATAAGCATGCGTAGTCGTAGGTCACAGATATTGACATATCGTACGATTGTAGCTAACTTCCATAACATGACTTGAATTTTAGCAGGAAGCTTGGAACCACCATGCCCCTTTCCTTTTACATAACAAAATCTTTAAATCGTATGTGTACTTGTTCAGTTTTAAATCAATACACTTTCCTTCAATGTACGATCTTCCCCACATATAATAATTCATCTTACTCTCATCACTTCTTCTAGTTTTTTCCAAACTACCATGCTCACCAACAACCACCAAAATCATTTACGAAACTCTCTTCTAGAGAGAGAGAGGTTTGAATTTCTTGGAGTATTTTGCTTATTTCTTATTTAAATTTTAAAAATTAGACGAATGTAGATAGCGTTTACTACATTTCTACGTGTGGATTATAGTATATTTCTTTTATTTTCCACTTTTTTATACATGATTTTGGCATTAGGTTTTCAACATTATAATTTGAAAATTAATATCACTAAATTAAAACATTTTTAGATTTTTTTTTCCAAAATAGCAATCTTTGTTGTTTTCAATAGGAGGAGGTTATTTTAGTAATAATCTATTACAATCCCGGTTTTTATTTTAATTATTTATCGAGTATTTGACTAGTATTGGCATATTTGTATAAGTAATGATAAATTTTGGTTACGAATTATTATAATAATAGAAAATGATAACATTTATAAAGAATCAACATAAATATAAACATGAACTGTGACATATACTTTTTTTTATTATAATAATATTATCTGTGCAAGAAAACTTCGTAACAAAGTTTTCTTTATGTACAACAAAATTTTTGTTATATAGGCATAATCAAAATTTTACTCTCATCCTTCTTCTTTTTTTGTCTAAAGCAACGAGACTCTACTCGTGCAGGATCTCGAGTGAAACGGGAGAGAGCTTGAAGTAAGTGAGAAAGCTTCGGTAGAAATACTACACCAGGTAAGGGAAAATTTAATTCATTCAATATATGAAATTGAATTGTTGGGTACTCTGTGAATAAGGAATAGGAGTATATGAATTATTTGAATGTCTGATTTTGAAGAATTTCTGATTCTGATGAACTATTCACCGTTTGAAAGTTTTTGAAATTCTTAAAATTAAGGATCAATTATATGGTAAAATTGTTGTTTTCAACTTAAATTAGATATAATTCATGTTTAATTTGAATTTGGGATTAGTTTGATTGTCTAAAACTTAGTAATTTGAAATCTGCCAAAATCTGTAAAATTTGATATTGTTACTGGCGTGAGGAAGAAGAAAGGGACATGGAAGGAATTTTTGAAAATGTTCAAGGGTAAAATAGTCATTTTACATCCTAGGGACATAAGTGGAATTTTCGAAAATGTCCAAGGGCAAAATAGTCATTTTCGAGACATGGAAGGAATTTTTGAAAATGTCCAAGGGTAAAATAGTCATTTAGGGACATACATGGAATTTTCAAAAAAAATTAAGGGCAAAATAGTAATTTAATGATTTCAAAAAAGATTTCGGAAATGATTTCAGAAAAGATTTTGGAAATGATTTCGGAAAAAGAAGAAGAAGAATATATATATATATATATATATATATATATATATATATATTTAAAATATAGAATGAAGGTAGTAATTTTAAAGATTCGAGTAGTGTGTTGTGACGTATGTGGATCAGACTGAGTCTTAGGGCTGATGCCCATAATCAGTCATGAGATGTTATTTATTGGCTAGACTGATCCGGAGGGTTGGTACCCAGAATCAGTCAAGTACTATTATTTATTGACTTGAATGAGCCGTGAGGACAGGTGGTCCAGAATTCGGCAAATGTGAATGATTTTTGTTGTGTTTGAATGGTACCCGAGATGGTACAAAGTACATTAGTGTAATAACTATGATGGAGGATTCTGAATGAGGTCCCAGACTTCACTGATTGGTCGGGTCAGGTAGACTACGAGATCAGGTGGTGAGAAGTCGATGGGGGGATGACTGGTGGCGCGCTCGGAGGGGTACTCAGTATGAGTGATGAAGGGCGCCAGTAATTCTACTTTGTGTGGAGGGTGGTCAGAATAGTACTGCAGGTACCGATCACAATGTGCCTACAGATGATAGTCTCTGAGTTTGGGCATAGATAGGGTATACTTCCGAAAGGCGCCTGGGTGTATTAATGATTTGTAATTGATGATAATATGTAATTATTACTTCTATATCTGTTTTATTATATCAAATGATTTAATACTTACCCCTATTTTTCCATGTGGATGAGGCTACAATGATCACTTTTATGTGGGAGCGAGATAAGGAGTTGAGAGATGAAGATGTGACTACTTGGACAACAAAGATAGTTCAGTGGGATAACTTCGATGGAACTACTTTTACATATATAATATATAAATAAATTATGTTACTATATTTTGAAATTCAGTTAGTGAAACAAAATTTCAATCTATGTTATAATTACGAGTAATATAATATAAGATAGATATCGTTATTTACTTATTTATTATTTTGCGAATGCATCATTATAGTAACGATTTATAGGTTACATGAACAAACACAATCCAAATATTTAGAGAGAACAATAAATCTTGAGTCATAGATAGAAGATGAGTTAACAAAAGGAGAAAGAGATATAAAAAAAGTGGAATGGATAAAGATCAAAATGAAAACTACCGTCTTGAGACATATTGGAAGTGTGTAGATTTTCATAAAAAAAAATCTAATGTAAATCATTTTCAATTTGTAATACACTCAAATTAAATTAGCGGATAATAAAATAATAATATAAATAATTTGATTATAATAAACTAAAACTAACGGAGAATAGTAAAAAATAATACAATTTTTGGTCTATTTATAATACACTTAAATGTTTATTCTTGAAGAATTTTCCATGTGTACTTCAAATGTCTTCTTTTATTCTTGATTTTGCTCTTATGACTGCAAAAGAACCGTGATTTAATTCGATTTATCATAAACTTTTCTGTACAAATTGACGAAAGACCGTTTATTTAACCGGATAAGATAAAATTAAAGGTTTATTGATTTAACTAATGGTTGAACCTATATTAATAAATAATAGTAATACTTAAATTATGTAAAATGATTTTTAGAAATATAATATAATAATATAATAACATTAAAAACGAACAATAATACATTTTATAAGTTTTTAACATTCAAAACATACATAAAAACCAAATATTTCGTAATATCTAAGTTTATGGTTAAACAACACAATATAATATTCTTTTGAAAATAATTTATTTTTAATTACAAATATTTTACTTTTTTATTTTTGAAAAAAAAAACAAAATAGGATCTAAATAAAATGACAAAATTAATTTAAAACAATTTTATAAAAATATTTTTATAAAATTGTTTTAAATTAATTTTGTCATTTACGAATCAATCTAATGATGTCAACTTTATGATTAGTTTGAACATTGATTCACCAGTTTACATGTCGGTTTAAATTGATATTATTTTCTAAATAAGTCATGTTTTTACAAAGCAAGTAATCTTTATAGGATCATTATAGTGTCTTCATCTTCCTATGGGTCAATGTCTAAATTTTTCGCTTGATAATTAATGTATGAAATAAGTGTTTATAAAGAAACTTCGATACTAAAATAAAAAAAATATAATAAATGGGAAATAAATGAATAATACATATTTTAAGATTTTAATTATTTAGAATATTTTAGTAAGTGTATAATTGCGAGTCACAATCACCTAGTTTAAGATCACCTTAACTATTTTTTTTAGATAATATGTTAATTATATGTTTAAATCCTTGTTTGAATTAGATGATGAATTTGAGAGATTGGAAAATGATAAATTTGAAAAAAAAAGGACGAAAGTGAAATTGTTTGGATTAAGAGAAATATGATAGAAATCGTAAAAAAATAAAAGAAAATTTTGTAAAAATTTGTAATTGTTTTTCATTGACGTGAATGATAAAAAAAATATTTTAATAAAAGAAATTTGAATATGACTAAATTACTCATTTGAAAATTATTATTATTATTATTATTACTATTATTATAATTTAAAGTATTATAATTATTAAATTATTTTTATTTTAATTATTAACATAATTATGATTATTATTATAATAATTATTTGTATAGTTATAATTATTATTTATATATTTATTATTATAAATAATAATAATAATAATAATATTATTATTAAATGTGAGAATAGATTACTTCAATAAACATGACTGAGAATCAATTCTCCATTCTTCATTTAGGATTGGTCATAGAAAATCGATTCTTCATTCCCAAAAAGTAAGAATACTTGTATAAATATAAATAAGGTGAACTATATTTCTCTCCTTATTTTCTCACCCCACTGAGGATTCTCCATTAACTCTTTCACTCAAATTCGCGCTCTTAAATTCACTCACATAATTGAAAATAAACATAAAATTCACTCACTATTTTGTTCGCATAAATAATGTATAAAGTGGAAACAAACACAGCGTAAGTGATGTTATAATTATCACAGTAGTTGGAGGATAATAAGAGGATGTGAAATATCTTGAACACCATCTAGTTGATATGATTATCTTAAGGATATTAAACTAACCTAAAGGAGAAAATAAACAAATTATGAGCTTAAAAGATATATCGTTCAAGAACATGAAGGTTTCAACAAGGTTGTCCAATAGGCAAACTACTTTCTTCGATACTAAATAAGACTTGTGTTAAGGTGAGTTACTTCCTTTGGATGATATTCCTTAAGAGGAGGATGAAATTACTCTAAGAAAACTGACAACCACTCCGATTGATCATGAGTATAATGTTATAGAGTAAGATAAACAAGGTAAAAATTTGTTTTTTTATGTAGGCCTTTTGTTGATTGTGATGCATGTGTATCATACTAGATGTAAAAAAAAAATTGAATGAAATCTGTGATTTGTAATTATGTTTTAAATGTTTTTATTGTGTTGTGTTTTCTTGGATACCATTTGTAACTTGAATTCATTTGTCAAGCCTAAAATTTTTGGGAAATAAGTTGTTTAAGAGGGATTTCTCGTGTTTGAGCAAAACTCCCTTGGTCGAAAGGGTTTAATAATTTGCAAGGGATCACTTGTAGTAAAACATTATGGATGATATAGTTAGGTTTTATTAGTAACATGCAATGTAATTTTTGGAAAATCATGTTATTGTAGTGAATCATTAAAACCTCATCGCCCATAACCCTCCTTAGGAAAAAAATCGATGGTAGAAAAAGTATACATACGCTTTACATAGTTACTTAACTAAAATAAAATTTCAGAAGGTTTGCATTTCATGTTTGAGGTATCTTGACACCATTGAAGTTTGCATTTCATGTTTGAGGTAGATTTGCACCATTTAGATTTTTAACTAACATGCTTCATTCTCCAATGATTGACTAATCTGGATAGGTTCCTCCTAGTTGGATGATAATTTCCCTTATGAAGGGTTCTTTTGTTCACTAATTCGTATTCTCCACACTAGATTCACTTTGTAAAAAAAATAAAAAAAATTCAATTTAACATTTTGAAGTATACCTCCTTGCTACTTACTATTTGCATATAGCTTGTTCTACTTGTACCTTTCAATGTAGTTTTTCTAAGAGGTTGAGTTCCACTTATATGCACTGATTATTTTGCTTAATATTAGAAATATGTCGTCTTTGTGTCAATTTTCGCATCTCAACTAGATACATGGTGGTTATGTCAAACGTAATAATGAAGGAGGTCTCATAGGTTGTTAATTGTGGAGTGCATATATATGCTTGTAGTACTTTGAAAAATCCTTTTATCCACTTGCCTTTATTCGCACCTAATCTTTTTTAAAGCTAAGAAAATATTATTTTGTTTGCCGTCTTGGCTTAACCATTGGTTTGGGGGTATTCTATAGAAATGGTGACATGTCTTATTTGAAGACCTTAATTAAAATCTACCAAATCTTCCTTGGTGAATTGTTGATCATTAACTTTCATAATCAAGTGTGGTACATTACACTTATAAATAATGTTATTCCAAGCAAATTTTTGCACTTGTTAAGCTTTAATATTTGCTAATAGTTCAATCTTAATTCACTTTTTGAAGTAATTTATTAGCAAGTAAAATTTGCATTACCCTTTCATCGATGGGAAGGTACCAATAATTCTATATCCCAAGTAGTAAAAGGCCAATGAGATGTGATGATATGCAGTACTTCTTTGGCGAGGTGTATGAGATTATCATTTTACTTGCAAATTGTGAACCAATAATATCTAACATGAAGTACTAGGAAAATATTGATCTTGTCTCATAATGCAATTTGCAAACCCCTTTGTATAATTTATCCATTATGCATTCAATCTATTTGTTTATAATACATCTAAGTAGAGGTGTCATAAAGCTCCTTTTGAACATGTTATCCCCGATAAGGAAAAAATATAGGTTTTTCTCCATAGTACAATTTTAGGTCTTGGGGACTACTTCGTGCTCAAAGATATTGAAGAATAAGTGTGATCCATATCGATATATTTGTTAGGGTGTCAAAATAGAGTTGTCTTAATGACTAGTATGAAAAGTCCAAAAAATAAATTAAGTCAAGCATAATAATTATGACCTAAATTAAATTAGGTCAATTTTGACTTAGTTTATTTAACTTATGACCTAAATGGATTTTGGTCATGTAGATTTATGAGTTAACCTTTTATAAAATAATATTATTTTTTAAAATAAAGTATTATATATAAGTATTATAAATTAATTTAAGAAGACATTCACTTATTCAAAGGAAGAATAAGAGTTAAAGACTTACTCTTTGTTTTCACCATTTATTTTCTTGTAATATAATATTTTAAATAAATTACTAGTTTAAACTATTAAATTACTAAAAATTGAATGGGGAGGAGGAAAAGTAAGTTTCTTACTCTTACTATTAAAGTTAATAGATCATTTATCTTATAACTTATATAAGAAATCATCATATTTGAAAAAAAAGTTAATTTTATTAATATAACTTCAATTTAAAAATATATTTTTTATTTTATTTTTATATAAATCATTTATTCATTTGTTTTTATTATTTTTCATATGTTTTTTTTTCTAAATATAGATCAAGTTAAGTGAATTTTCTTTTCCTTAACTCTGTAAAATAAAAAAAAAGTTTATGTTAGACTCTCCATTTTTATAACTTTTATAACCTTACCCATTCTTGGTTGTCACATATTTCTCTAGGGCAATTGTGGAGATAAGAGAATCTTTTATATGATTTTCTATGTCTTTTTTTTTTTTTTAACTTGCTAGTTTTAATAATTGATAAGCTTGGCTATTTTCTTTTTATTGAATAATTGGCAAGCGCATCAATATTATCAATCGTAATATAGTATTTCGATTAAATAAAAATCGATTGTTTGAGTAACGATTTCACTGAAAATTCCAAATCATAGACTTACTAAGTGGATTAAAACAAAACTGGTTTTTCATAAAGGTGTAGGTTGAAAATAAATGACAGAGAACTGTAAAATATTTTTAGAAAAGATAAAATAAAAGAACTTAGGTTTGATTTCATTCTTTTTCCCTCTTTTATATAATGGTTAGGTCAAATTAAGAACATTAATTAACCTATCAATGTTGATGTCACCTACTTAAATCATGCACATTGATTTCTCGCACATGAAATTCATGAGAAGACCTAATAAACATTGATTCCTCATATATTTAATAGATTTAGATTTCCCAACATTAAGTTTAACGTGTTAAACAATTGATACATCCATTACCATTCCTAGCAATTAACGTAACAAATATTCTTACCCTGATATAGGGTTTCAAGATATATTTTCCAATACATCACAAACATCAAAGAGCACAAAGGATAAGAATATCAACATCAAGAACATAGATTAATATATTAAAATATCACCAAGATACAAAAGAGTTCAAAGGAAATTCACTCAATCCTAAGAGAATGAAGTTAGCTACTCATAATGACCATTACAATGATCCAATGAAGAAGAATTCAAGAAGAATTGAAGATTGGACGAAAACTGGAGTAGATGTCACCCTCTTCTCAAAATCTCGAACTCCTCTTTTTCAAAACACATCTTATCTTTTTATATAAAAATTTCGTGTCATTCGCTCAAACGGATATTTTCGCTCAGGTGAGAATTTGCTCGCTTGAGCGATTGAATTTCCAAGAGTTTTAATGTATTTTTGCTTAAGCGAGCGTCTACCTCGCTCGAGCGACTGACTTCTATAGAGGTTTAACGTATTATTGTTCAAACAAATCTTAGGCTGAAATCTTCTTCCTTTTTTCTAATTTTTCTTCAATTAACTTGAGAATTATGATTCTTGCTCTTGTACCCAGGTACTCTGTAAATTCATCCTACATTTGAAGAAAAATAGATTAGAATCAACATAATTTAAGTGGTTAAATAACAATTCAAAATATAATTAGATCTAACTTTTGCCCCTTAACACTTCTCTTTATATATGATCCAAGCACATTTTCTTAAAATTTGTCAACATCTTCATGATATGATGGAAGTATTAGTAATAAAGGGTAGTTTTACCTAAAACTCTTTGGAGAGGTGACCCATAATGTTTTTCAAATTGCTTTGGCAAATAACTTTGGTTGTACCCATGTGTATTTTTTCCTAATGGGGACTGAATGTGAGTGATTCATATACCCATGTTTAGAATACAAGGGTGAGAGATTGATCAATTATCATATTCTCTTACCCTTTTTTTTTTTCAATCCCTACACCACTTCTTATGTGTCAGCATTTAGAGTTCATCAATTATCCTAGACTTCCTTAATCAAGGACAACTTACCCATAAAATCAACTAAATATTATGTTTTTTTATAGATCCTCTCGACTCAACATGTTACTCCAAAATTTGATAGTTCAATATACCAAAGTATCATATGTGTTTATAATTTGGGTTTTTGTAACACTTTGGAGACTGGGTAGTTTATTCTGATTATAATTAAGTGGATTTGAAACTAGAGTCGGAGTCTTTTCAATTCTCATTAAGAAAATCAAGATTAAAATTAAAAAGATTCCAATTCTAATGATGAAATATATAAAATATTATTTTATTCTTATTTCAATTAAAATTGAGCTTATTCTTAATTAAGGATATCCAAGATATTTTTTTTAAGAATAAACTTTCTATAAGATCTAAAGATAGAAAGAATCTAATTAGACATAATAAGTTAAATTTATAAATTCTACTTTAATATATTTCATATTATTCTCAATTGCTTTTGTTATATACATCAATCATCCAACACATTATTATTTCAAAAAAAACTTATATAATTCAATAATAAATTACATAAAGTATTTATGTAACTTTAAATTTAGAACAAATCATTTTTATCATAATTAATCTACTATACTCAAAATATATTATTTCATATATCAAAAGAAATATATTCCGTGTTACTACTAATAATATATATTGTATTTTCACTGAATTTTTTCTTATCAAAATTGGATACAGTTATATAATATAAGTTTTCATTTGCTTTCCACATAAACACTCATCTATCATACCACTTATCGATTACAGTGAAAAAAAAATCTAATATACTATAGACACCTTTCTAAAATCACCCTAACGATCAATGAATAAATTTTTTAATGATTAAATTATTAATGTAATAATTTATGTTTAATTATAAAAAATAGTTTATCTAAACTATTAATTAAACATATATTTATTTATTTAATATTTAAACTTTAATTAAACTATTAAAATATTTATTAGTTAAATAATTGGTAAAATTAGTCTTTTATTAAATTTAATAATTTACTAAAATTTGTTAATTAAATAATTATAATTTAATTATTAATGTTTATTAATTATAAAAAATACATCTAATAAAATAATTAGTAAATTTAATATTATTTATTAGTTAAATATCATTGATTTTAGTAGTATAGTATTTACAACTTTAAATACAATAAGTTCATCAATAATTTATTTACCAATAATCACAAAATTATATAATTTATTTAAAAGTTGTAATCGTATGAAAAGGAAAATAAATTGAAGGTATTATACAAACATGAGGGAGTTGGAAAGAGAGGTGGTAGATAGAGAGAAAAGTGAGACCTGACAAAAAAAGAAGAAGAAAAAGAAAGGGAAAAGAAAAGGGAGATATAATTCAAATATTTTATTTTATCCACTGTTGACTTCATTAACAAGATATGGAAGACACCATTTTGAAGTTAAAATGTCAGTACGATACTTACAAATTTTAACAGTAATAATATTTAAGTGTTAAATTAAAAAGTAATTAACTATCATCATTGCATATAAATATAGAGAGAGTTTAATATAATTTTTGAAACAGAGGAAAGAGTAGCATTATTGAGCCGCGAAACCCAGTTACATTATATCTGTGGGGAGGGCTTTCTGATCCGCTTGTGTCTTATCACTGCTTTCTCTCTCTCTCATACAGACTCTCTCTCTCTCATGCTTTAACTTGGATCCGTTTACTATCATTACTGGTTTTCCTCTTACGTGTGGTCTTAGGAGCACTCCACCCATTAACTCTCTCTCTCTCTAGGAGTCACTAGCCCTTGCAGCTTTTCCTCATGAGGGTACTTTAAACCCCCTCCATTGTACCACAACACAAAAACACAAACCCAACACTCTCTCTCTCTCTTTCTTTCCTCTTTTCATACCAACAACAAAGGATCTCACTCAGAAATGCTCCTTCGTCCCTTCCACTTCTGTTCCAACCCCATCATCACAACCCTACCCCTATTCCCATAGCTTCCGTATTTCACACGCTCTTCCCATTTCTTCTTTTTCCTTATTCTCAAAGAGAGAGAGAGAGAGAGATGGAGTTTGGAGGGAACATGTTCTGCCTCGGCAACAGAGACCAAAATGGAAACACTAACGGTAACACTTTCGCTTGGGATTCATGGGAAACAACTACTTCTAATAATAACAACAACAGTACAAGGTTGGTCAACGCTTTCAACGCCCCCGTCACTGGAGTTGCCGTGCCGGAGGGCTCCGCCGCCAACCGCCACGAGGCGGCGGGTTTGGCCAACGCTCTCATGTTCCTCCCTCAAAACGGCGGCTTTTTGCGTCACCGCCAGCAGCAGCAGCATCCGTACAGTGGGGATGGGTCCCACGTGCACCCCGACCCGCACCTCATGTGCTTGAAGCTTGGGAAGAGACATTACTTCGAGGACGCTTGTGGAAGTGGAACAGTTGCTGCTGCTGCTGCTGCTGCTACCACTTTTGGCGGGGGGTTGGTGTTAGGGGATAAGAGAGGGAAAGGAGGGTATTCCGGCGGCGGGGCTGCCGTAAAGGCGGTGGGTTTGTCGGCGGCGACGGTGCCGAGGTGTCAGGTGGAAGGATGCCAGGTGGCGCTGGTGAACGCAAAGGACTACCACCGGAGGCACAAGGTGTGTGAGATGCACTCCAAGGCTCCCAAAGTTGTGGTCTTAGGGTTGGAGCAGAGGTTCTGTCAGCAGTGTAGCAGGTCAAACCTCTATCATTTTCTCAAATAATAATAATGATAATATTAATATTAAAAGTTTCGAACTGTAATTTTCGGTCGTAACATTAAAATTTTTGTTTTTTCTATATCTGCATCGTGATCGTAGTTGCAGCCACATCAATGACATTTGTCTGTAATCTCCGATAATGTGAAGAGTTTTGACAAATTTGATGCAATCTGAACTTTGGTGGTGTCTGAGCTACAAAGAGTGTTAGAGGGTTCATTATAGATGGAAAATAACTTCTTTTTTATGTGGTAAAAGGATCATATCATGACTTTGCCCATGGAAAAACAAAACTTCAACTTAAGCAACTTAATTTTTCGTACATTCTTATTTTACTTTTTTACCACTAGATTTATTTTAATTTTTTCTTTTTCTAAAAATAATCAAACTACAAACTTTATCTTAGATATTCTTCCTAAATATCTGGCCAGTTCATTGATAGGGGAGAGATCTAAGCTGAGACAGATGACTGGATTAATAAAATGTCCGAATTTTAATTTGAAATATATATATATATATATATATATATATATATATATATATATATATTATAAAAAAATTCACTGATAACATAAAAATAAATAATAGAGCATTTCTTTTTGCCGGTGAGGTGTAAGTGATTTCCATGCTTGCTCATATGGGTTTTGCTGTTCTTCGTTTTCTTTGTGGGTGTCTGAAGAATGAGGGCGTGACATTCTTTAATCACATAAACCCTTTGTACTGTCTCTGATTTGAGTTCAGTGTTTCCGTAACTTTCTTTTCCTTTATATTGTTCGAGTGGATTCAATAGTTGAAATTTTTATGTTGGGTAAAGGTTAAAAGTATCGTTTTCTTGGTATATATTTGTATCATTTTTCTGTAGCTGTCGGAAGAATAATATATGATTCTTGTGCATGCTTTACAACTCTCGCATGTTATTCGTATATATGCACAGATTCTACTTTGCTCATTTCTTCGTGTAGTGACTGTCAGTACCGGAATAATACAACTCTGAAATTAACCATTAATTTTTTCAACATTTTGCAGACTTACTTTGTCTGAGTTTAATCTTTCTCTAATATTTTTTTTCTGTGTGTGTTAATGAACATGAATAAATTGGAGAGGTTAGAGTTGTAATTTGCTAAGGTTTAGAGTTGTAATTTGCTTTTATTTTTGTCTTTATTGGAAGGATGATGTGATATATTCGTGCAACTTTTTAACGAACGGTTGAAATGAGCTGTGTAATTTGTTTAGATAATACTGTATATATCTTTGTGTTATTGTGAATTGTTAATTGAGATAACAAATATAGAAAATATTGTGATGGAACTGGATTTGTAGGTTTCACGTGGTGTCAGAGTTTGATGATTCAAAGAGAAGTTGTAGGAGGAGACTTGCAGGTCACAACGAGAGAAGAAGAAAGAGCTCCCATGATTCTGTTGCTAGGAATTCTTCACAAGGTATTTGTTTCTCCATTTCATCTTTCTTTCTATCACATTTGGATTAAGAAAATGTTTTCTAATTTCCCTTTGGTGTTTGTATTATATAAGTTAGAAAAGAAAATGAAACATAAAATAATGACAAAATGTTTTCATTAATTCTATATAAACTTTTATATCTTTGGAAGAAACTAAAGTAGGTCACTTTTTTATAATTATAAATGAAAATAAAAGATATTTTTCAAGCTAGACAAACCGTAATTACCAAATTGAATATTTTTTTTATTTCTTTTTAAAATTTTAGTCCTTCTTTAATTTGTTATGGACGATATTTTTCAATCTGTTTTATTTTTTTTTACAATTATAGTATCCGGATTTTTAAATTCTCAATTTTTCGTACGTTTATTTTATTATTTTACATTTTAATTAACTACAGTATTTCTCATTGGTTTTTTGAATATATTAAGTTTATAGTTCAATTTAGACCTGAAAAAAAAAAGTATGCAGAGTTGAATATTGTATCAGAATCGGGAATAAAAAATTGAAAAGATAAGGGATCAAAACGGTAATTAACCTTTTTATTTTTGCTTTAAATCATGATAAATCTTATTAATAAATTATTTTTATTAATCATTTTGATTGATTCTGTCGTTTTTTTTCTCATTTTCTGGCAACAAGAATGCAGTTATATATCAATTGATCTCGAGTCAAATCTGAAGAAATTAACGCAATAGAAAAATAACTTATAAACACTGATTTAAACTATTTAGGTTGTTGTAAATTCTTCCTCTTCTTTCGAAAGTTTATATAAATAAAGCAACTAAATTTTGTTATATGAGAAATTGAGATGCAATCAAATTTCCAATTAAGTTGTTAAGAAGTACTTGTGTTGTTTGAAGCAGACAAAAGATTTTTAACTTGGAATATTTTTAAGTTTAAATTGAAAAATAATAATTTAAAATTCACTGTTTGTAATATTTACAGCATTATGAAACATTATTATGCAGAAAATGATTTGTGATGAATTTATAAGCTATTGTACTTTCAAACAAGTTGGGTTGAAGTTTGTTCGGAAAGGAAAATATCTCTTTCACTTCAAATATTCTGAGGGCAAGGTGCTTCTGATGGAGCCATGGAAATGCATATTGACAAGTCATCAGTTATAAAATTATTTAGAAACATGAAGTTCGAGAAAAGGTGAAGAACTTGAGTTAAATGGGGTTAATTAAGACATTATAATCACCTATGTAACTCTTATTCTTTTCAAAATTTCTGTTAATTCTTTCTGATTAATACATTCTGATATATTACTTGGAATAGGATGAGTTGTTTGGTAGAGTTTACATTGTTAGCTTTTGAAGTTGAGTTTACCACGTAGTTAAGTGCTTATCAGAATAATTGAGATAATTTAATATTCTCTATATATATTGATTGTGAATATGCTCAGTTTTTTTTTTTGTATATTTATTTTTATGTGATTTTATTGTAGTGATAAGTAGCTGAAGAGTTGTGGATTCAAAGTCAGTATTTTGTTTTTCCATATACATTAGGGCATTTATTAGCAGAGCCATTTTTTACTGTAGTAAGGAATCAAAGTGTTTGTTTGGGAAAATTTCTGGATAAAGAGTAAGAAGAAAAATATGGAAATGAGTATAAGTTAAAATTAATTTGTGTAAAAGGTTGAAAGAGAAAAAGGAATAATTAGAGAAAAGTCACTTGAAGAACTTCTACAAATTAGTGTATGCATAAATTAATATAATTTTTAGAATAATTTGTCGTATTTTTCTTACTCTTTTCTCTTAGAAGTCTTTACCAAACATAACAAGTAACTGCAGTACTACTTTTTCTAAATTTGCAGAATTTTGTAACCTAAAAGAAAACAAGTGCTGCATCTACTTGGAAGATTATTATTCCCTTTTTTAATAAATTGTTTAGTGGTAACATGTGTATTTGATTTTGGAGGATTTCATTACAACATTGTAATGACATTATTAATGTGTTAATCAGGAGGGTGTGCTCTCTCTCTTCTGTCATCTAGAAGTGATTCGTGGCTTTCTCCTTCTGATCTCTCCACAAGATGCAGTGCTGCATTGCGGGAATTGATAGCAGAAAACCGGGCAGCCATCATGGCGAGGCAGTTTGTTTCAGACAGAGATTGGCATCTTCACCATCATGCAGTGGAAGACTTGAAGGAGATCCAACCTGAGTCCAATTACTTCCCACAACAGATGTTTCCCCAGACACAGTGAAGAAGGAAGGATTCATTTCTGAAAGAACTTCAAACCCTAATGCAGTCTAGTTTTCACCCAAGGTTAGGGAACCAACATTTCAGACATTTATAGTGTGTGTGTGTGTGTGTCTGTCTCATGTTTTCAATTCTTTAATTTGCTGAAAATAAAAGTTAGAACTTCTTACAAGGGTCAGCCAGGGTGCTACCTAGCTAGACTAGTTTTTATTAGGCTAATAAATCCTAAGCTTGTATTAGCATCTCTATATGTTTCTATGTCTTTGAAGGGTTGTTTTATATTGAATTCGATCATGGAAAACTGTATTGAATAATTGGTTTCACTAAAATATTTTGCATGGCTAATTTGCAACCCTTACTCAGACCTTATCTCATGTCAATATTTTGGAATGCATTGGGAAAAGGATGTTGGGGGTGTTGGTTCAGTTGAACGTGGAAAGCAGTCACTGAAGTTATTGTGGGTATGTTTGCACTAATTTGGCAAAACGGCAGCGCCGATGGAATATTGAAAAGGAAAACTTGAAAGTTGTTGATACATGAAATTAGATTTTGGATATCACTACGTAATTATATATCGAAATTCGATGAATAGAAGTAGTAGTAGTGATGAATACGAGATTGACACGTAGAAACACGTTTTATCACTTAAACTCATCATACAATTTTTAATATGATAACTATGTATTAATAAGACGAAAACTTCAACGTATAATAATTTATAATAAATCCAAAATTGAAGGGTGAAACAGTTAAGGTAAGGAAATTTAGGAGTTTGAAAGAGATTAATAATATAAATCTAATTAAAAAAAGTAAACAAAAGCAATGGTTATATTTTTTTATATTTCTTGTTTCATGATACTTAAATCTACAATCTAAATGTAACTTTACAAGATAAATCGATAATAATTATAATCATTCGTTGTCTAAATAGTTGGATCTAATTGATTCATTATATTTAATTGATTTAGAAATATATATATATATATATATATATATATATATATAAATTATAAGAAAAATAAGTTATATACATAAAAAAAATTATTTATGATGTAACATATTAAATTTAATCAATAAATCTTAATGATAATTTTTTTATTGAATTATGAAAAATTAAAATCATAAAAGAATCAAATTTAATTAATGAATCAAATTTCTTATTAAAAAATTAACTCTAAAAGTTTAGAAAATTATAAGAAAATAATGGAGAATATAAATTACATGAATTAAAAAATTAAAAATTTGAAATATAGATGTAGAACATTGAAATTTAAAATGTATTTGATGTAAAAAAAATATGAAATGTCTAAAACTAAGAACTAGAAAGTATATAACAAATTGTATTAAAACTAAACTAAAACTAAAATATAACTTATATCTTTTATCATTTTAATGTTTATTTATAAAAAAATAAACACATTATAATATTCATTGAGTAAAAAATTTATAAAAAAATTTTAAATTTTTTGAATTTATCATTCTATATCAATGTATAAATATTCAGTAAAATTACAATTTAATTAATAAGTTAAGTAAAGATCTATATAATTTTATTAAAAAAAATAGAAATAAGTCAAAAAGATGAAAAATACATTTTTTATCAATAAATCAAGATGTCAATTAAAAATTCAATCATAAAGATTTTATATTCATAATATTAAAATCCAGTACTATATAAATAATTTCAATATACAACAACTGAGGGGTTCTTCATAAAATAATTAAGAATATTTAATCCTCACTTAAATGAAATTTATATAAATCTCTTCAATGTTTAGAATAATTGTTTCTATCAAATCACATGTAAAAAATAAGATGAACTATAAGTTTGACAAAATTCTAATTCAATAAATTATTTAGCATACAAATTAAAGATAAAAAAAAAACTTAAATAGGATGTAACGATATTAAAGTCTTTAATTCAATGCTTAAAAAAACTAAAAAGAAGAAGAAGAAGAGATTATATTTGAATTTTTAAATAAATTATAATAATAATTCTTTATATATATTTTTTATTTCTTTTTCTTTTATTTATTTTTTTTCATGATTTTTCATATTCACTCATTTTTGCTGTGTGAAGTTTTATGTTGCTAGGCAAATTAACATTTTCATAAATTTTTTCTTTTTCTAATAAACTAAGATTTTTGGCATGGCTTAGCGAAATTGGTATATACTAAGTGAAGATGTAACAAGATAGTATCCAACTTATATAACTAATTTTTTCCATCCTCAAAATTATTATCAAAACATTTTCAAAACTTCTCAAATGATCAGAGCCTAGGTAAACATAATTTTTCACTTATTTGGCTTATAATATAACTTGTAATTAAAATAATTAGAATATTATGCTCATAGGAGATAAACAATGTTAATATAATAATAAGGTACATTAATTTTGCTTTAACTCAAAGAATAAATGTGTAAATCATTTCAATGACTACATATTGACAAGTTCAAATAAAAAGATATAAGTCTTAATCTAACATTTTAAGTTCTAGAGTGAATCACATAATAAAAAAAATAGGCTCAAATTTCACATGATTTTTTTTCTATCTAATTAATTTAAAATTTAACTTGATCAAGAGTTATTTAAAGAAAATATATTATATAAGTCATTCTAAACATAATGGTGTTAATTATAATAATTAAATATCAATTTCAACTCAAATTTATACTAAAAATATACAAAAAAATAGATGTAAAAAATAAAACATAGGAGTCACTCCTATAACTTCACACTTGAATTTTTTTATTGTCTTAAATATAAATAAAGACAAAATCAA
The DNA here is from genome assembly GCA_963425845.1 of Sphenostylis stenocarpa. Lineage (NCBI taxonomy): Eukaryota > Viridiplantae > Streptophyta > Magnoliopsida > Fabales > Fabaceae > Sphenostylis > Sphenostylis stenocarpa. The sequence continues at coordinate 902,660 of OY731398.1, read as the reverse complement.
GATAAAATTAAACATGAGAATATTTCAATAATATTTATTTGAAATTGGGAATTTATAAAAACATTTTAATCTATAATCATTAACTTAATTTTTATATAACTTCCATTTTAATCTCAAGAACTCCACATGTAATAATATAAGAACTAAACCACTTGAATCTCAGCATATATTAACTTTAATTTAGAATTATACAATAAATTTTGTCAACTACAAACTCTTGCCTCAAAATACTTTTAACATGATTTTTTTTCTTTCTTTATAAATTCTAGAATTTTCATATGTTTCAAGTTTTAACTCTTCTAATTGTTATAACTGTAATAACTTATGTCCACCTTCTTCATCAAAAAAATAAATTACAATTTTGAATAATCTAATAAATTTTATACTATGTTTTAATAGGTAAATGACAAGTCTTACCAAAGAAAATCCTAGAAAGAGACATCCCTAAGTGTTTTTTAAGTTGTTTTATGAACCCAAAATGCATAATCAAATTTAATACTCCAATCTTTCTTGTTAGGTTGAATATTTTTAGTTAAAATTTTATTGATATCTTTATTAGATATTTTAGCTTAACCCTTTGTTTATGTATGGTATGTTGTAGATATTTTATGCATAACTTCATGTATTTTCAGTAAAGAAACAAAAGATATATTACAAAAATGATTTTGTTGATCACTAATGATAGCTTTTGGCATCTCAAACTTGCAAAATGTATTAGATTTAACAAAATCTACAACAATTTTAATATCATTTGTTTTGGTGACTTTAGCTTCCACCCATTTAGAAATGTAACCAAGAATAAGCAATATATAATTAAAACCAAATTAAAAGGACAAGGTCCTTTAAAGTATAAACCCAAAATATCAATTATTTCACAAATTAATAATGGTTGTTAAGACATTTGATGCCTACTAGATATATTACCACCTACTTTATTCACATGATTTACAAATTGTCCATGAATCTTTTAACTATGAATGACCAATAAAATCTACACCTAAGAATTTTTCTTGTAGTTCTTTGGAAACCCAAATGCCCTCCAATAGATGAAGATTGACAAAAATTTAAAACATTGTCCAAAACAAAATATTTAAAATTATGTCTCAATTTATAATTATACTTTAGAAATATTTAAAGGATAAACAGAAGTATAAACAATATTTGCATATTAAGACCTATGATTTAAGTTAGAATTAGTCATTAATATATTATCAATATCATAAAGATGTTCATCAGGCAAAAAAATCACAAATAAAATGGTTATCTAAATTTGTTCTATATGACTTAAATGATTTGTAAATAAATTTTATGTATCACTTTATCTTGAATAATTAAATCAAAATCTTGTAACAAAAACATCTATATAATTAATATAGGTTTATAACGAGGTTTCTTTAGCAAATATTTAGAGTAACATGATCATTATACATAATAAGTTGAGAACCAAATAAATAAGAGCTAAATTTAATGGTGTTCAAATAGACTTAGTCTGATGGATCGACACGAAAGACCCGAGAAATAAGTCAGGTTAAATCAAACAATTTGTGGTATAAATTGAATTAAACTAATCTTAGCCCAACTCATTTGGCTCATGACCTAAATGGATTTAGGTCAAGCTAGTTTGTAGTCTTATGATCTAACTATTTAAAAAATATATATTCTTTTATTAAAAAATACATATGTATTATAAATTAATTTGATAAGAAATCTTTTTATTCTAATAGTAAGTCTCTAGCACTCACTTGTTCTAGAGTCTAATCGTTATGATGAATTACTATGTTAGACCATTAGGTTATTAAAAAATAAATGGTAACAAAGAGTAAGTCTTTAACAAAGAGTAATTAGATTATTATTATCTTTTTTTCTTTATTTAGCTCTAGGATAATGATAGATTAGATTGGAACACCCGTTTTGACAATCCTATCAAAGTTTATCAAAAGTAAAAATAATAACTAATATCTTTTTTTTTTGTAGTAATATGATTAACTTATTCAAAATCTAAAGTTCTAGAAGCATAATAAATATCATAAGAAACTTTATTTATTCTTTACCTAAATATGACTCCCCTAATATAATTAGACGCATTAAACATAATTTCAAAAGGAAAACTCCAATCAAGAGGTTTAATAATAGGAGTAGAAGTTAATGCATTTTTAAATAATCAAAATCTTACTTACATTTGTCATCAAAATTAAATATTACCTCTTTTTATAATAATATAAATAAAGGTAAATCAGTCTTACTAAAATATTTCATGACCAAGTAAAAAAATACATTTCTAATATAAAATAGATTAGATAATTAATATACAATATTTAATTTAGAAAAATGAATTTGAATACCATCTTTAGAAATAATATATCATAATTCTATAATAAAATGACATATTTTTCATAATTTAAGACAATACTATTCTTAACAAACTTATTAATATTTTATTTAAATTGACAAGACAATTATCAAAAGAAGAAACATAAAGAGAAAAATCAGTCATAAATACTTCAATACAATGATCCAATAAATTAAAAAAAATACTTAACAAACATATTTGAAAGGTTATAAGAGTATCACAACACATTCTTTTACAAGAAAATGTTCCAAATGGACGTGGTTTTATGTTGATTTTCAAGTGCAATACATTTAAAAATAACTAAAAAAACCATTAAGAAAACAATAATGAGATTTTCATGTTCATCTTTCAAGCATTAGGTTAATAAATGGAAGAGAAAAATGGTATTCTAGTAGCTTGATTTAATCTCCTATAATCTATGTATACTCTTCTACTATTTTGGATTCTTTATATTTCATTTTTAATAAAAGATAAACCGTATTTTTTAGATACAATTTGTATAAGACTAATCTAAGTACTGAAGTAGGATAAATAATATCTCCTTGCATTAATCTATAGGTTTTCTTTTTTCTTTAAATACAATAATTAGTTTAGATTATTCCTCAATATTTAACAAATTAAAAATAATTACAAGAAAAAATCATTATTTCCTAAAATTACAAACTTTAAATTATAAGGATGTGGTTACATGGAAGGGGTTTTAAAGCAGTGTTTCGATATTTTAATTTAGACTCATTACTTTTAGTAGAAACATAACTATTTTCTAAATTCTCTTATGATTTTTCTATATTTTTTAGATTATTTTTTGTTGACCACAAGTAGACTTTGTTTGATGACACTAGATATCGTAATGAGTTCAAAATTTTTTAAGTTTCCAAAATTTTGCATTGTAATGAATAACCTAGGTTGATTCCCTAAAGGACACATATCAATTGTATTCATTTTCTTGTATTCATTCTATACAAGTTAAATTGAGGATTTTTAGAACTATATCCAAACACAATTGAAACCTAACACAACCTGAATTGAATTTAAGAATTGAAAACACAAAACTGAATCAGAAAAACACAAAACTGAATTGAATACAAGAATTAAAACATAATAATGAAAAAATTATAGTGCAATTGAAATGTAAATATAAGAAACAAAATTAAAACCGAATTGAATTAGAATGTAAATGCACAAACAAAATTGAATGAAGAAACAAAATTAAAACATGAATTTACAAGTCTAGATGCATATATGAATTGGAAAATCATTATATCTAATGAAATATCATTCCAAATTTGAACAATTTATGCAAATAAAATCAATAATCATTCAACCTAATCTACAATTGATTATCAAATCAAACTTCAATCGAAATCTAAATTGAATTTTAAATCTTAGAAAACAAATCATAATCATGATAGGTGATTTCAAGAATTAGAAAAAAGATGAACAAACTTAGAGTATGTGAATCAATAAACACAAAAATCAACTCTGATATTCAATTTGTAGATAGAAGAATGATTTATCCCTCCATGGAAGCACTTGAAGCTCTCATTTGAAAAATGTAAAGAAGATGATAAAACAAAATAAAAATAGAAGAAAGAAGAGAAAAAAGAGAATTTAAAGAGAAAAAAATATTAAAGCTTATAAATGTGTATAATTGTTATGTCTCTTCAGTTACTAAAGTGTTTATATAAGTTCTAAAGGAAGAAAACAAATGAGCTTAAGTTTGGGGCCAAAATGGGTATGACAAGTCTCATTACAAAATGCAATTCTACATACAAAAATTTAATGTTTATGTCTCAACTTCTAAAAATGATTAAAATATATCCAAATTCCGAATTCTACATTTCTTATGTAAAAATTGAAGTCTTGAAAATAAGAAATCCAAAGAAATAAAAATCAACCAAAAATAATATTTACAAATAAATTTATGACTAAAACTATAGACAGAGGTTAAATTAGAAAAATATGGAATAAAAATATTTATGAAAAAGAAGTTCAATTTATTAGAGATGACAAAAAAAGTAATAAAATACAAACAATGAGATTTATATAAGTACTTAAAGGGTATAGTAGAGCTCTAAATATGAATACAAAATATTTATCATATAAGCATTTTTTAACACTTTTCTCAAAATTTTCATGAAGCACAGGGCATATTTTTCTAAGAGAATACAACTTTCTCTTGGTGCCAACATTATGGGTTAGGTTATTTGTATATTTGTTGTTGAACGAATTTAACTTTCACTCAACACTCATATCATTCTTTTACTCTACATAATTTTGCTCAAAATTCACTCTACATAAATTTTTTTGAGTGAATTCAACTTTTACTCTATGTAATTTGATACTAAAACCACTAGAACTTTTTCGTTGAACGAATTTATCTTTCATTTATCATTTTTATTTGTCTCACAAAAGTATTTAACATTACCTATTTTTTGTTGAGTAAATTTAACTTGCACTCAATGTCTTGGTTAAACTATGACACTAAATTGTTCACTTCCTTCTTTTTGCTGAGTGAATATAGCTTCCGCTTAACAAATTTTATTGTATTGATAGTTATTTCAGTGTTTTCAACTTACTTTTCCCCCTAATATAGTGTAATTTTTAATGTTGAGGAGAGTGAACAGATTTTCAACAATTAATTCGTTAGTTTTAGTAATGCAAAAATTGGAATAATCCTCTTTAAGATGCTTAAATGTATCTAAAATTTTGAATTTCACAATGTTATCACCAAATTTCATTGATGAATTACTAGTATGTATATCAATCTTAGTGTGTATAGTCTTCAAGAATAGTATTCCCAAATATAATTAGAGGAGTGTAAAGGAAAAAATCACCTCCTATATATGTCACCGATATAGATATTTGCTGGAAAGGTTAACTTTTCATCCTCACCATTGCATCTTCAATTTTGGTTGCACTATGTTCCTATTTGCAAGTTGAACCACCACACTTGCATTTTGCATAAAACCAAGGGATAAAGAAGAATAAACAATCAAAGGTATAAAGTTCATAGATGATTTTAAGTGAACATGTCATTCTCAAACTTGATAATGCCAATGACACATGAAGTGGTGGATATCCTTAGATATTTACATTTTCTAGAATTTTATTGAATGATTTAGTTATTAGAGTGGACACATTTTTGCCTAAGTCAACCTTTTTGTTCCCTTTCAATATCCCCTTATAAGTGCACATATCTTTAAAAAAATTTAGCATATTTATGAAATTGTTTTATAGCTTCATTTAAAGGAATTTTGACTTCAATTTTATAAGAATCCTATAATATTTCTTTATCCAACTTTGTTGAATGGATTTGACGAGTAAATAATTTATTAGAGAAGAAATTTTCACTCAACGGATGGTTTCTTCGTTGAATGGATTGAGAATGTCAAGACTAATGCATATGAATAAAATTCGGTAAGTTGAATAAATTCTTGAAGATAATACTTTATATTTTTCTTTAATTTATTATTCTTATAAAAATAAACAAATAATTAATTAAAATGTACAATTTAAGCAATAAATTAGATTCAAAGATATTTATTTTCCTTTTAAAAAACTATATTAACTAATAATAATTAATTAAAAAATATACTAATTATATATAATTTTTTTAATAAATTTATTAATAAAATGTTTTCACCATAACTAAATTTTATTACCTGAAAAGAGGATTTGAAACTAAATCCATAAATTTAATATATACTTATTTAATTACTATAAGACAAATTAGTTTTATTTGTAATATAATATTTTATCTTTTAAGATTTTTCAATTAAAAAAAGAAACAACTTATTTCTACAAAATAAGAAGAATATAATATTAGTGTTCTACAAAATAAACGAGGATGATTTTTAAGTTTATCAAATTATAGCATTTTCTTTTTCTATTTTGTTTTGACGATTATTAATTGATTGCAACATTTACCTCTTAAATTTTGAAATTTAATTTCAATTCTCTTTATAATTGTATCACCTCAGGTTACGTTATATTTGATAATTATATGCGATTCTTGTACTACATATTCTTTAAATAATTACTGAAACACACCCTAAGTCATGTCATGTACATGATTCTTTGAAGCATCTTCAATCTTTCAAATTGTTGTGGAAGAGAACCATAACATGTCTCCATCTTCTAATGATAGGATTAGGTGTGGTATCAAATTCAAGCAGTTAAATCATATTGTGACATTAAAGATAACTTTATTCTTCTCGCTAAGATGCTTGTCCAAGTGTGAACAGTTTCTCACTGTAAAAGTTTGGTGAGCATTCAATTCATGGTTGGAGTTGAGGTATAGGAAGTGTCCAATATCTCAGTGTTTTGGTATAACTAAAAGTGAGTTGCGTACAGCATGCAAAGAAAGGGGAATTGTTAGCTTTATGTCAAAGATATTGGATGAAAACCCCTTTTACCAAACCATCAACCATCACGTCTTAGGAACATGTCATTAAACTACCATTCAAGGAACAAGACAATAAGAGATGTTTCATTGTGTGAAGCACACACATGTCTCTTCCTTTTTTTTCTATTCATCAATTCAAGGACTTATTACTGGTGGAATTCCAACGATATTTTGTGTTCAAACTTTAACAGTGTCCCTGCACCAGTTTATCCTACAAAGTTTTTCGTTGTGTAAATAAAAAATAGTTTTTTTTTTTCATTTAGTCAAAATTAAAACAAAATTATACATTTAAATTACATTATCATATTGTCCTGTTTATCCTAAAAGATCATTTAGCGACACCCTTCCCAGACGACGTTATTGATAGAATGTAATTAAGGTAAATTCTGCAATCTAATTATATTTTCAATGTTCATTTATCCACTAAACTTATAAACATACTAGAACATGTGAACCTTCTTTATTTTTTAACAAAATACACAAACACCTCCTCTATTTTTCAAATTTGACATGCGATAATCTGCGTTGATGGAATGACATACATGCACTTCGAAAGAAAGTTATATAGGAGACTAAACAAATGGAGATAAATTTGTTTTCATGAATATATAAATTAAAAATTGGTAAAAAAAAAAAAAAAGCACCGTCAACATCTGCATAGGAAAACTTATTTTTATGGATGATAAAGACAAAAGATGAAAGACATTAAACCTAAAAAAAAAAAAAAACAACGCAGGTACACGAGAAGGATTTGACATATTCATTTATTTTTTTTCATTAAAAATCAGATGATGCTATTGTGATGTTAATAACTATTGGAGGTAGCAGCATTTGGTGTTTAGGGGTTCAAGTGTAACGGGTTCTGAAAGTTAAGAGATTTTTTTACTATATGAAAAAAAAAATAAAAGTTACATACAATTAAGACAAATATCAAAGTTGTTCTTACAAAAAATCGCCTCTCTCTAGGTTACTTGTTGAAAGCTTCAATGTGTATTGGTCCAGTTGTAGACTTTGAATAAACTCTAAAATAATTAGATATGAGCAAAAAAGATGATATTTATTTGCAAAGACTCTTTGACGATAAATTTGGTGGTAATAAGAGAACAACATAAGTAAGAAGGTGAGTTTGTATTTTGAGACTAATGTTATTTAATGTAAACAAAGTAAATAAGTACATAATTTTATGTGTTATTATTAAATTAATACATATTTAATAGAATTTATCAATGAAATATCGTCATTTTTGTCATATATTTGTTGTCAAAATTTGGATAGACATACATACTCAAAATATGAAAAGATTAAAAATGAAGGAACTTTACCCGAGTCAATTATCAAGTTATTTTTTATTATTATAAATGTGACTAAGTCAATTCAACCACTAGAATTCTTTTTTAAGCAAATGTTTTTATCTAGTTATATTTTATTGGAGTCATTAATTTATAAGGTCACATTAAGATCAAGTAAACCATTTCACTCTATCTTTTACTACGTGAATATTTTTTATGATGAGTTATACAAACTTTGCTTTTTCGTATTAGTTCTCCCCAGACGAATATTTTTTATGATACACAATATTAGTTTTATCCTTTTAAACTATCTCTTGTTAGACAAACATTTTTTTATACCAAATTGGCCCTTTGACTAGAGCTAAACAAATATTTCTTTTGGCAAGTTGTGTTAGTTTCGCCTTTTTACACTAATTCTCGCTAGACATATATTATTTGTGTTGAGCAATGTTAGCTTTGTCCTTTCACACTAGTTCTTGTTACATGAATATTCTTTGACAATGAGTTATACTAGCTTCACTGCCCTTTTTTTACTAGTTCTTATTAGGAGGATATTTTTGACAAGATGTGAATTTCTCTTGCCAATGTGGTTATTGACAAAATGTAAAGAGTGCATTTTACAACAACATACGATAACAATTATTTTAAAACCGATGTAATATAAGATACAATGACAATTTTGTAAATACTAGGGGGATATCATATTGATTGTTAATGTAATATATGAGATATTACATCGATTGTTATAACAACGAATGTAATATCCCTCTTAAAATTTTAATATGATTCCCCCAATCATTCTATTGCGCCGCGAATGTTAAAACCTATGAACAAAACTTGTCACATCACATCGTGAACGTTAAACCCTTGTTGTGCCATGTTGTTTGCTACCACCATTTATCATCCCCATCATGTGCTAGCTTTTCGGTCTTCGTTGTGGGTCTTTTATCTGTTGTGTGTGTGCGTCATTATTTCTTTTTCAAGTAATCTACCATTATCAATATTACCATGACGTACACTACCTTCAACAACATACGACCACCAACTGATACTACGAGTCACTATCAAAAGTTGTCACCACCACAAACGGCTAGAAAAAGCTTCAGTCTTTAGCCACTACACCACCTCCAATACCGCACCAACACTCCATTACTACTTCATCCTTGCTCTGCCATTGCCAACAACAATAGTCTGGCAATAGCAACGAGACCACCAAGACAGTAGTCACACATCCTTGAGTCACCATTGTAGTAAGAATACATAAGTTGAAATGTGTTTGTTGGTCTCCCAAGTATGTTCTTTTACATAAGATATTATGGAACCATGTAGAAAATTGCTCACTTTCTACATCACCTAATTATATATCTACTGCGAAATCGGTGTAGTATACATCAAATAACCGATGCTAAATTTATTTTTCCTATTAGTGAGGGATAATTTTCTCGTATAACTTTCTAACTTATATGTTAAGTTTTGTAAGGAGTCAATTATATGAGTCATTTTAATTTGAGATGAATTTTCCTTCCATTCGTACTTGGTAGACTTCTCTCACTTTTCTGTAGAACGTAAATTATTCTATATTTTGTGAGATATTTTGCTACAATATTTATATCATATCAAATAAATATTGAATAAGTATTAATGTTAAAATACTTATATCATGTTTGATCATATTAAGATAGTATTGAAATTATCAATATTAAAATATTTGTATTATTTATGAGATTTTCTGCTTTTTCTTTCATGTGCTAGGATTTGGTTTAAAATCATAAGGTCTGTTAATTTTAATAATGAATGATATATAGAATTACAAATATATTTGAGTTTATGATATTAATATTCTATGATGACAAATTGGTAATAACTATTAAATGTCATAACAATTTTATGTAACAATTTTATAGTATCATACCTTTAGGTACGGAGTCTTGTAGAGGATTTCTTATGCATCTTTACTTGATAGACTTTTATATACTTTTATATAGAGGTTCTTTGCCTTCCTTTGTGTCATTTTTAACTAACCTTGATTATGTTAGTTTAAGTATTTTCGGTACATTAAATAAATAAAAAAATTGACTAATGTGCTCCACCAAAACCTAGTTTCAATCAACAGAGTAAAAAACTTCACTTGAATATTTTTATTTTTTTTATAATTGATAATAATTTAAATATTTTAAAAGATAAAATAACTTAATTTATTTTATTTTAATCTTCTTAAACTTAAACTTTTTTATCCAAACACGTGGTAAAATATGAAATATACCCATTTTTATTTTATTTCATGAGTTTATTGATGGGTTAATTAGGAAACACCTGTACAGCAACGGCAGAGAGTCCTTTTAATTTCCCTTCCCTACCGTTGGCCCCATGAACGGATGAGACTGCAGGAAAATGACTCTTCTCCTACCCAACTTATCTTCAGAGACACGTCTACGATGACTCAAGATTTGTTTTCCCAAGCAGTTCATGACCCTTGTCCAAGTAGGCAGAGGCAGATTCGTGAAACACCGACACACTTCAACCTAAGCAAATCCATCTTCCCGTTGCCCAATAATTGTACTCAACATGCCAATGCCTCATACACAAACCTTAATTGTGGGACCAAACATAATTACAAGATTAAAAATAATTGTACTCAAGACATTGATGTACATGTTTTCACTTTCACTTTTTTTTTTTTTAGAGTAGATTTATATTATATATATTTATTTTTAATTTTTATGCAATTTACAGTTTTATTTCAATACTTTTATAATTTAGATTTATTTCTTCGTTTAATGTTTTTATTTCTAAGATTTACTCTTTCATAGACCTAAAACTCTAAAACATTCCTATATTTCTAATGTGTGAGATGTAAAACTAATTCTTCGCAAAGATCCTATCTAGACTGGTTCTAATAATGAATTATTTATTGTGAAAATTATTTGATAACATTTAGTGATAAGATAGAGTTTTATCCTCCAACAATAAATTCTTTTTTCAAAATATTTTTATCATGAAATCTTTTTTTTTTTAATTCTAGAATTCTTAAAAACTTCTAATCTTAATTCTTCTACCTTTTTTAATTACAATAATTTACGCTTAATTGCATCATCAAAAGGTAAATTACAATTCGTAATAATCTAATAAACTTTATGTTATATTTCTATTCAAAGATGATAATTTTTACTAAAAATAATCTAAAATGGAAACATATTTAAAGGTGTTTTGTAAGCTATGTTATAAGTCTAAAGTGTATCATCTAATTTGTTACTCTAATCCTTTTTAATTGGTTAAATTTAACCAAATATTGAAATGAATTACATTTGCTAAAGAATTAATAATACTCACACAAATTATGACTTTCTTTCAATACATGATATACTAGCTATGTTCAACTAAGTTTGTTTGTATATTACACTAAAATGATAAACAAATCACAATATTATTTCCAATATTTATAAGTACAATAATTATGATCTCTATTATATAATTTTCTAATCTAAAAGTAGTTAATCATCTTATAAAGTTATTACATCTTAGGTACAATTGTTGTTTGAAATTAGACCTTAAAGAATTATACACATGTACTCTACTCAAATTTTCTTTGTCAATATCATATATCATTTTCTCTAAATTATCGTTCATCCATTTTTTAAAAATTTCTATTGTTGATATAGTTAGAATGTCTAATATTTTCTCGTGTCATGTCAATATTATATAATTCTTATCATCACCAAAAACAAACAAATAATCATGTATATATCCTTAAGTTCGTGACATACCTAATTCAAATAACAAACAATGAACAATAATATGTTCGTTTGATAGTTTTTTATTTTTATGAAAAAATTGCAAAATCTTATCAACTTTATTTTTGTATTAGTCACTAATGTGACATGCATTCATTTTACTTCAATAAATAACTACAGAATATGATTCTCACTAGTGTAAGTGAAGGTGGACCCTATCCATTATGGAAAATATTTTTCATATTTTGATAACATGTGCAAACCAAATCTTACTATCTTAAATTTAATAAAATTTTGGTAACATTTTACATTAGTCTCCAAAGTCCACCAAATAAAAGTGGTGACAAAGAATACAGCATAGTCAAATATACACTTAAAAGGAAAAAAGAAAAGACATGTAAGTGAAAGATTGTATAAAAAAATATGGTATTTAATATAAATGAAATTAAAAAAAAAAGTTATATTTATAAAACAATTTTTATTTTATTAAAAATATTATTATATATATATATATATAAAAAATAATTGAGCTGGCCCGTTTAAATATACATTTGTTAACGGAGTCATACTCCACAAAATTTTATAATTTAAATTATGATTTTCATTTTCTTAAATTTAATAATTATTAAATAGGTCTATTTATATATTTACAATTTTAACTTTTTACTTTTTTATATTTATTTATTATTGTAACTCCAAGTTAATTCCAAGGTTTACCCTTTAATTAGATTGGTCAAAACTATTTAATCTTTAATTTACACAAAAATATTTAGTTGTGTATATTCATATTGGTTTACTTTTCATACACAGCCACCTTTATTACCGAAACCTCTGCAAAAGAATAAACGCAACATCGGCAACCATCCCCATCATGGGATGAATTATGATAGAATCACCCCCCAAAAAAAAAAATTGGTTAAGTCAATAATGAATGTTTAAGAACCACAAAGAAAAACTCTCAGATGAAACATAAACGAGACTATAAAACCCTGGTCTAGGATAGTAAGAGAAAGATTTCCCTGAGTGTTATATGATAAAATTAAGTTTTTTTTTTTTTTTTCTTGACGACTTTTATTTATTTGTGTGCACATATCTATTTAATATTCCTTTGATGTAATTGCCATATAATTTCTGACATAAAATTAAGGTGACCACTTCATTAATTATACTATATTGGCCAAACATAAATTTTGTAACTAATTTTAAATCTTTTTCAGCAATGAAAAAAAAATGAAAGAAGTTATCAATATATCTTGTATACATAATTTCTTGACATCAATGTTATTTGCATATAATTGTAATTAGTAATGTTATATTTATTATATAATATTTTTATAATTAACAATTAATAGTACACGCATACTTTATATTTAATATAAATTTAAAAGTCTGAAATATCATTACATATGAAATAATAATAATAATAATAATAATAATAATAATAATAATTATTATTATTATTATTGATAAATATGATTTCAATAACGAACTAAAATTATATTTTCGAGCTCGAACTAGATTTTAAATTACATAAAAATTTAAAGAAAAATAAAAGTTTATTTGTAAACTTAAATTATTGATGTATTGAAAAGGTTGCAAGCAACATAGTCAAAATTAATTAAGAATGATACAAATGAAAATAAATTGATTGGATCTTTACCTAAAAGGCCATCTAGTAAGGATCCATAAAAAACCCTATAAGAGGTTTGACTCTCAAATTTATGATACCATTTATTGATTGAAATATTTATTATTAATACAGTATTATAGTATAACTTGATTCTCATAATGTCTTCATCGACAACTTCCCACTGACCCAGAACATCACAACTCATATGCGGATTGAAAAAGTAACATCACAATACAAAGGATAACATTCAAGAACAGATGAAAGAGTTTAGAACAAATATTCAGTCTTGCACTAATTGAAAAAGTTGTTTATATATATATATATATATATATATATATATATATATATATATATATTATATTATGATATTATTCTTTTCTATACAACCAACTGTTTAATATTATATATTTATATCATCGAAGACAACCAGACTATAAGTATTTTTCTTTAATATTCTCACAGTAAAAAAAATGTTAAAAAAGTTTGAGTGAATGATAATATTCGACTATAATATTTTAACACTATAAAAATATTTGAGTTTATTAGTTTAGAATTAGATTAAGAAAAAGAAGAGAAATAGAATGAAAAAGAAATTATTTGGATCCAAGAAAAAAAGAATAAAAAATGAATGAAACTGACTGTAATTAATGATATTGATTTGAATGATTAAAAAAATTAAATAATAAAATAAATTAGTAAATTATCAAAATATATTTAATACAAATTTAATAATAAATTAAAATTAAATACAATTTAATATAAAATAATTATTTAATTAATAAATAAAAATAAAAATTAATTATATATAAATCAAAGTAAACTTATGATAGTTTATATATATATATATATATATATATATATATATATATATATATATATTATAATAATTTATAAGTAATATTAAATTATATGAATTATTTAAAAACATTTTAGTGTATGTTTTTTTTGTATGTTTTTATATAATAAATTGAAATTATATAGTTAAATATGAGATAATTATTTTTAAAAATTAAAATAATATTAAAATTTTAATAAAAATTAAAATGATTTAAATAAATAATATAAAGAGAATTAAATATTTTTAAAGTAAAAATCATGGTTAATTTTTAAAGTATAATAATTTATGAAAAGAAAATTAATAGAGAAAATTAAAAGACAGTTTTTTTAAAAAAAGTATTTAAAAAAGAAAAATTATATTATTTTAATATTTAATTAAAAGTATTTTGAAAAATAATTAATACATAATATATACATATATATATATATAATTAAAAAATATCATATAATATTAGATAAATTGTAAAATAAACAAATATAAATAATTAATTTTAGTGATTTGTATGTTTTTAGAGAGAAATGAGTTGTAGGTGAAGAATAAAAAAAATTATTTAATATATTAATTTATAGGTAAAAAATATGAATTTTTTCATGCTGATTTTCTTAATTTTTCACTCCTTTTATTAACTTTTTGAATTTCTCTAAAATCAAACCTATTTAATGCATTCAAATAATCTAATGTCCAAAACAAACATTGACTATTTAAAGGAAGGCATAATTTTGGTACGAAGCTTCGTAGACGAAAACCCTTGTGACGTGGCCCATGTATCATTAATGACATAGATTTTGATTATTGCTTTAACACTTTCTTTGACAACACGAAGGATTAATGGCCATACTTGACTTTTTTGACGTTCTCTTTGTTGTTATCAGCAGATAATTCAAGACCAACGAAAATGCAATGTGCGGTGGTCAGCCATATTTTTTTAGGAAGGTGCATGGAAAGGAGGCTTTGGGACAAAAAGCTTTCAAAAACCAGAAAAAGAAAAACCTACGTAGCATCATAAAGATTGGTTAAAATGCTCCATGACGTAACAGTGCATGTGGATCAATAATCAATTTACAAATATAAATTTCGCATTCATTAAGAAAATTGTAGGAAGCTTTTCTGTCTAACTACGTATTACTGTTACGTGTGTATTCAGTTTTATTTATTTATTATTATTATAATTCTATATTTTAGTAACCTTATTTGATTAAATTCTTATTTTATGTGATGCAATGTTATTAAATTTAATTTAAAATATATTTTTCATTCGTAAGATACAAAAATATGTGGTCAAAACTTTAAAAAACAGTTATCTACATATTTTTAAACTCATGGTTAATTTCATATGGCATAATTCATAAGAGATATCCATAAAAAACACACGCACCCATGCACCCGGGCATACACATACATGCACATATATACCCACACGTACACATACAAGTAATATAATAAACCGGGTATTATAATAAAAGTGACATATGTAAATAGCAAAGTTAAACCTTAAACTATGTCCATAATTAAAGTTTTTAATATATCTAATAGTCTATATATATTATTCTATCAAATGATTTTGTTCTCCATCGTTTTAAATTTGCTCATTGTTTTGAAGATGTTGATTGTTAGGTAACATGCTACTGAAAATATTTTGTGTAGCAATTATTGTTAATGTTGGTAGGTACCATAGAACTAGGTAAAAAAATGTTTGAATGGATTAAAATTGAAAATTAATATGATGAATTAGCTATTTAATAACACCTCACTATTTAGACTCATGCAGAATTGTACTACAATTCTCATGTCTTGCAGAATGACTTCCATTATTAGGCTCCACAGTTTAAACCGGTGGCAACAAAGTAAATTATTTTTGGAAGAATACAAAAGATGGTCTATTATTTAGTAGTGAAGTTTGTGTAGAAAATATTTTTTTTTAAAAAGGGACAAGTACGAGAATGTAGTAAATAGTAGAATTAGATGGAAGAAACCAGAGTCATTAGCTGAAATAATTCATAAGTGAACTAAACTGATTTGAACTGGTTTAAAACCAAAACATGGTCATTGACTGATAGGAAAAATCACAAAATCTCAAAAATAGTTGGTCTAATTGAGCTAGGAGAGAACTTTGAAAACAAAATGAGATAAGTTTGTTCACTAAAATTTGCATAGAACAAAAGAAGGTAGGATAAGTTCTCAAACTTTATCTAGAATTGATCTTATCTTCTTTTTTTAATCAAATTGTCAATATGGCTTGTAACGACCCTAGAAATCGCTACTATAATGATGACTTCACAAAGTAGTAAACAAGTAAATAACAACATTTATTTTATATTATATTACTCGTAATTGTAACATATATTGAAATTCCAGTTCACTAACGAACTTCAAAATATAGTAACATAATTTATTTATATATTATACATGTAAAAGTAGCTCCCTCGAAGTTATCTCACCGAACTATCCCCGCTGTCCAAGTAGTCCCATCACCATCTCTCAACTCCCGATCCGCTCCCACATAAAAGTGATCATCGCAGTCCCATCCACATGGAAAAATAGGGGTAAGTATTAAATCATTCGATATAATAAAACAGATATAGAATTATATATTATGATCAATTACGAAATTATCAACACATTAAGACACCTTCCGAAGTATACCCTAACTATGCCCGAACTCGTGGGCTATCATCTCGTGGGCACATTGTGATCGGTACCCGTAGTACCATTCTCGACCACCCTCCACACAGAGTAGGATTACCGGCGCCCTTCATCACTCATACTCGGAGTACCCCTCCGAGCGCGCCACCAGCTCATCCCCCATCGACTTCTCACCACCCGATCTCGTAGCCTACCCGACCCGACCAATCGCTGAAGTCTCGGGACCTCATTCGAATCCTCCGACATAGTTATTACACTAATGTACTCGTACCACCCCGGTACCATTCAAACATAACAAAAATTATTCACATTTGCCGGATTCTGACCACATGTCCTCACGGCTCATTCGAGTCAATAAAAATAGTATTTGACTCGATTCTCGGCACCAACCCTCCGGCTCAGCCTAGCCAATATATAACGTCTCAGGACCGATTCTCGGGCATCGCCCTCGGCTCAGCTCCGACCCACACACGTCACAACACTTTACTTTCATTATCTCTCTCTTTATATATATATATATATATATATATATATATATATATATATATATATATATTTTTTTTTTTTCTAAAATCATTTCCAAAATCAATAAATTACTATTTTGCCCTTGATCTTTAAAAAATCCCCACCATATCCCTTTCTTCTTCCTTCGCTCGCTCAAGCGAGTACACCGGTCACTTGAGCGATATGGAACCCGAGAGTCCCCTTTGTTTGAAGGCTTCGTCGCTCAAGCGAGTACAAAGGTCGCTTGAGCGAGACATGACCCGAGAGTCCCCTTTGTTTGAGGCTTCGTCGCTCAAGCGAGTACACCGGTCGCTTGAGCGAGACATGACCGAGAGTCCCCTGTGTTTGAAGGCTTCGTCGCTCAAGCGAGTACCCCGGTACTCGCTTGAGCGATAAAGGACCCGAGAATCCCAAATTTTCCAGGTATTCTCGCTCAAGCGACGTGTTTTTCGCTTGAGCAAATTTTGCAGATTTTCCAGTCCGCCATTTTCAAAATCTAGTTTTCAAATTTCTCAGTTTCAATCACCCAAATTAGTTCCAAATAAAAATTTAACCATAAACATGTTCAATTTAAGTTAAAAACAACAATTTTAGTATATAATTCATCCTTAATTTCAAGAATTTCAAAAAAACTTTCAAACGGTGAACAGCTTCATCAAAATCGAAATTCTTCAAAATCAGACATTCTTCAAAATCAGACATTCCAATAATTCATATCTCTACTCCTATTCCTTATTCACAGAGTACCCAACAATTCAATTTCATATATTGAATGAATTAAACTTCCCTTACTTGATATGGTATTTCTACCGAAGTTTTCCCACTTAATTCAAGTTCTCTCCCGTTTCACTGCATCCCGCACGAGTAGAGTCTCGTTGCTTGAAATTTAGACAATAGAAGAAGAAGGATGAGAGGAAAATTTTGATTCCCCTCCTCCCCCGCTTCAGTATTCATATATAAGAAAATTTTTACTGTGCATGAGAAAAACTTTGTTACGAAGTTTTCTTGCACAGTAATATTAATATAATATTAAAATAAGGCATACGTCACAATCTCCCCTCCACAAAAATTTTCGTCCTCGAAAATGAACTTACTTGGAAATAAATATGGATAAGACTCTCGCATCTGATCCTCCATCTCCCAAGTGAAGTCTTCGGATTTCCGATCCCATACTACCTTCACCATCGAGATAGTTCTACCTCTAAGTTGTTTCAACTCGAGAATCCTCTATCCTCACCGGTCTCACATCAACGGAGAGATCGTCTTTAATCTCGCACATTGTTCGACCCTAGGACATGACTCGGGGTCATGTACATATTTCCTCAACCGAGATACATGAAATACATTGTGCGGATTCGCCAAATGAGGTGGCAATGCTAATCGATATGCCACTCGGACCTACCTTCTTCAAAATCTGATATAGGCCAATAAACTTGGGAGTCAACTTCTTAGATTTAATTGCTCTTCCTACTCCAAGCAGTAGGTCCGATTCTCAAAAATACATGGTCTCCCCCTCAAATTCCAAAGGTCTCCTCCTCCGGTCCGCATATGATTTTTGTTTACTCATAGCGGCTCTCAGCCTTCTCTTGTACCTCCCGGACCTTCTCTCGTAGTCTCGTCGGAGTAGCTCAGGTCCAATCAACACTTTCTCCTCATCCTAATACCAACATAAAGGTGTTTGACACCTCCTCCCATAAAGAGCCTCATATGGTGTCATTCCGATACCGGCATGATAGCCGTTATTATACGTGAACTCTATTAATGGAAGGATCTCATCCCAACTTCCTAGATTATCCAACACACAAGACCTCAACAAGTCTTCTAGTGACTGGATGGTCCTCTCCGACCGTCCATCTGTCCGGGGGTGATAGGCCGAACTCAACCTAAGTCGGGTACCTAATGCCTCTTGTAAAGTCTCGCTGAATCTTGAAGTAAATCTAGGATCCCTATCCGAGATAATGCTAGATGGTACCCCATGTAATCGAACAATCTCGCGAATATATAGTTGTGCCAGCTTAGCCATAGATATCCTCGCATTTACGAGGAGGAAATGTGCACTCTTCGTCAATCCGTCCACTATCACCCGGATCGAATCGTACCCTCGAATTGTCCGTGGTAAATGGGTAACAAAATCCATGGTAATGCTATCCCACTTCCATTCAGGTATCTCCATTTGTCGTAGCATTCCTCCCGCCTTTGGTGTTCCACCTTTGCTTTCTCGACAAGTCAAACAAGCAACCACATACTCTGCAATATCTCTCCTCATACCGGACCACCAATAAACCTTCTTCAGATCTTGATACATCTTAGTCATACCAGGGTGTAGACTTAGACGACTCCGATGACCTTCATCTAGTATTGCTCTCTTCAATTCCTGGTCAACAGAATGCAAATCCTTCCTCTAAATCTCGAATATTATCATCACCCATCTTATAGTCAATGGTCTCGCTCGAATCCTAACCGATTTATAACACTTTTCAATGTCATATCACCTTGTTATCTATCTCTGATCATATCGAGAAAATCATTAGTAATGGTAATACTACCACAACTAATACTAGTATCACGAAACTCTACATCTAGATGCAGATCCCCGAACTTCTCAAGTAATCTCAATTCATCCATCATCATTGCTAACATCCGAACCGCCTTCCTACTCAAGGCGTCGCCCACCACATTCGCCTTTCCCGGATGATAAAGTAACCGAAAGTCATAATCCTTCGTAAACTCCATCCATCTTCTCTGTCTCATATTTAGCTCTTTCTGATCGAATAAATACTTCGTGCTCTTGTGATCACTAAAAACTTCAAATCTGACTCCATAAAGATAATGTCTCCACATCTTGAGAGCAAACACCACCGCCGCTAGTTCTAAGTCATGAATGGGATAATTCCTCTCATGAATTCTAAGTTGTCTCGACGCATATGCCACCGCCCTTTTATCTTGCATCAAGACACAACCTAACCCCCGAATAGAAGCATCACAATATACTTGAAAAGATTGAGTCACATCTCGGGATCACCAACACCGGGGAACTAGACAATCTTCTTTTCAACTCCCGGAAACTCTCCTCACATCTATCTCGTCCAAGCAAAAGGTTGATCCTTACGGTCAACCGTGTCAAAGGAGTTGCTATCTTAGAGAAACCCTCTATAAATTTTCGGTAATATCCCGCAAGTCCCACAAAGCTACGCACTTCCGTCACTCGTCTTAGGGGTTCCCATTTTAACACTACATCTACCTTAGTAGGATCTACGTATATCCCTTCGCCGATATTACATGTCCCAAAAATTGCACTGCTCTAACCAAAACTCACATTTTGAAAGTTTGGCATACAATTGTTTCTCTCTTAACACAACCAACACCGCCCTTAGATGTTCCCGGTGTTCTTCCCGAGTTCTAGAATAAATAAGAATGTCGTCTATAAAAACAACAACAAACTTATCTAAATAAGGACGGAAAATCCCGTTCATATAGTCCATAAATACTGCAGGTGCATTTGTTACTACAAACAGCATGACCACATATTCATAATGGCCATATCTCGACCCGAACGCCGTCTTCTGTACATCCTCTTCTTTAACCAAGATCTCGATGGTATCCAGATCTCAAATCAATCTTAGAAAAGATTGATGCTCCCCGTAATCGGTCTAATAAATCATCAACCCTCAGCAATCGGTACTTGTTCTTGATAGTCACCTTGTTTAGTTGCCTGTAATCAATACACAACCTGGAGCTCCCATCTTTCTTCTTTACTAGCAATACAGAGCGCCCAGGGAGATACACTCTGGCGAATGAACTTCTTTTCCAAGCAAATCTTCTACTTGTTTCTTCAATTCAGCCAATTCTCGCTGGAGCCATACGGTATGGTGCCATAGAGATTGGGCTTGAACCAGGAATTAGATCAATCCCAAATTCGACCTCTCTCCGAGGTGGTAGCCTTGGTATCTCATCCGGAAACACATCGTGAAATTCTCTCACAACCGGTACCTCTTCCAGGATATTTTCCTTCATTTCATCCATCTCGAGTCGAATCAAATAACATTGAGCTCCCTCTCGTAGCTCTTTCGAACCTCGCCGAGCCGATGTAATAAGTTCATGTCCTAATTCCGATGTACCAACCTCTTCTGTCCACAATCAATCGAATGCGATTGGTAGATAACCAATCCATCCCTAAGATTACATCTATATCCTTCAAAGGTAAACCGATTAAGTTCACCTTGTACCGTCGTTCTTCTACGACAATCGGGCATCTTAAACACACATAGGAAGACACCACCAGTCCAACTGCTGGTGTAGATACCCTCAATTCATAGGGTAGGTCACACACGGTAACTTAAGTTTATCCATACAATTATCAGCAATAAAAGAATGGGTAGCACCCGAATCAAACAAAACTCGTAGAGGTATATCGTAGATAAAACACACACCTTGCACTAAATTCTCTCGACCTCGATGCCTCTCGCTTCCGACAAGGCAAACACCCGTCCCGCAGCCTCGGGTTTCGCGTCACTCCCCCGGGTGTTAATGATGCCCCAACTCGAGACTATAACATTGGGATTCCGTGGACAGCCTCTAGCCATATGTCCCGGATTCCGGCAAGTGTAGCAAAGACCCGCCCGAGAAGTCTCGGGAAGGATTAGTGAAGGCATTCTCGTGGGCACCGATTCCCGTAATGAGGGCCTCCACATTGAAAACATTTTACCCCGGATACGGATCCCGATGATCGAGGTGTCAGGGTAACACCGCCACTCCCGGAAGACCGGGGCGTGAATAAGGCATCCTCCTCTCTCGATCTACTACCCCTACTCGGGACCCCACTTGAGTGGGTCCTCATCACTCGACTCCTCCCTCCCGGAGTCTCTCTATTGTCTTCGCCTTCTCCACCAGCTCCGGGAATCTCCCGATAGAGAAAGGAACCACCATGAGCTTGATCTCAGCCCTCAAGCCTTCCTCAAACTTCCCGCAAAGCCACCGTTCCGAAGTTGTACCCGTGTAGAAACGAGATAAGTGCTCAAATCGTATGGCGTAATCATGCACCATCATGTTACCCCGTCTCGGACTCGAGAACTCGCCTCCTTCCGAAATCTAACACCGTCGTGGAAGTATTTCTCCGTAAATCTCTCACGGAAAGTTTCCCAATTACACACCTCCCCACGTGCAATCATCATCCTTTGAGTCCCTGACCACCAGAACTCAGCCTCATCAACTAGTAAGTATTTCCCGAATGTCAATTTCCTGTCTTCCGAGCATAAGGTAGCCTCAAAAATCTTCTCCACTTTACGGAGCCATTTCTCTGCTGCATCTGGACTCAAATCTCCTCCAAAACGAGGCGGATTATGCCTCATGAACTCAATCAGCCCCATCTGCTCTGATTGGTGATATCCAACAGAGGATGATGCCATAGTTGGCCTCCACTGCGGGTAGGTAGCCTGCTGCTACATGGCAGCTGCCAACATTTCCATTGCCCTGGCTAGGGCATCTACACTCGGTGGAGTAGGAGTAGGAGTAGGAGTAGGAGTAGGAGGTCGCGGTGCCATCCTATATCAAGCGCAACCATCAATACAGAGCAAACATTCACGCACTCACAATCAGAGTATAATCACAACAGACTTATCATAGGTTCACTACCCATCCCCACAGATTTACAAGGATACTACCGCTCTGATACCACTATTGTAACGACCCTAGAAATCGCTACTATAATGATGTCTTCACAAAGTAGTAAACAAGTAAATAACAACATTTATTTTACATTATATTATCGTAATTGTAACATATATTGAAATTCCAGCTCACTAACGTAACTTCAAAATATAGTAACATAATTTATTTATATATTATACATGTAAAAGTAGCTCCCTCGAAGCTATCTCACCGAACTATCCCCGTTGTCCAAGTAGTCCCATCACCATCTCTCAACTCCCGATCCGCTCCCACATAAAAGTGATCATCGTAGTCCCATCCACATGGAAAAATAGGGGTAAGTATTAAATCATTCGATATAATAAAACAGATATAGAATTATATATTATGATCAATTACGAAATTATCAACACACTAAGACACCTTCCTGAAGTATACCCTAACTATGCCCGAACTTAGAGGCTATCATCTCGTGGGCACATTGTGATCGGTACCCGCAGCATCCATTCTAACCACCCTCCACACAGAGTAGGATTACCGGCGCCCTTCATCACTCATACCGGAGTACCCCTCCGAGCGCGCCACCAGCCATCCCCCATCGACTTCTCACCACCCGATCTCGTAGTCTACCCGACCCGACCAATCGCTGAAGTCTCGGGACCTCATTCGAATCCTCCGACATAGTTATTACACTAATGTACTCGTACCACCCCGGTACCATTCAAACATAACAAAAATTATTCACATTTGCCGGATTCTGGACCACATGTCCTCACGGCTCATTCGAGTCAATAAAAATAGTATTTGACCGATTCTCGCACCAACCCTCCGCTCGCCTAGCCAATATATAACGTCTCAGGACCGATTCCGGGCATCACCCTCGTGCTCAGCCCGACCCACACACGTCACAACACTTTACTTTCATTATCTCTCTCTTTATATATATATATATATATATATATATATATATATATATATATATATATATATATTTTCTAAAATCCTTTCCAAAATCAATAAATTACTATTTTGCCCTTGATCTTTAAAAAATCCTCACCATATCTCTTTCTTCTTCCTTCGCTCGCTCAAGCGAGTACACCGGCCGCTTGAGCGATATGGAACCCGAGAGTCCCCTTTGTTTGAAGGCTTCGTCGCTCAAGCGAGTACAAAGGTCGCTTGAGCGAGACATGACTCGAGAGTCCCCTTTGTTTGAGGCTTCGTCGCTCAAGCGAGTACACCGGTCGCTTGAGCGAGACATGACCGAGAGTCCCTTGTGTTTGAAGGCTTCGTCGCTCAAGCGAGTACCCCGGTCGCTTGAGCGATAAAGGACCCGAGAATCCCAAATTTTCCAGGTATTCTCGCTCAAGCGACGTGTTTTTCGCTTGAGCGAATTTTGCAGATTTTCCAGTCCGCCATTTTCAAAATTCAGATTTCAAATTTCTCAGTTTCAATCACCCAAATTAGTTCCAAATAAAAATTTAACCATAAACATGTTCAATTTAAGTTAAAAACAACAATTTTAGTATATAATTCATCCTTAATTTCAAGAATTTCAAAAAAACTTTCAAACGGTGAACAGTTCATCAAAATCAGAAATTCTTCAAAATCAGACATTCTTCAAAATCAGACATTCCAATAATTCATATCTCTACTCCTATTCCTTATTCACAGAGTACCCAGCAATTCAATTTCATATATTGAATGAATTAAACTTCCCCTTACTTGATATGGTATTTCTACCGAAGTTTTCCCACTTAATTCAAGTTCTCTCCCGTTTCACCAGATCCTGCACGAGTAGAGTCTCGTTGCTTGAAATTTAGACAATAGAAGAAGAAGGATGAGAGGAAAATTTTGATTCCCCTCCTCCCCCGCTTCAGTATTCATATATAAGAAAATTTTTACTGTGCATGAGAAAAACTTTGTTACGAAATTTTCTTACACAGTAATATTAATATAATATTAAAATAAGGCATACGTCACATGGCTAACTATTGAAATAAAGAAAAACACATTAGAAGAGATAGAGCAACTAAAAACAACTTATGTCCTGTTCTTTTCTTTTGTGCAGGTATGTTAATTCTTCAACAAAACGCTTCAATGCATCTTTGACCCTAGTATGTGTGTACGTGTGTCTCTATTAATATATCAAACAAGGAAAGAAATAATACATGTAACTATTCTTAGGTCTACCATCTAAAGTATTTCCATAGTTTGGATAGGAAATGAGTGAGAGTAACATGAATTTTCTGTATAATGTCTATGCACTTTTTGCCTTTAAGACTCTGAGTCTAGACTTGTACTTATTAGACAAGGGCTAATTAACCAAAAAAAATGAATGGTAGGTGAAAATGAATAATAATTTTGTAATTCTTACTCTTTAAGTTAACGGATACCCCTCTTATAAATTATATATATTAAATTATGATATTCAAAATAAAAATTACTTTTATTAATTGAAGATGTTTACCCTTTGTTGGAGAATTGCTTGAAGTTGCTTTAAGTAATTTTACCATTGCATAGAGATATAATGTGATAATACAAGTTGTTTAAAAATTATGAAGTTATTTCAACAAACATATGTTACTTAAATAAAATATTACTTTTATAAAAAAAAATTCTAGTGGAAGGGAAAAGAGTTGGAGGAAAGGGAAGACATGTTAGAAAAGATTTAGAGTTCCCTACATTTGAAACAAAATTTGATTAAATTTCTTAATTATGACATAATAAGGTGGGTTCTACAAAACATAATTTTATATGCATCAAGAAACTCATAATTTTTTTTAATAAAGATTTCCTAATATACAAATACGTTATAATTTAAAAAAAAAAATTAAGACCAAAATTAATTCATTAACTAATTTTAAACATATAAATTAAATTGAATCATCAATTTTTTTCTTTTACTTTATGTAGTAGGACCAAACATAACTATCTGTTTTAACAATCCTAACTTCTCCTACCAAGTTTGATCAAGACCTTCATAACTGAATAAAATTTAAATTATTCTTTTATATGTTACAAAACTTAAAATTCCTATTTTATTAAATACTTCTAAGCATTAATGAATAAACTAAATCATAAATTTAATTGATGCGGATTTTTCACGCCTAAACTGAGATTCATACTCACTGTTTACGTTACATTGCATGACGTTGTCTATATTTATACTTTTTCGCCTCGTATTATTTAATGCGCATTATTTTAAAACATTATCTCGCCTTAATTTTAAAAATGTTTACACGATTTTTACGATAATTTATTTATATTTGTTGTGGAAAATAATTGTTGAAGGGTTTTTGTCTGAATTTATAAATCAAGAGGATATTTTTATATTGACACTACATTTGCACAAGAATTAGTAAGAGACTTGATATAATTGCATTATAAATTGGAGTCTTACAAATAAAATTATTACAGAGAGTATAAAAAGTAGAAAGTGATGTGAATCCTTATTATTATTACATGATTTACAGTAATTTTCGTGATTTAGAAAACTGACAATTAAAGAAGTGAGGGAGTATATAAGTGGTGCATATTTCAGAGAAATTAATTCCAGTAGCAGACAAAGTCAATGCCACAAAATGAAGGTACTCTAGAGCAGTAGCCTGATTTCCTCTGATTACCCAAACGGCACTATTTCCTGGAAAATCCAAATATTATGGAAATTTTTGTTTTTACTTTTTCCCTTCTGCCATTTACCCTACCAAATTCACACCAGTGAAACCTCAAAGATCATACACATGAAGTACACTTAATAATATATTTGTTACATAAAAGGGTAAGTGGATATGATATATAGATGCTTAAAATCATTTTCACAAATCAGAGAGACTCGAGATTAAAGCTTCAAAATTAAATCTGGGGAGAAAGTCACGAGAGTAAGTCCACTACATTATTGTTGATTCTCCTCCTTAATAATTAATGAAATGGGGTACTGTTAGCCATGCAAATTGGTCCCATTTGAGAAAAACAATGACCCTAATGATGTTGACGAAGAACCTCTATCTTGCTCTGGTCTTTGCTGGAAATAATCTCGGGGTGACACTTGCACCGTCACCGATGAGGAAGTTTGAGCTCCAGATTCAGCCAAGGACCCTGCCAGATTCATACATTTCATGTATAAAAATGCGTAATTATTGCATATAGAAAAAAAAAAAACAAAAACAAAAATGAATTTTGATTATTCTAGAAAAAGCACATGTACAAAGCAACGTGAATCCTGTAGTTTTTATTATGTATATTTCCTTTCTCCAATTAAAAGTGTGTGTTTGAAAATATAAAGGAGAATTTAAGATACTGTGTACTTAGAAAAGAGAATGAAGAAAGAAGAAACCGTACTCGTAACATTGTCCAGAGAATGCTGGTGAGATTTGTGAATTTCTTGGGTTGCCTGCTGTGTTTTTCTTCTGCGACGATTGTGATCTGCCAGTCGCTTCCTGCAGCTCCGTTTCCCATTGTCAAATTCTGAAAGAAGATGGAATCTGCAAAAACAAAAAAATCAAAGCAATTAACAACACATGTTAATCTAAAAAGTTCTTTCTCAACTTAAAAACAACAATTATATCGAGAATGTCATTTATTGAAGTTGCAATTCAATTCTGCCACTTAAAAAACGTCAGATAGTGTGGATCGGAGGAGATGTTAGTAAATTTACAGATATGTAATCGACGGACAAATAAAAAATGTTCAAAAGGATATTCTCTTATAATACTGATCTTATTGTTCCCTCAGCATTCTATGAAACAGGACATGATGCGTTCGTTTACTTTCCTAACTTTCCTTTAAGATGAATTATGACAGAGGTTAATTCTCAAATAAATGTCATAATATAGAATGAATGTTTTATACTGAAAATAATTAATTCCGAAGTGACAAAAGATACTTCCTTTCAACGTTCAATAAAAAACGATATCAAAATAATGTGAGAGAAAGCCTAAAAATGGTAGGCTTTATTTTAAAAATATCTAAACAAGATATAAAAAAGTGATTGGGTAGAAAGAGATGACCATGTGTATTTTTTATTTTTTTTTCTTTCATGGATGTTTTAAAATATAATTATATTTATAAAAGATAAGTAATTGTCATGAAAGTGCAGTACTATAACAAGCAAAGCAAAAAGAACAAAAAGAAAATGGAAGAGGAGAGGGAGATTTCCTAAACCGGACGGAAATACCCTCGGGATCACCCCTAAGACAATGATTGGCTCCAAACTACAACACCCAGTGGCAAATTCGTCATTGTGTAAAATTCCCCCCAAAACAACTACAACCTGCTGCACTGCTGGCAGAATCGCTGAGTCAAGCCGGCGGCAACCACGGTGGCGGCCTTGGAGTGGAACTCGCACACCTTATGGCGGCGGTGGTAGTGCTTCGCGTCGGAGAGGTCCGCATTGCACCCTTCTGCCTGACAGCGCGGCAAATTCGACGACACGGTGGAAACCATCTTGGAACGGTAGAATTGGTCCACGGCGTCGTCGTTGGAAGCCGCAAAATAAGTGCGGCCTCCGAGGTTGAGTCCAAGTCTGGGTCCAGGCTCGGGTGCGAGACCACGACCAGAGCCCTCGAAGTTCATGGGCGAAGTGACATCCCCGGACTTGGACATGGGCAGAAATCCAAGCCCGGAGGCAGGCCCAAGCCCACAGTGGGAGGAAGCTAAAGGTGGGATTGGGTTAAGTGAGATCATCGAAGGTGGTGGGGAGAAGGAAGTGGGGGACGCGCTTTGGAAGGCGCGTGGGTCCAAGAAGGGTTGGTGCTGTTGCGGTTGTGGTGGGTTGAAGGGGTGGTGATGAGAGAAACCAGTAGTGGCTGTTGGTGTTGAGCCGTGTAGAATGGGGTCAGTTAGCATGGCGAAATGGTGGTCGAAGATTTGCCGGCGCGTTTGGTCGGGTTCGCCGGCGGCGCCTTCATTTCCGGCGAGTACAATCATTGATGTGTTCCCCCATTCGTAATCCAACATCTCTATATATGCCCAAGTGTGAGCAAACAAGTGGAAATAGAAGCAGAAGCTGAAGCATAAACAGTTTTTTTGATATTTATTTTTATGGGTGAAAAGAATTGTGGGTTTTGAAGAACTTTCTAAGAAATGGACTGTGGGAGTGTGAAAGTGTTTGGAAGAAGTGATTTTGAAATAAGCTAGACCCTAATATGCAGTGTGTGGCTATGTACAAACCACACACCTACAACTTGCAGGGTCTGTGTCTCTGCACTTTTTCCCTCGGTTCACACTCTAAAATGGCGTATATTTCAAGTCTATCCTCTCACTAGCTGGCATATATATATATATATATATATATATAAATTCCTGGTAAATGGGAGGTGTGTTTAAAAACTTCGACACTTTAACCATTTGATTAAAAGCTGTAGACTTTGGTCCATTTATGAGTATGCCTCTGTTAATGATAATCGCACCATTTTTTTCTCTCTCTTGATGAGTGGCTTCCAGATATGTGTTTGATATGGTAAAAAAACTACTCAGATTAGTTATTGTGTTTTGAACCAATTCACTGTAAATCAAGTCAAGCGCATATATTTATGTTGAAGTTATTCAAAAGTTTATCTATTATCATTAAGTTAATGATATATAAGTGGTACCGAAGCTGGTAAGTTTATACAAAGTCCCAAATTTAAATTTGATAAATAAAGAAAGTTATTTAAAGAAAAAAATTATATTAAAAGTGCTAATTCGATTTATCTGAGTTATACCAGACTTAATGATTATAAGATTTTAGTATCATGAAAATAAGTAAGCGTACTAAAATATTAATAAAATATTTTCTATAATGATTATGATTATTGAGATAAACGTGATATTTGACTATATTTAAAATAATTTTAATATTAATATAAAGTTTGGGTACATATTTTCAGGAAATTTGACATTATTCTCTGATACAATGAAACAGTTTGTCTGATTCTGCGACAAAAATAGAGATGTTGTAGATGCCTTGGGTGGTGCTTGAACAGCTATCTCTATAGGTCTAACCACTCTGCTTCAGAGCCTGAATGATAGAGAGAGCAAGCAAGGAGTAATGTTTGAATAAAAGTATATTTATTAATTGATATGATCAAAGAAAAGGAATACCCCACCATATTTAACTTCACAGGTGTAAAGAGCTGGTTCAGGAGAGAGAGGACAAGTTAGATGGACTAAGAAAGGGTTCATCTCTGAAGGGGTCACATTAAATTTTTGGACCCACCAACTGTTTCGGGTTTGGTCTACTTTGATTACTGCCCCACCACAAGATCGTCATCATTTAATTCATATTAGGTTACGTGGAATTTTTTTTTTTAATAATCATGTTATATCAAGTTTTGATTAATATAATTTATTTCTTAATCAAAATGACTTATGAAAATTGGAGTTCTATATATCTCTTTCATTAAAATATTGAAGCCGTTAGAACTTGTGCTTCTTGGTTTTAAGATTCGCTTTCTTCCTTCCGAAAACGCAAATCTTTATTTGGTTTCAAACGTTAGAACTTGAAGCCGACGAACTGGTTGTGTTTCATTATTTTAGTATAAATGAATGTTTGTCCATCTTTTAGGATACATAAATTTGGAACCATTTGGTTGTTACTCTTAGCAAAGTAATTAACTTCATTTATAGCAATTAAAAAAGAAATCTCCAAAAAAAAAAAAACTCTTTTTTAGTGTTTTAAATGTTTATTCAAATAATTATATAAAATGAGATTTTTTAGGTCTATTATTTTATACTTTTTACTATCCAATGTAATAAACAAGAAATAAATTTATATTGAATAAAATAACCCACATTAATTTAATATATATGAATAAAATAATCAACATGAATCTACTATTAAATATCAACATCAATTTGCATTAAACCTCTATACTATTAAAAGTAGAACAAGTTCGGGTATTAAAAAAGACACGAAATTACGTCGGGCGAGTTAATATTCAGTATAAATTTATGTCAGCTATTGATCACTCCACGTAAATTTTGTGTTTTTTTTTTTTTATTGGTTTTGTTTTTGCTTTCAACTAAAGCTTCCATACATATTTTTAATACAATAAAATCTAAAAATATAAAATATAACATTTTTATCCCAATTTCACTTATGAAATATAGATTACTTAAAAGTTAAATTATTTTAAAAATAAACTACTTAAAAGTTAAACTACTTAAAAGTTAAACTAGTTACAAAATAAACTAATTAAATATTAAATTACACACTACAAATTAAGTATTACAAATTTTGAACAAAAAAATTTGCTCATTGTTCTTTTAGATGTGTCATATCATATTAAGAATTTTAAAATATCTGAAACATTAATTTAACTTTTGTTAACATACAATACGTAGTCATTAGGGCATGTGTGAATCTTTTTGTATTCTAAATTTATGGGACATAATATCTTCTTCCCCTTATAATTATGATTAGGTAACGTGTTATTTTTTGGAAGAATCTCATTCAACAACTCTAATAATTCAGTGAAACTTCTATTAGTCTTTCAGTTCTTCCTTTCAAATTTAATAATCTAAAAGTTGTTGATAATATTGTAAAACTACTACATCTAGTATACAATTATTGCTCAAAATCAGACTTTAAATAATTTATATATGTGTTCTTCCAAAAAAAATTTCACTAATATCACGTATCATCTTCTCTAAATTATCATTCGTCCCTTCAAAATTTTCTATTATTGAAATAGTTGGTATGTCTAATATTTCTTCATGTCATGTCCATATTGTATAACTCGTAATAATACCGAACACAAATAGGTGATCATATATATCTCCAATTTCATAATGTATTTGCTTCAAACAATGAACGTATGGACAATAATATTTCTCTTTTATAGATTTTCCATTTTCATGAGCAAATTGTAAAAACTCTTCAATTCCCTTTTCATACTCTTCACTAACCATTTATCCAACTTCGTTCTATAACTACCTAAGTTATAATTTCAAATTATTATCATTTATATAAATTTAATATGTGTCATATCATATTATGATGATAGAGATGAATTTTAAAATATCTGAAACATTAATTTGACTCTTGTTAATATGCAATACGTAGTCATTAGGGCGTGAATCTTCTTGTATTCTAAATTCATCGGACGTAATATCTTCTTCCCCTTATAATTATGATTAGGTAATGTGTTATTTTTTTGGAAAAATCTCTTTCAACAACTCTAATAATTCAGTGAAATTTCTATTAGTCTTTCAGTTCTTCCTTTCAAATTTAATAATCTTAAATTTGTTGATAATCTTGTAAAACTACTACATCTAGTATACAATTATTGCTCAAAATCAGACTTTAAATAATTTATATACGTGCTCTTCCAAAAAAAATTCACTAATATGACATATCATCTCCTATAAATTATCGTTTGTCTCTTCAAAATTTTCTATTATTGAAATAGTTGGTATGTCTAATATTTCTTCATATTATATCTATATTGTATAACTCATAATAATACCAAACACAAATAGGTGATCATATATATCTCCAATTTCATAATGTATTTAATTCAAACAACAAACGTATAGACAATAATATTTCTCTTTTATAGATTTTCCATTTTCACGAACAAATTGTAAAAACTCCTCAATTCCCTTTTCATACTCTTCACTAATCATTTATCCAACCTCATTCCATAACTACCTAAGTTACAAATTAAATCTTTATCATCTATACAAATTTAATAATCATCATCTATTGTTCATAACCATCTTAGGTTACAAATCATCGTCAACTAAAATTTTCAAATGACTAAATAATTTAGTAGTTCCTAGAGACTAAAATACATCTTAATATTAATATAAAAATATATTTTAAAATTAAAAATGAAAAAATAGTTATTGAATTCAAAAATAACATAATTAATTATAATTTTAACTTCAATAACAACAATATAATAGACACGTTTATATATTATTGTGAGATCCAAAAAAAACACATTCAATTTTAGTAATAAAGTAAAATTGCACAAAAAACGTTAAAACCTTCAAAATCATTTAAAGAGAAATGCTCAATATCACAAATAAATCACAATTTGAATATCATTGTCACTCAATGTGGTCGAAAAATGTTCTTGAAGATGTCCCTAGAATCGTCGTTATCGTCGTTCACATTTAAACCCACATGTATGCGAGGTAGAAAAAGACCCTAAGAGTGATATAACGTGCTTTTGATGTAAAAAACAGCATTTATATCGACCACTTTCTGGGCCTAACATAAATGTTAGTTTTAATTTTGGACCACATATGGTCTAACATATAAAATTTGCAATTATTTTAAAAAATATCACCGTATTTTTTAAGTCGATTATTTTGTAGTTTGATGAGAAATGATTTGACATAAAAAATCTATGTGCACTTGTGAGAATAAATATCACGTACATGATATGCTCTATTTCTAAAAAAATTCAAAATGGTTTTAAGTTTCAAATTATATAATTTACTATTGTTCTTACTAAATTGAGACGTAAGTAAAATTGTCCCTGAAAAACTCGGAGGTTAAAGTGTCATGGGAGATGAAGATTCCTCAAAATAAGGATGCGCTCAAAGAAAGGTTGCATAATAGTTTCTACATAATTAATAAATCAAATTCTAATTTTTGCAATTTGTTGTTTAAAGGTCTTGTATGGGTCTTGCAAGTGTACTTGTTATTGTATAAATAAATTCTGAAATTTTAAAAGACGTAAGTTATCTTTTTTACTTTTTCCAGTTTTGATATTTAGCTAACTAGTTTTTTCTCCAATTCATAGTTTTAGACTTTTCAAATTCTTTTCCTTTTGAGCACAATTCAAATTCTATAGTCTACCTTCAATTTCATAAGCTTTAGATCAAGTTTTTTATTCTCTCTACCGTTTTACTTTCAATTCTTTGCAATTTACTTTCATTACTATTTCTATTACATTTTAATAATTTTCTAGTTTTATATGTTAATTTTCTGGTATAAATTATTGATTATTTGGTTGAGATTTTATTCTTTAATTTTAGCCATTCATAATTTATTACAATAAATATAATTGATAATGTTGGATTGAATTTAATTAATTACATTAAAAAATAATTATAGATTCATGTTATTCTATTTGTTAGAGTTTATTTATATCTCTAGATTTATTAAATGTGATAAATCAATTAGATTTAACTTATTGAATTATGAACTATTAGAATTCTTATAAATTTATCTTATGGTTATATTTAGGTCTAGAAATCAATGAGCTAAGATTAGAAAATTAATCATTACTTTAACATAAATTCTTAAATTTTCTATTATTTATTTATTTATTTATTTATGATTTTATATAGAATCTTGTGTTTTTACTATTTCAATTAGAGGTTAGATAAAAAAAAACTCATAAAATCCTCTTCTCACTATTTTACAATTGAAAACTAGTTCCTTTATCATTCACCAATACTCTTTGAGAATACAATCAAAAGAGCATTGTTGTGAGGGAACAATTGGTATTATTTTAGGTCTTAGTTTTAGTTGCAAAAGAGTTACTCTACATAATTTTTTATTGTTTTTGTTATTTTGATTTTTGTACTTTATGTTATAAACCGACAAAATGTAAACATGTTCATTAGTTTTACTGATTCACTCAATGTTTTTTATTTCTACTTAGTGGATCAGTGTGTTCATGTGCATTTTGACTGTTTTGATTCAACACTATCCTATTTTTCCTTAATGAATTTAGTATAGTGTTGGATTTTTTTTTTTTCCTTTTAGTTAGTTTTTTGTTAATTTTTTGCTCAGTGAGGACTTCTTCTAGCAATTTTTGCGTTTTTGTTATTTGATTAGCTACTGGCCTGATTTCACTCAACAAAAATCATTGTACTTAGCGAAAACTATCCAATAGTTTTTTTTTTTTTTTGTTTTCAATTTTTTCCTTTCAAGTTATATGATTGAATACAAAGATCTCATATTGATAAAACCTTAGAATTTGATCCAAAAATTCAAACAAATTTTCATAAATTGAAAAAAAAAAAACTATATAGTTAGAATTTGCATCCTTATCCATTGAAAATAATTCTAATATGAACACTATGATTGAGAGAACACAACTGTTAGGAATATATCTAAGTTACAAATGGAGGGTCAACATCTGGATAATAAAATTCACAACCTTGCTTCAATGGTAAAAAAGTTGGCACAATCACAAACTCAAACACACTCCTCAACCGTAAATCATTTCCCAGTAGAAGTATCCATTGCACTTTATCTTCACATGCTACACATGAATGTTTGTATTTATCTAACATGTCAAATCAGCTCGTATATTCCTAAGTTTATGTCATATTAGAAATTTCACAACAACATGTTGATTTAAGCTTTTACAAATATAATCTAAATTAGAGAAATCATTCAAACTTGAAATGGGGAAATCAATCTAATAATTTACTATAGCGTAATTATTTTTCTCCTCAACATAATTAATTATCCACAAAAACCATATTATCCATACTAACATATGTAAAATGACAAAACCAAAATAACCACCAATAGTTTAGTCAAGCTTCACACAATGCACCTTCTAACACTGAAAATCAATCATCTTTGGAGGAACCTATAAGGAAAATGATAATAAACACACTCCAATTTCAGTAATAGACTGAGGTTAGTATCAAATATCTTGAAACTCAAGTTGGATAGCTAACCAGCATTATCAACGAAAATTAGTACAGGAATTCCTAAACTTTTGTAAATCCTAAAAATGAGACTTCTATGACATTTAGAATAAGTAAGAAGATTGAAGGACCTATATTGGTAAAGGACACACAACAAAAGAAGAGAAGAAAAATGGAAACCATGCCTATAGTTGTTACAACTCCATCAACCAATACTAATGTTGATTGCCCTATTCCTAATGAGAAAATTTAGATTTCATTCCCTCAAACAAAATACTATTTGCATTAAAAAAGAAAGAGGAGTTAGACAATGAGATATTATAGGTTTATGGCAGTTCATTTTGCATTCAAAACGGATGTTCTTCAACATCTCACTATCACCCAACTAGAAATATATTAATAAAATCTATCAGTGGCAGTTCCTTTTGCATCTCGTTGGACTGTTGTAAAACAAATGCTTTGATATTTAAAGGGAACTCTTCACTTGGATATACAAATTATTCCAACTATTGTTAATCAGACTATGATAAGTAAAAAATTTTGTAATATAAACTAGGTTGTTGATCTAGATGATCATCGATCTATCTTTACAACAGTTTGTCTTGATCTTATTCATGTGGTCTCTTAAGCAAACAACTAAACCCAATACAAAGAATATTGAAGCCTTAGCTCAACCACCATCAAACCTACTCATTCAAACACTTTTCAAGTTGTAATACCTCAGTGCGTTCCAATAGTTCATTGAGGTTTTTCTGTCTAGAAATCCCATCCTACATGCCAAAATGTTAAGGCATATCCCTAAAGTGATCACTAAAGTGTGTTTTTCTGTCTAGAAAACACAGAACTTGATATTTTCCTTGTTCAAGGGAGAGTGATCACTAAACTTGTTAAGCATATCCCTAAAAATGTTCAATGGACTGATATTCTTACTAAACCAATCTCTACTAGATTTATTTTTGTCATGTCTAGATTTACAATGATTAATCATAATTTATCTCACCAACCTTGAGTTCATAAGAGGACATTAGAGATATTTCTCTTTATTATCTATTATAATCTTTTATTAGAAATATTTCTTTTATGTTTTCTGAGTTTAGTTACAACTAATTGTTAATAAATTTTTGTTTAGTATATATAGATTTATAACAGAATTAGAATAACAAATGAATGTACTCTTTCATTTAGTATCAATATATCTTTCTTTCAATACCCTCTAACCAATCAAGTAACATACCTTCCTTCCGAAAACCAAATCGGTAATTTAAGCACAAAATTCAGGGAATGGGATGTAAATATGGTAATAAACATAAAATTACATATGGAAGATCTCCAAATACAAGCATCTTCATCTACAAAGACAAGCTTGTGTAACTTGCATATTGAAGCCAGTACATTAAACCACCTAATCTAACATGAAACTTTTATTTCCTTTTCCAAAATTGGTTGAGCCTAATAATAAAACCAAACAAATCTATATCTATTCTATTGTCCAGCTTTCTGGATAAATGATTGTAATAAATATTTTGACCATGCACATCGACAGAGGCTGATTATTCAGCTGCCTTGTTACCCTTGTACGTGTTTATCAATTGCGTCTGTACATCATGAGAAACTGCTGAATGTTCCTTATATTCCATTGTGAATTCACCTTTGCCCTGCAGTTATTAAATCCCCAACAGGAAATTAGAAATCAAATATACATTAACATTAAATATCGAGTGACGTGATATTCACCTGTGTCATTGAGCGAAGAGACGTAGAGTACCCAAACATATTGTTAAGAGGAACCTGAAATATTTAATAACAGCAACCTATTTAGCAATGAAAAATAAAAAAGTTACAGCTACATATATATTTCAAAAAAACATGGTATAGATCAAATAAAACCAGTAAATAATCATTGCAGGGCAATGACAATTTTACAAGCAGATTATAAGGAGGCCCCTATTAACCCCATTAATTGCCTCTAAACATTAAAGCGTGCTCTCAACAGTAGTTTAAAGATCTAGAAACTAAATAGTAGTATCGAGGCTTCAAGGTAGAAACTGCCCCCGCTAGTTGGAATATTCAAATTTCAGAGGATCATCCAGAATCACATAAAGAACCAAAGTCACTTCAGGGTCTTACATAATTCTGGATGCCATAAAACATGCTATTCCTGATGCGGGCTTCAGGGTCTTACAAAATTCTGGATGCCATAAAAACATCTATACATTCATATTCCCATATACACTAACAATGCATATGTATGTAAACCTTCCAAATAATACAAGAATCAGCTCAAGCTGAACTGCTATCATAATAAAAAGAAACACGCCTCTATTGAGAAGTAGTTTTATGCTTCTTTCCATCAAATATTAAAATATCGATCACTCTGCTCCAAATGATAATTGGAATACAGATACTTTAATAAGTCTTCTGAAATGGTGGACCCCATTATTGGGAGTATTTCTTGTCTTCAAGAAACTAATGTGTTGGAGAAATGCCAAGGTATAAGACACCGCAAGATTCAGATTTTGATACACTGGGAATAAACATCTAACTCTGAAGAAATTGGTATCAAATTTGGTTTGTCTAAGTCCCACATCAAGCAGTGGAGTATAAGTGCTTGATTCTCCCTCCTTAATAGCTAACTTTCATAAGTGAGTTTCCCAAAGGCTTGGGTGCTTATCAGTTTGCAAGAAAAGGTAAAATACAAGTGTTTAAATGCTTTTAACAATAACAATTGACTAAGGTTTCGTAAAGGCTAGGAATGAAACAAAAAAAAATTGAGAGAAGCACAATCCAAAGCTTTTGGGAAGTTTTACCAAGATCCTGGAACAAAGAATTGGTTGTCAAAAGATACCAAGTATTATGGTTGAAGAAGAGAAAAATGGTTATATATCATGATAACAAAGAGAAATGGGAAACCTTCATTTACAAGCTTTTACATGATGAGCAAAAATCAACTTGTACTATTAAAGGGAAATCCAAGAGGATGAATAAATCTCAGCTTACAATAGCAGAATTCAAGACAGAGAAGTGAAAGAAGCCTTAAGGAGGATGGATAATGGTAATATCGGTCCAGGTGATATTCCTATGGAAATTAAAAAATGTGTAGGAAAACAAATATTATTTGACTTACTAAGCTATTGGTGAGTTTGATATCATAGAAAATATTGTTTAAGTTAAGCCCCGCCTAAAATGAAGTTTTAATGATAATAAACTATCAAAAAGAAAACTCAGTGTTATGAACTTATAGTATTAATGATTTTTCTGAAAAATGTGATTAGAGAGAACAAAATTCCTCATTCAAAAGAACAACTCACACGGAACATAAATTAAGTTCAAAAAGAATCTTTCCAGTGTATGCAAGAGTGTCAGTAGCAAAAACCATAATATTAAGATAGACGCATGACCACACAAGAAAGAAAATGAATGACAAATGATGGCGTGAAACTTAACGAATAATAGATGACACAAAATTGATTAAAATTGAGCAAAGAAGGCCACTAAGGGACAAATAAGAATAGTAGATTCTACCATGTCATAACAGATAAAATGTAATCAAGGATAGTAGATGAAATTATTAAAAGAAATCTCATGGTGAATAATATTCCTCAAAATATAGTGTTTTACCAAGCCTAATTGTGATACATGTAACCAACCTCATCTAGTGGGATAAGGATATTGCTATTTCTCCATAAAGTTAAAATCATTTTATGAGACTTTAGAGGTACTTACATGAGCAGTAATGACAGAATCATCTCCCTCCTGATCATTTCCAACAATCACACCTTTTCTCCTTTACATTAGTTATAAAAGCGTGTCAGAATTCTGAGAATTTACTACAATATCCATTTAAAAAATTAAATAACTCTCACTTGTTGATGTCACCAGCCACAGCTCCCTGAAATTCTGTTGGTACTTTCAGCTCGACAAGCATAACAGGTTCTAATATAACCGGTCTGGAAGCAGCATAACACTGTTACAAAAGATAGCACCATGAATTATCAAAGATTTAGACCATCACATGTGGAGGAATCACTAGATTACAAGGAAGAATGTGTGCAATGTTATCTATGCAATGAAATATGAATAACTGAAATGACATGGACCTGTCTAAAAGCATAGATAGAAGCCAACTTAAATGCAAGTTCACTGGAATCAACAGCATGGGCAGCACCATCTGTCAAGACAACTCGGAGATTTTCAACTGGATGTCCAATCAACGCCCCACTGCATGGAAGAGAGAAATTGAGTTAGCCATAACACATATAAGTTTAATCATACAAGAAAGACCAAATTCCATAAACCAAAAAAAATGTAGATCATTAATTGATACAGGACAATACACTACATGACCAAGCACAACAATTATCTATGAATTTAGACTTTAGAATGCATGATTAAACAAAGATTAACATTTTACTCACGAGTTGGCAGCTTCTTTGAAACCCTTCTCAATTGCAGGGATAAAATTTGATGGAATAGCTTGACCAACAAGCATGTTTTCAAATTCAAACTTAGTTGATGACCCTGCAGGAAGTGGTTCAATATACCTGCAAACACATTGAATAGAATATACATCAAGAAATAGATGGGAGATCACAGAAGAAGTGGAACCACAACTAGTTTCTACCAAATTGAACAGTAAACATGATTTACCAAATAGAACACATCATCAATCTGTTCATGTGTAAATAACCATAAACAAATTACTCTGATTCCATGTAGGTGTTCTAAATTATATTTAAGTAATACTTACTGTGAAAATATATTTATTAAGTACTATATCACATGTATCGTTGATAATTCAAAGTTTACGAGGAAAAGGTAAAATATGTACTAGTTAGAATTTTATTTTATTTTTTAATGAGAAAAGAATGCTAAAGCATCACTACACACAGTGTTAAGCAAGTAGGAAATACTTCAATAATTCATATCAAGCATGAACATAGTTTACAACACAATCCCAATAGACGCAATTGTTTGAACACATTTACCTAGAGCAATTCTTGAGCACCATTTGCTATCGACACAAATATTTTACTGAATTATATACATCATGATGTAAATATTTTGAAAGCTCATAAACTTATGAAATGAAAAAGTAGTCTATTTACACATGCTTCACATCACGAGTATCATCTCTGAACATCTGACAAAAAAAACACCCAAAGATTACAAGTTTCAAATTAAATGCCCTCCACTTAAACCATTTTTTTGGGCCTTTTAAGTCAATAATTTATTTAGAGATAATTAACATACAGAACAAAAGGATCAAAGCTCCTACTTACAGCACCAAACAGAAGTATTGGATGTTAAACCAGGAAGGAATTTAATTATAATAAGGCGAAAACTGTAGAAACACAATCTGCTCAGGCCAGTAGGTAACCATATTGCTTAGTGCATATACGAATTTCTGGTTTGTCTACCAACCGAGTGGTTGAGCGAAAGGATTGTGAACCGGTTTGTTTATGAATGGGAAAGATGGAAAGCAATGGAAAGGGGAGGGTGTAAGGCAGGGCAGTGGTTAGACTAGGCAAAGTTAACGACAAGATGGGAATGGAAGCTGAAATATAAATGCTGCTGATTTTTTTTTTTTCAACTTATTTGTAGTTGAAAAGTGGTGTTAAAAAAGCACTTTCCTAAGTGAGTATATATGCTTGATCCAGATTCACAACAATAACTCATAAGCTTTTTTCATGAGAGAAGCAAGAAAAAAGCACATGAACTGAGTATATATGACATTTTCCTAATATCTTGACATAAGATAAATTGAAGATCAACGCTAAGTGACCACAGCATGCCATTCTCCGAAAATCTATCCAAGAAATCTCTCAAAATAGCCATTAGACAAGCACCACAAAGAAGCTAACAGGGAACTTAATCTGTTTGGGAGTTTGGATGTTTTTTAAAGAAAAATCCTTGTTTAAAATTTATAATCCCTGAATAACTATTTTGTGATTTTGATGAGCACATGAAAAAGAACAAAGAATCAGAAAAGGTTTCAAAGTCCTATGCGCTAGAAAAAAAACTCTACTCATACAGTTTGTCAATAAGAGTTCAAAGTTCAAAAGCACAAGATGTTAGAAGCTAAGAAATATATGAAGCACTGGCCAAAATTGTGTAGTGATTAAAGCATTGCAGTCTTGTAAAACCAGTGTCAGCCACAATTTAAGACAAACCACCCATTATTAGGTAACTGACCAGCAGTCCAAATTTAACTTAGGTCATAGTGCGCTAACATTAGAGAATAGGGACTCCAGAGATTCACATAATCAATGTAAGTTGGTCTGTGATATTGTCAACACAATAGATATTTAATTTATACTTGTGATTCAAGTCAAGTCATAAAAATTGATATGATAAACAAGCAATGACAGCCAGAACTGGCAAGGTGTTTTAACAATCCAATAGTTTCTGGACAAATTGCATGATTCCAAATTATAGCAAACACTGTTGAAAATTTGTTTGGTAACGACTGCATTTGGCCAATATCTGTAAAATAAAATAGGAATGACTAATCAACACTTACCCAATTACTCGTCCATATTGACCTTGACCTCCAGTTTGCTTCTTATGCAAATAGTCAAAATCCGCGCGTTGAGTAACAGTTTCTCTGAAGTTAACACGGGGCTTTCCAACTGAAGCATCAACCTTAACAGATAAAGACAGATGAATGAAACTGCAAAAGAAGCACACAATTTGGCCAGCATCACAAGAAAACAAAATGTGGAGGATGAAATGGGTACCTTATACTCTCTCCTGATGCGTTCAACATAGATATCTAAATGCAGTTCCCCCATTCCAGAAATGATTGTCTAACCACAGAAGTTTACTAATGTGAAGATGCGAATAATGATATTGTTACTTAAAAGAGAATGATAAAGAATTAAAAATAACCTGCCCACTCTCTGGGTCCAAGCCTACACGAAAAGTAGGATCTTCCTTTTGGAAGCGGTTCAAAGCTTTTGAAAACTGTAATCAATTTGAGGAGAAAGCCAATTAGGTGATAAACTTCAAAGCTGGGGCAAGGGTTGATGTTACAAAAAATAAACTACTCACTTGCCCTCCAGAATCTTTAGAGACCGGCTGTACAGCTAACGACATCACTGGCTCAGGAACATTCATAGAAGTCATTGTGTACTTAACTGAACCATCAGTAAATGTATCTCCTGATAACCAAGACAAATGTTTAGCATATATATAATCAAATGAAACAAAAATACAGGCAGAAATTAATAATGCTAACTGACAGTAACTGATTGTAGACAATAGACCCTCCCAAAAAAGGAAAAACACAGCAAAACAAAAGAATAAATGGAATATCCTATTACGAAAGTAATTGAAAATGTAAGTCAATATTTAATCATTCTGACATTAACTGATGTAGACAATAGATCCTCCCAAAAAGGAAAAACAAAGCAACACAAAAAGAATAAATGGAATAGCCTATATCGAAAGTGATTGAACATGTAATTCAAAATTTAATCATTCTGCTGTCCAGGGGAGGCACA
Organism: Sphenostylis stenocarpa; assembly: GCA_963425845.1. NCBI lineage: Eukaryota > Viridiplantae > Streptophyta > Magnoliopsida > Fabales > Fabaceae > Sphenostylis > Sphenostylis stenocarpa. The sequence goes on along the minus strand of OY731398.1, from coordinate 859,513 downwards.
CAAAATGATTGAACACGAAAGTAAAATTGAAAATTATTATCAAATTCAATGTTATTTAATAATTATTAATCAATTATGGAATTTTTCAGCCATCTAGAACTGAATAATATTGTTTGTTCGGTGTTCTCAGTGAACTTAATATAGAGTATGGTTTACGGGGTTCTATTTTACATTGACGGAGAGGAACACCAATATTTTATGGAAATATCATGGCCTTAAAATGCCACGTGTAAATTTTTTTTTTTTACAAATATTTTATCTCAAATAACACTTGTTAAAAGATTCATCTGAAACCTCTTTATTTGTCAAAATAAAACATTGTTCACCCAAACAACTAACTTAAACCATCAAAATGAGACTTAATATCATGTCTTTCTTTCCAGTGCAAACTCAAAATCACTACACTATTACATTATATTCAAAAATACATTTTCAAATGTCTTAAAAACTCCCAAAAAATAACTTCCCCGCAAGCTCTTCACTACTAAGCTTCTCTAACAGTATCTGCATCAACATCTACTCCCGTATAACACAAGTCATACTATCATCACAAGTGGAAACCAACACCACAAACATACAAGGGTGAGCAAAACATGTATCTCACCACATATCATGCATGTCAACATATAATTTACCTAACATTATATGTAACAAAACTCATTCATAATATCCACAAGAACTTGTTTTCAACACTAACACTTTATCATATTACCCCAAAGTAAAAACAGACGGTATAAAATTCTCTCATAGCCAACCCCCATACTTTTCCTACGCACCAACGCCTTTTGGAAAAAAATCTCTTCCCCTACTTTTCATAGACTTACTAGCAACAACTCCACCAGCTCGACAAAGCTTTGGATGGAGCACTCTTGCTAAAGACTTACAAAGGAACGAAACCCTTTTACCATGACTCGAAAAAATCCTCCAAGTAAAGAAATCATTCTCGCTTTACGGCTATCAAAGAACTCATACTGTTCCCTCACCTATATACACACATGCATACAACATCTCATCGTAGATCAAACATACCTAAACTCATCATGTAATTACATCATATCATTATTCAAGTTTTTTTTTCATATAACCCCCACAAATTTTGCACCAAAATAATATAGACAGCAACAACAATAAAGTAAAACAGCAGTAGTAGCAACATGAAATGAAAACAGGAATAACACCGTTTTGAAGATTCCACTACCAGGGCAGTACTCAGAGATATATTTTTATAAAATAATGGTCATAAAATTATGAAATTAAATATATTTAACATATACATACAGTCACAACTACGATAAAAATTTCATCTCAAAACACTTCAATCTCGATTTTATATGATTTTTCAAAGTTATTGGATGGACAAAGAAGCTCTGTTTTGCCCAACTCAAAACCTAATCACTTCCAAGATTTTTCATGGAAACACGACTTGTTAGAAATTTTTGAAATAAATCACACACGAACTAAACATATGAAGGAACACATAACCCAAATTTCAGAATTAAAAACTAAATAGATTTTTTTTTTTAAATTTCCCAAAGATTTTGTTTCCATGCAAATTTTCCCAGCAACACCTAACACATTTTTCATCATCTTCCTCTTGAAAAATCCAATTTAAATGATTTTTATGGCTAACTCGGTTTTGGCATACAAGGAATCCATTTCTAAACTCTAAAATGTGAAAGGAGCATTGTAGAGTATCCAAAATACACTAGAACAGCTATATGAAATTTTTATCAAATATTATTGTTTGGTTCCAACTCATGTAAGAATGAGATAAATGATGGTTTAGTCTAAGACTAATGGCAAGAAGACTCTCTTTACAATTACATGTTGACAACTCAAGAAATCAATCGGTTCAAAAAAATATAATAATAAGAAACAAGTTTTGGTACCCACAAACTAGAACGTTGAGTATGCTTAGGGACTTAGCAAATTTTAATTGCCACGTTTAGAAAATTATTGGTTGATGGTTGTTTTCTTGTATGCATTGTATGTGTGGGTACATTGTAATTTTGCTATGTGTGTGGATTGACAAGAAACATATGATGGCTGGTATGGTTTGGAGTAATGCTTGAGTCTTCGGGGTTAAGTTCAAATCCTCACTATAGTAAAAAAGAGGAAATAATGCATTTTTTTTTCGCAAATTCGTGTGGTGTACCTTAGGAGGTGAACAGTTGAGACAGATACATTGAATCTGTATACAGGCACCAAATTAATTAAGAGAGTAAGTGGGCTGGAAATTGGGAGAGGAAGAGCTTGGAACAGAAAAAAAATATATATATATAATTTTTAATTTAAATAGTATGGTAAAGGAAAGCAAAGGATGAGAAGAGCTAATTTAAAAATTATTTAAAAATTAGGGTTTGGGAGAGAGTAGAAAAAAAAAAAAAACTCTAGAAGGAGAAAAAAGAGGGACTGCAGAGTTGGTGAGAGGCAACGTGGATTGGGAGCCAAAGAAAGTAGAGTAAGCCAAGTGATCTTGTTGAAGGGAAAATCCAGGTAAGGGGTACCAAAACTTGTTTCGTATTATTATATTTTTTTTAACCGGTTAATTTCTTGAGTTGTCAACATGGATTTGTAAGGAGAGTCTTCTTGCTATCAATCCTAGGCTAAACCACCATTTATCTCATTCCTACATGAATTGAAACCAAACAAGAATATTTGATAAAAAATTTGTATAGTTGTTCTAGTATATTTTGGATACTCTACAAACATCCTTTCACATTTTAGAATTTAGGAATGGATTACTTGGATGTCAAAACCTCAAGTTAGCCATAGAAATCACTTAAATTGGATTTTTCTATAGGAAGATGATGAAAAATGTGTTCAGAGGTGTTGCTGGAAAAATCTGCATGTAAATAGAATCTTTGGGAAATTATATAAAAATATCTACTTGGTTTTTAATTCTGAAATTTTGGTTATATGTTCCTTCATATGTCTAGTTTGTGTGTAATTTATTTCAAAATTTTCTAACAAGTAGTTTTTCCATGAAAAATCTTGGAAGTGATTAGGTTGAATTGGGTGAAATAGAGTTGCTTTGTCCGTCTAGCAACTTCGAAAAATCATATAAAATCGAGATTGAAGTGTTTTGAGATGAAATTTTTATCGTAGTTGTGATCTGTATGTATATGTTAAGTATATTTAATTCCATAATTTCATGACCATTATTTTATTTAATAAAAATATATCTTTGAGTACTGCCCTGGTAGTGGAATCTTCAAAACAATGATATTCCTGTTTTCATTTCATGTTGCTACTGCTGCTGCTGTTTTACTTTATTGTTGTTGTTGTCTATATTATTTTGGTGCAGAATTTGTGGGAGTTATATGTTAAAATCCTTAAATGAAAAAAAAAAAAATACTTGAATTATGATATGATGTAATTACATGATGAGTTTAGGTATGTTTAATCTGCGATGAGATGTTGTATGCATGTGTGTGTATATAGGTGAGGAAACAATATGAGTTTTTTTTTATAGTTGTAAAGCCAGAATGATTTCTTTAACTGGAGGACTTTGTCGAGTCATGGTAAAGGAGTTTCGTTCCTCCGTAAGTCTTTAGCATGAACTTAGCAAGAGTGCTCCATCCAAGGCTTTGTCGACCAGGTGGAGTTATTGCTAGTAAGTATATGGAAAGTAGGGGAAGAGACTTTTTCCAAGAGGTGTTGGTGCGCAGGAAAAGTATGGGGGTTGGCTATGAGAGAATTCTATACCGTCTATTTTTACTTTGTGGTAATATGATAAAGTGTTATTGTTGTAGTGTTGAAAACATGTACTTGTGGATATTATGAATGAGTTTTGTTACATTAAGATAATGCTAGGTGAATTATATGTTGACATGCATGATATATGATGGGATATATGTTTGTTCACCCTTGTATGTTTGTGGTGTTGGTTTCTACCTACGATGATCGTATGACTTGTGTTATACGAGAGTAGATATTGATGCAAATACTGTTAAAGAAGCTTAGTGGTGAGGAGCTCGCGGGGAAACTTTTTTTTGGAAGTTTTTAAGCCATTTGAAAATGTCTTTTTAAATATAATATAATAGTGTAATGATTTTGAGTTTGCACTGGAAAGACTTGATATTAAGTCTCATTTTGATGGTTTAAGTTAGTTGTTTGGGTGAACAATATTTTATTTTTACAAATAAAGAGGTTTCAGATGAATCTTTTAACAAGTGTTATTTGAAATAAAATAATTTAAAAAAAAAAATTACACGTGGCATCTGGAAAGGGTTCTATTTTACCTTGACGAAGAGGAACACCAATATTTTATGGAAATATCCTGGCCTTAAAATGCCATGAGATTGAGTACATTGGCATCCAATGGAGATCAATTCATGGTTAAAGGGAATGAGAACGTGTGATAGTTCATTTCAGTAGGCAAGCTAGAAAGGCTTCATAGTTTTTCAACATTTTTCAATCATTTTATGCTTTTTCTTCTTTTACATACATATGCTGCATTTTTTATGTTCTTTATTTTTTTCAGCCTCACAAGCGAAAATTTATTCTCTCTTAAAAGTTATAATCCCTTTTTTACTGATAAATTGATAATATATAAACCACCATCAAAAGACTTTTGGCAAACACCTAGCAAAAAATAAATTACAAAACAGGAGTAATATAAATTAAAGTATTGCATAGGTTTGAGTAAAGATAAAAGAATAACCTGAAGCACAATCAACACCAAATACAGCAACTATTTGCCCCGCATGAGCCTCTTGAATGTCCTGCAGATTGTTAGAGAACACAATTAGAAATTGTTAAAAAATGGCAGAGAATTACTTAATATATTCAAATTATAAAGAAATATTTAGCCAAGAGACAAAACTTCGCCAGTTTATGTTCAAGTTAAATCATAGTATATCAGCAACGTTATATTACCTCTTACTCCCTTAAAATAAAAATAAATAAAATCTCTTCCAGGGGCATTCTACAAAATAGGAATACTGAAACTCTGAAAACAAACCTCCATCTCATCAGAATGCATCCGAACCAGGCGAGGAACCTACATTAGATAAAAGAAAGGATTCAGCCACAAACTCACTATAATCTTGGAATGCAATACAAGAATGGAGATACAGCACCTGAGATACTGTATTGCATTTTATCAAGTATCCTGCCTCATACTTAGCTAATAAAAATTAAACCTTGGACCAATCTTTGTTGCACTGTTTAGTTTTCCAAGGACAAAAGAAATTCAAGAAAAAGTGGGAGAGGTACTCCACATCCTCCAACAAGAACATGTAAGGGAAGTTCATTGTAAGATGTGTAGTTAAATTAAATAAAATACCCTTTCTGTGTAGGATGAGTTCCATAAAAAATTAGTCCATAAGGCTAGTATGACAGTATCTAGTAAAAGTTTGAATGCGTGCACTTAGTCTTTAAGATTTAACACCATAAACAACATGACTTCATTTAAATGAAGCTAAATTCATATTGAAAAACCAAACAGAAATGCAGAATTGAACTAATCTTATTGTGCAATGGTCTTCAAAAGAATATCTTCAATAAAATATTGAATGGAGTTATCACTGTTTTGGAATGGAAATACTTGATATTCAAAACAGAGATAAAGTGTTTTTAGAGGGCTTGAAAAACCCCTCTCATGATTCTCTATTTATATAGATAAAAACTAATACAATAGGAAAATTACATTAAATGCACAGTCCTAGACTACACCTCAAAACTAGGTACAGAGATTATCTAACACTCAACCCCCTACCTTAGGTATAATGATTACATATATTTTCTAATTTATTCTAACATAAATAAACAAGAGAAAAAACAAAACATGAATATAGAACATAGACACAAAGAATCACAGGTCCACAATGCAAAACACTCACAAAAACAAGACTTAATACGTTCAAACTACAACAGTGAAGAGCTATAAAATTACCTTGATCTTCTTGCCGGTGTTTACATTAATAATAAAATCACCCTTCCGAATTACACCCTCATATATTCTTCAGCCAAAAAAAAAAAGAACAATTAACTTGGGTATAAAGTAGGTTAACACAAATTCAAAACAGAAGATCTGCTGAGAAACAGTTTGAAATGGATTAACAGCATCCTAAGATTACAAGTACCTTAGATATGTTAACTGACCAAACCGCCCTTCCTCCACCTTGAAACAAATGAACTCAATCCAAGGTCCCCTTAAGGACTTGGTAAACACATTTGCGAGTTGGTCATTTGATCCAACAAACTCGGTACATATTTCTTTTGTCAACAACTCTTCACGAACAAAGTGACAATTAATTTCTATATGTTTAGTTCTCTCGTGAAACATGGGATTTGATGCAATGTGGAGAACAACTTGATTATCGCAATACATCTTCATAGTTTGGATATCACAGAAATTAAGCTCTTGGATGAACTGTTTCACCCATATAAGTTCCCAAGTTAGTGATGTCATTGCTCTATATTCAACTTCAACTGTCGATCGAGTCACTACATTTTGTTTCTACTTTTCCATGAAATAATGTTTCCTCCAAGGAAGACACAATATCCAGTAGTAGACTGTCTGTCAACAGGTGAACCTGTCCAATATGCATCACAGTACCCAGTGACCTGAATGTTTCCTCTATCTTCATATAACAATTCTTGCCCAGGAGCCTTTTTGAGGTACCTTAGAATGCGAATGATAGCATTCCAATGGACCACATGGAGCTTGCATGAACTGACTAACCACTCCAACTGCAAAAGATAGATCAGGCCTTGTAATGGATCAGAGAATACTTCACATTCTCCTGTTATTAATTTCTGATTTGGGTCCATAGGACTATCTACAGATCTACAGTCAATCATACCTATTTCTTGTAATATATCAAGAGCATATTTTCTCTGAGAGATTACAACTCTTTCTTTTGATTGAGCTACTTCAATGCCCAAGAAGTATTTTAGGCTTCCCAAATTCTTGGTTTGAAAATGTCTGCACAAGTACTCCTTCAGTTGAACTATTCCAACAGTATCATTTTCTGTAATGACTATATCATCAACATATACTATTAAGTGAACACATTTACCCAGAGATGTATGACATTAAAAGACTGAATGATCTGCTTCACTGCATCTTAGCCCAAATTTTTGAACAATGGAGCTAAATTTTCCAAACCAAGCACGTGGTGATTGCTTGAGGTCATATAGAAAGCGATGCAATTTGCATACCAGTCCAGACTCCTCCTTAGCAACAAACCCAAGAGGTTGCTCCATGTAAACCTTGTCCTCAAGATCACCATGTAAAAAGACATTTTTGATATCTAATTGATGAAGTGGCCAGTGACGAATGGCAGTCATTGCGAAGAACAGACAAATAGTAGTCATCTTGGCCACGAGAGAGAAAGTGTCACAATAATCAAGGCCATAAACCTGAGTGTACCCTTTTGCAACTAACCGAGCCTTGAGCCGATCAACTTCACCGTCAGGGCTGACTTTAACAGCATACACCCAGCGGCAAACAACTGCCTTTTTGCCCGATGGAAGGGGCACGAGCTCCCAAGTAGCATTATGGTCTAGATCTTGCATTTCTGCAATCATGACTTGTCGCTATCCAGGGTGATCAAGTGCTTCTTCCATATTTTTTGGAATAGCAATAGAAGATACTGAGGATAAAAGGGAATAATAGGAAGGCAACAATCTGTGATAGCTAAAAAATTATAAATAGGATATGGGTTTCGAGTGGAACGAATACCTTTTCTGAGAACAATGGGTCATCCTGAATCACCTTCACCAGGAGTCGTGGTAGGAAGCGATGTTGGAGAAAAATCTAAAGTGGGGGATTCACCCTCTTCTTGGAGAAGAGGACTAGCCATCGGGGTCCTATGATGGTTCAGGAAGACTTGGATCACGGCTGAGATCGATAAAAACATTGGAAATATTAGACTCAACCACTGGAATGGGAAGGACCTACTCTATGACATGAACATCTTGAACAGAAGGAGAAAAGTAAGGAGTCTGTTCAAAAAATGTAACATTGGCAGACATGTAGTAAGTACTTCTTGGTTTCAAGAGAGTAACACCAATACCCTTTTTGAAGGCGGGAATAACCCAAGAAGACACATTTGATAGCACGAGCAGAAAGCTTGTCTAACCCTGGAGACATGTCATGAACAAAACATACACAACCAAAAACTCGATGAGGTGTGAAAGAGAGGATTATTTGGAAATAGAATGGGGAAAGGGACCTTATTACAAAAAGAGGAAGATGGCATCCTGTTAATAAGAAAACATGCAGTTAAGATGGCATCCCCCAGTGATGGACTGGAATATGGGCACCCAGCAAAAGGGTACGTGCAGTTTCAACTAAATGTCTATTTTTTCTTTCTGCTATACCATTTTGTTGTGGTGTATGAGGACAGGTGGACTGATGCAATATTCCATGTGAACTCAAAACAGCAGAAAAGGTGGATGAGAAGTACTCTTTAGCATTGCACTTCTTAAAATTTTGATTACTTGACCGAATTGATTTTTTATTTCATTCAAAAAGGATGTAAAGATGGGTAACAATTCAAAGCAATCTTTTATAAGATAAACCCAAGTACATCAAGAATATTCATCAATGAATGTAACAAAATACCAAAAACCAAAAAATAAGATGTGACTGGGTCCCCAAATATTAGAATGGATAATAGAGAAACTGGAAGTACACTTTGAGACCTTTTAGGAAAGGTAGATCTAACATGTTTTCCTAGTTGACATGACTCACATTAAAAGGTCTGGAGACCACTTAGTTCAAGACACATTCTTTTTAATTTTGACAAATGAGGATGGCCAAGCCGATCATGTAACATTTTAGGGCTCGGAGTAGCAACACAGGACACACGTGGACGAGGGCCAAAAAGGTATAATCCTCCAGCTTCATATCCTTCTCCAATCCGTCTCCCCGAACCATGCTCCTGTATAACAAAAGATTTGTTATTGAAGTTTATTGAACAATTTAAGGTTTTGGTTAACTGGCTTAAGAAAATTAAATTGAAAAAACAATTAGGAACAAAAAGGACAGATTTTAGGCTTATGGAGGGAGACAAGGAAACTTGGTCCACTCCCTTTGAGGAAGCTTTAAAACCATTTGCAAGGGTTATGAAATGTTTTTCTTGAAAGGAAATAGTTGAGAACAAGGAGGTATTACCAGATATATAATCAGAAGTACCAGAGTCAATTACCCATGAATTTTGACCCTCCACAGATTGAGAAATGCAAGCAGTTGATGTGCTGGGAGGTTGAGAGGTCTGTGCCAAGCTATTAGACTTCAACTGTAGATACTCTTGGTATTCGTCCTCAGTGAACTTGGAGTCAATGGTTTCAGCCTTCGAGACATTGACGGTTTTGGGAGGAAAACCATGCAAGGAGTAACAGTTCTCTTGTGTGTGACACATCCTCTTATAGTAGGTGTATTGGGGACATCCTCGACCTCAACATCCTCCTCCTCTAGTGCCACGTCCTCCTCTTCCTCTTGTGACAACCATGACAGATGGTTCTACTAGAGCAAGAGCTTCCTGAGTTTCAGGCACTAGTACACGAATCAGGCGTGTGATTAGGGTATCCATGGAAGGGACTTCATGAGTGGTCAGAAGTTTATCTCTGATATGATTAAAGTCAGGATGTATTGCGCGAAGGATCATTACCATGTAATAATACTTGTCAAGCTTCTTCTTCATTTCATCCAAGGAATCGACTTCCAAGAACATCTTTAGTTCTTCCACAACTGACTGGGCGTCATTCATGAAGGACACCATATCATGATCTGTCATTTTTAGAGATGCCAGCTTATTTGCGGAATCATAAAAGCGTTGGATATCATTAGCATAAATAGTTTGAGCTTTCTTCCAAAAAAGGTGACAAGTTTTGAAGGCTCTAAGCGACATCAAAAGTCTTGGTTTCACCGATTGCCACAATAGAGCACATAGCTGAAAACCTACCTGTTTCCACTGTTCAGTTTTTTCTTCCGGTACATGGCTTCCATCTTTTTCAAGGTGGTCGTGATGTCCCTGACCGATAAACCACATTTTGACGGCAACAGACCAAGATAGATAATTTTGTCCGTTTAGCTTTTCGGAAGTAATGGAGGGGCTTCCAGAGAATGAAATTGCAGCCATTTCTGATCAAGATGAGAAAAACTAGTGAGGGGGTGCAAAAACAGCAAGGAAAGTCGAAAGCCCAAGAGTATTTTCGCAAGGGTGGCTATTGGACTTCACCGAAATGAAGTTCTGAGGGTCAGAACAGGGAGAGGAAGCTCCGGCAATCCTAACAGAGGCGGCGCGGAAACGTTCCGACACATAAAAGGCAGCATGTGAAGGCGAACAAGCTTTCGGGACCGGCAAGGTTGGCTGTCGCACGGCGAGTTTATTCAGATCCAATGGTCGCCGGCGAAAACTGGGTGACTGGAGACGGTGGTCGGCTGCGGAGATGGCGGCGACGGACGGCGGCAAAAATAGTGTCGGAGACTACAGAGATAGGCAGAGCGGGATCAACCTACTCTGATACCAACTTGATATTCAAAACAGAGAAAAAGTGTTTTTAGAGAGCCTGAAGAACCCCTCTCATGATTCTCTATTTATATAGATAAAAACTAATACAATAGGGAGATTACATTAAATACACAGTCCTAGACTACTCCTCAGAACTAGGTGCAGAGATTATCTAACACTCAATCCCCTCCCTACCTTAGGTATAATGATTACATATATTTTCTAATCTATTCTAACATAAATAAACAAGAGAAAAAACAAAACATGAATATAGAACATAGACACAAAGAATCACAGGTCCACAATGCAAAACACTCACAAAAACAAGACTTAATACGTTCAAACTACAACAGTGAAGAGCTATAAAATTACCTTGATCTTCTTGCCGGTGTTTACATTAATAATAAAATCACCCTTCCGAATTACACCCTCATATATTCTTCAGCCAAAAAAAAAAAAAGAACAATTAACTTGGGTATAAAGTAGGTTAACACAAATTCAAAACAGAAGATCTGCTGAGAAACAGTTTGAAATGGATTAACAGCATCCTAAGGTTACAAGTACCTTAGATATGTTAACTGACCAAACCGCCCTTCCTCCAACTTGAAAGCCAATGCCACAAGTGGCCCATCAGGACTTCCAGGCAACTCAACCTAAATGAGAATAGAAATTACAATAACTCTAACTAGCAAGACAAACAACAGTAACTGAACCATGCAGGCATATCACAAATCACTATGATTGATTGTTTGAAAGGAATACATACAAGTTACACAAATGACCAGAGCATGAGTATATAGTATAAAGAGAAGTTCTCCAACAATCTTTTCGGTGGATATTCATTTAGTTAGTTACACACGGCTATCACTTGACACTTGTTCAGTTAGTCGCTTTTCTGTTCAGCTACACAGTTGTCAATATGAAAACTATATCCTCTAACTCTAAGAAGAGTTAGGTGAGATTTGGCACAACCTGAATGTAAAACTTGTTTGTATCAATTTTAAACTCGCTCCAAGATCATATACAGTCAACCTTGTTACCATAACCAACTCTATCCTGAAATCAAAAACCTTATTTTATAATTTTTTTTATCAAGAGGATCTTAAACATTTCTAATTTAGTCTTCTTTTAGAAAGTATTGAGTTATATTTTCCAATTATAAAGCAATTTGAATATTATCATGATTAAATCTCGGTTATGTCAATTTTGGTTTGCATTTCTTAATGGCTACAAACAATATTACAATGGATGCATTATTAAGTTTAGTATTGATACTTTTTTACTATTTGAATGGAGTTATGTTTCATTATGTAGAACACGTTCAAAGCAATTTTTATCATTTTAATAGTACATCTATAATTCATGATTAAAAAATATGGCCTTTCTATTCAAAACTTAAAATGCAATATATAGCTACTATTAAAGTAAGACAGAACAACTTCAATGAATCAGGTACCTACCTTGTCCTCATTCTTAGTTTGGTCAAGGGCATAATTACTAACTTCAATTGGACATGGCAAATAGCTAATTACACCATCTAGAAGTGGTTGTACCCCCTGTATCAGCAACAGAAGATTAAAAATGATATAGAAGGTAATGAACAAGGAATGAGTATGATGAAATGGTGAATGTTCAAATCTAAATCGCATGCATATACAAGAGGATAGTTGAGGGGCTGAGAATGGAGAATTGAGCGCAAGGTCACTTCCTGGAAGCATAGATGATGACAATATTCATCATTGACACAATCATTATCGTGCATCAATTTCAGAAAGCATACAGGATACTAGTTATGTTATATAATAAGAGGGCAATGCAAGCAACATTGTAATTGAGTTAGCAGAGCTAAATGCAAAGCAGGAAATACTAACCAATGTAAACAAACAAATAATATCAGAGAATTTCTGGAACAAAGCCATCACAAAGAAAACAAAACAAAAAAAAAAGAGAAAAAAAAAACTAAGTAATATATAGGCGATCAGAGAATTTCAGACGATAGGAGGATAATGTGACTACACATGTAAAAAAACTCCACTACATAACCACAGCAAGGGAATGATCTATATAATAGCTAATTTAAAAACTAACACTATTATTGATTAAGGTCATAAGGTATTTAGAATTTAAGTTAGGCCTTGGTCGGAAATGTAACCAGACCCAAAAAAGCCCAGTGTGGCATGACATTTATGAATGGGTCATAGATACACACACTAAGCCATCATTGGCAGTTGGGTGCATCACTAAGTTGCAGGCAGACTGCTACAAATGGATTCAGTGTGCATTTGAAAGAGCTTAGTTACAACTTATTTGAACTTGCAACATAAGTATTAGCGTAAGTGTTATGAAAAACATATAAAAATAGCTTATGATATGTCAAAAAGTTGTTTTTAGCTTATTTCAATAATCTATTCAGATAGTTTATGGAAACAACTTACAACTTAGTTATACTATATTTCCTTTACAATTACATAAACAACATATTATACGATATGCACTTATTCAATAAGCACTTAATTAAGTTGTTTTCCCAAACAGTCCTCAATTACAAACATAACATATTTGACAGACCCAAACTACATTACACCAAAATCACAACAATAAGTCAACTCACGGAAAAAAATAACACTGCACCGACAAGACAAAGGGGAGGGAATAAAGCAGGTAATGACTACGCATCAATCGAAAGTAATTGTTTCCTTCATTTTAAACCGGAAGAAAAGACAAATTGAAAGTAATTCAATCGTTACCTTATTTTTGAAAGCACTACCCATGAATACTGGTATAAATTTCTGCGCTATGGTAGCCCTACGAACTGCTTCCTATTCATAAGAAAATAATGATTAACAATAATTTAACTTTTCAAAAATAAAATGTTGAGGGAGGATGTCAGGGATAGGAGCTACTACGTGATATTTGTAAGACCCTAAATATTTTGTAATACACCCACACACCCACCCACACACACATACACACACACACACACACACACACACACATATATATATGGGGAAAGAGAGAAAGAGAGAGATGTAGGATAAAATGAATTAAGTGACAAGTTTAAAAATTTATAATGTGTGTAACAATTAATAATTCTACAACAACTAAAAATTGAAGCATTTATAATTAATTGTAAAAATAAATAATAAATTAAAGAAAAATAATATTTTAATTTTATAATATTTTGACTTTGAGAAATGTGTTAGGGGAAAAATTGTAAGACGTAAGTGAGAATGGCTGCATGTCTCAGCTAGGCTGCAAGAATGACACAACTTGTACGCGTTCTCCCTGACTCTATTTCTACCATATAGATTTGAATGGTAAATAATTTATACACACTTAATCTATTACTTAAATATCTTATCTAAATATCTAATCGATATGATCAATTGTATGACTTCCATCTCTACATAGTTACACAACCAATGGGGTATATTTTTGGGTTTCATTTAATTCAATTTCTCTACATTTGTTGTAATAATGTCTAACAACTGAAATGCCAATATCAACATATTATAATTTTATTTAACTTCCTAGATTTAAAATTTTTTATTTCCCACATACATTGTCTTGACCAAATGACCAAAATTTGGCCGAGGAGAAATATATATATTACATATAGTTGTTAGATCTAAAATTCAGATTTAAGGACATGTATATGAGTGGTATTAGCTGTTACTGACTCAGGCAATTAATGTTAATTAGCTCTTATGATTTTCAGATGAAACCACAGAAAGCTATGTCATTGATAAATGAATCAAGGGAAAATAGGGACTGTGTGAATAGATTTTCTTTCAAAATAATGCCTTTTCTCCATCACAAGCTAGCAGATATATATGCATGTTTTTTTTATGCACAGCTAGGATGCTCAAACTATAAGTTCCTCCATATATTCAGACAATAGGCCAAGAAACTAACTGTTAGAACTTAGTAGAATGAATAGAACCATGCCACCCAACAAATCAAATACTTAACAAACATACTTGGAAAAAAAAAATGTCCTACAAACCTCAAGATCAGAAGATGATATGGTCTCATCACCAAGAAAAGCTTCCGCAAGTTTATCATCAACTTCTGACACAGTTTCTATAAGTTCTCGCCTTTTTTCTGCCACCAATGCTTCCATATCTGCAGGAATGTCTTCAGTGACAACTTTTTCACTGCAATATGAAGCAATGTGTAACTAAAAGAATAATGCCAGAGGAGCCTTCATTATAGGAACAAAATGTGTAGAAGGATTTGAAACATACCCACTTGAACCATGAAAATAGTAGGCCTTTAACTGCACAAGATCAACAAGTCCTTTAAAATCCTCTTCCAAACCTATTGGAACTTGCATTGCAGCACTATGATGTCGAAGCTTAGATCTAGCCTGAAAAACAAAAAAAATAAATAAAAAAGGTTTCAGAAAGGAAACAATTTTAATTCAAAATAAGCCAGAGAGAATTTTTAAAATGCACAGGGTTAATATAAAATAAATACTAGAGGTCAATAAATCATAAAATTAAATTAAACAGTTTATGGCTTGCCTAATGCCAAAATCAATATTAAGATAGGATAGGTTCTGCGTACAAAAACAGAATCACAGATGATTTTTAATAATGACCAAATTTTATAAAGAAACAGAGTCTGAAAATCAACTTTAACAAAACAACCACTTTCTCAAATGCCACTGGAGCAGTGAGAGGGGAATAACTAAAATTGTGTACATGGGACATAAACTATGATAGTTTTGTCTACTATGACTTCCATAAATCTCATATACACCTGATTTAACACTTTCCATGGATCTGCTCCCATGCGATCAAGTTTGTTTATAAATGCAAGTCTTGGAACATCATATCTTCTCATTTGCCGATCAACAGTAATGGACTGACTTTGCACTCCACCAACACTACAAAGAACCAGAATGGCACCATCAAGGACACGCAAAGCCCTCTCAACCTCAATGGTAAAATCAACATGACCAGGTGTATCAATAATGTTAATCTGCGAGACAAAAGACATTTTCTCAAATGGCTAGAACAATATATCCATTTACCTTTTAGGCATACTACAAGCAAGAAAAACAAGCTGTCCATCAATATGCTTTGGTTTGGCACAGTTATGTATTTTTCACTATTTTCAGTTATGCATGACCAGAGACAGAGTAACTCTTCAATCTTTTATCTTTCATAATTAATCAATAATCAGAACCGGACTAACACTGATAACAACAACGCTCAAATTTCAAACTCTACCTCAAAAACAGAGAAACATTCATAGTACACTCCCCCGTGATTCCTGTTACTTCAAAACCTCACTACCACCACCTTAAATATTTATTACAACTTGATAATTAATCATAATAATCAATATTGAGAATAAATTAGTACCAAGAGCAGCATTCAAATAGGCAAATCTTAATTCAACCTTATATTTATCTTGATTCCCATTAGTTCAAAATTCAATTCAATTTGAACTCAACTAACGTCACAAACTCTTCAACTTTCCAATTTTGTTGCAAATAAAAAAAAATACTTAAATTTTGCACATTGTCACTATAACGGTTGTTTCACTCTTTCAACCAATCAGAAATCTTAAACCATTAGCTATTGTAAAAGTCAAAACCGTTATACAATATGACAGTCTAAATATTTGTGCACTGTATGTGCATTCTAATTTAAAAAAAAAATATATATCTCTTCCATTCAATAGACACGGCACAAAAATACAACATTACTTAGGGTCTGATTGGCCTAACTTTTCCATTAATAATTTTAACTTTAGTAAAGCTAATTTTAACTTTTTTCTTCGTATTTTTCTCCTCTAGAAGTCCTTATGGAAAAGCTCATCCCCCATGTAGTCCCTATTCGTCCTATTTCTTTAAAACCTCACTACCACAACTTCAAAATTTAATCCAATTCAATTCAATTAGAACTCAACTAGCATAAAAAACTCTCCCAACTTTATTTAACTACTTCCAAGTGCGGTAGGTGACGTTTACAGCAACAAAGTCAAACCTTATAGTCCTTCCAAGTGCAGTAGGTGGCAGCAGACTGAATGGTGATTCCCTTCTCCCTCTCCAAATCCATGGAGTCCATCTTAGCGCCAACGCCGTCCCTGCCCCTCACCTCGTGGATTTCGTGGATCCGACCCGTGTAGTACAGAACCCGTTCCGTCAGCGTCGTCTTCCCGGAGTCGATGTGCGCCGAGATCCCAATGTTTCGGAGCCTCTCCATCGACTCCTTCCACCAAGGATCCTTCTCAGCCTTCGCACGAGCCGCGTTACCGGATGAGAACTGCCGCAGCTGGAAGGCGCCGCCCAGGAGGAAAGCAGCCGGTGACCGAGACGAGGAGGAGCAGAGCGCGTAGAGGAGGCGCGGTGCGGAGGACCGAGACACGCGTGCCATGGCTGGTGCAGGGTTTTGCCTAGTATATCTTTTTCTGGGTTTTGACCACGGAAATATAACTAAAACCCTAATCTCAGTGAAAGGGTTCTTCTAATTTGGAACATGGATGGATGCCACTGAGTAAAGATGTTCTCTTTTTCATACGATAATGTATATAAATAATACACTTTTTAATATTCTAATTCTAGTTTTCTTAATTTTAAATTACATTACACTAGAATACATTAAACTTCTAAATTAAATACTACAAATTTTTTTATTTTTTTACTATGGAAGGTACTCTAATATAATTCTTAATAACAAAAATCAAACAATTTTTTAAATCTAACTTGTAATCAATTATGTAATTTAATCTAAAATTATTTTCTTTTAAAAAAATTATATTATTTTTTAATCTAATATGTCTCTTGAATGTTAATTAATTTATTTAATTGTATTTGCTTTTATTTTATTTTTTTGTTCGACTGGCATTTTGATTATGTATACTTTTATTTTATTTATTTTTTTACTTTTATTAATAATGCCGTTTCTCTCTTTATTTATGTTAAAATCGTTTTAATTTTTTATATACTTTTTTTTATTTTCTATATTTTTCTCTAAGTTAACGGTGAATCTTCAATTTATAAATAAGACGACGAAAATGTTTGCTTTTTCTATATTTTTATCAATTTTTTTCAATAAAATTTTTGTTCTCATTCCTCTTTATAATAGACAAACTTTCTTATTTTAATAAAAGTGTATCTATTCATTATTTTTTTTTCAATGAAATATCCCTCAATTATTTTAAGTATACAAGGGTGAAATTTTGGTTGCAAAGTAATTAATTAAATATATGAAGTTGTTTTAAGATTTATGTTATAAAAAATATATTAATATTCATTATTTAATTAGAGTTTAGATTTACAAGTGTAAATGGTAAAATTTTATATCATTAAAACAAAACTTTATTAGTTAGAGCCATTAGTCCTATGTAAATGGTTGTATATCATTAGTCTCCAAATCTACGTGATTTTTTTTATTTATTTTATTCTTCATATAAATTAGATAAGGTATTCGTTAGTAAATTAAATTGACAAATTTCCCTTATTGTATCTATATTTTACCACAAATTAAGTTAGAGAATAAATTTTTATTCTTCTTTATCCTTCTCAATTTTAACATTGGATTAAAAATATTTACCATTTTTTTTAATTCAAAAGTTTATTTGAGAAGTCATAAACCCATTCAAAAATTTTGAATCCTTAAGATAGTAAAATAGGTCAGATGTAACCAATACACTTGCAAGTTTTCCTATAAAGTGGATTAATGCTTTTATTTTATTTGTTTGTTTTGTTTTACTGGGCTAATTATGGTAGGATTAGGGATATGGTCTATGTAACATTTTTCGTTGTGAAGATGTTTGGGTTGTGTGGAAGAGGTTGATTTATTACTTTTTTATTTTTAATTATTTATTGATTAAATGATGTTTATTTTATAGATATTTAATTATTCATAAAGAAAAAGTTATAGAAGATATGATAATGCAATGAATTTTTTATTTTTAAATAATTTTTATAATTTATAAATTGTTTTAACTTTGAATAATGTAAATTAAGTAACATTATATATATATATATATATATATATATATATATATATATTTAATGTTTCTTTAAGTATTTTGTATGTTATTATTAAATATATTATGAATTTATTTAGTATAGTATATATAAAAAATATATATTTATTATTATGTAGGGATATATAAATAAAAAAATTAATTTTAAAAATAATAATTTTTTATATTGATTATAAGAATAATCGATATAAAATGTGTACTTTCTATGAGTGATATCACAACTATTATAGAAAGTGACATTTTCTATGATGAATGTTACCTTAATCATCATAGAAAATAGACTTTTTCTGTCAGTTCAATAAAAAACTGTCATGGAAATTATCACTTTCTATGATGGTTGTCGAATAAACTAATAAAGGAAGTGTCTATACTAGATTCATCTCTCACATAAACTTTTTATGATAGTTAGATGTGTAATTGATGTAGAAAGTAATTTTTTTATGTCATTTAAAAAATGAAGACTTTCTATGTCTCTTGCATCTATGTCAATTCGGGAATTAATATAAAATGTAAAAATAACCAACATAAAAAGGTTTTTGTCGAGTACTAACAACATAAGGAATGATTGAACTTAGTTTCTTCTAATAGTTTAATATAGTAATTGATGAAAATATGGAGACAACATCATGATTGGATGAATTCCTTAGGAAGAAGTAGACACTTGAATGAGATGAGACAATATAGAAGATATTAGGGACACATAATAACTATCGTAACATATTTTATCAATTGTGTGTTTGAAATAGACAAGAAAACTTTTTATTTCCTCCTGATCATGACAACTTACATACATTGCAATAAATTTTTCATTGAAAGGAGTAAGGAGGTGGTTGTCAAGATTGTCGCTGGACATGTGTACTCTGAATTGATAGTCAAGGCTGTGCACGTTTGATTTTGACCGAACGAGCACAAGATTTATGTTGAAGGAAATGATAAATTTGATAAAGATAAGACTCATAGAAAGATAAGACTAGACAAATTATGATGTGACTAGAGTAAATTTTAAAAGTTGATTTACGTGTTCAGATATATTTGTTGCATGTAAATATACGTAACATGATTTTATCAGCTACATCAATTTTGTATTAAAACTTATCACAAATAGTTAAGGCATACGACAAATTGTTCAAAATACTAAGGTAGAAAAATTATTGACCAACTTGCCTAACTAATTTTATGTCCAAATCTAAAAATGAAAAGTTGAAAGAATTGGTCAAGATCAAATTGCATATAAACATAAATGCACACAGGAAAAGTAAAGTCAAGTTACATACAAACATAAACGTAACACAGTTCAAGTTCTCGTAATAATGTTTTTCAATATTAAATATTTAGTTCATAAACCATCGATTATCAAACTTAGGTACTAATCCTTACAATGATAAAAATATGTAGCATTTGCTACTGACATTTCGTTGTTCATAATTTAGTAAATGTATGATGTAAAAAGAAAATCAAATATTGAGACACAAAATGAACAACTCATCACACTACTTTGAAAGACATGGCACATGGGGATTACACAAAGAGCAGACCCCTTTTACATTTTTGCATGATGCATAAGTTTTCTTCCCAGAATTGGTAGTTATGTTAATCCCCTTCAATACAATGTTGGTGCAACCTATGTTTTTGTCGCAATGTAGTTTGATTGCATGCGCTGAACTTGAGGTTCCCCTCACATTGTGATAGCTCACATCACTCACTCTCACGGCATCTCCACTATCATATGGGTTGTATTGTTGGTCAATAATTACAGGGTTTGTAGCTTCCACAAGTATAATATCCTTAAAGGTAATCTTCCTTGCATATCCTCGACCTCCCTGATTTAAGGAACATAAAACATGAAATTTTGTTTAATCTCATTTATAATTTGCTTAATTTAGTGCAACATACTGTTATCCTTACTATCCATGTCTTGATTCTAGCTCCATTTGTTGTTCTATTGAAGGTGCAATTTCGTACATGTATCTCTTCCACTGTTTGATGAGCTCCATTTTTTCCTAAGCTTCCAATACTACATATTCACCAAGCATACAAAATAGTTTCATTTCTATTCACCTAATAACTTGAATTCATGTGAAACTAGAAAATTTACTTCGACTTACCTGATACCATGGCCAGGTCCACAAAAAACACCAATTATGCTGATGAAGGTGGATCCATGGTTAATGGCAATGCAGTCATCACCTTTTATTAAACAATATAAATTCTCATTAGCCAAATTCATTATTAATTCTATGATAAACTATGTCATGCTTAAAAAATCAAGAAAATAAATTCAAACATGACAGTTACCAGTTTCCATCTTAGAATTCTTGATGAGAATGTTGGATGAATAGGAGATATCAATCCCGTCAGTGTTTGGACTTTGATCTGGTGCGATGAAATGAAGTTTGGAGATGAGCGATCCATTGCATCTATTTATGCTTACATGATTTTTGGGACTGTTGATGTGAGTCAATCCGCTAAGGAATAGATTGTTGCATTCACGGAAATGAAGAGCCTGCATGCAAACATATATGATATCAATTAAAACTCTGAATGAAAACATTCATTTAGTGTGTTTTTTCCAACTTACGTACCGTTGGTCTGTAAATTTCAGTATTGAAATAGGCATTCCACCATGGAGCACCTTGGCCATTGATTTGTCCCCCTCCACGAATAACAAGACCATTTATGCTCCTGAAACGGATCCATGCTTTCCTACTACTTTTTGCCAATTTCCAATCCTTGATGTTGTTTGGGGCAGTAATGGTTCCCTTCAGCTACCAACCCAATACAAGTAACACATATATTCATTGTTTCAAGAATAAGGTATAGCAATTTCAAAATCACCATCTCATTCTCCAATATTTCTTGGATACTATACGACCAATTTTGAATAATATATTAATAATAGTAATGTTCATAAATAAGAACTTTTACAGAATGACCTTATTACAGGTCAGTTTGAACTGGTGTTGTTTTAAAAATTTGAGAACAAAAATAATATCTTCCATAATGAGAGTACTTTTAGAATCTATTATTGAGTAGACGTGTTTTAGGTAAGAATATGGTCAACATATTTTCACCCTCATCAAGTTGCTTGCCTTATTTTGATCTTATACCTTAAAAAAAATGTTTTTAACTTTTATTGTTTTCAAATATTAATTTAAGTTTCAAATTTACTTTGATTTTAATAACAAGCATATTTTTGTTTTCTCAACCTTTTCAAGCTATTATTATTATTTTATCTCTTCTGTATACGTTCTTAACTTCAATTTCTCATTTTAAATTTTATTTTTTAATATGTTAATAATTAAAAATATATATATATTAACATTATTTATGGTAAAAATTATAATATAATTTATATGATAAAATATTTGTTTATTGGAAATTTGAATAATTATAATATAGTTTTTAATTGAAAAATATTTTTTACATAATTTTACTTATACAAAATGGACACTTATTTTATATATAAAATGGATTAAAATTGCAGTTTTAAAATTATAATAAACAAACAATTAATAGTTTGAAAATTCTTCTTATCCTTTTAATATTTGATTTTAAATTAAAAATACTTCATGTTTTTGTAAAAAAAAAAAGAAAGAAAGAATATAAAACATGAAATATATTAAAAATACCATTTACCTTAATGTGAAGTGTTGGTGGCTTGCAGGGACCACTGAACAAGAGAGGCTGTAACATGAAAGTTTTGTCTCTGGGTATGAGAAGTGTTGGGGTGCCATAACTTGCATTACATGCTTCTTTCCATGCTTTTAGAAAAGCCTTTACAATTTAACAAATGGAATAATGTAAAATCATATTTAATAAGGTAAAAAAACATAAGGTCATTTTCCAAGTATTCAAAAGTTAAGAAATCATATAAAAAAATAAAATCAACTTGGAATGTTTTGTAAAAGGCTTTTGGCTCTAACTAATTAAGTAAACGGTAATTCCAATTTGCTTTACATTAAATTAGTCGAATATATTTTAACGATTGTTGTTTAATTGAAAATAAATATAATACTAATCATAACTAACACAAGTGAGGGTCAAAAGCCAGGTAATTACAAATTCCATTGAAGATGGTTGTCTTAGAATACCAAGCGAAAAGACAATTTCTATTCATTAAAAATAATTATCTTCAAAATGTCCTTAAACATCATTAAAGCTAGAAATTAAAACATACAAGAAAAATTAAACATAAAACATAATGTTGTATCTGTTAAAACAATAAGAGAAATTACACAACAGTGGCGGATCTTCTTAGGAACTAAAAAGGACCGTAACTCTAAAGTATATATCTACATTTTTATTCTTTTACATTTTCATCTTCTTTTTTTCTTTTATATTTATTTATTATTTATTAATAATATATTATTTGACCCCAAGATCAATAGTCAATATCCTGATGCGAAAGTACATATTCAAAGAATTATAAAAAAGGAGGACACATTAAAAAAAATTATGGTTTTACTCCTCAAATTTGGCATTAATTTGAATTTGGTCTTGTAAATAAAAAAGTATTTTATTAGGGATAAAAAAGAATTTGGTCTCTTAATTTTTAAGTATTAAATTTAAGAGGTTAAAAAAATGGAAAATAATGTAACGACGATTTTTTCAAAAATTAGTTTAGGGATAAAATCTTTCCAGAATTAACATTATCATATGGTGATGATTTAATTAGATCTTTAAAAACTAAGTTGGTGAGTAAATTTTTTGAAAGGAGAAATGTGAAATCTCATGCAATTTCTGGAAGAAAAGAAAAGTGAGAAACATACTTGGGAATCATCAGCTTCACCATTGCCCATGGCACCATAGTCAATGACATTGAATCTTGGACCTGCATCAGGTTCCATTCTACCCCACACACAAGGTGAAGAAACAAAAAACATTCCTAGGACTAGAAATAAGAGTTTCATCTTCCAAATTCAAACTAATCTTCTTCTTTTTCTCCTTCTGAAAACACCCTCTATAATCAATACATAGACTGTAGAATCAATATACCACCAATGGTGGGAAATGGTGAAAAAAGAAGAAAGAAAACATATAATGGCAATGGACCATGCATTATATGTGTAGCCACGGATCAAAGATATAAATATGTGGAGGTAAATATCAAATAAATAAATCGTAAGGTCACAAGTTTTATATAAAATATTACTTTTTTTCAATAATGAATTTTTTTTATTAGAAGATACGTACTAAACATTTTCTAAATGGTCTAAAATTACAAATGAACCCTAAACTCTAATTTCTAAAATCATCCATCTCATATGTCACTCTAATTCTTTTATGATTTTATGATAAAATTTGGACTATTTTTTAATCATTTTATTTTACGAAAATTTTAAGCTCTTTTGAGCTTAGTTGTTGGATTGAAACCAATATCCAATAGTCCAACGAAGAAGCTAAAAGTAAAAACTGTATGTACCTATTCATATTTTTATTTATTATATTTATCCTTTACAACATTCCCTTCTCCCTTTCTATTCAAAAGGCTTTATATACCTTAAAAGGTAATTTCTTTTTGCACTCCTGTAATTACTTCCTGTACCTTCCGGTTGAATGGGCCCACAAGCCCACTCAATAATGGTCCATGCATCTTATCTCATATCCACTCATAGTGGAAGATTTTAAGGAAGAAGAAGCAGAGTAACGATTGAATCATCCATGGGAGGAGGAACCATCATGCATACCAACCAATCTGTGCCTTCTCAGTGCAAGAGCGTTCTCAACAACTTGTATTCTTCTTCATCTTCATCTTCTGCAACCGTTGTTCCCAATCTTAAGCCTCCACTTTCAACTACAAACACCTTATCTTGCAGCATCTGTCACTGTAATAATCAACTTTGCACGGAACAACCAGTTCCATCTCAACGGGAAGTTGAAGATGCAGTATCAGCCCTTCAAGAGTGAGTTCTAGTTTACTTCCTAATTTCTTCTGACATCTTATGTTGTTAATTACTTGATATCCTTTAAAGATAATTCAATGAAATTGTAAAGGTAAATTATTTTTTTACTCAATTTTACAGTTACAGTAAGGAATATATTTTTTAGATTAAATTATCTTTTTAAATGTGTAAACCAACATAATTTAGCTTGTGTTAAAGGAAATTTCTTATTTGATGTCTGGTGCCACAATTATGTTTTGCCGTTAGGATAATTTTGTTATTGAGATTTAATGGTTAAGTAATAATTTGACACTAAAACTCTTGCACCTGCTCAAGTGAGATACACCCCTTGAAAATGAAGTTAAGTTTAGAGACTAGTTTATTGTTAAATTGTTCCATTTTTTACACTTTGTAGAACTAAACTAGATTTCTTATTCTTTTAATGAATATATTGTCACCGTCGTTTACCCATATTTCTTAATCCCAAACCCATGTTTTCTTATCCCAAAGCTGCATCATTTCTTGTTACTCATAGTTCGACTCTGTCTATTTTACTACTTTACTGCACACTAGTTGTTTTAGGATCAAGTTAATTGTTTACATTTTACAATTGTTGGGTACGTAAGAATTTTTTGCAAGCTATGACAACTTGCTTGAACAATCCTTTTCAAAATTGTGTCAGATTTATACAGGCATTTCAGCATATCTCAGGACCATATGATTCGATGACAGTTATATCTCGGGGATATAAAAGACTATATGATGCTTTTCAGTTGCTACAATCTGATCCTGTTGTGAAGGTTCACTCTTGACTTAGTGTTTAAAAACACTGCAGAAGTATTTTCCATTTCTCACATTAAATCATAGCAATCCATGATTAGGGGTAAAAACTGAAATTATGAAAAACTCTCTTTTTATAGTGATGTATGTTGTTTTGGATGACATATGCTTTGTTTTGTATTTTGGAAGCAAATAATTTACCATGTGTCTGAATTTCGTCTGTTATGCTATGGTTACTAAACTCTGTTAGGGGATTCTTGTTATTAAAATTGTTATCCCTAATTTAATTCTATATCTGTGGAACTTTCTAGATGATCATTCCTGCTATTATTATTTAAAATCTTCTAGGAATTTTGTTGTTGTTATTGTTTAGTTCTCTACAATTTGAATGTGTTTGTTACTATAACCTTGTAGAGCTTAGTAGTATCATTATCATCTGATAAAGCTCTTTGGGATGCTTTCATGAGCAATGTGCTGCATCAAAAGCTGCTACAGTTGCCTGATTCAGGTTTGTTTGTGTGTATTTTGTGAAAAGTGAAAGTACAAAATTAAATGAACACCCCCCTTAAACAAAATAAAGAGAAGAAAAGAGGTAGAGGTATAACTAGTAATGGGTGCTTCATATACCATTGATCTAGTGTTATGAAAGAAGGAAAGAAACCTACAACAAGAACTAGACCCTTTTACCAAAATCAACAAAATGAGGTGTTGAGCAGCCCTTGTTTATTATTCACACCATTATGTTCAATCCAACTTAAACCCCTCTTCTCTCTTTCCCCCTTTACATTTCTCTCTTTACTCCCAAAGTGTATAACGTCAAGGGATGTTAGATAGTATTTTCTGATACATTCTATTCAACTTCTTGACTCATTTCACTCTGTATTATGTGATCAGTTGAGTGTAGAAGGCCTGAGATTTCTGAACTGAATGAATTCGGCATGCATATACTCAGTTGGACATTGGATATCATAAAGAGAAAGATATTGGAACTGATAGAAAGTTTCCAGTTACTTGTGAATGATTTATTTCAATCCCCTAAGATGGAAAATGCTACATCAGATGCAACAGAGATGGATGAAAAAGTTAGGTCATCATTCCTTCTCTCCATAGTAATCCTCTTGATTGTAATTGTGGCTCGATCTCAAAGGTTTTAGTTTATGCAGTATGGATATGGAAAGACTAGACTATCACTTGTAGATTTATTATACATGATTCATGTGCAAACTTTTAGAAGGTTATGTTACCCCTTTCATCAGTATAAAATTATATTTAAAATTTTTATATCAGCTCCTACTTCTATCTGATTTCACAGTACATATGTTTAGCAACTAGTGTGTTACCCGAATGACACACGGGTAAATAATACATTTATCAGATTTTAAGTGAAGCCTTATCAATCTATTATAAAAAAAGGGTTTGTTTTTGTTAAATACAAAGATTAAAAGCATAAAATTTAAATAGGTACTTAAAATAATCATAAACTGAAGGCTTATTCAATCTATCTATCATACATTAAACAAACTTTAATTTTGTTAAATGTACATATTAACAATAAATCAAATTTAAACAGCATCTTATATATATATATATATATATATATATATATATATATATATATATATATATATATATATATATATATATATATATATATATATATATATATATATATATATATATATATATATATATAATTTTCAGGATGTGAAACACAAAAACACAATCAAGTTATTTATAACTAATTTTCATGTACATTTAATATTATGGTTTAAGTGGTCATATTTTTAATCCTTATATGATGCATATAATTATTAAATATGTTATTTAAGTATTTGAATACAATGTGGTTAAAACTATCAATAAAAATGAACATATATTTTTATGTTAACCTTTTATAATATCTTAAAATTTTTGTACTTATGTTTTAAAATAAAAATAATATAATTCAAAAAATATCATACCATTACTATGTTGGTTTATATATCTTATAATGTTAGGAAAAAAGAGATGTAAAATATTTATACCTTTACATTATCACCTTTTTTTTTTTATTTTGTTAATGTCAAATATATTTATTCTTAACTTTAACTAACAGAAACACAAATTAATTTAATACATTGATAAATACCAAAAAAGCTCATCCATAAAAAGGAATGCAGAGAGAATAGAATCACTTAACTATCTTAAAGAATGCAGAGAAGCATTACCCTCTCACCCAAATCCCCAACTAGATAAAATAGATTTACACACAAACTAGAACATGACATGGTGATTTTGGACTGTGCAGAAAAAATTCTCCTAAAATTTTTAGAAAAAAAAAACTAAATTCCTCTATAAATTTAAATTATTTTATGTATGAATTAAAAATTTAGAAAAGTTATAGTTTTTACGACTTAGTTTATATGTAAGATAATTTTAATTTATCAAAACAAATTAATTGTGTTGTGTCCCTAGTCTTATATTTTTTAAGGTTATGTTTGGGTTGATATGTAGAGGATGAAATGAAAGGAATCAATTTTAATTTGTAGAATAAAAAATAACATAAAATAGCAGATCAATTGTGATATTTACAAATCGTAATATATTTGATGGAACAACACTGTCAAATCATTATAAAATTCTTATGTTACAAATTTCATCCTTACATAAATCATAAATTACTCTGTTTTCTTCCCACTATGAGTAGCACTTCAATCAAAGAATATATATATATATATATATATATATATATATATATATATATATATATATATATATATATATATATAAAATGTTTCTTGAAAAACTATTAAGATTATAGAAATGCGATTTTTTCTCGATTTTATTATAAAATATCTCTTAGTGATATTTTAATATTAGTTCAATTCATTCTCTATCATCAATAAAAAAAAATCTTAATATAATATTAAATTGTTAGGTGACTTATTTTTTAATATTGATCAATTTAAACTGAGTTACCGTTGAACTAACATCAAATTGATAATATTGAATCGAATAAATTATTCAAATTCGTTATACTAGAAGTTTTCAGATCAACTAATTGGTCTATAAATATAATTTGGCAATTTTTTTTAAAATGAACTGATAAGCTTAAAATTTATACAAAATTAAAATTAAAAAATAAACATAAGATAATTTTTAAAAATTAACTTATACATAATATAATTAGAAAAATACTTAAGTAACTTCTTTAAACCTATCTTAAGTTGAGTGTAATATACAGCATAATATTTAAAAATAAATTTACCAGACTATTGATGTATATTCTAATATAATGTATTGTGCTTATTTACACTTTTTTTAAATCACCAAATTACCAGTTGTCATAAAAATTGAAATCTAAACTTTTTATACGTTTGATATTTTTAATTGACTAAAAAAGTTTGTTGAACTTATTCTCGTATATTTAAACTCATCAAAACATTTGACCCACTTTTTTCTTATTCTTTTCACCCAAACACTTTTAATTGGGATTTAAAAATTGTTCAGTTTTTTTTTTCACTTGAACTGTTAGTTGGCATTTTTCTAGGACTTAATGTGAAGAGTTGCTTCAATACCCCATCCAACCCAACTGCTTTATTTCCATCTCTCCAATTTCATAGCAGTACCTAAAAGAAATCACTACAAATATAAAGCATTTTCATAGTTGAAGGTTGCTGCTTTAAAATTAACATTTCATTCGTTACCATTAAGGCTTCTCAATATTTCATAATGATAGCCTTTTCAATTTAAATAAGTATAGAAGTAGTATTGGGAATTCAAAAGAAAAATTGGCGATAATAATTCTGAAACAGTTCATCGCATTCTTTGGGGAGAAATGTAATACAAAAATAGTCACTTCATACAAAAAAAAAATCTTCTGGGTGTGGCATTTTGAAAATGTCGATATACTGTACATTTTGAAACATCAAGACATCCAGATTCCTGGACCCGTCAGTTCACGATCTGAAGCAGAACCTTGGTTAGCTAGCTTCTGAATACGGGAAGAAAATTCCTCAGCCTGAAGTGAAGTGGATTGATCAAAGTCAGAATTTGAAAAAGAAATGCAAAAAACAAAATGAATGATGTATGCACTATGCAGACATCTTCAAATCCCTCCCATCTCATGGGAAAAACCTACAGAAAGGGACACAACACAAATTTTCAGAGAACCCCAATAACTTTGAAACATCCCTTTTTCAATTCTCTCAAAAGAGGGAAAAATTCAACAAACCTACGAGACTAGAAAACTAATTACGGATGGAAATGTAAGGATCAGCAGCATTCTGAAAAAACTTCAATGTTCCTTGCTAATTGATGGTTTCCATATTTCTAACAACTAGCATTACAGAACAGGTTCAGACAAAGCAAAAGATAGAGAGTAAAAAATACACCTAGACCTTGAAGAATATGGGTAGACTAGTTAGAAAGTAAAAATAGAGAAAAATAAAACTAGACTAGATAAGAAAGTAAAAGAATTTATAGCTTAGAAGCAAGTTAATCTTTTCAGTATACCAAATAAAATAGCACAATGAAAAATACAAACCTTTTCATCAATCCACATCAGAGAGGTTAGTTGATTATTTAGAATTCGAACAACTGCGTCTAATGGAGTCATTCCATCAAGGCTATCAAGTTCTCCACCCTGAAGAAAACATCATTGTAAGCAAAATTTCTTGCTCTAATAATAGAATGAAATGGCAACTAACAACAGTACCTGGTTTGAATTAAGGGATTGGATAACCGATTTGATTTGTTCAGTCATCTGCTCAAGGTCCCTTTCAATCAATTCAGATTGCTCATACCTACAAATGAAGGTATTAGAAAGAAAAAATGATAGAAAGCCTCAGCAGTTATGTTAAAGTGGAAAGGAGTTGAAATACCCTACTAAATCAGATGATCTTCATGAACGTGAAAAGGGGAAAACTTAATTCATATGTAATTTTTTATTTACTATGGAGTTCAGGTGATGCAAATCTCTGTCCATTCCAAACCACCAACCATACTGAACATGTGCAATAAAATTACAGATGATCTAATAAGAACTTCAATATTCAATCCACTGTTTCGGGTGATGCAAAATCATTTCACTAGAGAAACCAGATTGAAATGGTGATTTGGATTCAATATTGCAAAGACAGGGTTGAAAACTTCAAGTTTAGAATCTATAAAATCAAACCACTGAATCCATCCAGATAATAATCAGTCAACATATTATGATGATTCAGAACTCACATTGCATCTCTTGTAGATGCAGCTTCATCGTCAAGAAGCAAACCACGTTCATCCTTGTAAATACGTTCAGCTTCTTCCTCCATACTTTGTAAAGCCTTATCAACCTAATACAGGGATGACATAAAAAGGTATTATCACAATACAAAAACATGTCAAAACGTTTTGTGAACTATTGAATGCATATATATATATATATATATATATAGAGAGAGAGAGAGAGAGAGTGAGAGAGAGAGAGAGAGATCCTCTTATTTCAAGAATAAGTATAAAGAAGTCACTCTTCATCCACACTATTTATTTTCTTGTAATCTAATGGTTAAGATGAGTTACTATGTTAGATCATTATATTACAAAGAAATGAATAATGAGAACAAGGAGTAACTTTCTTTTACCTACTCTTGGAGTAAGTGAACTTATGTGTATATATGTATATACATGAGACGAGATTGAGATTTTACTGTTTTTATGCTGTATGTGGTAGTTTACATATGCACACGTTCTCAAATATATTATACATAACATTTTATGTTTCTTTCTTCCTAGTCTACAACTTTGACAATCTTTAACAGTTTTAAGGTCCTACATTTTAGTGCTTATTATACTGGGTGAATGCCAATGTTAAGGAATATGCTGGATGTGTTTCATTTAAACTGAATTTAGGGTAAAATCATCTTTTTTCAAAAAGAACTCAATAAGATTCTGATTGATAGTTGTTTTGAACACCAATAAGCCAAGTACAAGCATGATGTAAGGTTGCAATAGAAGCAACATTCTAACAGTAATTGTTGAAGTATTTATTAGATTAAGTGTATCTTGTTGGACATTTATGAGATTAGTTGTAGACCTAGTTCCTAGAATGCATCTGTTTATCTTCTCTAGGATTAATCATGTCTCTCTATTAATTGTATCTCTGAATCTGTATTTTTATCTCTTATAAATAAGAGAACACAAGAAGATGATTTCAGACTCTCAAAATCAGTTCTTTATTTTCTTTTTTCTACTTCAAGTTGGTATCAGAACGGGTTCATCCCGCTCTGCCTGTCTCTGTTTTTTTTTGGCATTAATCGCCGTTCACCGCCGTCCGCCACCAGTGATGTCTTCTCCAGCACCTTTTTCCTCTCTGACACTTGGGTTTGACTCGCCTTGAGGAGCACGACCCAACCCCAGTGTTCGCTTCCTCTATCTCTGCCTCACGCGCCACCCTCGTCTGCGGCTTCCTCCGCGCATGGGCCTCACCCGCCGCTCTCTCGGTGGCTGTTTTGCTCCAGGCCACCTCTATCCGGCTCGCCTCGTCACCCTGGTGCCAGATCTGCACTTTGTTTTGTGTTCTCGGTCACAAAACGTGGTGGGTCTGCGTTTTTCTCTCTGCCTCTCTCGATTCTCTCTCTGACAGCACGCTGGTCCTTTCTTGTTTCCTGGAAAAATGTCAGGACCTGTGTCTGTATCTTTTTCTGGGACTCCGACTATAACCACAGAAAAATTAAATGGAAAAAATTATTTGTCTTGGGCTTCCTCTGTTGAGCTCTGGTTTCTAGGTCAAGGAGTTCATGATCATCTAGAAGAAGATGGAAGTACTATACCAGTAGATCAGGCTACTCAATGGAAGAAACTGGATTATCAACTTTGTGCACTATTATGGCAATCTGTTGAACCACATATTTTGAGCACTCTTCGAGCCTTCAAGACATGTAATTCTTTTTGGAAAAAGACTCAAAATATCTTTGCTAACGATATTCAACGACTTTATGATTCTGCTAATAGACTAGCCTCCCTTAAACAAGAGGATAATTCCATGATGTCCTTTGTTGCTGAAGCTCAGTCAACTGTTCAAGAATTAAAAATGTTCCTGGAGGCAGAATAATTAGAAGAAAGGAAGGCGAAGCTGGATAAATTCTATATGATAATGATTCTTAGGACTATGAATCCAGAGTTTAATCATGTTAGAGACTAGATTCTAACTGGAGAAGAAGTTCCTTCTACGGAGAGTTTAATCACAAGGCTACTTCATGTTCCTTCTATCAAAAGCAAAAACAGTCAAGAACTTGCTGATTCTTCCGCCATGATTTCTGCTCGTGGAAGAGGTAATCACAGCTCTAGAGGACGTGGTGGGAAAGGACGTCCTCAGTGCTCTCTGTTAAGGTTCCAACATAAAACCAATTGGCAATATGTGGAGTAGCCTAACATGTATTTAAACCATACCAAATGATATGAGGTAGGCGATGTGGGACTTTCAACACACCCCCTCCAACGAAGCTCGCGGACCAGTGCAAAGGGTACTTTTGACCCAACTAAAGGGCAACTTTTGGCCCATGACAATAACCTGGAAAGATGTTAGGCTTTGGCTCGATACCATGTTAAGGTTCCAACATAAAACCAATTGGCAATATGTGGAGTAGCCTAACATGTATTTAAACCATACCAAATGATATGAGGTAGGCGATGTGGGACTTTCAACACACACCCTCCAACGAAGCCCGCCGGACCAGGCAAAGGGTACTTTTGACCCAACTAAAGGGCAACTTTTGGCCCATGACAATAACCGGAAAGATGTTAGACTTTGGCTCTGATACCATGTTAAGGTTCCAACATAAAACCAATTGGCAATATGTGGAGTAGCCTAACATGTATTTAAACCATACCAAATGATATGAGGTAGGCGATGTGGGACTTTCAACACTCTCATTGCAAAAGAATGAGACATACTAAGGAAAATTGCTTTGCTCTACACGGCTTTCCTGATAAGGCAGCTAATACCTCAAAATCTAAAGTTGATGAGCCTAAGTTCTCTCATGAAGAGTATCAAGAATATTTAAGGATGAAATCAACCAATTTGGCTCAAGCATCTACAACACCAAATTCGTCAACCGCTTGCATTTCGCAATATGTGGAAAGTCAAAATCCATGGATTATTGACTCAGGTGCTTCTGACCACATGTCTGGTAATACCTCTTTATTTTCCTCTCTTTCATTTCCTAAAACATCTCATCTCATATCTTTAGCTAATGGATCTAAAGTAGCCTCTAAAGGAATTGGTCAAGTATCCATCTTTTCTTCTTTAAACCTTCAAAATGTTCTTTGTGTTCCTTCTTTTTCATTCAGTCTTGTTTCTGTAAGCCAATTAACCAAATCATTGAATTGCTCAATAACCTTTAATGTCAATTGTTTTGTTATCCAAGAACGTGGTACGGGTCGACTGATTGGAGAAGGACGTGAATCTGGAGGCTTATACTACCTTAGGACTAAGTCATCTGTATCTTGTGTTGCGTCCTTATCCCCAAAACTGTTACATGAGCAATTAGGGCATCCTCATTTAGCAAAATTGAAAAAAATGGTTCTTGAACTTCAGAACCTTCAAACTCTTGAATGTGAATCCTGTTAACTAGGGAAACATACCGGGTCATGCTTTCCAAATCATTCTGAATCTAGATGTGATTCTGCTTTAGTATTGTTCATTCAGATATATGGGGACCTAGTCGTGTTTCATCTTTTGGTTTTAGATATTTTGTTACTTTTATTGATGGGTTTTCTAGATGTACTTGGGTTTATCTTATGAAAGATCTTTAAGTCTTTCCTTAATGAAATCAAAACTCAATTTGGAAAAGTAATCAAAGTTTTACGAAGTAATAATGCCAAAGAGTACTTTTCTAATGATTTTTCTAATGTCCTAAATTCTCAAGGAATTTTACACTAGTCCACGTGTCCTCACACACCACAGCAAAATGGTATAGCAGAACGAAAAAATAGACATTTGGTTGAAACTGCTCGTACCTTATTGCTGGGTGCCAATATGCCTATTCATCATTGGGGAGATACTATTCTAACTGCATGCTTTCTCATTAATAGAATGTCATCTTCTTCTCTTGATAATAAAGTTCCACACTCTATTCTATTTCCAAAGGAACCAATTTTTCATGTTTCTCCTAGG
Organism: Sphenostylis stenocarpa; assembly: GCA_963425845.1. Classification (NCBI taxonomy): domain Eukaryota; kingdom Viridiplantae; phylum Streptophyta; class Magnoliopsida; order Fabales; family Fabaceae; genus Sphenostylis; species Sphenostylis stenocarpa. The sequence continues at coordinate 825,236 of OY731398.1, read as the reverse complement.
GTATTTGGATGTATATGTTTTGTTCATGACATGTCTCCTGGCTTAGATAAACTCTTACCTAGAGCTATCAAATGTGTCTTCTTGGGGTATTCTCGTTTTCAAAAAGGATATCGGTGTTATTCTCCTGAAACCAAGAGGTACTACATGTCTGCTAATGTCACCTTTTTTGAATCATCATCCTTCTTCCCTTATTCTATGCAGGATATTGATTCTGTCCAAAATGTGTTTCATGATCCCTTAGTTGAATCAGTTGTACCTCCTATTCCTGACACCTCAAATCCCAACCAAAATACTCTAGAATCAGCATCACAGCCTATCATCACCTATCAACGCAGGAACCAGGTGAACAATCTCATTCCCCAAGATGAGCCATCCATAACAGGTCCTTCACCATCATCCTCTAATACCACGGCTCCTGATAACGATGACTCCAGTTGGCCCATTGTCATTCACAAAGGTACTCATTCTACTCGTAATCCTCATCCCATTTACAATTTTCTTAGTTATCATAGATTGTCTCCTTCCTATTGTTCTTTTATTTCCTCTGTCTCCTCTATTACAATTCCCAAAAATGTGGTCGAAGCGCTTGATCATCCTGGATGGCGACAAGCCATGATTTCTGAAATGCAGGCTCTTGATCACAGCAAAACATGGGAGCTTGTTCCTCTCCCTTCGGAAAAGAAAACAGTTGGTTGTCGTTGGATCTATGCTATTAAAGTTGGGCCCAATGGTCAGGTTGATCGTCTTAAAGCAAGGTTAGTGGCTAAAGGGTATTCTCAAATATATGGACTTGATTATTGTGATACTTTTTCTCCAGTAGCCAAAATGACCACTGTCCGCCTGTTCCTTGCCATGGCCGCCATTCGTCATTGGCCTCTTCATCAATTGGATATTAAAAATGCTTTTTTGCACGGTGACTTAGAAGAAGTTTACATGGAGCAACCTCCTGGATTTGTTGCTCAGGGGGAGTCTGGTTTGGTTTGTACATTACGTCGATCCCTCTATGGCCTAAAACAATCTCCACGTGCTTGGTTTGGAAAATTCAACTCTATTGTTCAAGCTTTGGGATTAAAACGCAGCGAAGCAGATCATTCAGTGTTTTATTGTCACACTACCCCTGGCAAACATGTTTATTTAATTGTGTACGTTGATGATATTGTCATCACAGGGAATGATGCTACTAAAATATCTCAGCTAAAAGAGCACTTGTGTAGTCATTTTTAGACCAACGATCTTGGAAATCTAAAATATTTATTGGGTATTGAAGTAGCTCAATCAAGAGAAGGTATTGTCATCTCTTAAAGGAAGTATGCTCTAGATATTCTAAAAGAGACAGGTATGATTGATTGCAAACCTGTGGACAATCCTATGGATCCAAATTTGAAGTTAATGGCAGGACAGGGTGAAGTTTTCTCTGATGCAGAAAGATATAGAAGACTGGTTGGGAAACTTATTTATTTGACGATTACTAGACCTGATTTGTCTTTTGCAGTTGGTGTTGTCAGCCAATTTATGCAAGCTCCTTGTGTGGATCATTGGAATGCTATCATTCGAATCTTAAGATATATTAAAAAAGCTCCAGGACAAGGATTATTATATGAAGATAAAGGAAATACCCAAATTTTTGGGTACTGTGATGCTGACTGGGCTGAATCTCCTATGGATAGGCGTTCCACTACAGGCTATTGTGTTTTCATTGGAGGAAATATCATTTCATGGAAAAGCAAAAAGCAAAACGTTGTTGCCCGATCCTCTGTTGAAGCTGAATATAGGGCAATGGCGTCTCTTACTTGTGAACTTGTTTGGGTAAAACAATTCTTGCAAGAATTGAACTTCTGTGAGATTCAATCTATGAAGATGTATTGTGATAATCAAGCTGCTCTTCATATTGCTTCCAACCCAGTATTTCATGAGAGGACTAAGCATATTGAGATTGACTGTCATTTTAATCGAGAGAAGTTGTTGACTAAAGAAATTTGTACTGAGTTTGTTGGTTCCAATGAGCAACTTGCAGATGCATTAACAAAATCTTTGAGAGGACCTCAAATGGAATTCATTTGTTCCAAGCTTGGTACATTCAATTTGTATGCTCCAGCTTGAGGGGGAGTGTTGAAGTATTTATTAGATTAAGTGTATCTTGTTGGACATTTATGAGATTAGTTGTAGACCTAGTTCCTAGAATGCATCTGTTTATCTTCTCTAGGATTAATCATGTCTCTCTATTAATTGTATCTCTGAATCTGTATTTTTATCTCCTATAAATAAGAGAACACAAGAAGATGATTTCAGACTCTCAAAATCAGTTCTTTATTTTCTTTTTTCTATTTCAAGTGTAATAATGGAATAGAATTTTACCATTAGAACAAAATAGAATTTGCAGTTAGGTAACAAGACAAAGAACGCTATAAATAGAACACAAGCAAAATATTTTATGAAACCGTAACTAAATTAAATTACCTCCTAAAACATAAATGAATAAGGTAGATAGAAATAAACTGGTTTTCAAAATACCTCCTGTTGATGAGTCTCGATTAACTCCAATTGCCGCTCCAAATTTGACTGTGTCTCAACTACTTTTGCCACTTCAATCTAAATATATAACATTATAAATAAGCCACAGAGTAGTAATTGAAAAAATTTAAACTGTTTGCATATAAAAAATAATTAAGAGAGTTTATTTGTAGCTGCTTGCATGTAGAAACCTCAAGCCTCAATAGCACATCACGATTGTTCAAAATCCTGCGATCCCATTCAGCTATTGCATTTGCTTGTTTTCTAAATTTTCCAGTTCGCTCTTGCAACTCAGCATTCCACTCCTTGATAATCTACAGAAGTTATATGATTATGAAGGGGTTAGACTGTTAGAGAGAAATAATATAACATCTAATTCCGAACACTGTAAATAATGTCAGTGTCAGAAATTCCTAATATCTTACCCTCGTTAAACCCTATTAGAAAAGTGAATTTCTGCATGCTGGAAAATGATGTTTTTTTAGGGGGGTGTACCTCAGGGTGTTTGATTTACCTTATGTTCAGAGAAAATTTGTTTTTTCTTTTAAAGTTTTTTTGTTGGAAATAAGACCATTTAATTTTTATTATCTTTCGAAGTAGTTCAGTTACAATTAGTATAGTTCAATGTACCTCAGCAAGTTGTGGCGTTTTAATTGTTCTCTTGAAACTAGTAGTTTTTATTTATTATGCTTGTAATCATTCTTGTTATAAATAAAGCAACGCTGGTAAATATACTTGTGCACACTCAGAAAATTTCCTCTAACATGGTATCATAGCTCGTGATCTCTCAAATTTAGGAGAAATAATATCTTTTTTACATTTTATTTTCATACATACATCAGATATATATGGATGAGCTTGTTTGCTATTTTAGGAAATAAGTTAACCTATTCTAGGGGACAAATCTCTGGAATTGGAGGTTGTTATGCTAGTAGCAAGATACAGAAAATATAATGAATTAAAATGCAGTAGGAATAATATCTAAAACTTCCTCACATATATTTTGGCACTCCCCCTTATGCTGGTGAATGAGTGTTCCCATTCTCAGCTTGGACATAATTCTTTTAAAGTTACTGCTGCTCAGCCCCTTGGTGACTATGTCTACAGGTTGACCTTGAGTGGATGCATATGAGATGCAAATCTAGCCACTTTCAAGCTTTTCTTTGATAAAATGTATGTGCACCTCAATATGTTTAGTTTTATCATGTTGTACTAGATTATGGGCCATACTAATTGCACATTTATTGTCACAACATAACCTCATATTTCATCCACTTAATCATGAAATCTTCCAATATAATCTTCAACCATAAAAGTTTGCATATTCCTTGGGTCTTTGCTCGATATTTTGCTTCGATACTAGATCTAGCTACCCCATTTTGTTTTTTGCTCTTCCAAGTTACTAGGTTTCCATTGAGAAAGGTGAAATATCCAATATGTGACCTCCAATCCACAAATTAACCTGCATAATCAGCATTTGTATATGCCTCATGACAAGCATCCTTGTAAATGTGCTTCCTTTGGTTGGTGCATAAATTGGCTGACTAGGGTCACAACAAAGGAAATATTTGGCCTAGTGTGAGAAAGGTAAATGAGACTTGTCACAAGTCTTTGGTACAGTTCTTTACCCACAACTTTAAATTTGGGTCAACAAGTGTACTTGTTGGTTTGTAGGTTGTTTTACCGGTTTCTATGGCAAGTCAGTAATGTATTTTTCTTGAGATACGAAGATCCCTTTCTTGAAATGGGCTACTTCAACCCCCAAAAAATATTTTAACTTCCCTAAAGTCTTGATTTCGAATTCCTTGGCAAGACATTGATTTAACCTTTGTTGTTCCTTTTTATCATTCTCAGTAACAATAATATCATTCACATAGACCAATAGTATTGTTACTCCCCCTAAATAAGAATGCTTGATAAATAAAGTGTGGTCCCCTTGGCTTTGTTTGTATTTAAGGCTCGTCATGACTTTGAATCTCCCAAATCATACTCTAGGTGATTATTTCAAACCATATAGTTTTTTACCTTGCAACTTGTGTTGGCCTCCATCTACCCTGTATACCCAAATGGTACCTCCATGTATATCTCTTCTTCAAGATCCCCATGCAAGAATGTACTTTTTACATCAAATTGTTACAAGTCCCAATTGTGGTTTGTTGCTAATGACAAAATTACCCTAATCATGTTCATTTTGGCAACTGGTACAAAAGTCTCCAAGTAATCCACTCCATATGTTTGAGTGAGCCCTTTGGCCACCAACCTTGCCTTATACCTCTCAATAGTCTCACTTATACTTGACTATATAAACCCACTTGCACACACCAAGTTTTATTCTAATTGGTAGGGTGACTTGCTTCCAAGTATTGTTTTTCTTCAATGTCTACATTTCCAATCCATGACTTATTTCTATTTTTTGTCAATTAATGCCTCAAATACAAAAGGTGTAGTTGTGGTGTTTAGGCTTGTGAGAAAGTTTAATGGGTAGGTGAGAATTTTTCAAAAGAGAGATAATTTTCCAAGGGGTAAGGTTATTTGGTGCAAGTTTTTGTTCCATTTCTAAGAGCAATTCGGAGGTCTAAATTATGGTCCACCTATGCAAAATTGGTTTTTTTAGAAGGAAATTCATTAGTAGACTTAGAATGTATGGAATAAAAAAGATTTAACTCATGTAATGATGTAGGGTTGGATTCTTGAACATGAGTAGATCTTAGAATAACCTTTCCTCTTCATGTGTACACCATATTTTCTCCAAATTTTGTATCATGTGGTCTAGTTAATGGTCTTGCAAATTCAGGAATTTGATTTACCTCTACTTGTTCTTCTTCAGTTTCACATCCTTTGAAGTTATGTTCCAATAGTACTTTTTTTTTCCAATTTCTTGTCCAAAGGATATATTTGGTAATATGATAGGGTCATCTTCCTTTCTTAAATTCTCCCTTTGAAGATGAGGTTCGTTAAGATAGCTTAGTTGCTTATTGAAAGTAACATCCATTGACACAAGGAATTTTTGGGAAGGAGGATGAAAGCACTTATACCATTTTTATTTGGTCGGAGTACCACAAGAAAATACATTTAACTGCCCTTGGGTCAAATTTTCCCCTTTTTGATCATGTACAAAGGAGAGACACCCAAATATTCTAGGTTGAAGGTTATTTGTATGGGTTATATGTGGGTAGAATGAGTTTAGGACTTCCATGGGACTTTTTGAGGATAAAACACTAGAGGGTAATCTATTAATTAAGCAATAGTGAGTATGGTCTCCCCCCATATTATTTTTTGAACATTATTTTGAAAAAGGAATGCTCTAGTTTGATCTAGTAAGTGCCCATTTTTTCTTTCTGCAATCCTAATTTGTTAGGGTGTATGTACACATTGAAGTAATATTTAGCATTATCAAACCTAAGTTTCTTGATATTAACCCCAAATTGATTTTTAACCATTGAAACAAAATGTAGAAAAACAAAGTTAACCTCATATTTGTGTTTTAGAAGGAAAAACCACGTTACCCTTATACAATCATCTATAAAGTTTATAAACCATTTAGCCCTTGAGATATTAGGAACATTGGAGGTCCCCCACACATCTTTATGGACAAGATAAAATGGAGAAATGCTTACTTTATTGCTAATAGGAAAAGGTACATGCTTGTGTTTGGCAAGTTCACACACCTCACAATAAAGACTCTCTGGATTTAAATTTTTAAACAGGGAATAGTAACTTTATGACTCAAAATGAAAGATGTCCCAGATGACAATGAAACAACTAGATTTTTTTTTGTTAGTCATGGAGGACTCAAATATTAGAGAGTGGGCAAATTCAGATCTTCCACATAGTTAAATCCATTCCATTCTTGAGAATGTCCAATCGTCCTCCCTGATTTCTTGTCATCCAATATACAAGAGTTGCTATGAAATACCACATTACATAAGAGGTCCTTTGTAAGTTTTTGGATAGATATCAAATTTGTGGATAATTTAGGGATATGAAGAACATTTTTAGTATTATGGTTGGGGTTATTTGGACATCCCGTACATTGTAATTACCATGGTTCCTTCGACTATGAAAATTTTCTTATTATTGGGACGTGGGGAATATGTGAAGAAGTGATGCGAACATAAAAGCCCAAGATTATGAGAAGAAAGATGAAGATCTAAATGAAACTTAGATGAAATAATGACTAGAGAAAGGGTTAGAAGGGCCCGAGACACATTACAACAGAAGATGACTCTTTTGTAGGAGGCCCAACCATCAAAGCCCCAAAATATTGAAGAGACTAAGATGGTTACATGTATACTAAAGAGTCAGAAACAAAAATATTTTATTCTTTTTTTGGAGTTAGGATTTGAACCCAAAAGCATTAGTTTATAATTTACTTAGTTTACCATTTGGGCAAATTAGTTTTGCTTGTAATTTTTTTGTTTACTTTTCCTTTTATTTAATTACAAACAAAGTGTAATCCTAAGAAGTGAGAATATCTCTTTGCTAGGGTTTTTCCTTGCATCTTCAATCTTATGAAGAATTCACCAACTCTTTTGGTGATCATCCTTAGACTTATCAAACTTTGTCTGTGGCACTTTCATTAACGAGGTTACTCTATTTTGTTTCTTTCCCCAATTTTGTTGTTTGTTTTATTCGATTTCAAAACCTAAATATCAATTTTCCATTATTGATGGAATAATATCAAGAAGTGTCTAAGTGTGGTGTCATATGGTCTATGACTCTATAGTCTAAAATCCGATAATGGGTAGGTTGGGAAAATCCAAGTATAAGTCTATTGAGCTCGAGGGGGATATATCAATGTGAAAGGACTCACACTTGAGGAAAAGATTGTTGGGTTAGGTAATCCAAGTGTAACTATAAGTCCCATATTGTGTAAGAATGAGAAAGTTAAGCAACATATAATGAAAAAAGAGTCATAACCTAATGTCTTAAGGTTTTGGGTTGAAAGTGATGTTAATCCTTTATGTGAGTTGACTCATGTCTCATTGGTATTGTTTCTCCCAGGTGAAACCCCCTTTGAAAGACCCAACAGTGCTATCAAAGCCAATGGTTTATATGGTGATCAATAATTTAAGAATGATCCTTGTATCGAAAGTCTTCCTGATAGTATTTGAAAAGTAAATTGCACCAACTGACTTAAGATTTTACATCTGCCACTACCAGCAACAACTTGAGCTTGCCCCTATCTCCTTGGAAGGCCTCCTTTGTGTCCCCAATCTTTGCTTTGAGGTTTTACATGCAACTTAACATTTGTCCCTCATGTAGTGTGGCTTGTTGCAATAATTGCACCATAATCCATGTTTTTTCTCTTCAAATTTGAAAGAGAGCCTACTTTCGTTTGTTCTACAACCATGGTTGATGCTCCTTCAACAATCATAGCTGAACTATTTGCAATTGGGGTCTCTAGCATTAAGTTTTTTCTACTTTCTTCACTCCAATTAATCGTCATTACTTCATTGAGTATAGGAACCTTCTCCTTTCCCAATATTTGGACTCTGAATTAATCATATTCTTGGTGTAGGCCTACCAACAAATCTTAAATCCGGTCTTATTCAACGTATTCCCTTAGAATTGTTGAATCCTCAAACAGTTGACCTTTATGACCCTGTAATAATCCAATTCCATCCAAAATGATTTGAGTTGATTAGCGCACTCCATGACAATTTTAGTCCCCTATTTGGCTGCCATCATTTTTACCTTCACCTCGTATGTATATTTGGGTAACATCCTTTGCCTTAGAGTAGGTTTGCTCTATTGCAATCCATATTGCCTTAACAAAATTTAGGAACATGAATGTATCACTAACTTTTGGAACCGTTAAGTTCCATGGCCATGCCATGATCATGGAGTCTTCTTCATCCCATGAGTTGAATTTGGCTTCTTCTTTAGCAAGGGGCATCATCAATTAGATGGCTAACCTTTCCTTTCCCTTTCAGGATGGTCTTAATGAGTTGAGACCATTTGAGATAATTTTTTCCATTCAATCAATTGGCTGAATGGACATTCTGCAGCTCCCCCGTATTTTGGAACTTGTCTCCATTTTCCATTTCAGCCATTACAAATATGTGCAATTAAGGCACAAAGATGTAGATCGATTCAGGGCCTAGAACAGTAGGGAAACGCACAGCAATAGAGACTGTGATGAGCTCTTGGGGTCATGCAGCAATGAAGACTGCGATGAAATTGGAGAGTTTTGCATCAATGAAGGCCACAATCAGATCACACGGTCAGAGGCTCGCAAGGACCAGGAGTTCTAATGCCATCTCATGTTTAGGAGAAAAAAATATCTTTCCTATATTTTATCTCCTTACATACATCAGATATATGTATACATGAGCTTATTTTAGAAAATAAGGGTAGCCTTTCTAAAGGACAAATCCCTAGAATTGTGGGGCTGTTATGCTAGTAATAATAGCAAGATACAACAAATATAATATAGCGAATTAAAATCCAGTAAGAATAATATCTAAAACTTCCTAATATATATTTTGACATAATCTAAGTGAGCTTTGTTTCTGCAACAGAATAGTTCTTCAGCAAGTTTGAGCAGACTCTTGAAACTGTCGGACTTTTCCCGAGACTTTCAGCTTTTCCAGCAGTTATCAAAATTCTGACAACTTTCCCATGATTTTGTTCAGGGGTATTTTGCTCCATTTTTTATTCTTTAATTAAGAAGTATGAAAAATTCAGGTACTTGTATTTTGGTATATTCAGGTATTACTTCCATTTTCTTTTGGATTTATTGTCATAAACATCCTTCCCATCTTTTGTGGATACTTGTTTCCCAACCCACAGACTAAGTTACTCAGTCATCCAAATTTTTCTCAAACATATTCTCATCTTGGACATGTTAGAAACTTTTCCTATCTTGAGGAGCCTTGTATAGGTCACATAAAACCCCACTCTCACCCACTCATTTCAAAGTCCATATTGATGTTCATTATCTTTCCAAATAGTTCAATTAATGATTAGGTCATCATTTAATGTAACTTTCTAAATTGTGATGTTTTATCTGTTATCTTGAAACTATTAGTTGTTATTTATTATTTTTGCAATCATTCTTGCTATGAATAAATCAATCCATTAAGTAGTAAATATACTTTAGTACATTCAGAAAATTTCCTCTCATTTTCTCACTTTCTCAGCAATATTTATATCCCAAGCTATTTTGAACAAAAAAAATAAGATAATTCAAACACACACTAGCTATGGATTTGAACATACAATATTTTATCCAAAAAATGGGAAACTAAATCCATTATAACTAGTCTATCATCTTTCCACTATTCCCAAGTCTATTCCATAATATTTCAGTATCTCATGTATTCATTTGTAGAAATAATCATTTCTATAATATAGTTCAATGAAAGGACAGCTCAAGTCTTAACCAAGTACATAATCTCAACTTACTTAGCCAAACACACTTATCAATAATAATCATTATTAACTTACAAAATATGCAAAATATTTGATTCAGGGAATTTAGAAAAGAATAGAGAACACGTCAAGTACCTCCTCAACAGTCTTCCCTGTGATTTCAGATGGCAATTTTGGTGCAGCAGTAACTAAAGTGCTGACAGTGGATGTAGTTCTATAGGACAAGCAGAAAAGGAAATATCAAAACCATCTTACTATATTTATTAATAACTCTGCATCCATAACTCAAAACATAGGAATAGATATAAATTGCAGAAACCAAAGTGATTTATCGAACATAAAGCAGAAAACCATATACAATGCAAAGTGAAATGAGTCTGATCAGTCCTATGAATAGCATACCAGCAAATAGTTTAAGGGTTATAAGGGGAAACTAGAGGGGCATCAAATAATACATGAAAATGCAGTACTCCAACAATCCTACTACTGAAAACTCTGGGAGAAGAAACAAGAACGTTAAAAATGAAAATTGTGGTGGGACACCATAAAATCCTGCTTCACTTAGAGGTTAACATCAATATATTTTAGTCTTTTCAGGACAAAATTGTGACGAAAACACTAAGGATCAAAGTAAATAAAATCTCGGAGGTAATGACTCTAACTATGGTTATCATGGTTATCAGACTCGAGGTAGACTGGTAGGAGGTATGTAGACTTGACTCGTAGACTTGATAGATTCTACTTCATATAAAAAATACCACTTTAACAAAAAGTAGAAACATGATAATATTAATTACACATTATTAAAATTAATAAGTTCATATAATAATAAACTGAACAAATAAAAGTTTTTAAAGTGATAAAATAACAATGAAATAACTAAAAAACATAAATGTTATCAAGCTTACATGCCTTCAAAAGAATTTGAACCAATCCCAAATACTTTCAAATTTCAATCTTTATATCTAAAATTACCAAAATAAAAAATTTAATTCAACCCATGTGCAACAAAATAATCAAAATATAAAAAATTAATTAAAAACAAAAACCCTAAAATCCCTAATCTATGAGAAGAAAAACCTAAAATCTGAAATCTCAATCCAAGTCTGTGCAGCAGTCGAACCACCATCGATCCAGCGAGCAGCATGACCAGCGGCCAAGCTGTGACCAGTGACCAACGCGACCAGCAAACAGTGGAGGAGTGCAGCGGCGACGATGACGACTAGCAGAGCGCAACAACAGCAATGAGAAGGGATGAGGAGTGTGAGATCTAACATTCAAATGTAAGAAGGGATGGGGAGTGCGAGTAGTAAGAAGATGTAACTTGTAAGTGTCCCTCTTTTCCTTTGAACTCGGTGAGTCACCCTCTCGCACGTGAGTTTGCTTAGAATTTACCGAGTATATATCCGAGTTTACTCTAAAACGAGCCTACTCACAAGTTAACTCGTAACTAGTCAATGGACTCGATAACTCGTCCGAATTAGCGAGTTGACTCGCAAGTTTGATAAATGTTAACGAACTTATGGTCAACATATTAGGGTCTAAGCCACTCTTATCCCTTAACCTTGAGGAGGCTTGTACCAATGTGCCATAAAGTCTCGTATCACTTAGAAAAATATTCTCTTACTGTATTGATACCAATAACAGAGGATACAACTTGTATTATGCAGATCAAATCTATAACAAATAAGGAAAATAAATCACACATTAAATGAAAACAAATCCCCCACAAATAAGTAAACAAAATAACAGAAAGGCATTTCTAAAAAAATAAATCTGATCTAATTCAACTACTCCTAATTTGTACATATCTCCATAATTTATTTTGAATCATAAAATCCTAATATTCCTAATTAATCCAAACTCCCCCTCAAGTTGGTGCAAAGATATCAATCATCCCAACTTGGTGACTTGATTCTCAAAAAGCAGCCTTAGTGGACTCTTTGTTAAAATGTCAGCAATTTTTTTATTGGTTGGGATCAAAGGAATGCAACTCCATCTTAAAGCTTCTCCTTGATAAAGTGCTTATCAATTTCAGCATGTTTCCCTCATCATGAACGACTAGATTATGAGCAATGATTTTAGCAGTGTTGTTATCACAAAACAACTACATAGGGAGAGCTATTGGTCTCCCATGCTCCTCTAGAACACATTTCAGCCATTAAGACTTCACATACTCCTTGAGCAATTGATCTAAACTCAGGTTTAGTACTACTCCTGGCAACAACATTTTTTTTCTCCTCCATGTGATAAGATTACCCCATAAAAATGTGCAATAACCCAAGTTTGACCTTCTAACAGTAATAAAAAACTGGCCTAATCAACAGTATATACCTAAGAATAAACCTTTCCAAGGTGTGCTTTCAAGGTAACAAAGAATATTATACACAGCCTCCCGGTGTTCTTTGTATGGAATTCATAAATTGACTCACCATGCTAACAGTGAAAGCAATCTCTGGGCAATTTATGAGAAAAGTAGACAAGGTTTCCAACCAGTCTTTGGTATCTTCCTATGTGTACCAGAACACCATATTTAACATCTCCAAGTTTCTTCTTTCAAGAGATATAGGATGTACTTCTGCTTTGAAACTGTTGAAAGTCCCACATCGCCTACCTCAAGTCATTTGGTATGGTTTAAATACATGTTAGGCTACTCCACATATTGCCAATTGGTTTTATGTTGGAACCTTAACATGGTATCAGAGTCAAAGTCTAACATCTTTTCGGTTATTGTCATGAGCCAAAAGTTGCCCTTTAGTTGGGTCAAAAGTACCTTTTGTCTGATCCAACAGGCTTCGTTGGAGGGAACGTGTTGAAAGTCCTACATCGCCTACCTCAGGTCATTTGGTATGATTTAAATACATGTTAGGCTACTCCACGTATTGCCAATTGGTTTTATGTTGGAACCTTAACAGAGACTACTATGCCCTTGTTCAATTTAACCTCAAATTCCTTGGCTAGATTTTTCTTGAATATGTTCATCAAATTAAATAATCTTTTATCAATATATGTCATTTTCGTAGGCAATTAAAATTGAAACTTTAGCCACAATAGACATTTTAATGAACAATGTGTGATATGATTGACCTTGATTATAACCCAAGCCTTTCATAAACCAACTGAATGTTTCAAATCAGGTTCAAGTGGATTGTTTGGACCATATAAGGATTTTTCAAGCTTGCAAACCTTATTCCCAAATTTTTCATCAAACCCAGGTGGTGGTTCCATTTACACTTCTTACTCTAAATCTCCATTTAGAAATGTGTTTTCTACATCTAATTGAGTTAATGGTCAGTCAAGGTTGGTTGCAACTGATAGAAGAACCCAAATAGTGTTTAGTTTTGCTACTGGAGAAAATGTTTTAGAATAATCTACTCCATGTTAGTGTAATGCCTATAGCTACAAGGCTGTACGTTTTCAAAGAGCATCCAAGTAATATTAAGAGTAAATACGCATTTGCAACCAACAATTTTCTTTCCATTTGGCAGATTCACTTCCTCCCACGTAGCATTCTTCTCTAGGGCTATCATCTCCTTATGAACAACATCCCTCCATTCAATATCATTTAAAGCTTCCTAGATATTGTTAGGAATTAAGACACTAAAGGCTTGTGAGAAAAAACATATATATTTACATGACAAAAAATTTGATACCATGTAGAAAAATATTCTCTTATTGAATTGTTACCAATAATAGAGGAAACAACTTGTATTTATGCAGATCAAATCTGCTACGGATATGGAAAGTAAATCATGAATTAACTGAAAACAAACCTCCAACAAATAAGCATACAAAATAACAAAGACAAAGACATATTTCTAAAATTAAATTTAACTTGTTTCAAATTTATTCCCCTTAACTTGATCCTACAAATTTAGACATATATAATGTTAAATTATATAATGAAGAAGACAAGTATTAAGCTGAACCCAAGTTTTTATGTGATAACACAGGTTATTTATTTATATTGGAAAAAGGAAATCAATACAATAAATAGAGAAGGTTTAATATCCACTAATAATCGAGATATAATTTTGATATGATAAAGCTATAACCCTTATTTCTCTAATTATAACATTCCTAATTTTTCCAGATCTCTATAACTTATTTTGAATCATAAAATCCTAATATTCCTAGTTAATCCATACTTGGGGATATAGGTCAAAAATAAATTATACACACCTTTCTCTTTTAACCCACTAAGGCACTTTATTCAATATAAAACCATGATGAAACACCAAGTATCAAGGCGACAATATTTTAGGTGCCATAACTCTACGATATGAACCAACAGGCTTGAGATCAGAACACAAACAAGTGTCTTTATATTTTATACAAAACTATTATGGGCATAAGTTTTGGAACGAAATTAGTAACAATGAAATATCACTGAAAAATTTTGAAGATGCATAAACAGAAAAGCAAGAGATGGAAAGGAGAGGCGAACAAAGATACAGAAAAATGCATACTTTAACTAGAAGCCTACAAAATATATGCATACCCAGTAGTGGAAACAACAGCAGATGATGCCTGAGTTCCACTGGAGCTGGAACCCAAAATTGCTGAAACAGTGGAGGTTGTAGAGCTCACCCCTGCAGATTAAAAAAGATTTTTAACTTTTTTTTTAACAGAAACAGTTTACTAGAGGGAAAAGATTCAAGAGTACAAGAACGAGGAAGAATAATATTAAAAAGTGAAATAGAAAAAGATGATATATAAAATACAAAGATGAGTCTAAAATACATCTAGCATGTTAAAGCCATGAAAAGTTATTCTGCTTCAACTCAAAAGGTTTATGCTTTAAGGAAGAGTAATCTTAGACTTGGTAGCAAGAATGATTACACAATTTGAAGTTTGATCAATGTCATCTCTTTTCCTTAAAAACATATTTAATACAAATAATAGATGAGTTACATGTAAGCTAATTAGAGCATATGTACTCTTCTTGCTTGGAGCTCAATGAGAACTAGGGCTCGTTTTGTGGTCAAGATAAAGTGTTATAACTAGAGAAATAACAATCATATCTTTATTATTATAAATATCAAGATCATATTTTTATCATTTTTAAATAATTAGAAATATCAACATTACATTTTTATTAGTATGGGAATATATCTACATTCTTAGAGGATATCAAATCTCCTCTATTTATTGTATTGATTTCTTTTTTTCAATATAAATAGATCACTTTTGCTATCACAAAAACACACTGTTTCACCCAATGCTTCTCCTTTTCTTTATAAATTACATGGTATCTAGAGCCTCTTCAAAACCATGTTTGCCTAGTAGATCCACAATCCTTGGACGAGAACCTTTTGGATTTCCATGTTCAACCACTGTTAATGGTGGTTGTTGACATCTTTGACAACTTTTACCAATAACCTCCTTTTTCTCTAATGATCACCTGATTGTGATCACATCATGCCGATCTACCCAACGATACAAAATGTGTTGCTCTACTACTTCTCCAGCAACTTTCCGACAAGATCGACGACCACATAGTGATAATATGAAAAAGGTGAACAATGGATAATGATTGATGCTCAACTATGCATTGTCTCAAGTCCACCATCCACCCCTCACTCAAACCTATTTTTCTTCCTTGTGAGATGTACCATCAGTTTGGAGTGAGGCTTGTACCCTCTATACCAATGAAATCCAACATTTGTAAATTGGCTATAAAGACCTCGTGACACTACTTGCTCTATAATAATTTAATGGTCCTATGTCTACATATCTTGGACGGATCCATGTTGCATTACTTCTAATGAGCTCCTACCACCATCTATAGATGTAGAGGAGGAACTTGAGAACCGTAGTACATTTTTTATGGCGTTAGCTTTGTATGGCTTGCCAAGAGTATGTTGCTACATGTGATCAAATTTTGGGATAACTAGTAATCCATAGTATGACTTTTGCCTCATCCACTCTTATGTATTCCTCCAAAAATTAACTCAAACACATAGCTCTTCTCTTGGAGACACTTTTTCTCTTGCCACACAGAGAAATACATAAGGTAGTTATCACACATGTTAATCTAAACATTGTTTTGAATGTGATCTTTGTCACCACAATGGCCACTGATAGATGTTAGAAGCTACATGTGAAACATCCTCATCCAAACAAACTTGCTCGGGCATCTAGAGTCATTAGTTGATCATTTATTGCCCAACTAGTATGAACCCAACTACATATGAGGAGTTTCTCCAATGGTGTGAGTCTTCAACTTGCTAGTAAAACTACTTTGGTGGCACACACTAATAAACCATAAGCTTATCTCTCTCAATCTCCTTGCTTAGGTCCTTGGGACATTGACTCTAGCGCAACCAATCATATATTAGGTAATAGTTCTCTTTAGTGTTCCCCTATCATTGCTAATAATTTGCCATCCATCTCTGCAGCCAATGGTTCCCCAACTCAAGCTTCTGACGCACTACCCATCTACTTCCATCTCTCACTATTGATTTTGTTCTTTATGTACCTAACTACCTATTTAATTTACTTTTTGTCACCAACCTAACCAAATCCCATGATATTATCTTTAAATTCACTAAAAATAAAGGCGTCAAATGTGAATCACATGGCCTCTACTATCTCCCTCCATCAACACTTGTTTGTGCAACTACTATTTCTCCTTTGGTGATTCATACATAATTAAGACATCCTAGGATGACCAAACTACAAAAGATGGTGCCAAGTTTAAACATCTTTCTAGTTTAAATTATAAGTCATGTCAACTAGGTAAATACATTCGTCAATCCTTTCCTTGTAGCATTAACAAACATGTTGTATCTGTTTTTTCTTTAGTTCACTATAGTGTTTGGGGCTCTTCTCACATTGTTACTCCTAGTTTTAAATATTTTGTCTCCTTTATTGATGTCTACTTTCGATGTACTTGGGTTTGGTTCATGACAAATCAATAAAAGTTTTCTATGACACATTTTGCAATGAAATTAGAACATACTTTGGTATATCCCATAGTTGTTTTTCATAATGTCAATGCTCGTGAATACTTCTCTCATGTATTCCAAAACTTCATGGCATTCAATAGTATTCTTCAACAAACTTCATATACCTGAATTGGAATGGGATCATTGAATGCAAAAGGATATTGTTGTTGCTCAACTAATCTTAGCTAATATTTTGTTTCAACTATGTCACTTTCTTTGAGTCTGTTCATATTTTGCATTTCTTCCTTCTAATCAAGAACTATGTAGTCACTTTCCCTCATATGTCAATCTTCCTTTGTCACCACCACAAAAACTTAACCATGCCTCAAAATGCTTCTCCAACACCTTTTCAAGTATATCAACATCGTCTATGGCCTCCTGACATTTCATTGCCAACTTCAATGGATAATGTTATAATGGAGGCCACACATGACCCTTCCCCAAAACTATTTCTCATGTTGAATCCGGTCTCATCTCTTGAATTAAACTAGCCTATTGTTGTTTGACATGGTATACATTCTACCCGTAACATTCCCCCCACTATACTAACCTCGATTATCATTAACTTTCCTCCATATTATATACTTATTTGTCATTTTTATCTCATGTTCAAATTCAAAGTCTCCAAGTGATGCTTTACCTCACCCACAGTGGCGACAAACTATGATTGATGAGATATGTGTCATCCAAAGTAGTGGTACTTAGAATTGGTTTCTCTTCAAGTTGGCAAAACAATTGGTGAGTGTCAATGGCTACACTCTTTAAATTGGTCCTATTGAAAAAATTGATGGCTCTAAAACACACCTAGTTTCCAGAGGAATACATATCTATGAAAAATATTAGATTGACACATTGTTTCTTGTTCCCAAAGTGGCACCTATTCGCCTACTCTTTTGCATGGGAGGTTGTAGTCATTAGACCCTATTCCAACTTGATATCAAGAATATCTTTCTCCATAGAGATCTCAAAGAGGAAGTCTATTTGGAGCAACCTCCTAGATTTGTTGCTCAAGAGTTGTCATCTGTTAAGGTGTGTCGTCTTCACAAGAACCTTTATGTCCTTAAGCAATCACCTCATGCACCATTTGGACATTTTCAAAATGCCATCCAGACAACTTTACACATTATCTCTAATCTTGTCTTTCATGAAATAATCAAACATATGGAGGTGGATTATCATTTCATAGGAGAAAAGTTGGAGTTTGGAGATATCATTACTAGTTTTGTCAACTCTAGTGAATAGCTAGCAAGCATATTCACCAAATCTCTAAAAGGACCAAGGATCAATTAAATTTGCAACAAGTTGAGCGCATATAACATATATGCTCTAACATGAGGGAGGATAATAATTAGAAAAAAGGAATCAGATCTTTATTATTACAGATATAAGGATCATATCTTTTATCAAATTTGAAAAATAAAAAATGTCAAGATTACATTTGCATTATTTTAGGATTATATCTCTATTATTAGAGGATATCGAATCTCCTCTGTTTATTGTAATGATTTCTTTTTTCAATATAAATAAATCACCCACGCTGCCATAGAAACATACAACTTCAACTCAATGCTTCTCCTTATAAATTAAAAAAAGGATAAGATATGAACATGATAGGATAAGAGCAAGATAATAAAAGTATAAGAAATTAACCATATCCAATGTTTGGTGCACACCATGATAAAGATCGAATAAACAATATGTTGCAAAAGTCATAATGGTGGTGATGATGATGACAACAATAATAAGATGATAGCAACTAATGGTGACGGTGGTAACTATAACAATGATGATAATGACAACGGAAATAACAACATGATGGTGATAGTGGAGACTGTGGTGAGAATGATAACAATTGTAAAAGTGTCATAACAATGACAACGACATAAGTGGATATGCTAATGATAGTGATGGCAATGTATTGGTAGTTGCTATGATGGAGATGATACGGTGAGAGTGATGATAAAATATGAAACTAAATGAAAAAGTGATATAAGTGGTAGCAAAAATAGCGGAAGTGGTGGTGGGTAGTTTAACAACCATGATATGCTAAAGGTGGTTGTTGTGATAGAAATGATAATATCAAAAATAATGTAGATCAGGTGATAGCAGCAACAACAAAGGTGGTAGATGTGGTGATGGCAACAACAATGAAAACACTGGTGAGAGAGGTGGTAATGACAACAAGGATGGTGATGACAAAAGTAGTGATGATGATAACTTTTGTAATGAATGTCAGGTGGTGAGAGTAGGGAGAAGATCAACTATCCTACGCTATTACTTTCTAACCCAACTCCCCCCTTAGGATAAGAAATACACAGCACTATCAAGATAGAATAGACAATAGGATAAGAAAATCAAATCATATCGGTGCACCAAATAATTAATTCCAATAGGATATGACAGTTATCTTATACTAGCCTATTATATCTTGCCCACCAAATGGACCCTTAAATCCACACTTTGGGGTGTGACAAGACAAAAATGAAGAATTTATTACTGGAACCTACTTCACAACTGTAACTTTTACAGTGGGTTGTTATAGATGTAATTCACCAGCGGAACTCCATTTTAGCAACAAAAAACAGTTCAGACACCTCAAAGACAGCAGCAGATATGATTTACATAGATATTTCTAATTAGATTCAAACTGCGCAGCTCACCAAACGCAGAAGTAGTAGCACTAGAAACCGCTGGTGTTGATGACTTATTCGCAAAGGAAAACCCAGTCCCAAGAGAAACATTGGATGCCGTGCTTCCTACGCCAAATCCTGTAAAAGATGATCCTCCACTGGCAGTAGATGCTGCACCAGTAGAAGCAGCAGGAACCGCCGAAGCACCCGTGGTGGCAGAAGATGCAGTAGTAGCACCAAAGCCAGGCACAGATGATGAAAGGGTTGCGCTGCCAGTAGCCACGGTTGATGCAGTGGTGGTCGTCACAGTCGAGAACAGTGGCGCCGAAGATGTGGTAAACGAAAAAGACCCTGATGGTTTTGAAGCAGATGCGCTAGAAGCCGCCGAAGAAGCTGAAGAAGCCGAAGCCGAAGCAGCATTAGGGAACCCAAACGAGGGTTGAGAAGCAAAGGAGAGTCCCGAAGAGCTAGACGATGTCGCCGTTGTAGTAGTGGCTGGAGCAGATGGCTTTGCAAACGCAAGGAACGACGTCGTTGAGGTTGAGGTCGAAGAGGCTCCAGTGGCAAACGCACCTGGGAACAAAGGAGAGCTACTTGCAGCAGTTGAGGATACTGAAGAAGGTGCCAAGGCTCCAGGCGGCGTCGTTGCAGCTGAGGATGATCCTCCAAAAGCTGTCGTCGAGGCCAAGGAAGTACTACCTCCAAACGGCGTCGTTGCAGAAGTTGTTCCACCAAATGAAGAAGCCGTTGCTCCGAACACCGATGCAGAGGACGCTCCACCAAACGGAGTCGTGGAAGATGAGGACGCGACTCCAAACGGCGACGCTGAAACTGAGGAGGCTGCACCAAACAGTTTCGTTGACGCGGAGGACGCTCCACCGAACAGCGTCGTGGAAGCTGAGGGTGTTCCACCAAATGCTGTAGTCGTAGCTGAGGGCGTTCCACCAAATGCTGTATTCGTAGCTGAGGGCGTTCCACCAAATGCCGTAGTCGTAGCTGAAGGCGTTCCACCAAATGCCGTAGTCGTAGCTGAGGGCGTTCCACCAAATGCCGTAGTCGTAGCTGAGGGCGTTCCACCAAATGCCGTAGTCGTAGCTGAGGGCGTTCCACCAAATGCCGTAGTCGTAGCTGAGGGCGTTCCACCAAATGCCGTAGTCGTAGCTGAAGGCGTTCCACCAAATGCCGTAGTCGTAGCTGAGGGCGTTCCACCAAATGCCGTAGTCGTAGCTGAGGGCGTTCCACCAAACATTGTGGTTGAAGCTGAGGGCGTTCCACCAAACGGCGTCGTTGAGGCTGAGGATGTTCCACCAAATGGAGTCGTTGGAGCTGGGGAGGCTGCGCCAAACAGATTTGTTGAAGCTGAGGACGCTGCTCCAAAGGGCGTCGCAGAGGACGTTCCTCCTAAAAGCGACGCAGCAGAGGAAGCAGCCCCAAACGGCGTCGTTGCGGAGGAGGAAGAGGATAACAAGGGGGAGGCAGAGCTAGCGGCACCGAAAATTGAAGAAGCTGTGCCAGAAGCCAAGGAAGAAGAAGAGGAACCGAAGCTTAAAGATAGAGGGGATGGTGAAGAAGAAGGGGCGGAGGTAGGGTTTGTGGTGGTGGTGAAGAGAGAGGAGGATCCGAAAGAGAGAGCGGGGGATGAGCCAAATGAAAATGGGTAGGAGGACGAGGAAGAAGAAGGGTTTGTGAAGAAAAAGGAAGAAGAAGATTGAGTTGAAGAAGAAGAAGACGACGAAGAAGATGATCCTAAGGAGGAACCCGACATTGTTGCGCTCTCTCTGTCTCTCTGCTTTGTCCGATTGGAGTGTGAGGTACGTCTTCCAGTTTTCAAAAAATAGGGGTTTTCGATTTATGTCGTTAGGTTTCTGGGGTTTTGCTTAACTGCGCTCAAAATTTCGAACTAAGATTTCATTTTCTTTTGCCAAATACTCCACAGTTCGCTCACCCTTCAAAACCATTACTCCTCCACTTAAAATTATTTGTCCAAGAATAACCTTACTGAATATAATTTATATATTTATTTATTATCAATTTAATATATAAATAAACATTTAGTATATGTATTACACCAGTTACAATAGCAGCAGTTACAATAGCAGCTAGTCATTATAAAAAGCAAAATCATTGAATAGTCTTTTTGAAATTATAAATGTAAGACAATTTTTAAAAAATTTTAATTTCTAATGTTGAATGTTTATTGATTTAGTTCTAAGAAAATAATTTACAATTAAATTGACCTTTAAAGAATTAATTATTCTTACATTTATAATTTTGTGAAAATTTTTAGTGACTTTTTCAACTAATTTAATATAAATTGTTATTTCTTCGATTTTTTTCAAAACAATCGAGTACATTAGGCTTGGTTGGAGTGGTTGAGTTCCTAACTTTGGTTTTAAATGAAGATATGTTCAAATAAAATTTGGTTGAGTTAGTTTGTCACTTACTTTTAAAATAGTATTTTTCTTGATTTAAAAAAATAAAAATTTATTTGTTTATAATTGTCAAACATAGTTTTAGTTTTTTAATTTTTAAAAATTAAAAAATTTGTTTAATACATTAATATAGTTTTTAATTATTTTTAAATTAAAAATTAAAATATGATAAAAGATATTTTTTATCTTTTATTTTGCTTTTGTATTAATGAATATCATCAATATATTACATTATTATTTTTTTCATTATAAAATAATCAAAATTGTTTTTTAAACTTTTGGTCATGTATATTTTTTTCAAGAGTTTTTAAAAAATATTATGAATACTTTTTTAACTTATTTTTAAAAACTAAAAAAATTAATTAAATTAAACAATTTTTTATTTATTTTAAGTTTTATTTTACCCTTACATCCTACTCATGCACACATTTCACATTTCTATCACTATTGTTCCTCTACTCCATGTTCTCGACCTGCTCGTGGATGGATGAAGTTCGCGGTTATTCCATTATTTTTCTACCACGTGTTCGGTTTTTTTTTTATTCTTATTTTCATTTATATGGTATTCTATTATCTATAAAAGCTAATGAAGAATAACGTATTGTTTGAAAAAAAAAAAAAAAAAAAAAAAAAAGAGGTTTTTATCACGAACGAGTATTTGATCAAGTAATGAGCAATGCTACATGTTAAAAAGAATGTCAGGTTGACGAAGATATTTCAATAGTAATGAGAATATTATATACATCATTGATTTTTTAGTTGATAACATGTATAAGATGATATAATTTATAAATTTCTTTTCATAGCTATTTTAAATAATAAAGAATGTTTGTTTAATATTAATAATTTGTTTTTAATGTGTTATTAAAGCATGTTTTATGTGTTATTATATTAATATTTATTTAAGAGGTATTAATTGAAGAGAATATTTTTGTTATAATAATAATATAAAATCTGGATGGGTACAAAATTTCTTAATTTAAAGTTTAATTATAATGAAAATATATGAGTTATTTTATGAAGCTTCTCAGTTTCTAACAGGTCATTAATAAAGAATATTTTGTATGATATTACGTTGTTAAAGGGTTTTTTATCAAAAATAGTGTTTAAAATTAGGTAGAAAGTCTTTGAACCATCTTCTTTTCACTTTCATTATATCATTTGTGTTTTGTGTCTTCTTTCTCTTCAAGTCATTTGATTTCATATTATTTGAGTTTTCTTGAGCATTTAAGTTGTTAGGTACATATGTCTCCAGTACGTCTTCCTCTTCTAAATCTTGTGCTTGTTAAATATCAAAAGACTAGCTCTTAGGCTAATTAGTAAAGAAGTTATATTGAGTTTAATTTTTTGAAACATATTGTTACATTATTCATTTCATTTGAATTTTGAGTTGTTTTTGACCATTTGAAAAATGATTTTGTTTTCTTAGCTAGTTTAGGAATAAATTAAGCTAATGAAGCTAATTTACCATTTAGGCGTAGCACTTCTTTAACATTCATGGGATTTTGAATATTTAAAATGGTTTCACTTTTATCATGATTTGCTTATATTCCTCTTTGGGTTATCATGAAACCTAGGAACTTCCCTCCGACTACTCTGAATACACATTTTTCTGAATTTAATCTCATATTATGTTTTTATATCTCAATAAAATTCTTTGTAAATGTTGTGGATGGTAAGTGGATTTTTTAGATTTACAATCATATAAGTTATATAAACCTCCATTATATCTCTTATAAGATTTTTGAATATTTCATCCACTAATCTTTAATAAGTTGCACAAGGATTCTTTAATCCAAAAGGTATAACTTTATAATAAAAATTAGCTCCTTCTGTGATAAAATTTGTTTTTTCCTCGTCTGATAGATACATTAGTATTTGATTATAGCTTGAGTAGGCATCTAAAAAACTAAAAACTTCATAACCCGAGGTGCTATCAACTAATTGGTCTATATTTGATAATAAATAAGAATCCTTAAGACAAATCAATATAATGAACACACATGCGATATTTCCCATTAGATTTTTTTACTAATACCATATTAGCTAACCAAGTTGTATATGTTACTTCTCTAATAAAATTTGCTTTTAACAATTTTTCAACTTCTTATTTTACAGCATTACACTTTTCTTCTCTTAATTTTCATTTTCTTTGAGTTATAGGTTGTGCATCAGGTGAAATGACAAGTTTATGATACATAAAATATGGATCAATACCTAACATGTTGGTTACACTCCATGCAAACAAGTTAACATTTTTATTAAAGTATACTCTCTATTTGGGTTCGAAGATCGACTTCAATTGCCTCTCCTATTCAAGTTATTTGTCTAAATTTTCTTCCAAGCTGGAACTCGATTATTAGTTCATCAAAGGTTGGATGGTCAGTTCTTCTCTCTTGTCAAGGATCAACATCTATCTCTTCAACATCATTTTAAATGTGCAAAATCAAGTCTATTTGGGTGGATTCTTCTAAAACTTTTTTTAGAGAAAAAGATCAAGCTTTAAGACTAAGAGTATAATATTCTCTAACTTCTTTTGGATCTGTCTTAATTATTGCTATTTGTCCTCCTTCAATTGGAAACATCATAATCATATGTGAGGTGGATGCAATAGTTTCGAGTTGATTTAGGGCTCACCGTCCTATTAGCACATAATAGGAAGTGTCAACATCTATTAATATATATCTTACCATCAAAGTCTTACCCTATCCTATTTTTCCAAAGTTGGTCAGTAAAGCCTATCAATGGATTAAGATAATGTTGAATTAGGTCATGTGAGACATTCATTTTTATAAAGGTAGACCAATATAATATGTTTGTCGAGCTACCTTGGTTGATCAATGTTTTCTTCACTTCCCAATTTGCAATATAAACAGTGATTACCATAGAATCATCTTATTAAGGGTCATAAAATATAAAATCTTCATCAGATAAAGTGATGATAAGGGGCAATGTTCTTGGTATTAACGCCCAAGTTATATTAACATTATGTGTCGCTCTCAAGTGATGCTTCATGATTGAGCTTGTGCTTCCACCACCTGCAAAACCTCCAATAATGGTGTTGATAATACTTTTGACCTGTCCATCATTTGGGTCATTATGTGAATGACCTATGTCGGGTTATTTATCACGCTGAGGATAGTCTTGTCCTTGTCCTCATCTGTCATATCACCCTCGTCCTTGCCCTTGATACCCTCTATAACTATCCGATCTATATCCTTTGTCATATTTGTAATATTGAATGAATTTATCTATGGCTCTAGCTTGAACAAGATATTCTATAATATCTCATACTTTCTTGCAAATTTTTGTGGTATGACCATAATTTTAGTGTCACACACATTGCTTTGATTTATGTGCATCTGGAGGTGTGTTCGAGGGCTCAGGTAATTTGACGAGCTCTAAATTACATATTTATTGTAAGATTGTCTCGATACTAGCATTAAGAAGAAGTAATTCTTTTTTCCTCTCTTTTGTCTTCTTTCTTATATCTCTTATCTAAGCTATATCTATGAGATGAATCTTCTTTTTCTTGAAAGTCTCTTTTTTTTTCCTTGTTTCAATACCTTCTTCTAGCTGTATAAATCGAGAAGTCTAAGTTCTCAACTCTTCCACAAATTTTGAGTAGTCTATGTATATGTTGTCCAAGAATGAGTCTAGCCTTAACCCATTTATAAGGCATGAATGATTAAATCTAAGGATAGATTACCAATTGTGACTTCATTGAATCTTTCCATGAATTTTCGTAATTACTCACCTTTTTCTTAGCTTAACCGTTGTAAGTTAAAAAAGTTGATCTCTGTGGTCTTGCATTAGTAAAGCTACCTCGAAACTTTTGGGTTAATACTTCAAATGATTTTATTAAGCCAATGGGAAGGTCTTAAAATCACTTAATGGTTGGTCCCTTCAAAGTCATGGGAAAAACTTTGCAAAGAAAAACATTGTTTTTCCCAAAAATAATGATTTAAGTTAAGTAAGAACAATTGTGTTCATACAAATTTGTTTCTCCTTCAAATACCTCCATGGTGGGAGCTTTCCATACAATTAGTAGAGCTTTTGCTTATTTCTAGGATAAATAGTTCCCTAACTTTAATTTTGATGGTCTTAGAATGTGTGTTTCTATCTTCTTGTGAACTTGTTCACTTTTGACCGTGCTTTGTTCTCCATTCGGCTTTGGAATAACTTTTTTTTTTATCTCGATGACTTGATTTGCCTTCAGTGTGTTTCTCCTTCAGGTAGGGATGATTGATATCATGACTGGGATTGGTACCGAGAAAATTGATGTCTTCGGGGAGATTGGGTCAGAAGGAGAATTTAATTTTTATTTCTTCTTTATGTCTCTGTTCCATCATATTAAATTTTTCATTATTTTTCTGTTGCATCTCATCTAGATGAGCTTTCAGATTGTTAGTAATGTGTTCAACACTCATGTTGATGATATCTTCTACACTCTGGTCTAGTTGTGGGCTGGTATATATTTTACCAGACCCTATAGTGGGAGCCAAATATTCTTATCAAAGAAGTAAATATAGATAAAATGAAAAAAGAAGATAAAATAGCTCATACACATTGACCTAATCACAAACAAGTATTTAACCGAACACTAGATGAGTACTACTGCCTATTGAAAAGAATGGGAGGTCCACCTATAAAGGCACTCTGATGTTTAAATCATTAATGAGAATAATATGTATATTAATGAGTTTTTAGATGATATAATTTATAAACTTCTTACCAGAGCTATTTTAGGTAATAAAAGATACATAATGTTAATAATTTGTCATTAATATGTTATTAAACATTCTTTTATGTATTATTATATTAATTCTATTTAAGAGGTATCAATTTGAGAAAATATTATTATTATAATAATAATATAGAATCCGAACGAGTACACACTCTAATCTAATTTATGGGTACTTTTAGGCACTTTTACAAAGTACCACTTATCTAGTTCATATACTAGTAAAACATTATATGATACTCAAGTTAATTAAATAATACTAATATAAAAAAATAGATAGAAATGAAATGCATTCATGTTCTAGTATTCTTATCTATTTATAATATTTTAAATAATTCTCTTTATAGATTTTGACTACATCTTAACTAATTTATTTTAATTGTATTTGTACATTGTTACTAGTTTTTGGTCGTATAACTACAATACTGATGAAATGACCCGTATCTCTATTGTACACGTGACACAGTCGTTATATCTACCCTATAAGTTATTTAAACACTTTGGTTATGATTCTAATATGCAGCTCATGCTGAGAATAGTAGTGATTCAATGGTTTGAATTATGTTGATTGGTCTGAAATGGTCTAGTTTCAACTGGGTGTTATGTATTTAGACCTTGCATTGGTAACAGATGAAAGACCTTCATTCCTTACTTAGACCCATACAAAAGCTAAAAGCAAATAGTTTTCTTAATGATGCTTAAGAGTAATCTAATATATTGACATTGAACTGGATGAAATTATCTATGTTTGAAAATGTTAACCCATTTATGCTTAAGAACTTCATGAAATTGGTTAAATATTTCTCACAATTTGACATTACTAACAAGTCGATGACGAAAACCTAACAAGTGAGCTTACAAATAAAAAGTTTGATTGGTCTTAATCAATTCATGATCATGTGACTACAATGTCTAATCTGACAGCAAGGTTGAAGTCATGGGAATGAAAGTGAGAGAGTCATTTTTAGTACAATTCATTTTAAACTCACTTTCTACTTGAATTAAGTATAAGAAGTGTTATTTTTACAATCGAATTATTACTTCAAGAAGGATTGCCTTAAAAGGAAGAAATTGTTTGAATATTTTATATATATATATATATATATATATATATATATATATATATATGTGTGTGTGTGTGTGTGTGTGTAATTTTTGAATCAAATCTTGTTGAAGTACCTAATAATAACACCTGATGGCTTGATTTTGGAGCAACTACTCATGTTTCACATATTTGGTAGGGATTTCTTTCGATCCAAACCATAAGAGGAAGTGAAAAGTTTATCTTTATGGGTAACATGATGAAAGCAAAGATAGAGGGCATTGGGAATGTAAATTAATCTTGGATACTGGATGTCATATAGATTTAGAGGAATGTCGTTATGTACTTGGATGTGCTAGAAATTTAGTTTCTATTGCAAAGTTGGATAAATTAAGATTTAATTTTAAGATTGGACACCATGTTTTTTCTTTATTTAAAGATATGTACTATTATGGATATGATACTTTAATAGATGGTTTACATTGGTTCAATCTTGATGTAAAGTTTATGGAATCATAGTTTAATGTTGAATATGTTATTAGTAGTAAGCATAATGTGCATGATGATAATTCTGCTTATTTGTGGTATCAAAGATTAGGTTATATATCCAAAAAAAGGATAATGAGATTAATAAAAAAAAATGAAATTTTACCTAAATTGGATTTTGATGTCTAGGATATATGTTTTGATTGCATTAAAGGAAAGCAAACCTCACAAATATCTAAGAATTCTACTAAGAAGTAATAAACTTTTAGAATTAATACATACTAATATTTGTGGACTTTTTAATGTTTCATCTTAGAGTGGTGAAAAATATTTTATTACCTTTAATAATGCTTTTTCACGTTATTGTTATTTATATCTTTTGCATGAAAAATATCAATAAGTGGATATCTTAATTGATGAGGTAGAAAGGTAGTTAGATAGATGAGTGAAGATTGTAAGATC
Source organism: Sphenostylis stenocarpa (assembly GCA_963425845.1). Lineage (NCBI taxonomy): Eukaryota > Viridiplantae > Streptophyta > Magnoliopsida > Fabales > Fabaceae > Sphenostylis > Sphenostylis stenocarpa. Next base: position 796,602 of record OY731398.1, on the reverse strand, counting down.
TTATAAAGGTGGTGAATTTTACGAGAAATTTAATGAAAGTGGATAATGTTCAGGTCCATTTGCAAAGTAGAGTCATATGTGCACAATACACTATGTCTGACACATCTTAATAAAATGATGTTACTGAAAGGCAGAATCGTACTTTAATGAATATGGGTAGGTTAACACTAAATTACAATGAGTTTTTATCTTTGTGGATGCACACATTAAAGACCGTAGTGTATTTGCTTAATAGGGTCCTAGTAAGCTAGTTCCTGAGACTCCTTATGAATTGTGGATAAGAAGGAAACTCACTTTAAGATATTTTTATGTTTAGGGTTGTCTAACAAAAGTAAAATTGTATAATCCACATTAAAAGAAGTTTGATGCAAGAACTATTAGTGCTTTTTTTAGTGACTATCCAAAAAAGGTTTAAAGGATAAAAATTCTATTATCTGAACCATTGTATAATAATAGTTGAGTATGGTAATGTTCGGTTCACTAAAAATGGCTAATTTAGTGGGAATGAGAAATCATGAAAGGTAAATATTGTAGAAACTCATGCTTGGTTGTATTACAGTCAAATATAACAACAAGAGACCATAAAATGATATACAAAATTCACAAGATGAGCATATGATTAATGAACCAATAAATAATTTGCAAGTCATTAATGAGCAAATGATAGAATAGGCGCATAAAATAGCACTAAGAAAGTATTTATTTTTATATTAAAACTATTTATTATCCTAGTTTATGAAAAAATGATTTTGTTAAAATTGATATATTAGTGTAATAAGAAATGAGGAAGCTATGAGTGTGGCTATGCTACATCATGCATGAGATGTGTATTGTAACTTGTGTCCCTTTTATATATTCTTGATATCAAGTAATAATATATTTTTTAATTATTTATATATATTTTTTGTTGATTTCAAATATAAAACTAATTATATATTTGTTATAGATTTTTCAAATTGGATGTGACCATCATTAAAGAAATTAGAGAGCGAGTGTATAATTTTTTATTTTTTCTTTCAAATTATAAATAATTATGAAATAGTATAGTTGTGAATTAGTATATTTGTTAATTTTAAATGAATGAATTGATTTGATAGTAAATATTAGTTATGGATAAAATTGATAATTTTCTTATTTTAAAAAATATATACTTGTTTAATTATCTCATTATGTGTATTTATAGGTTATAGAATAAAATTTATAATTAAATTTGTTAAAAGTAGTCCTAAAACTACATCAATTATCAATTATGATTTGGACATTATAAATAGTGTGAAGTGTATCCTTAAATCATATTTTGCTATTGAGACAACTTTTTATATCAATTCTAATATAATCGGATATAGATTTTCTATGTTCATTGAAAAATTAATACAAAATATTAAAATAATCGATATAAAACATGTGTTTCTCACAAAAATAACTAATGAATGTATAAAGATTAGATAAAATACTTTAATTATATTAAATATAAATATTTATAACAATTGTTATATTAAAATATATTTATCATATTTTTAAATATTTATAAAGAAGTTTACCTGAATAAACCTTTCATGATTTCTCAATACACTTCAACACTTTGTCATTGTTTTATTGAAAAAAAAGTGATATTTTGAAAAAGTACAATAATTATTTTTTATTTTTTACTTTATATCTGGTAAACACGTACATATATACCTATTTAAATGTGTAATTTGACTGATTTTGATAAATGAATATATTTTTTTTAATTGTCATTTTATGTGATTCTTTGAATGCATTAAAATATACATATCATTTATCTTGTCATCATGTATATATTTTTTATTATAATCATGATTACTGTTAATATGCGAAAGAAAAGTATAGTTTTTTTCTTTTTTAAATTCTCTTTTATTCATAATATTCCACCTAAATTAGCATGTTATAAAGAAAGAAAAAAAGTATAATCAATTTAAATACTCTTTACCTTCTTGTATCTTTTTTAGCATACGATCTTTCAACCCATAATCAACTTCTAATTGTTAATGGAGTAATAAGGCTTAACCGTGAAACAAAAATAATTGAATGTAAATATAAACTAATTTATGTGATGTTGGTCCAATAGGACTTTATTTTTATTTGTTTTTAAATTTAAAATATAACCAGTGCTAAACTTGTAGATTTTGTATGCTAAATAGCATAATTCTTGTAACGAATGCACTTAATTTCTATGACGCATGATAAATGAATTTGATGAACAACTAAAAGCACAAGTATCCAACAGAAAACAAAACAAAAAGGGGACGTCAAAACAACATCCAAAAGAAACTACTTTTAATTTTAACCAGTAGAACCATAAAGGTAGGGATTTGGGGGTATTGAAACTTCAACTATTCCTTCCAGCATTAGCAAAACCTTCTTCATTGTTGGCCTAAGAGAGGGATCTTCATGAATGCACCAAATAGCTATCATTACAAATTTTTCAAAAGTCTTAATGTTATTAATAGCTTCATCATCATTTTCTAGAAGAATGTCTAATCTTCTAGTCTTGTAGCAATCATATGCCCAATCCGTCAATATCCCTTTTTCTTCATCAACAAGTTCCTTTTCTACATTCCTCCTACAACAAATTATCTCTAATAGCACCACACCAAAACTATAAGTGTCAACCTTAGTAGTGATTGGTGAACTTCTAAACCAATCTGGTGCAACATACCCCTTCGTTCCCCTAATTCCAGTTTCAGTGTGGCTTTGGTTGATCAGTAACAGCTTTGCTAATCCGAAATCAGAAATTCTGGCATTACATAGATCATCTAGAAGGATATTTTGTGGCTTTATGTCACAGTGGATGATTTGGGTGCAACATTCCTCATGCAAGTAAACAAGACCTCTCGCAATCCCATTAGCAATGTCAACTCGTTGTCTCCAATTTGATTTCAAAGGGGTGAAAAGGAAGCTAGCTAAAGTGCCATTGCTCATAAACTCATATACCAAAATTCGGTGTTGTCCTTCATTACAATATCCAAGTAGACGAACTAAATTCCTATGATGAGTTTGACCTATTACATTCACTTCTGTCTGAAATTCCTTGTCATTGTCTTGAAACAACTTGTCTAATTTCTTAACAGCCACACTAGTCATCTTTGTTGTTCCTTTGTAGACAATGCTAAAAGATCCCCTTCCCAATTCATCACTAAAGTTTCTTGTTGCTTCTACAAGTTCCTCGAAGGTGAAGTTACGCAAGATATTATCAACAACATGATTTTTGGTTCTACTACTTTTGATCTTCTTACGGTTGTAGGAGAAACCAAAATATATTGCACCAACCAACATTAAAATGACCAACACAGAGAAGCCTAAAAGAACTGATATAATAATGACCAAGGTCTCATGATCCTTTTGGTTTGGGAAAGAGATCAAGAATTCATTATTTTTCATCAGTTTTATAATAGAAGTTCCATTTACTCCTTTATCTCTTCTCCCATTTGTGAGCGGTAGCTTCTTCTTCCAACAAGAATTTCCACTGAAAGTAACCAACACACATAAGCAATCTTGCAAACAAGATTTTGTACATTCTTCTAGAGTAATAGGACTTGTTGTTTCATATTCAGATTTTGGCCAATCAGTATTTTGCAACTCTTTCATTATGTAATCATCTTGTGAACCCATGTGACCACCTCCTTGACAAATGACTTGAAAATTTGGTATGCAACCACCATACATGTTATTTGAATCAATTAGAGAATATCTCTCTGGACAGTTACACATCGGGCTCTGCTCATCTTTTAGGTTGCATATACTATTAAATCCACAAACTCCACCACTTGTGAAAGTAGAATCTAGACAAATATTTTCTGGTATTGTCTGTAAAGTGACCCACTTTGTTCTTTTTTTGGATCTTTGGGGTAATGCGATACAGTCAAAACTCCATCATAATTGATTGTTGCTTTGTAGTATACATCATTAGAAGAGATCGAGTTGTTCAATTTACTGACTTGAAACTTTTCCCCATTTTTCTTCAATATGTACAAGAAGCCTGATTTATCAAAAACAAATTTCATGCCAACATTTGTTTGGTTCTTTGCATCAGCAGTGCCACTATCAAAGTAAGGCTCGACACTATAGTTGTTAAGCAAATTTATAAGCTTAAACACAAGATTCCCATCCTCTTGTAGATGAAGTTTGAACCTTCCACTTGAGAAGTTCAACTCTCCTTGTCGACAAGAGAGTTGTCCACCTAATTCCATTACTTGAGTAGGTACCAATGTGTCACTTGGATGAGTGAAAGTCTCCCATAATGACACAAAATTTTGATCTAATAGTTGGAAATTTCCATCATCGTTCATTAGACCATTAAAAACTGTACCTTAAGAAAAACTTGATCTCCATAACTCTAAACCTTGAGGGGTTTTGAGTACGAGTCCACGAGAATCATTTAGTTCTAACTTTGATCCTACAGGAGCAAGGTTGTCTCCATTTGCATACCAAATGATGGTCCTATTTGGTATCTGGTTGTAGCATATAGCCAATAAGAAAAGCTCATTAGGAAGTTGGTAGAAACCAAATGCAAATTCACCTGAAGGGGAAAGCCACTTAGATGTCTCGTTACCAGCAATGAGTGAGTCACCAACCCTTCGACTACATTTTATTACAAACTTTAAAAATTAGTAGGGATCTTTGAGAAATAAAAAAAAAAACAAAGTGCAAATCAATGTTAGTTACCTATTGTACAAACACATTTGTAAAACAAATCAAATTAAAAATATTAATAAGATTATAGTTTTCTCTTTGGTTGAATAAAGTTTTGGAAAGTTAGGATAGAGTGATAACAAGCTTTACTACTAAACATTTTTACAAAATATTATCTTATATTTACCAATTGAATTAACTTTAATGTTAAATACTCACATAAAACTACCATTGTCATGTGCGAGTGTCAAGTTTTTTTACTATAATATATTTTGGTTTCTTTGATTGATTCAACTTAACTCTTTTACTTGTAAAAAGTTCAATTTGATTCCTTTTAAAATTGTGTTAAAGTTACTTCTTTGGTCTAAATTAACACTAATGTTGTTAATAAAATTGGACATGAATTACTTGGTTCACTTTGTAATAACTAACATTATATACAATTAGGAGAGGATACTGCTGAACTGATTTTGAAAAATGAGGGGATTAAATTGATTTTTTTATTAATAAAAAGATGGAATTGGGAATAATTTCTAAAATAAATCCATTTTAAAGAAAAAAATCTAATAAAAGAAAAAAGAATTCTAGCTTATTTGCTCAACTCATTTTTTTTCTTTTAAATTAAAATTCGAATATTGGAGTCGTTGAATTCTACTTCTATTTATCACAAGTCTTGTGAAAAGGTTTATCAGATTTCCACAATAGAACCGGATTTTAATCTTTAATATCATAATTTTATAATAAAATTGATTCTGATTTACCGTAAAAAAGTAATTTTTAAAACTATTTTAATAGTAAAATAGTTTCGTAAAACATAATAATACAATATAATTGCATAATTTCTTTACTTTTATGAACTAAAATAAATATTTTGTTTTTTTCGATAAAGAAAAAAACAGCAGCATCTACCAATACTAAGTTGATGATTTTTAAAAAGTTGATCATAATCTGTAATTTTTTTAAAATTTACCAAAATAAGTAAATTAAAAAAAAAAAAAAAACTAACCTGGCATTGGTAGATGTAGGACAGAAGACAATATTGTAGTTTGCGGGAGTCGAACAGGTGAACGTGCTGGTTTTGTCGTCATATCCATAGCTGTAGGCTTGCGGGCATGCCGTCTTGAATATTTTGGAATACACACTTGGTTCGCAAGAGGAAGGGCTTCCAACGCAACAAAAATAGGCTTGTTGGAACGCAGCGCAAGGGTTCTGACATGCCACCACTTGCTCATTTCTCGTCACCTTCAGCTCCGTCGGACACACTGCGTTCAAATCCACCACGCACCCTGTGCTCTCGCAGTTGACGCCAGAACCGCTGATGGGAACAACAATCACCGGCACGTTGAACCCGTCCACCAAACTCACGTCATAAAAGTCAAGCTCGTTGATGCCTAAGCCGAACTCCACCAGCGTGACCGGTGGTGAGCTTCCTTGTCCGTTACATTCTATCTTGCCAGAGTTGCAGTTGCCGGTAACACAAGAGAAATTTCCGGTAACTGAGTCGGTAGTGCAGAGTGTGCGACCCCAGATTCGACCCGCCTGCCAATTGAGCGGTACGTTGACAGTTGAATTTTCGCCCCTTGGCAAAACAAACCCGGTAGTTGAAAGATTGACATTACGGCTTAATAATGCTGGCCACACCGTGTAGTTGCATTGGTTGATGAAAGTCAATTTGGCGGAATTGATCCCTGTAGATTAAGTAATGTTGTCCCATTTAAAGATTCGACAGACGTTAAATTGGAATTAAACCTAATTTTTAGACAAATTTAGATCGAACACCAAACAATTTGTGTGGAAGTCTGAAATTAAGTGAAGAAAATTAATTAAAAATTTATGACACGGTGAAGATACTTACCTGATAAGTGAAGCGTTAGTACCAAAAGTGAAAAGAACCATGTTGACTGAACCATATTTAAAATGAAAAAGAAGAAGAAAAGGGAGAATATGATGTAGTGAAGATTAACCAGTTATGAGCAAGTTGTGGCTTTTCTCTGGATTTATAGCGTGTACGTGATGCTAACCTGCAAAACCTGTCCCTGACTTCATTTTCTTCTCTACTAAAAACAAAGATTTCCATGCGTCGGGGCCCCGTTGACTAAAAAATTATTTTATAGCCACATTCTCTCAAACGTCTTATCTACAATGAATTTTAATATTATAATAATTATTTAAATTTTTTTATTAAAATTTTTAAAATTATTATATTAATATTTTCTCGGAGATATTTTTTAATATTATAATAATAGTTTTAAATTATTTTTATTTTTATCAAATTCTTTTATAATTATTATATTAATATACCGAATTGTCTTATAAATGTTTTTATGCGGTTATCAGTGTATCAGACTCACTTCAATATTATATTTAAGAGGAATGATTAATTGACACTCCAAATATTTAATATATAATCAAATAAATTAATATAATAATATTATTAATATTTTATTAATATAATTAGTTCAAAAGAAAATTTCGTACACTCAAAACAATATTGTTAAGAGATAATTATTATTAACTATCAAGTCACAAAACAATTTTTTTTTAGAATTATACTTCTTACAATTATATATATATTTTATGAGATATATAGGTGTATATTTAGTGAGAAGTTTGTATATCTTTTTATTCATACTTTATTTTAGTGAGAAATTTATGTATATTTTTTATTTTTAATTATATAAATATTTATTTATTTATTAATTTAATTATTTATAATATATTAGAATTTTTACTAAATATCTTTATTGTGAGGTTGGTGAGTCTCTCGTAATATTTTAAGATTAGGTGATCGAGTACGTTATTCTTTAATATTTGAAAAACATTAAAGAAATTAGAAATATGTTAATTAATGAAAAAGCAAGTGATATTTTCATACTACTAGATATCCTTTTAAATTTCTCTTTGTGTTGATAATAGATAAATAATTTTATCAGATAATTCTTTAACTAATTTAAAAAGATAATAATAATTTATTTATGTTAGAAAAATCTTAAATGACTTATTATAATAAAAACTAGTCCTTTCAGTATATACATAAGCCTCCATCTCGGAAATCGATGTAAGAGGTTGAATGAGTTTATGCTTCAAACTTAATAAACTAAAGGCATAGTTTTTTGAGCCGATTTATAAGTCATCTATAAGTTTTGAATTAAAATTTTTAAAATGCTTTTTCCCATAAAAAAAGGCACGATGTTATTTTAGAGACAATTCATTTCTTAAACCTATTTGCTTCTTCTTGTTTTTGTTTAATAAAAACATTTCGTTCCTTAAATTTGTGCCGCTCTTACATCTATTGTGCTATTAATTGGTTCGTAAATCTACGTCAGTCTTGCTTGTTGTGTACGATATTATCAATTGCACTTTATCTTCTCGACCTTATTGTCAATAAGTACGTTCTTCATTTCTTCTTTTTTATATTTGGTTCTTCTAATAATACGAGTACTTATAAACATTCTTTGTTAACATATGAGATGTCAAAGATAGGTGATAATAGTTTAGAGGAAAAAGAAAATTATGTTATTTTTTTTCTATTCAAAATGTTTTTATGAATTATTTCCTATGGATATTGTAGAATTTACTTCCCTCTTATTTTCAGTAGCTAAATTTATTTTCTTTATAAAAATAAAAGGAAATCACATTCATCTCATTCTTTATTTATTAAATTCTCCATGTCTAATAAGGGAAATAGTAGGATAAACATTCTCGTATTTCTTCTATTAAATACAAGTGAGTATTTAGGATTGTGTCTGCCTATGCCTTTGAGTTGTTGACACTCGGTTCTATTATGAGTTTCTGTCAATATATTAGTATGTGTGACAAAGAAAATTGTGATGTTATGATAGTGGAATAATGCTCCCTTTCATATATGATTTACTTGATACCTTCAAACCTAAAAGAGAAGTTTATATTCGTTTAAAAATGATCATTCAAGGAACTAGATATTTCTTTGCCTTTTATTTATTTTGAATACAACATTTTATCCAAACTAAACATGACCATAACATAACTCCTTTGAAGTTGGTCCTCTACAAGGACATTTCAAATTCTTTTTCACTTTACTTTGTATAAAGCCTCATATAAACAAGTTCATGTATTTCTAGTGGATCTCCTTGAATAAGAGCTCAATATAATGGTATTTTCTCTGTTCAGATGATAAGATTTGAACCCAAGTATCTTAGAATTAGAGATTGATACTCCAACCATTAAACTACTAGGATTTTTTTATAATAATTTATAAATAAATTATATTTATATACAAATAAAAATATATATTCGTGTAAATATATAAATATAAAATATATAAATACAAATAAAATATATATATATATATGTATATATATATATGTATGTATATATATATATATATATACATATATATATATATATATATATATATATATATATGTTGGATGTGAGGGCTGCTCGAAGGTGAAAGTGTGTGTCGAGTGCATTTTTAAAATTTGATGTCAAATTTGTGAGCGAGTCTCTTTATATGAGTTTATAATTTAATGACACAATATAATCTTTATAATTTATTTATATAATGATATAAAATAATTTTTTTCTTTATTTTTTTTATTTTATTTTAATTTATTCTTCTTATATTTTTTTCTTCTATTATTTAATTAAAATTCTTATATTAAAATAATTTTTTCAATATTAAAAATAATTAAATATTTATTTTTAAAATTATTTAATTTAACAAATTATTATAAATTAATCTAATTATGATTATTAATAGAACAATTTTTTCCTAACATATATTATTATAAATTAATCAAAATCATCTTTTAATAATTATTTTTTCCAGACATAGATTAATTCATAATAATTTGTTAAATTAAATAATTTTAAAAAATAATTTTGAAAATAAATATTTAATTATTTTTAATAATGAAAAATTATTTTAATATAAGAATTTTAATTAAATAATAGAAGAAAAAAAGATAAAAAGAATAAATTAAATTAAAATAAAATAAAAATAAAAATAAATAAAGAAAAAAATTATTTTATATCATTATATAAATAAATTATAAATATTATATTCTATCATTAAATTACAAATCCATATAAAGAGACTCAGCTCACAAATTTGACATCAAATTTTGAAAACTCACTCGACACACATTTTCACCTTCTAGCGTGACCCTCACATCGAACATATAAATATATAAATATATCAAAATATATAAATATATTTGTATTTATATATTTATATTTATATATTTACACGGATATACATTTATTTGTATATAAATATAATTTATTTGTAAATTTTTATTAAAAAATTCTAATAGTTTAGTGGTTGGAGTATTAATATCTAACTCTAAGGTACTTGGTTTTGAATCTTATTAGTAATAATTTTCTTAATTTGATAAAAAAATTTTGTTAATAAGAGAAATTTAATTCTTATTATTATAAATTTTATATAATTATTATTATAAATTTAATTCTCCAATAACTAATAATATTAACACATTTATTAAATTAAAATTCTTTATTTTAATTAATTATTTTGATTTTTTTAACATTTTTTTTTAAATAAAAACGATAAAACTTAAAATTAATTTCTAACTAAATCTTCACATATTTATGGTTAATAGTATATTATATTATTATGTTTAATTAAATTTTAAAATAAGTTCACTTAATCTTTACACTTTTAAAAAAATACTAATATAAATTTAAAATATTTATCCAATTATTAAATTATTTAAAATATTAATATAAATTTGAAATATCAATTCAATAATTAAAATAATTTTAATTTTTTTATAAATACATTGAAATACATTTTTATTAACATAAAAGCAATATATATATATATATATATATATATATATATATATATATATAAAGAGACTAAATTAATAATTAATTTAATCATTGATTATATATATAAAAGAGACTAAATTAATAATTACTTTAATGATCGAATCAATGACCGATTCGGTGACTAATTTAATAATTAATTTTAATTTTTTTATTCACATACTAAATTAAAAAATAAAATCAAATAATTATATTACTAAATTATTTAATAAGTTAATAAACTATTTTTTAAAATTTTTATAATGTTATGAAAAATTTTATCAATTATTTTAAATTATTAAGTAGATTTATATTTAATATATTGTTAAAATATTTTTAAAAAATATTTACATAAATAAAAAATGGTCACTAATTTATATATTATTTGTTTAGTGACTGAAATTTTAGTCACTAAATCAGTCACTATATATAAAAAGAGAAATCAATCACTGATTCGAGTTACTATTAGTAACTGAATTTTTCGGTCACTAATTTAGATCACTATTAACCATTTTTCTAGTAGTGACCGAATCAGTGACTGATTTGGTGACCGAATCAGTGACCGATTTCCGTGACTGAAGTTTTAGTCACTAAATCAGTCACTAAATATAAAATGGAAATCAGTCACTAATTCAGTTACTATCAGTGACTGAATTTTTCGATTACTAATTTCGGTCACTATTAACCATTTTTCTAGTAGTGTTATTATATCCTTCAAAAACTTTAAAAATTGTTTTTCTAAGTTAAGTTCTCATCTTTTGACCTTTCTTAAAGGTTGTTCTACCACCCTAATAACATCTTACATTTTCCATTATACACAAAATAAGCTTAAAATTCAAATCACGAGTCGAGCACCTCCTTTCTGCCATGGATAGGAAGAATATCGAACTCATCAAGTGATTACCTCAACCCATTAATTCTAGAGGAATCTTAAGTATCCCCTTGGTTGAGGATCAAAGATCCTTGTTTGAAGGTGGTTACCTATTTTGCATTGTTAGTTCTTTTTGTAAACCTATGTGTTTATTTTGTACAAAAATAATGGATCCAAAGTTTGACTATTAAAAAAAATCAAATATGAGTTTGGTAGAACTCCTCTTAGTTCTAAACCTCAAGGTTACAAGCAGTGACGGATCTTCTTGGGAGCTGAGGGGGCCGTGACCCCTCCCCAAAGTTTTGTAACTCCCATGTAATTTATGATTTTGACCCCCCCCAAACTTAATGAACATTTAATATATTTACTTGTATATTTATAATTTTATCCTCTCAACCCCTCCTCAATTTTGTAACTCTCATATAATTTATGATTTTGTCCCCCTCAAACTTAATGATCATTTAATATATTTAAGTATATATTTACAATTTTATCCTTTCACCCTTTCATCTTCTTACTTCCTTTTATATTTATTTATTATTTATTAATAATATATTATTTGACCCTCCAAGATCAATGATCAAGATCCATCACTGGTTACAAGCCAATTAAAACTAAAATTATTTATATTATGCCTGGAATTTAGTACTAGTTAATGATGCTTAATTAGACCTTGAAAAACCCAACTACTAACAATGTTACCGGACTTCACTTCCCAATGATGATCTCCGTACCTTGTGTGTGTAACCCAATTTCCATAATCTTTGCTCAACAAATAGCTCTAGTGACAGTGAAGAAAGGCATCATGCAAGAGACATAAGTGAAAATCACAACAACAAAAAGAGCCAAAGGAAATGTTTTTTTTTGTGGTTTATCAATTCCATGACTATGGTATTGATGTTGTTAAAAGATTGAGGTTCCAAAAGAGTGTGTTGAAGAACAAGTTGCAATATGGTATTGATGTTGTTTAAAAAATGAGGTTCTAAAAGAGTGTGTTGAAGAACAAGTTGTAATCTTTCTTAACCCAGCTTCTAATCCAAACTAACCTACCTACTTTATGAGGTTTAAGCTTGGTGATGGTGATTTTTATTGTTCTCATGAAAACAAATATTCTAATTTTCTATAAGATTTTGAGCACAAACCTAGGTAATTCTCTCATGAACACATATTGAATGTATGAAACTTTTAGTTTGCATTTCATACAAGTCAAATTTGGGGTTTTAAGGTTTAGAAATTGTAAAACACAATTGAAATCAAAACCAAAATTAAATTGGAATCAAGAATTGAAATAGATATTAATCCATGGATTCAAAAAATAAATAATCCTCTTGTCATAGTTTTTTGAAGACTTAGATCCAAATTTGAACAGTTAACCAATTAAATTAATCAATTAAACTAGTTTGAAATTTTTTTAAATTGACTAGTTCATTTTTTGGTTTGACAATTAAGAACTAACCCAAATCCAATCAAACAAAACCAAAATTATAACATAAACGATTGTCATTAAAATATAAAATGACTCTTATTGTGACTAAACTAATTAATTTCTTGTAATTTAGGATATGTATTATTTTATAAATTAAATGTGGAATATAAGAAAACAAATTAAAATTTTGATTATCATAATTTGCTTCCCAAAAATGTTTCTTTATTGAACAATTATTTTATTGTTTATTTAATAATGTTATAATAAAAAAATGTAAAAAATGTTTAAATCAAAGCGTAACATATTGGTTTGGTTTGTATATTTTTAAAATTAAAAATTGAATTATATTAAATTTTTTTGGTTGATTTTAGATGATTTAAAAGTACAGAATTTGAATTAAACAGTACTAAAAAATGTTTATTATCAAAGAAAAATGAATAGAAAGGTCTCGTAGTCATTATGATGGAAATATTCTTTCTCCTTCCACTAAGTATGACGCAAAAAATTCTGCATCATGAGCACTCAAGAATCAACCAAAATTTTTTCCCAAGTTTCAAGAGAAACTTGACACTAGCTCTTCCAAGCTTGTTAGGAGAATATGAGAAAGAAATATTCAAAGACATTTGAAGATAAGTCAGTTTGAGGTACAAACAAATTATGCAAATTTCACACACTAGTTTTAATTTCATTCAAAAGTATCATGAGCACTCAAGAATCAACCAAAATTTTTTCTCAAGTTTCAAGAGAACTTGGCACTAGCTCTTCCAAGCTTGTTAGGAGAATAAGAGAAAGAAATATCCAAAGACATTTGAAGATAAGTCAGTTTGAGGTACAAACAAATTATGCAAATTTCACACACTAGTTTTAATTTCATTCAAAAGTACTCAAAAAGCTACACAATGGATCATATATATAGTTGATCTCCTCTCATTCACTCACTCACTTAGGGAATGTGGAACTAAATTCGCTTCTAAAGGTTATGTAACGAATTTCCTAGCTTCAAGTCTCACCTAGCGCACTTTCAATTATATTTATGAATTTATATACCAAAAACTCATAAAATGTTGCAATCAAGAGTTGAAACTTAGACCTCTTTGAGTGTTTGAAATGTTTTGACCAAATTTGAGAAGGTAAAATGATATATTCCCTTTTTGTGATAACCAAAACTTGAACCTTGTCCTCTATTTTTAAATGCAACACCTTCAAGTTCTATCTCCTATAAATTTTCCTTTTGGTTCAACCTAATGTTGTTCTTTGCTCTTTTCTTTAATATTCTACCTCCTTCAAGTCGGAAAAGACGGTTTCCAATGTTTATATTTGAAGGAGTTTCCATAATGTATAACCAAGTGGATTGAATGAAGGGTGATTGTGATTATGTAATCATACCAAACTCTTAGATTGTACCTTGTGTGCAAGAATGTGATCTTGTATGATGGATAAAACACAATTTACAAAAGAGAAAAAATGAGGTTTTTACAATTTTATACCAAATAAAAGATAAAAGAGAATTTTAGTAAGAGAAACTCCAAAATAATGTTCTGGAAGCATTTTAAAAAGATAAAAAAACTACCTAGACTATCATACACATGCAATATACCCTATTTACTTAAAAAATGATTCACATAATTTTGTTGATGATTATATAGTTAATTGGCGGATCTTGAAAAAAACACAATTACATGCAGATTTTTATTTTCAAGTAATAGAAATACTATTAATATAATTTTTTAAAAGTATTTGTTAACATATTTTATTATTAACTAGAATTTATTAAAATATAAACTTAGTACATTTTATTTCTTAATATAATTTTAGGATTCTGTTAATAAGTATTATATACACACTAATTTAAAACTTAATAAACAATTTTTATTAAAAAGTACATCGAAAATTAGATAGAATTTCGTTACCATACTTCTCAACAAAATATTTTTTAATTTATATTCTTTAATTAGTGGGCTAATAAGATGACTTATTAGAGTTCTTCATATGGTTATTTTTTGGACATATAAGGATAAAAAACATTCATTTAATTAATTACTTATATTTTAATTTAAATGATATGGTACTCTTTTTTTCATTTGAAAAATATTAACACGTAGTAAAAAATAGAACAATACAGTCCCAAAGTCATATGAACCGTACTCAATTTGCAATTGTAGATCTATAAATACTTTTAGGATTGACCGAGTCAGTCAATATGAAAGTAAGACTTTGAAAAATCACAATTGAAATAAATCCATGACAGCTTCTACGAACCTGGCATGGTAGAAACAAAAAGAAACGGTCGCCAACCTTTAGTTTTGAAGAAATCTGTGATGACAGCTTTCGGTGCGTGTCCTCCGGAAAAAAAAGAAAACTATATGCTTGAAAATGAGAGTGAAAAAAATTAAAAAATTAAATATTTTTTAGTTGTTTGACAGGAAAAAAAACTTAATAAAAGTTTAATTATATTTTTAGTTTTATTAATTTTTTATTTTAATTAACTCGACTCATTATTAATTAAAAATTCTTATTTTTTATAATGATGATCTTCTGTTTAATTAGCCAAAAATTATTGATAAATAAATATTATTAATTTTAATTTACGTAGTACTGAACGATCGATAGTCATAATTTATGAAACTAAAGACATAATTTTTTATCATAGTAAAAAAATTATATTGTTATCATTTATAAACTTAAGAGATTTGATTGAGTTGTGAGAAAAAATGTTTTTATATTTTAAAATAAAAAGACTTAATTGAACCTTTTATTAGTAACGTCATGACATTAAATAAAATAAAATAAAGAATAGAACCTAAGGCAATCACGTCTTAAATAAATAATAAACTATACTTTTTTTTAATTGTAAGATGTTATGAATTAGTTCTTATAATAAAAAAATCATATTTAATTTTTGAATGTACGCACGTTCATTAGGTTCTTAAATTTTTAATGTTAGACATAAATTTGATTCTAAATAAAAATAAATAAATGATAAGAATTTTGTAATGCGTAAGAAATTTAAATATATTAAATTTAAATTGTTATTGTTTTAAATTATTCAAAATTAAAAAAAAATTAATAAGACAATCCAAAATTTATTGAATTTTTTATAGAATATTTTAAATTATTATTAAATACAAAAATTATCATTTATTAATTAGGTCATATAATAATTGATTTAGATTACAACGAATTAGAGTAAGTCAAGTTCGATTGAAACTCTCGGAACAATAAGATCATATTTAATTGAGATAAATTAGATTTAATCGAAAATGTTAGGTTAGGTTAAATCATGTTGGACTAGATTCGATCAAATATGATGAATTAGGTCAGATTGATTTAAGTGGTTTGAGATAGAGTAAGTTAGACTAGATTCAGTCAAATGTGATGAATTAGGTCGGATTGATTTAAGTGGTTTGAGATAAAGTTAGATTTGATTAGGTAGGTCGAGACAAATCAAGTCATGTCAAGATGAGATATAACGTATCAAGTTGAGACGAGATAGGTTAGTTAAGAGCGGATAGGACATCCTAGGTAAGAGTGGTAGATTGAATTAGATACTCATGAACCAAATTAAGTGAAACTAGATGGGTTGAGTTAAACCAAATCATTATAATATAAGACGAGATGATATTCACCAAGTTAAGAATATAATATAATAAAAATAGAGATTAAACTATTATAATAGATTTGTACAGGTTTTGCATGGTATTGCATGGTATGTCATATTCTTACTTATTGACTAAAAAATATGATAATTTTTACCTTTGTTTATGTTTATTTTATATTTATATGGTTAATTATTTTCTTATAAGTAACCTACAAATAAAAAAAAACATTTTTTTAAAGTATATACTTCAAAATAATTTAAATTATAATTATGAATTTATTTTGATAATAATATAATTTAGTTTATATCTAAATAAAAAAATTGATATTTTAAATAAAATAAATCGTTGAATATATTTAAATTATTTTAAATTGAGATAAATATTTAAAAATTATAAATAATTTTTTTGCTTAATTAGATATTCTTTATGATAAATATTTATAGAATTTAATATTTTTAATAATGACTTTCAAATATTTTTTTCATATTTAATTAACTATTTTTATACTAATCAAAATTAGAACTTAATTCTTAAAAATTATTAAACATATTATAAATAAATTAATGTATCATCAAATAAATCATAACATTATCATGCTTTAGAAAATAAATAAAATCTACAATAATTTAGTAGAATTAACATTAAATCACTAATATAATTAAACAATGTTAGTAAATATAAACACTAATGCTTTTTATAAAAAACAATATTCTTGAATTAAATAAATAAATAAAGTATTTATAATTTTAAAATATTTATCTTAATATTCAATCATTTATTTATTCAAAATATGTATTTTATTTGTATCTAGGCTAAATTATACTATTATTCAAAATAAATCTTTGAATATATTTTAAATTATTTTAAAGTATAATTTTAAAAAATAATTAGTTTGTTACTTTAGGTTACTTGTGAGGAAATAATTAAAGAAGGAGAAATAAAATAAAAAGGAGGAGGTGCATGTGATATAAAATAATAAGAATGAAAGAGATTAAAAGGAAAAGAAAAAGAAGTGTTAGATGAAATACAACGAGTTGTCCAATATTATTTGAATGTGTGTGAATGTGAGATGTTACATGATCGTATATATTATAATTACTCATTTATTCTTCATTATTATTTAGGTATTTCAATGAATAAAATTAACAATAAATAATTTTAAATTTTTAACATGTAAAAAAAATAGCAAAAGCTTTAAAATGTGTTTGCTTCTTATTTAACAATTTTTTATTTTTTAAATATTTTTAAACTTTTTAGTCAATAATAATTTTAACTTTTTTTTTCAAATTTGTTTAGATACTACGTTAAAGTATAATAAAGGACTTATAATAGTTTTGAGATGGCATATAAAATTTATTAGAAAAATAATTAAAAGAAAATGATTTCAAAACAATAGTAAAATTCGATATTTATGAGCTATTGTTGAATTATTGGCAAGCGTACCAAAATTATCAATCGCAGTATAGTATTTCAATTAAATAAAAGTCGATCCCACGAGAAACAGTTTCAATGGAAATTCGCAATTATGCTTACTAAGTAGATTAAACAAATTAAGTTTTGCAAATAAGAGTTGAATTGAAATTAAATGACAAAGAACTATAAATTGTTGAGAAAATATCAATTAAATGTACTTAGGATTGACTTCCTTCTTTATCTCTATTTTGTAATGACTATGTCAATTAAGAACGTCAATTAACCTAACAATGTTGATGTCACCTACTCAAATCAACCATGTTGATTCCTCACACATGAAATTCATAAGAAAATCTAATAAATGTTGATTCCTCACACAATTAAGAGATTTTCCAGCATTAGGTTTAAGGTGTTTAAGCAATTGATACATTCATTCCATTCCTAGCAATTAACGTAACAAATATTCTTACCGTGATCTAGGGTTCAAGATATATTTTCCAATCATACCTCAAACAATCAAGAATAAATCATTACAAAGGATAAGAATAATAACATCAAAGCATAGATTAATAACTCAAAATATCACCATGATACAAAAGAGTTCAAAAGAAGTGCACTAAATCCTAAGAGAATGAAGTTAGTCACTCATGTTGGCCATTACAATGCTCTAATTGATGAAGAAGTGAAGAATTGATGAAGATTAGGCGAAACCCTAACAGTAGTCGTGCCTCCTCCTCTCCAAGACTGCTTCCTTCTCTCAAAACACATCTTATCTTTTTATAAGAAAATTTGGGTCGGGCCTCGCATCATTCATTCGCTTAAGTGTTCTTCTTTCTTTCAATTTTTCTCTAATTATGCTGACAATTATGCTCCTTACTCTTGTATCAAGGTATTCTCGAATTCATCCTATATTGGGAGAAAAATAGATTAGAATTAACATAAGTTAAATGGTTTCATAACAATTTAAGGCATAATTATATCAAATTTTTACCACTTAACAACTATCATAATGATGAAGAATTTTATGAAAATAAATATATCTAGTTAGTTTTGAAATTCGATAAATAGAAGGTTTAATTGCTTAATTTTTCATAAAACATGAATTTTAATAAAATAAATACTCTTTACTTTTTCTTTAAAGTTTGAGTCCTTAACTTTTGCTTGGAATTCAGACTTACGAGAGACGGTGAAGTTGACGCTATAAGAAATTTAATTATCCGATTAGAACGAGTAAGTTATTTTTAAACTTTTAAACATTTCTTGGATGTTTTAAGTTAAAGAGGGAAAACCGTTAGTAATTTTTACTATTCTAGTTATGTGAGGATGTTACGGGTGTTGGAATAGAAATATGGACTTTGAGTTGCAGATTTGGAGAATTGTAGGGTATGCAAGTAAGATAATTTAATTATTCAAACAATAATACACTTGGATTGGAAATATATGAATCTTAGAATATTGAATACAAGTATAAATGCATGTTTAGACTTCTTTTTAATGTGTTTTTCATGCATATTTATGGAATGAATAAGTTATGCGGTTGGAAACTTAAGAGACAGGTCAAATAATGGAAGAAGTGGGGTAAATGACCATGATTTGGTAAAGTGTTTGATTGTTGCATAAGCGAAAAATCAGAAGTGACGATTTGTTCAAGTGAAAACTATGTTTCTCAAGGAAAAAATGTCATATAGGAGAAAATAGTAATACTCTAAGTGTCTAGCTCAAGTAAGAGATGGTTGCTCAAGTAATTAATCTTGTTAAGAGGAAAGAATTATTTCCACCAATATTTTGCTTAAATGACATGTGGTTACTTAAGCAAAATATAAAAAGGGTGAAAATTTTGTGTGTTAGTTACTTTAGGAATGAACAAATATAGTGGATGATATTTTCTAAAAGTGCTTCACTCAAGCGAAAATGATGGTGTTTTCAAACGAGAAAGAGACAAAACTAGTCCTCAAAGTATTAGTTGAGTAAAAGGTTGTCACTTATAATTTGGAATGAATGTGAGTTATGAGGCTAAATCAAACCAATGGTTGTTATCTTTAATCGGCTAAGATATGTATGTTGATGTGAGACAAGTCATCCTAGAACTTGTGTTTCAAAAAATCATAGTAGGTACCAAGAGGTACTTTGGTGTGTGTTAGTATGACAACTATGTATGTATGGATTCAATGAAATCTCAGGTTTCACTAAAATCTTAATCACATAGATTGAGGTGTTAGGTTATGAGGAGTCAAAGGGAGAATTTAATGGGGGTAGAGTTGTTAGTAGTTCTACTTTGTGTGTAAATCAAAATGATGTAGGTAATCAGAGAATATCTTATATATGACGATAATATTTTGGTTGCACAAAATCTGGTAAGGATACAATTATAAGAACGTATTCCTTACCACACATCATTTTCTTTAAAAACAACAAATAACGAGTTAACGGAGGGGTTGATGAAAGAGTGAAATTTTTTTTGATGCGAGAATAATAAAAATTTAAATCAAATTACAATAGAATAATAATGATAATTAAAATCCAATTGAAGTATAATTTAAATAACTAAAATTTATAAAATTAAAATAAAGTATTTTTAATTAAATTTGGAAATTGCCATAAAAAAGTGCAAATTAAAAAATTACTTTAAAAGAAAATAATGCAATAATTAAATTCAAAATTTCTGAAAGGGATAACTCTAAAACTAAATTGAGAATTGTAATTGAAATGAGAAAAGAGATGAATTGAAAATGGAAATTAAGCGGAACTAGAATAAAATAAAAATTATAAACAATTAAATAGAAAAAATTAAAATAAACACTAAATGAATAATGTAAAGGGAACAATAAAAATTGAAAAGTTTAATAGAAATTGTAAATTAAATAAAAAAGAACAAACCGAAAATACAGCAGTAGTAGATGAACTCGTCTAACTAAAACTAAACTAAAAGCTGAGAACAAAAAAGAAAACAGGTACAAGACAATACAATAGTTCCAAAATCATGTTATTTTGTCTAAATTACAATCACAATTCAATTCTTAAATTACAAGAGCAAATTCACAACCGTTCCAACAAATTACAATCCAATTTAAATTCGCAACCACAATTAAATTTCTAAATCAAACAATTACTCAAACTTAGAAACTAAATTATGTTGTAAATAAACATTCAATGTAATAACCCCATTACATTGATTGAAATAGATTATAATCAGTTAGAATCATTAATAATCAAATCTAAATCATAAAAAATAAGTTTTGATTGATGAATCAACAACAAAAAATGAATTAGAAGATTATTACAAAATGGAAAAACAAAAAAAAAAACATGAAAATAGAGTAAATGAAAATGAAAGCGAAGAAATAAAAGAACAAAAAAAAAATCTTATCAAAAGCAACATGAATTAATATTCTTTAAAACATTATTCTCTTAATAGACTTAGAAGTTAAACATCACAAAAAGAGAAAAATTAAAAAGAATCTAAAACGATGAAAATTTAATCACACTAATTGAACTAGAACTTCACTTCTATTTTCCAACCTTCTCACACCTCTTTATACAACAAATCTTAGTGTACAAAATAATTAAGGCTCGTACAGAGTCATAATTACATAATCAAACTTTAAATAATATTTTATGATAATTTTTTTCAATGGCATTGTGTCTTCTTATATAATTTATAATTAAATAAGTTATATAAAAGAAATCGATGTATTTTATTTGATAAAGGTCTCAATATTAATGAGTTGTTAAGAATCTCTTCAATTAAATAATTTTGATTAGATAACGGAAATGATTTTTGATGGAATTGATAATGGTTTTCAATTTTGGCCTCGAAATCGTGATTGATTTTTTTTTTTTATAACACTTCCATTTTACCTTTATAATTTTTGCAAATTATTATTTATACAAAAATAAATAAATAATTATTTAAAATATATTATTTAAGTAATAAATTAGATTTAGAGATTTTATTTTCTTTTTACAAAACTATATTAAATATTAATAATTAACTAAAAAAATATATTAAATATATATAAAATATTTTAATAAAATTATTAATAAAATATGTTTATTACTAAGTCACATCTTCGTTATGACAAGGAAGCGCATCGTGCTTTGACCTCTGCAACCACGCAACACCACCTCTATCAACATTCCTCCTCACCCTCACCTCTCTCTATTTGGTGTGCAAATGCTCCTTCATTTCCATTACATTGGCTTAATGAGAGTGAGATTAGGGTTTTGTTAAGCTATTATTGGGCTTATATTAGTTTATTGGCTCGTTAGGTTTATTTGAGTTGGGATCCAAATAGGATAAACTGGTTTCAAAATAGCAAAAATGGGTCTGAATCAAATTTTTTTATTATAAGTTATTGGGTCTAATGAATATTTGGATTTAAGAGTTAACATACAAAAACACGTTTTATGGGTTTGAAAGTAATTTACTTTTCTTCAATTATTATCTTGTTTTTATTTTTATAATAATTCAAGTTAGTAGATCTCCTAGAAATACAATAAAATAAGATTAGATTTTAATAACTATTATTCTCTCTTTTCAAATATTAAAATAATTTATGGAAGTAATACATAAATGACATAATCATTATTATTTAAGGTAAAATCAAATATATAATATTTTGTATTAATTATAATTAAAAAAATATTTAAGTAATTATCTATTAAAAAAATAATTATTTTGATTTACTTCTAATTATAAGAAATTATAAGTTTTTAATAATCACTTCAAATTTGATTATAATAAAATTTTTATTTTAAAATATTTAAATCTTCGTAATAATAATGATAAATAATTTAAAATTTTAAAAATATTTGAATATTTATAATAATTATTTTAGATGTAATTTTAATTTAATTATTACTTAAATTATAAAAATAATAATAACGATGTATTTTTAATTTGGTTATTATACAATTCTTAAATTTTAAAAGCATTTTAGATTCTCATTTAATTTAGTTACAATATCATAAATAAATAGATGAATTAAAATAAATTATTCATAAATATTTTCTACTATAGGAATTAAGCACTTTGAAATAAGTAAGAAAAAAAGATAATTTCTATTGTGAAAAAAAAAACCTAAAAATATATTATCTTTTTTTAACAAAAATATTTAATTTCAATAAATCTATAGATATACAATAAGATATAAATTTAATTGACTTTAAGGGTCGACATAAATAAATTTGAAGATATTTAACTTTTTTGTTACATATAATTAAAGGTAATACTTTTAGAACAAATATTATAGAGTGTTAGTGTCTTTCTCACTTATAATTGACTATTGAATTAAATGTTCATTTCGTAGATCAACTTTTTTTTTTTTAAGATATTTTCCAATAATTTTCTCAAAATAAACCATTGTTTTTCATTTAAATTTATATTCTCGCTATCCCATCGCAATTTTAGTTACGACAGGAGGATTCAACTTTTTGTGAGTTTAGAAGCTTGTAGAGATTTTTGGAAATTTAGGTAAGGAAATTTAGTAATATTTAATTTTTATAGTATTCTATGCTAGAAGAATTGAATTGTAATAATGACTTGGTCACATTGTATAATTTGTAGAGATTTGATTGTTGATAATATTGATATTTGCATGTGATTGAATAAGTTGAACTAGATTAATGATGTGTGGAAAGATGTGCATGAAATGTTAGGGTAGAATAATTATATTTAGACTAGGTATCACGTGCTTGGTATAGTAGAGTGTTAAAGGATTGAATTTGGAGCCCGAAAATTTGTTTGGTCTATGTTTTGCAAATATGTTATCTATATATTTCACTCAAACGAAATGTACAATAGATGTAAAGGTTCCTCTCAAGTGTATTTTCTATCCATTAAAGAAACTTTTTCTCAAGCAAAAGGGCGGTCTCACTCAAGAGAGAAAATTTTCACTAACCAAAAATTTCCAAAAAAGAAGGAGAATTTTTGCTCAAGCAAAAAAATTTTTCTTAAGCAAAATTTTCTAGCTTGTTTTCTGTTTAAACTTATAAAATTATAAAAAATAACTTTAAACTTTAAATTAAATGTTCCAAATTAAAACCTCAAAAATAAGGAAAATAAGAATTAGCTAAAAAATGATATATACAAAGAAAGTTATGATAAAAGGAGTAGGTAGAGGTAAAAAAAAAGTATATATATATATATATATATATATATATATATATTATTGTAATATGAGAAATGATATGTATATGACTTAAGATATTAGAATGTATGTTCTGAATATGAAATGAGTTGTGTTGAGTGTTATTGTATGCATAGAAAAATATTTTGTTGTAATGTGAGAACTATCATGAGATATCCATATATGTATGTTATATCTATGATGAATTATAAGATGATATGGTGTTGTTTGTTCTTGAGACTAAGATATATTTGTTGAGTATTAGTCGAATAAAAAAAGTGACTCATAATTAATTGAGATATATCTATGTATGTGAGGTTAAGTCGAACTAAGGAGGCGATCCATAATTGACTGAGATGTGTATGATTGTGGGTACTTAGGACGTAGTATATGGTGTAGTTTGTAGGGATATTGAATTGGAAAATTGATGAGATTATCCCAACTCCTTTGATTACTAGAATCACATAGATGAAATAATCAGGTGGTGAGAGTTGAAGAAGATTTCTAATGACTTACCCTACGAGATGAAAAAGAATTATATCTTGATGATTCATTTAGAAGTTTACTCTGATCACATGTGAATGTATATATCATATCATGAAAAGAAAAATAATTTTTAACAAGACGATTTTACATCAATTATAAAAGAACTGTGTAGAAAAAGACATAATGTCAAACTTGTAATTTAGAATAAGTTTTTATATTGATTGTATTTTAACTGATTAGAAAGTCACAAACATCGGTTATAAATGTAGAAAGTCATATTCAACATTGGTTCATCAAATAATCAATGTTGAATGTGACTTTCTACGTCAATTATAATATAACCAATATAAAAAGTCTTTTATAGCATTACACTTATCCTCTTCTACAAAACATTTCTCCCATTCTACGAAATAGTTCTTCTTCTTCTTCCTTTCTTATCTATCGCTGTTGACCTTCCTTACCTCTCACCCTCCCTTGAGTTGTTTCCCTTCATTGCAGCCCTAACCTCTATACTATTGCGCCCTCTACCTCACTCTCTGCTCATGCACCTCCTCCCTTTAGTGGTTCACACCCACAACATAGTCCATAACCCCCTCCTTGTCCTCCTCCACTCGATTCCCTCCCTTGTCATGGGCTCCGCTTAAGTTGTCCTTAACTCCATCTATGTCCTTAACAACTCAATCAATAATGTCCTATGGGGCACAATGTGTGGGAGGAGTTGAAGTCCCAGGTTCCTATGTGGGGCCATCATGGCTAATTTGGGTGAAAAATTATGTGTGGTACGGGACTGTTAAAGAAATGGGAAAGAGATAGAGATTTGGTGTGCTGAGATTGGAGTGAAGAAGAATTTAGATGGAGAATGGTGGGGTTAACTTGGTTAGTTTGGGAAGGTCTTTATGTTTCCAAAGACTATTTTATTATGCACTGTTCTTATGTTCCCTTGCGACCTTAGTATTGTAAGCATTATTTGAATTTTATTTTGAATTGCTACCACTTGATCTTTTAAGTTATTTTTGAGTTTGGTAGAATTTATCATTCCAATGTTTGTGTCATTGCATGTGAAGTTGTGAATACATAAAGTGCAGTTGCTCAAGTATTAGTGTGAATGTAAGTAAATATTTTTGAGTTTTTATGTTTGTTTTTGGTTTGGATTTTATTTATAGGTGGAAAATGTCTGAAAAATAAAATTCAACATCGATTGTAAAAGACTCGATGTCGAAAGTGCTAATATTTAACATCGGTTTTCTTTAGAATTAATGTTGAATGTATGCACTTTTAACATTGGTTCTTTTATAATCGATATTGATTTTCTTAACTTTTAATGATGATTATTATAATATTGTATTGAGTACTCTTGTGTTCAAATGCAAAATTTATGAGTTTAATTTAATATTTAATTTTCGGAAGTCATCTAGAGTTTGTGTGATGAATGTGATGTATTTATGTTTGTCTAATGTGATAATTAGTTTGTATAGATATAAGGTGATGTATCAATTCTGAAATAGATTTGTATAGTTGAAAGTATATATATATATATATATATATATATATATATATATATATATATATATATATATATATATATATATATATATTATATATTTTATAATGTATTTAAATTTGAAATATGTTTATTTTAAATTATTAACTTACTTTGTGTGTCTTGTGTGTTATTTTAAAATAATATTAATTTATTTTTTTATGTTTTATACATACGTATGTAATTTCTTATAAAAACAAATATATATTTAAAAATATTTTTTTAATATAAATTTTATAAATATTTATGCTAAACCGTTATAATCGATGATTTATCAAGATAAAATGATAATTTCTTAATTTATTTATACTTTGTTATATATGTAGTAAGGAAATTAATTATATTTTCTTAAATTTGTAAAAGTATTAAACTATTTAAATAATAATTTTTAAAATTTATTTCGTACACCAATTTATTGATTAATATATTTATGTAAATATGTATTACATTAATTATAATTAAAACTTAATAATATATATATATATATATTAATATAGGATCATGGAAAATAAAACTGGTAGGAGTTTTTTAATATTTATGTAAATCTAATAATAGATTATTTACACATACAAAAATAAAACACAATTTCATTATTTTAAGTATATAGTAATTTAAAATTATATGAAACGAAAATAAAATATTTATTATTGATTTTTTTAAATTAATGTATGATTACTTTATAAAATATAGTCTGTAGTTTTAATTCTATAATCGACTTTTCTAAAACAATAATAGCTATGATTAGTATATACACGCATAGACTTTTTTTGTTTTAATATATCTTATATCCACACAAATTTAAATGATCTCTTTTTTATTGGTTATTAGTTTTTTGTTTTTAAATTATTTTATTATTTTTTTAATTATTAATACGCTTTTTATTTTCTTTATATACATGTTATTTTTAAGCAATTTTTTTACTTCATTATTTTGTATAATATTTGAAGTTATAACAATCTTATATATTGCTTTATTATTATATTTTTCATTAGTTTGAATGAATTTGGTCCACTTAATTGAATCTCCCCAATGTTATTTCCAACTATGTTTCTTCTTTCACTTACTTCAGGTTTTGTTTACAATTTGTAAATCTCTTAGTTACTTATTTGGATAATTTTCTGTTCTCTTAAAGTGAGTATTAAACCGTATTTATATAGTAGGAGAATTTAAACTTATAAAATTTGAAATAAATTTTTGGCAGAAGTTTTCTTGAATTGTAACGAGATTTTATTGAATGTTTACAATGTACATATAAAAGCTTACAACTACGAAATGATAAATAATAATATCATATAACTATATATACAGTGAATTGCAACAACGTTGAATATAATTTCTTGATTTTCACTATAGAAGAAATTTTAAAATAACTTAATTTGGGTTTATCTAATTAATTAGCTGCCCAGAAACCATGAAAACCTAGAGGGAAATTTAAGTGGCTTGGAATTTCGATTCTGGCAACAAGGGCATTATCTGATCCTATTCTTTTCGGGTTCAGGATCACGAGGTAACATCTATTCACTGAAACAGCATACTGCAAAATAAATAATGAAATGTCAATATGTCATCATCAGAAAAAAAAAAAAAAACCCTCTCACTAATCATTTATGAATATAAAACCCTTCAATTTTCCCTTTAACTATACTTGATATATTTTCTTACATATGCAAACTTTCTTTATGTGATTAACTTTTTCTGGGAAAACTATGGCCAAATAAAGTCAAAAAGCACCAGCCACAACTTCTTTTATGGGATGAAGTAAAAAATAATACAAATAATTAAAATTATTTTAAATAATTTATATTTTCACTTTCAAATAACTATTTTAATAAACTAGTCAAAATATAAAAGGAGACAAGGTTGTATAAATAAAAAATTATGTTTGTCCTTGTCATCAAATCACTCTCTTCGGTATATTCCTTCATGATGAATAGTACATAATTTATAATTATTAACCATTGTTAAGAGAATATTTTGTACATGGATACTATATGGAGTAAAGAAAAGTAGACGACAAATTAACATTGATGCTCACCTCAACAACAAGAAGATAGCCATCATCTTCTCCGTCACCTTTGGGAACAAAAATAGGTTCACCAATAAATCTTCTACTTCCAGCAGTCCAAGTTTGTGCAGAATCACTGTCTAGATCTAATTTCACGACGGTGTCGAAAGGGAAACATGGCAATGTTTTGCGAGAGCCTAAGGTTGTTGCTGCATACAGATATTTGTTTTTCTTCCCGGAAAATGCTGGATTTGTAGCAGGAAAATCTGAGGATTTCTTCCATTTCTTCATGGGCTTCACATCACATTCTTGGCAATTGTAGTCTGAATCTAATTTTATGGATACCTGCATCATATTGTACGACATGTTGAGGCCAAAGACAAAAACATAAATCTCATGACCACATGTTTTAATACGTTATATTATTGTTTCAAGTTAATTATGTGGATTTTAATAAATATATATATCATAGAGTTTCACTTGAAATTCGATAAGAAAATTTTATTGAATATATGATCCAATTTACCTTATTTTCTAATTTTTCTATTTTAAAAAACTTTGATTGATGATATATGATAATATAAATACTTTGAATAAATCATTTAAACAATTTTATTTATTAATTTTCACATAAAATGTGAAGTAATATATATATAGTTCTAAAAATCCATTTTCTTTTGTTCATTTGTGAGTTGAAATTAATGGTGTGTCGTATGATCCTTTAGGGATGGTACATATATGTATTTTAAATTTTGTAAAAATAACGAGAAAAATATGTTAAAATCTTGGAATATTTGGTGAGAAACTACTGTACTTTCATTGAGACAGAAGGAATCTAATTGACTTGGTATATCTTGCACTGATTTTGCCTTCTTTCTCCAAATATTATTTTTTACTTACTAAAAAAAAGAGTAAGGAAAGGAGCATCAGTACCTGAACAAGATGAGGCAATAACTCACTTCCACCTTTTACATTCATTATTGCTGGGTCTAGCTTCCTCTTTTGCCAGTCATATCCTGATAATTAACAGAAAGAATGTTGTTAATTAATATAGAGTGTTGGATAAAAATAAGTTAAGAAACTAGAAGAACTAATATTATAAATAAATAAAAAAAATACTATCAAACAACATACCAAATAACTTGCTGAAATTGAACCATTGATAAGAGCAAGCAGCAGCTTGTATTTGGATGTCTAAATTCCCATGTTGATGTCTAACTTCAAAGGCATTGCCAACATGAAGCAACCACAACTGTGAAGGTGCTTCAACTGGAACTCTCCAATCTCTCTCTTTGCCTTTTTGTTTCTCAGGAAACCTTGGAATGAGGTATATGGGAGATGTGCTCTTACTTGGGTTTACTCTTAATGCTGATATCATCGGAGACATCCCATAAACTGCTGCCATTGATCCTGAAAAATATTTAATTTAAGGGCTTCTGTTACAGATAGCATTTTGTTTACATGCGCACGTACTATATCATGGTAGCTAGTCATATTGAAAGTGATCGCTCAAGATTTTTTTATTATGTATCAAACAACATCCATTGATAATAAATGCAACTCTTGATATAGGCTAGTGTGCTGATCTCATCTTTATAATATATTAAAAAATTAATAGATTGATTAGTACAATATTTACTGATAAAAAAAATTGTAAGTCTTAGACAAAATCTCATCTCAAATCATTTTTCTTTATCTAAATGATAAATTTTATCAACCATAGATTGAATTGGTTCTGCAAAATTTTATACAATTTTTCATCATTTTTATTTCAATATTAATATATAAAAAAAATGACATTATAATAGTGATGATATCGACATGAATTATGAAATGATTATTGACTGCGGGTGGTGCTAATTTGCAAACATCAATTCTTACCCAGTACGTCAAGTTTAATGCGATTGGCAAATACTATGTAGTGGGTATCTGTGAAAGCCCAATCATGGATCATCAAGTGATCTGGGATTCTGAAATTTTGCTTCTGTACTACGTTGAAATTTGAGTCATATTCTGCAGAGAACACAAAAATAGGTCAAAAACAAATAAGCAAGAGTGAAATAAGTTAATCTTTTCTCGTGAAATTTATACGAGTAGACTCATTCCTGTTACCAGTAAATGTAAAATTACTGCGTGGAAGCAACATGTCTTCTGCATTGCATGACACAGTGAGTAGTCTGTCTCTTCTAGAATCAACCTTGTAGTGAGACAAGAGTCTCCTTGGGGGCATCTTAAACACTCCTGTATTCCATGAAATAAAGACAAATAAAATATTTTAATGTTATAAAACCTATGAACTATTGTCTTGTACGAAATTCATTGTTACATAACTTAGGTAGATTAATTAAAATATGGCAAAAGTGACAGGAAAAGATATATTTAATTTCCCATTGGGAAACTATAATTAATGACCCTCGTAATAAACTATTTTTGGGGCCACATGGCTTGTAAGTACTCCAGCTAACATGTAGCTTGGAAACCTATTCCTGTGTGCCACTAAACCTAAATTGCTTGTGAAAGTGTCACTACACCTCACTTGTTTAAAATTTTGTTGGAGAAGTATTGGAAGCACTATAACGAGTTGCTTAATTAGAGTCCCATACTTGTACTGCATGTCCATCCAACCACCAATTCCACCCAAGTTGTTTAATATTCTTTTGGTAAGTTTCAAGTTGCTTACCATTATTCAACACCATAATCACACCGTATGGTCACCTTTCTTGTGTCTTGTAATATAATAAACGGAAAAATATTTGACCTAGATGTGCCCATTTTGTCATGTCATCTACATTTGGCGTGGATCATTCAAACTCTTTGGGTCATGTATGGGGAAGGACAGTGGGAGGAGTTTCTACACTAAACATTGTTTATGGTACCGCTCTACTGACTTAATTCAAATGCATTTACACCTTCAAAATTTCAAACTTTTTAATAACACTAGTAAATTTCAAATATTAGTAAACAAAGTTGAATCATGTAGATAGCCTTTTTTTTTTAATTATAATCTCAATGGATGGATCATATTATAGAAGAAAAGTCTCCAATGCAGGTACATATAATAATTATTATTATTAGAATGTATGAATCAAAACGTACCATATAATATAGGCTTCAATAAGAGGGCAGCAACCTCCCAAACATCACCACCTTTGTTATCATCATGATCTTCCAAATCAGCACCATCCATGATGTTGTATTGTCCAATTGTATCCAACGTACCAGCTTGGATCTCATACGGTTCCCCACCTTCCCACATGCACAGGAGTTTTCCCCCCCACTTTAGTACACTAGTGTTAGCTACATTTTTCATGACCTTAGTGTTCCCAACCTTTTTTCCACCCTTCAACACCGAAAATGGTCCTCTATGTGTGAATTTCCATTTCTTGGTCTTTGGGTCATGTTCTTCCACATGTGCTTCCGTTTTAATGTACTTAGCCATGTACTTGACATTCTTAGTAACATTATCAAAAGTGAATGCCCTTAGGTAGCCATGTCCATCCAGAGGGTGCACCGTGGATCCATGATCATCGGTCAAAAGCCCAGGTCCGGTTAAGTAGTACGTGCCGGCGGGGAAATCGGCCGGAATCACACCCTCCACGGTGCTTAGAGTAACGGGTCGGGTTGCTTCGGATCTTTGTGACATGAACAAGAATTGGTAGTCATAATAGGCAGCTGTGGAGTCATCAGGCTCTATGGTTTGTGGAATTGGTATGGCAACAGGGGTATTGGGTGTGGATATGGATATCGCACGAGGTTTGATCGGCGGTGTGGAGGAGGGGGTTTGGTGCACCGGAGGTGATGGCCTAATGGGTGGAGGAATGTATGTTGGGGTGTTGTGGATGGGTTTGGTTTGCATTTTTGGGAGTTACTAAGGCCTTTGAGAGTGTTGTTGGCATGTGAAGGTGGCAAAGAATGTGTGCTATATATAAATGTGTACACGGAATAGTTGCTATATGCTATTGCACTGTGAGTTTCATTTAACTACAGATTTGCCATCATGGCTTTTGCATGGTTATTTTGGTTTGTGCTCTATCAATGTTCATGTGGGGTAGTGTATATATTTATGGCAGCATTATGTAAAATGTGGTGGACACCAAAATTCTTGTATTTTGAGTGGCAGACATGAAGCATTTCAATTTTCTCTGGTTGTACATATTTTATTTGTCTTGTTTTGTTTTACCTTATTTTTAATGGCCTCATGGGAAGAGTAGCGTGGTGCATCATGAGTTGAAGATCTTTTCCCCCTCCTACTGTTATTTTTCTCATTGGGAGGAGCAATTTGATCATTATGCAAGAGCCGCAATACAGCTTTTTGCATTTACAGAAATGCTAGTGCAAACGATATATCTAGAAGAGAAATTAATTATACAAGACTGAAAAGGAAGGGAATAAAAATGTGGGATAAGATCATTGATATGACAAAAATATATTTTTCAACAAAATACTGTTGTGCAAAAGATTTTAATTATAGACAAGTGTTATATTCATAACCATAATTTTGATCATAAAAATTAGTGACTAATGAGGGTGGTGCATGACCATTTGTGTTAGATGGGAGATGAACATTCCTGACTATGCATCATGTTGCATGACCATTTGTAACTCCGTATTATATTTTCATTTTAGTTTTCCTTCTCATTATGATGGTTGACGAGAAAAAAAAAAAGGTTCAATTTGCATTATAATATCCCAAATCTTCCACGTACAGTATCAAGAAAATCAAGGCAAAGTAGCTTTGCACGTATTCATTTTTTTTTAGGTTATTTTTAATGGCTCATGATCAGGAGAGTAGGTTGGTGCTCCACGAGTTTAAGGTCTTCAAGTTTTCTCTCTTACAATTGCCCCAATAACAGCCACACACTTAGAGAATTGCCATTGAGTAGAGATGGTATATATTTAGAAGAGAAATTCTATTCAAACAATATCTAAATACAATAAAAAGAGATATAAAAATGGTTTATTTGATAGGAAAAAAAGTGTTGCAAAATATCATAAAAAAATGTACAAATACATAATTTAATTTATAATTAAATTAAGTAACACTAAGTATCTGTTTGTTAGTGTAAAATTTCTAATATATTCTCACGTCTTGAATGGGTTAACATTAATGATGATTTTCATTCTATTGAGACAATTCTTAATGATATTTTTTTTTCTTGTGAGCTTCACTCATTTGTATTTAATATACACCTTAATCTTATAAATAATCCTTTCTTTAACTCAACCTAATATATAAAAAAAAAAACTCATGTTAGGACTTAATCATAAAAGAAAATCCACCTAGAAGATTAAAAAAGTTTTTTAAGACATGTTAAATAATTTATATAGAAGAGTATAATCAACATAATGAACATTCATTGTTACATCACATATATACCATTCTAATTAATTTTGATTTTGTCATTAAATATTTTCATATACTAACATGATTTTTCTTCAAATTAATTATGAAGGTTGACGATAAAGGGTACAATTTGCATTATAATATCTCAACTCCTTCACGGTATGAAGAAAATTAAGGCAAAGTAATAGACATAGGAAGAGAAGAGATATATATGCACTAATTAAAATCACTTCTAAAGTGTGACCCGTTCATTGTCAACTTATCATTGAATGAAGGTGTAGTATTTAATAAGTCACATTGTTTATTTCTTGTCTACTTATCCCAGACAACCTTCTCCCACTAATCAAGAAATCTATGATGATTTCCATTATATCTTGTCTCCATATCATGCACCATTGATGCCAATTAGAATGGCGCAAAAGAATATATAGAAAATAAAAAAGGAATAAAATATTTAGTCATCTTCTATACTTTTCCTATTGCCCCAATTTAGAACCTCACTTTTTCAAACTAAAGTAATGAGTGTAGCTAGTGAAGTTATTAAAACCATGAGCTCAAGTTCTTTATCTTTAAAAAGAAAAAAAACCCTAATAACAAGAACACCGAGATATTGCCAATATCCTATGAATTTTCAATCATTGAACTTTGTTTATAGATTTATTTAATCTAACAATCATCACTTGATCAATTAGATAAAGACAGTATGAGAAGAAGAAAAAATGAATCCAATTTCAATTTAATTTAAATAGTCAATTTAAGCTACACTGAAATTAGTGGTTAAAATATATAATCTTAAAATGCTTGTATTTTCACTATGAATAGCAATATAACACCTGAAAGCTGTAATATTAAATTTAAAATTAAGAATGAACAAATAAATTTATTAGATAAGAAAATAAGGGTACGCAAACCAGCCATAAATTAAACTTGAAAAGGCAAGTTTTAATTTTGTAAACCAATCTATCTCTCATCCTAACCTCTTCCACTTCTCCGATTCCAAAAAATGATTTCACATATTCTTTACATAATACCTTCTATAAATTTCATTATAAAAGATCATACATGAACAGTTTGATAACAGTACATTATTTGATAGATATTATAAAATGATGAGGGAAAAATGAGATATATATGCAGAGCATTTTCAGTCGCTAATAGATACAAACCCTAATGACGAAATGCTTGAACTGGGGCAAATATGTGATGGTGAAAGCAAAGGGGAAAGAGTGGCATTGGAGAGTGATTTGGAAAGGAAGGAAGGGCAGTTGTGTGGAATTGACTTTGAAATCTTCATAATTAGGGCCACTTGAAGACATAAAATAATGACGAATGTTTGATTCCAAAGGTCGTAGTTGGTGTGATTCTGCTTACATGATGACAAGAAGCAAGGGCCTACATACCCTTGCTTTGGCCGTCTAAAGAGGAAGATGCTGATTTCATCCTCTCATCTTCATTCTCCTCAAGAACTAAAATTCCCAAATTCAAATTTTACTTTTTTTGGCTAGACCATACTCACTTTAACCTTAATATTGTAATTTGCAATCTAATTAACTTCACCTTGACCATACTCCATACCCATATTTTTCAATGTTAATTGGCTAGACGGTTAGTGGCCCACTTTATTTTGCATGGTCTACTCTTAAGTATGTGCACTAATTAATCACCCTTCTTTTACTTCTTTCTTTTTCAACCCTTCTTTGTTGCCTACAATGCCTTTCTTTCTTTAAATTTCAACCCTTGTTTCTTTGCCTTTCCTTCTCCATCATTTCTAATTCATCCCCAGATCATCACACATTTTATCAGATTTAAATAATATTGATTTATCATTACATTTATTCAATTTTTTTTCTAATATCAAACTTTTTAACAGATCTAACTTGCATATTTATAACTGTGACGTGTGATGTTATCTAAATTACTATTGTTTCTACTAATTCTTTCATTGAATGTACCCGCTTTGGGTGTGAGGGTGTTCAACGTAACAATTTGTATCGTTTAATTTTAGGAAAATCTGTATATCAAGTGTGTATTACCAAAGTTTCGGAAGATTTAAGTGATATATCGTATCCGAGTGTACTTTCATTTGATATTCAATGTAAGATTAAGTACTATTTTCAACTTGAACTGTCACTATTGACATTCATTGTATTAAAACTTGAATACTCACTTGAAAAGATTAATTATTATTTTATAATTCATTAGTATGTAAATTTTAATCAATATTTCAAAATATTTCATGAAATTTTATTTGAATGTTTTGTGTTAATCATCAAGTACTTGATTGTAGTTAATT
The DNA here is from genome assembly GCA_963425845.1 of Sphenostylis stenocarpa. Taxonomy (NCBI): domain Eukaryota; kingdom Viridiplantae; phylum Streptophyta; class Magnoliopsida; order Fabales; family Fabaceae; genus Sphenostylis; species Sphenostylis stenocarpa. Next base: position 761,033 of record OY731398.1, on the reverse strand, counting down.
TGATGTCCTCACTTTAATAATATGAAATACTATCAAAATTTTGTGAAATATAAGAAATATTTATTGATATTTTCATTCAAATTAACCGTATTAAAGTACATTCTTAGATGGAAAAGTGTTACACCTTTAATTAAAAAAAAAGACTTACATCATATCCATTACACACGTACAAAATATATATATTTTTATTGTCCTTCGACAAAGTGAGCATATTGATTGTGTTTCAACAAACCAAGACTTACATGCGAATTTGATCCATTACACATGCATGATTAAATATCCATTACACATTTATTGTCCTTCGACAAACTGAGACTTACATGCGAATTTGATCGTATTTTAATCATATTATATGAGATGAGTCCCTAATTGTTTTGGAGGAAGGAGAAGTCGTTCCTAAAAGACTCACTAAGAGCATTTCTTAAAATTTTCACTATGGATTAATTCAAAATACTTTGGAAGCATTTTTTTTACATTCTTGGAGAGATTATTTAGAGTTTGAGATTTTGCACTTAGGGTATTGTTATGTATATTAAATACAGAGGAAATAGGGTTTGAGATTAATCTCCCTTAAATATAAACCACACATACGATATTCTATTTATAATAGAGAGGTACAACTAAAAGAGTAACCGAAAGTAGAAGATATTGTTTGATATTGTGGTTAACAATATCTAACAATATCTTAACAATATCTAACACTCTCACTCAAGCTGAAACATACAAATCGTATGTGTCAAACTTGTTACAAATATAATCAATTTTAAGCCCTCGTAATGACTTAGTAAAAATATCTGTTAACTGATCATTTGAGTTAACAAACTCAGTCTTGATGTCTCCAGACATAATATTTTCTCGAATGAAATGACAGTCAATCTTAATGTGTTTGATCTTCTCATGAAAGACAGTATTAGAGCTAATATGAAGAACAACCTGATTGTCACACACAAGTGTCATTTGAGTGACATCTCTAAATTGTAACTCTCTAAGCAATTGCTTGAGCCAAACAAGTTCATAGGCAGCTGAGGTTATAACTCTATATTCTGCTTATGCACTGGATCTTACCACAACACTCTGTTTCTTACTTTTTCATGATATCAAGTTACCACCAATGAATACACAATATCCAGATGTAGATCTTCTATCCGAAGGAAATCCTGCCCAATCAGCATCTGAGTAGCAAATAACTCTTGTATGGTTATTAGAACCATATAACAATCCTTTTTCAGGAGATCCTTTAATATACTTCAAGATACGAATGACTACATTCCAATGATCTTCACATGGGGAATTAAGAAATTGGCTTACCACACTGACTGCAAAATGTCAGGACGAGTAACTGTAAGATAATTCAATTTTCCAATCAATTTTCTATACTGCTCAGGATCAGATATAGGCTCCCCCTGATTTGGTAGAAGTTTAGTATTGGGATCCATGGGTGTATCAATAGACTTTGAACTCATCAACTCAGTTTCCTCCAAAATATTCATGACATACTTCCTCTGAGATATAACAATACCATCATTGGATTGTGCCACCTCAATACCCAAGAAATATCTAAGTTTGTCAAGATCTTTGGTCTGAAAATAGTGATAGAGATGTTGTTTCAACTGAGAGATGTCATGGTTGTCATTACCTGTAAGAATGATGTCATCAACATATACTATCAAGTAAACACATCCAACACTCGAGTGTCGATAAAAGACAGAATGATATGCTTCACACTGAGTCATACCAAATTGTTGAACAACCTTGCTAAACTTTCTAAACCAGGTCCTAGGAGACTGTTTTAGGCCATATAGGGATTTGCGAAGACGATATACCATCCCAGAAGACTCCCCTTGAGCAACAAACCCAGGAGGTTGCTCCATATAGATTTCTTCTTGCAAATCACCATTGAGAAAAGTATTTTTAACATCCAGTTGATAAAGAGACCATTGTTGAAGAGCAATCATGATGATAAATAAACGAACAGAAGCCATCTTTGCCATGAGAGAAAATGTATCTCCATAATCCAACCCAAAAATTTGAGTATAACCTTTGACCACAAGACGTGCTTTGAGATGATCAATAGTACCATCAGGTCCAACTTTGATAGCAAACACCCACCTACAACCAACAATAGATTTTCCAGACAATAACGAGACTAATTCCCAAGTTCCACTATTATGAAGAACACTTAGTTCATCTAACATGGTCTGACGCCAACCAGGATGGGCTAAAGCTTCACAGACAGTTTTTGGAATGGTAATAGAAGAAATAGAGGAAATACATGTTTAAAAAGGTAATGACAGTCGATGAAAACTTAAAACAATATAATAGGAAGAGAGATTACGTGTAGAATGGATACATTTTTGGAGAGCAATGAGAATGTCAGACTTATGTGTCAGATCCGGAGGAGACAAAGTAGTTGACACTTGAGTGGAGTCACATAGTGGTGGTTGCGATTGATTTTGGCAACTATAAACCTGAAGATGCGGTGGAGAAGAAGTTAACTGCAAAGTAGAAACTAATGGTGAAGAAGATACAGTTAGAGGGTCACAAACGACAAGAACATTAAATGTACTAGGAGAAGAGGATTGAGTCAGACCAGGAAAATATGTACCTGTGTGTGCGATAGACGTAGTGGAACTAGAAGACTGTTGATCCTTAAACCATTTGAGAAATTTGTTGAACATAGTAGGTGTGTCAGATGCAATAGAAAAAGTAGGATCCCCAACAGATAAAGGTGGGGAAAGATTGGTCTGAACAACTGCAGCAGATCGAGGAGGATGATCATGTGATGCATAACACTTGTTAATCTTGTGACCTAGCTTGTTATAATGTTCACACTTAGGACGTCGTTTTCCCTGTTTACGAAGGCGAGTTCGATTATCACGGTGAGATGCCAACGCAGAAGAATCATTAACATAATTATAAGTAGTAGAAGGAGTGAAAGAAGTCATGAAGGGCGGGAGAACAAACCGTAAACAAATCCAAAGTAATCCAAAATGAGAGGACCAAAACAAGTCTGTCGAGACTAAATGATGCAGAAGACAACTGACGACCAACTCCGATAGTGGTGATCTCAATGGCACGATGGTCACTTGACCAAGACGAACAAAACAGTATGTTGCCGGTAAAAAATGAAACTCTGGCGATGGCTCCGGCGGCAGCGACGTGAACCAGTACACCAGGTAAGTTCCCAGGAAAGAGAGGTGAGTCACTAATGAACACGCTTAAATACCAAGTTTTTCCTTGTCAGAACCTTCCTAGACATGCACTTTCACACTACCAAATAATATCCAGTAACAAAAATAACTCTTTTTTTTATGTGGAAGATCAGTTTAACCGGCAGTGGCGGCGGTGGCGGCTCCAGGAGTGGACAAAGGCAAAAAAATTTCATAATAATCTTAAACTCTAGATATCATGTTGAATATAGAGGAAATGAGGTTTGAGATTAGTCTCCCTTGTGTATAAACCACACATAGGGCAATCTATTTATAATAGAGATAGATAAACCAAAAGAGTAACCGAAAGTAAACAGAATAAACATAAGATATTGTTTGATATTGTGGTTAATAATATCAAACAATATCTAAACAATATCTAACAATGTATACTCTTTTTAGGTGATTTTTATCCTTGTATTCTATTCTTTTGGTGTATTAGTGGTACCTAGTGTTAGGTATTGATTGTTGGTTGATTCAAGAGTGGTTCTTGGGGTAGATCGATTTTGTCTACTTGTTTTTGTTTTGTAATTTAATATTGTTCTAGTGAAACTTAATTCGTTTGTGGTGAGAACTAGATGTAGTCGAATGTAACCTAGGTGGTTGGTGAATCAATATAAAATATTGTGTTTTCTTTCTCCATCTCTTAATTTTTGCATTACATTATGTTTATTGCATTACCCTTCGATCAATTCTTGAAAAAATTGATTCTATTATTTCATAATTGATTTAATTCCCCCCACCCCCCTTCCCTTGAGATTGTTCTTAACATCAAGTTTTAGGTTGGTAAACGAGCTAACCTTAACTACTACACCTTAAACCTTATCAACAAGTATATAATTTCATAGACAAATGTGATATATTTCTCATGCAAGCAAGAAATATTCTACTTGAAAGGTCATGAGAATTTGATAAACAAACTATCTATGATGACCTTACTAATAAGATAAGTTTCATTCAACGAGTGAGAAAATACTAAATAAAAATAAAATTGAAGAGAAAACAAAGAAAAAAAAAAGTCAAATAAAAAACCCTCTCTTATACCTAAAAATTAGAGTAAGAAGGAATTGACGTGTCTTATCCAGAGAAATGGTTCAACTTAATCTTTGAAAAATTAAATAAAAATAATAATAAAAATTTAGATTAAGCAACCTCTTTTTCTTCTCTGTTAAAAAAGGGCACTTGTTACCAGTAATCATGATCTTAGGGTTAAAAGATTTTAAAAGAGTTTGATGATTTATTTTTCGGAAAAGTGTGCCACAGACTTTTTTATCTTTGAGGAAATAGAACATTAAATAGACTTAGTTCCTAAAACAAGCCTACCCAATAGGTCAATTCATAGGATTAAAGCCCAAAAAACTAAAGAGATAGAAAATTAAATAAATTACTTGTTGGAGAAAGGATTGAGTTTAGAAGAGTCTCAATCCTTATGTTGTTCATAGGCTAGATTTCCTGATGACAACCTTATTTTTAAGATTGTGATCAATCTTTTTTGCAAGGCTGGCTAATTATAAAGATGATCTAGAACCGAAGACAAATACTTCTCATGAGAAAGGGTAAGATGGAAAACAATTTGTCTTAAAATCTAAAATTTATTAAAAATAAACTTGAACTCCTAATTCCATGTTCCATATATGCGAATTAAAAGTTAAAGCATAAAGTACACTGGTCCCACACCAAGTGAAATAAGCTTAAAATAGACCAAATTTGAACACTGTAAATAAGAAAATTTTGACCATGCACATTTAGAAGTCCCTTTCACCTTATAAAGGTGCCTTTAAATTGGAATTGAGAATTGAACTTAAATATTGCTTGTCTTCTTGTTATTGAAATTGAAAAAAAATGAAAGTAAGTTTCTCCTAATTCTCCATCAAATTCACCAAATTCTTTAATTAGGACTTGGAAGTTTAATATTTTCGGACCACTCTTGGTTTGGAAGAAGAACATTAGTTTGGTTGGGTATACAACTTGTTTGTGGTACGATGTAGAAAAATATATTTACTTCAAAATTTTCCTTACTCATTTCAGTTGTTAACACTTGTATTTGGCTTACTCATCCAATTTTTATATTCTTAATTATGCAATTTTTAAATTTCTTTGCATGGTAATCCTATAATATTGGATTTTGGAAATAATGTCCTGTGATTCCAATTTTGTTATAGGTAATGTTCTTAATGACACTAGTAATAGTAGGAAATCATGCAAAATTTTTTTATTTAACATTAGCAAGTATAATAGAAGTATGATGATTCACTGTGCATCATCCAAAGTCTCAGAAGATAATTATTATAAGCGATCATTATCAACGAGGAGTATTATAGTCCTATCTTGGTTCTATTGTCATTGTCACATTTTCCTTCCTTCTTATACACATTTAGAAACTCAAGTTAATGAATTTTCAATCCTAATGATATTGCATTACTTCTTATTTTAACGATTGGATCATAAGTGGGAAATGTAGTGATATGTTGGTTGTGCATGCATTAGCTCGGTTAATTTGTTGGTTCATGCTTTTGTTTAACTTGCTACTGCTTTTGGTTTTATGGCTTTTGCTTTTTTACTTGCATTAGCCTTATACTTTAATATATCCAAGATGTTATGGTTTTGTTTTCTCCATTAGTCTTCCACGAACAAGTGGGCAAGTATCTTTTATATAACGTTGTTACAATTTTTTTTTTTTTATTATTATTATTATAGATAAAAGATAGTAACTTCAAAATGGAGGAGGAATCATAAGTAGTTATTATTTGATAATCGCGACTATATAATTTCAAGGCTTAGTGAATGTTTTAGTTACTCATGTTTGTTTATTGGTTTCAGAATTATCTATTTTGATAATGGAAATAATATGCATGTGATTTTACACATATATTTGGTGCTTTGGGATTTAGAAGAAAGGTTGAAATACTATAGAAAGTTCGTTAACAGTAAGAACTAACTATCACTGAGGTATTTGGGTATTTTTTTTTTCATTAAAGTCATATTGGATCTTAGTTTATGGTGAAACATTACTATTATTGATTAACAAGTATTTATCTTTCATTAAACATAATTTACTAGATTGATTATTTTTCTGTGTTCTAAAATGGATTATTATTGTTTTAACATCACATAGTATTGCATGGTGACTTTAGCTAAAAAAATTCAAGTTTTACTAACAAATATTTACAAATGAAAAATTATTTGTTCATAATTTGCTATTATCGACAAATAAGTTTGTGTAATTATTATCACCTTTTATTCATATATATATATATATATATATATATATATATATATATATATATAATTTATTAATAATAATAAGTTTGACATTTTTTATGTAAAATTTTACCGAATTTGCTTTACTAACAAATATGTTTGTCAATAATTTTTATCAATAAGTTTGTTATTTGATTTAAGACTCTTTTGAAGTAACTTTTTGACGAATTTATCTATTGTTTTCTATCATTAATTTTCTCTTACCTCCAAATCCTCTCCTGCATCTCTCATACCTCTAAATCTTCTTAGAACATATCTCGTGACCTTTACTCTTTCTTGTCTTCTCATCTCTTAACCCACCTAAATCACATTAATTGTAGAAGCAAGAGAATCCTCAATATGCGATATGTGCAACTCACCAAAGTGATATTATTTATTGCATTTAGTCTAAATTAGTATTTTGAATCTTTATTTTAGTTAGAGTTTGACATATTAGGATGTTAAGGTACCATGTGTTGTTATTATTTTATTGTACGAGAACTTATCTTAAATTGAATTTGATAGTTTTTTAATTTTTTGTGAACTAGTGGAAAGAGATTATTCAAATCATTCATTCACACTCATGACAATATAATGCACTAATTAAACAATAATTTCTTGAACCTTAAACTACATGAGAAGTGATACTTGATAGTGATGAGTCTTTTTTTTTTCAATTTTTTAAGATAACATATACTTGTGTACATACTTAATTATCATTTTAAGTATAATGCTATTATTGACTTTAATTAATGTACATATATTTATACTTACTGAATCTATGTTTTTATTATTTTCCCATAATCTGTATAACAATTTCTACTTGTACATATGAAAGTTGAGCAAAGCATGAAAATCAAATAAAGAAGGATTTTCATTACAAAACATCTGTGAGATATTAGAGATGCAAGAATTATAGCTAAAGACTAAATTGGATTGGAGAGCACATTTGGAAAAAGGTTGTTAACACATTGAAGTTACTGTCAAGGTTCCAACATAAAACCAATTGACAATATGTGGAGTAGTCTAACATGTATTTAAACCATACTAAATGATATGAGGTAGGTGATGTGGGATTTTCAACACACACCCTCCAACGAAGCCTGCCGGACCAGGCAAAGGATACTTTTGACCCAACTAAAGGGCAACTTTTGGCCCATGACAATAACCGGAAAGATGTTAGACTTTGGCTCTGATACCATGTCAAGGTTCCAACATAAAACCAATTGGCAATATGTGGAGTAGCCTAACATGTATTTAAACCATACTAAATGATATGAGGTAGGCGATGTGGGATTTTCAACAGTTACCTATGTATCACTCTAAATATGTGCAAACCTAGAAAAATAAGACATGTGAAAAGTGTGAGAGCCTCCATATATGTGACTCCATCTACATTCATGAACATAACATATGTATGCTAAGTCTTTTAATAATATATTTAAGATTTTTATAATGTCAACCGGGTTGCATACCTCTTATTTTGGCAATGTGATGTAGACAAAGAAGCTAGAAAGATAAGTTTTTGTTAATGAGATCTTCTGACAAACCCATATAAGAAATAATACAGGTAAGTGTATTAATGAAAAATCTAGGAAAATACACGCGAATTTATTCATTTGTAACTTTGTTTATTATGATATGTAAGACTAATAATGTTAATAATTTCTTTATTAGTATTAATAGGAGAAATTTTAAATTAGACTTTCACAAGGTAGGTCTACTGGATATTGTCTTAGCGAAGTTGAGTCTACTCCTAGGAACTATACACAATTAGGTCCCATTGTTGGGTAAAAACAGTTAGTAGAAAAATAAAGAAAGACTATATGAGACTAGAGAGTTTGTTCATGGTTACTAAGATAGGTATGATAGCCTCAAGTAACAAACTCAAGCATCAAACTCTTCAATTGATTTAGAAAAGATGAATCAGATGAGACAATGATTATCTAGATAAGAAGAAAATCGTTGAGTAAAGGAGCATAATGAGTTACTAGAGCACTAATTTTAGAGGTGTTAATCCCTTAACAGTGTAGTCATTAAATTCCTACCTCCCGTTGCACACTCTCTCATTCAACAACCCCAGAACAACCAATCAAACAATCAATAACAACATACACAACAAGAGAACAAAAAACAATAATATAACCCATAATAAGAAGACAACATATTAAAATAACATTCTCCTTACTATTCCTACTATTAGATGATTGTACAAACAATTATATAATAATATTTGAGTTTAACTTGTTTCTTTAGGCCTCTTTCTAGGAATTATATGATTGTCATTGTTCATCTTATTGTACTTTATTTCCATAATTAGATATTATATTTGATTATGAATAATTTCAATTGGATATAAATTGAACTGTGATTAATTATAGTTAGTTTTTCATTAAACAATGGTTAAATTGGACTATTTATATGAATGTAATAGAGATTATGCATATTATACAAGTCCTGCTGAATTGGAGTTGAATTAGAGTTATAATGTTGCAAAGGTTATAAAGTAGAGGCACATTACAAAATGGTTGTTGAACATAGGAAGAAAATGACTACTGGATGTTACTGAGAAATAAATCTATTGATAAACGTTACGATAATAATTATCAATAGATATATTCATTGGTAATTATCGACGAATAGAACCTCTATAATTACCTAGGAATAATTCAACAAAAAATATCACTAAAAACACATAATTTACCATACTTTACCGATGTAAACATATCTATCAATAATTACCATGGGTTAAGCTTTTGAATTGAATTAGTTGTTAGTAGTTAGCTATATATGGCAGGGGAAATCCTAATCAGAGATCATTCCTTTTTTGTACATTGACATATTCTTGTAACTCTTTCTCTAACACAGATTTTGAAACCTTTTCTTCCAAAAGGTTTCCTATTTCTACATATTCTTCGAGTAAACCTACATGATCTAAGATCTGGTTATAATCAAGTTAGAATGGACTTAACAGATGTACATAAAATGGTTTTTAGAACACATGGAGGACATTATGAGTATGTGGTAATTCATATGGGAAATAAGTCATTTTTGTGGTGGTAGATAGATTGAGTAAAGTTGTCCACTTCACAATATTGACACATCCTTATACTGTGAGAGATGTAGTTCAGGCATTCATTGATAAAGTATTTAAGTTGCATGGGTGCCCAAACTCCATTACTAGTGACAAGGATCCTATATTTGTCAGTCAATTTTGGCAAGGTTTTATGATTTTTCATGGGGTTCAAATTCATCTCTCAACTAATTATCCTCCACAAAACGGTTGTACAATCGAAAATAGTGAATAGGTGCTTAGAAACTTATATTAGATATATATGTACAGATATACCACAAAATTGGTCTAGATGGTTATTGTTGGAAGTCCCACATCGCCTACCTCATGTCATTTGGTATGGTTTAAATACATGTTAGGCTACTTCACATATTGCCAATTGGTTTTATATTGGAATCTTAACATGGTATCAGAGCCAAAGCCTAACATCTTTCTGGTTATTGTCATGGGCCAAAAAGTTGTCATTTAGTTGGGTCAAAAGTACTCTTTGCCTGGTCCGGCAGGCTTCGTTGGAGGGGGTGTGTTGGAAGTTCCACATCGTCTACCTCATGTTATTTGGTATGATTTAAATACATGTTAGGCTACTTCACATATTACCAATTGGTTTTATGTTGGAACCTTAACAGTTATCTATAGTTGAATGGTAGTATAACACTATATACCACACAAGAACTAGAGCTACTCCTTATGAAAGCAAGCCCCTATCCATCTTCCTTACCTTCGAAGGGAATTCAAGGTGGAATTAGTGGACAGGAATTTAAGAAAGAGAGAAGAAATGTTAAAAGTAATCATGTTCTACTCAAGAAGAGCCAAGATAAGGATGAAACAATTATCAATGAAATGGGGATCTAGTATGTTAAATTGCATCCTCATAGGCAAATATCAACGACTTACACAAAGAAATGCAAATTTAAGTCCTAAGTACTTTGGACCATACACTATCACAGATTGTGTTAGGGTTGTGGCTTATAAATAGGATCTTCCTGGGCATTCCAAGGTTCACAAAATCTTCCACATTTCTTAGCTTAAGAAGCACGTTGAGTTGCATTGACTTCTACACACCTGTCATACCAAGCTAAAGATGCGTTTGAAGAGAAACAGCCAAAAGACATCTTGGATAAGACAACTATCACGAGAAAAAAGGCATTAGTGACTAAAGTTCTAGTTAAATGGAAGCATTAACTTCTAGAAGATGCTTACTTAGGAGTTCTACTATGACCTCAAGAAGAAATATCCTATGTTCAATCCTTGAAGACAAGAATAGGGTTAGAGGGGGCTTTGATATAATAAAAATCATCAACAACCGTTAAGCTATTGAACTGAATTTGGTAATTAGCTATATATGGTAGGTGAAATCCTACCAGACATCATTCATGTTTTGTACATTGATATATTCTTATAACTCTATCTCTGATACAGATTCCAAAACTTTTGTCCATTGATATATAACAAGAGATAATACACATATAAGAGAGACTTTAATTACTATTAATCTCACTATTATTTTTTTAGTAATTTAATGTTTAAAATAATGATTATTTTAATCATTGTATTAAAAAATAAATAATTAAAACAATTCATTTATTGATAATGATTGTACAAAAATATAAAGATAATTTTGAAATAAGAACATTTAATAAGGTTTAGGAAATTTTTTTATACATATATCTAAGTCTACCAAACATAACTCTTTTTTCTTATATATGAGTCTAGAAGGAGTATTAGCCCAAAAGCTTAGAAGATTTGCAAGAAGCTAAACTCGTTTCAACTGTCTAAATTGTTTTTATCATATACATACATTTATGCATACAGAACCACTTACTACAACAACACGTCTTCAACGGTCTTCTCAAAAGAACTATACCTAGTCTACGAAGTGAGAAAGAGTAGAGCCTTAACGTGATCTTCGATAATAATATCTGTAAAATATTGAAGAAATGTTATATGGTAGTTTATATATATATATATTCAAATAAATCTCATTATAATGAGTGAGCATGGATGGAGTAGAGAGTGAGACCATTACACATATATATTGATGTTGTAAATGGAAGCATATTTTCTGATGAGTCTTTCTATGGTGTACCACTCAGAACGATCAGATCCATCTTGATAACCAATTCGTGGCATGTGTATTGATGCTTTTACAGAATGATCAAAAGAATTTTGTATCAGTAACAATTGAAATATATAGATTTTGTCTTGAAGTAATTATCAAAATGAATATATAGCTGAATGATGTCCGAAGAATCTTAACTATTTATTTAATGTATTAATAGTCTGAAATATTTTGTTCAATACTTTTCTCAAGAAATGATTTCCTATTCACAAACAGTGAAAGGGGTAAAAGGTAAACACCCCTCCAACTTAAATTGAACTGCATGTACACCGTCTCAACTGAACTACGTAACCTATAGCAATTGGGTTTTCCAAACAGTTTTTCCCAACAATGAGACAAGGATTACTTCACAATAATGAGATGATGCTGCACTTCGATACATTCGCAGATCTAATTTCCTTTTCAGTTTTTCCATAATACATGATAGTAAATATGCAAGATCAAGGTTTTGCAGTAGTAGCAAAAAATTTCAGTAATTAAATGAATCATCAATATTAACTTGGAGCATTATGCTTAGAAAAAACTCGTTAATATTACACATGCACAATTCACAGCCGTGCACGTACAAAATAAGCGGGGGAAACGACAATATAATACATTATAAAAGGAAATGGAAGATTAAACATTATTTAAATAAATGTGGAAGCTTGTTACCAGAATTCTGAGCGGCTGAGAATGCTGATTTTGATAAGCAGCTTTCCAAATCAGGAAGTGAGATTTCACTGCGTGGGATTTTGCGCCTTGGATTATATGACTGAACCACAGCTAAAGCAACCATTTTGGGAGTGTTTCCAGCCATATCTTGTTTTTCACAACCGTCTGCAATTACCAAGGAAGAAATACAGTGGCATCAACCATACAGCTCTTAAGAAATTATTTACTATAATCTGTTTTGTACAGTAAATAAGCTAATCCAGCTAGCTAATTTTTGTTGGAAACAGTGCATAGTGCACCGATGAGAACCTAAAAGAAGAAGCAATTTTCACCTGATAATCACAGTCAATCGTGCCAATTCTCCAAAGACACCAAATTTGGAAACTGGCTATTGTTGCATTTTTTTTTTAACTTAAAGAACATTATCACATAATTCATCATGCAGTTGTAGTAACAGATATAAGACCAACACCACATATCAGAGGATACAAAAATAGTCCAGTCGACAATATGTAAAAACACATTTTACGGAAGTTCAGCAGTCAGCATCAGTTATTTTGGAGATCAAGAGTTCATTAACAAAGCCTGAACTACTTTACTGAAACTACCAAATAAATTATCCATATAGACTTAACATAATTATTTTGTATCACTAGATTGCTCACCATCAAGCCTTATAAGATGCAGATCACCAAGATGCAGATCCCCATGTTCAGACGCCCGTTCATATGCATCACCGACGCTTGTAGAAAGTTTGGACAGTGCGTCAAACATTCCACCACGGCCCCAATGTCCAGAGGTATCAACGCAGCTATACAACCAGTTTAAATATTTACAGTTAATTTTAAAATCAATGACTTCTTTAACACAACAATTAGTGAATCATAATTGTTGGTGCACGTGATACTTCTAATCTTAATTATTACCATATTTTCTTTTTCTTTTGGTACACTAATTTATTTCCTGTAATTTGGCTTTAACTTTTTGTAATTTTAGTAGAAGAAAATTATATTTCTTATATTGATTGATCATTACATTAGAGTATATTATGGGCACCACAACCTAGGAGAGATCCTAACCATCCTAACAATAAAATCAAAATATTCGGATAAGATAGGAAGAAAATAAGGGAATAAGATCAGATCTGAATAAGCTGTGCTTGAGCTTATTAAGTACCTAAACCTTCTAGAATACTTAATTGATATTTAAAATAAAAGTGCATACAGAAGTCAACAATTGAAATTATGACAGCTAGATATATAGCCTGTTAATACTAGGTATAGTCACTATGTATTATAACAGCAAGATTAATGTAATCACCCTGTACAATCTGCATCACAAAGTAAATTCCCCCAGTGCAGAGTTCTACTCTACGTTGCACACCTTTATTGTGTGCCTAACTTTTATTTACCTTGGCCATATCTATGGTATTAGTCATTATAGGATCTCAACAAATCCTTTTAAACCTAGGATTAGACATTTCAAGTTACAAGATTATAGAGTCCTTTTGCACTGATTCTCTCCAATGTTCTCTTGCCTTCTCTTTCTCAATATTTACATTATAGACTGATGCCATTAACTACTTGTCCTAATAAAGGAAATAAAGAAAAAAAATCATACAGAGAAAAAAGGGCATATCCTATCCTAAAGTACTATATACAATAAAGCTGAATAATAGTGAATCTGAAAAATGCTTCCAAAAATCCTGAGAATGGGAAGAATCAAGCAAATCAAACAAGAACTACAGTTTTAATAAAACATATTTAAATATCAAGCAATAGAGACTGCTACCAATTGAAAGAAAGCTCAAACAGAAACATTGGACATCAGAGCAAAAAGCTGCAGTGAGGCAAATAAAAAAGTTCACCTGAAAATCATAGCAGGTTCAGACGAACAAACATTTAATGGAGCTGTACAATCTCCATACAGAAAATGAACAGACCCAATAGCTGATGTGATGTTATTGTCTGTTGGGCTGAGAGTGTCTTTTACATTCAATGATTGATATCCAAGAGCTTTCCACCTAGATAGCTTCTTTTCCTCTGCCTTCTTCCTTGCAGACTCAAGTTTTAGACTCTTTTGCTCGTCTAAGTTTCTTTTGCTCCTCAAGTCCATCATTGAGTCGCAACTTGACTTAGACAGTTCCTCAAATTTTTTAACCCAAGAAATATATGAAGCCTCATCAAGACCAAGATCATAAGAGAGAGAAGTAGAACCTCCTTCCTTAACATCATCACCTTTTAAAATGTTTCTTGGATTGACCTCAAATTTCCTTTCATCTTTATTAAGTATTTGTTCATCACGCAAGGCAAGCACCCTGTCAGCCATAACACTAATTTCTGGAAAGTTCATATCCCCATGATTTCCATCAGTGATCTCAGTAGGATCAAACATATGTAACCCAAATATGATGGATTTCAAAGCACCAGTTCCAACTTCAGATAGTTCTTTATCTTCATGTTTGAGAATGTTATCACCGATAACATTGATGCTCAGAAGCAATTTTCTCTCTGCCCTTCGCATAATTACCTACAGTATAACATGAATTCTAGAGTCTATATAAATACGTCCAATATCACAGAGTAAAAACCTTATAACAAACAGAGAAACATACTTCCTCCACTGTCTGCTCTGTAACAAGATTTATACACAACACATGGTTCATCTGGCCAATTCTATGTGCTCTCTGCAAAGCTTGCTTGTCCACCTGAGGATTCCAATCTTGCTCATAGAATATAACCTAGAGAATGACATCCAATAGTAAATTGTCAAATATGTTTAATTAAACATGCAAGTGATAACTTAAACTTATGATGCTTAAACCAACAAATTAAAGAAACGGGAGTCCTATTTGTTGTAGTCTTGTAGATAATTCAATTAGTATTGTATGTCAGTTCGGTAGTTCGTGGACTGTTGACTAACTACTTATATTTCCAAATTTAGATGCAAAATAAGAATGCAATCAGAGATTGACGTCAACTGAACAATGGAAACCATAGAAACAACCATCATTTTATATATACAATTTTATGTTTTTTTGAGAGAACACGAAAATAAATTAGTGAGGTTCCAATCTGAAAAAGGTTGAATTGTAAGAACTCACAGTATCAGCAGCCACAAGATTCAAACCAACTCCCCCTGCTCTTGTTGAGATCATAAACACAAATGCTCCATTTTGTTCAACTTCAGAAGTCAAGTCTGTATTAGTAGATGAGCTACTGAAACTTCTTATAGCAGCAAAGCGCTCCTCAGCCCTAACTGATCCATCAAGTCGCTCATAAGAATACTTTCGCAACTCCAGAAAATCCTATATTAGAATAAAAAAGTATTTCATCACTATAGTCCCTTAACTAATGTAGGCACTTAACACAGGTAGAAAAATCTTACTTGCAAAATGTCCAGTGTATGGGTCATCTGAGCAAAAAGAAGAACACGGTGTCCAGAATAATGTAACTTCTGAAGAAGTTGGTCCAGAATAAGTAGTTTACCACTGGCCTGATAGAACAGAAAAATTGTGGGAAACATGAATTACAGTGCACGAGTTAAGTGTATATTATGAATAAAATCCTGAGGTTGTATAAATAGCTATAACTTAGAAAAAGAAAATCAATGTTTTAGTTCCTGCCCTTTGACCTAGTATACAGATAAGATAGTATAATTTGGCAGGTTATGCTTGTTGAAACACAAGAGCTTCAAAGAGAGCTAGAGAGGCGAGACCAAAGAATGTTGAAGTGAAACTCGGTCCAGATGATGTGAGGTGGCAAATTGGACAAGGCTAACACAGACTTTCAAAATATATTTATCTGTTTATTCTAATTTCCCTTCAAAGTGGGGAAATGCAGCATTAACTATTAGAGTTCAAGAACAAACGGAAATAAAAGTAATCTGACAGCAACCAAAATGACTTAAAAACTCAGTAGGATAAGTCCCCCATGTTATCATGTATAAAAATAAGAGTGTTAGTTACCTGAACCAGATGTTCACCTTCTTCATAAGGTTCAGGCTCAATACACGGAAAGAGATATGGATGGCTGCATGCTTTTCTTAGTTGTATCACCTATAGATGTTAATCACATTTGCCATTAATGAGAATGGAAGGAGCAAAATATTGTACAAAAGTATACCATACATTACAGATGGTACTGATGATTTGCATTTTTCTAAGTAAACTACTGTATAGCCTAGATTTGCATTTGACCAAATTATCTTTGAATACAAAAGATTATCACCTAACTAATTGTCTCTCCTTCCATTTCATGAAAATTACAAGACAAGGATAAAGTTGAGAAAAAATAATTAATACTTCCTTGATTTTATAAACTGTTTTAAAAATTGAAACATAGCATGTTGAATTACAATATTTTCTTGATTTACAAGAAATATTGTCAATGATTGTAATGATATTGTAGGGATACGAAGAGCCATTATTAATTATTGTAACTATTACTAGGTTAGTAGAGTTTTCTATATGTAGAAAATATTTGTACTATATCAATCAAGAAATAAAACCACAATTTACTTTTCTTTACTATTGCTCCTATCTTTTTCTAGTTCGTATCAAAGCTCCTGATTTTGGGAGGTTTGCTTCCACATTCAAACCCTAGTTACCTTAGTTGCGGAATATGGTTTTGAAATTTGGGATGCCTAAAGTGCACCTACTTTGTTCATCCATATCCTTGATGTGAGTAGGTATGTTAAAATCTCATAAATTAAAGATATGACTAAATTGTAATATATAAATGGAGTGCAAATCTCACCTTACAAGCCTGATTTTATAAAGTTGAGTTAGACTAATTCACTTTTTAATAGTAATTATTACTAGTGTAGTAGAGTTCTCCAAAGTTCCTTGTGTATAGAACATTGTTGTACTATTTGAATTAAGAAATAGAAATATAGTTTGCTCTTCTTCAATGTTTTCTTATCTTTTTTCCATTAACACTTTCTTCAAAAATAACACAAAATTTGAAACGTAGTATTGTATATGAAATCACTACATAGCATCTAACTCAAAAAATAACGGAACAAGAAAACAGTTAAAAAAATGCTATAAAATGTTCAAAACAAGCTTCACTAACAATATTCTGTAGTGACTGGTGATTTGAAGTTCCAGAGGATAAAGCAAGTAGCTTATGAAGTTCCTTCCTCAATATTGACATATAGACCTTTTTCTGCAGGATCACAAGGGGAACTAACCTGTTTGATAGAATTTTAATATTTAAAATAACAACTTCTTAGTTACAGCTCATATTTGGATAAAAATGTTCAAAGTAAACAAGATACCACTTACACAGTTGTTTCAGTGAGAGGTGGTAGAACCAAATTTCCACACTTGATAAGCCTTGACTTGGTGCGTCGAAGCATAAAGGCTCCCAATACACTTCTTAAAATTTTAAGCCTCTCCTCTACCTTTGGAGCAACATGAACTGTTTAGAAACAGAATTGCAACAATTAGAATAGCATAAATTATGATAATTTCATTCTTTTTTAAAATTTACACTTTTGCATCATCATATGCTACACATCGAGAATTTAAGAATTTAACCCTCAACCCTAAACTTTCTACCTTATGTTAGGTACTTCTAACGTTTTTTCAACAAGAACGGAAGAATCTAGCAAGGTAAGTTGAAAAATACTAAACAGTTTATATCATTAGTTATGGATTATTGAAAAAAAATAAACTTAGCAGAAAATAAACTATGTATTGATTATTCTATGTTTAGTAAATGTGATGAGATACTATTTACAACAACTATTTATAAACTACAGAACCTCAACTAACAGACTAGTTCAGTATTAACAACCTAACAATGACGGTTGTCACGAACTATTCATACAACATATGATGATGGTTATAACTCAATAAATAACTATCTGATAAAAGGAGTTACACACTAGTGTTATTGATATTGAACAAAAAATATAGACAGCCTACAAATCTTTTACAAAAAAATATTGCAACCCATAAAGGGTTATGCCGGAAGCATCGCAGATAAAAATAAATATAATAAATAAATACAATTCAAATATAATTTTAATGCAAAAACAATGAAAGACAACCATATAATTAATAATAATAGTATGTCTAGAAATTTAAATAATTATCAAAGCAAAATACATTCAAGTTCAACACACAAACTAAGGACAAAACATTACACAAATGTCCTAACTTTCTAACAATCTCATCCTCAATCCCAACAAATTATCATCAATGTTATCCAATGTGACATATCCCTCCTCTTAATCTCCTTCTCACAAGACTTGTCAAAGTTAAGTAATCCTTCAGTTTCATCAAACTCTTTTAGAGGTATCAAATTTCAATTAACTCCAAATTGAATCTTTTGTTTACCCCTACTTTTGGTTGAGGCAAAAGTTGCATGAAGACCTTTATTGGAAGCATGGGAAGATCCATTAACAATGCCACCACTTAATGGTTATTTTCTTTTATTTATTGCTTTTCTCCTTATATAAACTCTTGGTTTTCCAATGCCTAAAGATTTATAAACAAAATTCCTTGATTAAGAATCGGATCAACATCAAAAACCAATTCATTGCAAACATCTACAAATTAATTATCAATTTATTGAATAACAGCCATGGCAACACCATGCCAAAAATAGGTATCAAAATTTTTGCTGGCCACGACAGCAAGGTAATGGCAAAGCGGGAGATCATGATCATCCTAGGTATTAAATCAAAGAGAAATCCAAGGAGAAACAACATAGCAATGAAGGTGATGAGCCTTGATAGCAGGCTCAATTTGCTAACACCAGAGAGAGAAATTTTCTCATCTAGTTTTTTGCTAACCTGACGTGAAAATGTCGTTGGAGCTGACAAAGATGCAACTGTAGAGGTGTACATGAATCAATGCTTCATGAGGTAGGGAAGGAGGATGGATTTCGGAAACCATGCAATGTATCAAAAAGATCTTGATTATTCTGAGATTTCTAAAGTGAACTTCTGTTTACAACAGCTATATATAGACAACAAAAGCCATCTAACAGACTGGATCACTTATAACAACCTGATAGTGATAGTTGTAACATATAATGATGGTTGTAACCACAACTTTTTATCTAATAGATGAAGTTATACACTAACATGTATCAAGTTAAACTAAAGAGCACTTAGATTCTATAATTGTAAAGACTGGATCACTTATAACAACCTGATAGTGATAGTTGTAACATATAATGAAGGTTGTAACCACATAACCTTTTATCTAATAGATGAAGTTATACACTAACATGTATCAAGTTAAACTAAAGCGCACTTAGATTCTATAATTGTAAAGCAAACTTCTAGAAGAACCAAAATATCCCAATAGAATGCTAAATTAAATAGAAATGACCTGATGCAAGACCACTGATTTCCTTAAACGTAGAAAGGAACTGATCCAGTGTACCAAAGACAGAAGGCATGCAAAAATACATCAACGCCCACAGTTCAGAAAGATTGTTTTGAATAGGCGTGCCAGTCATCAACAACCTTCGTGGCATTATGTAGCGGTCTTTGAGAACATTAAACAAAACCTGTTATAGTTTCAGAATTTTAACAAGTACCAACAATCTGAAGGAATGAAGATTAAATTGTTCAAGTTTTCACCATTAAACTCTCTGAAAATTATGGCTAACATGTTTTGAGCCTAAGGAACTAATGACATGAAATGGATATAACAAATTAAGATCATTTTTCTATATTTTACGTCAGTTTTATCACATTTTCATATTATACAAATCCCAAAAGATAAACTGTATCACATATAGACAAAGTTTGTCTGGTCTCACTTAATAGAAACACAAATAATATTATATTAGAATATATGAAAAATATCGCATAACATAATTATTGTATCCTATATGATCACTTAGGATTGGATTATATATTTCATGATTTGTTAATCATATAAATTACCTTATATTTAGTATCAAGTCATCACAAGTCTTACTCAGGTCTGTTTAACTGACCTTCTTCTTAAAATTTCAACATATTACTTGTTCAGTGTCATCCTTAGTGTCTTGTCCTGTCACTACACTGCTGTCCGGTTCCCTAACATGCTCTATCTCACCAGTGTTTATGACATTTCTCTATTTGTCAGTGGTCTTTTCCACCTGTCACTGTCGCTATCTTCTCCAGTATCCTTAGGTTAGTTTGTCTCTCAACCATTTCATATTTTCATCACCCCTCCCTCCACCACCTCATGACTTCTTAAGTGACATTTCTAGCAGCAAGCAACCCATCAACCTCTCCCGCAAATCAGCCCATCCTGTGTGGTTTCTGTTGAAATATGGGTGTAAATATTGCATATTTAATGTATAATAAATATAGATTTGTTTGTAAGAAATCCCTAAAATTAAAGGATTAGGATTAGGAGATACTTGTCTCAACTCTTTCATTCTTATACCCCATCTCCAAGCAATAGGAAAATTATTTTGGTCAACCTACACAATTTCCCACAGTTTCATGCCAAACCAACCTAATTTGGCAGTACCTACACAACCTATTGTTTGATAGATATGTCCTAAATCCATCCATATTTGACTTAGGAAGGGCTTACGTGGATTGCATATTTATCCAAGTTAGAATCTTTCCCACTTTCTAGCATATTGATTCTGTTAAGAACTCCCTTATTGTCACTAGTTAATATGAAAATCTTGACCAATTCACCTAGGCAGTAGTAACCAAGATACTGAAAAATACCTCTACAATATTTCATTAACCTTTTGAAAGTACAACTGTAACAGGGTAAACAAAATTGCCCCACACTCTCCATTTCACACTAGTAATACCCAGGATTGACTTTTTTTTTTTGTCTTTCTAAAAGTACCTACTACATACAGCAGAGGTTTTATTTATTTTGTCCTTCTACACTAACAGAAATAGCAACCTACCAAGGACAGCCACTAACAGATTCCTTGTTTATCATGATTTTGTTACTTCATTTCATCAAGCAAATTTAGAGGGTCAGTTAATAACTCGAAAATTTCCTCCTAGAAGATGTATATAATTGTGAGAATGTTGCAACGAAGACAAAAAGGATATTTTTTCAACAGAACCAATTTGTTCACATTTTGTAAGAGGTTTTTACTGTGAGTTCCTTTCATTATGTGGTTTGAATTTTTTTTATCAGTAGATTCCCATTATTTGGCTACTACCTGGCCCTATTCTACGGCCTGCTTCTATGTGCTGCACTTAGATTTGTTTAGGGACCCAAACCATCCACCCTGATAATTTCATACCATATGTAATAACTACCACTTCACTGAAATTAACATAATTAAACAAGTTCAATATGCTGAAGCATATTTTTAATTGAATACTACTAAACAAAGGGCATACTACTAATTGAATACTACTATGCTGAAGAATAGTGTTTTCAACATACACTAGATGGATTCTTAAGCCTCTGAGCTTCATCAATGATTGCATACTGCCATGGAATTTGAGAAAGAAAATCCTGATCCATCAGTGCAATGTCATATGACGTTAATAGCACATCAAAAGGCAACAAGACCTGTCAAAAGTTCCAACAAATAAAAATTAGTTGACAATTTAACACTTAAAACTAGGTTTTGAAAAAAAAAAAATCATGTCCATTTAGGTCCGATTCAGATCAATTAGTTATTTTCTTTTCCTCGAAGGCTTTCTCCTCAAAATGAGAAAGATAGTACACTCAAATTGTATTATTTAAGTGCTTATTGTTTGCCAAAGATCCTACTTCTACAATTCGTAGTATCACTATGTTATACAAATAAGTTGTATTTTCTGTGACTTTCCCATGTTACAACTTCCTTACCAATTTGGTCACAGAAATGTTGCATTTTAATAAAAACAAACCAGAATTCCAGATTCAAAGAGCATATATGAAAGTATAATATACTAACATTCATTGCTGATGACAGCCTTGTTACATATTCATGTATTTTCGTGCGTAGATTGCGCCTATTTTCTTTATCACCAACATATTTGAAGAGTTCTAGTTTAGGAGTAAATTTGACTATCTCTGACACCCAACCATCTGTCACACTTAGAGGACATATAACCACTGAAAATAAAATAAAAGCATAAGAGAGTTAACTACTTATCAGAACACGGATCACAAGATAAAAAATAAAAAATTTCAACTCAAACAAAGATTCTTTCACTCACAAAATGGCCCAGTAGACAAACGGCATACTTTTAAATAGCTTAAAAAGGAGATAGCTTGCAAAGTCTTGCCAAGTCCCATCTGTCCATATCCATAACAAACACATCAAAATAATAAAACTAGAATCATATTTTGATTTTGTATTCCAGTGACAGTACTGTGAACCTTGTATTCAGCCCTACATATGCTAAATTAGGGAAAAACAAGACTCAAGGATATTCAGAGGCATGCACA
Source organism: Sphenostylis stenocarpa (assembly GCA_963425845.1). Taxonomy (NCBI): domain Eukaryota; kingdom Viridiplantae; phylum Streptophyta; class Magnoliopsida; order Fabales; family Fabaceae; genus Sphenostylis; species Sphenostylis stenocarpa. The sequence goes on along the minus strand of OY731398.1, from coordinate 738,360 downwards.
CTGCTTAGCAGTTAACCATTTTTGGGATGATGCAGCTCTTAATATGTCAACAAACAAGATATGAAACAATTATGATAAATAACAATGCAGCTCACAAAGCAACAAAGACAATAGATGTTTACATGACAGGACTGAATTCACTCCAATTAGTTCATTAGAAATACTGAAACAGTTAAGTAAACGGCAATTTCAAGAAGCATATGATATCTAATGAACATTAAATAGTCAGCCCTTTGCTGGTATAATATGCTGATTTGACACAAGAAAATGACAATAATGCAAAAAAAAATTGACAAAGTAACCAGTTTAATTACTATAATACCAATTAGATTACAAAATTTTCCCTTTCAGCTCTGACACAGAAGAAGGTATACCTCATCCCCTGCAAAAGAAAATTTCTTGTCATAGCCTAATACAAAGATTGTTGCTTCACAAATACTATCAAACGCAAACATCAATATATTCGATTGACATTGCATGGAAAAATGTTCCTACTTACCAAACCCTGATAATATCATATGGTTAGCACTCAAACTCTTAAATTAATTGAATAAACAAAAGCCTACAGTTTCAAAGTAATTATCTGTTTTAGCCCTTCAAAAAATATTCCATAATCCACATTACATTACATTACCTATAATCCTACATTATAAGAAACATTAAACTTGGTCCTTCAAGGATAATGTCATTAGTTACAAATAGATATTATAAATGGAAATTAAAAGACCAATTTGATGTATTTAAAAAAGTGGGAGTAAAATGACGACTGGTGTTATCTCGTACTACATATTAGCAGCACAATTTTTTTAATAATCTCTATTATGAGGGCTATTTCATATTAGTTCCCATAGAGAGACTGATGAGACCACACAAAATTCACCCAATAATATAGTTTAAAGAATGTATTGCTAGCCTTGATTGTTACAATATTTTGGAGTGATAAAATACACCTTTAAACCAAATATATATTTTTACTTATTTTTCATATTTTTTTATAGTTATATATCATAAAGTTAAATTTAATCCCTATAAGTGTCACATATATCTTGTTAATGTTTCTGTATGGGCAGAGTGTTATTGTAATTCTGTAGGAGAATTACTCTATGGCAGAGGAAGTTAACTCTTTCTGTAACGAAACATTGAGATCAACGAAACACATTGGAAGAGGGTTAAAGTCTCACCGAGGACAACGTTGACGCCGAGTTTGTACCTCCGTATTAGCCAGGAAACCCCCTCCACCTGGTGCGGTTTGAGGGTCGCCCTGAGCCCAAGTTCTTCCTCACATGGCAGCGCGTCGCCGGCGCGTGCCTCGTCGTCTAATATGATTTTGGCAACAACTTGAAGTCTCTGTTCATAGCTAAGATTCATAGCGTCAACGAGCGTATAGTCTGGGAAGCTTTTTTTTTTTTTTTTTTAAGTAAGGAAGTTGCGAGAGAATGAAAAGGCTCTTTTTTGAAAATATATTATACTGTTGAAAGAACGTAGTCGTTCATTAATCAAATCAGATTAAAAAATAGTTAAATAGTAAAAAATTGTGTACCTAGGATAAAAATTATTTTATTCATTGTTTTATTATATTTTAAAATCTCATAAATAAAAAATAAAAATAATTTATAATTATTTTTTTCTTCAATCCATAGTTTTTTAAAAATAAAATTATATTAGATTAAATTCCAATTTTAAACAAATAATACTTTAAATCTTATCTTACAACCTTTAATGTTGCACAATTTTAATTATTATATTTTTTAACAATATAGATTATACTATTATATCTTAAAGTATTTTCGATAAGTACAAAATAAAATAAATAAATAAATATGATAAATTCCATTAAGTTGATTTATATAAAAATTAAAATAGTTTTAAATATAATAAAATGTAAGATTTGTCATTCCTTATACAGAAATAGAAAATAATTGAAAAAATGATAATTAAATTTAACGTATTTAATTTTTATATTTTTTTTAAATTGTGTTCCTAAGGTATGTAAGTAGTTGAGACAAATAGATATCATTTATATCATAAAAGATATGTCACTTTTAATCTTATATATTCAATCATAAAAAAATATTTTAAACCTTTTATATATATATACCAGCATTCTATTTAAAAAATAATTTATTATTTTAAAAACGCTTTTATCATCATCAAAATAAATCATTGAAATTAGCACCTCCAAATTTCTTAATTTTTTTTATATCCAACATTTAATAAACTGTCACTTTAGACTTACTATAACTTTATCAAGTTTGACTTGATATTTTCATTAAGATGTAAAAATTGAATGTCAAAAAGACCTAAAATATAAATCAAATTATGGAAAAAATAATTTACCTAAATTAAATTAAATTTATTTTACCTCAGTCCTTTTAATCATGATTTATATTTGTTTAGATTATATTAGGACATAAATTTATAATGATCCATTTTATAAAATATAAATTATTTTTAAAATATAAATTAAAATAATATTATTTTATTAAAATATTATATATTATAAATTAACTTAATAAGAGATTTAAAAATAAATATTAAAATAAGTTTTTAACAATCATTTATTTTAATATCTAATAAGATTAATTATTACTTTAAATCAATAAATTATTAAAAAATAAATAATAATAATAAAAAAATAAATTTTTAATTATTATTTTAATATTAAATATATATTTTCTTGTAATTTATATAATAAATTATTAATAAAAATTCATTTTATTAATAAAAGTTAAATTCTAAAAAAATATTTTTAATTGAAATAATTTATTAAATTTTTAATCAAACTAAAATTAATCTTTCAGTTGTTAATCTAACCTAGGGTTAAACTAGATTAAAAATTATAATTCGTTTTAAAATGTAGATTGTTATTAATTTTTTTATTTTACAATAAAGTTAGGTCAAACTAGACTAATCATCCATTTTGATAACGATAAATATGGTTATATTAGATATTTATAAAAGTGTGACGTTGTTAAAATAAGTATGCCAACATTGTTAATTAAGAAATAATAATGTTATTGTTCAAATTAACATATTCATTAAATATATTAGATTTTCTAACTATAATTTTTAATATAAAATAATTTTAGGTATAAAAAACTTATTTAATCCTTAATTAGTGTTAAATTGGATCGTTAGAACGGACATAAAAAAATAAATTTTAAAATAGGTATTCACCATTATAATTTTTTAAGAAAAATTATAGAATTTTATTTTTCGAAAAATGGTCTTTGAAGTCTATAATAAATAATTTATTATCATTTTGTAATATTCGTTTTAAAATAGTTATCTTTAGTTAATTATGTAAAATAAATATAATTTTTAATATATTTGTTTTTCTCTTGACATCAAATAAAAAAAATTTAAAATTATTTATTTAGACCTGATAAAGATTGACAAATCAAAATTATGTTCTTTTTGAAAAAAGTTTACATGTTCAATTAATATTTTAATATTTTTTATATGTTTTAAAAAAATAAATATATATATATATATATATATATATTTTTTTTTTTAAAAGAGCTATAAAGACAATGCAAATAACCATACTAATACACTTGTTACAAGAAAAATTATTAAATGATAATAAAATGATGCAAACGACCATACATATATCTCGAATCACTCATTTTATTGTATTTATAAAACTAATTTTATAATAAACAAGATACATGACGACGCTAATAACTATACTCATATTTCAAAATTTATTTAATTAAAAAATAAAAATATAAAAAGGTTTATGAGAAACAAAAAAGAAAAATACATTGATCCCTTCATTTTTTTTTTCTTGACGTCACTCCTCAAAATTTATGAAACTATCTCATCTTATTTTTTTTTTTTTTGTGTGTGTTCTGATATTCCTTTCATAACCCCTTATATAAAGAGGGTAGATAAGAAAAATGGGAATGTAAATGTGAAAAAATTGAAAAAAAAAAAAGAGCAAATATTTAAAGAAAGTGGGAAGAGGAGTTGAGTTACATAAATAGAGCGTGACTAGTGACTCATGAGAGGGAGAGAAAATTAAAAATTGAAGTGAGATTATATTTTTTATTTTATTAATAAATATTTTATTTTAAAGTAAAAATATCTTTTCCTTTTTTAATTTTCTCAAATTAAATAAATACTCCATTTTTATTTTTATTTCAACCCTTTAATTATCCAGAATTGGAATGTTGAAAATTAGTAACAAAGTTTTACCCATAAAACTTGGCTAACAATTAGATGACTCAACTAAAAATGAAACCGGATACCTTTACTAATGTGAGACAACTTATTTATGTAATTGGTTATAAAAACAGACAAGTTTATGTATAAGGTAATTACTTTTATTTTCACAATTACTACAAAATAATTTTTATTTTTCTAGCAATTGATATAATCAAGTATATACTTCACAACTTGAAGACAAATTGTAGAGTGCTAGTCCAATGATATATATTAAAAAAAAATAGTTGAAAAGGTTTAATATAGATTTACTTATAGACAATTTTCGTCACATAAAAAACCATATTCTAAGTTTGAATGTAACCAACTTTTTGAAACATTTTATTTTATATTAAAATTGATGTATGTATATTTATGGGACAAATTATAGAAGTGCAGTAAGTTCAAGAAGTCATAATGACAAGTCTAAAAGAAGATGCAATTTTCTGCACATATCTTCTTGTATAAGAGGAATAGAAAAAGAAAAGACAATAAGAGTAGGGAACTTAAAGTGGCATAATAAATTTCTTTCTATTGATATTCAGACAGTATTTTGCTTCATCAAACTTTATTGGAGATTTTAATTTTAATTCTGAACCACTGAAAAAAGAACAGCATTGACTATTGAGTACACCCTTAATGTGAAGACAAATTCATGGTTAAGATTACAGGCTGCGCAGGAGAATGCCTTCAAAAGTAATTCCTGGACCAAATGCCAATCCCAAGCCCCATTCTTCTCCATCATCTTTGAGATACTCCCTCATGTACTCCATGACATAGAATATGGTGTTGCTGCTAACATTGCCATAGTCCATTAGTGCCTTCCTACTACACTCTAACTTGTCAGTGCTCAATTTGAGGGTACTCTCAAGCTTATTGAGGATTGCAGGCCCACCAGGGTGAACAGCCCAGAACAAATCATTGAAGTCCTTGGCACTGCTTTTGGCCATGAGCTTCCTGCAGAACTCCTCTATGTTGTCTTGAATTTTCTGAGGGAGATCTCTTCCAAGTTTGAAGTTTATGCCTTCTTCAGAGAGTCTCCCATCAATCACACTGTGTGTCTCAGGCAGGAACTTTTGGACAGCATAGCTCAACTCCATGAAGGGAGACTCTTGACCCACCGCAGGGTTGGCTCCAACTATGACAGCTGCAGCCCCATCACCAAAAAGTGCAGCCCCCACAAGATCATAAGGTCTCGCCTTGTTTGGGGGTCTAAACCCCAGAATGGTGGTCTCAGAGGTAGTCACCAGAACCCTGCTACCAGGATTGTTCTCTGCTATGTCCTTGGCAACTCTCAGGCCAGTGACACCACCATAGCAACCTAGAAAGTAGAGCATTACGCGGCCAACGTCGCTCCGGAGGCCAAGCTCATTTGCCAAGTAAAGGTCACCACCTGGTAGCCTTATTTCACTTGAGGAAACGTAGACAATGTGGGTGATGTCCTGGGCAGGCCTTCCCCATTCCTTGATGCAGCAGAGGCTAGCCTTGGTAGCCATCTCTACCACTGCAGGATTGGCTATTTCAAGCTTCTGCTTTATGGTTGGGGAGCCCTCTGTGGCCAACTCTGGGTACTTGTCCAGGATCTCCTTTGACATCACTGTGTACCTTGTCTTCACAGTGGTGTTTTTACCTGGAAAATGGCAAATCAAGGAAAAAATATTGCAGTTTAGATTACTAATAGTTTTAATACATGTTGCATATGTGATTGCACAAGTGATTGTCAAGTGACAGTCATAATTTCAAACACTTCCAATATGGGCAGTAACAACAAATATCCCCAAGATCTTTTGTGGGTGTAGTTCTTGTTGTGACCCACACTTTGGTTTTTCTTTCACTAGTATAATACATTGATAAAATACTAATTTGGGTAGCTAGTGTGCACATTATTTTCCAATTTTGCTATTGTGGTTATACATGAAAAAAAAATTGATTGAATGGGACCAATTTTATTAGTCACTTGGGAGAAAGGTAGAAGGGTTAATATATTTTAGCTGAAAATAGTAAGCAAATAACTAATATTGCACTTACAAAGACGCTCCAATTTCTCCTTAATATAAGCATCATCACACTTAGTGTCGCGGATGTAGCCCTCCACCAAACACTCCTGAGGGATGATTTGGCTAGGGAAGGCTTTGCCTATGGCAAGGATTGTGGCCTTCCCTGGAGTAGGCACACGCCTAGTTTTTGCAGCATGCTGCGTGGAGCTACCATTGGAATCACCTTGTGGCATTTTTCTGAGTTTTAAGCAAATATTGTTACTTACTGAGACAATGAAGACTCACCACACATCGACTTCAGAAGTTATCGGGTTATAAATGAAGCTTGGTATGCGAAGGAAAGGAGGTTGGTGTGAAGCAAGTCTAGCATGTTGTAAGAAATTGTTACCTAAGTGGAGTTTGGTGACATTTTTATGTTCATGGTTTAGATGTGTGAGGGGTTCACAGGTCAACAATCTTTTACTTTCATAGTTTAGCACCGAATCCATTTCTAATTTTGCAACACTTTTTGGCCACTATAACAACAAGTGTCTCATAACGTAACATAGAATTACAGAAAAAGTAGGTGGGGGAGGGAATACTCGCCTGTAGAATTATCTGTACTTCGGTTGTTTAGAGGAGGGAGTGTTTCATATTTTGAAAAACGAAGACTAACCTCAATAGCTTTTTCTCAACTAGTTTGAAATTTTGAAGAGGTCGAGGATAAACAACTTAAGTTGTACCTATAAAAAAATATTAACTAATGAAATAATTAATGTGTTTTTTACTAATTGGATACCAAGGCGAATGATTTTCAATGACAAGAAGGAAGAAGGATATACATGTCTAGATTCTCTTTTTCATGGAATTTATTGAATAAAAGAAATATACCTTATGTACATGACTAGTATAATAATAACAACGCATAATAAATATACATAATCATATAATATTATATTAAAAACTTAATGAATATTAATATTAAAATAAGTATAATTTATTAACAAAATATTATGGTAAGAAATTTATAAATAGAATTATTGTATCTTTTAAATCTTAGAATTTTTTTATTATCTTTATATTTTTTTTCCTATGTCGATTTGAAGTTTAGATCTTCGTCATTTGTTGTTGAATCTTTTTGAGGGGGTTAAGAATGAGAAATTCTCACAAATAGGACATGAGTCAACTATATAAGAGAATATGACACCACATTCAACCTAAAATCTTAAGACATTAGGTTATGAGTTTTTCTCACTTATAAGTTACTCAAATTTTCCATTAACACACTTGAATTATCAACAATCTTCACATCAAGTGTGATTCCCTTTCACATTGGTATACTTCCCCTCGAGCGGAAGTATTTTTTAACCATGAGTACCTCCTATGAATCGTACTCAACTGAGTCGGTCACCACACGAATCATCGACTCTGATACTACTATTGGGTCTTTCTGATACTACTATTGGGTCTTTCTGAGAGGGGCTAACAACAGAGAGATTCTCACAAGTGGGACGCGAGCCAACCATATAAGAGAATATGACACTATCTTCAATCCAAAACCATAAGGTATTAGGTTATGAGTTTTTCTCACTTATAAGTTATTTAAATTTCCCATTTTTACCCAATGTAGGACTTCAAACACACTTGAATTATCAACATTTTCTAACATTTTGCAGAGTTCGATCCAATAGATTCTAAAGCGACAATAATCTAGATTGACATGTCTAAGCTTATTTATTATTGTAATTTTTTTCGGGCATTTGATGTTGTATATAGAAAAAGGTAAAAATTTTCCTACTAACATATATCAAAAGCCTTGGTTTTCTATATAATATTATCAAATTTTCAAGAAATTAAGAATAATAGTTTCTATCAAAGAATGAATATATATTTCAATTTATATTTTTAAGTTAATATTAGAATGATGATTCTTTGTTATTCAATCTCAGAATTTTTATTTTAAAATTATATTATGATGGTAAAAATGAGATACAAAAGTAAGAATTGAAAAAAGAGGTTTTTACTAAAAAGTAAGAATTGAAAAAAGAGGTTTTTACTACAAAGTAAACCGAATATATATATATACATATATATATATATATACATATATATATATATATATTTACCACTTCGTCTAATATTGATTAACTTTAAGTTGAAATCTAACTATTTACAAAACATAATGTTTATAATTTTCATTGTCTACCAACCCAGCCTTAAGAATATAGGGCATAACAAAAATAATTGAGATATTGAGTATCATTCGACTATGAGGAAGTTACCAAAGACACTTGGTATATACCTGATAAAGTAGGGGTAAAATATCCCAATTCCATGATTCTCGGACAATCATACTCTTAATCTACAATATATTTTGTATCTCTTTCATTACATATCTCTCTATATAGACCTAATTATATATTCTCATCTTGACTTAAGCATCAAAAAATCTTTTACAGGTGTTCCCTCTTTCCTTATACAGACTTAGAGGACTACAAAAAGCTCAACAGTTGTCAATTTAGTTAACAACACACTGTTATGCTTCTGGACTTGCATAGAACTTCATTTTCATTAATTTTAAATAAAGGTCCTCATGTGTTTCAAATTATTCACTAAAGAAGAATTTTTCTATTTTTTTATTCAATTACTCATCAAATTTTGTAAACTAAAAATAAGATGTATTAAAAAAGTTTTATATATTATCTTACAACCCATTATGTTGTTGTGTCATCATGCTATATAAAGCATTATATCATAAATGTCTTTATTGAAAGAATTTTTATTTTGGCACACAACAATGTCATTATCATCCATCATATTGTATCATGTAATGAGATGCATAAATAAAAGATATTCCGATTTTCTTAAAGCACGTAATGACAATTGTGAGATAATGATTTATTTTCCTCGAGGTACATGCCCTTCATTCTTTATTATTATTTTAGCATTAGGTATGCAAATTATGATTACATGATATTAAATTCATAAATATCATTAATTTGATATTATATGAAAAAAGATATTCATTTATGATGATATACAATATCATCAATTATTGTATTATAATATTATATGTCAAATATGTTATATATCACAAATTATTTCCAATTCATCATCATGGGATGTTAATATCATACATTCAAATATATTTGTAATGCTACGTATCATTAATTATCAAAATTAGGATTATGAGTTTAATATTAATATAATTTCAATACTACCTTGATATGACATAAATATTGTGAAAATAATATTTCACATAATGCAGAATAGTTATGTAGAAAAAGAATAAAAAGTCCACCAATTACAAAGAGAAGGAACACTTATATTAGGACAACTCATATAATTAACTTCTCATCAAATCTATAGCAAATGTATCTTAAACAAATTAATTCAACCCTCTCAAATTATATGAGTTATACATTAAAATCAAGTTAGGTTTTATATGAGACATTTATTTGAATTATATATTCATACATTAATCGGGTTAATCATTATCCGAGTACATCATTACACCATTATTTGAGCACGTCATTATGTTATTATTTGAGCACATTATCATGCTATTATCTAAGAATGTCATTACGCCAAAATAATACAACATAATACTTGATCAAATACATGATCCAAAGATCATACATGAATTTGACCACATCATATGCTTTAAAAGGATGTTTCTCTACTTTGAAGACCTTGAGCACACTTTTGTCTTGGCTCAACCTCGAGCAGACCTCTACCATATCTCTACCTTGAATAAACCTCGACCATAACTCTACCTTGCACACCTTAGTTATTATTATAAACCAAACTCACATTAACTTTAATGATACTTTATAAATTACTAGCATGAATTACCCAACAAAAATAGTTGTCAAGAAAAAAAAAATTGTCGTTAAATTGATTTAGTCACACATGTAATGAAGATCAAAACAATTGACTCACATAAATAAAAGAGTAACACGGATATGCTCATAACTCAAATAAGTCTTATAAATTTTCATAGACGAGACTTACTTAGTCAACTCATTAGTCTACATTATAATTAGACTTTTAGCTTGGAGGGTTATATACCTATCCAGATTCCCAAATTCATAACTTTTATTGTATAACACAAATATTCCTTTAACTAATGAGTATTATGATAATAACGAACAATAAATGTATATAATCACACATAGTGTTGCATTAAAGGCCCAATAATTAGCATTAAAACATGTATAATTTATTTTGTAAAATATCTTGGTAAGAGACCTATGAATATAATCACTCTACTCTTTACATCTTACTCTCTTTGAGATAATTCTCTATTATCTTTATATTTTTTTTCTTATACTAACTTAAGTATTTGAGTGTCTTTATAGGTGAACCTCTCTCATTTTCCAGCATTCAATAGAGCTCACCCCAATAAATTTCAAAGCGACAATCATGTAAACAAAGTAAGAATAACCAAGCAACAAGGGTTGATAATGGACCATCCCCTAAAATAAAAATTAATGTAACAAGAAGCTAAGGAAAGAAACAAAAAGGAAAATGGAAGTAGGGAAAGGTGGTGGTAGTAGCATGCCACTAGCGAGAGGAAACCACCTTAGATAAGTGAAGTTGTCGCCACTTGAATCAAAGTTTAAGATAAGACTTCAAAGAGAAAGAAACACTCAAAGTGCTCTCACAAACTTTTCATAAATAATCATCTAAAACATAAGAGGTGAAGCCTTCTATTTATAGGCTTGAAAGAGGGGATATGGAGGAAATAACAAAAGGGGAGACATGATTTGACCTAGAGGCTATGGGTGTGGAGGCTTGAAAAGGAGGTGAGATCCCTTTATGGGTTGTCCAAAGTCAATCAAACCCGCAAGTCAAGCTTCTACCTCTTTAAAAAGGGGTGTAAGACATGAAAAAGGCGTGTATGTATCTTATGGATCCAAGGTTTCTTTTCTACTAAAAAGAGGAGGTATTCTTCAAAAGGAAAGTGTAAAAAGTGATCCTACAAAAAGTAAGCGAAAATAAGTCCAAACTTTTGAGAGACAAAAATACTAAGTAAATTTAAAATGGAAGGTGAGGAGGAGGTCTTCATTCTAGTCATGCTCCTAGTAATCGTCCTAGGAATGACCTCTCCTGCCTCCAGGGCAACTAGGAACTCATTATCTTCCCCTCCTTGGAGAGAATTCGTCCATAAAGTTGCAAAATATGCCTCAAAAGGAGTAAGATCACCAACATTAAAAGAGTTGCTAATGTTTTATTCAGTTGGTAGATCTAACTCATATGCATTACTATTTATTTTCCTGACTATTTGGAAAGGTCCATCACCCTAGGGTTGAGTTTGGACTTCCTTTGAGTCGAGAACCTCTCCTTTCTCAAATGAAGTCAAACACAATCTCCAGGCTGGAAGATGACTTCCTACCTTCCCTTATTGACATGCTTTCTATATTGACCTATTTTTCTCTCTATGTTAGCTCTAACTTAGGCATAGAAGTCCTTAATGATCTTAGACTTCTCTAGACCATCTTGACTAGTCTAAGCTTCATGGGTAGGTAAAGGAAGAACGTCTAAGAGTAAAGTGTCATGGGATTGAACCCATAAACGACCTCAAAAGGAGAGTGGGAGGTATGGAATGAACCACCCAATTATATGCAAACTCTACATGGGTAATTATATTCTCCCACTCTCTAGGGTTCCTAGAAATCATGTATCTTAATAGTTGAGACATAGTTCTATTCAACATTTCTATTTGACCATCTGTTCGAGTGTGACAAGTGGTTGAAAAAAGGAGTTTAGTTTCAAGTTTTTCTCATAGGTTCCTCCAGAAGTGACTCAAGAACTTTGTATCTCTATTCGATACAATAGTCTTAGGTATCCCATGTAATTTGACAACTTCTCTAAAGAAGAGATTTGTAACTAGGCACACATTGTTCGTCTTGTGGTAAGGAATAAAATTGACCATTTTTCAAAATTGATCCATTAATGCGAAGATAGAATCCATTTCCCGCTTTGTCTTTGGAAGCCCAAATATAAAATCCATGGATATGTCTAACTAAGGCAAGTTAGGGATGGGCAAAGGGGTATAAAGTCCATGAGGTTGGGACTTGGTGTTGGCAAAATTTGGGTCATGTATATATATGATACATAATTTAAATGTGTTAGGGCCATTATTTATTAAGCTAAATAATAAAGTGATCTGACTAAATTAAAGTTTTGGCTAAAGGCATATGTCATGAAAATAAAATTGTGTAGAGATCATTGAGAAATTTCTAATTTGATGAGGGGTCAAATTGGAAATACTAAAACTTAAGTAATTAACCTAATTCTGGTTATTTTAAGGGGTCGTGGTCCCCTTTTGGGAGCACACACACAGAACGTAAGTATCAGTCTCGTTCCTTTCTTTCTATCCCCATTAAGAGAGAAAATCAAGAGGGAAATACAGGTGCTCTTCAGGTGGAAGACCATAAGATCAATATAGTGCTCTACAAATACATCATCGTTATGGCTAATTCAGGTACGCTTTTGCATTCAGTTTATAACATGTTTATCAGTATGGGATTATGTTTATGTTTGATCATTAGAATCAAAATCAGGATTATTATTATTATTATTATTTTTCCAACACTTGGCCTTTTTGCATGCAATGCAGTTTTCACAGTATTTTTCTACCTACTTTTTCATGTGTGGCAAATGCTCACTCAGAATCTCTAAAGTTTTAAATGCCCTACAATGTCTTATTAAACCTCCCTCATGAGACTCTCTGACAAGTAAAGCCCTTAAGAACCCCTAGGGTACATAAATCTTCTTTCCTTTGAAAAGATAGTCTTTGTGAATGTAAAAGTCCTTATGCCCCCCTTTTGGCATTCACTGTAAATATTGGAAAAGTCATTATCTTTAGGATACGATTCCCGAATATGATTAGAGCTTAAAAAATTACTTTCTAGAAGGCTTAACAAGGTGTGTCTCATAAACAACATCAATCATTATGTTACTCCTCCCTTGTTTCTGTTTGATCACATAGGGAAATTGCTTAATGAACTCTACCCATTTAGCATGTCTCTTGTTAAGCTTGTTTTGGCCTTTAAAAAATTTAAGGGATTCATTATCATTGTGGACCACAAACTCCTTTGGAAGAAGATAATATTGTCAAGTTTGCAAGGCCCTAACAAGAACATACATCTCTTTATCATAGGTGGAGTAATTGAGATGACTCCTCTTCAGTTTCTCACTGAAGTAAGCTATGGAGTTGTCTTCCTAAAGTAAGACTACCTCAATGCCTACATTCGAAGCATCGCACTCAACCTCATATGATTTGGTGAAGTTGAGAATGGCGAAAAATGTGTATTGATAAGTTTTTCTTTAAGTGTTTTAAAAGTAGTTTCTTGATCCTTGTCCCATTTAAAATCCACATCCTTCTTTACTATTTCATTTAAGGGGGCAATAATTCTACTAAAGTCCTTAACGAACCTCCTATAGAAACTAGTCAATCCATGAAAACTCCTTATTTCAATCACAGTTGTGGGAGTTGGCCAGTCTCGTATTGTTGTCACTTTCTCTTCGTCCACTTGGACTTCCTTAGAAGTTACCACAAACCCTAAGAAGACTACATTATCCATACCATAAATGCACTTCTCCCCAAGGTCTTCTTTCTAAGGGTTTCAAGTACACACTAAGATGATGCACATGTTCTTCCTCAGACAAGTTATAGACTAAGATGCCACCAAAGTATACTACTACTGATGGGGACATGACCATGAGCAAGGGTAAGAATCCACTTAAAGAACTTTGAGAACCTATGACAAAGGCTAGAGCAAGGGAAATAAAGGAAGCTCTTTAACAAGTGTTGTGCATATTATTTGAGGATTCACCTTATTAATAAGGACTTGTTTATTGACCTCTATCTCACCTTCCTCACTGAGCCTAAAAAGCTTATAGGGATTGACATGAGAAGTAGTGGGAAACCAAGCTTGTCTACTACCCTCGTGTTAGCAATATTCACACAACTATCCCTATCAATGATAAGTGAACACAATATGCCATTAATAAGGCAACAAATATAAAAAAATGTTTTCTCTTTCAGTAGTGTCAAGATCCTTTTGGACTTGTCCCAACATCTGCCTTACTAATAACATATCACCTTCACAAGGCTTGATCTCATCATCGCTTGAAGAAGAGTGTTCAGAGGAACTCTCTATAAAAGGGAGGGGGAAGAGGAATGCTCACTCTTGACATCTCTGCTTGCGCTCAAAATCATAATCCTTTTTGTAGGATAGTTTGAAGTAATGTATCCATACCCAAGACATTTGAAACATTTTATGGAATTAGTCCTTCAAGGCATATAGGGGTTAAGAGTAGGATTCCTTGAAGAATTGCCATTAGGGGGCACCTCTTGGAAAGACTTGGAAGGGTTTCTCTCTGGCTTTTCTTTTTCCTTGCCTTTGCCCTTCCAATTGGAACTATAGTAGTCATTATGAGAATAACTCCTTTTAGTCTCATCCTTTCTTTTTAGTTGATTTTCAATTTTAAGGGCAAGTTGTAAAATGTTTTCAATTGATGAGTATTTGTATAATTCTACTAAGTCCTGGATGTCTCTTCTAAGATCACTAACAAACCTAACTACCTTAGAATCATTGGTTTCATCATGAATAACGACCCTAACTAGCAAAGATTTTGACGTCTTGAAGTAATCATTCACACACATATTATCCTGCTGAAGTTGTTGGGGCTTCAATAGGAGCTCCTTTCTATAGTAGGAAGGAATGAATCTAGAGTGCATTAAATGTTTAATCCCATCCAAAATGTTGCATGTGACCCTTGGTAATTATCATTAAAGACCTTATGCCACAAATTCATGCATATCCTTCAAATTCTACTATAACTAAATCTACTTATTCTTGGTCCCTATTGAGTTTACATTAAAGATCTGGTCCGCTTTAACCTCCCAGTCCAAGTAGACTTTTGGGTCATTGTCTCTGTAGAACTTGGGTATCATGATGTTATTTCTCCTTGGGGTATTGGTGCGCCTAGAGTGTTGCCTCCCATGCTATCTCTTTTCCTCTTCTTTTTCTTAGGAGCTTAGTGAAAATGACCATCGCCTATCCCTATAGGAATTTTCTACCTCCAGTCTCTGGATTGTCTCCCTAAGATGTCTCTCACTCTCTTTTCGGGACAACTTCATTTCTCTTATCAAATCCATTAGAGTTTGTTTCGTTGGGCCCTTCATTTGAAGCACCCACATGGCTTGCGTTTTCAGATGAGAAATTTTGACATGTCTGCAAAACAAGTTAAACTAACAAAAAAATAATACTAAAAGTGAAAGGTTAGATGATAATTAAAATGAATCACTTAAGTGTTTAGTCCCTCACACAAGTTTGATTGGTAGGATAACTTCACTTTTCAAGTAAAATTTTGTCCTGGTGTTCCAAATTCTCTTTAAGGTCTTAAAAATTTTCTTAAAAAATGGAAATCAAATGAAAATATGTACACTAACCAAATCACTTAAGAGTTCTAATAAAGACAACAACCAAAGGTAAAACTTTAAGGAAGCCTAGGACAAACAATAAAAGTACAAAATCAAGGAAGGTATATAAGAGTCAAATTTAGACAAAACTTTGAACAAAACTAAAACAAGAAAAGCTAAAAAGAAACTTTAGAAACACTTAAAACATGCTTTCAAAAAAATTCCAACCAAGCACATACATAAGAAGACTAAGATTCCTACAAAGTTAGAACCAATTTGCCAAATTTTAAATCATGCAACCAAGAGGTATGCCAATTCTAAAACCAAATCATCTAAGTGCCAATTTTATTTATTTTTTGAATAATTTAAACAAGTTCTCGACCTATAGAGTCTCTTTAACTACATGTAACCTTTTTTTTCTTTTTTATTAATCAAAGTGTCTTGGCCAAAAACTTCTTAGAGACAAATTATATAATTTGTTTTAATTCTTTTGGTTCTAAATTGATTCTAGATTTGCCAGAATTTAATTAAAGTTACTAGAGAAAATTTGAACACTTAGTCCCTATGTTTAGGAATTTAAATCAATTCATCACTCATGAACTTAACTAATTAATTTATCATGTAATTTCAAGTATTGAAAGCCAATAAAAGAAAACTTCAATAAAAGATACTAGCATATGACTCAAAATCAAAGGCTGGACACATTTAGAAAGACACTAGACTAAAGCATGTGAAGATTTCATTAATCAAGTTGCATCGCATCAAAATAAACACAACTTAGCATAGAAAACCAACCAACCCCAGTCCCAATTTTTGCAAGGACTAGACATAAAAAGTTTTTGCACCAAAACAACAAAGTTCACGTCACAATTTAATCAAACATGTCCCAAAACTGTGTCTAAATCGAGAGCACATCTCCAACCACCAAAACACTTTTTTTTTTTTGCTTGAAAATAGGTGCAAGCCGAGAGCAAGTAAGTGTTGGACTAGGTGGAAAAAATTTCATTAAGGAGGCACCAAGTTATCACAAACAAAATGTTACACAAGATGGAGGTTAGGAAACAATAAACACCTTACTAAAACAACATAAGCTCTTGATACCAAATGATATAGATGGAGAAAGTAAGGTGTTGGAAAATTAAATAAGAGGTGTAGAATTTTAAACAAAAGTAGAGAAAACAAACCCAAGGAAAATCTCCACTGAACATTAAGATAGTTGTTTATCTAGATGTGAAGATTCATTTCCAAGGATTAGGAGGAGGAGAGGAGGAGAACAAATCAAGAATAACCAAGCAACAAGAACTGAGAATGGACCAACCCCTAAAATAAAAATTAACGTGACAAGAAGCCAAAGAAAGAAAGAAAAAAGAAAAATAGAATCAGGGAAAGGTGGTGGTGGTAGTAGCACGCCACTAGGGGGAAGAAAACACCCTAGATAAGTGAAGTTATCGCCACTAAAATCAAAGTTCAAGATAAGACTCCAAAGAGAAAGCAACACACAAAGTGATCTCACAAACTTCTCATTAATCATCATTCAAAATACATGTAAGTTTCAGTCATAATATGCTCTCCTTTTCTAAATTCATCAAAAGTTATGCCAAGGGTGTGAAGGACATGAAAAGGAGGTGAGATCCCCTTATGGGTTATCCAAAGTTAATCCAACCCGCAAGTCAAGTTTTTACCTCCTCAAAATGGGTGTAGGACATGAAAAAAGAGTGTCATATACCTTTGGGTTGCCCATACATGTATCCTATGAATCCAAAGCTTCTTTTCCACCAAAAAGAGGTGGTATTCTTTACAAGGGAAATGTAAAAAGTGGTCATACAAAAAGAAAGCGAAAATGAGTCCAAACTTTTGAGAAACAAAAATACTTAGTAAATTTAAAATGGAAGGTAATAAGGATGTCTCTCTTTTAGTCATGCTCCTAGTAATCCTCCTAAGAATGACCTCTCTCATCTTCGGGGCAACTAGGGACTCGTCAATTGTTCTTCTCATTATGATGCATCAACATTAGTTGGTTCTCACCCTGTTAGTTTTTTTTTTTTTATTAAAGATTGTTACTCTAGTTACGAGTTATATTTTTTTTCTAACACACATCCATCATAGACATAGGCAATATTTAGTTGCATAATTTGTTATGACTAATGTAATACATACGCTTTCCCAAATACCCACATGTTTATGCTTCTTAATTCAACTAAAGTCCCACTTTATTTTTTAAAATAATTTATATTTGGTTAAATCTTATAAAAACAAGAGTGGAAGTCTTTTGGGATTGGTCGTGACTTGCTCAAACACTAATGAACTTGTTACTAGTGTAGTCATAATAATGTTTATTTTGTGTGTTGTTTATGATAATGGTTGTAAGGATGGTGCTAATGAAGTTGTTTCTTATTCTACATTTTTTGTTCTCTTGTAAAATAAGTGTAATTGTTACTTTTCGTTTGTTGTTTACGGAGCTATTCCAATTTTTTAGTGTAATGTTAATATTTTTTAGTTTGGTTGATAATTAACTTTAAATATATAATATTGTATTATATTTAAATAGAATAAGTGATTTGATTTGATTTGGTTATGTTGTTTATTTTTAATTTGAAATACAAACCAAGTTATATGGTTTTATAGAAAGTCGATTTAAAATATTTAATAAAATTTAAATTTTGAATAATTTGTAATTGTTTATTGTGGGTTTATTCGATTTTGATCCTTCCTAATGTCGAGACAAACCTAAAAAATGACTTATATAAAATATAGACTAGCTCAAACTAATACATTTATTTAATGTGGAGAGTTGAGTCGGATCAATTAACCCGTATAACATTTTTATGTATGACAAATCATTATATTAATGAAGGGTGAAATTGAGGAAAAAAGTATTGGAATTTGATATGATTGTTGATCACAAAGGAGAGATCATATGGATATTTTAGAGAATTATTTCAAAGAATGGAGTTTACAAATATTTGTGTAACTATTGATAATATTTGACAAGAAGTATCAGTGATTGCAAAGGTTGTACTTTATTGAATAGAGGGTACTTTCATATGAACTTACTTTTTTTGTAAAGATTAAAAAATTAACCCTTTAATTAGTTAAATAATAATTGTATATAACTTTGTGATATCTTCTCTAGTATATTATCAATTTTCAAGATTTGTATGGAAGATATAAGCAAACCTACTTAAACAATGTTAACATTAAATATATCAATTTGGTAGAATTTCACTTGTTTGATGTTAGATACTGTTAAAAAATATTAACAAGAATTTGATTATTTTGAATATGTTAAGGTTGCCTATGCTATCATTTGTTACTAGTGATAATAATGTTGCTTATGTTGTCATGAAGTTCATATATTTTTTTTATAATGATACTTTTTTTTTTCTTTTTAGGGGTTATTACATATTAACGTTAATACTTTCTTTAAGAAGTTAATTGGTAGAAAAAATATTACTAAATAAGTGAAAGATTAATAATGATTTGTAGTGTTACAAAATATCATAATAAATATGCAACTAAATGAGCCTCAAGTTATGTGGCTTGAGCAACAAAACTTTGAGTATGGTTAAGAGTTTAATAAAAAAATGACTCAAGTCATATTATTATACTCACTTACTAACCACTTGTGTATAACAATTGAAGGTCGTCTGAATCACCCTACATTTTCTCAAGATTACTACAATTATTTCTAATCTTTCATACCATATTTTATTTGTGTAAATATCTACCCCATACATAAATGAGTTATTGAGTCACAAAATTTATCAAACATAAAAAAATTGCTACTTTAAGTAACACACATCAATAACTTTTTAAGAAAAAAAAAACTCTATCACTTTTATGATACCATAACCTCCACCTTAAGGATATTATCACACACACACAATTTATCCCTTTATAGTAAACTATATATATATATATATATATATATATATATATATATATATATATATATATATGTATATATATGTCCTTTTAAAAGTTGTTAAATTTTTAACAATATAACAACTCAAATTCTAATTAACATTGTTGAAGGTTGGATATCTCATGCCTTTTCCTAAATCATGTATGTTCAATAATAAATATTAAATTTCTAAAGATAAATTAGTAAAAACATATATGTTTTAATAACCTAGGGTTTAGAGTATCTTATTTACCATTATTTTGTATTGCATATATGGAATATTGAATAAATCAAATCATTTAAAAACACTATCAAAATTCTATTGTTATCCAAAACTATATATCCAAAAACTATATATATTAAAAACAATATATTTATTTTACTTATAACATGCTCTAGAAAATCCAAATGAGATGAAACATAAGTAACTCTAATTTTTCTCACACAATAACTATATTTTAGCTTACATTTCAAAATAATTATCAAAATTATGCAATTTAATGTAAGACAATAATATGTGGAGTTTTTTGGTATTAAAAGGTAAGGTTGAGGATAAAGAATGAGAAAAGAGAGAATGAGTAAGTGAATTGCTTTATTTATAAAAGATAAGTAACTTATCGTATAAGTTATTGTTTTAAATTGTTATAATAAGTCTTAATCTTTAGATAACATTTTATTTGTAATTTTAAAGCAAGACATTTTAATTGTTGTCTTTTAATTTGACCATAATTACTTATTTCTTATCATTATATTTAGTTTTTATTTATTAGCTTTGTTAGGTAACACTTTTTTATTGGTTTCCTTTTGTTTTGACCATACTTTTTTAAATGTTGTCGTTGTGTCTAAGGTATTGAGGAAGTAATGCAATTAGGTGACTAAAACAAAAAGAACATGCAAATTATTTAGTTATACGATATAAGCATAAAATGCTAAGTTAGTGTTTGTATAAGAGACTATTTAAACAAAAATTTGATGGTACATTGAAAACAAGCCATAACATCATTGGAGATGATGATTGAAAGTTGATAAAGATCTTACCTATTGAGCAATGTTTAAAAAGATCAACATCTTTTAAGTTGAAAATGAGTTAATATTGTTAGTATCAAAGTCCTTACATAATATCAAAAGTGAAAGGCAAAAAAAAAAAAAATCCAATAAGACTACTATTGAAGTATCAATAAAAATAAAGATTTGGAACAAATAGAAATAAAAACACAAATCAAATCACATTCACCTTATTTCACATTTTTAATTTGATTTAGAGAGGAAGATGGAACAAATGGAAAAGATAACACATATGGAAAAGTGCAATTGAGTGACTTGAACAAAAAAAACAAAAACATTATTTACTTATATTTTATAATAATAAAATGCTAAGTTCAATATTTATGATATCACTCAACTAAGAAATTGATGGAACTTAAAAAACTCATAATAACATAGTAAGTGATGAGTGGAAGTTAATTAAAGATCTTACTTTATTAGTAGTGTCCAACAAGATCAAAATCTTTTAAGAGAAAAATGAGTTAAAATTTCTTGTATCAAGGTTTGCATATACTATTAAAAGTAAAAGATAATCAAACTTTAATAGTAAATATGCTAATAAAGTAACAACCAAATGAAGAGAGAAAACAAATAGATTTAGAAAAATAAATCAAATCACATTCACATTATTGCACATTTTATATTTGATGGAGAGAGGGAGAGAACAAACAAAGCTATAAAGGAAGTAACTAAAATTGTGGCTTAAGAAAAAAAAAAAGCATGTAAATTATTTACTTATAAGTTACAATAATAAAATGTTAAGGATAATATTTATGGTTTAGGGTAGATCACTCAAGCAAAAATCTAATGACACTTAAAAAAAATAAATAATAACATAGTAAATGGTGGGTGAAAATTGGTAATGAATTTTCACTTTATGAGCATTATCCAACAAACTCAAAGATTTCTTAATGGAAAATGAGTTAAGATTGCTAGTAGTGAGATTATTAGTAATGTAGAGAACAATATAAAAACAAAAAAATTAAATTAGATTATATTCTCGTTGTTTTACATTTTAGATTTAATAAAACAAGAAAGAAATAAAGGAGGACAAAGATAAATATTATCATAAATGAAGTAAGGAGAACAAAATTTAATTATTTATGAATTCTAATTATATTAGTATAAGATTAAATAACTATTATTTACTTCACATATTATTTACATAATATTTAATTCATTTAAATCTCATGCACATGTTTTTTTAAAACTTAAATCAAATAAAAAATCTAAAACTATAGAAATATTAAAAAAAAAAATCTAAAATCACATAAGAATATCTAGGAATACAACATCATAACGTTAATCAATAACCAACTTTCTAAAGAGAGATATGATATGAACATATCCGATAACAATTCAATTGCAACTTCCATATTAAAAAAATTAATTAAGAAAAGTTCAATCATATCATATAATTTTTTTTAAGTAATATATAACAAAAATATAATAAATACCACATTTATTTTTGTTTATATTACAAATTTACTTGTCAAACAATTATATATATATATATATATATATATATATATATATATATATATATAACTAATTTAAAGCCCTAAAAAAAATATAATATCAAACAAGATGGTGTATAATGTTTGCTAAAATTAATGCTCTTAGAGTAAAATACTTCATAAATAATTTTTAAAAAATAAAATAAATAACACATAAGATTGGTTTGGCATGTGAAAAAACTGACTAAAGTACAACAATTATATGTTGTGTTAAAAAAAAAAAATTGTTTGCATTATATTCTTTAGGTTAAATTATTTATAAAAATGAGGTATTTTATCATTAGTTTGATGGTGTATTAAAAATTGGAATCGGTTGAGTTTTCGAGTTAAATGACATAATCATCTGGAGCACTTGTCTCTATGAAACATTTACAAGATTCAAGTGTATTGAAAAAAAAAAATCAAATCTCCATGTATGAACAAAGAGAGTGTATAATCATTTAATCCAACACAACTCAATCTCAATTACCAATAGCTCTCTTCCACACAGTTATTAGATTAGAACTGTAGAAGCATGTGCTCTAATGATGAATAGTCATAACACTACGTAAATTAACACCAAAACAAACACATATCCTACCAATCCGATAAAGCTATTGCTTTTCAACATTTAGGAATTTATTCAATACATTTATAATTATTAATCATTAATTTTATTAAGTCTTATAATTAAATTTTTATTTATTATAATCATTATTAACTTTCTAAAAATTAATTAAAAACATTAAAAATAAATAATCTTCGTGTATTACATGTGTACGAACTAGTATTAGTTTTTAATCATCCAAAAAGCATTTGCAATTTTAATTAATATATTTTTTAATTGTAGGTGTAATATATAAGCTATTGCTTTTCAATATTTAGAAATTTATTCATAATATTTATAATTATTAATTATTAATATTAGTGTAAATATTTATAACTTATAATAAGTTAAATATGTTTTTAGTCTTTTTAAATTTGAATTAAATTTGTTTTTATCTTTCAAATTTAAAATTTATTATCTTAATTTGAAAAAAAAGTTATTGTTTTATTCTTACTCTCATCTACTACCTATATATTATATATATTTTATTTAAAAAGGAAAACAGAAATGTAATATAATATGATTAAAATATTAAATCGAAGTAGGTTATTTGGTAATCCACTGAAATTATTAGGTTTATATATAAATGTTTAAGGACAGTTGGGTTAGAGAAAAAAACAGACATTTATAAAATTCTGCGTAATTAAAAAACCGTTTTAAATTTTAAGATTAAAAAAAAAATCATCTCGAATTTAGAAAAATAATAAATATAGAAATAACTTTTAGTTAATATATTTAATTTGTTTCCGTTTTTTGTCATCATATCTATTCTCCATCTTTAACTTACGTTACAAAAATGCGTCACAAACGGCGTGAATGTGATATTACGCAAATACCCTCAGAAAAGTCCTCATATTTCGCTTCAACCATTTTGGTTGAAGAAAAATACAAATCATTCCTCTCTCTCCCTCTTGGGTTTTCATTTCTGAGAAAGAGAGAAAACAGCTATGCAGAGAGCTATGAGAAAGAGAGAGCACAACACTCACTGATTGAAACTCTAGGTTTTATCCCTCTCGATAGGGCCTCGAAGTAGATAGATAGACGCGGAAAAAAGAGATATATATATATATATATATATATTTTTTTTTTCTTTTTCTTTTTTTAATTTCCCTTTCATGTTTCATGTTTTGGGTTCACTTGGTGGGCTTTGAATTAGGGTTTTGAGGGATTGGTTTTTCTTAAATTGAAGTTTGTGATTGTGTTTGGGGGTGACTGGGGCACCTTGTGGATTATGTTTTTGAGACAAATGATTTTGAAATTTTGTTATGTGAGTAAAGTGGGTGCCTTTTAGGGTTTGTGTGTGTCTGGTTTCAATGGGGAGTATGAGTGACTCAGACCGGAAACGACGTCACTTTAGCTCCTTGTCCCCAACACCTGTAGCTGCTACTGCCAAGAAGCTACCCTTCTTACCCGTTTCTGAAGACAAAAAGGTTCCATTTTTTTTTTCTTTCTCTCGATGATTTATTTTTTCTTCCCCTTAATATTTGAAGCTTATGTTTCAAATATCCTATTTCTCACCCGAAACATGTATCCGGTTTTGTGTGGTTTGTCTCTTTTTATGAACTCAAATGGTGTTTAGCCTACCTTTCTTGCTTTGACTGAAATTACATAACATGCATATGTTTTACCGGAAATAAATGCTTGATTTGAATTAGTCTGAACCTTTATTTAATGGAGAGCTATGCTGTCTATTGATCTATTTAGTTTACCCACCTTGTGAGGTACGCCTTGGTTGCCCCTGTTGTTGATCTGAATCTGGCTTGAGACCTATATCAAGAGGTTCTGTTACTATTGTGTGTAATTTCTGTAATGAGTATATTTTATTTTAGTGAGTGCAGTAATGGTTATAACTTTATGCAATGCCTTTTTAACTTCTTTATTTTCTAGTTTGTTTTTTGTTTCATAGTATATCGTGTTTGGAACATCTGTAAATATTTTTATAAGTTTCAACATATGGTTCTGGCCTGCTTTTGATATAATTCATGTTTTTATGGTTGCATTTGGCTTTGCTCATAGCAATCCCTTTCCTAACATTGGATTTGGGATGAAAATTATGTTGTTGTGTGGGAAGTGAAGATGGATCCTGTTGCTCTTTATTTGGGAGGTAGTAGTTATAATGGTTTAAAAGCTGCAAAATTCTTTTACTAAATTGATTTGATTCTTTGATTAGCACTGCTCGCAGCAGTAATTAGAGAAGAGAATTTTATGTCTATACAGAAAAATGCTGATTTAGTTTCATTTCTTCTAAAACACTGCGATTCCATATCCTGAATACACATTTTTACCCTATTTCACGTCATGGGACTTTAGTATAATGACATTAAGTCATGTATCTAGTACATCATATGCATTTAATTTACTGATCCACTAGAAAAACTGAGCTAATAAACTATATCACTGTTTATATTTAAACTTACATTCTCTTGTGTTTCAGCTTGATATTGTTGTACTTCAGTATCAAAATCAAAAGCTTATACAAAAATTAGAAACTCAGAAGTTAGAGTATGCAGCTCTTGAGAATAGGTTTACTCAACTGAAGGAGAGGCAAAAATCATTTGATCCCACTTTAGCTGTGGTCAAGAAATCTTGGGAGCAGGTAATTAGCTCCTACTTCATTTTAGCTTACTATTATATTACATGATAACTTTATTATTTTTCTATGGTTTTTATCACAAGACTTATTGGGTATTTTCCATCTTTGCTTAGCTGGTTAATGATTTGGAGTCATGTTCTGAACATATGAGAGAGTCAAGTGGCAAATCAAATTTTAGATTTGAATCAATTATTGAAGGTGAAATCATTTGCTCATGGCCATTATTTTTTTTGTCTCATTGCAAGACTGATTTAACTCTTTGTTTATTTGCATGTATTGTCAATTTGTTTTTTTCAAATAATATCTGATCCATAATTTTTCTACTTGCTGGAAAGGATTGAAAACATAGTCCAAAGTTTCAGTTTATATAATCTGAGGAAGATTTATTGCTATATAATTCTTCCTGTGTATAACATCCCAAAAAACATTCTACAGAAAAAACACTACTTTCTCTGTTGGGTGTAGATACAAACATTTAATGTATTATTGTGTTTTGTGGTTTTTAATTTTAGTCCTTCCTAAGTGTGCTCTAAAACTAATATTTGTTGTGCCACATTATGTAAATTTCAATCAGAAGTCATAAAAATCTAAACTAATATTTTAGCTTTTCCTTTGTTCAAATGGGCAATGTGCACTTCATGCATTGTAGATAACAGAGTATATGTGAACATAAAGAACTGAATAATTTTACATGTGATTGCAGAAAGGTATTTATAGAGTTGTATTTTTAGAACTCTAGATCTAACAAACTGACAGCTGTTACAACAATTCTACAGCTGTCATAACACTAAGGAGTAGCTCTAAGCATGATAGTCAAAATCGAGATCTTACTTAAGATTGGAAAGGGTAGTATAAATTGTAAATTGAAAGATCGTAAAACGGATAGTAAGATTTTACAAAATTTATGAAATTCATATATATGCCAAATATTTAAATTTCAATTTGCTATGATAATAAAAAAAACAATATAATAAAGATCTTTTAATATTTTATGTAAAAAATATGGAGAGGAAAGTTTTTTTTTTTTGTAAATTGCACAATGATAGCATCCGCATTGCAGTAGGAGAGAGAAAATCTTAGGAGTTTTTTAAATTAAGGAAGAGTCTCTCGGGATTAACTGGATAGAGATGAATCAACTTCCTTTTCTTAAGAGGACGTTTTAATTAATTTTGATTGAGGCTGCCTTCACACTTCTTTTACTTTTTGTTAGTCTGAAAGTGGGATTGAGCTGGGTTGTTGGGCTTTGGGATTGTTGAGTTGATGAGGAGATTTAACCTAATTAAATTTAGTTCAGGAGTAAGATAGACAACCACACCTTGTAGCTGCCACACTTGCAACACACCCAACATGCAGTGATGTAGCTAGCGATCCAGCCGCCACACCCGATTCAATCATTGCCCATCACACCCACATGAACAGAGACAAAGCAACCATGCGAGTCTCGATCTTCGATAACTATTTCACGCAATCCGCAAAAATCGCTATTTTGTGGCACACAGAGTCAAAGATGAGAGAAAAGATTGTAGATTCGTACAATCTTATGTTTTGAATTGCGATTTTGACAACCATGGCCCTAAGCTACTCACATGTTTATTCTACTTACAATTAAACCTATACATCATATATAATATCATGTATGCAATTTTTTTGAGTAGAATATTAATAAACTAGAGTGATCAATTGTAGGCTTACCTTCCCAAAAAAACTAACCACTTAAATTATCGCTGGTTGTGTCTTTAGTTTCTTTACTTCATGTATCCCTAAAGGGCATATGATTGATCATTCATGTAAGAGTATTTAAATGCCTTCTTATTTGGATCACCTTTCTTTGGTTTAAATTTCAACAAAAAAAGGTTTCGTAGCATTTTTTTTGGGGAGAAGGGAGGCGGGGTGGGGAAGAGCTTTTCTAGGAGCAAAGCAATCTAACCTGATAGCAGAGCTAATACAGATGTCTAAAGGCTAATACTAGCTCTCACTGTTTTGTATCTCGTGTTAGAGATCCATTGGAAACCTTACTCATGCCAACAACTTAGTTTTTTATATGATTTTGACATCTGGAAGCTTCATTTTAAAGTGTAAATGTTGCACTCTTTATATATGGGATTGACTAGAGGGAACCTAGTTTGTCCACTATTTTGGTCTTACTAGGTCATTGTTTTATGTTTAAATTTTGAATCTTTGATTTTGCTAGATCATCCTTAGTTTGTTATTTTTGTGGGGAACCTAATAGCTTGGAGCTCTCTCTCTCTCTCTCTCTCTCTCTATATATATATATGTGTGTGTGTGTGTGTGATTGTGTTTTTAAATATTGAATCTTGGATAAATTTGGATGAGTCTATTCATGGACGTGTAGAATTAAGTTTAAAGAATGAGAGAGGAATTCCATTGATGAAACTGACATTTTGTTAAATGAATTAAGTTGACTACCTGTTTAGAGAAATCCTTTATATGTATGTATGTATGGACAGAGTTTGTTTGAAACCTAACTAATTTAACAGATCACTAACTGACATGCCACCTCAGTGTAATAGAGTCTGACACCTGACAACAATAGATGCAAATACTATTGCATTTACTCCAACAGGATGTAATGTAATCTTTCTTTTAAAGGCAATGATCATATTATTGAATTTATATGTTGCGACTACTTTTAATTGGTAAATTTCTTAAATGAATTTGTTTTCTGCATCTTGGAACAAGGCTTGATCTGTTTTTTTATCCTGTACTAGATTCCTTGTTAGTATTTAATGGATGTACCCTGTAACACATGCCAAGAAAATCAATTTTCAAACCATTATTTATGTCAGTACCACTTGCTATCGATTAAGTCCTTCATAGTCACTTCTGCTTTGCATTGTAACCTACTCTTGCTCCAACCTCTGACTTATGTTTATTGATTTACTAGTATATTCCATCCTAAAGGTAGCCTAGATTCTTATTTAATCCTCTGTTGATCTTAGTTTAAAGGTCATCTTTGGTGCAATAAATGTAATTATGTTGATTAAGATTAGGAATTATTGAACTTGAATGTGAATCATAGTTTGATTTCTAGTTTGGTAGGAAATAAAATGACATGGAAAGCAATTTTTATTTTGGTGTGGGAGAGTGGATTCAATTTAGTATAGGAGATCTAGTCGGTGTAAATCAAATAAATGCTTTTTATTAGGAAAGTAAAATAAGTGCATCAATATTTCTTTTCCATGTAGATATATAATATGAATGTACTTTTTTATATCTGTAGTCAAGTTTATTGAATGATACTTAGTATCTGTTGGAAGTCCTGTGTCATGTCATGTGGTATGATTTAAATACCTATTAGACTACTCTATATATTGTCAATTGGTTTTATGGTGGACCTTAATGGTATCATTCTTAAAACTAGGAGGGCATTCTAGGAAAAAAAATCTCAAATTTAATATTTTCTGGAGGGGTGATTTTTTACTTGTGAGAATGGGAATGCTACCCCTCGACATACATTTTACAAAGTTGAATTAAGGTCCTTTATTATGGTACTGTTCTGCTGCCACAATTCCATGTACCTTCATTTCTTTTATTGTTTTAATTATATTCTTTTCTAGTTCATTTTATTTTTTAAATTATTTAAACACATTTAAAATTAATAAAAAATTGAAAATTACTGAATGTTTTTTTAATCTTGCATAGGTTGCAACTTTTGTAAAACAAGACTAATGTGATAATGGAACCCTAGTGGAAAAAGGACAGTTTTTTTACTCAAACTGGGTGCGATTTGACAAGCCAGTACAAACACTTTCAAGATCAATGTGATGTATGATCAGTTGATTTGACGAGCAAAATCATCATCCCACAATGATCTCTGACTTTCCTGTTCCGTGTTTGTGTTTGGGCTAGGGGAGTGCATTGGGAGAAGGGGGGGCAGGTGGTGGCACTGCAGTGGGTTGATGGTGAGGGAAAAGGCTACAAGCTGTGGCTGAGTTGCTGGTTTTCCATTTTGGGTTATGGTTGATTCATGGTGGTTATTATTTTTATTTTTTTTAAATTTTGGGTTGGGTTTGGGTTGGATTGTACAACCCAACCTGTTTTTTTTTTAAATAATTAGGGTTTCATTTGCCCTTAGGTCTGGGTCAGGTTACCCTTGACTGCATGGGGCTGTGGTGCGATTTCCACCATTACCAATCTGCAGTGCCATTCTGCAACATCCAAAGCTGCCATGATGGGCTGTGATGGAAATCCCGCATTGCCACTGTCAAGCAGTGGTGGTGGTGAAAAATTTGTGATTGATTTCCGCCATGGGTGCCACCATGGCTATTTTTCGTTAACACTGGTTCCACCTTGTGCTTTTACTTGCTTGGGGGGTTCCCTACTTGCGTGTGAGTGAGTATACTCATGATTTTGACAACATCGTTTGTAACTATGAATTTTTGGGATAAAATTTGTCCTTTTTTTTTGTTCTAAGTCCATGATAAATGTTAATATTAATCATTTTGGTGTGGGACAAAAATACTATTTTTGTCAGATGCAAGGACTAAAAAAAATATGCAAGGGGATTAACTATTAAATAATTTTTTCTGAGGTGATTTAATATATTATATTCAATAACGATGTACATTTATAAAATGACTAATTGTGCTAAAACATTGCCAGAAGTGAAAAAAATTTTTAATAGCCAAACCTTTTAGGTTAATATTCATTATAAGAAGAAGCTTGTATAAATATTTTTATGGACATGCATGTGCACTTGTCATAAGTATATTTAGTTTTTACTTCTTTATAAATTTAGAAGGACATGGAAGTAAATATAATGGAATCTCTATTCTATTTGGAGGAATGAGACTTTAGATTTTGAGTTCTGAGGGGGTCCTTTGATTCCATGATTAAATCCCATTTAACATTCCATTTCTTCTTGCCAAACTAAGTTTAGTATATAATATGCATCCATTTATCTGTTTATGTCAATAGATTTTTACCTTTTGTTGGTGATGTCTTGCTATGAAACCACCTAGACTCTTGAGTGATCTTTACTAACAAAAAAAGGGTGGGAGCCTGAAGTAAGTGAAGGTTGCAAACCAACTACCTGGTTGAAAAAATGTGTTCTTTTAAAGTACACTTTACTATTAAGTGTTAAAAATGACTAGTTACTCATTATGTATGATTTGGGAAATTATTTAGCAAGTGCATTTATATCTCTATAATTGTTTGCCAGTGAAATATTCCCAACTTGTAGTGTTGTTGAAATTAGAAAAATTTTCTGTAGTCTATAAAGCACTATATATCATTTTACTTGAGTGGGACAAGGCTTTAGTTGTCGCTATTGTTTTTCAAATATTAATAGGCTGCATATTTTCTTAATCTATGGAGTACTTGGAACTATAGACCTGGAATTATTATTGGTATTCCTGCTTCAATTGCTTTATTATTGGTATTTACTTGATCTTTTGATATTATGTGAGAAGCTTTATTCGTCTGAACTTTGGGAAAGTGTATTAGCTAATGAGGATCCTTTGATTTTGCCAGATGGTTGTCCATCTACTGTTCAGGATGTATTTCTTAGCCGTCTAATGCAATCTGGTGCTACTGAATGTGCAACCACATATAAATTTGCAAACCAGACAGAAGAGAATAGAAAAATTATTACTGAAAAAGCTAAAAGCATTTTAAAAAATATGGCAACAGCTGTTAATAATCTTTGGGTTCTGATGGATGGATTGCATACTGCATTACTGAAAAAGCTTCCTGTAGATGGTAAGATATGAGTGCTCGATGTATATAATTTTTGAAAGTTAGGGTTATTCTTTCATAGCATTCTCTTTGCTTTTTTGCTTACATTGCTTGTTTATAGTTTTGTGTAGGCAGAAATTGTCCTCTGATCTAGATGTGAAAGTTAAAAACTTGAGATTGGAATTCAGTGAACTTCATTTAAAGCACAAGTCTTTATCAAGTGAGTTCCAAATACAGAGAGATCTTGATGCCAAAAATAAAGCTGACCTTGAAAGATTAAAAGGTGAATTGTCTCTACCGTGCTCTTATGCATTCTATCCCCACTGTGAACTATGGACTCTTGAAATCATATAGCAATATCAGTGCCTGTAATGCATGGAGAAGCCTATGTTTTATATGTGCTTTTATTTTATTTTCCTGTTATTTAGTTGACAGAAAGGAACAAAATACAACACTGATGAGATATTGTTTAAAATAAAAACAATAAAAAACTGCTTGAGTAATAAGGGTTGTCTAGATCACGAGCAAGGTCAGAAAATTGCAGTATCTTATGCTTTTTAGAAAGCCACCTGTGCTGCATCAGAACTGGGATCTGGATTTAGTGGGATAATGTGTGACAGCAAGTATGTTTGCTGGGACATGAAATCTGTGCTTGTCCAGTCTTGCTCTGTTATTCTATATGGGTCATATGTTGTGTTCTCCAACCCACTACTCAAAAGCAAACCCACTTATCTTGACCCAATTTACTTTAATCTCTTCTGCCCTCATATTCCTGTGTGCTTCTGTTTGCATCTTCACACTCGATTCCCCTCATTCCGTGATCTGTCCCAATGTTTCTGCCTTGAGTTGGTCAGTTTCTTGGCTGGTCCCTCTGGACTTTTTGGTCCTTGATGAGTTACTGACTTTTTTTGATTCTGCTGAGTTCTGATTTCTAACCTATGGTCCATATATCTGTTTTCTGAATGTTGTCTCTATTTCTGTGTTCTTTATTTTCGCTATCTGTGGTCTCGTATCTTTTAAGGGCATAGACCCCTCTTTGACATAAACAGAACCCAAAGGATGTGTATAGAGTAGAGGCTACAGTTTGCTATGCCAGAGTTCCACACATTAATATTATGGGTTAGCTGAAAACACTACTAGAGTGCCATGAGAGATGAGACCATTGAGAGTAATGTGTTATTTATCATTCCAAAGGAGTGAATTGGAAATTAGGGCCTTTGGTCTGATGAAATAAAATGTGGGGTGCATCGGTGTTATCAAGAAATGGCCCTGGTGACACCATGACAGAAATTGGTTGCGGATATTTCATTGGCCACCATAGCATGGTGTTGAATATAGAGAAAATATGGTTTGGAATTAATTTCCCTTGTGTATAAATCACACATAGGGTAGTCTATTTATAGTAGAGATATACAACTAAAAGAGTAACTGAAAGTAACAGAATAAA
Organism: Sphenostylis stenocarpa; assembly: GCA_963425845.1. NCBI lineage: Eukaryota > Viridiplantae > Streptophyta > Magnoliopsida > Fabales > Fabaceae > Sphenostylis > Sphenostylis stenocarpa. Next base: position 705,954 of record OY731398.1, on the reverse strand, counting down.
CAGAAGATATTGTTTGATATTGTGGTTACCAATATCTAACAATATCTTAACAATATCAAATAATATATAAACAATATCTAACACTCCCCCTCAAGCTGGAGCATACAAATCGTATGTGCCAAGCTTGTTACAAATATAATCAATTCTAGGACCCCGTAAAGATTTAGTAAAAATATCTGCTAACTGATCACTTGAGTTAACAAACTCAGTCTTGATATCTCCAGACATAATCTTTTCTCGAATAAAATGACAGTCAATCTCAATGTGTTTGGTCCTCTCATGAAAGACAGGATTAGAACTAATATGAAGAGCGACTGATTGTCACACACAAGTGTCATTTGAGTGACATCTCCAAATTGTAACTCTCTAAGCAATTGCTTGAGCCAAACAAGTTCACGGGAAGGCTGAGGCCATAGCTCTATATTCCGCTTACGCACTGGATCTTGCCACAACACTTTGTTTCTTACTTTTCCATGAAATCAAGTTACCACCAATGGAGACACAATATCCGAGATGTAGATCTTCTATCCGAAGGAGATCCTGCCCAATCGACATCCGAGTAGCAAACAACTCTTGTATGGTTATTAGAAGCATATAACAATCCTTTTCCAGGAGATCCTTTAATATACTTCAAGATACGAATGACTTGCATTCCAATGATCTTCACATGGTGAATTAAGAAATTGACTTACCACACTGATCGCAAAGGAAATGTCGGGACGAGTAATCGTAAGATAATTCAATTTTCCAACCAATCTTCTATACTTGCTCGAGGATCAGATATAGGCTCCCCCGATTTGGTAGAAGTTTAGTATTGGGATCCATGGGTGTATCAACATACTTTGAACTCATCAACCCAGTTTCCTCCAAAATATCTATGGCATACTTCCTCCGAGATATAACAATACCATCATTGGACTGTGCTACCTCAATACCCAAGAAATATCTAAGTTTGCCAAGATCTTTGGTCCGAAAATGGTGACAAAGATGTTGTTTCAACCGAGAGATGCCATGGTTGTCACTACCTGTAAGAACAATATCATCAACATATACTATCAAGTAAACACATCCAAGCACTCGAGTGTCGATAAAAGACGGAATGATCCGATTCACACCGAGTCATACCAAATTGTTGAACAACCTTGCTAAACTTTCCAAACCAAGCCCTAGGAGACTGTTTTAGGCCATATAGGGATTTGCGAAGACGACATACCATCCCAGAAGACTCCCCCGAGCAACAAACCCAGGAGGTTGCTCCATATATATTTCTTCTTGCAAATCACCATTGAGGAAAGCATTTTTAACATCCGAGTTGATAAAGAGGCCATTGTTGAAGAAGCGACCATGGCGATAAATAAACGAACGAAGCCATCTTTGCCACGGGGAAAAGGTATCTCCATAATCCAACCCAAAAATTTGAGTATAACCTTTGGCCACAAGACGAGCTTTGAGGCGATCAATAGTACCATCGGGTCCAACTTTGATAGCAAACACCCACCTGCAACCAACAGCAGATTTCCCAGACGGTAACGGGACCAATTCCCAAGTTCCACTATTATGAAGAGCACTTAGTTCATCTAACATGGCCTGACGCCAACCAGGATGGGCTAAAGCTTCACGAGACGGTTTTGGAATGGTCACGGAAGAAATAGAGGAAAGACATGTATAAAAAGGTAATGACGATCGATGATAACTCAAAGCAATATAATGGGGAGAGGGATTACATGTAGAACGAATACCTTTTCGGAGGGCAATGGGAAGGTCGGACTCATGTGTCGGATCCGGAGGAGACGAGTAGTTGGCACTTGAGTAGAGTCACATGGTGGTGGTTGTGATTGGTTTCGAGAACTATAAATCGAAGAGGCGAGTGGAGAAGAAGCTAACTGCGGAGCGAGAACTAATGGTGAAGAAGACACAATTAGAGGGTCACAAACAACAGGAACATTAAATGTATTAGGAGTGTTGACAAGATTGGATGGAGACAGAGGTGAAGTTTGACTTTTAAAATAAAGAGACAACTCATCAAAGGTGACATCTTTTGACACAAAATAACGGTTAAGAGAAGGAGAAAAACATTTGTATCCTTTTTGTGATCTTGTAAACCCTAAGAAAACACATTTATGTGATCTAGGAGAAAGATTGTCCAGACTAGAACTAAAATTATGAACAAAACATGTAGACCCGAAAACTTTCGGAGGTAAAGGATGAAGTGGTTCATGAGGGAATAAAATGGAATGAGGTATTTTATTATCTAAAACCGAAGAAGGCATGCGATTAATGAGATAACATGCAGTAAGAAGAGCATCACCCCAAAAATGTTGAGGAACATCTCCATGAATTAAAAGTGTGCGAGTTGTTTCAATAAGATGTCTATTTTTACGTTCGACTACACCATTTTGTTGAGGTGTATAAGCACAAGAAGTTTGATGCAAAATACCGTGAGAAGCCATGAATTGTTTAAAAGAATGAGAAAGATATTCACGGCCATTATCACTACGCAAAACTCTAATAGAAACACCGAAGCGAGTTTGAATTTCATTAAAAAAGTTTGAAAGATATGAAATAATTCGAACGATTTTTCATCAAAAATAACCAAGTGCATCCGGAATAATCATCAATGAAAGTAACAAAGTATTGAAAACCTAAAGTAGACTTAACGCGGCTAGGTCCCCAAATGTCGAGTGAACCACGGCAAAAGGGGACGAAGCACCACGTGTGAAACTACGAGGAAAGGAAGTACGACTATGCTTGCCTAATTGACATGACTCACACGCCAAACTAGATAAGTTAGACAAGGCGGGGACAAGTTTACGTAACTTGGCAAGACTTGGATGACCTAACCGAGCATGAAGAAGAGAGGAGACTCCATAACTGTACTAACATGTGTAGAGGGACGGAGATAATAAAGACCATGAGACTCACATCCTGTGCCAATCACACTGTTTCGAACTCCGGTCCCGTAAACACACCGAATTGTTGGTAAAAGTAACAACACAATCAAGAGAACGAGTTAGACGACCGATGGACAACGAGGTTAAAAGGAGACCCAGGGACATAAAGAACATTATCAATGGTTAAAGAAGGAAAAAGTTTAACCGTTCCAACACCATGAGATGATACTCTAGAGCCATCGACCGAGTGTAACGAAGGTAAATGATTAGGAGAGGATAAAGAGGAGAACAAAGATTTGTTACCGGTAATATGATCGAGTGGCTCCTGAATCAAAAACCCAAGGACCAGGAGAAAATGATTGGGTCGGACCGACAAAATATGTATTTGTATGTGTGACGAGATATAGTGGAACTAGAAGACCGTTGATCCTTATACCATTCGAGAAATTTGTTGAACATAGCGGACATGTCGGATGCAACGAAGAAGGAAGATCCCTACGGATAAAGGTGGGGAAAGATTGGTCCGAACAACTACAGCAGATCGAGGAGGACGACCATGTAATGTATAACACTTGTTAATCTTGTGACCTAGCTTGCCACAATGTTCACACTTAGGACGCCCTTTTTCCTGTTTGCGAGGGCGAGCCCGGTCATCACGATGGGATGTCAACACAAAAGAATCGTTAACAAAATTGGAAATAGTGGAAGAAGTCATGAAGAGCGGGAGAACAAACCCCGACCGAGACAAGCAAAATCATATGTCACCGGTAAAAAAAAATGAAACTCCGCGAATTCTCCGACAACGGCGGACCGGAGACTCGCTCCAACGCAGCGGTGACGATAACGTGAACTAGTACACTAGGTAAGTTCCCGGGAAAGAGAGGTGGGTCACTAATGGACACACTTAAATACCAAGTCTTTCCTTGTCGGAACTTTCCTAAACATGCACTTTCACACTACCAAATAAAATTCAATGACAAAGATAATTCTTTTCGATGTGGAGGATCGGTTACCGAGCAGCGGTGGGGCGGCTTTAGCAGCGGTGGGGAGGCTCTAGCGGCGGTGGGGCGGCTCCAACGAGTGGACAAAAGGCGGAAAAAAAAATTCAAGAGAACCTTAAGCTCGATACCATGTTGAATATAGAGAAAATATGGTTTGGAATTAATTTCCCTTGTGTATAAATCACACATAGGGTAGTCTATTTATAGTAGAGATATACAACTAAAAGAGTAGCGAAAGTAACAGAATAAACGAGAAGATATTGTTTGATATTGTGGTTACCAATATCTAACAATATCTTAACAATATCAAATAATATATAAACAATATCTAACACATGGCGATGGCAATGCAAGATTTCCATTGTGGCCCATCACGGCCGCTTTGGACATTGTTGAATGGGGCTGTGGAAAGCGGCCATTGTTGAATGGGGCTGTGGATGGGTAATTGTGGAAACTGTGCCCTGGTCTGCCGGCCCCATGCCTCCTTAGAAAGAAAGAAGAACTTGCGATCTAGGGCAACTTGACCAAGACTTGGGGCCGAAAGAAACCCTAATTTATTTATAAAACTATTGTGCGTCCCTTAACCCAACCAAGCCCAATAGATCTAAAATAAATGGGTTGGGTTGTACAATCCAACCCAAACCCAACCCAAAACTAAGAAAAAGAAACCTAAGCTAACCTTCTTGAACAAGTCGTAACCCTAAAAGGAAAACCAGTTCAACTACCATAGCCGCTGGCCATTGGCGACTCTGCCGCTTGCAACCTGTTCCTCTGGCACATGTGACCTGTAAAGCTGCCGCCGGTGGCCTTCTCTCACCATCAACCCATTGCTGTGCCGCCACCTGTTCTTCTACCAATACTCTCCGTTAACCCAAACTGCTAGGTTCTCATTTCTTTTTTCTTTTTATCGATTACCTTGTTGGTTCTGTTCTTATTCTCCCCTCTGAATTTTTCTCTTTTTTTGTCCATCTTTTCTACTCAATACTCATTCTCTATAAAAACCGAAACCCCCGAATATCTATTGTCGTTTGAATTTATTAGACATGTTATTAGTACTAATTATATGATTGTTTTCATTATTTTTGCATTGAAATTATATTTCTGAATTTATTTGTTTATCCATATTTATATATTGTTTTCAATTTTTGGCCGTGATGCTTCTGCCATAATCTATTATAACTTCTGATATGTTTCTGTAAAAGATTTATGGGTTGCCAAAATTTTTCGTTATCTGATATTGATAACATTGGGTGCAATCAAAGATTTCCCCCCTCATACAAACCAAATGTAGCAGTCACATACAAAGGAGAAGTCAGTTACAGAGTGTAACTATAGGCTAACTAATCTTGAAAGAGATATGGCAAGCCTTATGAATTGAGATCAAATACTCAGCTGCAATTTTTTGTGTGCACTACATTTACCTGACTAAAATGATAGATTCCTGCAATTTTGTGTCTGCATGGGATATTTATCTTTTTCCTGCTTGTCTAAACATTCATAGCAATTTTGTGTCTAGTTTCCTCCCCCTTCCTTGCTTATCAAATCAATGGCGATAAGAGTGTCATTGCAATTCTATTGTTTGGTTCCACATGAACCTCTCATTCTATTTAATCTATTTTGTTTTTATTTTCATCATATTGAATTAGGATGTAATGGATAAGTTAATGAACTGCACATAAATAAAACCAGTATCGGCCCTTATATTGCAGAATTTAAGGTTTTATTGGAATTGCAGTTCTGTTTCTTAATCACTCTTCACTTCTGGATTTGAGCTTGGAATGGATTTGCATGCAAGTTATTGAGTATTTTATGTTTTTGTAATCAGAATGATTATTGGGTAATGCTTGAATTGTTCTTTTTTATTTTATTTTTTTGAGTTTGAACCACTCTAAAAACCAGTCAAAAATCAAGAAAAGGGTAAAGACTGGTTTACAACAGGGCAATGCAAAATATGTTTTTATATATTTTTAATGAAAATGTATATTTGTCCTTTTCTTTTTTATTCTTGATTTAAAATTGTCATTTATTCTGTATTGTGGAAACTTAGACCTAAGTATTGTATATTTGATTTGATTTAAACGTGTTATTTAGTATTATTAAGCTAGGATATTTTATTTTTCTAATTTAATTTTATATATTGTTCAATTATTTAATTATTATTAATATTTTATTAATATCAGTTCAACCATTGAATCTTGAATCAATTCCTTAATTTTTGCAATGCAGGTGTGGTTTTTAAAACATTTTTTGAGATAGAAGTTGAAAAAGCAATTCATTACATCTGTAAAGTGAAAATATTGGTATAAAAAATCATGATTGGAGTTGTGCATATTTTTAAATATGTTATTCTCTATATATTTTACTTGTTTTGTACTTATTGCTTCTTAAAGTTATATTTTATATATGATGTTGGCTGTATATTTTTTTAATAAAAATGAGAGTGCTAAAGCATTGCTATGTTAGTAACTGAATTAAGATGGTACTGTAAACAACACCAATCATATGTAGCACCTCAGAGTATCATATAAAAAAGGGAAAATACAAAATAAAGTGGGGGGACCACACCAAACCCACAATTAATCCCTATATAGGAAGGTAAATCAAAATATTAGAAAAGTGAATACATATACTCCTACTAGTTGCAAAAATTTGAGCCATCTATCATGAATAATATATTTTGGTATTTTCTCAACTGTACCGTTCTTATAGTTTGGTTGATCTACTTTTTGTTTGTTCTCTTCATTTCTTGAAAACACTTTCTGTAGCTTTTTTGTTTAAATTTGTTGGAATTGATGGATATGTATTCAAGTTTGTTGTTTTAGACAGGAGTTACACTTTTAACATTTATATTCTGTTGCTCTATCTCAAAAAGATCTTGGAAAAGAGAGAAAAAAAATTCTCCTACTAGGAATCTATTTCATGCCCTGAAGGTTGGCATTCAATATCAAGTTATTTGTCTTACTGTTATTGATTTACCCAGGGGAACTGGCTAGTGCTGTTGCAGAGTTAGAAGAAAGCAATCACAAACTTGCAACGCTTAAGGCTGAGAGAGATGCTGCAAAAGGGGCAATTCTCCCAGTCTTAAATGTTGGAAGTACACACATTCCTAGTGATAAGATCAGAGACAAGCAGAAGGATTTGCAAGATATGGAATCTACTTTGAAGGAGCTATTGGTATAGTTCTTGGATTCTTTGTTTTAGCTTCAGAATTTTTAGCGTTTCTTAATTGTAGATTCTTATTTTACCCTAATTGTTGAGTTTCTCAGGACCAGGGTTCTAATCGATTAATGGAACTGAAAAGTCTTCATGAGGAAAGGATAAGAATATTACAGCAGTTGTGTGATATACAGGTAAGTTTCCCCTAGTACTGTGTACTCCAGTATTTTAACTGGTATTTATATTGTACAATGTATGTGTGTATTTTCCTTTATATTTTATTTTTATAATTTTTGGTGTTGAATGTTTGAATCAGAACACTTTGAAGAATTTGAAGTGTATTACTTCTTCCCATGCTTTCCAATTGGTTAAAGATCAGATAGAAAAATCAAAATCAGATGTACTGGAGTATAAGGCCTTGTATGAGAAACTTCAGGTTGTAACTGGTCGGTAGTTTCAGTTATGCCTTTTGATAATTGCCCTTTTTGCTTGTATCTAATACTGATTTTGAGCTTCCCTTCCAAACCAAAATTTTGCTATATTCTTATAGGTTGAGAAGGATACTCTTACATGGAGGGAGCGGGAGTGGTACATTAAAAATGATTTAGCAGATATTTTTCAAAGATCTGTGGCAGTTTCAGATTTTAGAGTGGCTGATCTACGTTCTGAGATACAGAAAAAGATAGAGGAAAGAAATATGATTGAAAACAAACTGAAAGAAGAAGCAAGAGAACCAGGTCCGGATCCCCCTTCCCCTTATTGTATAAGGCATGCTATCTTATCATTGTGTGGTTTTATAATGTGTGATACCTTTGCTTTGGCTTCAGGAAGAAAACAAATTATTGCTGAATTTAAATCTCTGGTTTCTTCATTTCCTGAGGAAATGGGGTCTATGCAAAGCCAACTAAGAAAATATAAAGAATCAGCTTCAGATATCCATTCTCTTCGTGCAGATGTGCAATCTATTTCTAGTATTCTTGACAGGAAGGTTGGTGTATTTTTGCACATGAACTGCAGATTTTGGTAGCACAAATTCACAGGTCCTGAAAAGTTTGTTTTTGAATAACAGGTAAAAGAATGTGATGCATTTTCTGCTCAGTCTGCTGATCAACTTGCTGAGATAAAGAGGCTGCTTGGTGTGGTATGTTGTATTTGACTCAAAAACTTAAGCTGTGCTGCATTAGTATGGTTATTTGAGTTTGTATCTGTGTTGTATCATAAAATAAAATTTGGTATTCTCTATATTATTGATATTTCATTGACTGAGATGATATATAGGGATTATTAATTTAATTATTCTGCAAGGTATATTTAAATTGTCTGTTCTGAAATGAGAAGAATATGTTTAATGAAATTAATTTTGTATACAAATTCATATAAAGGCCATACAGGCTGATAAAGTTGAATTTCTAATCCTTCCTTTCTTTTCATGTTAGAAAGTTTGTTTTGCTTTTGATGCAGTTTCAAGGTTTGAAAGAAAGTGAAATGGACCTGAAGTTGATGTTGGAAATGTTTAGACGTGAGTCCATTGATTCAAGGTTCGACTTTCAATCATGAGCTTGAGTTCATTTTATGTGCTGAGTTGTTCTGGTTTACATATTATTTTATAACTAGGTTTTTACATTTCAAGAAACTTTCTGGACAAATGTTTAGGAACAAATGAATAGTGTAAACAAATTAAAATTTATTTTTATTGGACAGTAGAAGATGTGTTAGCAGCATTGTTCCTGAATAGCAGTGTGGACTTCATGACCATGAAACAGTTATAGTGGGATGACCATTATTCTGAAAGTTTAAATGCATACGTTAAAGCTGATGGTAGAGAGAATTTTGTCAATCAAATATTGAGAGAATATGAATGTTTTATATACTTTTTGTACAGGGAGAGTGTTTCATTTTTGTGTTTATTTTTTGCTTTTTATGCATTTCAATTTTGTTAATTATTTTTTTCTATTTCATGTTTGGTGTTCTGTTTTGGTTGGAGACATAAAATTAAGTGTTTTTTTAAAAGTTATTTAACTATTATCACTTTGACAATTTGTATTTTACTGGTATAATATATGAAATTATTTATTTTGGTGTAGTTTTAATTTATATACTAATAATTTATGTACTAAACTTAAATATTGAGTATGGTATATATATTTTTTATTGTGTACCATGATCTTAAAAATCATGGTTGCACCTTCCTGTGAAATAGTTTGCATTGAATATTATATGCATTTTCCAAAACTTCAGTTTTGATTGTAAAGTGTACTGTGCAAAGGACTAGCTCAAGTGTTACAAGTGACCTCCCATGTTTGGATGTTGATTATGATGTCATCAAAGAATATCAATACCAACATACAAAGGAATGGTCTCAAGGTGGTGTTCATTGAACATTGACAAATGATGAGAGCCTCAAGTGACCTGGTGTTGAAATGCTGGTGTGTTAATGTCAGCCTCTTGCATGTTGATTTGATGACATCCTCATGTAGATCATCCTTTGAGATTATGCTGCAATTTGTAGCGCATCCAATTATTCTTCAATGACTAGGAGAGAATTTTGTCAGGAATTGTAGCTTTAGCAAGAGCTGGATTGTCTACACAAAAGTGACAGTGATGCAGATATGAGTGACAGTCGTAAAGGGGCCCAATAGATTTGAAGTATATTCTAGAATGCCTAAATAGGCCTTGAGGAGAGAGGGAAAGGAGGGAATATTTTTGTAACTAACTCAGCCTAGGCGGCTGAGGGAGGGAGAGAGAGGGTACTTATTCAGGTAAGTACTTGAGAAAGGGAGGGGAAAAAATTATGGAATTAGGTTGTGGTTGGGTTCTGGTGATTCCTTTGCTAGAATACATGTTTCATCTCTTTACTAGTTGATCAAAATCTATTTACTACTTGATAATTACCTATCAATTGGTATTCAGAGTGAGGTCGATTCTGTTTGTTTCGGGAGGGATAAATGGTGTGTTCCATAGTTGCATTGATAGACATACGGGTGGAGGCGTTGGAGCTTGAGCTCTAAGAGATGAGGGTAGAGGGACAAAATCAAATGGAAGAGTTGCGCCAACTGATCAAGAACCAACAACAAGGATGAAGGGGGAGATCGCCTCAACGAAATCATGGAGGAAGCTAAGAATAGAGTCGCACACTCGATATTGCAGGGAAGTGGAGGTAGTCATGTGTGATGGCATCATACTAGTGGTAGGAAGTTGGAGATTCTGGTTTCTAATGGTTAAGAAGCTTATGGGTGGCTGGTGAAGGTTGAGATGTACTTTAGATCAATCAGGTGTTTGAGGAGGAACGTTGGGATGCAGTAATGATTGCATTGGAGGACGTGCATTGAACTTGTATCAATGGTGGGAAGAACAAACCATTGTCAGGAGTTGGGATGAATTTATACCAGCTATAATTAGGAGGTTCCAACTAGGATTAGTTCAGAACCCAATGGGCCCGATACTAAGTGAGAGACAAAATGAAACGATGATGGAGTATAGGGAGTAGTTTGAGATGTTGGCTGCACTTTTGAAAAGAAATGAGAGGGTGTTGCTCTCGATCATCTTTCTCAACAGCCTAAAGGAGGAGATACAAGCTGAGTTGAAGTTCTATGAGACACGTACTCTAATGGAGATGATGGACAAAGCCATGCTTATTGAGGAGAAAAATAATGCAACGTGGAAAGGGAAGTTGTTGAAAAATGAGTGGGGAGAGAGGATGAACAAGTGGAAGGTGGGGCCCAGTAGTTGGGGAAGTTGTCCAGGAAGGATTAAAACTTATGTGACAAAGCCCAAAACCCATATGGAGTCCGAAATTGAGAATAAACCCAATGTAGGGGATGTGGATAGTAAGAAACTAGAACTCGGAAAAAGATTGACATAGGAGGAATTGAGTAGGAAGGGGGTTGTGCTTATAGTGTGCAGAATGTTGGGGCCATGGTCATGTTTGTAAACTAAAGCATTTTACACTAGAATTAGTAGAAGAAGGGGATAAGGGAAGTGGGGAGGAAAAAGTAGAAGAGGAAATGAAGCAAGAGGTGAAAGTGATGAAACTATCCTTGAAAAGCACTCAAGGCCTCACTTATAATTCTTTCAAACTTCCTTGATTGACTCGGGAGCATCTACCAATTTCATATCTTCTCAATTAGTAGAAGAACTAGGATGGAGTTGTCTACAACTCCAAAATAAACTGCGGAGGTAGGAAATGGGGATCAAGTGGTGCAGAAAGGGCATTGCCATGCATTGAAGTTGCAGGTCCAAGGAATTGAGTTTGAACAACATTTTTCTTTGGATGACCTTATGAGGTCCGGAGGTGGTATTTGGGATGGAGTGGTTTTCCATTTTCAGGAATGTCAAAGCCAATTTTAGGCATTTAACTCTTAAATGAAAGCAAGGAAGAAAAAATTGGTAATAAAAGGAGACCCCTCTCTTTGCCGTAACCAAACTTCGTGAAAAGCTATGATTAAAGCAATGCAGGAAGTGGGAGAAGGTTATATGATCCACTACCATGCGTAAATCCCACATTTCCAATGTGGGACACAAGCCCCACCCCCACACATTGAAATTGGATTGAAGCACTGAGCTTTTAGCCATCCCCAATATCTGCAGCATCCTGTAGTCTATTGTTTCCAGTCATCTCTGACCACTGGCCATTCCTAACAAATTCAGGTTATATGATCCACTTGTGTCCCACATTGGGCTCTTCAACTACGATGGGTAGCTTTTGTGGCATCTTCCTCCGTAATTTCGTCACTGGTTTTAGCTTGGGTTTGTATTGGCACAACCTAATTTTCATTTTTGATTTGGGGATATTGTCAAAAAACTTGTATTACCACAAGTCACGTCATAGATTGGGAACTTCCAGCTGATACTTTTACTAGGCAACAAAATGAGAGCAGAGTTAACCATGTCTGCAATAAGTTGGGCACAATTGTGATTCATGCTCCAACTTTAGTGAGATTGTTAAGTATTGATTATATCTTTGTTTCTATTTTATTTGTTATATGTTACTGGTATTTTATTTGTTTCACCCATTTGATACATAGTTTTCAAACTTTGATTTCTTTCTAATGAAATTCTTCTATCAAATTTTAGTATAACAAAATTTTGAAAAATAAAAGACAAACTTTGACTATGGTTGACATTTTGATAGAACTAATAACATTTTGCCGTGCTAGGTTCCCCAACGCATCAAACAGAAAATGTGAAATACTAACAGAGATCTGTGTCTGCAGGGATGTCATGGATGCACGGGAAGCAGAATACAGAGCATGGGCACGTGTTCAAAGTTTGAAATCATCACTTGATGAGCACAACTTGGAATTTCGAGTTAAGACAGCCAATGAAGCAGAGGCCAGATCACAACAAAAGCTGGCTGCTGGTGAAGCTGAGATAGCGGACATGCGACAGAAATTAGAAGATTCTAAAAGGTTGACTCTAATTTAATGCTACTAATTGAGAGTGTGATCTATGCATCTTACATGTGCTTACTGGGAGATGTGTTATACAATTCTATTTTGCCTCACTAGTAGCAGAGAAAACATAACAGAGAGAAAATGAACTGTGAAGTTATAACTAAGAGGACAGTACAAAGCGTGGTTGACTCGATGCTGAGTCAGCAACTGACAGACAAGCTAACAAACTCTCTAACAGAAGAAATGCAAGTGAAATTACAAAAATGTTAAAGTAGACATTATCTTAAATCAGATATGGCGATTTGCCTCGAGACAGTTGCATGAATGAATGTGAGGTGTTCTTTTTGGTTTCTTGGTTTTGTCTATAAAGAATAAGGGTGTTTGACCAAAGTTATAATTTCTCTATTTTTTTCTCCTCCCTCTTACAGCAGGTGCTCTTAGTTAACTTTTTTCTTACTCTTTTATGTTTTTTATTTTTTATTATTTCATATAGAAATCAGAGTGTAAGTTTGCAAATTAATTTTTCTTGTTTATTTTTTATGAAATTACTTGAGGAAATGGGGGGATAAAAGAGAAATTCTATTATTTTTGTCTTGGATTTTCTTATTATTTGGGTTTTTTGTTGGATTTTCTAATTATTTGGGTCTTTTGTTTGATAAACAAGAATTCTTTTTTCTTAAATCCTTTTCTATATGTGCTGCTCTGTTAATTTCTCTGAACTTCCACTTAATGAAGCAAAATTGCTTTGTCATTACATTCTGTAAATACTTTTATCAATTTTGTTTTTGTTAATTCTCCTGACCTTTCAATACAAGGAAAATATAGTCACTCTATCATGTTGGTTTGATGAATTTGCTTATATGCTTTGTCAATAGAGTCTAAGTTTAACTCTATTTTTGTGAAAACAGCTGAAAGTTGTCTCATATGTGTGCAACTGTGCTTTTTTCTGCTATATTATTTTATTGGTGTTTAACTCTATTTGTCCATTGTTATTCCTATCTCAGGCAAATGTGTGATCTGTCTGATGTCTTGAAATCCAAGAACAAACAAAATGAGAACTACTTATCTGAAATAGAGGTTGGATATCTTAACTTAATGGGGGTGGAATTCTTTGCTGCAAAATGACATTTTTACTGATTATTCTCTTTTATTATTGTTTCTAAATCTGGAAATGGTGTTGGTCTAAATCTGTTGGCACAATTTTCCTGCAGAGTATTGGACAAGCATATGATGACATGCAGACTCAAAACCAACATCTGCTGCAGCAAATTACTGAAAGAGATGATTACAACATTAAGGTAATTTTGTCTTGGAATTGATCAAACCTTCATAGTTATAATGAAATATATGATAACTTTTTTCTACTTCTGCGTATTAGCAAGGTCCTGTTTTTCACAAAACATACATACTTGAATGGGCATTGATTTGGTTTAGCAGAAGTTAGAGCCAATATGATGATAGAGTTGTATTCTGGTTGTTCTGCATCTTTCATTTATTTTGCCTTCCTTTTGTCTTTCTTTTATATTTTTTAATTTTTGATACTCACTTGTCATAACTGGTTGGTGCTGTTGTAGAGCATTCCCTGAATTAATTCCCCCTCCATAAAATCTGTATGCACTGTCTGTTCCTCATTCTTTTCTCAGTTTACTCATTGTCCTTTTTGGTGTGTGTGAGTTGTGTATAACATCCATTTTATTTATATATGTTCCAGCGTAATGGAGTGTTGTCAAATATTGTACTATCTTTGGACAATTTTTCTTATTTCTTGTACATTAATGGGTTTGGGTCATGGTTATTAAAACCCTAGGGTTAACTTGTAAACCCTTCCAAGAAGGGTGTGCTGTTGTCCCACGAGTTGACTCGTGGGTAGACTCGATTTTAAACAAATTCAGGAGACTCGTGTGTAGACTAGGTGGACTTGGTTCAAACTTGCAAGTTTGACTTGGGTGAACAAGTGTGGGGGAAAGACAGAAAACGTCACTTACAAGGGTCATATGGTCATGTTTTGAACGTTAGATAGGCTTGTCTTGTTTGGAAGTGTGGGTCTGTGTTTTTGTGCCTCAGTTCATTGTCCATGTTCATGCTGCATGTGGCTGTTCGTCTTCGTGACAGGTCGTGGTCATCGGTACTGCTGCTTTTCGCGTGGATATCCGTTTGTCATAGCTGTTGCTTGTGGTCATCTTTTCTGTTTTCGACGACACTTGTGTTTGTGCGCATCTCCAATCTCATGATATATTTTCAAAACATTATGTTTTCATATTCATACAATATAACTTCTCGCATGTGTACCCTACTATTTAGTATTTATGATATCATATGCCACTATCAACACTCACTAGTGTTTGTGCAATGTAGCTATTAACATTTTAATAGTTCATTATGTTGTATTGCATTTTGATAGTGAGCAGGGTTTCTTCTTCCCCCATTTCATTACTCTATCCACCATTCCTCTCCTCCCCAATTTGAAACACTCATCCGTGCTAAACACTTTGTCACAATGCATTCTGCTTGCACTGTACTCTATGCAATGGTGTATTTTTCGTCTCCCTTCTGCACGACATGATCTGGTTGTCTTTTAGTGGGATGTTGTGTATTGCACTCTTGTTATCTCCTCCACGATGTGACTCATCTCCTCCCTATGATGTGATATAGTCCCCTTTCATCTTCATATGTGCATGTGCTGGTTGGCTCCCTTCGTTCCCCTTATTCATTTTTTTTTCTATTTGTTTTCATAATTGTTTGGTTCTCTTGCTCACCTTCATCTTCTCTCTCTGTTTTCTTAATTTTTTTTTTATGTTCTAAATTTTTTATGCTGTTTTTAGTTGTTTCTCCTTCACAAAATTATGTTTTTTATTCTCTATTCCTATTCCTTTTCATGAATTAGTTGTTGAAATTATAAAATGCCAAAAACTGGTAGGGATGACAAAACGGGTCAGGCCCGGTGGGGCGGGTTGGTGTTTTCAGCCCACCAGCTCGCTTTGGCCCGCCCCGCCAACCCGTCGGGCCAACCCGCGGGACTGGGCGGGCTAGCCTGCCTAATTAATAAAAAATAATTTTTTATTATAATAAAGTTAATTATAAAGATAATATATAAAGTTAAAAAGTTTAAAAAGAGAATTAAGTTTCACTCTTACAAAAAATATTCTCCTTACTTAAATACAACTTTCTCTCTCTTGTTCTCCTTGTTCATCCTAAGCACTAATTATTTTTATCCTTATGACTTGAATTAAAGATGTAAGAATTACTTAACCAAAAATAATATGAAGTTTTATCAAATAAAAAAGATATAGATATTTGAATTTTCAATATAAAAAATATAAATTTTATAAGTTTTAACGTTATATATATATATATATTTGTTATTATTTATTATTATGTAAATTTTATTATTGTTCTAAATTATAATTTCTTAAAACAATGTATTGATTTATATTATTAAATTGAATTATTGATAAACAAATAATAATCTTATTATTAAATTTATTGAAATTTTTTATTTTAAAAAATAAAATATTTTTTTCTAAATTATGGTGGGCCAGCCCGCCAACCTGCCCCTGGCGGGACAGACCAAGGTCTACAGCCCGTCATGACTATAACGGGTCAGTCCGCCCCGCCCTGCTTTTGGAGGGCTAAAGGCGAGACGGGCCAAAACGGGGCGGGCTGACCCGTTTTGCCATCTCTAGTAACTGGGATGTTGGAATTTTTATAATGTCAATATAGCTGTGTAGTCAGGGCATTAAAGAAACAAATAGAATGAATGATTGGTAGAAATATGGAGTAGATATTTTGGTAGAATGTGTGCGTAGCATGTATCTTACCTACCGGTGGAAGAAAAATTTTCAACTGAATCGTGATACACATCGTGTGATTTATACGATGCTAACTACCATGAACCTATGTGCTTTGATGACATGTTTGACTTGTTGATGCCTTAGCAAGAAATTATTGTCATCATATGACCAGAGTTTGTACTAGAGTAAAGATGAAAGAACCACAATTGCAGCAATGTGGGTGTTCAAGGATGTTGCCTAAGTCAGCACAGGTGGTGCGATTTTTTCTGAAATGATAGATCATAAATGTCTCGATACCATATTGAAAGAAAGATACATTGATGCTAAAAGAAAAAGTAAAAACAGTGGTCATTAGGATTCTCTGTTACAAACCTATATATACTAAACAGGGGAATTACTAATCGTGAGTTGTAACTAAACACTTACAACTAATAGAAAACATAAAGGAGAAATATCTCTAACAGCAACAAAAAGAAATCATATCATAATCAGCTTGTTAAGCCATCTTCTGGGTCGATAAACATTAAAAATCGTTGGCAAAAATACTGTGGACCTTTTTCCAAAATGCTCTTTGATGTCTTGAAAATTCCTTAAGGTCCCTAATATGTCCACTGATAGCATAGCACTGCACAAATTTGGGAATAAACTTTACTATAATCCATTTCCCAGTGATTATGATATTTCTGACCAATAAGCCATAGTTCTACTGGAGCAGTCAAAAATAGATAATTTTCCCTGTCATATTTCCCTGAAGTTACAGTTGAGTCCGGGGAATTGAAAAATCAGACCAGAACTTGATATGATCCAGGGAAGTAGAAGCCAAAAAAAAAAAAAGATGAATGTAGACCCACTCCTCAAATGTAGTAAAATAACAAGGTCAGTCTTAAAACAGACTTGGTGACAGCCAACAAGCCTCCTGAAGGCAGTGTAATGCCACTAGGGAGAGGAAGGTGATGTGCGGATTAGATGCCCTTGGCAAGGATGTTAAAAGAATCAGAACGTGAGAATCTGTGATTAACTTGCTTGCGTTAGTTGTACCCAGCAGCAGAATGCACATTCACACACATGCACACATATCATGAAAAGGAGTACAAGAGGAGGAAAGGACTGGTTGAATCTAGGAGAACCTGCTCCTAGATAGTCTTTTGAAAATACAACCAACTCACAAGCTTTTCTGTACCCTATATGTGACATTTCCTGACAGCAGATAAAAACTATATTTCCTAGCACAATATTGTCAAAATATTACAAAGACCTTTCATTCAAGTGGTATTTTTTTCCCCAAAATTTCTACTATACATTGGGCATTCATTATTATTCTCGAAGACGAGTTATATGTTTATATACTCAAGTTTGTCACTTAGATTTTTTTTTTAAAATATATGTCTCATTGGTGCAGCTTGTTTTGGAGGGCGTAAGGGCGAGGCAGAAGCAGGATTCTTTGCTTATGGATAAGCGGGTAATTGAACAAGAGATCCAGCAAACAAACACATCCCTGAATTTATATGATATGAAATCTGCAAGAATTGAAGACCAGGTAGCTGGATCTTGATTTAAATCTTAAATCGCACTTCAGATATGACTTTGGAAATTTCACTTATCCTTACTTGATATGCAGTTGAAGTTTTGTTCGGATCAGCTTCAAAGACTTGCAGAGGATAAACTTCAAAGTTCTGTTGCTTCGGAAAATACACAAAGAAGGCTGTCCGATATTGGAAGACAAACTCAACAGATTAGGGATACAGTGATGGACATGCAATCAAAAATTGGTAGTAATCGAGTGACACGAATGGAGTTACAAGTAGAACTTGAGAAAGAAAGGTATTTAGCAGTAATGCATACACTTTTTTTGTCAAATGTTTTTTGGCACACAGCTGTTGTGAACCTTGTGTCTTTTCATTAATAAGGTTTACCAAGAAAAGATTGGAGGAGGATCTGGAGGTTGCTAGGAGACAGTTTTCACGCCTTAAAGAACATAATGAAGGTTCTTCAGTAACTGAAAAGCTTCAACAAGAACTTGAAGAGTACAGGGATATTATCAAGTGCAGTATCTGTCATGACAGGGCAAAAGAGGTATTTTTAAAACACTTGTTATTTGTACACTTTTTTTTGTTTCTGTCTGTCTCTTTGCGCATTTATTGCATGTCATAATAACGAAGGGAGATAAACACAAAAAGATATGTTCTATAAATTGTTTGAATTGTATGTGTATAACATCTCCTTTTTAGATGTGGGTTTCACAAAACAATGCAAGTGTAGAGATGCATTTTCTTCGCAAATGTGCAATCATAGATTTTCTTTTATCCTTTTCAATTGGTAGTACAACAGTTTGTCCTTGTAAACATGCAATCATTTCATATCCCATGTGTTGTTGTATGGCTACGAGGCGTGTTGATATATTCTCATTTCTTCTTGGCAAATGTGAAATCTACCTTGATTGATTTTCTTTTATCCTTTTTCAACTGGTAGTACAACAAATTTCTCCTTGTATACAGGCAATCATTTCATATCCCTTGTATTGTTGTATGGCTTATTGTCCATGTTAATATTCTCATTTCTTCTTCGTAAATGTGCAATCTCTGATACAGAAGAAGAAGGAAACACTATTATTCTGTATTATTTGCAACATAAAAGGAAAATATAGAAGGATAACAACTCCTACTGCCCAGAGCTAGGCTCCTCTAGGATAACCCAACCGGTTCTCCTCTATCTCTCTCCAAAAAAAATACCCCTCCACTAACATCCCCTCCTTCGACTTATGACTTATAACTGATACGTCCTAATAGAAAATACCCTTCTCTCCTCTAACTATGCCACCTCAGCCATATGTTTCTTCTTTCTCACATATACTCTTCCCCATCTCCGCTTGCCCCCTTCTTGGACTAGTGGTTCATGAGGCCCACCTAACTCTTTGGGCCTATCAATACCTCCCTATTGAAGATTTGTCTTGTCCATAAGATTCAATATTGGAAATTGGCTTCTAATTAAAACTTCGTCTACCCATGTAGCTTTTTCTGCCACTTTTACCTTTACCTTCCACTGAATGAGTCATTGATTCACTTGTTCTCCCTTCTTCACAACGTTGCTGGAGACTAGAATAGAAATAGGTTCAATAATTTCAACCCCCTCCTCATCATCCTCCAAATCTATAAATAATTCTTCCTCTATCTTGTAGTTCCCTAGTGCTTTTTTGAGAAGGGACACGTGAAATACAGGATGTATTGTGAAGAAAGAGGCAACTTCGCACCTGACACTCTTAAGATTTATCATTGCCATTATCGAGTGTTGTCTATGTTGCTTGAGTTTCAGAAATACCATATCCCACACTTCAAAATTTTTGTCTATTCAATGTTTATTTGCTTGTACCTTCATAATTTCTTGATCTCTTAGCAAATAGTTCTTTAATTGCCTTAAAGCCTCATGGCGATCCAAAATCTCACTTCCCCTATTACACTTCGCACAATCTGTGGAGGTTTGTGTCCGTAGACAACTTCAAATGGTGTAGTGCCTGTAGACTCATGATAGATAGTATTGAATCAATATTTTGCCAAAGCAGCCACCAAGCCCACCCTTTTGGTTGATCAGCTACGAAGCAACGTAAGTAAGTTTCAAGATATCTATTGATGACCTCGGTTTGTCTGTCTGTTTAAGGATGGTATGTGGTACTCATCTTCAACATTGCCCCTTGCATCCTAAAATACTCCTTCCGACAACAACTCATGAATATGGGATCCCTATCACTCACCACAACAAGTGGAATACCTTGGAGTCTCGCCACTTCTCTTACAAAACTTCAGTAATCACTCTGGCTGTATAAGGATGTTTTAAAGGAACAAAGTAATTGTACTTTGATAGTCTATCCACAATTACTAATATGGCTTTGAACCCCCTTGATCTTGGCAACCCTGTGATAAAATCCAGACTTGTATCTTCCCAAATTCTTTTCGGAATGGGAAGTGGCTGCAACAGCCCGGAGAAGATGTACTATACTTCTGACGCTGGCACGAGTCACAGAATTGAACAAATTTCTTTATATCATTTTTCATTCCCCTCCAATACAAGTTGGCTGCTACACATCTATAGGTTCTATAAAAGCCTGAATGTCTTGCATGTGGTGTTGCATGAAAATCTTCTAACAACTTAGGGATCCATAAGGATTTTTCTGAATTAACTAATTTGCCTTTAAACAACAACACTTCTAGCTTGTACATAAACCCGGATGCACTTTTGATCCATTTTGTAACTCAATAACTTTCGTCCATTTAATGTCTTCATGCACCTCAACAATTAATGCTTGACAGTCCAACCAAATTGGAATATATATCATACTTGTAAGTTCCAACCCCTCTTTACTCCTTGAAAGAGCATCTGCACCTTTGTTTTCTAGTCCTGGATTATAAACAATCTCGCAATTGAACCCCAATAATTTAGCCACCCAATTTTGTGAACTTCCCGTGGTTACTCATTGTAATAGTTGCTTAAGGCTCAATTAAATAATGCTTAATAAATTTTCGATAGTAACTGGTGAGACCTAAAATTCCTCACACCCCTTTCATAGTTTTTGGTATAGGCCAACTAAGCACACTTCTCACTTTGCAGAATCCACTAATATGCCTTGACTTGAGATATTCAACACTTTCCTAACAAAAAATGCATTTCTTCTTGTTTGCATATAACTGATGCAACATCAGGATCTCCTGAACAACAAATGTTTCAAATGTTCCTTCCATCTCTTGCTATACACGAGTATATTGTCAAAAAACACCAATACTCCTTTTCTCAAAAAATTCCTAAATATTTCATTCACTAGTGATAGAAATGTAGAAGGGACATTCGTGAGCCCAAAAGGCATTACAAGGTATTTGTAATGACCTTCATGGGTTCTAAATGCAGCTGTAGGAATATCTTCAAATCCAGCTTTAGAAAAATACTTTGCTCCATGCAATTCATGTAACAGTTCTTCAATGATTGGTATGGGAAATTTGTTAGGGGCCTTGACTTTATTTAAGGTTCTATAATCTACACGCATTCTCGATTAGTTGTTCTTTTTCACCAATATCACAGGTTGGAATCTGCACTTTGATTGTACTGGATATGCCCATCTCCATCGGATAACTCTATGATTTGTACAAAACGAAGGGACCTAATTAAAGTGATTTATAAGCTCAATTAAAAACAATTACAAACAAATACTTTCTTGATGAATTCTAAATGGTTTATTGGATTAATTTTGACCCATTCACTGTAATTAAATTCTAATTGTTCATGTATCTGTTTGACACCCTAGGGCATAAACTAATATCTTGATATGATGATATCTTGCTGCATTGATTGCTGTTGCATATAGGCGCTATTTGGGTTAATTTCTCTAAAAACACTTACAGGAAAAGAAAATAAGTAGGTAAAATAAAATTAGTTTCTCCATAAGCTAAACTCAGTTTCTGGAGAAATTAAATGAAATAAGTTTCTCCCATAAGCTAGATTTAGGTTATGTATAAGTTAAAAAAATTTAGCTAATTAGAGAATCGTATTGCAAAATTATTTTTCATTTTCCTCTTCTAGTGATTTTGTACAAGTATCCGAACTGGGCCACATCGTGATATGTGCTCTTTGGGGCGTGCAGATGTTTGTGACTTGCTTGTCTGTTTACAAATTAAGATTTATAGTAAACCAAACATGATTCTTTGGGTGAGAAGCTTATGTATGTATCTTTGTTTTTTGCCAGGTGGTAATTACAAAATGCTACCACTTGTTCTGCTACTCGTGTATCCAGAAAGTTGCTGGGAGTCGGCATCGCAAGTGTCCACAGTGTGCTACAAGCTTTGGGGCTAATGATGTCAAGTCTGTTTATTTGTAACTAGAAACTTGGTTCTCTCCCGTGTGTCGACAAGAGATCGGTGTTCTTTTGAAAAAGATCTGGTGTATGGACCTAGGAGGTTCAATTGTATACTTATTCCCAACTGTCGAGATAAGGAACATTGGCAGCGATCAATGAGTGCCTTTCTCCATTTGGACCAAAAATGATTATTTTTTCTGGTACTTTATCTTATTAGTACCGCCTGTGGGCATTTTTGAATATGGGTTTGTCTTTAGTTTATAACATTTTTAATAGAAAAAACATGGAGCCATAGAAACGTGATATTTGTTCTTTGCAGATTTATCATAATACATCTTCCAATTCCATTTGGAGAGGTCATGAAGGTTGGTCATTTACCCTGCAATCAATAATTCAAATTATTCCAAAGCTGGAATATGCCATCATGCCAAATTTCCTTGGAAGTTGACTCCAAAGGTGGCAGCGACGATGTCTTACATCTCTAGTCTGTTAGAAGGACAAATTTTGGTTTCAGGGGATTTGTAAATATGTTAGATTTGATAAGTGGTCGTTCAATTTTGTTTATAGCAGTTGTAACTTGTGTAGTCGTGGATGATATGCCAAGTTATATTTGTAATTGATGTTGTCAAAAGTTATGAAAGCTCAATTTATTCTGTTTATTTTTAGATGTTGCCAAAATTATTTTTAAACCGTACCCTCGTTTGATACATCAATTATGTTGGAGAAACACATCCAGTGCAAACACGTTTGATGTGGTTGTATTTGAAATTGATATAAATTTGTTTTCAAAGCTGGCTATTTTAAATTGCAGTGATGCAACCACAGGCTTACCTCGGTATATGATAGTAATTTACCACCTGCTTCAAAGTAGAAATCTATTCTCCAGTTATACTTTTGTTTTCAGGAATCCGTTACAAATTTCGTTCATTGACCTAAATCCACTATGTAAACTTTATAATAAACAGTACAAATATTAAAGAAAAATTAGTTATCCTAACCTATTTTAATAATTTCAAAAGAAACATTAAAATGAATTTTTTTAAATAATTATTTAAATCTCATTCTTCACTTTTTTTTGAAGTGACAGGAGTCTTATTGAAACAATAAAAAGTAAGATCTCTTTTATAATTATGAAATATTATTTTTTATATTTATAATTTTTGTTTCTTATATTTTTATTTTTTTATATTTATTTATTTATTATTTATTAATAATATATTATTTAACCTAAGAATATATATGATTCGTTGTTATTGAAACACGTTAGATACAAACAAGACCATTAACGTATCTTCTCATTAATGCATAAATCCTAAAATCAAGTAGTAGTAACTAACTAATGAAACAAGAAGAAAATAGGAAAAGAAAAATATTGAAATTAGATTATACAAAAGTTAATTTGTGAAGAAATTTATTTAATTATATTTGTTATTTTATTTTTAAAAGAATTCTAATTTATCCAAATAATAAACAGACTTTTGTGGCCCTATGAGATATCTATTTAGCTATTCGATTCTTCGCTACGATTTGATTGGAGTCTAGATTTTAACTTTCTAATATATACTAATTAAAACTAATTAAACTAATATATCAACATTAATTAATAACTATGTCTTCTAACTATATATTTTTTAAAAAGATTTTGAGTAGAGTTTTTCTAAGACTCTTTCTAGATGAACCAAATACAAGTGTTTGTTTAACTTTGCTTATGAGGCAGGCTTCAAGCATTAAATCAAAATATATAAACATTTTCTTTCCCAAAAAGTGCTTTTAGATTTCGGTGATGCGTTAAACACGAAGGGGACTGAGTTTTGTTCTCTGCGGCAACACTATAAAAAAAAGGGCACATGCATCAAAAAAGCATCAAGTGTCTCAGATTTCAGAAAAAAAGCTTTTTTTCTACGTTTGATGGAGAATGAAACACTGAATTCTTTTTCCCTTTTCCACGCCACAGTTTTTGAAACAGACGTATACTAATTAGTTAATGTAAAGTCCGAAATTAAATAATTCTTACTTAATTTAATAATCAGAAGCTGTTTCAGAAAGTGTTAATATCAAATACTTTTTTCGTTTTTTCAAATTATTGTATTATTCACGTGCCACTGTCTTTCCACACATTTAACTTTAGTCAGCAATCTTAATTATTCCATTATTCACGTCCCACTGTCCTTCCGTACATTTACCCTTAGTCAGCAATTACGCAATTTTGGACACACAATTTGTATTGACCAAAGCCATTTTTTTTTCATACGATTTCTGTTTCGAGGGATTTATAGCATACTTTCGCTTAAACACATTTTAATTATGATTTTTTTTTCACAGATATGATTCTGTTCTAATAATACCAAAGGCTTTTTTTTTTCTTTGTGTTGAGAACTATGTTGATCTTGAAATTTCTTGAATAGAATAAAGTATTTGATGAGAGAGTGAAAGCGTGAGGTTTCCTCTAGTCTCTTGGGAAGTTATATATGCAAAGCTACTTTCTTTGCAATAATTTAGTGCAATTCATTTAAAGTAAGTGCGATTAATAAAATAGGTTATTCTTGAAATTCTATTCACAACATAGATCGAATCAAGACCTTCCTTATCCTTGAAATTTTTTTAGATATATCCATTTAAAGAAGGTTAGTAACAACAAAATGGTATAAGGCTGGTGAACTTTAGATATGGTATTTTTATATGTAATATATTTTCTAATTTTTTTTTTTACATTTTTCTTTGTATGTGGCTTAAGGAAACCGACATTCAAAACATCTAAAGTTTTCAAATCCAAAAATATTCTATTAATCCACCCCCAGGTGCTTCTTTTATGAGTAAATATATTAAAGAATTAAAAAATATCTACTAATTCTCATTCTCTTAATGTTTTTTTATAGTTGTCATTGTAGCTATCAAATGGATTCAAGTCTTCTATTACAACTACCACTTGATAGTAATCGTCTAGTGCCTTCAAAATGAATTGTTTGTTGTCCAGAAAGGTAACTAAGTAGAATATAGCAGAAAAGTGTTAGATTAAATATCAGTAACAAAAAGGGAGTTTTATTGGTAAAATGCCTTTAAAAAAATATGCTCAAAACAGGTTGATTCTTTATTGGTTTTCATTTAATTATTATTCAATCATGATGTGAAATTTTGGGTCAATGTTTAACTTATAATCTTAACATATCTTTCATATTAATTTTAATTAAATTTATTAAAAGACTTATAATTTCATCTTTATTTTCCATAAAATAAATCCAAGTATATTGAATGTAATCATCAACAATAATAAGGAAATATTTATTACTATGCAAATATACCTCAAGACTAGGTCTCCAAATGTCAACATGCAAAAAAATGAAAGGTGTTGAACTATGTGAGTCACTAAGATTAAAAGATAGATGTTTTTGTTTGACTACATGACAATCATTCCAAGGTTTATTTTTATTTAAACGTATATACTACAATTGGTATCAGAGCCAAGGTCACGAGTTCGATTCCTGGTGGGCAATTGTTGAGGGGGAGATTGTTGCAGGTTGCACAATTGTCCCGTGGCAGAGGCCGGGTGGGCCAAGTCACAATCCAAGAGTGGGATACCTTGTAGGACAATTGCTGAGGGGGAGATTGTTGCAGGTAGCATCAATTGTCCTGTGACAAAGGTCAGGTGGGCCGAGTCACAATTGAATCGTGGCGCTTGGGCTGTTAAAGTAAAAAGAGTTGCGCTCTGACTAATGGCTATAGCTTTTGGCCAAGTGGTAAGCGCTCGATCCTAACAATGGTATCAGAGCCAAGGTCACGAGTTCGATTCCTGGTGGGCAATTGTTAAGGGGGAGATTGTTGCAGGTTGCACAATTGTCCCGTGGCGCAGGCCAGGTGGGCCAAGTCACAATCGGTGGCGTAGGCTAGATGGGCCAAGTCACAATCCAAGTGGGATTCCTCGTAGGACAATTGCTGAGGGGGAGATTGTTGCAGGTAGCATCAATTGTCCTGTGGCAGAGGCCGGGTGGGCCGAGTCACAATCGAATCGTGGCGCTTGGGCTGTTACTCTTAAGTAAAAAGAGTTGCGCTCTGACTAACGGCTATAGCTTTTGGCCTAGTGGTAAGCGCTCGATCCTAACAATTGGTATCAGAGCCAAAGCCTAACATCTTTCCGGTTATTGTCATGGGTCAAAAGTACCCTTTGCCTGGTCCGGCAGGCTTCGTTGGAGGGGGTGTGTTGAAAGTCCCACATCACCTACCTCATGTCATTTGGTATGGTTTAAATACATGTTAGGCTAATCCAAATATAGCCAATTGGTTTTATGTTGGAACCTTAACATATACAAATTTATTGTTCCACAATGAGCAATCATTCATCGAATAGACGTCATAATCAAGCATGCCAAAGACTTTTATTATCACCAGTGGAGGAATGAATAAATGAGATTGATCAGTGGAGGTATTAAAAGTGTATAAACCAACTTCAAAATTACCTAAACTAATATTTCCTTTGTTTTTCTTATCTTAGAAAATGCAATAATTGTTAGAAAAAATGACATCATATTTCCAACATAAAGGTCAATTTAAAACAAAAATAAAATTATAAAAGAAATAATGGATAAAAATACCATCTTCAAAAAAGAGATAATTACTTTTAACAGTACAAATACTGGTAACATAACTTTTCTGCCATTAGGGAGACAGGTAATAATAAGATTGATAGGCTTATATGAAAGAAAATTAGAAAGGAAATAAGTAATGTGATTGGTTGTAGCTGAATAATAATCCAAGAATTTGATCTTTGAGAATCTGAGGAATTTATGTTAGTGATAACATTACCTTTCATTTCTAGTGACCTTGTAAAACAATAAGCAATTTTTCTTATAGAATTATCCGAGTTATGTTGCTAAATGAGGGACATAAGAGCTTAATATTGTTCATGTGAGAGATGAAATTCTTGATTTCTTGAATCGAGATTATGATTGTGACCAGGGGATACCCATGCTTCTTATAGAAACATCCATAGTGTGATCGAGCTTCCCGTAATGTGTACAAGTCTTCTTGAGGTTTTTGTTATCCTTGTTATCATGGTTTTATGGAAAACCATGTTTAGTAGATGTTCTCGGTATGACCATATATTCTGTAATAAGAGCAAGAACAAACCGAGCTGACAATAACATTGGTTTTGGATCTTAACTCGTCGATAAAAATATTTCCTTGGATTTGCCTTTATTATTGAAAAACATAAGAAAATATTTTGTTAATGAGAGGAATGAGTTACATTAAGAGGATGTGAGACTTTATATTTTTGTATTACTCATTTAATCCACAAAGAAGTTACATGGATCAGTCTTCATCTTTTCTCTAGTGAATAATAGAAAAGGAGACACAAGAGCATGTAGTGGTGCAAGTACAAGTTGGATCACGTCAAAAATTGTCCGAATCGTCCTAAATAATGCGAAGCTTGATAAAAAACTATAATAGTGGAGTTGTCCTGCTTGAGCAACAATGCTTCAATGTACAAATTAACAATTCTCAAGAGGTTTCCTTGAAAGTATCTTCATTTAAGGTCATTCAAAAGATCTACAACTTTGGTCATCCATAAAATGCTCTTCCATATGGGTTTCAGAGTGAACAATTCAAGAGATCACCGTATTGTTGTATTGTTTCCAAGACTGGTAAGAAGGATCATCTTTACCGGATTCTTTTGTGGTACCATTGATAAAATCCAATTTGTTCTTAACACTCAAAATAGTGATCATGGATCAATTTCATGAATGATAGTTGGTTTCGTCAAGAACAGGAGAAAGAAGATTGGTAGAGAGATTCTCGCTAAGATAAAGAAAGAACTTGTCTTGATCATATTTCACTTCGTGAGTTATGGTAAAGAACAAAGAAAAAGAATCAAAGTAATGCAACATATATTTTCAAAGGAAGAGATTTGATTTCATCATAAAGGAGGAGAAGAAGAAGGATAATGAGACACATCACAAAAAGGGAATGAACATTCAATATTATTGTATGTAACGTAATACAAGGGAACCATATATATATATATATATATATATATATATATATATATATATATATATATATATATATATATATATATATATATATATATATACAATAATGTGAGAAGAAGAAACAAAATTAGTCGTTAACATCTATCTAGGACAAGAAATGATTGACTTAGAGCATAAAAAAAGGACAGACTTAGGACATTATAAAGGATCTAACTTATGTAAGTTAAGGCTTTAAATACTCATATGCACTATGTTAAAGCTTTAAATGTACAAAGTTCCTTGTTATAGTAAGAAGGGTCACACCTCACTTCATGCATAGTTCAAGCTCATGTCATGAGTTTAAAAGAAGCTCAGTCTCTTATTAATTCATACATATGCTCTACTTTACTTTTACATGGGTTCTTGTTCTTATTATCTTATGTTAGGTTCTCGTTTTTACCTTTTGTCGAGTTTCTTGCCTTCTTTTGTATTCTCCCTTGTATTATCATCGTCTATCATGATCTCAAGTTCTATTGTAGTTTTATATTTGTTTGTTAATTTTTATTTATTTATGAAAAGTTATACTTGTATTTTCTAACAATCTCTCCCGGGATACAAAGACCTTATCTTATGTTAGGTTCTCGTTTTTACCTTTTGTCGAGTTTCTTGCCTTCTTACTCATTGTTGATCAACCTTTGATCAACCTTTTCTAACACTGATACCACTTGTTAGGTTTTTCGAGGGGGATTTATAGGGGAGAAACACACCAATGAGACATGAGTCCAACCCATATAAGGATTGACACTATTCTCAATCCAAAACCTTAAGGCATTAGGTCATGAGTCATACTTTCTTATATGTTGTTTAACTTTCTCATTTTCACCCAATATGAGACTTGGAATTAGGTTATAAATCATACTTTTTTATATATTGCTTAACTTTCTTATTCTTATCAATGTGGAACTTATAATCATAGTTATATTTTCTAAAAAAATTGTTATATGCGCAAGGCTTAATATCATGACGGTTGAATGTTAGATTTTTTTTTTCCAATAAAGATATGATCCTCTTAATTCCAGTTTTCGCATGTTCATGTCTTCATCCAATACGCATTATAAAAAAAGAAGAAGATTAAAAATAACTTGTTGCTTCTAACTTATATATGATTGTGTACTATGTTTATATGAAAATTACTATCAAAGATATCGATCAATTAGGCATATTAAATCTTAATATTGATATACTTAAATTTAACAAGTTAAAGTGATTGAGATTCTTGAAGTTGTGCATGCTACTTTTTTATCATATATAATCGTCTTCTTCATTGTTTAAAAAGGCTGTCATAATACCTTTGACTCTATTAACCATTCGGAGTTTTCTTAGGCAACATATTTTGCCGAACTTTATTTAAAATAGTTTCTCTTGAATGACCAATAACGTGGCCGGATATCTTTAAGGATGTTTGCACCTGATGTCTATGAATACTTGTGAATCTTTTGACCATAAACTTTGCTCAGAACAGAAGTAGTGCATGTGTATATTAACCACTAGAGTTTCTTTGGTATATTCCAACAACCTAAGAAGAGCATTTATATTGGAAATTGTCTTTATTTACCTTATTTATCAATAAAGTTAATATTTTAATATGAATTTCACAAACTTATTTTTTTAAAATTAAATATAATTACTATATTTCATAAGGAATGTAAAAGTACGAAGAGATGAGAGGATACCAATTTTTTTTTTTCAAAAAAATCAAAATTATAAATATAGGTTAAAAAATTATAAGACCATTATTATTATGACATCATTGTATAATAGGTATGTCTCGGTCGGGTTATGTTTCAATTGATTCATTAATATCCATAAGATCTTTAATGTGTAATATCAATATTAATATATATCAATAAAGTATTTAATAATTTTGCTTTAATACAATTTTTAAAATATAATCTATATAAAAAATAGCAATTAGATTTTAGATAACTTATTATAAAATTAATGAATGAAAAAGTCATGCAATATTTTAAAAGTTGATGTAACTTAATGTCTCCTTTCTTTACGCAGTTCTGTTATTTTATGGTGCAATATAGTTTTATCAATCTTTCCAATACTTTTATCAAATGAACATATTTACATTTTAAAGTTATAAAAAATGCTTTTGTTGTTTGTTCAACACAGAACTAATTTATTTAAAAATATAACAAAAGAATGAAATAAATGTTATTATTATTTTATCGAAATTCATACAAACGCACTTTTCAAAATATTTTTTTTATGTATTTTATATAATTTTTAACATTTTGTAACTCCTTAATAAGGTAACCAAACCCTTCAAAATTAGGGTTAACTGGGAGAGACGGTGAAGTTTGTAAATTAGCTGACATGTTTGTATTTGCGAAAACTTATGTGGGGAAAAGCTGGCAGTAATCATTGTTAGTTGAATACAGAGCAGAATGTGACATATTGGAAAATAAATGTGGACAATTATTTCTTTAGCAACAAAGATGATAAAGTAGAACCTGCTTTTTTTTTCTCTGTACTTTTTTTGACTTTTTTTTTTCTGCAAAAGGAGACGATGTCGTTTAGCAATTTTGTCTAGTGACTTTTTATAATTCAGATCGGAATCGCTAATTTATACTTTAATCTACAAATAATTGGTAAAATATAGAGCATTTGTGAAATATTTTTTTTTAAATTATTATATATGAGTAAATAAAACTTCTTTTTTACTAATACTTAATGCAAGGTACACTGAATACTCAATCGAAGTTGAGACTAAGACTTGAAAGGGAGAAGAAGTTTGTGTCAATTAATTTATGTATTTGGTGATGCATATGAGTCATATACAAAATTAATATTTTAGATCGAAAATAATCAATTTGTGTTACGTAATCATAAAAAAAATTACCAATATTGAAAGTTTAATATTATGTAGGTTTTAAAAATAATAATGCATATTTATCTTTTACTTTTAATTATTAAATACAAACTAATATTTATTATTTTTTTCATATTATATGCTTTGTAATTTTCAAAAACTTATTTTATTTGTTTAAATTTTTTTTATTAGGGTAGTGTATAATAAGATATAATTTGCCAAAACATAATCATTTTACTTTCTGTGATCTCTCAGATCAACAATATTGGTTAGTTATATCAAGATCAACTGTTAATTAAATTAATGAACTCACCTTTATACAATCATTATGTATTATACTATGCATACTTAAAAGTCATTAGAAACTAAATGCAAAGAATTAACAAAAACTAATTAAAGCATCTATAAATGCAAGCATCTAGTCAGATATAAATTTGCTTCGGTTAGAAGATTCACGTTGTCAACTTCTTGGACTCCTAAAGGATGTATATACAAACAGGAATCAGATAATTTTTTACTTTTTTTTATACTTAATCATGAAAGTGATGATGGAGGAGAATTATTCCATCGAGGAGTTCCTGATTTTTATATGAGCACAACTTGTCATAGTTTATTTAATAAACCAATTGGTAAAGAAATGAGTACCATATGATGCATTTAGTCTTGTGGATAACTTTCCAACTGAGAGATAAAGAAAAGGAAGAAAGAGTTCGGGTGCCTTGCTTTACAGTCAATAGCATCATGAAACCTTCATCAAAATGCTGACAACAAAATCAAGAAGGAATAATGTTCTTCCCATGCAAGATCTATTCTTCAAATTAACAGATAAGCCACACATGGTGAAAAAAGGATGGACTTCAATATCTCCCAAATCAAGTCACATACCATTCATTTCATCGTAAAAAGGAGAGACATAGAATGATATGAAATTTCAGTGTGATGCATGCACAAAGAAAGAAGTTTCTTTTATTGTTTATACAGTGCCAGACATCTGTCACATTTGACAAATTTTACCCTTTATATTTTAATACATAACAAAACAAAAATAGCAATAGACAACATCAATTTACAGATAAAAGGGGAAACTTTTTCCCTGAGTGGTATTCTAGCATCAGATTGCACTATTGCAGTAAACAGGAAGATAAAACCTCAATTTCGAAGCCTTTTTCTCTTTATATTATTATTATTATTATTATTATTTTTAAAATGAAACAATTTCTACTGCTAGTAATTCTCCCACAAAAATTGCTCCTCAAGCCTGAATCCACTATCAGAGGCACATAGACGCCAAGAAGAAGAATCGGAGAAAAGTCCATTGTTTCCATCAGGGAAAAGATCTGGAAGGTCAAACAGTGTGTCATCATCTGCAGATGAGTGAGAAGTTGAAGTCACTTGAGTAGTGTCTATGGATAGAGTTGAAGATGAAGCTTGTTCTGTTT
The DNA here is from genome assembly GCA_963425845.1 of Sphenostylis stenocarpa. Classification (NCBI taxonomy): domain Eukaryota; kingdom Viridiplantae; phylum Streptophyta; class Magnoliopsida; order Fabales; family Fabaceae; genus Sphenostylis; species Sphenostylis stenocarpa. The sequence goes on along the minus strand of OY731398.1, from coordinate 673,603 downwards.
GAACTTGCTCTGCCTCAGTATTGTCCATGCATAGAGTTGAAGATGAAGCTTGTTCTGCATGGTTTTGTTGGGCCTTTTGAGCTTCACAATGCTTATCATCATCGAAGAAAGTGGTTGCTGCTTTTGCTGCTGCAGCTTGAATGTCCTTGGGGGATGTGCTGATGGGCCTTGGAAGATCTTGAGCCAAATTGGGGAAATTGAGGAAAGCTGAATGACCCTTGATGGCTAAAGCTGCCACATCGTGTGCTCTGGCTGCCATTTCTGCTGTAGGGTATGTTCCAAGCCATATTCTTGACTTCTTTCTAGGCTCACGGATCTCAGACACCCATTTGCCCCATGCTCTCATTCTCACACCCCTGTAACTGGGGTGCTTGTTATCATTCTCACTTCTTTGTCTTTTCTTGCATTCCTTGCTATTTGGGGTGTTTTCATTTTGAGCAGCTGTTGAATCATCTGGAGAACTTGTTTGGGAGTCCTGCTTGGTGCATGAGTTTGAGCTTGAGGTAGAAGATGTTGGTGATGATGACGATGATGATGAGATGGTGGTGGTGGTGGTGGAGATGGTCATGGATGTGGACGAGGAGAAGAATGTGCCAAACAAGTTTTCCCCAGCATCACTTTCCATGTTGATATGTTTCCCAAGGAAGAAAGAGTGGGTGGGGTTTGATTTAGAGAGGCACAGAGAATGAGTAAGGGGCACATAAAAATAGAGCTGTTTGTCTTTTATGATTCCCCCAAAAGGAATTGCATTTATATAAAGAGGAAAGAAAAAGAAGAAACAAATTTAAAGAAAAGAAAAAGAAAGCCAAAGGAGAAAAAAAGAAAAAGGAATATAAACCAGCATGGGCTCCAGAAGAAGGCTACAGTTCAGCTACTTGGTTTTCCATGTTGAAATTGAATAACATGTCTTTAGGTATGGTGTAATATGTATTATTATATCATATTATATGCTCAAGTACATTACAAACCAATTAATAGTTTTGTTCTAGTGTCTATGCAGTCCTCTCTCCTATCTCCTGTTTCACGTGTTTCCACAGTTTGTCCTACTTTGGAGAGCAGCTTCTACTTGGGTTCGTTTGATGTGCCTTGCTTTCTTTTGCATGATTTTCACATGAATTCTCCGTATCCATCAGATTTACCATTATTATGTCTACTCATTTGTTAGGGACACTTGGGTCCACAGATATTACACGTCAATTATTGGAAGCTCTCTCTAGGTATTTATACGTACGGATTTTTTTCTTGGTCAAGTATATAAAGTTGGTGCAGGAGAGAGAGATACACAAAAGAAAAAAGGGAAAATAAAAATAAAAATGTAATGAGTGGGTTGTTAAGAAAACAAGGGAAAGATAGAGCAATGATTGCTTATAAATGAATATAAAAGAAACAGAATGAAGCGAGAGAATCATAATTATAACCTTTATAATAAGTTAGTTAAAACATAAAGTGTCAATGCCTCTTGAAAATCAGAATTTTATATAACCAGCTTGCTGGTGTGTCTCTTCAACTCGACTCAATCATACGTCTTGAACTGATATGGCCTCATATCAGAGATTTTTGGAACTTCAAAAATGTGTAAACTATTTTTCTCCAGTTGTGATATCAAGGCAGAGCCGATGGAATGTGGACTATTGTCATAATCTTTGGCGAAACTTCTGTGAAGGAGGTTGAATCCAATTTTTGGTTATTATCAATTGAAGCCACGGTCACAAGACCAGGAATATTCAATTTTCTCTGCCGAATAAACTCATCTAATGAGTTAGCTATTGACAAAAATATTAATGTTTATTCATTTGTCCCTGTTTCTGAAATCTCAAGTTGACATAGTAAATCAATTTTTTTGCTCGATGACGTTGTAACGAGGTTGAAACTTGGGTATTTACTTTAACACAAACATGGTTAACGTATTATTCGGTGCATGTGCTTATTGGATGTTACAGAGGTAGAATATTAGTTATTGTGGCTAAAGGGTCAAATTATGCAGCCACGTTTTTCTCCACTCCAATTTCTTAGTTTCACTTTCTCTCTCTGCATTATTCTTAGTCGTGATGCATGCATGCGTCCATGTGAATTGATTGGAAAAGAAAGCGATATTCCACTTGATTATGGTTTTTCTATGTAAAAGATGTAGATTTGTATCAATTTAAAGAGAGAAACTCTTAACAGAGAAACTCTGATACTAAAAGAATTAAGATTTTCTTTTGTAAAAGATATGTGTAGATTTCTATCAATAAAATGTTAACAAAAATATTAATGGCGTTACTTTTTCCTTTTTAAGATAAATTCATTCAATATTAACTAATAAATTTTTTACATAAATTAAAACAAACTTTCACTTTGTTTTAAGCCCATTATAGATTTGAGAGATATATAGAAACTTTTAGATAGTATATATTGAACCAATGCAAAAAAACTACTTATAATTGATGTATAAATTATTTACTTATTTAAGTTATATAAGAATTTTTCGCAAAAATTGGTTTGATATGCAATCATTTATCGCTTGTAAATTTTTTTTACACTAACAAATAATAATTTTTAATTTAGTCAATGTTTTGATTAAATCTAAGAATATAATAACAACTGATATCTTATTTAATAATTAATATGAAATCAACTTCTCCTGTATTAACTTAATAAAGATATTTATAGATATTATGAATTTACACGTAAGTATCAATTTATACATGATCATTTTGATTAAATTTTATTAAGATGAACAATAAAAAATATATTTAAAAATAAAGAAACCCAAATAAGAAGAAACAACTATAAAATGTGAAAATGTAAATTATCGAGAAGGTAAGTTGCTAAAAAATGTAAATTACGAAGGATTAAACAGAAATTGATATAGAAAATGAATAAAAGTCTTAATTCAAATGGAAGGAACTTCACTGAAAAGTTTTCTCTTGTTCACAACAATTTTTATAATACAAGTTTCATAATACAATTTGTCATTCATTTTTTATACTTATTTGATCATATTTATATTTATTATCTTTTATATATGCTAATAAAAGAAAAAAAAAATTGTATAAGGTTTCTTTCTCAATTATTCATTTATGCCTCTTTCACGAGGTTCCACTAGTACTCGTGGTGTTTATAACCTCTTCTATCGAATTATAAAGTTATAACCGCTTCATATCTTTCTCAATTTTATAACTTATTTTTGATACATTTCCTTGTCTTTCTCAATCTTTTATTTTACCCTACCCTCTAATTTTTTTATTTTCTCATTTTGTCTTTTCTTGAATCTTTAACAATATCTTGTCTTTTTATTACCTTCAATATTTGAGTCTTTCAATCATGTTCTATCTTTTACATCTTGATCTTCAAATCTTGCTCTTAACTTCAATATTTTCTTAACTCATTTTTTCGATTCATTTGTAAGTTTATACATAACAAAATGCTCCCTACTAGGATGTAAAACGTATCTTTAGTATGTGAACATTCTCTTAGTACAAAATTGAACCTTTTATAACCTTTTGTCTTCTTGGAAGAGAGTTTTTATCCTCTATAAAAAGTTATTTTAAAGACGACTACTACCATACTTTCATCATTTCGTACTTTCTCCTCATAAATGCAAATTTCCATAATAAATACATCTCAAAGTAATAATCTAATAAGTCATCATTTATGTAAGAGGTGGACCAAAATTTTAGGCCCAATCACTTTGAGTTTGATTTTTTGTTCGGGAAACCACGTTTTCAACTCACTTCTTTATTAATAACGTTTCTTCTTCATTTATTTATGCTCCCATACAAGTTGTCCCCCCACCAAATAAATGAGTAACTTCTTATCCAATACTTTTATAAGGGACTAACAATTATCGGTAGAAGTATGATTGTACACCAAGTGGTGGTTCACTTGTTAACAAGATTCTCACGCTGGTAAGACAACTCAAAGAAACCATGGTGACCAACTCTCAACAGTTTACCACAATAGGCAACGTAGTTGTTAGAAGTGTTATGAGGTTTAAATTGGTTTTGTTATGGAACACCTAGGAGAATAAATTAGACAATCTTGTATCTATGGTGAAATAATTGGCACAACAATAATAAAGTCAAATAAAAATTAATAAAATATTTACTTTTATTCCTAAACAACTCTTGATAGTAACTCCTTTTGAAAATGTTCATTGTCATATTTTATTGTCATTAAAAATTAATATTTACTCCTTCTCCACTTAATTATATATGGGTCTCAACGTCCTCATTTGACCCAATTTATTCTATTTTTAATGAATAAAGTTAAAAGAAATTATGACTTAATCTAAAATTTTAAGTGAGTCATAATTTTTGTTTAGTTTAGCATGTTTGATTAATATATTAACAAATCAATTTTAATCTGATTGAAAATTAAAAAAAAACTATTAATGTGTTTATATCAAAATAACTAATTAAAAAATATTTTTAAAATTTAAATTTTATTAATAAAATTAATTTTTATTTCAAATATAATGATCTAATGTATAAATTATAAGATAAGATATTCTTTTAATCTTAAAATAAAATTTAAAAATTTACTTTTTATTATCATAATTCATTTTTTTAGTGATTTATTAATTAAAATAATAATTCATCTTAATCATTAAATTGTAAAATAAGTAGATAGTAGAGACTTACTCTTATATTATTCTTAAAATAAATGAATCTCTTATCAAATTAATTTATAATTGATATATATTTTTAATAAAATAATATTATTTTTATTCTTATTTAAAAATAAATAATCATTTTATAAAATGAATTTTCTCATAAACTTACAAGTTAACTTGACTTAAATCTGATCTAAGTCCATATAGGTCGTGACCTAAATGGACTAAAAAAAAACTTAATTTAATTTAAAGTATAATTTTTTTTTTCTCAACTCAACCTATTTCTCAAGTCTTTTAAATTGATGTATTGGATTAAATTTATTTTAACACCCTTATTCAATCGTACCAGATAAGAAAAATGTTGGCTTAGATATAAAAAAATGTTATAATGTTAAGTAATTTCATCCTCTTACTTAAAAAATATAGGTTATACTTTCAATTTTGTCTTATATTATATTTCAACAAAAATATTTAGAAAATATATTCATGATAGTAAAAATTTAAATAAGATTAACTAACTTTTTCAATTATCACAATAGTTAATCGATTTTAGTTCTATTTAACTCTAAAGAAATATTATTTAAATATTCCTATATTGTTTTTATATGATTCGATTAATAATGCTCTCTACATGCTTAAACATTTATTTTCACAATAATCAAAATACTTTTGAGTTAATTACGTTATTTACCAAAACATATTAACTTTGCACTAATTACTAACCTCTCCCCAACACTGAATTTGATTGAAGCTTAATTACACTCTTTTAAACGAAGTTTTGAATTTGAAATTTATAAAAAAAAATTGTGATATGAAAGCAATATTTATTCAAAGTGATTAATTTTTTTCAATAAAATATAGTTATCAACTTATCAACAAATTACATAATAGTTCACATATATAAGAAGTTTTTTTAAAAAAAAAAAAAACACTCTCTAGAAAGATATTTAATATTTTTCTCTTAAATTTTTTATACTCGTTTAAATCAATTTTACAAGATTCGATGAGGCAACATTCATAAAATATATATTTCATAATGATCCATAGATTATTATGATAGAAAAAAAATTGTTCTTTGAAGAATTCAAGAGGTTAACGTAAATTACTTTAATCGTTTACAAAATAAGTAAACATTATATTTTGTATTTTTCTGAAATTAGGTAGATTTGGGTATCCACTTTGTTTCCATGTATATTATACATAAATATTTTGCAAAAAGATTTAAAGGATTAAACTCAACAAAGGACAATATACGTACAACAATTTTATGTTTAGTTGTATTTCCAAAATTTGTTTAATTGTGTCTATTTTCTACTTTAAACTGCATACGATTGTAGTCTTTTATTGTTCAAGCTGAGTCCTTCTATTTTTAAAATTTAATAAATTTTATCCCCTCTCAAATTTCATTAATATTTTCTTTTCAACACAAAATAATTATAATTTACTCTATCATGTCTTCTACTCAAATAAAATCTCACTAATCAAATATAAAATTTTACCTAGAATAAAACAAATAAAAATTTTCTATCTTTAGCTCTCGTATATATCATAATTTTTTTAATTCTATCAATTTTCTATGAAATTTGTTGCTTTTAAAATTGTAAAATTATTTTATATCTCTAACTTATGAAATCTTAACTCATGATCCAAAATAGACTTATGTTGAAGAATCAATTCGAAAGATCCGATAAATAAGTTAGATTGCAAAAGAAAAAGCATAAATTGAATTAGGTATTTTTTTATTTGATCCGTTTAGACTATGACTTATATGGACTTAATCCAAGGTAGTCCATAATAAACTTATAAGTCAACTTGTTTTATAAAATAATTATTATTTTTTAATAAAAATAAAAATAATATTATTTTATTAAAAATATATATCTATTATAAATTCATTTGATAAGATATTCAATTATTTTAAGAGTAAATATAAAAGTAAGTCTCTAACCTCCACTTATTCTACAATTTAATGATTGAGATAAATTACTATTTTATATCAATAAATCACTAAAAAATGAACGATGATATTGAAGAGTAAATTTCTAACTCTTATTTTAAGGTTGAATACATCTCTTCTCTTATACTGTATATATTATATCATTATATTTGAAATAAAAATTAATTTTATTAATATAATTTAAATTTTAAAAATATTTTTTATTTAAATAATTTTAATTAATTATTTTGATACAGACACATCAATATTATTTTTTTATTTTTCAATCAGGCCAAAGTTATTTTGTTAGCGTGTTGGCCTAATATTGGGTCAAGCTAAATAAAAAATTATATCCCATTGAAAAATATAGGTTAGATTTGACCATCAAATTTTTTTTACTAAGCTCATATGTCTAACCCCATTTTGAAAATATTTTAATGATGCCACTATATATGTTATGCCAAGGTATTTCAAGAAGTAATCTAAGTAAATTGTCTTTCATTATCAATAATATTACTTACAAAAAATCATATCAACAAATATTATTTTTTTCAAATGAACTTTTATAATTGTTAAGTTGTTATTGTAATGAAAGACTCAACATCTATCTATTTCTTGAAGTAGTTTATTGTTATTATAAAAGATTTTACTTGTCTCTAGGTTATAAATGATCCAAGTATATTTCTTTATAGGTGTCATCGATGTGGGTACCTCTGCATCAATCTGCAAGACCTCTAGTATATCCTAACCTAGTGATGACAACGTTTCTTCAATGAGTATTCTTTGTTATCTGACCACTTAATGCTAACCAATTTTGACAAGACATTTGTCTTATCATTTTGCTCCCTAGATATGTGTTGTGTAGTAAACTTGTCAAAGTTGAATCCTTTGATAATATAATAATACTTTTGGAGACAAGGTTCTTTAACTTAACTTGTAACGATAAGACTTTTTAACTTCATATCCTCCTTTAACTTGACTTGTAACGAGTTTAAAATCGTTGTAATAATTGACTTATTTAACTTCTATGTCTTCTGCCAAACATAATCTAAAAAATAATCTTTTATATTCTATTTGGTTATTCAAAATTTTGAATTCAAATCTTATGATTTTTCTAAAACTATATAATCGAAATTAAAAAGTTTGATTGACCATTTTATCGCATGAATTATTACAAAATTTGTTGGATTGGATAATTCGTTTTAATTATAATTGGAATCCTAAAAATATAAGAACGAATCTTTCCAACCAAATTTACTCTTACAACTAACAATATTTTTAACGATAATGACTAAAACGTTAACCAACTAAATCATGATATACCAGGAAAAAAAATTACTTAAATTGTATGAAACACCACAAAATTTAATATGAGAAATATATTTTACTCAAAAACATATTACACACATTCTTACTTAAACTAGAGTGTTTTCGATGATAATGACTAAAACGTTAACTCACGAAATCATAATTAATGAGGACAAAACAAAAAAATTAAATTACATGAAACACAAGATTTTCTAATAATTGATGAGTTTAGCCGTGTATAAATATATAAATAAATATCTCGCATGTTTTATTCCCAAGTTTCCCATGTTTTAATGGTGATGGTAGCTACCTTCATATCCAATAAACAAACCACCCTTCGCACTCTGACTCAACCCTGAGAACTAAACCTTCCATTCAGCACTTCCAAATTCCAATCAATGGCCACCTCCATCACCTCCACTCCACGCACCCGACCTCAATACCTTCCCCACCACATCCCTGACCCGTCCTACGTCCGCATCCTGGACACCACTCTCCGCGACGGAGAACAGTCCCCGGGCGCCACCATGACCTCTCAGGAGAAGCTCTACATCGCGCGCCAATTGGCAAAGCTGGGGGTCGACGTCATTCAGCCGGGGTTCCCCTCCGCCTCCGACGATGACTTCATGGCCGTCAAAATGATCGCGCAGGAGGTTGGGAACAGCGCCGGTGCCGACGGGCACGTGCCAGTCATTGCCGGCTTCTGCAGGTAGGATTGATCAAATAATATAGGTGAAACTATTTGTAGAATTTAGGGTTTAGATTTCATAGTTGAGTAGTTTTACAGTATTTGTTAACGCTAACCCTTGAACTGTAGGTGCGTTCGGAAGGACATTGCCCTTGCATGGGAGGCTGTGAAGCACGCGAAGAGGCCTCGTCTTTGTACTTCCATTGCAACCAGCGCCATTCACATGGAGCACAAGTTGAGGAAGAGTAAGGATGAGGTTCTTCAAATCGCCAGGGATATGGTCGCATTCGCTAAGAGTTTGGGTTGCAATGATATTCAGTTCGGTGCTGAAGATGCTACCAGGTAAAACAACGGTTGATTTTTTAATTTTTTTCTCCATAAAATTGTTATTTAAAAAAAATTAAAAAAATAATAGTTTTTTTAATATTACATGTTGATATTATTCCATAACACTAACATATTTTAACCAAACATGATCATATAGCAGTGATAAAAAAAATAAAATTTTAAGAATGAAAACTAAATAATTTTTATAAAATAATAAAATCAAAATTCATTAATTTTTATGAAGAATAAAAACATATTTAAAACTTGATTTTACGTATGTCATGTTGAAAATTGTTTGTTTTCATGCATATTATTTTTTAAGAAAATATTAAACTTCTAATATTTATTAGTTGCATTATATAATAAAGATCGAAATCTTCAAGATTTTTGGTGGAGTTTAAATATATGTTATTATGAAGTTAATAGTTATTATGTTAATTTTTATATGAAGTTATATTATTTTTCTTATCCATATATAATAACTCAGGTAGTACTCTCTTGGTTCATTTTTATCTATCTTTTAAGGTTGTTTTGTAAGAACTAATTAATACAAAAATTTTATATATTATAATTAAATAATTGGTCAGATTTCTATTTTATGTTTTTCTCTCCACTCACAAATTAAATATATGTAAAAATTATTTAAAAATTAAAAGACACATTTTAATATAATTTATAATCATTTAAATATATGGAGACACGTAACAATGTATTAATGAAAGAATAATTAACGTGATTTAACTTTACAAATAAAAGATAAATAAAAACGGTGGAGTATATAAAAAATAAAAATGTAAAACCTTTTGATGAAAAAAAAATAAAAATAAAAATAAAAATAAAGGACGGTCCTTCGTTTGTTTTAGGGGCAATGCACATGCATGCATAAATGGCTTTCTTAGTGTGCAATGTGTCACATATTGGATGCTCCTTTTACATAACTGAGGATAGATGACTAATTTATCTTCAATAAACAGTTGGTAATTTATTATTAAAATACTAATACAAATAATTAGTTATCTGAAGGGTTAAATAATGTGTTAAATTAACCCAAAGGGTTAAATTGAGATTACTTTATTTTTAATCTATAAAGTTGGGAAGTGATTGATCATTTTTTATTATTCCAAGGATTCATCATAAACTATATATTTCGAAATATTCATGTCATTGGTATTTGTTTAAAATTTAGATTTTCTTATATAATACTTTTTTTCAAAATATAATTATTTTGTGTAAAAATCTTGTTTCTTTCTAAAGTTTAAGATTTTAATTAATTATTTTTTTACCAATTATATTTTTATATTTTATTATATTTATTACAAACAGAAAAAGTTAAATAAAAATATTTTAGTTAGAGAAAATATTAAAAAAATAAAATATTAATAAAAAAAGATAAATAAATTTATTAAAAATAATAAAATTCAATATTTATAGTTGTTTGTATAATAAACTTATATTTTTTAAGAAATTAAAAAAAGTATTAGGTAGTCGCAATTAATATAGAGTAAACCAAATAAGGTAAAAAAAATAAAAATGTTCTCTCTAAAACCTTCAATCCATCATTGGGTCTTGAAATAGATACTACAATTTAATTTGGCTCTTATCATATTAAAATCAGCCATTTTTCACAACTAAAAAATGTCTAATATAATGATTATATTAAAATATGATAAATCCCAAACCCTAAAATGTCTTTGAAAGACTTTTTGTTTTAAGGACTTTGATTATCCCTTTGAAGATTGTGTTCCAACAATGGGTATTAAAGTTTGATGAATGTTTATGTTTGAGATCGGAGAGAGAGTTTCTGTATGAAATTCTTGGAGTAGTTATTGAGGCAGGAGCAACAACTGTGAACATTGCTGACACTGTAGGCATACTAATGCCATTCGAGTTAGGGAAATTGATTGCTGATGTAAAAGCCAACACCCCAGGAATTGCAAATGTTATTATTTCCACCCACTGTCATAATGATCTAGGGCTTGCTACTGCTAACACCATCGAGGTAACACTTTTATACAAACACAAACACTTTTAGAAAAAAAACCTTCTCTAATTCACGATGACAATTAAATCAGATTTAAAGTTTTACAGAGTGAAAGCTACTTTCAGGGTGCTCGTGCAGGTGCAAGGCAACTAGAAGTAACAATTAATGGGATTGGGGAAAGGGCTGGCAATGCTTCATTGGAAGAGGTGAGTCTCAACATTTTATTTCGTAGGCGGATTTTTACCATTAATCTTGGGTCAAATAATATATTATTAATAAATATAAAAAAACGAAAGAAAATGAAAAGATGAAAAGATAAAATTATAGATATATACTTAAATATATTAAATGATCATTAAGTTTGAAAGAACAAAACCATAAATGATACGAGAGTTATAAATAAGAGATTGAGAGGATAAAATTGTAAATATATAAGTAACTATATTAGATGTTCATTATATTTGAGGGACAAAAATCATAAATTACATGGAAATTACAAAATTTTGGAGAGGTCACGGCACCTCTCAGCTCCCAAGAAGATCCTCCATGAGGTTAGAATATGCTTACTCTCATAAGATAATTCAAAAATAAGTTAAAATACATACAAAAATTATTAACTAAACTATTATGATCCAAAAATGAGCTTAAGTCTAAGTTAACAAATATATATTTACTTGAATATTCCAAGCTAGTGTTTGTATCTTCTTATTTTATTTCAAATAGGGTAAGAGGAACTCTTTTTCTTATAATTTTAAAGAATAAATGTGTTTTTTATTTTTTTTAAATTTCATTTTAATTTTTGTGTTTTTAAATTAATTGATTTGACTATATTATTTTATTCTTTTTATACTTATATTTAATATTTAATAATAATTTTGACTGTTTCAAAGTCTGTGAGTATACAATATGTAATTTTATTTATTTTATACTTAAATTTAATATTTAATAACAAATATATAAAGTTGATAAAAAAATATTAAATACACATTTGTTAACATTTGCGACCAATTAATTAACTTAAAAAATAAAACTAAAATCAAATTTATAAAAGTATTTAATCATAACTTAGTGCGGCGTCATATTTTATTTCTCACTCACATAGATAACTTCCGTGTATATATAGAAAAAATGTGCTGGTTACATAATTATTAATAGTGTAAAAACATAATTGCTAAATAGTATGAGAAAAAATCAATAAAAAAATGATTTTTAATCTACATGATTTTTTTATTAATGTGAGACAAAGATAAAAAAGTGTGTAAATGATTTTAATTCGTATTTATGTAATTAAAAACAATTATTGTAATAGTTATCAGAACTTTAATATAGTAAAAATAAAATTATATAAAATAATATATACACCAAAAATAGTATTAAAATTTATAATTTTTTATTAAAATTAAATCAAATATATATATATATATATATATATATATATATATATATTAGTTTCGGTGACTATTTAATAAAATATTAAATTAAATAGAGTCGTGAATCTCCTCCCAAAACTAAAAGCCTAATAAAGAGGTTATTAGATAAAAAAAGAGTTAATTAAAGTTATAATTTAATAAAGAATTTCATCTATTTCAATTTTTGGAATATATATATTTATTGATTGTTTATTTGATGTCAATTTAAATTAAAATATAATATAATATTATAATTCATAATTCTTCTATATCATAATCTATTCTAATAATCTAACTTGATTCTAATAATTTGTTTCAATTCTCAAAGATGCATTCTTAATACATTTCCCTTCTTACTAAATTTGACAAGAAATTTAAGAACGAAACTAAAAGAAAAAATATAGTGGAAACAAATATTAGTCTTAAAACAAATAAAAATATTATAAAAATTTGACAAAACATTTCCCTTGTTACTCAAAGATGCATATCTATTAGTCTCAAAACAACTAAAAAAAAAAATCTTAAAATTATATAGGAACCGTTCGAAGACTTTAAGAAAAGATGAAACTAGTTTATTGGAAAAAAAAATGAAAGTCTTAATTAATAAAAGCAAATACATTGTATTATAATTATGCCTAACTTTCCTAATACCATTAAAAACCTATTATTATATTACAATCAAATGTAATTTTAATTTCACTAATAAATTTTAAAATTTTGTTAAATAAAGGGTATATATTACACCAAGAGTTGTATAATTTTTTTTTAAGAATAGTATTTTTTTATAAAGAAGTTTATTTTCAGCTCATCCATTTTTTTTAATTAACAAAATAAAAAGAACTTATTTTATTGTTTATAGTGATGGTGATACACACAAATTATTTTCTCGTTTAAACAACAGTGGACTCATTTAAACTAATATCATTATTAAGATATTATTTTCAAAACAAGTGTTACATGAAAAACATTCCTTTAAGCGACTTATAAATTGATCATATTTAGTACAATTTTAAAAATTTATTAACTTGTTTAAATTTCTTTAAGTAAAAATTTTGCTTAAATTAAATAATTTTTTGCTTAAATGATCATAACTTAAAAAAATTTTTAAAACTCACTCAATCTCTTAAATAAGATTAATCTCTAATTTAAATTAGACAAAATTTAAATTTTCGCTTAAGCAATGATGATTGGCCTCACAAATTAAATATTTTTTATTTGTGCCGACATAATAATTAGTGATATATTATTTTTGTTACAAAATTGCATCATTAAAATAAATAAAAATTGTATGATGACTGAATCATCATAGAATCTACATATTTTCAATTATTTTACAAAATTTATAATGTTCAGACATTCTATCATTTTATACTTAAATTAAGATTTTATATTTAATTAAAATTAAATAAAACAAAGTTATATTTTTTATTATTAAAAATTAGTTATTACAATTTAAAAAAAATATATTTAAATTTATGAAGATATTACTTTTTATGATTTTTATAAAAAATTTACAAAAAATATTTTCATGAAATATAACAATTTTTATTATATGTTTAGTTTCTGTAATCATTTGATAAAATATTAATTAAAGAGTTGGTGAATATCTACTAAAACTATGAGCTTAATATCAATTTAAGAGGAAATTTTTTTATTAGATAAGATAAAATAGTTAATCAAAGTTATAATGTAATAAAGTATATCATCTACTTTAATTATTGAAATACAACTTATATATTATTTTATTATTTGATTTGATCTCAATTTATTTTAAATTGATTATTTAAATTAATCTCAATTTATTTTAAATTAAAATCTAACGTTATATTATATTTTATAATTCTTTCTAATGATAGCCTCTATAATTCTTTCTAATCATAGTCTAATCTAACTTGACTCTAACCATTTGTTTCAATTTTTAAATATGTTAGTATTTTTTATTAATTAATTTAAAGTTAAAATTAAAAAAAAATTAAGAATGAGCATTCTATTATTAATCCCAAAACAACTAAAAAAAATCTTAAAATTATAGAGGAAACGTTTGAAGACTTTAAAAAAAGATGAAACAGATTTATTGGAAGCAAAATAATTAATAAAAGCAAATACATTGTATTATAATTATGTTATGCCTAACTTTCCCAAATTCAAATAAAACCTATTATTATATTACAAACAAAATAATTTTTAATTAAAATTTAAAAATTTAAAAATTAGTTAAAACAAAGTGTATAATACATAATATTTAAAAAATCGGATAATTGAATTATTATAAACTATTCAATCGGATTTCATGATACAACTGAATTTAATAAAATAATAATTTTATAATATAATAAATATGTAATAAGTTTATTAATAATAATTTTTTTATAAAATAAAAAAATAAACATCAAGATAGTTTCTAAGTTAAACAGATGATCTGATTTAAATTTTAAAACAGTAATATCACACCAAAAATGATGAATAATTTTTTTAAAAATAATATTTTTTACAGAGAAATTTATTTGCATCTCATCCATTACATAGTTAATAATATAAAGAACAAAACAGTGATATCACACCAAAAGTGATGACTAATTTTTTTTAAAATAATATTTTTTTTATAGAGAAATTTATTTGCATCTCATCCGTTACTTAATTAATAATATAGAAAGAACTTATTTTGTTGTTTATACTCATAAGAGAAAACATAGTAATTTGTTTTATATTAAAATAACAACAAAGCTCTACGTATCTCATATTGGTTGATATTGATGGGTTTTATTATTACATTACAATATCCTGATTATAGTGATTATGAATGCCGCTTTAAATTTTTATCATTTATTATTAATTATGTCTTTTCTATAATTATTAAAACTAACAATTATATACTAGTTCCATAAAGGTTTTTTTTTATGTGTTAATTGCTATTTAATCAATATTTTTAATTTTTAAATAATTTGCTGATAATCTTCTTTAACATATTACTTTATGATATTTTTGAGCTTAGGTTGTGATGGCCTTGGCATGCAAGGGAAATTATGTCTTAAATGGTCTATATACAAGAATCAATACAAGGCACATATTAGAGACAAGCAAAATGGTTTTATTTATTTTTATTTAAAGTCTTTCTCTATAAGTTGTAATTTATTGTCTCTCTCTTTTTTTATTTGCTTTTGTTCTTATCAATTTTTCAAAACTATAATATGAATAGGTTGAAGAATACTCGGGTATGCATTTACAACCTCACAAGGCTCTTGTTGGAGTTAATGCATTTGTCCATGCTAGTGGCATTCATCAGGTTAGTAGCATTAAATTTTGGATTCAAAATAACCATCAAATATATGATAATTTTTTCTTAACTTCATTTATACCACCCCCCACCCTTGTAAAACTCAAAATCAAATTTAACTACAATTTTACTTTGATTCATTTCACATAATATTCTTTTAGTTTAGGTTTGTTTCTTTCATGCATGTTATTTTTGTAGTAAGGTTAGGTCAACTTACATAAAACTACTTTTAAATTCATTCATTTTTTATTTAATGATATTCTACGTTGTAGGATGGAATGCTAAAACATAAAGGTACATATCAAATAATATCTCCTGAGGATATTGGCCATAAAATATCAACTGGAATTGGTATTGTGCTTGGAAAGCTTAGGTATGCAATTTGCCATTTTTTTTCTCTAAAGTTCTTAATTTGTTTTAGTTGGACAAATGACTATCAATCTAAGGGATGAATAATTGGAATTTTTTTTTTGTCAAAAGTGTTTTTTTTTTTTTTTCACAAACTTGTTTTTTATGTACTAAAATTAGAATGAAAAGATACTTGTATGTTTTTTTCACAATATAGAACAATGGATAGTATTATGTGTAATCACATTTTACTTTTTCCATATCATAACCCTAATGGACATTACAAGATTAGAAAATAATTTGAAACGGGTAAAAGAATGTGCACCTAAAGGTGAGATATTCGTTGACTCCAACTAGTTGAATTAGAATGTACAATGATGAGTTAAGTTGAGTTGAGTTTTCATCAACTTAAAGATTTTAGATAATTGTTTTTTTTATAATTACTTTTTTTTTATTGCAACAAATGATAAAAAATATCTTTTAAAATTTTGAGAAAAGTATTATCTAAAATGTATTAAAGAGTTTATGAATTAAACATTTTAGTGAGATTATGAAAAAAAAATCTCAAATATATTCTCGAATCCAGAATTAGTTTTTAATTATTTATTTAAAAACATCTCATAAGATTTTATTATTATGAAATGCTATTTTCAAAATAAATTTAAAATTTAGGATTTAATCTAAAACCCTAAACTCTAATATTTATTAATTTTTTGTACAACAAACCCTAATATTACTCATGCCTAACGTTATATTTTAATTTGCTGAACATACCAAAACACTCTTAACTAAAATAAAGAACTAAAATTTAATACATGTTCTAGTATAGAAGATTTGGAACCTATTAAATAGTCACTCGTCTAAATCTTCGTTTCGAGATCTATTTATAAATTATTTTGTTAAACAGATAGTTTTGTAAGTGTCCACATATCTAGGACGTTGTGTACCTAAATTCTAGGTTAATTATAGTTGTTGTTCCTATATTGGGTGTCTAATTATAGGTTAATTATAAAGGTCGGTTTTAAACTTGTTAAGGACATCTCCCTAACGATCACTCATAAAAAGATAATTCTTATGTTGTATTAGTTCATTTAATATATAGATTCCTATTATATATATTAAATGAACTACAAATTAATCTATGTTTAATGGACTACAAATTAATTTACTAGTTCACCCATATTTTACTTTCGTTATTTTGTAATTTAGATATTGTGCAATTGATTGTTAACTTGTGTTTTCTTCATATTTTTTTTTTGTTATTTGTTAATGTAGTGGACGCCAAGCTTTGAGAAAGCGACTAGAAGAGGTATACCTTTATATATGTATATCCTTTGTATATTTTAGTATAGCAAAAGATTTCGTTTTCTATTCTACGCTTGGACAAATTCTCTATTGACCTACTCTTATTTAGCTATTGTTATTATATGATAATAACATCCTATTTATTTTATTTTTTTAAAAGATAATTTTATGATAAAGTAATTTTTTATGTTATATTAAAACTAGAGAATTTATAATACAACTATTTTGACAAAAGAATTTAACTATTGTTTACAAAAAAATTTGAATGAAGTAAATTCAATTAGTAGAAATTTGTTTGGATTTTCCAATTATTTTATTGAAACACACTTTTAATGGTAAAAGTATATTTAATGTCACCCTCTTTAGTTACATGGATTATTCTCTATTGTTTCAGCTCGGTTATGAACTTAAGGAGGAAGAAGTTGATAAATTGTTTTGGCACTTCAAAGCAATGGCTGAGAAGAAAAAGGTTAAGATAAGTTATTTTCTATTTTCTAATAATTATATATATAAACAACTAGAATACAATAAGAAATTGATATAAACAAGTAGAATACAATAAGTTATATATTCATCTTATACTTGTTTACTTTTATACAATAGCTATATAAATGTGTTTTTGTGATGTATTACATGTAAGATATGTACGTATGAATTTAGAAGGAAAATCTTATTGTTTGATTTCCATTTTGATGTTCTTAGGTTATAACTGATATGGACCTCAAATCATTGGTATCACATAAAGCTTTCCATGCAGAACCGATATGGAAGCTCAGTGATTTACAAGTATATTTAAATATGCTTAATTTGAAAATTAGATGTTTGATGTAATGGCTTGACCTAACAATAATTAATTAATATTTACCACTGTAGGTGACTTGTGGAACTTTGGGTCTTTCAACTGCAACTGTAAAACTTGTTAGCATTGATGGCACAACACATGTGGCTTGCTCAATTGGTACAGGAGCTGTGGATTCAGCTTACAAGGCCATCAACATCATTGTCAAGGTTTCAAGTTTCTAACCACCCTTTTCACTACCATGCTCTTCAGTATTACTTTTAGTAATTAATTACCTAACAAATATGAATCAAATTGTAGTTGAATTATTATGTACGTGTTTGATTTATTTTAGTATTGCAAAGATATTTAATTGAATTATTCCAAACTAAGTAAAATAAAATCCCAAACAATATAAAAAGCATAACACACAACAATGCAAAACTTATCCCCAGACCAGTCTAACAGATACTAATAATCATAATCACTATAAAAATTGAAGATAAAAAAAAAAAAGAATCTAATAAAGCCTTCAAGTTTAACATCATCAACCTTTACTTTATTTTTCATTTTTTTTCCTTGACATTTTATACTATTTTATGTAGGAACATGTAAAAGTTCTGGAATACTCATTGAGTTCAGTCACAAAAGGCATTGGTATGAGTGCCACTGCAAGTGTTGTAATTTGTTGGGAGAACAGTAATCCATGTACATATGCTTCCGCTAGAGATTCTATTTATCCAACGTTTAGGTATGGTAATTCCATAAGTTTGTTTCTTTAGTATATATATCTTATTTTTTAATTCTTATACTTACATCACTAACTGATTATTACATCTGTTATAGTGGGACTGGAGCAGAAATGGACGTGGTTGTTTCAAGTGTCGAGGCTTATCTAGTGGCAGTCAACAAGCTGTTACGATGCAAAGAATCATTACACTCAGAATGAATTCAAATTTTTTAATTGCGTTTAATTAACATGATATCTTATATTAAGAGCTTTTTTATTTTATTTTATATGAATTCAAATTTTTGAATTACATTGAATTTGTGTTACTTCGAAGAATATGTTGATGAGTTGTGAAATGGCATTTAATTAACATGATATCTTCTAGTAAGTGCTTTTTTATATTTTTATTCATAATTTGTGTAGTTTAAATTTTATTTGTATTTTTTCTAGTAATGTAATGTATAAAATTAAACTAGATACATAAATGAGAAATTTTCTCTTTAAATGGGTTTGGAGGAGCTATTATTTTAGTTCTTTTATATATTTTGTTATGATATGTTCAGTAATCATGTTGAGTCATTCACTAGTACCTAAGTCTTATCCTAACTTTGATCCCGATCATAAAAATATTAGGATTTTGATTAGCATCAAGTTATATTATTCGAATAAACTCTTTTGATTCCAAATTGTCGAGATGTATATTTGTGATAAAGACAAACTTGAATACAATGTTGAAGATTTTTCTCTGTTTGCTTCCTCGAACACGAAAATGGTGCACTAACAATTCTATTATCAAATTGTATTTACTCATATCTTATATACGAGTGCATTATTATTTTAATGAATAATTCGATCAAATCAATCATATTAAATGAGTATTATTGTAAATAAATGTATATCTAATTATTTATATCACATAGTCCATGATGTAGGAGATGTTTTAGTACGAGAAGTGAGTTATCCATGGCTTTTTGCCTAGAGTCATAAAAGAAATCCAGCATGCTTACTTCCCATAAAGACAATAATTATAGATATTATTTATTATTTAAAAATTATTTTTGTTTATTTATTATCTAAAATAGTATTTGTAAAAGGTCTATAGATAAATTTATATTATTATTTTTTTTATATTTTTATATTAATTTAAGTATTAGATTGTCTTTGAGAGTGAATCTCTTTTTTCCTCTATTCGACCACATAGATACTCAATTATTTGTGATCAAGATTGACCTAACCGAGCTATTTATTCATTATTCGATATATTATTCCTTATATTACTTTTCCTGTAAGAACATTTGACATCCACCATGAGATTCGATAAAATATATATCAAGTCATATTTTGTTGATCATTCAATCTTGAACAATCATGAATGCAAATGATATCATTAACACCCTAACATTCTATATGGAAGAGATGCAAAAAAAGAACAATTTACTAGAGTACAAGCACTGAGAAGAGATGGAGGCTTTCAAAAAACAAAATGCAGAGGTATAAACACAACCACATGCTTTAGTATGATCTCCTCAAAGGTATTATAATTCGTCTAGGAATCAATTTCAATTGTGGTACCAATTGCCACCACATGAAGAAGATGCTCATACTGAAGGAGAATCCAATCAGAGAGATGTTTGAATTGAAGTTGACACCAAAGCATATTAAGGACCGAGTATGAAGAAAGCCAAAATTCGCTATATCTTGAGGCAATCAAGAATGAAGTTGAGAAGCTCATTCACCTTAGGAATTTTGGCCGAATCCTTACCCAATATGTGGAAATCCCCCACCATGTAAAGATTTGAAGGAGGATTGGATCCAAATGAGTACATATGATCTTACTTAACTTAAATCACTATATTTTGGGAAAGTGATATGTTCCTTTAAGGACTTTACCATGACATTAAGAGGTGCAACTCTTAAATGGTTCTATGATCTTCTTACTCGATCAATAGATTCATTTGATGCGTTATAACTCAAAAATTACAAACTAGCTTCGCCACCGTGAGACCACATTGACTGATCTCTCTTACGTTGCAAGGACTAAGAAAAGAAAAACGTGAGCCTTGAGAAAATTTATGGAAAGATTTAATGAAGTGAGCCCCACTATGGGTAACATTTTCCTGAATTTGATTATTCATTTCTTGATATCTGATTTAAGGCGAGGACCATTTTTAGACAATATATACATGAATTATCCAAAGTCAGTGGAAGAACTCAGAACTTTCAGACAATTGGAAGTGAAAATTGAGATTTGAAAGAAAAGTGAACTCATGGAGAAGGAAAACCCATCCCGAAAGTATAACTCAGGAAAAAGATACAAACGAAAGATAGAAAAGAGGAAAAAAAAATTTACTCCTCTCAATGCCAAACTACCAGAACCATCTGTCACTAGGGATTGCAAAACGAGTCAACTCTCTCCATTTTGACACGCCTTGCCTCTAGTTTGTCAAAAATAAGGTGGGATGGGATAACTCGCCATATTTAGGATGAATTGCATATCCTAGTCCATCTCGCCAAAGGATCATCCCACAAATATTTTTTTATATGTATTTTTTAAAAAAATACACCTTTAAGTATATGAATAATTTTATGTTTTTATTTATTAATTAATATTTTTATTAGATAAATTAAAAAATTACTATATTTATGTGTTAAGATATCTAATTATAATCAATAATTTAAACTTGGTTAATATTTATAATTTAAATTATTATATTATAGTATATTTGCATATTTTAACATGACTAAAAATATATAATATTTTTAATTTTATTTTTTACTTTTTATTTTAATATATAAATATATTTTTAAAATGAGTCAATCTTTCCACCCCACCCTTGGTCTACCGGATTGGTGGATTAGTAGGGATGAACCAAAACGAGTTAGTGGACTAAAATTATCAATTCATCCTGCCATTTTTGAGGCGGGCTAGTGAATTGGTTTGATAGACCTAGCTCGTTTTGTCATCCTTATCTGTCACACCCCTAGATGTAGATCGATCAAAGTAATGTATATGACACTAAAATTATATAAAAAACTACAAGAAACTCAATGATATTTTAGAAGATTTCATTCGAGCAAGAGCCCTAGATTGATTCATTCAACATTTCAAGCACGACTAAGGCTATAGATAGTTACAGGAGTTATGGTAGTCAGGGTCATGGACATTTTAGAAGACGAAGATGAAGACATAATCACCCTTTGGTAGACAGATGACCGACATTCAACCATTCACAAAATACCCCTAATGATTAGTGACAAGAGGAATTATTAGTACCATTGCAGGTGGTTTTGTTGGGGGAGGAAGCATAAGTTTTGTTTTATATACGACATCTAAAGTCTATAAATAATATCAACCCATCTTAGTCACTAGAACTAAGAACATTTCCCCTATCATTTTTACAAATGAGAATTTCAACTAAAATGGTCTCACACAGGATGATCTAATAGTGATTAATGTTTACATTGTCAATTGATGATATACTCACTACAAAAAAATTATTAATTACCAACGGATAATTACTGATGTATATGCGAGTCATCAAAAATTATTAAAATATATAAATATATAAATATATAAATATATTTGCATTTATATATATTATATCTATATATTTACATGAATATACATTTACTTGTATATAAATATAATTTATTTGTAAGTTATTATTTGAAAATCATAGTAGCTTAATGGTTGGAGTATTAGCCTCCAATTCTAAGGTAAATAATAATTCAAAATATAATAACTAATAAAAATATAGTATAAAGGGGAGGGGAGGGGGGTCTCTAGATAAATATAAATAATAATTCAAAATGTAATAAAAAATAAAATATAATAAATAAATAATTTATCTATAGATAATTACCGACGAATTTTCTTAGTTACCGATGGATTTTGTCCATCGAAAAATCCAACTTTTCTTGTAGTGACTTATCTACTTTCAGGTTGTAGAAGAACATTAGGAACACCTATGAATAGTATTAGGTGTTCAAAGAGAGAAATTATTGTATGATAAACTATCCATTGTGAGTTTTGGATAGAGATAAAAATATAAATTTTGGGATATGTAACCTCAGTTGAAGGAATTGTAGTAGACCTTACTAAATTAGAAGTGATATTGAGGTGGAAATGTCAAAGTCCGAGTTTTGTGGCTAATTACTATAAGAGATTTATAGCAAAAATTTTTAAGATAGTCATTCCATTGACGTAGTTAACCCATAAAGATAAACCTTTTCTTTGGACATATTAGTGTGATTAAAGTTCCTTGGAGTTTAAGTAAAGATTAACTAGCTCACCGATGCTAGTCATTCCTAACAAAGCTAAACCCTTTGTGGTTTACTATGATGCTTCCTATTAAGGATTGTGTTATGTGTTGATGCAAGAAAAGAGGGTTGTAACATATAAATCAAGACAGTTGAAGGTACATGAGAATAATTATTCGACCCATGATTTAGAACTTGCAACAATGATTTTTGCACTAGATATGTGGATGAACTACTTGTATGGTGCAAGGTTTGTAGTATTCAATGAGCTCAAGAGCTTGAAATGTTTGTTCAACCCAAAGGAGTTGAACATGAGGTAGAGGGGGTGGATGAAGTTTCTGAAAGACATGGACTTTAAAAGGCTAATGTAGTTGCAGATGCCCTTAACATGAAGACTATTTAGGTATCATCTAAGATGATTGAAGAACTTAATTTGTTAGAGAAATTTGTAGATATTAACTTGAGACTTGAGATATCTCCATATAATATTAATTATAGTATGCTCACTATAACTAATGATTTTTTGGGATTGATGAGGGAGAAACAACAATTAGATCTTGTAATGTAAAGTACTAGAGAATAATTGAAAATAGATCAGACTAAAGTTGTTAGTATGGGGTTAGATGGGATATTGAGATTCCAAAACATCATGTGTATTCTTGTTGATTAAAAGATAAATGAGATTATTCTTGATGAGGGCCACAAGAGTAGGCTTAGTTTTCATCTTGACATTATTAAGATGTATCAAGACTTAAAGGAGTCTTTTAGGTGGCCTGACATGAAGAGCAATGTGGGTCAATATGTATATACTTGTCTAGTATGCTAGAAGACTAAGGTGGAACATCATAGACTTGGGGGACTGTTGTAATAGATGGAGATTCCATAATGAAACTAGGATAACATAGTCATGGACTTCATCACTCACTTACCTAGGACAAGGAGAGGACATGATTTAGTATGGGTGATAGTGAACCGATTAACAAAGAATGCACACTTCCTACCTGTTAACTTGAGAATCTCTATGGCCAAGTTAGTTCAATTGTACATCAAGGAGATAGTTTGGGTATATGGTATACCTTCCAGTATACTCTCTGATTGAGACCCTAGGTTTTACTTCTAAATTCTAATAGACAAGAAGCTATGGGAACACAAATGAGATTAAGTTTTGCACATCATTCTCAGACAAATAGACAATGAGAGAGGACCATCTAGTAATTAGAAGATTTGTTGAAATCTTGTGTGCAAAACCATTAATGAAGTTGTGACGAGATACTTCCTTTGGTTTAATTTACTTATTATAATAGTCATCATACTAAAATTGGAATGACACCATATGAAGATTTATATGGGAGAAAGTGTAAACACCTTTGTGTTGGTACCAAGATTGAGAGAAGGTACTAGTTGGGTGAGAGATAGTGCAACAAACCACAAATAAATTCCAAGAGATCTAGGAGAAACTAAGGACTTCTATGAATAGACAAAAGTCTTATGCTAATTACAGACAAAAGCCATTGAAGTTTGCTATTGGAGATCATGTATTGTTGAGAGTTAGACCTACTACAGATGTTGGAAGAACTCTTAAATCCAGAAAGTTGACTCTTAAATTTATTAGACAATATGAAATACTCAAGAAGATTGGTCTAGTAGCTTATGAGTTAACCTTACATCTACAACGAGCTAATTTGGACAACATATTTCATGTATCTTAGTTGAGGAAATACGTACATGATACAGGATGACAAATATGGTGATTTCACTTGGGAACTTAAAGACCATATGCAAGTATCATATCCATATTGATTAATTAGTAAGTTCATTTTTGAAGTCGAATATTTTTATGGTGGAGAAATTGTAATGATGTAACGTTTATGAATATAAAAATATATTGAACTACTTGAAAAACTCTATAAATTGAAGGCTAAACTAAATAGTTTTTTATAAATATTCATCTTTGTAAAATATAAATCACTAACTTCTCTCTAAACTTAGTGTACTAAAACTCTAGAAGATTTTAGATTTGTAAGTAGTAAAGAAAGTTAATGTGATAAGGAGGATTATGCTCGAACAAAATTTAGAAAGGGTAAGTTATTCCCTCTATTTCATGGTTTTGTATTATTTCTATCTTTAAAGAAGGAATCTAGATAGTGATATATATATATATATATATATATATATATATATATATATAATTATATGAGGGTGTTGCCTAGATTTTGGAATCAAATTTTTTATTGTGGGCTGCATATATATCAAGAGAAACTAGAGTTTAGGAATATTTAGGTAAGGGGAGTTATTTATTTAAGTAATAATATGCTTGGAACAGAAGTATATATGTTCTAGTGTGTGTTGTAATGAAAGTAGAAATGTATGTTTATATTGTTTTTGTTTTGTATGATGTTCTTATTGCATGATTGTGGTATATATAAGTTGTGTTGTTGCGTATTGGGATGAGAAAAGGCTGGAAATTTGGCAAACCTTACTCCTTGTCTCCATTTTCTCTCAAGCGAGGCCTGGGTCGCTTGAGCAACTCGCTTGAGAAAGGACAAGATTGTGGAAGAGGTAGCTTAAGGTGGTGGCGGTTTGCAAGTTAGAGTCTTCTCAATCAAGCAAGAGTCAAGTCGACTTAATTTTCATCGAAACAAGGTTATTTTTGCTCAAAAGAAAGGAGAGAAAATTGATGTAGTTAAATTTTTCCTCAAGTAAATTTTTTAAGGTGTTTTCTTTTTGAACATCTAAAAATTATATAAAAAAAAACTTCTAACTCTAAATTCCATGTTTCATATATGCAAATTGAAGCCCTAGAAATTAAGAATCAAATGAAATAAGAATGGACCAAAAAAGATATTTACAAGTTACAATCAAAAGAGTAGATAATGATCAAATTAATGAAATACAAAATTAAAGTATTTAGCAAAATCAAGGTATAATTTATTACAAAATGAATACAAGGTAAGAAAATGACATGTATAATGAATTTTAAGATGATATGATGGTGTTGTGTGTTCTTGAGAATAAGATAGATCTAATGAGGCTTAGTTGTGCCAAAAGAGTGAATAATAATGGAGATAGGGATATGATCCATCATCGACTAAGATGTGTATGGTTGTGAATATATTGGGAAGTATTGTGTTGTGTTCGTGTGACTACTATGCTTGTATGGACTCAACGAGATCCTAGGTTCCACTAGGTTCCACTGATAACTTCAACTATATAGACTAAGATATTAATAAGTGAGGAGTCATTGAGGAGACTATTAATGACTTGTCTTGAGATCACGATAGAGGTGCATTAAGATTAGTAGTATTATGAGTAGTCTTACTCTGTGGATAGATGCCTAATGAATAATATACAATATGATGTTCATGATATTATGAAATATAAATATGTAATATTAGATTTGTGATAGATTTGGGAGGTAGTTATTATGTGAATAATTAACTTACCCTTATTTTCTTATTTGTATGACTTGACTTCTATGATAGTTTTTATTACACGAGAGCATACGATATTACAAGTACAAAGACTATATCGGAAAGATAGAACTAGTATAAGATATAGTTGTTATGAATTTTATATACATATTTATTAGTATTTTGTGACATGATCTCATATTAGTAGATATCAATTTTGTATTAAATATTTATTAAACATAATATACTCTTTTTATATACTATGAAAGTAAATTACTTAAGAATAACAATTTTTAGAGTCGTTATAATTCCTCTTTTTAAAAATTAAATAAAATAAAAAGAGATTAGTATTGATTTAAAGAAAGTTACAAATTATTAAATATTATTTGTTGTAATAATAAAAAATTAATTAGACTATTTTATTTAAAGTAATTTTTAAATATAATTTTAATTAATTTTTATATTTTGTTAGAAGTATACCAATGTTAGGTTATTTTTTGAACTTAAACCAAGGTTTAACTGTTTGGATTGTAGTCCGGCCCTATTATGATATATATGATTGGACTAATGATTTTTTTTTAACAAAGTAAAAAGTTAAACACGATTATATATATATATTGTTCCTTACATGTAACATATATATATATAAGGAGTAGGTGGTTAATTATGATATGAAACGTAAGTATAATTAGTTGAAGATTCTATTCTCATTATCAACCTAAATATAATTAGTTTAAAAATGCTGTTTTTAATATTTTTCTTGTGACGTGAGCAACCATTAATTAAAAGAGGAAATTGCTAAAGATGACTATTTCCAATTTCTTTTTTTCTGAGTTTGTAGCATTAATATTTAAGGACTTAGTTATGTTGGCTTTTGATTCTTCTTATGGAATACACGAATAAATAGTAGTTGTATGATGTGATTGATCAAGCATCGTGGACTGCGTTTTCGATGTGATTAGGTAATACAAAATGAGGAAAATTCTTCTTTGTTTTCGAATTCAATTCGAATTTGTTCGCTGTTATATTTTCTACTTTCCAATATCTTGTGGAAAATACTAGTTAATGAAAAGTTGTTTTTGACTCACTATTTTTTAATTTATAGTTTTTTTAAAATAAAAATAACAATCTATATTCATACGTTTCGTAGCAGTTCTGATATTGTTTGTTTTCATGCAAATATTTTTATCGGTCAGATTTTTGGTGAGTTCCTTAAACTTGTCTCGAGGCGATTTGATTAAATGATTGATCCTCACAAATAAGCTGAGCCTTCATCATTCATGAGTTTTGTAAGCTTAATTAAATTAGTTAGGAACATTGGAACCATTAATATTCATACGTTTCGTGGCAGTTCTGATATAGAAACCAAAAGGTTATTTTTCTGAATTACTTTACTTTTAACATGTGAACGAGTTCTCCATCAATATTTTCATGATATGTGATTACATATAAGAAAATAGATTAAATGTAAAAATTAGAAAGAACCAAGCATCAAAGGATTTGCTTGAAAAGATTATGCACTATTATGCTTATCAGCAATATATTTTCATGACACTTAGCAAATAAGTATTGCTGAGTTTGAACTCAAATTAATGATAAGTGGAAAGGAAAAACCAAAACTAGAATTGAAAATGATATGCTAAAAGCCTCTGAAACTCTCGGCCATATCTGACAGAGTCTTTGTAGATGATCCATCTTCTTTTATCGCATTAGCAGCAGCAATCTTCAGAAGTTCCATTCTTTTTCGAATTTCCTTGCCTTCTTTTTCTTCCATCAAGCCTCTAACAACCTTAGCAATTTCTTCTCTTTCTGCCAATCCACTGTGATTAATTTTTGGTCTGACTGCCACTTTTAGATCATTAGTTAGCATTGCTGCATTCAGGCTTTGCTCAGCGAAGAGGGGCCACGCTATCACTGGCACACCCTGCACAACACTTTCAAGCACTGAGTTCCAACCACAGTGTGACAGGAAACCCCCAGTTGCACTGTGGCCAAGCACTTGAATCTGAGGGGCCCAAGAAGGAACAACCAACCCTTGCTCCTTGGTTCTCTCCAAGAAACCATGTGGAAGAAACTGTAGAGGGTCTTTACTTTCAGTAACTAAGTAAGCAGAACTGACCGTACTGCTAGGGGCTCTCACAACCCAAAGAAACTTTTGGCCACTCAGTTCCAACCCAAAGGCTAATTCATTGAGTTGGTCTCGAGAAAGTGTGCCACCACTTCCAAAGGAGATATACAAAACGGATTTGGGTTCTTGCTTATCCAACCATCTTAAGCACTCCACCCCATTTTCGTGGTCAATCGAGCCCATCTGAGTAATGGGTCCAACAGGGTAAATCCCTGGCTTCCCTTTGAACTGTTCATGCAAAGCTCTTATAGCCCCTGATTCCAATTCAAGAAAGGTATTCATAAAGATACCATCCGGAACATGAAACCTTTTGGAACGTTCAAGAAACCCCTTGTAGGCTACGCTAGAGAGATTTTGAAAAGGGGCAGGGAGATCTGTGCTGAAAATAGGTACACAACCAGGAAGCATTATAGGCTCTTGAGGGTCCCTAGACTTAGAAGAAAGTATCTCATCGACCTTTGATGAGTATAAGTACAAGGAAAGCAACATAGCGGATTGAGGGAGGTATATGTAAGACGAGAGGTTAAGTTCCTTGGCAAAGTCCAATGCCCCATTTGCAAAAACATCCACAACCAAGGCTACAACCTTCGCTCTTGAACATAGGGATTCCAATTCTTGCCTTACGTAGGGTAGAGAGAGATTCACAGAGTGTTCAATTTGGAAGGCAAGGAGAGAGGGATGTGGGTTTTGGTCAAGGGTGATGTGGGGAAGGAAAATGGAAGTTATGGTTGGTGGAAGAGTTTGAAGGTAATCTTTGGAGGAAGAGGGGGGTGCCCCAATTGAGGGAATGAAGCATGTGATGTGAAATTCTGGGAGGAGACGAAGAAGGCGTTTGGAGAACTCAAGAATGGGGACCAAATGGGTGAAACCAGGACTGGGAAGCACTGCTATGTGAGGTTTCTCCATTGAATTAGAAACTTGGGTGTGATAACGACAAACCAAGACAGTGCTATAACAATGGTTTTATGGTTTCAAGGTGATACCAATATTTATATTTGTTGTGATTTGAACTCTCCTAATATATAACTCTAGCTGGGGATTTGTGCGCAGACATTGAAGACTAGGAAGTCTATGTGAGAATCTCCCTTACTGATACCATATTTAGTCAAAGCCTTTCAAATTAATCATTTTCAAACTCTTGGGTACTTACTTCTAAGAATTAAACACTGATAATGCCACACCTTGGTTGAAATACATGATATATATTTCTATAAATACAATATTTGCTGCAACTTGGTCACTATGCCTATTCTCCTTTGAGAAATGAGCCATATCACGCCATGGATTTAGAAAGCCAAAATCGATCCCTTCAGGCTTCCGCCAATATTTGTATAGGTGAGTGTTTCTAAGTTTCTTTTATATGTCTACATCATTCTCACTGTGTTGGGTTTATTTTCAATTTTTTTAAATACGGGTACTGTGCTTGTGATGTTATCTTTCTAATTTCACATGGTATGAAATTGGTGTTCCATTTTCTCATCAACAAAATTATGAATCGGTGGATTTGAAATAATAGACGACAAAAGAAAGTCATAAATAAAATTAAATTTATTTTTCTAAATTTTCCGTGATTTAAAATGTTACTTTTCGTATTAAAAATGTTCGTAAACCGTGGGATTTCGTTTTTCTTTTCGTGGATGTAGAAGAGTCAGTTGAAGAACGGAAAGCAACCTTCCTTTATGGTCTTTACAAAACTAACATTTTACCTAACTAGAGATTTTAAGCTGGCGGTTCGTTCAGGACATATAGATTAAGGAAAAAAATTATGATTTATTTTTATTTTTCTTTTTAATAGTTTACAATTTTCTGTCTAATTTGATCATATATTATAAGTTAATGAATTGTCGGATTAAAAAAAAATCTATATAAGAGTAATTAATTAAAAATGTTTAAATAAAAATTAAAAATATATTTTAAAAAATTAAATTATATTAATAAAATTAATTTTTATTTTAAATATAATGATTTAATATATAAATTATAAGATAAGAGATATATTTAGTCTTATTCTTCGTTATCGTTATTTAATTTTTTTTAGTGATTTATTAATTTAAAATAATAATTCATCCTAATTATTCCTTTTATATTTATTCTTGGAATAATTAAATTCTTTATAAAATTAATTTATAATACATATATATTTTTAATAAAATAATATTATTTTTATTTAAAAAATTATTATTATTCTATTAAATGGATCAGCTCACAAGTCCATGGATTAGTGTGACCTAAGCTCATATAGGTTATGATCTAAATAAAGCTGAGCTAAAATATGTCCGATTCAATTTAAGTCATAAATTTTTTGAAATTTCTAATCTAAATTGAATTAATATAAATTGAATTAATACATACTTAACGTAACAAAAATGCGGTGAGATTTTTGAAATTAAAACAATCTTTTTTACATCAGACCATCTGGTGTTCGACATAAAAACTAAAATTTACATAAGATATATAGCTAGTCTAACATAAAAAAGAACAGGTAATCCAAAACATCAAGATTAGTGCTCTACATCTATCTACTGTCCTCTCTTGTTTTGTCCCTCCACTCTCCTCTTTGCTTCCTTCCCGTACTTCTCCACCTTCCTTCTCACCATGCATCGCAAGTGGTCTAGAATCGACACCCAGTAACTTGGTATGCTCTACCTTCTTATACGCAGGTTCATTTTTCTCTCTCGTGAAAACCCACTATTGGGATCTCCCACTCATGTAGAACCTAAAGAAAATTGTCCAATTAATTTTTGACACTCACAATTTTCTCCTTATATTTATGGTCAATCCTTTGTCCCACAGATCTAAAACCATAAAAGTTTATTCTCCTTGATTGAACCTAACTTTTCCAACCGAAATCTTCTACTATGCAAAATATTGTTATTTCTATTTTCTCCATGAAACCATGAGGTACAAAAGCTCTCCAACTGTCATTTTTTATACTGATATTCCTTTAGAAGGAATTTTTGAATTATTTTGTAAACCTGAATGGGATCTTTGTGAACCAACACTCTTGACAATATGGTGTAATACTCTTCGATACTCCATTCTTATTGCATTAAAAATGTAGATGACTTTCAATATCCTAACATATCCTTAAAAAGAAGAATTTTATTTTTGTACTTTATTGGAATGGTTTTCACCTTTGTCTTGGTGGAGACAAGAATTAAAGAGAATTTTAGATTTTCTGCACTAAAAAGGAATGATTGAAAATTCTCTTGATTCTCTCACCTTTATCTTTATCATCCATTATTCATATTTCCAGAATCCCACCGGACATTTATGATCAAGAAATGAAGTCTATATTTAAGGAACTTTTGAAACATATCTTTTGGATGACGACTACAAAACCATTAATCTGGCATCTCTGTGAAGTCAACCATTATAATCATAGACCAATGGATCTTAATCTTGCCAGCTCATCCCAAAAATCACTAAGCTCTTATCCTCTTAACATAATCATTCCAAAAGATGATGGTTCCCAATAGAAAAAATTATTCAAATTATCAATCGAACTTTATGTACCCAAGGAGGAATTTCAAAAAGTTGAAGACTTGACAGATAATTGCAACGAAAAACTGATGGAAGAAATGATTCTTCACAAAAGGATGTATCCTTACTAGGATCTGCTGCATGGAAGCATGACTTAGAGTGAAGCTCGGTAGATGAACTGTTCCAATTCTACAAGATTAGATTCAAAGTAAAGATTTTGGTTAATAATTGTCATTATGACAAACTACTAAAACAAGATTTCATTATCTTTACACGTATCTATTGCATGTACTACAAATGTGTCAATGAAGATAAGAATGACTTCACTTTACTTTATCTGAAGGGATATTTGTCATCTTATCTTGTTTGTAAAATATTAAGTCATAATAGGTGTGTGCCAAAACCTTATCTTTGGATTCCAATTTGTATGATATTTTCAAGTCCAAAATTCATTTTAGTTTAGCGAAGTTTTCAATTTCGCTTATATAGTGTGCCTCTAAATAGAAGGACTTGTAATGACTCAAGGAAGAATAATCGAATACAAAGTTCCTTTCTTAAAAATGTCTTCTCTAAGTTTTCTTTTCTTTGAAATTCTGAAGTATATAATTTATATTATCTCTTTCCTACTTAAATGTAAATATGTTCTACACTAGTCTCTTTTGAGGATCTTATGTATCATAAAACTTTTGATCCTTAACCCATATCATCGTAATTCTCTCTTATTGTGAAATAACATGAATATTGAGTGCACGTTATTACCATGGTGGTTGAAGTTTGTCATAGTGAATTCATGTTGTTTGGATGAGAATGGAGATCTCTCCGAGATGGTATCAGAGGCTAATCATTTTTCAAAAGGTGGCATGATAGTATAAATTATATATAAAAGACATGTAGGAGAAATTTTCAAACATGGATAACCAAACACCACCTGAGTCAGGACCCGTATTGTTAAATTCTACTTTCTCTGCTAGAAAACATTTTAAAAATTCTTCCGTCAAAAATAGAAAACCTCATAGAATACTCTTATGTCCCTGAAGATACTCAAATCTTAAAGACATACAATCCTCTCTTAAGTCCTTATAATATATTCAAAAGTCAAAGATCTAGTCTTAGATAAATATCAAGACTTATTATTTTTACCAGAAGACCCCAAGTCAAAGAATATGTCAAATCCTCTAGAATGGACCAGTGTTCTTTAGTTGCAACCATAGAAGAACAATATGTTAATATTGAGCTTCCCAAATATCTCCTCAGATATTGGCAGAATGAAGGGTATACTCACCTTCATTATGGAGTCATCAGATTAGTTCTCTCTTTTTATGGGAGACGTGGACTGCCTGTTTTAGCCAGATTTTCTCTCCTAGATTCTAGCTACTTTTACTCTAAACATGTCTTAATCGTTACTATTCCAAGCAAAGTAGGTGTTGTATCCCAGAAATATCACCTCTTATTCCATGCATGATGATTAATCTGACATCTTATGAAGAGGAATTTCCTCCTCTTGAGTGAAATACTGATCCCGTGTCCAAGATGACAACCAAAACAAATGTGGTCTATCAAGAAGTTGGAGCCAATGGGAAAACAAAACCACTGAATCAAGCTAAGAAAGTACTGAATTGACAAACTGAAAATGCCATAACCTAATACTCTATTTTACAAAAACTTGGTCAGAAGATGGACAAACTCTCTACACACCTTGAGGAAACTTATGAGAAACTCCAACATCTCTCCTCAAACCTAAGAAAGTATTATAAACAACTTTCCTCATAACTCTCTCGGTTGGAAGAAGACTAAAAAAACACCATTTATGGGGAATTATTCACGCCAAAGAAAGAGAGATTAGAAGACTTAAGACTTAGATCCAGGATATGGATAATTACATCAAGACAAAGGTCAAACAATAGAAGATTGAGATGGATCCATATCCTTCCTTGTTTACTCAACTCCACATAAACTTCTTGGTATTTAGTTGCAGCCACTACCTAAAAGTCATGGAGCAAACCAAAAGCATTAAAACCCTACAAGGGCAAAGCAAAAAAAAAAAACCAGCACATCCTCCAAAAAATCTTCTCATGAAATTCTACCTTCACCATGAAGGCAAACCCATCAAGACCCATTTGATCCTATTTTCCAAGATCCTTAAGACCCATGACCATAAAACCTTGTTCAATCCAACTTCTTAGAGTATTCCTATAATAATTGAAGATTGTTCCTTTGATGATTTAGTAATAGAAGATCCCAATTATGCATACCTAACCCAAATTTTGATGACCAACACTTCTAAATAAGAAGTTAGACATGAGCCTATTTATGACTCCCTTGATGAAGAAGTTAACTCTGGCACAACAAAAAAAAAATATCTCTTAAAAACCTAATGGAAGACCTTGGTTTACTATTGGTGATATTCCTCCAAGTCAGTGGAGAGCCAGACTAATTACATTTGGAACTTGGTTAGATACCAAGAT
This sequence comes from Sphenostylis stenocarpa, assembly GCA_963425845.1. NCBI lineage: Eukaryota > Viridiplantae > Streptophyta > Magnoliopsida > Fabales > Fabaceae > Sphenostylis > Sphenostylis stenocarpa. Next base: position 639,176 of record OY731398.1, on the reverse strand, counting down.
GATTAAAAACTCTGATTCCTATAGGGTTATTAAAGATTTTTGTTGCAAAATGCCTAGAACCCTAAAAGAATGGTACCATAATCTCAGAGTAGTCATACAAAACCAATTCCATGAATAAGGAGAAACTTCATTTTAGGAGCATTATGTGAAGGATTTATAAGAGATGGTTTGATCCTTGATAAGAAAGGCAAGAATTCTTTGAAATGAGATGTTGCGTATAAGGATCAAGGATGTAGAAAAGCACTATCAAAGAATGAGCAAAATATTTTACCATTTCAATGGACTTAATGATCCCAACCTGAAAAATACCTATGTAACACCTCCTTACTGAAATCCAGTCATAACTAAACAGGATGACAATGACTATCCAAAAGGATTTCACCATCTTTTCGAACATCATGAACAAAAAAAATAAAGCCTATTAGAAGCCCTATCGTGAAATCAAGTACAAGAAATCCTATTTAAGGAGTTGCAAGAAGAAAAGGCAGGAAAAATAATCAGTTCACAAGAAGAAGAAGAATTTTAAATTCTTCAAAAAGAAGAAAATTAGAGAAAAATTTCATGACCAAAGATGTTTTATCTGCAAAAAGAAAGGTCACTTCTAAAAGAACTGTCCCCACAAAACAGATAGAGCTATAAAACTAATATTTACTTTTAACCTTGGAGATGATGAAGAAATAGAATCCATATACTCTAAAGAGAGCTCTATAAATGAAGAAATTGTTTTATCCTTTGTATATCCTACGATGAAATAGAATCTGGTCACTCAGACTCAAACTCAGGAACAAATATTATTCGTGTCTTCTCTTTCCAAGAGATGAATTCTATTAACATCTCACCACCTCAGCCATGCATAGAAGTTCAACTTATTCTCTCTAAGTATGAAAAATCCATCAAAGCCATAATTTATCTTGATACAAGAGAACAAAAATTCATGATGGATCTAGATACATCCAAAGAGTTATAGAAAAAGGAAGCTTCTAATTATGTTGTAGCTAATGAAAAGATCTTCAAAACCGATCTCATCAAAAGATTCCCAGTCGGGATTAAAATTTTCCCATAATGCATAGTCTGGTCCAGAGTAAATGGAAGTAAGATTGCACATAAACACATATTAGTATAAACGGATATCTATTCCTCAACTCATAAGCTCTAGATCCATTCTACTGGGATAAAAATCAAAAGAGAATTCAAATCCTTCATTGAATTACCAAGAAATTTTTCTTTCATTAAAGCTCCTCCAGACTTAGAAGACACAAAAGTTAAATTAGTCACACTGTATGCTAATAGCCATGAAATATTCTCTCATCCAAACCCTTTGTGGAAGAATCCTGAATTTTTTATTCAATTGCCTTTCAAACTCAATGAAGATGTCAACCTTACAAAAGCCACTCATCCTGAAATGTCTCTATCAGATATATAATTGGTCTGACAAGAATGTCAATAACTATTCAAGCAAAGTCTAATATAAACAACCCAATCCAATTGGGTTTGTCAAGCCTTCTATGTAGAGAAAAGATCAGAAAAAAATCATAGGGAAAGAAAGGTTAGTCATTGATTATAAACCGCTCAATCACTTTCTCAAGGAGGATAAATTTCCTATTTGCAAAGCATCATCCTTACCGTCTTTGATGAAAGAAGTCCATATTTTCTCCAAGTTGGATCTCACATCCTAATTTTGGCAACTAGGCATTGACCTTTCTAATAGATATATGACTATTTTTTCATACCCAATGACCAATACCAATGGAAGGTTATCCTTTTTGGGCTAAAGATAGCCCCTTCTTTATTTCAAAACGCCATGACATTAATCTCTTAGGTCATCTTAGATAAAGTTATATAGATGATATCTTACTATTCTCTCAAGACATGGACTATCACAACAAGTTACTAGGTCGGTTCATTGAAATATCCCATTAACATGGGATAATGCTCTCTGAAAAGAAAATCCACTTGACCCAAAGAGAAATTGATCTTTTAGGAATGTATTTTTCTCAAGGTACATATCAATTTTAACCTCACATTGATGAAGAACTCCTTAACTTTCCTAGTGACAATCTAACCATTAAGCATAATCATCAATTTCTTGGAATCATTAGCTACATCAGAAACTTCATTCCTAATATCGTCAAACATTCAAGTCTCTTGTCTAAGCTATTGAAAAGAAATCTTCCTCCATGGAGACCAGAGCAAACTCGAACAGTTAAAGAACTGAAAAGGATAGTTTAAACTCTCCAAACTTTAAAAATCTTAGGGAATAGGAAAAAGATGCTTTAGACTGATGCAAGTGATGACTTTTAGGGAGCGATTCTTAGTGAAGAAGAAAACAACAAAAAATACTATTGTAGTCATGTTAGTGGTCAATTCAAAGATTGAGAGGAACACTACCAAACTACCTTTGAGAAAGCCCTAACTGTTAAAAATGACATAAAAAAGTTTAACTTCCATCTACAAAGGCATTATTTCGAAGTACAAATGGATAATTCATCTTTCGTAAGGATTCTAGAATTAGAGAACAAAATGTCTCTAGACCCACAAATCCTCAAGCTAAAGGATTGGTTTTCCTAGTATTGTAAACATATCAAGGGGAACCCAAAACACAGTCTCTGATTTTCTCTTAAGACCATAGAAAATTGTCAAATTAATTTTTGACACTCATAGTTTTCCTCTCATATTCATGATTAAACCTTTGTCCCACAACAATAAAACCATAAAAGTTTATCCTCCTGGATTGAACCCAACTTCTTCAGCTGAAATATTTCAATATGCAAAATCTCGTTATTTCTAATTTCTCTATGAAACCATGAGGTACAAAAACTCTCAAGTTGCCATTTTTTATCCTAATATTCCTTTCAGAGGATTTTTTAATTATTGTGTGAACCTAGATGAGATCTTTGTGAACCAACACTCGAAGAATATGGTGTAACACTGTTTAATACCTACATATTCTAATCAAGAATCGAGCTTTATGTATGTGAGGAAAAATTTTAAAAAGTTGAAGACTTGATAGATAATTCCAATGAAAAACTTATAGAAGAAATGATATTTCACAAAAGGATGTATCCTTAGTAGGACCCACTGCATGAAAGGATGTATACTTAGTATTACACCATATTGTCTAGAGTGTTGGTTCACAAAGATCTCATCCAAGTTCACAGAATAATTCAAAAATTTCTTCAAAAGGAATATCAGGATAAAAAATGATAGTGGGAGAGTTTTTGTAACTCATAGTTTCATGGAGAAAGTAGAAATAACAAGATTTTGCATACTAAAGGATTTCAGCTGGAGAAGTTGGGTTTAATCCAAGAGGATAAACTTTTATGGTTTTAGCTTTGTGGGACAAAGGTTTGACCAAGAATATGAGGGAAAAACTATGAGTGTCAGAAATTAATTGTACAATTTTCTTTGGTCTTGAGAGAAAATCAAGGACTATGTTTTCGGTTCCCTTAACATGTTTAATTGAGAAATCAATACCGAGAAAATCAATCCTTTAGCCTGAAGATTTGTGGATTTAGAGGTATCTTGTTCTTGAACTCTAGGATCATTAGGATAGATGAATTGTCCATCTGTACTTCAAAATAATGCCCTCAAAGATTGAACTCAAACATTTAATGCCATTTTTAACAGTTATGGCTTCTTTGATGGTAATGTGGTAGTGTTTCTCTACATATTTGAATTGTCCACTAACATAACCAAACTATTTTTTTTTTCATTTTCTTCTTCAATAAGAACCACTCCCAAAAGTTATCATTTGCATCAATTTGAAGTATCCTCTACACATTCCCCAAGATTTTTAAATCTAAGGGGCTCTGGGCTATCCTTTTCGGTTCTCGAACTACTCGAGTTTGCTCTATCCCCAAGGAGGAGGATTCTTTTTCAATAGCTTAGACAAGAAACTTGAATGCTTGACGATATTAGGAATGCAATATTTGATGTAGTTAACGATTCCAAGAAATTGATGTATCTGCTTGATGGTTAGATTCTGACCAGGAAAGTTGAAAAGTTCTTTAACAATGTGAGGTTGAGGTTGATATGTACCTTGAAAAAAATGCATTCCCAAAAAATCAATTTCTCTTTGGGCCAAATGGATTTTCTTTTCAAAGAACATTATCCCATGCTGATGTGATATTTTGAACAATCGTCCCAATAACTTGTTGTGAGAGTTCATATCTTAAGAGAATAGTAAGATATCATCTATATAAATGATAGCTTTGTCTAAGATGGACTCAATAATTCTTTTCATGGCTTATTAAAATAAAGAAGAGGTCATCTTTAGCCCAAAAGGCATAACCTTTCATTCGTATTGGACATTGAGTATTCAAAAAAAAGTCTTATATTTATTAGAAGTGTCAATGCCTTGTTTCTAGAATCTGGATTTTAGACCAAACTTGGAGAAAATATGGGTTTCTTTAATCAAAGAGAGTAAGGAAGATGCTTTAGGAATAGGAAATTTATCATCTTGAGAAAGTGATTGAGAGATTTATAATCAATTACTAACATCTATTTTCCTCTATTTTTTTCAATCTTTTCTCTACATAGAAGGCTTGACAAGCCAAATTGGATTAGGTTGGTTCTATCAGGCCTTGCCTCAATAGTCATTAGCATTCTTGTCGGACCAATTGTAAATCTGATGGAAACATTCCAAGATGAGTGACCTTCGTAGAATTGACATCTTCATTGAGTCTGAAAAGTAGTTAAACAGAGATTTCAGGATTCTTCCACAAAGGGTTTGGATGAGAGAAATTTTCATGACTATTAGCATATAGGATGACTCATTTGAATTTTATTTCTTCTAAGTTCCGAGAAGCTTCAGAGAGAGAAAAAAAAATCTTGGTGATTTAGTGAAGGATTTGAATTCTCTTTTGATTTTTTTGTAGTAGAATGGATCTGGAGCTTATGAGTCGAGGAATAGATGTTCATTCTTACCAATATCTCTTTGTGTGGAATCTTACTTCTAATTACTCTTGACTAGACTATGCATTCCGGGAAAAATTTAATCCCGACTGGGAATCTTGTGATGAGGTCAGTTTTGAAGATCTTTTCATCAGTTGTAACAAAATAAGAAACTTCCTATTTTCAAAATTCTTTTGGAAGTATATTTGGATCCATCATGGATTTTTGTGCTCCTGTGTCAAGATAAACTATGACTTTGATGAATTTTTCATACTTAGAGGGAAGAAGTTGAACTTTTATGCATGGTTGAGGTGGTGAAATGTTAATAGGATTAATCTCTTGGAAAGAGAAGACAAGAATAGTTATTGTTCCTGAGTCTGACTCTAAGTAACCAGATTCTGTTTCATTAGAGGATATAAAAATGACAAAAACAATTTCTTCATCTACATAGCTCTGTTCAAAGTATATGGATCTTATTTCTTCATCATCTCCGAGGTTGAGAGTAGATATGAGATTTATAGCTTTATTGTCTTTATGAGGACAATTCTTTGAGAAATGTCTTTTCTTTTTGTAGATAAAACATCTTTGGTCATAAGATTTTACTCTTATTTTCTTCTTTTTAGAGAATTTGAAATTCTTTTTCTTGCGAATTAGTGTTTTTCCCAACTTTTCTTCTTATAATTCCTAACTTTTTATACAAATATGAGCAAAAATAAAAATAATTGCAATAGATTTAATGATATAGAAGATAAAAGATAAAATTTGAAATAATAATTAAAAAGATGGGAGACTCACAAAAACAAAAGATATTTGCTGAAGAGTACAAAACACAATTTTATTCTTTAAAGCTTTTAACTCTGCCCCGATTCATACAGAGGCTTACATATTTATAGGGGAGCGAGAACTCCCTAGAAGCTACGTAATTTACATTGTTGCCCTTTAAACAATAATTATCAATAATTATCAGATACACCATATCTTGAATCTTGTCTTCTTGTCATCATATCACCTTTTTCTTTTTTGACAATTTAGTCTTCTTTTCGTCTTGTCATTTTTCCACCAAATCTTATCTCAAATCTTTTGCTTTTGGAATTTTGTTTTCTTTAAATCAAACATATTGAGCTAATTAAATTCTTCTTCGTCTGGGTCTATTGCATCTGCTCTAGAGCCTGTTGACGAAGATGCCTTCTTGACTAAATTTTCCATTTCTTCTAGACTTGTTGTTGCTGCTAATTTTGTCATTAATTTCTGTTTTTCAGCTAAAAACATTGTCTCTTGAGTTAATTGGGGAGATGAAGTCTCTTGTCTTTCATTATAATTTTTTTTCCACTCGTCTATCTTATTTTTGGTAATAATGTCAGTCTTGAATTTTTTCCACCACTTAATCTTGAAGGTTCTGGTTAGACATTTTAGATCTACATTCTCGTACATTTTTTCGATCATAAGAACTCATGATAATATCCAGGTTATTGATTGGGTAGCAGTGAATGATATTAATCTATATCCAGATGCAAATGAGGTCTTAGTTCTGAAATACTCATACACATCTTTAACTGGAAGAGGAAAAAGGGACGACAATGGACCAAAGGTTGAGAACCACTGTATAAACCATTTAGGAAATTTAAGAGAAATTCCCCTTTTGAACCAGATAAACCAGGAGTGTGTTCCTGGATATACATAGAATACATTTGACCAGGCGTTTATATAACCATAATAATTATATTGTTGGGGTATGGATTGTCTTGAAAATGATTTTGGCTGGTGAAGAGGTTAGTTCCAATCACTAGGTGATAATATATTTAAAACTTTTAATTTAGAGAATAATATGACTTCATTTTTATCGTTAGTATGAAGGATCTCTACAGAGTCAGCGTCTATGAGAATAAATTCATAAAAGGTTCTATTTTTATTGGTATTTATGGGTAGATAATAAAAATCTTTGGGGAAAATACTTTGGATTGTTAATTTTGCAGAGGTTTGGATCCAAGGCTTTTCTAGGATTATTATCTGTTTAGTATTGGGGTTTTCTAGGTATTCTTCAGATAATGGTTCATATCTTGATTGAGAACTTGACTCTGGTCGGGTTTGAGGAGTGTTTATAAAATCTTTAGGTCCTACTAAAATGTTATGGTATTGTAAAGGGGTAAAACGGTTAGAGGTTTTGACTAAAGGACTTCTTGAGGAACTAGATATTGTTAGTGGTGTTTTTAGTATTTCTGGTAAGGTAGCTTGTACCCTAGACTCAGGCATTTGAGGCCTTAATAATATTGTCGAAGTAGCTTTTGATGATCTTGATGGAGAATCATTATGATCTTTTGACGATCCCAGTGGGGGACCATATTGTTCTTTACTCAATGGCTTCGTAGTCATGTTAAAGCCTGTAAAAACTCTCTTGTTAGGAAGTCTAGTAAAAAGTTATTTTTTCCTTTTATATGCTCAATATCAAAATCAAAACATGATAATAATGATTGTCATCTGGAAAAAATATGTTTTGAAACTAGATTTTGAACATCTTTTGTCAAAACACTAGGTGCAGTTTTACAATCGGTTCGAATTAAAAACGTTTTATTAAAAACATTATCTTGAAATTTTTGAACACATAAAACTATTGAAAGAATTTCTTTTTTAATTATTGAATATTTTTGTTGAGAAGAATGTCAAATACCTGAATGATATCTAACTATTTGTTATTTTGAGCAATTTGTAAATTTTTGCTTTAATACCCCCATAGCCTAATTAAGATGCATCTGTTTCAATTATTTAAAAGGCTTATGGGTCTGGTATTCCTAAACAAGGAATTTTTTTTATTAATTCTTTTATCTTAATTATGGCTTGAGTCATATCTTCTCCCTATAGGGTGTATTCTTTCTTAGTCTTTTATATAATGGGGCACAAATTATTCTAATATTTGAAATAAATGTTAGAATCGCGCAGCGGAATGTTCGCGTGGTCGGACAAAAACCAAGAGGGGGGGGTGAATTGGTTTCTTAATAAAATTAGGTTTTCAAAATTTTTCCCAAATTTTACCGATTAAAAACTGTGTAAATGTAAATAGATAAAGGGATAGAGTCTTACACAGGAAATTTATACTGGTTCGGATCAAAAGACCCTACGTCCAGTTGCTAATCACTCAAAAGAGGATTAACGCTGTCACTATAAACAAAGTTATTACAAACAAGTTACAATGGAAGAGATAAAGTAAAGAAAACACCTCTCTTGAAATCCACAAGAGATGATGAACAACTTTCCCTGGAGACGACACAACACACAATCCACTAAGAACTCCACTTAGTGATTCTTATCGCTTCTAGCCCACACCAGGTTCCAAAAGCCCCCTTTCCTTGCAACAAACAGTTCTCTGGCACTCACAACACTTAACTTTTGTATGGAAAGAGTTGTTCTTCTTTTCTGAGTGCCAAAGGAGAGTTTAAGTAGGGAAATTAGGGTTTAGGAATTGGGGATTTCGAAACTAGGGTTCTTGGTAATTGGATTTTCGAAAATAGGGTTAATTTGAAATTTAAAATGAAAAACAGACTGAAATAATCGACTAAATGGAGTTTTAATCGATTAAAACAAAGCAAAAAAAACAGAACCCAAAACCTCTCTGTTTTAATCGATTATTTGAAGTTTTAATCGATTATTTGACCTTTTAATCGATTATTTTGATGTTTTAATCGATTAAAACAGTGAGTATATGCTGAAAATGGTTTTCTCACTGTTTTAATCGATTATTTCCCTATATAATCGATTAAAGCTGAGCCTGGATGATATATTTGGGCTTTTTGAAGCTTCTAAGTTACAGACTATGTACTGGTTATCTCAAACTCTAAAATTACAGACTCAATCTAATTAAAACAAAGTTATTACACTACAAAACAAGTCTTCAATACTCTAAGTCTTTGAGTTCTTGAATCATCATCAAAATCAACAATCTTCATGTTCATCAAGTGCAACATCAAGTCCTTGAATGTTCAACAATCTCCCCCTTTTTTATGATGATCAAAATTATCTTTTAAAGCTCTTGTAATAACCTGTTTTATCTGTCATACTTAACAAACACATTAAACATACCAGATAACATTTAAATTCAATTCATAAGAGGCTTTAAATTTTTCTCCCCCTATTTTGATTATAATAAAAAAGAACTCTGCAATAACAATCATAAGAGCTCCCCCTCAAAATATGCATAAGTTGGAGAAGACTCCCCCTCAATCAAAGCATTAAAGAAACAAATTTCATTTCATAAAGAAACGTCATTACAGACAAAGAGATATATAACATTACAATCATGTAAAAACTGTTTACTTAAGCATAATTTAGGCAATGTCTAATATTCCTAAGTCTCTTCTAAGAACATAGAATCTATCCTTGGTAGAGGCTTAGTAAAAATATCTGCTAATTGGTGTTTTGTATCAACATACTCTATTTTACAGTTTCCTTTGCTGATATGATCTCTCAAAAAGTGATGTCTTATTTTTATATGTTTAGTCCTAGAGTGCATTACTGGATTCTTAGTTAGATTTATTGCACTCGTATTATCACACATTAATTGAATGTCATTTAAATATATGCTATAATCCTCTAATTGTTGTTTCATCCACAGAATTTGAGCACAACAACTACCAGCTGCAACATATTCAACTTCAATGGTAGATAAAGCAACACATGCCTGTTTCTTGGAATGCCAAGATATTAAGGATTAACCTAACAAATGACATGTCCCACTAGTACTTTTCCTATCAATTTTACATCCACCATAATCGAGCATCGAATATCCTAATAAACTAATACAAGCATCGACCGGATACCACAAGCCAAACCCAAGTAGTTCCTTTTAAGTATTTTAAAATATGTTTTATCGCAATTAGGTGAGATTCTTTAGGACAAGCCTGAAATCTAGCACACACACAGCACGTAATGCATAATATCGAGTCTACTAGCAGTTAAGTATAATAGTGATCCTATCATACCTCTATACATAGTTTGATTAACTTCCAAACCTGATTCATCCTTGTCTAAATAGCATGAAGTTCCCATGGGTGTGTTGGCTTCTTTTGAGGTGTCCATACCAAACTTTTTGAGAATCTCCTTGCAGTATTTAGTTTGAGAGATGAAATTGTCATCTTTAAGTTGCTTGATTTGAAGTCCAAGGAAGAATGTCAATTCTCCCATCATAGACATTTCAAACTCTCCCTGCATAATCTTAGCAAATTCTACACATAACGAATTATCAGTTGATCCAAAAATTATATCATCAACATATACCTGGACCAATAAGATATGTTCTTTAACTTTCTTTATAAATAGTGTAGAATCAATTTTTCCTCTTGAAAAATCATTTGCAGTTAGGAAACTACTTAATCTTTCATACCAAGATCTAGGAGCTTGTTTCAACCCATATAATGCTTTCTTTAATTTGAAAATATGATTAGGATTATTAAAATCTTCAAATCCAGGGGGTTGCTCTACATACACTTCTTCTTTAATAAAACCATTTAAAAATGCACTCTTTACATCCATTTGATATAATTTAAATTCATCATAGATGCATAAGCAAGAAATAGGCGTATAGCCTCTAACCTGGCCACATGAGCATAAGTTTCATCATAATCTATACCTTCCTCCTGACAATAGCCTTTTGCAACAAGTCTGGCTTTATTCTTTGTTATGTTACCATCTTCATCAAGCTTATTTCTGAATACCCATTTAGTTCCAATAACTTGATGTGACTCTTCTCTTGGGATTAATTCCCATATTTGATTCCTTTCAAATTGGTTAAGTTCTTCTTGCATGGCTATGCACCATTGATCATCTTTAAGTGCTTCCTCAATGTTTTTAGGTTCAATCTGTGACACAAAAGCAACAGACATACAGAAATTTGCCATATTTCTAGTTCTTACCCCTTTTGAGATATCACCTATGATATTGTCCATTGAGAGTCCTCTAGGTGATTGCCATTCCTTTGCTAATTGAGGAGTTTGAGAAGGCTCATTATCTTCTAAATACAGTTCATCAAGAGCCTCCCTTATATATTCATCATCACCTGCAAGTCTTTTATTTGACTCAAGAGGATTTCCCCCAAGGTCTACAATCTCATCAAAGGTAACATGAATAGATTCTTCTATATTTAAAGTTCTCCTATTAAACACTCTATATGCCTTGCTAGTTAGAGAATAACCTAGAAAAATGCCCTCATCAACTTTTGAATCAAATTTTCCTAGATTGTCCTTTCCATTATTTAGCACAAAACATTTACATCCAAAAATCTTTAAATGTGCAACATTAGGTTTTCTACCATTAAACAATTCATATGGAGTAGATTTAATAATTGACCTAATGAGCATTCTATTTAAAACATAACATGCCGTACTAATCGCATCAGCCCAAAAATATTTAGGAACATTAGATTCATTTAACATAGTTCTTGCAAGTTCCTCTAATGACCTATTTTTCCTCTCAACTACACCATTTTGTTGGGGAGTCCTAGGAGCAGAAAAGTTATGTAATATACCATTTTCCTCACAATAATTCTCAAACTTTTCATTTTGAAACTCACCACCATGGTCACTTCTTAAAACTTTAATTCTTAGGTCTTTCTCATTTTGAATTTGTTTAGCAAACTTTCTAAAGACCTTAAAAGCTTCACTTTTCGTAGTTAAGAAAAATGTCCAAGTGTACCTAGAGTAATCATCAACAATTACAAGTCCATAATAATTTCCACCAAAGCTTTTTATCCTAGAAGGTCCAAATAAATCTAAATGTAATAATTCTAGGGGTTTTGAAGTGGAAATCACATTCTTTGATTTAAAAGATGATTTTACTTGTTTACCTTTTTGGCATGCATCACACAATCTATCTTTTTCAAATTTTAACTTAGGCAATCCAATAACTAAGTCTTTTGATATCAATTTATTCAAGTGATGCATGTTTATATGAGCCGCTCTTTTATGCCATAACCAAGGGTTTTCTTCCTTAGCAACTAAACATGTTATACTAGACTCATGTAAACAATCCAAATCAATCAAATATATATTATTATGCCTAATGCCTTTTAATTCTACTTTTTCGGAATCTATTAAATGTATGGTGCAAAATTTGCTTTCAAAAGTTACCTTGAATCCTTTGTCACACAATTGGCCTATGCTAAGAAGGTTATGCTTTAGTCCATCAACAAGAAGCACATCCTTAATCTCCAATGTGTTTGCACCACCTATGTTTCCAATTCCGAGAATCTTTCCTTTGTTGTTATCCCCATAAGTCACATATCCTTGTTCTTTGGCTTTGAAACTTACAAATTTCGTTTTATCTCCAGTCATATGTTTTGAGCATCCACTATCAAGATACCACATAGACTTCTTTGATTTGGAAGTTTCCTACAAAACAAGAACATAGTAAACTTAGGTCCCCATAACTTTTGGGTCCTTGGGGTTAGAGACAAACAAATTTATTTAACAATTGGAACCCAAATATATTTACCTTTAGGAACACCAAAATGTTTAATTTTACACTTATTTGAAGTGTGACCTTGTTTCATACAATAGAAGCATGCATTTGAAGTAGTTTTAGAACAAGATACATTATTAACATGACATGCTCTAGTTCCTTTTTCTACCCATACTCTTTTCTTTTTAGTTTTACTCTTTTTCAAAGGAACTCTTTGATTTACATTATTTTGAGCAATTACCATTTCATGCTTCTTAAGATCATCAATTTCTTTTTCGGCTTTGTCAAGCAAATGGTTAAGAATATCTATGTCATATTCATGCTCTTTACAATTTGCACAAGCTAAGTCCTTATTCTCATCTAAGCATACAATTTTCGTATTAGCTACCTCCTTTTCTTCTAAACATCCAATTTTCAATTTTAAGGACTCATTTTCCTTTTCGGATCTTCTTAGATTTTTCTTTACAACTTTAAATTCGTTTTTCATATTCATAAATGCAGTAAATAACTCATTATAAGCATTTTGCAATTCATCATGGTCATTTTCTTCACTAGAGGATGAATCGGAATCACTAACCTCAAAATCCGAAGAAATGTTGTCATTTGCCATCAAGCAAATGTTTGCTTCTATTTTCGAGTCGCTTGATTCTGAATTTGAATCACTGTCATCCCAAGCAATATATGTTTTCTTCTTGAATTTCTTTTTGCCCTTGTGTTCATCATTTTTCTTGTTTGGGCATTCGGTCTTCATATGCCCTGCTTCACCACAACCATAGCATTTTATATTAACGGAAGAATTTTCTTTTACCTTTCCCTTACCTTTGAAAGGATGTCTTCCTTTTGCTTTCATCAATTTGGTGAACTTCTTTATAAAAAGACTCATCTCTTCTTCATCAATTTCGGAGTCTTCTTCTTCTTCTTTCTTATTTTTGCTTTTTGAAATCTCGGTCTTGAAAGCTAGGTTCTTCTTTTGATATTGACCCTCTTCCTCATTTAGTCTTCCAAGGTCAAGCTCATGCTCCCTAAGCTTTCCAAATAACGCCGCCATAGACATAGTTGCAAGATTTTGTGACTCCGAGATGGCCGTCACCTTTGGTTGCCATTTCCTATCCAAAGATTTCAAAATTTTAACATTTAATTCATCAACGTCAAATACTTTACCTAATCCGGTGAGATGATTCACAATATGAGTGAAACGCTTTTGAACGTCGAAAATCGTTTCGCCGGGTTGCATCCGGAACATCTCGTATTCTTGGATTAGGGAGTTTTTACGCGCTCTTTTGACGTCGTCAGTTCCTTCGTGGGTCACCCTTAGCATTTCCCACATTTCCTGTGCACTTTTACAAACTGAAATTCTATAAAACTCATCAAGGGTTAGAGCAGATGAAATAATGTTTCTAGCCCTAACATCAAATTGTGCTTTTCGACTTTCTTCTGCAGTCCATATAGAAAAAGGTTTAAGAACGTCAACACCGTTTTCAGTAGTTTAGGAATAAATGGACCGTTTAAAATTGCGTCCCAAACGCCTCTATCAACAGACTCTAAAAATATTTGCATACGTACCTTCCAAAAAGGATAATTTTGACCCGCAAAAAGTGGGGGTCTGTTGATAGACGCGCCTTCGGCAAAAGTTTGATTTTGTCCGGCCATTTTCGAAAATATTTGAATGACTATCAAAGCAAGCTCTGATACCACTTGTTAGAATCGCGCAGCGGAATGTTCGCGTGGTCGGACAAAAACCAAGAGGGGGGTGAATTGGTTTCTTAATAAAATTAGGTTTTCAAAATTTTCCCCAAATTTTACCGATTAAAAACTGTATAAATGTAAATAGAGAAAGGGATAGAGTCTTACACAGGAAATTTATACTGGTTTGGATCAAAAGACCCTACGTCCAGTTGCTAATCACTCAAAAGAGGATTAACGCTGTCACTATAAACAAAGTTATTACAAACATGTTACAATGGAAGAGATAAAGTAAAGATAACACCTCTCTTGAAATCCACAAGAGATGATGAACAACTTTCCCTAGAGACGGCACAGCACACAATCCACTAAGAACTCCACTTAGTGATTCTTATCGCTTCTAGCCCACACCAGGTTCCAAAAGCCCCCTTTCCTTGCAACAAACAGTTCTCTGGCACTCACAACACTTAACTTTTGTATGGAAAGAGTTGTTCTTCTTTTCTGAGTGCCAAAGGAGAGTTTAAGTAGGGAAATTAGGGTTTAGGAATTGGGGATTTTGAAACTAGGGTTCTTAGTAATTGGATTTTCGAAAATAGGGTTAATTTGAAATTTAAAATGAAAAATAGACTGAAATAATCGATTAAATGGAGTTTTAATCGATTAAAACAGAGCAAAAAAAACAGAACCCAAAACCTCTCTGCTTTAATCGATTATTTGAAGTTTTAATCGATTATTTGACCTTTTAATCGATTATTTTGATGTTTTAATCGATTAAAACAGTGAGTATATGCTGAAAATGGTTTTCTCACTGTTTTAATCGATTATTTCCCTATATAATCGATTAAAGCCGAGCCTGGATGATATATTTGGGCTTTTTGAAGCTTCTAAGTTACGGACTATGTAATGGCTATCTCAAACTCTAAAATTACAGACTCAATCTAATTAAAACAGAGTTATTACACTACAAAATAAGTCTTCAATACTCTAAGTCTTTGAGTTCTTGAATCATCATCAAAATCAACAATCTTCATGTTCATCAAGTGAAACATCAAGTCCTTGAATGTTCAACAATAAACTCTACTATATAATTTACATATCCTAAAAATCTTTGTAATTGTTGTTTATCTTTTATCTTGTATATCATTAAATTTATTGCAATTATTTTTATTTTTGCTCATATTTGTATAAAAAGTTGGTATGAGAGCCTTGTGCTCTGAGTATTTGTTATATTTAGTTTTCTTGTGGGGGGACAATAAATCAATATGAATGAATTTGTACAAATAGATGGAGCGATTCCTGGATTAGGATTTGTAGTTAGACCACTACGACCCACAGGTATTAGCCCCAGTTTATTCTAAACCCAGCGATAGAACTCACAAAACAAATTAAAAAGCTTAAAAGAAGATTATCAAAACGTATATCTCAAAAAGATAGATTATTAAGAGAAAACCCAACCAACTATACTTGGGGCGTAGTTTGGTATAAGAGTAATATTAAACATTTAGAAAAAAAAATTAAAGAAACTAAGCCACTTTGTTGCATAAGTCAAAACCATTATAAGTTTATATTTGTTTCTAAAATCCCAAACCCCTTAAGCTATTAGGATTTAGACATCTCGATCTTTTAGAGGTCTAAGTGTAGTGTTGTGAGGCGTTTATATGTTGGTCAACCCTAAGAGTTTATGGTCCTGGCAATAAGACCTGAGAAAGGCAATGAGACCATTGGTCAACAAGCTCAGTAAAGGTGGTCCAGTAGCATGGAGACCCGAGAAAGAATAAGGATGCCTAGAATTCTAAGAACCTTAAGTGATTTAGGATTAAGAAACAAAGATAAATAGATAGTGGTTAGAACCCCGCAACAAGAGGTCTCGTCTTCGAATCAAGAAAATAATAAAGATAAAGAACTACAGATAACTGAGATAGAAAATTCATTACATAACTGGTCAATACCTATAGTTAAAAAATGTGAAGTTTATAAACAACATAAATTTTAGTCTGTAAATCAAGATGAAATTCATATAGTAGAATACAGTTATTCGGGAACAAAAAATAAAAAAATAATAAATATCCTAGAACAAACAATATTAGATCAACATATTAAGAATAGTTATAATTTTATACATTTAGGGTTAATACAAGTAGTAGTCAAACCAAATTACAGGATAGGAGTAAATAGTTCAATATTAATGTTATTAAGAGATGTAAGACTTAAAAAATTTAATGATTCAATAATTGCAATATTAGAAAGTAATTTACATGATGAACCTGCTTTTTTAATTGTTATCCTAATTTCTCAATGAATATTAGAAATGATAAGACAAATAATACTATAAAATTACATGTACAAATTCCTGAAGAAATAGTAGACGAAGAATCCGACCCAATACAAATAATTTATAGAATATATTACAAGGTAACAAAAATTGATTATAACTATAAAGCTTTGAGATCGTCTCCTAAAGATGAAACAATACTAGGAGAAGTCAATCTTAGAAAATCAGTTGTACAAATACCAAAAAGATTAAGTCATAATGAAATAATAAACAATATACCTGAAGAATGGAAATTAGAAAAATATAATAGAAGAACCAAAAATTTATAATATTCAATTCTTCATGTAATAGGAGGATCAATATATTAATCCAAAAATTTATAATTGACAAATAACATGTGGTTTGGTTATCGTCTTGGACATGAGATCAGTATTCCGCTAAAGAGGAGGAAATTCCTCTTTACAGGATGTCATATTAATCCTCATGCATGAAATAAGAGGAACAATAGGAGGTGATGTTTCAGGCACACACCACCTATTGGGTCTTTTGAAGGGAGATTTTCTAAGGAGAGAAAACACCAATTAGACATGAACTCAACCTACATAAAGGATTAACACTACCTTAAACCCAAAAGTTTAAGATATTGAGTTTGAATTTTTCTTCCTTATATGTTTCTCAACTTTTTCATTTTTATTCAATATGAGACTTAGATTCATACTTGAATTACCCAACAAGATATGTACTAAAGATTAGAAGAATATACAATGTAACACATGACCTGGATAAGAACCTCTACATCGTTATTATTCCTTCAATTGTGGCATGACCATTTACAACATAACCTTGAAACTAGAAGTTGATTCCACTAATAATTTAAGGCAGAATGCAAGTCTCGACTGTAAAAAATTACCCGAGCTTCGATATCTAACACAATTTGGACTACCACATCATTAATAGTGTCACAAAATTTCACAGTTCCAATACATAATCCCCTTTTTGTGCAGTAAAAGGCAGGTGATGATCCAAAATTAGATTTTGAATGTTAGTCTCTTCATCTCATGGATTTGGTTCCACGATGTTTTCCTTTTCTCCCTCCATATGTAATGGAAAATATTTATTGTTAGCACAAGAGTGTAATGGAGTGAATTTATCATTGGAGATAAAACATAGGACCTTTTCATGCCTTAATTGCATCTCAACAAGTAACAAAATTTCTAACATTGAATATATATATATATATATATATATATATATATATATGTTCTTCTATTCTTTTGTGTTTTATTTCTTGTTTGAATACTTATTTCAAACAAAAACAGATATTAAGTATGCACTATGGTTGATATTATCAGCACAAATTTGTTTTCTTTGGCTCTGATACCATTTCTGGCACCAGCGCATAGGCGGAAGTAATAAAAGAAGAGAAGAAGTATTATTTATGAGAATTATGCTTACTATATTCAATATTCGAAGAGAAGAGAAGGGAAGACTGGGAACTTAGGCTACGAAGGAGTTGGTTAAGGAAGGTAGAGTTTAAGGCTCTAAGAGAGCTGTAAATTCTACTTCAGCAACTGACTCTTTTATAGGCCTTGAAATGTTCCTATTCTACTTTACAACTGGCACACTATAAACAAGTGGCCGACCAAGGACATAATTACAGGGGACACGTATACTAAAACAAAAGAAAATTACAACTGGCACACCTTTACTTTCGGTGGCCGACGCTAAAAACAAAACTTCATAATTACAATATTTTTGCTTTTCCTTTGGTGGGGTCCCTTCTTTTGACGTAGAGAATCTTCTGAGGGAGGTGGCTTTAGCATCTTTTGGGCGATGGGCCTGATAAGCCCAACTTCTTACTGAGATGCCTTAGAAGGGTATTTCGTGGGAGTCTTCTTCTAATTTTTTCATGATAGCATCAATTTTTCTTTGTATTTCTGTTGAAGGAATTAGTTGCTAAAATTGATTAAAATCAACTTCTTCTTCTTCATATGGATCTTGTGCATCTTGAATATTACTGATGGCTTCATCTTCTTCTTCTTCATCTGAGCCCAAGGATGATAAGGCTTCTAGCATTTTTAATTTTAATTGGGCCTTTTCTATTTTTGATGACGGGAGGTATGATAAGTCGATAATAGTTTTTCCTTTATCTTTTATAGAGGGAATGTCTTTTTGTATTGGGCTTCGGATGAGGCCCATTTTCTTCCAATTTTCAAACTTTTCTTCTACATATTGTATTTCGAATTTTTTCCACCAAAAAACTTTGGTTTTTAAGCAGAGCGTTTTTGGGTAGGTCTCATCCTTATGCTGATGTATTTCAGGAATGTGGGTCAAAAGTCAGCTTATTCCCATGGTTGAACAGAATTTTATTATTCGAAGATAGGGAGGGTATTGAGGAGTAAAGGTTTTATATTTCTGGTATATCTTCATAACCTTTTCGGGTATTATGGACTGAACTGGTCCTATTTGATTAAACCAATCAATGAACCAATTGGGTAATGAATTGGGTATTTCTTTTTTAAAACAAAGGTACCAAGAATGCCTAGGGTTGGTGTCAAAAAGAATTTTGGTCCAGGCTTCTTGATAGTCAAAGTAATTGTATGATGGGGGGTCAAAGGGCCTCGAAAAGCTCTTATCAGTGAATGGATGTTGATTCCATTCTTGGTATGAAATTATTTTTATTATTCTTAATTTTGAGTAACTAATAATAGAGGGATCTCTATCATTAGGGATGGGAGTTATTTCTGCAGAGCCAGTGTCTATTAAAATAAATTGATAAATTTTTTTGTTTTTCTTTAGATTTTCTGATTTTGGAATCCAACTCCATCCAGCGGGAGCTAGTCTTTTCAGTATTCCGTATACATCTTCAGTATTCCAATCTTCTTCTACTGTGACTATCTTCTGACATCCTTCTTTAATGTGAAACTCTTTCTTTGGGGTTATTTCTTGAGGACTATTCTGAGGTTTTTGAGGGGTTAATGGAGTAAATCGGTTGGGGAGAGTGGTTATTGATGTGGGAAGTTTTCGGGTTGTTATTGTTTTCGAGTATGATGGGGCAAAGTCATCTAGAGATAGGGTAGATGACTTAGGATTTTCTGGTTTATTCTTATCAGGTGTGGTTGGCTTTTTTGAAGGGGTTGCCATGGGTATGACCCTGCAAAAATTTTCTAGTTAAAAAATCTGGAATAGAATTTTCTTTTCCTTTTATGAATTCAATATTAAATTCAAAGCAAGATAATAAACTTTGCCATCGGGCAAATATTTGTTTTGAAACTATATTCTTTACATCTTTTTCTAAAACTTCTTTTGCTGATTTACAATCAATTCTTAATAGAAATTTTTTGTTTATCAAATCATGTTGAAATTTTTGTATATTTAATACTATACTTAAAACTTCCTTTTTAATGGTGCTATAGTTTCTTTGGGCTTCATTCCATATTCCTGAGTGGTATCTTACTATTTGTTCGGAAGTATTAGGTAATTGTTGTTTTAGTATTCCTCCGTATCCTATATCAGAGGCATCAGTT
The DNA here is from genome assembly GCA_963425845.1 of Sphenostylis stenocarpa. Taxonomy (NCBI): domain Eukaryota; kingdom Viridiplantae; phylum Streptophyta; class Magnoliopsida; order Fabales; family Fabaceae; genus Sphenostylis; species Sphenostylis stenocarpa. The sequence goes on along the minus strand of OY731398.1, from coordinate 619,358 downwards.
TCTATAATTATTTTTGCATCTGGATTGGGTATTCCTAAACAAGGTAGGGTTTTAACTAATTTTTTAACTTCTATTACTATGTTAGTCATTTCGGGGGTCCAAGGTTTAGGATTTTTTATTAATCTATTAAAAAGAGGTTTACATATTATTCGAATGTTAGGTATAAATTCTGATACGTAATTTAAGCATCCTAAAAATCTTTGTAATTGTAATTTATCTTTTATTTCATTGGGAAATTTTTTTGCAAATTCAATACTTCTTTTAATAGGGGTTATGGTTCCTTGATTTATATCATGTCCTAGGAACCTTATTTGTGTTTGGGCTAATTTTATTTTCTTTTCTGATATTACCATTCCATTAATTTTTATAATATTTTTAAATATTCTTAAATGTTTTTTATGTTGTTCTACTGATTCGGAGAATATTAACACATCGTCAATGTAGACAATAGCAAATTTTGAGTAAGGATTTAATATATCATTCATTATTTTTTGAAATTCGAGGGTGCGTTTTTTAAACCCATGGGCATTACGTTCCATTCATATTGCCCGAAAGGTACAATAAAGGCAGTTTTATATTTATCTTGTTCTTTTAATTTTATTTGATAATATCCACTCTTCATGTCAAATTTAGAAAATATAGTTTCTTTATATATTACGCTTATTAATTCAGTTTTATTAGGTAAGGGGTACCTAATCCATTTTAAAACTTTATTTAAAGGTTTATAGTTTATTACCATTCTTGGTTCTCCTCGTTCTAGTTCGGAGGCATTTTGCACATAAAATGCAGTACAACTCCATGGGGATTTGCTTGGTCTGATAAGTTTTTTATCTAAGAAGGATTTTATTTCTTTTCTACAATATTCTAGGGTTTCCTTATTTAATTGTACTGGTTTAGCTTTCGTAGGAATATTCTTTTCTAAAAATCCTTCTTCATAGGGTAATTCTATCTCGAAAGTATTCCTATTCCAAAAGGCGGTGGGGACTTCGCACATACTTCTTTTATGATTTCTTGTTCTATATTTTTAAAGGTTTTTATTATTTCGGGATTTTTTAATTGTTCTTCTATTCTTTTGTGTTTTATTTCTTGTTTTAAATATTTTATATGAGTAGCTTTAGCTTCTAATTTTAGTAGAAAATTTTCTTCATTTACATCGATTCACTGATTGTATTTCTTTATTTTTTATTGGTTTAATAAATTCGAATAAAAGGTTTTTATGTTTTATTCCTTGTTCTGATACTTCAAAAGGGTAAATTAATGCTAAAAAGGGGGTTCCTAATATCATTTCTTCACTAATATCAGGAGTTAATATAAAGGTATTTTTAAAACAATTTCCCTTATTACATATGCTTGCATTTGATAATTTATATTTTACTTTTAGTTTTTCAAAATTTGCTGTTCTTAGAGTTTGTATCGTTTTTTCATAGAATTTGGTGGGTATTAGTCCTTCTCTTATACAATTTATATCAGCTCCGGAATCTACTAAAGTCTGTGAAATGTTTATGAAAATTATTTCCAATTTTTAAGGTAGCTTTAATATGCCATTTTTGTTGTAAAATTTTTAGTTGATTAACATTGTCAGAGGTTGACTCATTTTTCAAAATATTTTTATTATTTATAATATTTATTTTTTCTTCTTGTATTTCATTTTTTATTTTTAGTTCTACTAATTGAGTTTTAATTTCTCTAATTTCTTCTTTTAAAAAGCTTATTTCCTTTTGTAAATCCTGTATATTTACAGATTTTTCTTTATTTATTGTTTTCTTTAATATTTTAGAAAAATCATAACCACTTACTTCGGTTGGTACTTGTTTCGCTTCCTTTTCTCTTAATATTAATGTTTTTAATCTAGTTAAATATTCTAACTTATCTTCTTCATTTGAAAGTTTATCAACCATTTCTAGGGCTATTTTGGTTTCGGTAGTTAGGACATTTATATTGAATATACAATCACAATTTTCTTCATTTTCGTTTTCACTCAAATTGGTAGTAGATTCCTCTTCACTGCTGTTAGGTTCTATTATATTATTAATGTCTTCTTCTGATTCATATAACAATATTTTGGTTATTTGATTTTTAGTTTCTTCACTCATATCTAAGTTTTGTATCCGTTCTTTTACTCTGCAGTCTTTTTTCATGCGTCCGTATCTTCCACATTTATAACAAACTATTCCTTTCTTAGGATTATATTGATTATTATTTGTGACTGGGGTTGTTTTTATTTTTCTTTTAAACTTTCTAGGTGTATTATTATTCTGTGAAAAATTTCTTTTAATTATTTGTTTTTTCTTATTTTTTCTAGAAGGAGGATCTAATCGTTCGTATCCATATTGTATACAAAAATCTCCTAATTCTTTTGTACCACTTTCTTGTTGTCTTTTAATTTGCTTTTCTAATTTTAGATTATTACATATTTCTAAAGCAGCGTTTTTAATAGTTGAGATTATTTTTCCGTAGGTTATATCTTGTAATGGTTCAGCGTATTTTTGTTCTAATTTTTCTCTTACTTTTATGGCGAATACTGGTGGTAACCCTGCAATAAATCTTTCTTTCCAAAAAGTTTCTTTGCAGTCTGTTCTAGTCATTACCATTATTATGAAATTGTCTACATACCATCTAAAGTCTCCTAACGTGGGACATCTTAGATTGTGAAGCAAAGTACTTGTTTTTTCTTCAAAGGTATTAGAGTCTCCCATAAAATTATGGATAATGGATATTATTAAAGTTTCTACCATTAGTGGTATTATAGTATCTCCTTCTTGTTTTACTGCGGTTAAAATAAATCTTCTTTGATCTGCTGTTAAATAATTTTCCCACCATCCTTTTAGGGATCCGGTGAATCCTAATATTAACAATTGTATTGTTTGTTCTTCTGAATTTTTTGCCCTGTAGGCTGAGGCAGCCATGGCCATTTCGTTAGTTTTTCGTAATAATTAATAATCGGTTAACCCATCTATATTCCATTCAGTTATTTCTGTTCCATTAAAGGCAGATGGACTTTCTAAGTTCCATTCTTCAAATTGGATATCGGGCAATGTAGGCCTCCTATAATAATTTCTGGTTGTTGGCATATTATGAGTGGTTGGACTAAAATTAAATTTGTTTCCAATTCTATTTATCTTATTTTCATAATCTGAGTTTTCTAGGTCTCCTAAGTCTTCTAGATCTCCTATTTCTTCTTTAGGAATATCTATTACGTTTAATTTTCTTACATTTAGTTGTTCTAATTTTAAATTTATTTCTTCTAATATTCGGTCTGATTGATTTCCTATTTTAAATTCTTTATATTCTTTATCAGATAATCTTATTGGGTTTATTAATGATTTTTGTAAATCGGTTATTCCTAACGGATTTTTATTATTTGGGGATCTTTCTTCTTCAATAGTTTTCTGAGCTATCTGATGTAATATTTGATTTGTAAGATTTAATTGGCTATGTAAATTTTGAATATCGTTTATATTAGGGGTTTCGTTGCTATTTCTTTTTTCTCCTATCATTTTAAAAGGTGATGCAATTACTTCTTTATTTTCAATGTTAGGAAATCTTACTTCTTCTAAAGGAGGAATTTTACTAATAACTTCTTTATTTTTTGTTTTCCAGATTTTTTCAGCATTTTGTAATACATTAATTTGTAGAGTGGCTAAACAATTTTCTTCAAACCATTTAAAGTAGGGTATATTTTCTTGGATTAAATTTAAATACTCATAATATTTTTCGCGGTATTCTTTTAATTTGTTTTGAGTAAAGGTTTTAAAGAACCATTCTCTTTTTTCTTTATTATTTTCTTCTAAAAATTCTTGTCTTAATAAGTCTTTGTTTATTTCAAATTTTTTGATTACATTTATCATACTATCATCTTGTTGTATTTCAGATGCAGATGGAGAATTATGGGTTTCATATTCGTATTCTGGCATGGGTATGGTTGGGTCATCTTTTATACCTATTAATTTTAAACTTCTATGATGTATTAGGTTGGATTGATCTATTGATCTTCTAGCTGTTACAAAAGTATTTTTACTGGTTGTTCCTCTTTGTGAATGTGTTCTTCTAATTGGGGCAAATGATACTTCTACTGTTCCTGATTTATATTCTGTTATATTTTCAATTTCTACTGGTTCTGGGGGTTCTGGTTCTAATAAATCTTCTAATCTCCAACTAAGTCCGCTTGATATTTCAGTGTGTTTTAAAGTTTTTGGTATTACCGCATTAACCTTTTCTGGATTTACTAATAGCATAGTTGTTTCATCTTTGGGAGACATTAGTAAGGCTCCTGGTGCTAATTGTGTTTTCATTATTTTATAATATATTCTATATATTATTGTTATTGGTATTGATTTTGGATTTCATACGTTTTCTGGGATTTTAATGTCTAATATTATGTTATTTTCTGTATTATGCAGACTTTTAAGGGCTATTGAATAATTTGGATAATTATTTATGTAGACGGGTCCGTTATGCAAATTAGTTTCGAACATGGCTAATATTTGATTTTCAAGTTTTACTAATCTGTTATCTCTTAAAGCAACAAACATTGGTGAATCTATGCCTTTTCTAAAGAGAGGTTTTATTGCTATCTCGATCTGATCCTATATGCAAATATCGATATTCTTTTATATGTTCTGCTATTAAAGATTTAGTTATTAATGGTATTTTTTCATGGTTTGATAAGAGTTTTATTTCTTTATCTACGGTTTTTACTATGTATTCTGATTTAAACATATCTTTCCAGTTAGTTTTATAGATATTTGATATTTCTAATTTAGGAATGGTCCATTTATTCAACTGATTTTCTATTTCTGGGATTATTAATTCATGATGCACTAAGTTCATATTATTGGTTTCTTCTTCTGTATTCCTATTTTCTTCTAACTTTTCTTTTCCTTTAGACAAAAGTTTTATTAATTTTGCCATCCTAAGGCCAAGGTCTAAGATGTAACGGGAACACCACAGGATTTACTGCCACTCTCTGGACTTATAACCTAAACCGGCTTACCAACGCTCATCTACCCTCAAAGACTCTTAGGCAAGGTTCGATTATAAAAACTTTTTTCTAATGAAAAAGTTAAGTTTTCAGAAAATAAAAATTCAGATAGAATAATCAGTTTTATGAACAAAGTTCGTGGCTTTGTTAATTCACAATAAATTATCAGGAATTGAACCTGACATAGATTATCTGGGATGGCCTATTATGCATCAAGCAACCCAATCGGGAAGACTAAAGCACCCAGTTTCCAAGCCGATAAACTTTTATTTGAACAAACAAACAATTTTTTGATGTGGAGGATCGGCCTAAACCGCAACCACAGTGCATACTTATTTCAAACAAAAACAGATATTATCAGCACAAATTTGTTTTCTTTGGCTCTGATACCATTTCTGGCACCAGCGCATAGGCGGAAGTAATAAAAGAAGAGAAGAAGTATTATTTATGAGAATTATGCTTACTATATTCAATATTCGAAGAGAAGAGAAGGGAAGGCTGGAAACTTAGGCTATGAAGAAGTTGGTTGAGGAAGGTAGAGTTTAAACCTAATACTTCCGAACAAATAGTAAGATACCACTCAGGAATATGGATTAAACCCAAAGAAACTATAGCACCATTAAAAAGGAAGTTTTAAGTATAGTATTAAATATACAAAAATTTCAACATGATTTGATAAACAAAAAATTTCTATTAAGAATTGATTGTAGATCAGCAAAAGAAGTTTTAGAAAAAGATGTAAAGAATATAGTTTCAAAACAAATATTTGCCCGATGGCAAAGTTTATTATCTTACTTTGAATTTAATATTGAATTCATAAAATATATATATATATATATATATATATATATATATATATATATATATATATATATATATATATATATATACTTTTGTTAGGTGGGTTGTATTTTGGTAGGAGTAGGTATGAACGGATGAAGAGGAAGACTAGTGGTTTTGTGCATTTGGTTCAAGGTGGGTGAGACAAACTTGGAATATGACTTATATTGGTAATTTTTTTAGGGATATATTTTTCTTCGTACAATTTGGCTAACAAGCACGAATCATAAACATAGGGTCTTGGGCGATAACTAATCTGCGTATTTTGAACTTAAGGCCACTGATAAAACAGTCTAACAAAACATCTGGAAAGTAAACTCACGATAATATTCTTGAATTGACCCTTGTTGGTTAAGCTTAAACAAAGTAGAATGCGGACATTCAGATGGGTTAAATTTTAGTTATATTGCTATGAAAAATCTAACCATGAATGAAATTGATTATTCTTATAAAGCATTTAAAACCAAGGTATCACATCTATGTTCATGTACACTACAACATTAATTAGGTGTTGTGCATTAGGGGTATTATAATAAATACAAAATTGCTCAACCTAAAAAATCATTCTAGTGCATTGGATCTATTAAATTGAGGCAAGTCCAGCATGACGTTACGAACCTGGAATGCTTACTTAGGCATTAATTCCAGCTTCCATGTTTTCGAAGCAGATTCCATCCTGTCGATTAGTTGCTTGACATCGGTTGATAAATTATTGACATCTGAAGTCAATTCCTTCAAACAAGTGTTTTCTGCCATGAATTTCAATGAAATCACCAAATGCAATGATGAATAGTATGTAGGAAGTAATGAACCCTGAAGGCAGTTTAATGAAGTATAATGCAGAGGAAGTTTCTCTATGATATTATTTATGCAAAGGAAAGTTACTATCACAGTAACAAATACAGAAAAGAGAAATATCAGAGTGAAGAATCTGCTACAGACAAATCATATCTCTCAGTGTTCTCCCCTATGATCTATATATCCAATTGAGGCCCCACGTAATGAATCCTACAAATGTGAATTCGTTACTTTCTCTTTTACTCATCTTGTGCTCCTTCTGGATTTTTCTGTTTGTTGTCCACAAAGTTCTCAAAAAATTATAATATCATTGATTTAAAAGAAGAAAGAAAAAATAAATATTCATCTAAATATCATAAACCAAAATATAAATTAACAATCATGAAACAAAAATAATAAAAACCAATAGAATTAAAGAACAACAAATAATAATTAATTAAAAAATACGAATTTATTTTTATTTCTTCAATTTTTAGTCATTTTGTATTTTAATTTTGAAAAGATTTTACAATCTGTAGACACCGCGACATATATCTTTGAAAGCATCCTTCTTTTACTTTATTTGTATGAATCATTGGGAGCAAACGAATAAAAGACAATAGCAATACTGAAAAGAAGGGGAAAAAAGTTAAGGGTAATGATTTAAATACATTATCAGAAACATTGAATCGAGCGAAAGCAGAATATTTTACGAAAGTGACAAGTAATTGGGCCTTCCAACGAGGGAGAATCAAAGCATGACGGACGCGCAGACACTGAGACATAAACGAGTGGTGTAAACATCATCAAGGTAAAGAAAAAGACGAGCGACAAAAACAAAGTGGGGAAAAACTAACCATTTTGGGATTTAATAATATGGTAGTATACATATGCACTTACATCATCACTTCCTCCATTACGAAAGGTATGTGTAAATTAATAAGAAACTCAAATGAAGAAAGCAAAACCATGTTTTGGCTCTGATTGTTATTGGGTGTAATAAATTTTGTACCAATAATGGTTACACATCTCACGTGGAATGAAGATAAATTTTGAAAGTAAATTTTATAGGTTAAGTTGAATCCAAACTCATATTCACCATATGAATGATGATTGTTATTCACCATATGAGGTCACGTTATGGTTTGCTATATAAGAGAACTCTTGTATTACCGAGAGAGTATCATATTATGAAGCTTTCACAGATTGTGTTGTGAGCAGGTAAACATCATATTCTGTAGTGTATAGACTATTTTCATGGCAAAAGCAACTTACATTGCTATTGTTTCAAGTCCTGGTTACACCCACCTGGTCCCAATAATTGAGTTCAGCAAGCGACTCATCAACCATCGCCCAAATTTTCATGTCACATGCATCGTTCCCTCACTTGGGCCACCCCCAGAATCCTCCAAAGCTTACCTTCAAACTCTTCCTTCAAACATTGACACCATCTTGCTTCCTCCTGTTAACAAAGATCAGTTACCCCAGGGTGTGCACCCAGTATTCCTTATTCAAGTCACTACTATGCGTTCTCTGCCATCAATACATGAGGTCCTGAAATCATTGTGCTCCAAAGCCCCTTTAACAGCGTTGGTGGTTGATGTTTTTGCGTATAAGGCTGCGGAGTTTGCAAAGGAGTTCAATGCCCTGTCCTATTTTTACTTCCCTAGTTCAGCTATGACATTGTCACTGCTTATACACGGGCCAAATCTTGATAAGGAAGTTTCAGGTGAATTCAAGGATTTAACTGAACCTATAAAGTTTCCAGGTTGTGTACCATTCATGGGGGTTGATCTTCCGGATCCAGCCCAAAATCGATCAAGTGAAATTTACAAACATTTTCTTGAACGTGCTAAAGCGATTGGTACAGCTGATGGGATCGTGATCAACACGTTCTTAGAAATGGAACCAGGTGCTATAAGAGCTTTGGAGGAGTTTGGAAATGGGAAGATCAGATTGTACCCTGTGGGTCCTATTACACAGAAAGGGTCAAGGAATGAGGTTGATGAGTCTGATAAGTGTTTAAGGTGGTTGGACAAGCAGCCACCTTGTTCAGTGTTGTATGTTTCTTTTGGAAGTGGTGGAACACTCTCTCAACAACAAATCAATGAGCTAGCTTGGGGTTTGGAATTGAGTGGTCAAAGGTTCTTGTGGGTTTTGAGAGCACCAAACAATTCTGCAAGCGCTGCATATCTTCAGGCTGCAAAGGAGGACCCTTTGCAATTCTTACCAAGCAGGTTTTTGGAAAGGACAAAGGAGAAAGGTTTGGTTGTGCCTTCATGGGCACCTCAGGTTCAGATCCTTAGTCATAATTCAGTTGGTGGGTTCTTAACCCATTGTGGTTGGAACTCGACTTTGGAGAGTGTCCAAGAGGGAGTGCCTCTAATAACATGGCCACTCTTTGCAGAGCAGAGGATGAATGCAGTGATGTTAACCGATGGTCTTAATGTGGCATTGAGGCCAAAGTTTAACGAGGATGGCATAGCGGAGAAGGAGGAAATTGCAAAGGTGATAAAGTGTTTGATGGAAGAAGAAGAAGGTGCAGGAATGCGTGAAAGGATGAGGAATTTAAAATATTGTGCTGCTAATGCACTCAAGGATGGTTCTTCAACACGTACCCTGTCTCAGTTGGCTAACCATTGGGAAAGTTTAAGTGAGATTTAAGAAAGTAGTTTGAGTTTGATATTTCTAGTGAGTTTTTTTTTCTTTCTTTACTTGTATACACTTAGTATTTTTTAATAATAAAAAACAAAATAGTAAGAAATGATAAAATTAATAATTGATGATAAAAATAGTTACTAAGATATTTTTTATTTGATAAAAATAGAAGTGATGGCTACCAGAGAGATCAAACAATGCTAGGAAAGTACAACGACTGCCTAGCACAAAAAAACTTAGAAGGCAGTATGGTTGCAAGAGAAGAAAAATGCTCAGAGAGCACAACAACTACCTAAGAGCATAAATGTTGTAGCTGATATATTTACCTTAAACTCAACCATCTTTCCATTAAGTATGATACTCTAAATCGTATTGATCACAGAAGAATCATCAACTCTTACTAATGAATATTTTCGAGAAGCTGTGAAAGAAATTCTCCTTGGAAGTTCTCTTGTACCGATTAGTCAAACTAATTCGTTTTCCTACCTCCCTCTTTTCCTTCTTCATGGTCTTCTCAGCAATTAGACCAACCAACTACTTGATATAATTGAATATTTGACTTAGACGTCAACTTGCATGCCTAAAATATGAAACGTAAAACAAAATTCAACTAACATTTTTTATCCACTTTGTAGAATCCTGTTGTCAGATAAAGGAAAACAAATCAACATACCTGATCTCATACCAACTGCATAGCTGCCCAGCCAACTAAATTTCAAAAAAGGAAAAAACTTCTTACACATTATTCTTACTCTTTTTATTCCATAAAACCTTGATCATAACTGAAAAAGGTGTTCAGAAGTGTTTTCCGTTTGTGACGGGACAATACTCGACCGGATATATACGAAGGAGATGCAAAATAATTATATAAAAGAATATATCTTCCCTTTGAACCCAAAACCGTCAGTAAAAGGAAGACAAACAGAACTAACGTGGTGACAGATAATGATATAGGAGAAGTTGTTTCATTTGCTGCCTAAGCAAAAAACATATTCTCAGCTATTCATTGTTTGGTATCTCATGTTTTGTGCATCTGTGGGGGCTTCAATTTTTTTCTTTTGACCGGTCAAAACACAGACCAAGACCATGTTTTGTATCTTCAAAATACAACTCTGTATTCTGTGGTTGAAGTCAAGCCATTATCCAACAATAGTTGTTTGACACGTTTTGATGTATTATATATGTTCTAAATTCTAAGATTCATAGTTGCACCAGTGACGCATCAATAATATATGAGGAAAGTGACCGATAGCACATCCATGGAATGCAAGTAACTGAGGAAGATTAAAATGCTGATTATTTTAATATACAATATACAGTATGCCAACTTAGACTACAATTCATCATTCTCAAATTTCAAGTCAAGATTTGACCGCCTTACATCATAAGATACAAACAAATAGGGAAAGTATTTTTAATTTCTATTTTATGTCACTGTCAAACCATTTTATACGACTTTTAAATTAATTGTTACAGGAGTAAACAAAGTTATCTATATTTGAAGGTAAGATTATATATATCCCAAACCATAGGTCTGAATGAGCAATAGAGATTCAAATGGCCAAAACAACTCACATAGCAGTAATTTCAATCCCTGCATTCAGTCACCAAGTTTCCATTGTTGAGTTCTGCAAGAGACTCGTTCATCTCCATCACCACTTCCACGTGACCTGCATCTTCCCCACCATAGGTGCACCCCTCCCCGCCACACTCACCCTCCTCGAATCTCTTCCTTCCAACATCAACTACACTTTCCTCCCTCCTGTTAACAAACAAGACCTGCCCCAAGATGTTCCCTCAGCAGTACAAATCCAACTCGCAGTGTCTCTGTCCATGCCATCCTTCCAACACGCACTGGAGTTTCTCCTTTCAACCACATCTCTGGAAGCTTTGATTGCAGATCCTTTCGCAAACGAGGCGCTGGAAATAGCAAAGGAGTTCAACATCTTGTCTTACATATACTTCCCTCCTTCTGCCATGACACTCTCAGTGTTCCTCCATTTGCCTGCTTTACACCAGCAAATTTCATGTGAATACAGGGATCACAAAGAAGCCATCAAAATTCCAGGGTGTGTGCCAGTTCAAGGCCGCGACTTATCCGAGCATTTCCAAGACCGATCTAGTCTCGATTATAAGTTAATTCTGGAGCGCTGCAAGAGACTCTCTCTTGCTCACGGTTTTTTAGTCAACAGCTTCTCCAAAATTGAAGAAGATTCGGAGAGAGCCTTGCAGGTGCATAGCAGAGTCAACAACAGCAGCAACAATTCTCGTGTTTATCTGATTGGACCAATTATACATACAGGGTCGAGTAATGAACCAAAGGGCTCAGAGTGTCTGAGGTGGTTGGAGAGTCAGAAGGCTAATTCAGTTTTGTACGTGTCGTTTGGAAGTGGAGGTACACTCTCTCAGCAACAGCTCAATGAGTTAGCCTTTGGGTTAGAGTTGAGTGGTGAGAAATTCTTGTGGGCAGTGAGAGCACCTAGTGATTCAGCAGATGGTGCTTACGTTGTTGCTTCTAGTGATGACCCTTTACAGTTTTTACCAAATGGGTTCTTGGAGAGAACCAAAGGTCGTGGCTTTGTTGTTCCTTCTTGGGCCCCACAGACCCAAATCCTTGGTCACGTTTCAACCGGTGGGTTTTTGACTCATTGTGGGTGGAATTCAGCACTCGAGAGTATTGTGTTGGGAGTGCCAATGGTGACTTGGCCATTATTTGCTGAACAGAGACTGAATGCGGTTTTGTTAGCTGAGGGTTTGAAAGTGGCGTTAAGGCCAAAATTTAATGAGAATGGCATAGCGGAGAGGGAGGAAATTGCTAAGGTGGTAAAGGGTCTGATGGTGGGTGAAGAAGGAGAGATGATTCGTGGAAGAATTGAAAAGCTCAGAGATGCAGCTGCAGAAGCGTTAGAAGAAGATGGGTCCTCCACAAGGGCACTTTACCAATTTGGGACTCAGATGGAGAGCTTTGTGGGACATTCATAGTGTAAACCGAAGTTCTTCGCCATCTAAAGTCCCTGGAAAATGGCAATAAGTTGCAAAAACAGAGCATGCAAAAAAGTCTTCTGGGTTTGCTGCAAGTTGGTCAAGGGCCTTTTTTGGTTGCTTTTTTGCTAGGATTTAAAAATTTGAAACCAATTACTTTCCCATAGTAGTAATCATACAAGGAACCCAATGGTACTATTCATGATCTATAGTTCTTGTACAAAATCCTTCAAAAAAAATGTTTTTTTTTTTTCTTTCTGAATTTGGTGCAAGTTGAACGGCGGGGAGGGGTGGGTTTGGGCCCCCAATCCCCAACTTTTTTTAATATATTAAAATATTCTTATGTTGAATTTTAATTAATAAAAATTTAAAATAATTGATTAATTTCACTTAAACATTTAAACAGTATTTTGTTTTGAAATTTTAATCGATTATATCATTTCTTTTATTAGTTAAAATATTATTAGTGATGCATTTAGAAAATGTAGTTTGTTGTTTTAATTTATTAAAATATTTTGTTATCAGTTAAAATATTTTGTAATTTAGTGAAATTCATTATTTCATTACTTTAATAGATTATTTGGAGGTGTTATTAGTTAAAAACAACCATTAGAATATGAAAAATTTTTGTCTCACTATTTTAATCAATTAAATTTTCTTTTCATTAGTTAAAATATCTTTTTATATTTAAAACAATTTTTGCTTACTTAATTTTAATCAATTAAGATTTTACCTCTTTGATTTAATCCATTAAAATTATAAAATAATCGGTTAATCGATTATTTTAGTGAAAATAATTTATTTAAATACATTATTTAATCGATTAAATTTGACAACTTTTCTTATATAAATAGTTTTGATCTTTCTTTTTAAAGATATAATTTGTAAAAAAAATTGAGCAATCTTTTGAGATATTTCTAAGAGTTTTACATGCATTTTTTCACTTTGGGTTAATTCAAAACATTCTTGAGACATTTCTTTTATTTTATTGGAGAGATTACTTAGAGATTGTGATTTTGTACTTAGGGTGTTCTTTTGTATAATTTTTCCATGTAATTTCTATCCTTGTATTCTTTTCTTCTAGTGTATTTGTTGTACCTAGTGTTAAGTATTAGTTGGTGGCGACTAGGGATGGCAAAATGGGTCAGCCGCTCGTTTTGGCCGCCCGCCTTTGGCCCGTCAAAGCGGGCGGTGAGGCTGGCCCGATATAGTCATGACGAGCTGTAGACCTTGGCTGCCCCGCCAAGGGGCGGGATGATGCAGTCTGGCGGTCGCCCGCCATAATTTAGAAAAAAATAATTTATTTTTTAAAATAATATTTTTAATAAATTTAATAATAAGATTATTATTTGTTTGTCAATAATTTAATATATATATATATATATATATATATATATATATATTATTTCAATTTAATAATATAAATCAATATATTATTTTAAGAAATTATAATTTAGAACAATAATAAAATTTACATAATAATAAATAATAACAAATATATATATATATATATATATAAAACGTTAAAACTTATAAAATTTATATTTTTTATATTAAAAAATTCAAATACCTATATCTTTTTTATTTGATAAAACTTCACATTATTCTTGGTTGAGTAATTCTTACACCTTTAATTCAAGTCATAAGAATAAAAATAATCAGTGTTTAAGATGAAGAAGGAGAACAGGAGAGAAGGTTGTGTTTCGATAAGGAAAACATTTTATGTGAGAGTGAAACTTTTTTAATTCTCTTTTTAAAATTTTTAACTTTATATATTATCTTTATAATTAATTTTTATTACAATAAAAAATTATTTTTTTATTAATTAGGCGGGCCGCGGGCCGGCCCGCCCAGTCCCGCGGGTTGGCGGGCTTGGTGGGGCGGGCCAAAGCGGGCTGGTGGGCTGAAAACACCAACCCGCCCCGCCATATTATGGCGGGCTGACGGGCCGGCCCGCCGGGCCTAACCCGTTTTGCCATCCCTAGTGGCGACCTGGTGTAGGTTGTTGGTTGATTTAAGAGTGGTTATTGAGTGTTCAAGAAGCTCTTAGGAAGATAGGGTGTGTCTACTGGTTTGTAATTATAATTGAATATTGATTTAGTAGAATTCAACTGGTTGTGCTAAAAATTATATGTAATTTAGGTGGTTGGGCTAACCAATATAAATTTGTGTATCTTCTATCTCTTAATTATTGTCTTTACAATCTGTTCTTATTTTATTAATTAATTAATTCTTGAAAAGATTGATAATGTTCTTTGAGAATTAGTTTAATTCAAAAAGATTTTGGAAAAAATTTATAAGATCACTCTACTCCTCCTTCTTGATTTTGACCATTGTTCTTAACAAATTATTTATATAAAAAAATGTGAACTAAAATAATCACCCTGTTTCTCACTTTCCATCTAACCTAACCCTTAACCCAAATCACCCTCATTTCTCTAATTGTAAATCACTTCTATTTGGTCATGCATTCGTGTAATTTGAATTCTCTCACCTTTCACCAATTGTTTCTTACAAATTCTTATCCTAACCCGAAATTAATGTTACTCTCTCTCTCTCTCTCTCTTTTATTGGTTATCCCTGATTCAGATTCATGTCTTCTCTTGTTCTGTGCTCCAAAACACAATGTTTCATCTAAATTTAGGTGAGTGTTTGTTCATGTATCCCACTTTTGTTTGCAAAATAATATTTTTCTCTTTCATATCTTTTTTAGGTTCTAGAAGGTTTTGCAGATTTTACCTTTTGTTCAAGGTTTTAAATTTTTTTCTTGTTGTTAATGTTATTATTAAAAGAGGATCTTGAAATTTTTTATGAATCCATTCGCTTAGGGTCATGGTGGCCTAATTATATAATTTTGTGTTATGTGTATCCCTTGATTTTTTTTCTCTAAATTTTTATTGTTTTATGTATTCTTGCTTCAATTTGGCAATGATTTTTGTTCATTGTGCTCCCTATTAGTGTGAATTAAGTTTTAGGCTTATGTGTTTGTTCATTGTGAATTTAGTCTATGTTACTACAAAAGCATTTTAAATTACTATGTTGTGTTAATGCTAAAATTGATGCAAGATGTGCATGTTCTTTGGATCTATATTGGACAAGAGAAGAAAAATATCAATACATTGAAACGAAGATAATATCAAATCACTATAGAAAAACATTGAGAAACATTATAGATAATGTAAGAATAGAATAGTTTTTAGTGATAAGAAATGTTATTTAACTTTTAGTCATGTCACATGTAATTAGACTATTTGATTTTTTATTTTGACTAACCTTTGTTTTCTCTTTAACTTATCTATTGAATAATAGATACTGATTTGAAAAGCTTTTGTGTATGAGATATTCTATCTTACAATAGATATAATTTGTCATGGTTAAATTGAAAGAACTCAACATGATAGGTGAAACAAAACTAAAGGTTTATATAACATTTGAATAGTTAAAAATCCTAAGTTCAGTTATAAGATAGTTAAATCTATCTCTAGCCAATGGTTTAGTGAATTACTCAGCTAATTGATTAACTATATCAATGAATAATATTTCACAATCTCCTTTTAGTATGTGATCCTTAACAAAGTGGTGTTTAATCTCAATATGTTTGGTATAGGAATCCTAAATAAGACTTTTAGTTAAGTTTATTGCAGGAATTTTATCACATATGAGAGGTACCTTGTCTAATTGTAATCCAAAATCAAGTAATTCTTTTTTTTAGTCAAAGAATTTGACGACAACAGCTTCTAACAACAATATATTTAGTCTTAGCTATTGAAAGGGCAACACATGCTTGTTTCTTATTATGTTAGGAAATCAAACTGCTTCCACGAATGACAAGTGTCACTTATGTCTTTTAGTGGTATATCTTGATCATTAATTTTGGGGGGAGGGGTCCTAAAAATTATATCATTAATAAATAACTAATAAATATAAAAAGGTAAAAGAAGATGAAAAAGAGAGAGGTCAAAATTGTAAATATAAATATAAGTATATTTAATAATCATTAAGTTTTGGGAACCAAATCACACATTTTGTCCAAGATGAAGGCTTAATTCAATGGATCTAAGCAATCTAGCTGAAGCCTAGTCTAGAAAGGAAAATTACATAAAGAAATACAAAACAAAGTATATGATTGTGGATTGATGCTTGGACATGCTTCTTCTAATACTTCTAGAAGAAATATGACCTTGATCAATTATTCTTGACCTTTTTTATCCTTCATCAAGAATGCATTTATGTCTGTATGTGAGAGAATTGTGTGAGAAAGAGAAATTTCGTGTGTGAGAGAACTTTGTGAGATAGTGTTATACATAATGTTTGTGAAGTTGATATTAAATTTTTTCTTATTTTAATGGAATTTTATATTCTTCTCATGTAGGTAATTAAAAATTTTAAAAAATATATTAAAATTTTAATTGCTTTCTAATTTTTTTATCCAAATATCTAAAGTATTTCAAAAAAAATTAAACAATTACTTATAGAGTTACTCATAGTTAAACATATAAATAACGTTGAGTTTGTCCACAATTACTTATTAAATTAAGATCTCACAAATTGATTTTGCTAGATTTTAGTGCAGATTTGGTTTCATGGATTGTACTTGGTTCACTTAAGGAAACCAGTATCATGATATATGAGTGTAGAATCCCTTAATTCTTGAATATTTTGTGCATGATGCAATTTGAAATTGAGATCAATAACAATTTAGAAATGTACTTGTTCTAATACACTCATAAGCTCCACATTATTTACTAGTCGAGACTAAAATATTATTTTATAGAAAGTAATACAAAAAATAATAAATAATGGTCAAGTCATACTTAATTACTAAATTCGTGGTCAAGCCACCGCTTAATCACTCAAAAAAAATAAGTTTACTTATGAAAACTTTGATGATTAAATTAATACTTAAATATGAAAAGATATGATAATAATTTAGTATATATTTAATTGAATCAAATCATCCAAAATATATAGATTTCTTATCAATAATTTAAGATAATAAATAGTAATTGATTAATACTAATAATTATATTTTCAATACAATATTAAATAATTAAAAATATTTATTATATGTTATTTGCATAATTTACATTTAAGAGGAATAATTTAAAGAAATATTTTTATTTAAATAAATATTTCCATTAGAATAATCAAGGTAATAGATACGAAAATATAAACCATAACATACTCCTAAAGTCGCAACTGCCTTATGCATGAAGTGAATTGAGTTTGAGGTCGGTTATAGCAAAATTTGAAAGGGTACAAAACCATGAAGTTGTCCATGTCTTTCTTACGTCTTAAGTGGCTTGATTATGTGGTTAACGTGTCTTGTCTGAGTATATAGGAAACTTCTGAAATTGTGAGTTAGATTTAGAAAAGTAATTTCATCCAATAAAATATCATATCTTCAAGAATATTTTGAATATGCTCGGGAATTTGACATGACATAAGATTTTGACAGCGGTAGTTCTAATTTCTGTGTTTGAATCTACATTATGTCTATGTCGCGTGTCTATGATAAATCTTCCAAGCCACGGAATCACCACCAACCAAAACAATGCAAGAAGAAAACAAATTGGAAAAGCACTCAGCACAACCACGTAATCCAATTTCAGAAAAAACAAAAAAAAACTAGTTTCCTAATTCCCATTCGAATTTTCCCATTGACTAGTCAACTGGGATAGCGTTTGTGTTGAAGAACCATCTTTCA
The DNA here is from genome assembly GCA_963425845.1 of Sphenostylis stenocarpa. Lineage (NCBI taxonomy): Eukaryota > Viridiplantae > Streptophyta > Magnoliopsida > Fabales > Fabaceae > Sphenostylis > Sphenostylis stenocarpa. Next base: position 601,413 of record OY731398.1, on the reverse strand, counting down.
GTGCATTAGCTGCAAAATCCTTTAAAGTCCTCATTCTTTGACGCATTCCTTTACCTACTTCGCCTTCCATTAAGCACTTTATCACCTTTGCAATTTCCTCCTTCTCCACAATGCCATCCTCGTTAAATCTTGGCCTCAGTGCCACTTTTAGTCCATCCGCTAACATCACTGCGTTCATTCTCTGCTCTGCAAAGAGTGGCCAAGTTATCAGAGGCACTCCCTCTTGCACACTCTCCAAAGTCGAGTTCCAACCACAATGGGTTAGGAACCCACCAACTGAATTGTGACCGAGGACCTGAACCTGAGGTGCCCATGAAGGCACAACTAAACCTTTCTCCTTTGTCCTTTCCAAAAACCCGCTTGGTAAGAATTGCAAAGGGTCCTCCTTTTCAGCCTCAAGGTAAGCAGCGCTTGCTGAATTGTTTGGTGCTCTCAAAACCCACAAGAACCTTTGACCACTCAATTCCAAACCCCAAGCTAACTCATTGATTTGGTGTTGAGAGAGTGTTCCACCACTTCCAAAAGAAACATACAACACTGAACAAGGTGGCTGCTTGTCCAACCATCTTAAACACTCATCATCCTCATCGCCTGACCCTTTCTGTGTAATGGGCCCCACAGGGTAAAATTTGATCTTCCCATTTCCCAACTCTCCCAATGCTCTTATAGCACCTGATTCCATTTCTAAGAAGGTGTTCATAATAATCCCATCAGCTATAGCCATTGCTTTGGCACGTTCAAGAAAACTCATGTAAGCTTCACTTGATCGATTTTGGGTGGGAGCAGGAAGATCAACCCCCAAGAGAGGTACACAACCTGGTAACTTTATAGGTTCTGCTAGGTCCTTATACTCACCGGAAACTTCCTCATCAAGTTTTGGCATGTGTAAACACAATGACAATACCATAGCTGAACCAGGACAGTAAAAGTAGGACAAGGAGTTGAACTCCTTGGCAAATTCCAAGACTTGGAATGCAAAAACATCAACGACCAATGCAGTTAAACGGACTTTAGAGGACAGGGATTTCAGCACCTCGTGTATTGCTGGCAGAGAAAGAGTAATGGTTTGTTGAATAAGGAGTCCAACGTATAATCCTTGGGGAAATTGTTCTTTGCTAATTGGTGGGAGAAAGATGGAGTGAATGTTCGAAGGAAGAGTTTTAAGGTAGGCTTTGGAGGATTCTGGGGGTGACCCAAGTGAGGGAACGATGCAGGTGACATGAAAATTGGGGTGAAGTTTGACAAGTCGCTTAGTGAACTCAATAATAGGGACCAGGTGGCTGAAACCAGGACTTGAAACAACGGCTATGTGAATTGTTTTTGCCATGGAGTCTAAGTTTTGCTTGCTATCAAATGTGGTAAAAGCTAAAAATGATGTTGTCTCTGGGACCGTAAGAGCTCAAGTCACGTACATGTAAATATATACCAAACCATCGGCTTTTTGTTATCCAATTTTGATACGTAACTGGAATTACGAAGCAAACGTTGTTTGGTCTGGCTTTCTTTATGGAAATATTAGTTACGCATATCTTTCAAGGTGGAGAATCTGATGTAAGCGCATATGCAATAAATCGCCTTTATATTATTATTACTATTATCCATTCTTAATTTCTCACTTTATGTTCCTACCTCGTACTTTTCTCTAGCTTCATGAGGTTGACTGTAACATGATGGTCGTGGACATGACTTTTGTCCACCATATGACTGCTTATATTTTTACAATAAAAATATCCATTTAATAATTTATTTTTAGATTTTTATATTATTATATTATTATTTACTTATCTTGTTTTATTCTTTCTTCATCAATTAACACAGAATAATATTTTAGGGTTGTTTATCATATATTTGTAAAAATTGGTTGTAAAAAAATCTTTTTACAGTCGCTCGATATATGCATGTAGCAAAATTATAAGTTCTTAAATTTATAATTAAAGGAAAAGTGTATTTGTGTGTGTATTTTTTTATTTTTAAAAAAATTATCTTTTGATCCTTATAATTTTTAAATTAACCAATTCCGTTATCTAATTTAAAAAAATTACGTAATTGATTTTTTTTATACTTAAATTTACTTTTCACTTTAGCAAATATGATAAAAATGAATAATGTGTTTTCAATCATTCTTTATACACTACAAGAAAAATTCATTTTAGCGACCAAAACAATCGGTCGCTAATGTCAAAAAATCGGTCGCTAATCAGTTAGCGACCGAAATTAGCGATCGAAAGGCGTCGTTACAAAAAGCCAAGTCGCTAATGTGTTAGCGACCGATTTTCATTTCGGTCGCAAAATAGCGATCGAAATTAATATATCAAATTGGTCGCTAAAGTGGTGACAAAGTAAAAAAATAGCGACCGATTTAAATCGGTCGCTAAATCAATAACAAAGTAAAAAAATAACGATCGATTTAAATCGGTTGCTAAATCAATAACAAAGTTAAAAAAATAGCGATCGATTTGAATCGGTCGCTAAATTAATAACAAAGTTAATTATTTTTATTTATTTACATTTTTAATTATATCAAGTTCATTAGACAACTTTTTTTCTCCAATTGGACACAATTGTATTACATAATGAATGCTTAGTAGTTAGTAGTTAAGATGCATTCTCATCCATGAAATGTGGACCAATTTGTCATAAACTTAAGATTTGAGAAACATTTGCAAATTGAAACTGTCAACTAACAAGTGATGTAAAATATTTTTCATTGTCAAGTACTACTAAATGAAACTGTTACACTTAAACACTGTTATACACATAATTGCCTTTTTTTATATGGTAACTCTAGCACAACCTTAAGAGGGTGTCAATATTGTTTTCTGTGGACTTAAGATTCTATTTCAATTGTAGAAAATGCATATATACCAAGAAAGGGTGAGACACAATAAAGGTGAACAAAAAAAAAATAGTATCATAGTAATGATACATTTCCCTTCATAAAACTGAATTGTAACGTCGCTTCTTTTGTGGTGTTGAATGTGCCTGTGCTTTGATCCCATATGTCTTCAATTGAAAATTTTCAAAAGCCTCTGAAATTGTCTGCACCTATAGGATTGCACAAAGCAATATATTAGTGAATCCAACCCGAATGGGTAAAGGAAAGAAGTTTAAACATGCACAGGATAACTAACCAGTTCAACCTTTTTGGAGTACACCTTAACTATCATATCTTGGTAAGATATAGGTAGCAAGTGGCTTACACGGTCATCGGGTATTGTAAATTTCTCATTGCTTTCATAATCCCGAATGCATTATTGAAACTAGGTAACTCAATACAACTAGCATAATTTAATTCCAAACTAAGCACCAATAATCGAGCAAAACTAAACCACTTTAAATATTTCAATAATTTTGAACAATTGCAGCCCAAGTATCCCAACGAAGTAATATAAAACAGTTTAAACTAAAACTTATTAGCAAGGAAACTGTCAAACTGCATAAGGTAAGAGGTTTAATAGTGCAAAAAAAGATATAATCCACTAATACAATATAGACACAGTGCAAAACCAATTAATATATAAGAAGATTAAAGAAATATCTTGATGAAAGATAGTTAGGTAGGTTTGGCGATGTACCTTGAAAAAGTGGATGCTGCCACGAAACATGCACCATAAGAGAGAAAAATAATGCATTAGGATAACATTATAGTAAGTTAAAACAAACTAAATGTCTATGTTCAGCAAGCATGATTATTCTTCATTGAATACCTTTCAAGAGGATTATGATTTCCACTAGTCAAATCAATTTTGACGTTACAAACAACTACATCCTCCTCTTTCGGAGTAACTCCACCACTCTTCCGCAGATACATATATAAAACAAAATGGAATTCCTCCTTGAAGAGAAAGAATCAAAATTATATGCAATTTGCAAATGAGAAGGTTTAATCGGATTGAAGACTCGAGAGCAAACAATATCTTGAGGGGTGACCTTCTTAAAATTGTCTAGCATACCCTTGGGTACTGGGTACTCATTACAAAACTGCAAAACAAATTTCTTCCTCGAGTTCAGCAAGACTATATAATTATAATTATAATTTAATAAATACACACAAACATTTTAGGCCAATGTAATGTAAATTTAGAAACATCCACACAATAGTTAGCATTGAATTTCGATAAACGACTTGAGAAGATACGATGACGTAATAGGTAATTGCAGCAGGTAATTGACAACAATCAAAGAAAACCAACAGGTTAAAAACATGCCTGGTACAAATTCCTCCTTCGAATGCGCAGGATGAACTCCCTGGCCTCCTTTAGTTCTTGACTTGTACTTGTCTCAATAGTTTTAACTATTGTGTCATCCAGATTGCATTTTTAAAGTAAATTACGTTTTATGATTCAAAAGAGCATTGTAAAAATGCTTTTAATTTTGTAAGAAGCCCCGATAACCTTCCAAGTACTCGGAAGGATTATTTATATGAAATTTCGAAATAACTATTAGCATGAACAAGTGCATCGACCATCATAAGCTCCATTGCCTGGAAACATCAAGATGGGATTAGAAACTGTAAAAACCAAGAATGGTAAGTTCATGGGTATTAAGTAGACAGGTAAGGAAAAAAAAGGCAGGTATCTACATCTACCTAAAATTCAATAATCTTCTTAACAAAATGAACATACTTCATACCTTCACTTTTGGATGTGTATAAACTGTTCTATACAGATAAGCACGGGTGGCAAACATTTTGTGGATGGTAAGGTCTAGTAAATTACGCAGCCAACATGAAAACTACATATTCAGGAAAAAAAACTAAACGGAAATAACAGTATAAGACCCAGAATCAAACCGGAACCCGATTCAACCAATAGAGGTAGTCAGTTTGACAATTCCTACGAAAATAAACCAGACCCACACACAATTCATCCTTAACCAAGGAGAACAATCCACAGTAAAAAGGCATAAAAGAAATAGAACATAGCAGCAAAATGTGAACCGAAGGACTTAACCCGCGACCCCTCTGACTCACCTCTAGTGCGCGGCTGGTTCAATAGTGGAGGTTAGGTTGAGATTTAGGGATGGCCACGATGGTGGCCAGGGAGGCGGTGGTGATGACTGGGGTTTGGTGGAGGTTGGATTAGGAGGAGATACTGGCCGTGGGATTTGCAAGGTTAAGAGGAATGGGTGAGTGAGGCGCGAGAGTTAGGGTTATTTGGGGATAAGTGGCGCGATTGGGATGTATACGAAAATGAAAAATGTGGTTGTATATGATAGCGGTTCCACTGGAACCGCTCTTAAAGTTAACATCTAATAGCGGTTAAACCTTAACCGCTATTATATATTTTCAAATATGATTGATCATTTGAAAATGTAATCGATCATAATCAAAAAATGTGGTTGTATATGATAGCGGTTCCACTTGAACCGCTCTTAAAAGTGAACATCTAATAGCGGTTAAACCTTAACCGCTATCTAACTATATTTTATTTATTTATTGATACATCTTTTCATCAGATATCGCTCGAGCGAGACCAGTGTCGCTCAAGCGAAATACAACCCGAGAATACCAATTTTGTGCAGGTGGCGTCGCTCGAGCGATAATATTGTCGCTTGAGCGAATGTTGACCTGCGTAACGGTCGATCAAAGTTAGCCGGATAATGTAACATGGGTGACCTCATGTTTGAATCGGATGTCGCTCGAGCGAGTATAGTGTCGCTCAAGCGAAATACAACCCGAGACTTCACAATCTTAGCAGTTGGCGTCACTCGAACGATGTGAAATTCGCTTGAGCGATATTGCAAAAATGTGGTTGTATATGATAGCGGTTCCACTGGAACCGCTCTTAAAAGCGCACTTCTAATAGCGGTTAAACCTTAACCGCTATCTAAAATATATTTTAGATAGCGGTTAACGTGGAACCGCTATTATATCGTTTCAATTATGATCAATCATTTCAAAATATAATCGATCATAATGAAAACTTACATTAACTATTTTTTTGAATATTATGTTTTTAAATTTGCTATTAGAGATAACCTTTCGTAATTCAAAATGTTAAATACTTTTAAATATTAAAATTAACTTTATCAAAAATTAGGAAAAAAATTAATCCAAAAGAGTTCAAAAATGTATTATAATATTGTCAATTTTGAGTTTAATTATATTGTTCATTCTCAAAGTAGAAAAATATATTGTAATTATTTTAATTTAATAAAATATAATTTAAATTTTTAAGACTAAAATTAAAGGATTAAATAATAATAAATTTATTTCTTTAAATTGAGTATTTAGAAACTAAAATTATAGTTTCTCTGTTTTAAAAAATTGAAATAAATATTTAAAAATAAAAATCAAAACTAGTATTATCTTAAATTTTTTAACGATGTAATTAAATCTCTATTTTCTTAATTTTTTTTGTTTTAAACTTCTCAATTCTACATTTTTGTAAGTTCTATCATTATATTATCATCCTCATCTCCTCCCATGTTCTACTTTATCTTTACAATAGTTAATATTCTTAAATAATTTATATTTTTAATTATAATTTTTTAATATATATTTTAGAAATTAATCAATTATAATCTATTATTTTAAAAACTAATCAATTCTAATCAATTATTTAGAAAACTAATTGATTATAATTAATTATTTGAAAAAATTATCAAATATGATCGATCATTTGAAAATCTAATCGATCAGAATAAAAAAATGTGGTTGTATATGATAGCGGTTCACTTTGAACCGCTATTATATGTTCACTTTTAAGAGCGGTGTAAATATTAACAGCTCTTAAAAGTGACAAATATTTTATTTATTTATTGACACATTTTTGCATCAGATATCGCTCGAGCGAGACCAATGTTGCTCAAGCGAAATACAACCCGAGAATGCTAATTTTGTGCAGGTGGCGTCGCTCGAGCGATGTTACTTTCGCTTGAGCGAATGTTGACCTGCGTAAACGTCGATCAAAGTTAGCCGGATAATGTAACATGGGTGACCTCATGTTTGAATCGGATGTCGCTCGAGCGAGAATATTGTCGCTCAAGCGAAATACAACTCGAGAATGCCAATTTTGTGCAGGTGGCGTCGCTCGAGCGATGTTATTTTCGCTTGAGCGATATTGCAAAAATCAGATAAAATCATCGATTATTTTCTCATTAGCGACCAATTTTAATTCGGTCACTATTTCAATTTGTAATTCGGTCGCTAAATCAGTCGCTAAATGATTTTTTTATTTATGTATGAAATAGCCACCGATTTAGCGACCGAAATTTTGCGACACAAAATATTGGTCGCTATTTCGGTCGCTAAATAAAAAAGTGAAAACCAAATCATATTTTGGTCGCTAAATCGGTCGCTAATTGCGACCGAATTAAAGTGGTCGCTAAATCGGTCGCTAATTGCGACGGAATTAAAGTGGTCGCTAAATCGGTCTCTAATTGCGACCAAAATTAAATCGGTCGCTAAATCGGTCACTAATTTCGGTGGCTAAATGTGTTTTTTCTTGTAGTGATATCTAAATTTGATAATTAATAATAATTTTTATTGTTAAAATTGATAAAAGGATTAAATTTATTATTTTTTAACATTAAGAACTAATATATTAAATTTTAAAATATAAATTTTAATTTATATGTCATGTTTAACTTTAAAGATTAAATAATAGGACTAATTTATAAAATTTGTACACCCTTTTGTCTATTAATATTTACATTCTAATTGTTATGTTATGGGTTTGGGACGGGTTTTTTAAAAAATACATGAAAAAATATAACATCACGGTAAATCATTTAAATGTGTTTATATTTTTTATGATTTTTTTTTATTTTAAAAAATAGTCAAAATTTTAAAAAAATTGAAAACATAATTTAAACGATTGAAATTGATAATATAAAAAAACGTCATTAAAAAAATAGAGATGATAGTTTATTAAGAAAAATTAGAAAAAAATGGTCAGAAACTAAATTCAGATTAAGAATCAATTATGCATGATGAATAACATTTATTAAGTTTATTTTAAGAGACATTATTTTTAATTAAATAAAAAAATTTAGTGTAGTTTTAAATTATTTAATAAAATAAATAGATTACATAAAATATAACTAATTATTATTTATTTTATAAAAAGAATATTTATGAAGATATTTATTTTAACTCCACAAGAAAATTAATGTTTTACTCCTACCTATCTTCTGTTCAAATGAAAAATTATGATTATGTATTTTTTTAACAACAAAATCATTTTGTAGATTGAAAATTTTCTATGACTTTTAAATTATCAAGAAGTTGAGTCTTAAATTTCTTTTACAGAGTTAAAAAAAATAATTATATGAAGTATTAATCATGACTATAGACAACTTGACAGATATGATATACTATTGCAAAAGAAAAAAAACAATTAATCAAGTGAATACGATACTATTAATTAAGTAAATAGATAAAATAAGAAATAGTTTATTAGTTATAATTTTTTATAACATTGTCTTTTTAAATTTAACGATGATTATAATATTTTATTATTATATTAATGAGTTGTGTCTAAATTCTCTCTGAAGAATGTTTTGCACCTATAAAATCATATATACTCACATATATATATATATATATATATATATATATATATATATATATATATATATATATATATATATATATATAGTAAGTTAAAAAACAAGGAATACATAAGTATTAATATTAAAATTTTTTACAATCTATAAGATTTTTAAAGACGCATATTTATTATATTTAATTTTTTTCTTCAAAGTAATTTGAGGATTTTAATTTAAAATACAACAAACTTAAAACACAGCGAATTAAAATTTCAGAATTAAGATGTAACAAGATTAAAAAACAACTTAATTAAAACTTAAAAATTAAAATTTAAACGCAAAAAATTAAAATACAAGATTGCAAGAGAATAAAATTAAAAAAAGAAAATATTAATAAAAAAACTTAAGATTTATATAATTTATCGTGCCATAATTCTCTGAAGAATTTTCTACTTCATATTTAAATTGAAATTTAACTGGTTCAATTAGTTAATTTTATTGAAAAAAACTATTAATTAAACTAGAATTATGAATCAAATTCAAAAAATTATTCCATCTAATTTATATTTAATTATTAAATCACAATTATATTAATTTCATATTTAAATTCTAAAATAAATAAAAAAATACAAATTAACATCATAAAATTAAAATTTAAACTTAGAGAGAATGAGAACAAACTTCAAGCATTAAGTTATCAATACAAAATTTCATTCAAATTGTTTTATTTTGATCGAGTAGATTGAATATCAAAATTTAGTTTTTCACAGATAAAAATAAAGAACACAAGAGAGAAGAAAATATAAAAAGATAATTATGAAAATTAATAAAAAAAGAGAGGAGATTCTCTAAAACTGAAATAAAAAAAGAATTAATAGATCTATATATAAACTCTAATTAATGATATATAAAGGAGTTTAAATTCAAATTAGTTCTATAAATTTAATTATAAAAGTTCAACTTAAAACTAAAAAGTCAAAATATTAGGAATTCCTAAAAAAAAATAGAACAACTTTTGCATCAATTTCCAAAAATCATATAAGATACTAAAATCTCAAAAATGTAGAATATAATGTAATCAGAATAAGTCAAAAATAATATCTATAAGAAAAATTATGACAAAAATTAGTAAATGTTTATTAGTTAAAATACAAAATTAAATTAATTATACACTTTGAGTTCAATGTAGTATAACTAAAAAATAAATATTTAAAAATTAAAAATAAACATATAAAAAGTATTTTCAATATAAAATTATAGATATATACACAAAATAGGTATCATTATGGTTTCAAACAATCATTCACTTCAAACACATTCATCCCCTCATCAAAGATACCAAACAATCAAATTAATAAATTATAAGACTTCAACACTTTTATAATATTGTATTAAATATGAATATTTTAGACTAACACTTCTTATATTATTTGGTCATCACAATTTGAATAACCAATCAACTTATCTTCTTGAAAATTCATTAATTTTGTAGTCACAACTTGACCCACGCAATAATCAATCATGATAAGGTAGCTCCTAACGTAACCATGTAGTTTTTAGATAATCTTCTTGGTAATAATTTCAATCGATTTTTAACCACCTCATACATTTTTTTTGTATTATTTAGGTTATTATTAAAAGTCTCGCGCTAACTACTAGTTTCAATATTTTTAATATCTAATCATATAAAGTAAATTAATAAATTAAATATAAATATAAATAAGAAAATACTTAAAGTTCATTTAACAAATAGAGAAATATTATAAAAGAAAATATAATTTAAAAATGATATTTTCTCTTTATTAGGGATGACAAAATGGGTTAGGTTTAACGGATCAACTCGTCTGCTTTTAATCCACCAATTTGGCAGGTTAAAGGCGAGACAGACTAGCTTGTTGACTCGCTTTAAAATAATATTTATATATTAAAATAAAAATAAAAATAATTATAATTAAAAATATTATATTTTTTTATATTATTGAGATATTTAAATATATAATATTATAATTTAAATTATAAAAATTAACTAATTAAATTTAAATTATTAATTATAATTAGTTATTTTGACACATAAATATAATACATTTTGTAATTTATCTAATAAAAATATTAATTAATAAATAAAAACTTAAAAATTATTTATATAATTAAAGATATATATTTTTTAAATAAATATATATAAAAAAATTATAAGTGGGTTAAGGTATGTAGTCAGTCATAACTATGGCGGACTAGCCCGCCCCACATTTTTTTGGCGACCCGGAGGCGGGACGGATCAAAATAGAACGAATTCACCTGTTTTATCATCCATACTCTTCATCAAAATTCTCTTATATAAATATAGAAAGTCCACCACTTATGTTATATACTCTATAGACTTTAGTCTTAATATCACCATACTGAGGATTGTTTCATTAAGAAAGAAATACAAATATTAACACTTCCGAACTTCAGATTTTTCACAAAAACATTGGCGCTAAACTTAAAGTTTTCATCCTTATCATCACAACGACAAACTAGAATTTTGTCTCAATTATGCTAAATAAAATTTTATCCTAAATTTTAAAACTATTACATAATATATTAATTCAAAATTTCACACTATTAACAATTCAGTAACCAAGTTTGAAAATAATATCTTCATCTAATATTTAAAAATTCAAAAACCACTTAAATCTTTTAAAATAAGGGAATATCACCTATAGAAACTAGTCAACTCATGGAAACTCACTTTGATATCAAATGATATAAGTCCAATTTTAAAGATTAGTATATAAGATGTTTGAGATAATTATGATGAGAAAACCCAAGGAAGATTTTCATTGGACATGAAGATAATTACTTATTTAAGTGTGAAACTTCACTTCCAAGGATTCAAGAGAGGGAAGGAGAGACACAAAATTATAATTAACAAAATTTAAGGTCCAACCAAGGGTTTGGACGTGAACTACTAGAAAAGGAAAAACAAGATAAGAAATGAAGAAAAAAGAAGCAAAGAATGGAAGAGAAGAGGGGAGGGGTGGAAGGTGAAGGGTGGACGGTGGCACGTCACTTGGGGATGGACCAACCTAAGATGAGTGGTGGTTGCCGCCACTTGAACCAATGTTCAAGATGAGATTAAAGGAAGGAGAACATTCAAGAGAGATACTCTCAAATTTTCATTCAAATTATAACGACTTACAACAGGTGGAGAACCTTTTATATTCTAAATATAGGCATGAGTGAAAGACCTAAATGGAATTATATTAGGATTTTAAAAGAATATGTTGCCCTATTTTAACCTAAAGGGACGACTCCCTTGGTTTGCCCTCCAAGGGCATGACCTTTCTCATTTAAAAAGTCAAGGGTTAACCTTCTCTTCTCTTATGAGTCACCCATGCTTCAAAGGCTTGGGTCCAAGACTCATTTCCTCGAAAAAAATGTGGAAGACTTCAAAATAAAGGTGTCCTTAAGTAATCTTACAAAAACAAGATTAAATGTGAGTTTAGGAAATTTAAAGAGAAGGAAAAATAATAAGTAAATTACAAGATAAGAGTGTTTATATGAGTGTAGTTTTTAATTTAAGCACATAAGGTGTTTGATATAATTAAGATGAGAAAATCCAAGAAAGATTCTCATTGGACACTAAGATAATCACTTATCTAGGTGTACTTCCAATGATTCAAGACAGGAGAAGAGGTAATTTAAAACATGAAATGACAAATATAAAGGGGTAGGACATGCATGATCAACAATGTAGTAAATATAAGAAGAAAATGAAACAAAAATGGAGAAGAGAAGAAATAAGGTGAGCAGGATCAACAATGCAATAAATATAAGAAGAAAAGGAAACAAAAATGAAGAAGAGAAGAAATAGGGTGAACAAGGGGTGATGACACACCACTTGGGGGATAAACCAACCCAAGATGAGTGGTGGTCACCGCCACTTGAACCAATGTTCAAGATAAGACTCAAGAAAGGATAACACTTAAAGAAAATAACTCTTAAACTTTTATTCAATTTCTAACTATTTATAAGAGGTGGGAAGCCTTCTGTATATATATGCATGAGTGTGAGAGGGACCTAAAAGAAATTTTATTAGGGATTTTATAAGCATATGTTGCCCTAATTTTAACCTAGAAAGGGTTTCTCCCTTGCCTTACCCTCCAAAAATCGTGGCCTTTTCTCATCTAGAAGATCAATGGTTGACCATCTCTTTCCTCTTGGGTTGTCCATGTTTTAAATTTTTGGGTCCAAGACTTTTTTCCTTCAAAAAAGGTAGTGAACTTCAAAAGAGAGGTGTTCTTTAGTAATCCTACAAAATAAGATTTAAATATGAGTTTAGAAAATTAAAAGAAATAAAAAATACTAAGTAAATTAAAGGTTAAGGATGAGAAAAAGACTTTCTTCTATTTATCCTCTAGGGATAGTCTCTCTTCTCATAGGAACACGAGAATTCATTAAGTACGGAGGATGTTTACCTTCTAATAATATTTCTATTGATTCTCCTAAAAATAATCTATTCTTTTAAAAGAGAGTGAGGAACTCATCACTGACATTTGAATATTGTTTCTTATTTGCTTGATTATGTTTTAACTTAATGTCAATAATACTTCAAATTTTAACAAACTTTTATTATTATTAAAATAATATATATATATATATATATATATATATATATATATATATATATATATATATATATATAATATCTTTTTTCAGCTCATTTTTTTTCTTAACAAGTAAAATCCAAAAATCTTTTTTCATGAATATAAAAATTAAACTTAAAAAAAGTTGAATTAAATACCATTGTTATTAAAGTTATACTTCTATGAATTTCATTACAAAACAAAACCGTGGTAAATGATAATCAGTCAACAAATAAGACCCCAGTTTTGTGGATCCATACGTCCTGCAAAAGGAGATTGAGTTTTGATTTTTATTCTTATCAATTTTTTATTTTTTTATCTCTGCAAAATTTGCAATCATTAATATTTTTACAAAAATATGAATTTTGGCTTTAATTTTTGTAATTTTTTTGTATTTCATCTTTCCAAAAATTCAAATCAATATTTTAGTCTCTAATATTTACTTAAAAATATATAATATATTTTATAGATCTTGCAATTTCTTGAAGTATTATTTGCTGACATTGTATCATTAACATTATAAGATCATCTGAAATGATAACCTTTTTTTTTTCATTTTAAACACAAATAATTAACAAGTGTTACATAATACTATAAATAAATTAAAAATTCAGAGGAACTAAAATTAAATAAAAAATTATAAAATAAAAAAAATACACTAATTTTAACAGTTTGAAATTATATTTAGAGAGAACAAAATATCACTGACATTTGGAAAAGGTTGAGCCATTAAATTTGACATTTAATAGGCAACATGGGCTTCCAGTATAATTTGGGCCGAAGCATTGACATTCAATATATAAAATAAAAGGACAATATTACCCCTACTAAGTTTTAGGAAACTGATAATCTTGAAAAATATTTTGAAATGTTGTGAATTGGTGGATAAAAATATCGAAATTGGTAAATTTAATTTATGATTCTGAATACTGTGAAATAAGGAAATAACAGTGTCTTCTAACGGAATTATGAGGGTAAAGAAAGAAAATAGGGATGGAGGAAGGAGGAAAGTACCTGAAATGTAAGGAAGAAGCTCATGACCCAAATTGATGAGGTGATAACACTTCTTAAAAGTTAACCTAAAGCCAACTATAAACAATTGCAAGACTTTAACCAGCTATTTAGGACACTTTCCTTTTGAAGCTCCAAATATTCCGTTGCAACATTTTTTACATTAGAAAAAGTCTGATAAACGAGTGGATTTTCCTATGGTTGCCTATTAGCAAGAACACTGATGAATCTTAATATGAAAGTGATGCATACGCGCATGTTGCAGCAATAATCAAAGTCAATGAAGTGACTTTGGGGTTGCCTTTGAGCACCAACGTACAGTCACAAAAGTAAGAGAGAAACCAATTGACAGCACTATTTTCTTGACAATTTCAATTATGAACGCACTTCACGAACCTTCCTCCGGTTCTTTCTTGGACCCTTTTCCTCTTAAATTCACACGCGTTGAAAATTTTCAATATTTAACTATTCTCATTCGTTTCACCCCTTCAATTCAAAAGGGTCTCTCTCGTCTTCCCCATCTTCTCCTCTTATTCTTCATCGCCATGCCTTCGTTAAGGTTACTTCCCCTAGCTCCCATTCTGCAGAAAAGCTCTAAGGTGCTCTCTGAAATCCCCAAATTAACATTTTCTTTCTGCATTATCATCATCACTTGTTATGCTTCTTTTTGTTTCTCTTTTCCTTTTTCACTGTAATATACTGTTTCATTTCCCTCTTCAGTTACAAGATGTTATGTTGCTGCAGGTGTATAATAAAGTTACTAGCTTTCGATCACTGTCTACAGGTACGTCAAGCTTCATCTTATTTTATTTCCTGGTTGTTTTTAATTAGTTTTTTAGTTGAATTGCTATAAACACCATACAGAGAGAATGACGTGACGATCTATTTCAAAACTTCGAATGCAATTGATGATATCATTGTTACCTCCAATGAAACTAGATTCGTGTTTTTAAACAAAGGTTCTATATTCATACGCTTTATTGGGAAGAAAAATATAATTTGAAGAAGGTTTGTACCAACTACATGGATTTGTTTAAATTTAAGGAAATTACATGTGAATATGGTAGGCATATAATACAACGTTTGTTTTGTTTTGTTTTGTTTTGTAGCATTAGAGTCACACGATTATCATCATAGCTTATTTTGTCACATGATTAATTACTATTACTTTTTATACGTTCAGTTAATACTTATAATTTCTTTCTTTCTAAATTCTATCTCTTTTTCTATGATCAATCTCTCTAGCTGTTATTTAATATTTTAGGAGGAGTCGATGTATCATTTTTATATAAGAATTAGTATTAAATATTTAATTAGTGAATAATGTAGATTAATTGATATATATATATAAGTAAAATTAGAAAGAAAAAAAGAAAAATTTGGATGTGACAGCTAGTTAGAAGCATGACATTCCTCCACCAAGGTATCGTTTTCAAGCGTTTTTTTCTGCGAAAAATGACAACCCAAACTAAAAAACTTTCTTTGTGGAAAGTGGAAACCAATTTCACGAGCATGACCGCACTCATTAATAGCGTGCATAGAAGAGAAGCTCGATCCTCATTTTCTCTTGCAATTTCCGAAACGCGAACTCGTTCTCTCTCTGTAGGTTCTTTCAAGATGGGTTCCAGAGGAAACCACGGTGCCGCTTTCCAGAACGTCGTAGTAATGAGGCACGGCGAGCGCTTCGACAACTTCCACCCTTCGTGGGCCGCCACCGCCGCGCGGCCCTGGGATCCTCCTCTGGCCGAACCGGGCCGGAAACGGGCTTTCGAAACGGGCCGGAGGCTCCGAGACAGTCTCGGATTTCCGATCCGGCGGGTCTTCGTTTCGCCGTTCCTACGTTGCGTCCAGACCGCCGTCGAACTCGTCGCTTCCCTCTCCGCCGGGGAGGAGGGTGGCAGCCCCACCACCGGCGATGGTGTTACCGTTGTTGACCCTTCTGAAGTCAAGGTCAGCTTGTTTTGTTTTAGTTTTATGACTCTGTTAAGTGACAGTAACATGGTTAATAAAATTTGAAAAAAAGTGGTTTAATATTTATTGAATAATAAAGATTAAAACAGAATATATTAACATAAACCAAAATTATATCAGAAAAGTAAATTTTTATAGGGTGTCGAAAGTTTGAAGCTTTATAGGAAATTTGAACTGTATAACACTAAAGACTAAAGTCAAATATTTTTCCATACAAAAAAAGAGACTAAAATGAAAAGAAAAAGGAAATCGACCAAATCAGAAAAAAAAAAAGAGAGTTAAGAATCAAGATGAAAACAATTTTATATTGATTAGATATAACAAAGGATTTGTGCATTTTAAAAAGTAATAAAAAAGAAGTTAAATAATAGAAGTGGGAGTGGTTTGAAGAGTTTGTTTTTTGTAGGAAAAGTATGAAGAGTTAGTTAAAATATGAAAACAGTTCTATGAATAAAATGAAACACAACAATACTAATAATACATATATCATTCATTAACACCAATTTATGGGCTTTATTAAGTTTTCCTAAGTATGTTGAATGAATGATGGAGTTGTAATGTCTATTTATCTTCTCTCAGCACAAAACCATGTACTTCAAAATCTCATATATTTTTTAGGTGTAGTTTATAAGTAAAAGAGGAGATATAGAAAAGTTTAGAATAAAAGTATTTAACCACAGTATAAGCATAACAAATATTATTATTGAAGGATTGAAACGTGATTTTCGTTTGGTATTCTTTTTCTTGGTCTATAACGGTTATAAATTTACAATTTTGTAATGTTGTATGTCTAAAGGACAGGTCTCTATTGAGTACGGATTGTGTGAAATGATGAACAACAAGGCTATTCGTCCAAATGTTGCTCCTAAAGATGGAAATATGAGGTTTGATATAGCAGAGTGTGAAGCCATGCTTCCACATGGGATAGTGGATAGAAATGTTAAAAGGGTGTATAAAGAGGTATAGGAGACTTCAACTTAATATAATAATTTCTAGGTATGCATCCTACTAACATTATTAGGGTTGACGGATTATGAATTTCAGCTTCCACAGTGGGGTGAATCAGATTTAGAAGCAGAGGAAAGATATAAGCAGTTAATTAAGGACCTTGCAGATAAATATCCTACCGAGAACTTACTGTTTGTTACACATGGTAAAAAATTCAATTCTTGATTACTTCAGAGTTTTTTATAGTAAGCAAAAGTAGTATAAAGAAAGTTAGAAATAACATGAAATTGTTCTCCCAAGTAGAAATGTAACCGACTTAAACATTTGCAGGAGAAGGAGTTAAGGTGGCTGTTTCTTCAGTTAGAAAGGATGTTGCGGTAAATGAGGTGGAGTACTGTGGATATGTAGAACTTAGACGTCCTATTTTCAAGAAAAATCACACATTTACCTTTGGAGAATTTGACTTACTTACTCTTAGTGGTAAAACTGGTGTATGTTATTCCTTCCCATGTTCTTTAGAAAATGCATCCAACCAAAGATCATCGTGATGAACCATGTACTTTCATTTTCACTTAAGTTTGTATGGTTGTAATTTTGAATTGTTCCTTAATGTTGTATGCTAAATATGTGGAGTCTAAAAGGTTATTGGACTTGACCTATTTTTTTATTTTTTTATTATAAATATTTATATAATTGTAAACCTAATCATGTGAATAAGAATTATTATCTAGCGCAGTCGTATGTAAGTCACTTTGATTGAACTATGTAAATTCTTTGTGTTTTTGTTATTTATTTTCGTCTTGTACTACATATGTGTTTCTAACAACTAGTATCAAGAGTTTAGGTTTTTTTCATGCGAGTGAGAGCAATGGCTGAATACGAGAAAGTGAAGATTAAAAAATTCGATGGAAGCGATTTCGTATTTTGGAAGATGCAGATTGAAGATTATATTTATCAAAAAAAGTTGTACCAGCCTTTGTTTGAGAATAAACCAGAAACGATGTTTCAAACAGATTGAGAGTTATTAGATCAACAAGTTTTGGGCGTTGTCAGATTAACATTTGCGAAAAATATTGCCTACAACATCATTAATGAGACGATATATGGTTTGTTAAAAGCATTATCAAACATGTACGAGAAACCATCAGCATCAAATAGGGTATTTTTGATTCATTAATTAGTTAATACGAAGATACAAGAATGTGTTAGTGTTACAGATCATGTGAATGAAATTAATTTCTTATTGTCAAGATTAGTGTAAGTGGATATTAAATTTGATGATGAAGTATAAGCCTGTTATTATTATCTTCATTGCCTGATAGTTGGTCAGGAATTGTCACAGCAGTAGTCAGTACATATGTGACTATGAAATTAATCTTTGAAGGAATTAGGGATTTAATCCTTAATTAGGATGTTCGTAAAAGGAATGTTGAAGAATCAACAAATTCCTTATTAAGCACCAAAAGTAAAGGTAGAAAGCCTGAAAGAGGGTAAGGTTGTGGACGTGGTAGATCAAAGTCCAAGGAGCAAAGACAACCCAAATCTCGCAAGGATATTACTTGTTGGAATTGTCAGTAGAACGGATACTTTAGGAATTAGTGTACTGCTTCTAAAGAAAATAGGCATGACAATACAATGAATGCAATAGAAAAAGACAGGGATGATATGTTGATATGTTGTATTGAGAGCAATTTGAATCTTGGATCATGGATTTTTATGCATCTTTCCATGTTTCTCCTTGCAAGGATTTGATGAAAATTTTCAGAAGTATAAGTTTTGGCAAAATGCGTCTAGCAGATGATGAAACTTTAGACATCGCAGATATGAGATATATAAATCTTAAAATATCTATGGGTATAGTATGAACTCTTAAGGATGTTAGATATATTCCATGATTCAAGAGAATTTTAATCTCTATGGGTATGTTAGATGTTCAAGGATATCGAGTCATATTCGGATAAGGCAAATGGAAGGTGGTGAATGATAATCTAATTATTCCTCATGGTTGGAAGAAAGGAACCTTATACATGACAAAATTACCTATAGAAGAAGTAAATTCAATTAGTGATTATGTTGGCAATAATTTTGGTCATTCTTCAACTTTGTGACACCAAAAGCTTGCTAACATGAACGAGAAGATATGAAAATACTAGTCTCAAAGAGGAAGATTCCAGAACTGGAAAAGGTAGAAGTTGGTTTCTATGAACCATCTGTGTTTGGAAAGCAGAAAAGAGTTACTTTTGCAAAGTCAGGGAGGATGTCTAAACTAGAGAAGTTGGAACTTGTTCATTCAGATGTGTATGGCCAACATTAGTCTCGTCATTGGGAGGATCACGATATTATGTCACCTTTATTGATGATTCCACTAGAAAGGTATGTGTTTATTTTTCGAAACAAAAATCAGAAGTATTTAATACCTTTAAGAAGTGAAAAACCATTGTTAAGAATGAGACAGGGTTAAAAATTAAATGTTTAAAGTGTGATAATGGTGGTGAACGAAGTAGTATTGAATTTGTTTATTATTGTGCTAAGAATGGAATTAGAATGCTTAAAATTATTTCCAAGACACCTCAATAGAATAATATTACTAAAAGAATGAATAAGGCCCCGAATGAGAAGACAAAAAGTATGAGAATTCATACAGGATTACCGAAGATATTTTGGGCAAAAATAGTGAGCACAACAACATGTCTCATTAATCGAGGACCCTTAGTTCCCATAGGATATACAATTCTTGAGGAAGAATGACAAGGCAAAGATGTAAGTCTTTCTCATTTGAAAGTATTTGGTTGTGCTTCTTATATTCGTGTTAAAGATGTTAACAAGGACAAACTTGATCCGAAAGCAAGAAAGTGCATTTTTATTGGCTATGGAGCAGATGCTATGGGATATCGCTTCTAAGATGATTACAGCAAAAAGATCATTACAAGAAGAGATGCTACATTTAATAAAAATGCAATGTACAAGGATAAACTTGAGACAAAAGTTGAAGCTAAAAAGAAGCCAACATAAAAGGAAAATGTAATGTTAAAGGACGCTACAAAAGATTATCTTTCAGGAAAAGATGAGAGCTTAGGAAATAGGACTATTGAGGAGACTATTTCTATCACCCTAGTAGTTGAAGTGAGGATATCCAACAGAGTTATTAGGCCTCCTCATAGGTTTTCTTCTTCAACAAATTACTTTTGTGTTATGGTGGAGAACCTTTGTGTTGTGATTAGGCATTGCAGATGAATGATGCAGCTCAGTTGGGGTTAGTTATGCAAGAGGAGATGAACTCACTTGAGAAAAATAAAACTTGGTGTGCGATTGACTTACCAACAGGAAAGAGAGCATTGCAGAATAAGTGGGTCTTCAGGATCAAGGAAGAACATGATGACAACAAAAGATACAAGACAAGGTTAGTGGTGAAAGACTTTCAGCAAAAAAGAGGTATTAACTATAATGAAATTTTTTCTCCTGTAGTTAAAATGACTATCATTAGAGTTGTGTTGAGTATTATGGTTGTAGAGGAATTACATCTAGAGCAGAAAGATTTTAAGACAACATTCTTATCTGGTGACCTTGATGAGGACATCTACATGATGTAATCAGAGGGTTTCCAAGTTGTAGGGAAAGAGAACTTGATTTGCAAGTTGACCAAGAGTTTGTATGAGTTGAAACAAGCATTAAACAATGATACTTAAAGTTTGATAGTTTTATGAGTAGGATAGGGTACCAGAAGTGTGTCATGGATCAATGTTGTTATATGAAAAATTTTGATTTATGCTATATCATATTATTATTGTATGTAGATGACATGTTAGTTGCAGGTTCTAATATGGATAAAATTAATAGATTGAAGACACAATTGTCTCAAGAGCTTGAGATGAAAGATTTGGGTATTATAAAACAGATTTTGGGCATGAATATCAGTAGGAACAAATTTGAAGGTTTCCTAATATTATCTTAAGAGAAGTATATTGGGAAAGTGTTAAAGAAATTCAATATGCAAGATGCCAAAGTCGTAAGTACACATTTAAGTATTCACTTTAATCTCACTCAATTGGAGTCACCTAAGACAGATGAAGATAAGACAACAATGACTAAAGTTTCTTATGAATATGCAATCGGCTTAATGTATGCAATGATATGCATTAGAACATACATTACTCATGTAGTAGAATTGATTAAATTTTAATATAATTTAATCAAGCACTATGCAAATTAAATATAATTTAAGGTAATTATAGATAACTTGATTTAATTCATATTTTGAATAATGAAAATTTAAAATGCATCAAATTCAACAAATTCAAGATTAATAAAAAATAGTAATAATAAATTTTAAAAAACACAATATGTTTCATGGGGAAATAAGTGCATTGAACTAACATTTTTTATTTGCATCATAAAAAATTTGTTGAAAAGCAATATTGAACCATCATACAAACCTAATAAAGATTTGTCAAAACACTATTATAAACATCGGTAAGAGAGACTCCAAAATCACATTTTTCTAATGTCACAATGGCTTCTTCACAAGGATGAAAAGAATTTAAATTATTTCTAATGTATAAAATACATGTTTAATGAGATTTTACAAAATTTAACATCATTTAGAGTTATAGATATTCATAATATATTATAATACATGATTGGGTGAAATCTCCAATATTTAAAATAATTTAAAATATTTTGGAATATTTAAAACATTTCTCCCAAAATTTCAAAATGTTTAGAAGAGGCAAAAGCACGAAAATGTTTTGTAGAAATTATATCCAATGTTTGTGTGTGAATATTATATATATTATTTGACTTGGGGAACCTTGGACTCATGGGTGAAGAGTCTAAACAGTGTTCAATTCACCTCTCAATACACCAATAAACAGAGGTCAAAACGTTTATTACAATTGCAATGGTGTGACGCGAGGGAATAGCTTGCATTGGAATCTTGCAATTGCACACAAACAATGATGCGAACAACATATAGAATGGTTATAGCCTTTGACGAAGAAGACAGTGGAAGAAACCAACAAATGAGTGAGAGGAAGAAGACAACAAACTTGTGTTTGACTTTGAGTTGCTTGAAGTCGTGCTTCACCGCACGAGTTCACCCAAAAACACAATCAATGGAAATCACGTTTCAATGCATGACTTTGAGCAAAGTTCAAGCAACTAAAGTTGTACTTTAGTGCACGACTTCAACAAAATTTCATGTTCTAATGCAAAATTTTGAGAAAATAAATAAAAGTTCATATTTTTTTTACACCTAAAAACATTTTTAAGTATTCGTGCACTATTAATGCCTTCAGTGGAAAATTCAAGATGCGCTTTCATGTCAACCAGTAGCATGAGGTTCAACTATAGACTCATTTATAATATAAAAAAATTACAAACCAAGTGAAATTTCATCCTATATACGCATATTGTGGAACCGAGTCACAACTTTTGCTATGTTTGAAGTTTTTTTTTTTTTTTTCCCTTCTACACTTTGTATTTTACAAAGACATATTAAAATAATGTATTTCTTAGCATAAAAGAATAATAGGTTTGAAGTTAGTGGCAATTCCATGCTAAATGAGTATGAACCTGTCATAACAAGAAAGCATGTATTTGCAATTGATATGCATAAACATTATTAGAAGCAATATCCAGAAGGGATGTATTTTCAATCAAAAGAGATGACAATAAATGTAATCAAACAATCTGAAATTAATGGACTGTTGAAAAAATTAAATTTGTCACACATGTTTGTCAATATAGTTATCTCCTAAAAAAAACCAAATAGTTATGTAACTCGAATTCTACCAATATTAGAAAAACAAAAAAACAAAAAACAAAATCTTAACAAAAAAAAAATGAAATCATCGTTTGGAGATACGACTTCTTCAAGAAGTCGTGCTTCCAATCAACTTACTCAAATCTATAATTTTGTAAAACAAGTACTCATTTTGGTAATTTTTGAAAATAAAATGCACCATTTTTATGTTTTTACCTCTTCTCATCCTAGTAAGCAGATGTTATATACAAATGTCAATGAAAGTGGTTGGATGCAGTTGCTTCCTCCCACCAATCAAATATTGTTCTTCCAAAAATTGGAATTTTAACTTTAACCACTTTCTGAGTATTTATTCGTTATATTTTCATGATTTTAAATGAATCCCCTGAACAGTTCCATAACGATACATGAAATGCTGATATCTGAACCTCTTTCAAGACAAGAAAAACAGCAAATGGCAAATAAATTGGTAGGAAAAATGGTTTACGGTTAAGATGGATGAAAAACAACACTTTCTCTTTATAGAGGGTGCAAGCTAAATTCCATTTCATGAAATAATGGCACGACTGCGAGTGCCAAATAAAGTGTTGACTATATTCCATTAAAAGTTAACTAAATAACATGACACAATGGATAATTGATGCACCAAATGGTTAGGTATTGCGAATCCTGAGGGCAGTAACTGATAAAATCCATCAGGTGAAGTTTCTAACAAGCAAATGATTGTTAACTTGCCATAAAACCTTCAATCCTTGCAACTACCATCCCATGAACGTTTCCTTTAATTTTTGTATCCACCAGGGAATCAAACCACAAGATATCAGCACAAGACATGGCTGAGCTTTTGTCATGAATCATCCATTTTCCTATCCAAATAAATATACTTTTATTTCATAGAAGACCTACAAGTGAATTAAAAACCATGAACAACTACATTAAAAAAATGAGTAAGAATGTTAGAAGGCCAAGAAAGACTATGTTGTCCTAATAAAAGAAACAAAAGAAGAGAAGATATTCTAGAAGGGGATAAAATAGGTAATATATTATTCTATCTCTAGCCCCTTAAAGTATGAAATGAGTTCTAGTTGAGTTGTAAGTATGTCCAAATGTATTGTATTTGCACAATAAAGGAGTCAGTCAAATGATTCAACATATTAAAGCACGTACAAATTTCATGGGATCTCAGAAAAAGGATAGATTGTTCCTCCATATTTTCAAATGTTTAAGCAATTAATCTACCCCTTTCCACCCCTAAAAATTAACTTTGGTGAAATCCCCATCCCTATAGTTCACTCCATATTTGTAATAAATTTGAAGAGTCTAGCTAACAAATGTGCATAAAAAAATGACTTAAAAGCATTTGATACCGTTCATCAAATCCTTTATACAAATAAGAAAACATAAATGATTTCTGAGACTTCAGGATATTAAATGCTTTTATGGTTCATCCAGTAATTAGTACCCTGAGAACATTTGTTAGCAAAATTCAAAATTTTAACACAACACCAATCTTTGTTTTTCTCCCTTTGCACTGGTAAACAATATTTTAAAACTTATGCAGAACGTTTATTTGACAGAATTCAGATTGGAGATATATTTTCATTGTACAAACTATAAGCATATGCTTACTTATTCTGAGTACGTGGAGGTAACCCAAGTTTTGCTCTTAAATTTGCACCTGCTTCCATGACATCTTCCACCTATATGCAATAATATAAAGTAGGAGCTGAGAATGATATTGAGCAGTCATATAATTCATTGACAAAAGGGAACCAGATCCTGCAGTCAAGTGAAAAGACCATCAATAGTTCTTTACATATATAACAAGTTCACAACAAAACATTCCACCAGTCATTTTCGCATCCTCCATTCCAAGTTCCCATCAACAAAACCATCTTCAAAATAAGAAATGATAATGACGTGCAAAATACAATTGTCTTATGATATAACTCCCAATTTAACTTCTTTGGTATCAATATCATGACCATCCATAGTATCATTCATTTCAAAATAGCCAAGTTACAATTATTGAGTCGTGATACTTAGGTCCCAAAAGGGTAACAATGACTAGTATAAAGGTTTTTCTACTAGATAGGGTTTGCACACAATAAAATGATAATATAGCACTGATTGATGCAAGACTGTAAAGGAGATATATAAATCACATCTCCGTAATATCATGAATGTTAGAAAAAAATACAAAAACAAAAGCAAAGGAAAATAACAAAAATCTAAATGTAGGGCAAAGAATCAATCAACAATCCGAAGCCAATTTTAGTTTATACTATTATAAGAAAAATAAACCAATTGATTGATCCAAACAAATTAACATAGTTTTTAAAGAGAACTACAGCATAAATATAAAAATGATGAGCTACATGTAAAGGCTAATGAAACACAAATAAACAAGTTAACAACTTCTTCCATGCACCAAATGCATAGTTTTGTCATATGAATGAAGAATCTGTAAGATTCAAGAGTTTAAAACATTACACCACAGAACACAGATTGTACCACGAGTTTATATGTAACTGAACAATTGGTATTTTTTTCACAACCATTAGCAATTTATAGTGTGCCCTTTTTGTATTTTAATAAAATCCATCAATACCTTCACATAGGAAAAAACAATCCTGGTTGACATGATTTCACCTTACCTCAGCTCTAGCTATATGGGTGAATGGATATCCTTAACCCTACTTCCTCTGACTTTTTGTAAGTAATCACCACACATTCCTAACTATCACAATACTTTATATTAAAAGTACAGTATAGAAGAACTAGCTATGAGTTCAAGTTTATTATGTCTACACAATATTTAAGTCAAGGAAGAATTTGATCTAAGTA
Organism: Sphenostylis stenocarpa; assembly: GCA_963425845.1. Taxonomy (NCBI): domain Eukaryota; kingdom Viridiplantae; phylum Streptophyta; class Magnoliopsida; order Fabales; family Fabaceae; genus Sphenostylis; species Sphenostylis stenocarpa. The sequence goes on along the minus strand of OY731398.1, from coordinate 575,754 downwards.
ACCAAGCAGCATATCAGTGCTTTTTTCTCCCTTGTTCAACAACCTAAGGAATACAAAGAACAAAAATGCATCTGAAACTATCACTCTCCATAATGTAGAGATTCGTTTAGAATTAACAGGTAATTGATCTCATGTGAAATTAGTCATAATGACAACTCTGTTCACCTAAAATATTTCTCTTCACTGTTCAACTACATGAACTATGCAGTCAGCACAAACAGATCAAGATCAATTGAATGTGGCCTCAGTTAATCAATATTCAACTACACCAATATCAAACATCTTACTCATTTTGCAAATTTAGTTAAAAATCATATCATTTATCAATAATTTTGTAACTGATGTTACTCAAGAGTCAAATAATCAACCAAGGGCTAACTGAGATGGATTATCATATCTAGATTTCATGGAAGCCATGGGAGAACAATGCACTAATATGATGTAATCAGTGCTGCCAAAATATGACCAAACATTAATAATAGGAAAAAATATTTAAGGCATTTTCAGTAGATAAAATAGTTTTTCTCTTTGGTCAATGATCTAAACACAATAGTTTCTTACAGTCCAATGGAACTAGTAATCTATTCCAGTTCCACCACCAAATAACTTAACCGCAATAGTTTCTTTCTTCCAACTTTAATATCAGAGAGTATACACTACTATCCTCTTTCAAGCTCAAACTTCCTTAATAACTTGCACTGCCGAAAAAGCTAACTTTTCGAAGGTGTAAACAAACAAAAACCACTTTACAATTCACTATGCAAATTACAGGATCACACAGTTTTTCCCCACTAAGAAGATATTTCATCCTCACCCAACTTCAGTCTACAAGTAACAAAAACTTAGTTGACCTGTCACTCACAACTAGATTCCCACTGCCTAATACAAATCACAAAACTTTTAAAAACTTGAGCGACACTTCCTCCCTTTTTAACCTACATTTCTTAGAAGCAGAACTTCTTCCCATCAATAGAAACAAATAAACAAAAAACAAACCAAAACCAATTTTAGAATGCACTCTCCAAAGTCAGCAAATCGCATAAACCCATCAATTTCTTTCCCCACTAAAACTACATTTCCATCGAGACCCACCCACACTCCACAAGCAACAATCCTCGTTAAAATTCAATGCAACACAGATATGCCTTTCCTTCCACCCAAAACACAAAATTGATCCTTAAGCGATGACAAACGCAAAACGTAAAGCGAGATAGTCAGAAAACAGAAAATGGAATGATGGTGAGAGCAGTACCCCGTTGATGCCGTTTGCTTGGAGGAGGAGGACGGAGGCGGATGCGGCGCTGCCGACAAAGAGGGATGCGACGGTGAAGGCTTTGAAAGGCATGAAGCGTGAATCGCCTGCGTACCCTTTGGCCAAGGAACGCATACCCAAACCCATTTGGGCAGCACTGGCCACACCCCACCACCATTGAATCCTACTGTCACTGTTGTTGCCACCACCTGTGGCTTCCTCCATCTCCATCTTCTCTTCCGACTCTGGGATTACAATTTACTTCACCCAGTCACCAGCGACGGCTTCTTCTATCTCTGTTTTGGGACATGTACCAACTTGCAATTTTTCACCACTAGCAAAACGCTTTTTTAGAAGGGTAAAATGATTTCTACAACCCTATTTTTTTTATTTTACAATTCTTCCTCAAGTGTGATATTATTCTGCTATTTGTTTTTTTTTCAGACCCAATAATTTATTCTTACCTAAAATGGCATATATCAAAACCATCATTCTTCCAATTGCCAAATCCAGTATTTGTGTTTACTCATTCTTCCCTCACTAAATCATATACTTTTCATTTTTTTTAAACTCATGTGGATTTTACAATGATTTAGCAATCTCAAGCTTTTCGATCAATGAAAACTAGGGATATGATGCAACAAGATTGAATGGAAGGATACGGACCAATACACAAGCTAAGTTTCCTCTAAGAAATATATAACATTAAATTTATATAAAATATTTATAAACATGTTTTTAAATCTCAGTAAATATTTACTATAAAATTAAGGTTAAGTACATATTAAAAAAATAAATTTGTAATATTAAATAGATTGTAGAGTGAAATATATATATATATATAAAATCGAACTTAACTAGGATTAAGTATGTGTATTTAGTAAAAAAACATAACACTAAATAAAATCAAGAAGTTTAGATCCTTGATAAAAGTAAAAAAAAAATATATATATATATATATATATATATATATATATAAACGAATATTTCAAGATATCATCATCATTCATTTATTATGAATATTTCTTATCTTAATATTTTTGGTTGACTTGAGCGTCATAATATATTTTGTAGACACACCAGTTATACCTTGGACCTTGAAGAAAAAACATAAGAAATATTAATCTAATCATATTAAAAACTTCATAAGTACTCATTAGTAGATTGGTTTACGGTATTCAATCTTATAAGAGGATCTCGTCCTTGCAATAACATTTGGTGTCCATCGTAAGGCTGATAATGACTATTTGAAAACTAAACATAATTGCAAGGAACATGATAAGCACCGAAAGACCTCATCACCTAGAGAAAAAATCATATGAAAGAGTTAATGTTTATTGTCGAACTAAGAAGAGAATTAGAGAACTTTAAGAAAAGTGTCAAAGAAATAGAGGCTCTTAAGCACGAAAATGCTCACATTCGACAAAAGTTGAATGAACAAGTAGGCACCTTCCACCACACGTTGGAAATAGTTCGAACTGAAGGTAACTAGGAGCAATCCCACATTACCCTTGTTAGCGCATTCGAGGTCGGTAGCAACCCATGAATGATCTCTTATACATCCATGCACGTATTTTCACTATTTGGGGGACATTGTAAACACTCATTCATGGATGAGATCATGAAAACCCCTTTGCTATCAACCTAGAAGAACTTGAATCTAGAATGATATGATGGATCAACTGATGCAGACGAACATATTGACATCTATGTAACATAAGTTAGTTTGTCCACCATAGAGGATGTTATTTTATGTTGAGTTTTTCCAACCTCACTTAAAGAAGTAACGTTAAGCTAGTTCCTAAGGTTCCCCCCAAACACCATTGATTGTTTCGACACTAGTGATAAAATTTGGCACACAATTTGCATCAAGTCGGTTTCACCACCTCATATCAATAGTATTATTAGTAAGATAAGGGAGAATCATTACAAGCCTTCATGGATAGGTTTGCTAAAGTTGTGTTAAGTATTAGAAACCTCAACACCAAGGTGACCATTCACCACATGGTACCAGGGTTACGCCCAAGTCCTTCTCAAATAATCTATGTAAGAAACTGACCATAGACCTAGACAAGTTAAGGAGTCGAGCTGCAAAACTCATGTAATTAGAAGAGTTGAAAGAATTTAGAAATCAAGTGTGTGTTGAGATCATCCCAAAAAGAAAGAATGCAGAGAGAGAAAAAGGAAAATGACTCATGTAGGTGAGACTAAGAGAATCCCGTAGCCCATGATTCACACAATATATACCATGAATGTAAACCATGAATGTAAACCATGCAAGGGTGCTAGAAGAAGCCCTCACGTCCCACACCAAGAAAGGTACCTACTTCCCCTGATCACATCAAGCACTATAGGTATCATTACAATTATGGGCATACCACTGACGAGTGTTTAGTGTTGAAAGACAAAATAGAATAATTAATACAAGTCAGACACTTGCATAAATTTGTGAAGAAATGTGGCAATCAACAAATGAGACACTCTTTGAGGAAAGAATGTCAACCAATAGGAACAAAAAACAATCAAGATTATCAGCTGAAAGACACGAATGAGTTAGGGGTAAAAGAAACAACATCTGAGAGGGTAATTAACATGATTGTCGGAGGGTTTGTCAGCATGGGTTTGACCATCATAATAAGAAAAAGGCTTCTAAAAGTAGTTTAGTCAGTTAATATTGTTGTTGTTGGACAAAGAAGAAAGATATCATCAATAGCGTTCATAAATGATGGCTTTCAAGCTATCGATTCTTGCCAAGACGACCCCATGGTAATTACTATGGAAGTTGCAAACTTTGTTACGATAAAGACTTTGGTAGACCAAGAATGTCTTGTACTAGCAAAAGATGCAATCCAACCTTACAATGACCAAATCGTAGGGTTCTCAAGAGAAAGACTGGATACAAAAGGATATATTGAGCTCTTTACAAAATTCGAAGAAGGTAACACTAGATACAAGCTAGTTAAAGTCCAATACCTCATTGTAGACACTAATGTTCCTTATAATATCCTCCTTGGAAGACTGTCCCTTAATGTTATAGGAGTGATAGTATTCACCCTGCAACTAGTAATGAAGTTTTCATCCTTAACCAGAGAGATAATAATGTTGCATGTGAACAAGATATAAACTCGCGAGTGCTATGCTGCAAGTGCCAAGATGACGACAAGCATCGTGACACATGCAAAGAAAGAAGGATAACCTAACGATTGTGACAAATCTTGATCCATATATAAATGATGATTGTCGGATCCAACTAAAAGAAGAGAATATCGCATTTCAACTAGCGCAACAAGGCTAAGATACGAAGATTGGATTCTCCCTCATTATTAGTGAACATAACCTTGTTGCTAACTTTCTTGAGAGTAATATAGACCTCGAATGGATTGTTGCCAACATGCTAAGGGTAGAGCTAAGAGTCATGTACCACAAGCTCTGGGTGTGCAAAGAAGCTCACCCCATACACAAAAGAGGAGAAAGCTTAGAGAGGAGTGAAGAAAAACAAGATGGTAAATCTTATTTTTAGCATGTTCTATTCTAAGGTTATGTGGATTATCTTCAAAATATATATGGGGAAAGTAATTTTTAAGGACATGTTCCTTACATGTGTAATATGATGTCTTCTAAATCAAATTTTTTTTCCACCTCTTATATGACACCATCGTTAACATATAATCAAGTTAAATCTATAGATTATTATCAGTTAACAATGCTTATACATCAGAATCTAACTAAAAAAGATAAACATGACAATAGTATGATATAGATGCACAAGAGATACATGTCCCCCAACAAAATGAAAGACCTAAACGAAATAGAAAAAGATAATTTTGTGAAATAGACTACCAACACTAAATTATTTTTTTAATTTAGCTTAATATTATTTTGTAATATGTAAATATTTTGTAATATTAATATATTATATTTTTCAACTATTCATTTTACTTATATTATTTTATAATTAAATTAAAAGGTAAAAAGAAAAAAATACAAGTCAGGATAGGTAACATATCTTCCTATGAATAATTAAAAAATATAAAATATAAAACATTGTATCATCTAACATAATTTTTAAAAAGAAAATATTGTACCACGTAACACAACCTTAAAATTTTAAAAAATAATAATACCAAAAGTCGTTCACAAAACAAGAAAAAAAACTCTATGTGATAGAAGTTTCTTATTAGAATTAGAATCTCTTTAGTAACATTTGTCCATTTATGTAAAATTTATATTATTTTTGTAATATTTGACCTAAAGTATACCATTTTAGTAAACTAATTGAAAGAAAAAATAAATATATTCTACCATTTGTTAGGAAAAAAATATTTCGTTACATGAATTTGATATTATTTAAAAGTTAAAACCAGAAATAATTTATATATACTCTATTCTCTTAACTTATTTAGACACTAAAGATACCATGAATTAAAACTTCATACCATTAATATTTAAAAATTATTTAAATATTAATTTTAATTATACATCGTTTTGATTTTATATATTCCAACAAAGTAAAAAAAGACAACAGGAGATTATAACATGCCGTATCAATGAAATTAGTTAACTTTATTTACCACTAACAAATCTTATTTTTAAGAACTAATTTTGAATTCTGGTATTTTTAGAAACTAGTAAAAAAACAAGTGATATATTTTCATGAGATAAACTTTTTATTAAAGATTAAACATACTTTCACCGCCGTGATCCTCACCTACCCCCAATGTCGTTTCGATCTTTCCGCTTTCTCGCGCGCTTCGCCAACGCCCACCACCACCCTCCCACCTCCACGCACCGTTTCCCACTCTCATCTCTCCACGCGCCACCCTCTTCTCCCCACCATCACCATCCTCACCTCGACGAACGCCTCGTACTCGACCAAATCTCCCACCTTTTCCCCATTCCCGCTTCCGAATCTCAAAACCCCGTTTCGAAACCCCTCGAACCGCCGCCCCCAGACGCGAAACCCGTGGACGCTTTTTTGTCCCCCGAAGATAAACTGCGCGGAGTCTTCCTCCAGAAGCTAAAGGGCAAGGCTTCAATCGAAACTGCTTTGTCCAACGTTGGTGCTGACGTGGACGTTAACGTTCTCGGTAATGTGCTCAATTATGGGAACCTCAGTGGTGAATCCATGGTCACGTTTTTCAACTGGGCGGTTAAACAGGCTGGGGTTCCCAATGTTGTTGGTAGTTACCATGTGATTGTTAAGGCACTAGGAAGAAGAAAGTTTTTTGATTTTATGATGGGTGTGTTGTGTGACATGAGGCAACGTGGCATTGATGGTGATTTGTTGATGTTGTCTATTGTTATTGATAGTTTTGTTAGGGCTGGTCATGTGTCTCGGGCAATTCAGGTCTTTGGGAATTTGAATGATCTCGGGCTTCGGCGTGACACTGAGGCTTTGAATGTGCTTTTGTCGTTTTTATGTCGTCGGTCTCATGTTGGTGCTGCCAATTCTGTTTTGAATTCGATGAAGGGGAAGGTTTGTTTTGATGTTGATACATACAATGTGGTTGCTGGGGGGTGGTCTAAGATTGGTAAGGTGGGTGAGGTTGAGAGGATTATGAGGGAAATGGAGACTGATGGGGTTCTACCCGATTGTAGGACATTCGGATTCCTTATGGAGAGCTTGGGGAGGGCAGGTAGAATGGATGAGGCTGTTGAGGTTTTCTGTGGTATGAGGGGGAAGAATTGCCAGCCAGATACTTCTGCTTATAATGCAATGATTTTCAATTTTCTGTCTGTTGGGGATTTTGAGGAGTGTATGAAGTATTATAATAGGATGTTGAGTGATAACTGTGAACCTGATCTTAATACGTTTGTCAGAATAATTAGTGCGTTTCTCAGAGTGTGGAAAGTGGCTGATGCACTTGAGATGTTCGATGAGATGTTGAAGCGAGGTGTTGTACCTTCTATTGGTACCATAACAGCCTTCATCAAACGATTGTGTAGCTATGGTCCACCGTATGCTGCTTTGATGATATACAAGAAGGCAAGAAAATTAGGGTGTATGATATCGGTGGAAGCTTATAAGATACTGCTTATGCGGCTCTCTAAGGTTGGAAAGTGTGGAACATTGTTGAAAATATGGGAGGAGATGCAAGAATGTGGGTATAGTTCAGATTTGGATGTTTATGAGTTCATCATTAGTGGTCTTTGCAATGTTGGACAGCTGGAAAATGCTGTTCTTGTTATGGAGGAGGCTTTGGGCAAGGGGTTTTGCCCAAGCAGGCTAGTATATAGTAAACTGAGCAACAGGCTGCTTGCTACAAAGAAAACAGAGACGGCTTACAAGCTGTTTTTGAAGATCAAACATGCCCGTTCCCTTGAAAATGCGAGAAATTATTGGCGTACTAATGGTTGGCACTTTTGAATAGGCGTCATAATTGGCAGATCTTTGCTTTCTACATAGCTGGTCTTTGAGCTTGCTTGGATACAGCTCATAACAACTTCTCTACTAGATTAATTGTTGTTATTATTCAAGAAATGCATTTGGTAAATTTACATAACAACTTGTAACTTTTGAAGAAGGCTCTAAAAGAGTTTATTTTGATGTTGATCCAAGTGCATCAATCTTTCCAGCTTGATCGGAGGTTGTTGTGTTAGTTACTTGGAGGAAATTACCTGTACAATTTACAACTCGCCTCCAGTCTCACCACAATGGAATCTGGTGAACCTTGAGACATGAGAGTGGCACTTGATGAATCTGTGGTTGCCATCGTCAGGTTGAAGAATGCATCACTATTGCTGCTCTCCTCTGTCATTGAATTTCTATGCCACTCTCTCTGCCATGCATTTTCCACCATCACTGAGTAGCTTTGGATTGGTTGAGTTTTTGGGACTTAATGAGGTATTTGGTTGCTTCTCATATCTGTGTGGTTGATTGTGAGAACTGTAATCTCCTACTTGATTGATTAAGTTTAGTTGCTGTCTGAGTTACCCAATTGTTTCTTTTTGTTTTTAGAAGATTTCGTGGTTTGAAATTGAATGTTTATGGAATTTTTCTAAAACAGTTTTGTTGACTCAGATTGCTAGTTATAATTGGTGGATGTCCGCTGTTTACTACATTCATGTTTTGCATAACATTCTTGTGCTGCTATTTTCTCTGTGCAGATCTGGTCCATCTAGCAGGGTATCGTGCAGATATTGATACAATAATGGCTGGGAAGAATGCAAGGTAACATGAATCTTTAAAAGCAATAAATATGAATTTAGTAGTCCATGAACATGTTATTCATTCAAAGGACAATAATTGGTACAATGTTTATATGATTCTTTAAGGGATTACACCCATTTGATTAGTTGATTTTTGTTGTTGGCAGCCAAGTTTTACATATAACCTCAAGGTTCACGTGTATGTATTTGCAGAACATTGCAACGATGTTAGGGGAATGGGTTCTGTGAAATTAAAATGAAATGGATATTTGGATCAATCAGCCAGAAAATTTCAGGACATTTTATTCTATGATCAATATTTAAGTGGATTCCTTTGTTCTGGATTTATTTATTTTTGCTCTCTATAGCTTAGATAGAGGCAATCATGATTAAAGATAAAAAAATGCTGGGAATCTAAATTAAAAAAGGTGTGTGGTTATCCTCTATCATTTTGATTTATAAAAGTGTGCTTAAAAAAATGTAATTTAAAAAAAAATATCATTTGTATAGACTACAATTTACTCATAATTTTAACACACAAAAAAATACCACTCTTACAATATTTTGCAGTAAATTTTGTGATTGTACCACTTGTTTATTTTTTAAAAATAAAATTTTCAATTGTTAGTTGTTTTTTTAAATATAAGTTAAATGGACATTTTATATCAGTATCTTTTGTTTTTTGGTAGATGATGATTATTATAAATTTTAATTTCAATTTTCAATTAGAAATTTTTCTACAAAAATAGATATTTGTTTTTTTTTATATCAAATCCATTCTTTTTAATTAAAGATTATTAATAATTAATTTCACAAAATATATAATGCAATTTATTCTAAACATTAATTTTTGAAATATTTTAAAATATTCATTCTTGATGAAATTCTTTGCAAGATATGGGAAATATGATTTTGTACTTTATCTGCATATATGCATACATGCCATGCTCGTTACATTAATCAATACAAATTATTTTAGTACTATATATTTCAAAATTCCAAATCCATTAACGAGAGACGTTGATTACTCTTGATAGATTAATAGTATTTGCTATTTTCTCAAAATATAATGAAGTAAAAAGAAGAGTCCGTGGGTAATATCTCCCTCGGTAGTTAAGGGTTTTGGTTGCGAAACAGTAATCAAATTGGATGAATTAGTTCAAAAAAATCTAAAATTAAAAATTAAATCTTTCAAAACTATATTCAAAATAACTTAATATCAGGTTTTATATGTAATTTTGATACTATGAATTTGTCGAAGAAAAAAAAATAAAAGATAGAAATAATAACTCAAAATTTTAAAATTAATTTTTCAAAATTAAAATGCAACACCGTGAACTTTCTTAAAAATTTATTAAGATAAGAAAATATTACGCGTAAATCCTAAACCCTATACACACAATTATAAAATTAATTTAACTCTCTTTAAATTTAAATGCAATACGTAATTTGTCACATTCTCACTATCTTCGTATTGGTTTTCGTCGTATTCTTACATTTTTGTTATGTCTTTATGCATCTGTCGCATCCTTCACGACCATGTGTCATCCTCTTTTTTTTTTTTGTCCTCGTTTTTTATGTCTTAGGATCTATCATGGTTTCATCTTCCACCATGCTCTTTCCTTTCTTGTGTTGTTTTTTTTATGGTGTGGTTAGATTGTTGTAATTATTCTTTAAATATTTATTTATTAATTAATAAAAAATTTAAAATTCTATATTATTATAATTATTTTTTAAATATTATTTGTTAATTAATAAAAATTTTAAAATTGTATATTATTTGAGATTGTTTTATAATTATTTAAGATTATTTTATATTTATTTGACAATTTTTATATTTGTTTTTAGATTGGTCTTTATTTACAGTTTGGAAATGTTACAAAATAACAAATATTTTAAAAAAATAAGAATTAACTTTGTTCACCGATTATAAAAAAACACTTTTTAAAGTATTCAATATCAATTTTTTCTAGAATTTTAATATAGATTCTTTTACAAATAGATGTTATATACATTGTAAATTAGGTTTTTATTGGAGTAGTGATATCCTGCTCTACTGTTATAAGAATTTTTTCCTTTATGGTGAGTTAATTGGTTACTTGTGATCATGTAGCACTGTGTCAAGGGTCTCGGTGCGCTTATTTTGTTGGATCATGTTACTTCTCGTATTGGAGAAGCACGTCGGAGAGGTGAAGGTTTTGTCTGCAATTCCTTTTTTAAGAATGGTAATATCAAACAAAAATAAACAAAGATAATGATATTCATATGCCTACCTACAATGTTTAAATCAATATTAATATGGGAAGAATAATAAAACAATAAAATAAGTGATTAATAGTGTAAATTATATGTAAAAAACGAAAAATATATTTTTACTTTTTCCAATTTAAATACAGCTGTAAGGGCATCTCAGTGGCATGTCATCTAATGGAAGAGAATACTTGCTTGAAGTAACTTCAAACATTTAAGAACTTATCTCTACAATCCACTAACTTTATTTAATTAAAAGGATAAAAAAACAAACACAAACTTATTTATTATATATGTTATAATATTCTAGTTATTTTGTGAATGAAGTAAATATAAAAAAAATTGGGAGTTTGAATTCACGAGAGATTAAAATATTGACATAAAAATACGAATGAAAATAAATCAAACAAATAATTAAGAGTAAAGAGTGCACAATTTTGGACTTCCACACAGCAAAAAGTGAAAAAACATACACTAAAAGTCTAGAAAATCAATTATATAACACAATTAATTATATAGTATCTGAAAAATATCTTAATCAATTATATTATTTTTTCTTCAATTTTAAATATTTTTAATTATAATAAATAAATATAATAATAATATAAAAATAATACTTTCTTCTCATTTGTCTTTTATTTCTTATAATTCAAACAATTTTTATTTCCTCTAATCTCGTATCTCTTCTTTTCCTTTATTTTCTATCTACTTTTCTGAACAAATACTAATATTATATTCTTGTTAAGATATGTAAATTAATTAATAAATTATATACGTGAGATCTTCTAGAAAACTTATGCTTACCCAGAAGCATCTCTCTCTTTTTTTTTTTTTTTTATAAGAGCTGTAAATATATCAAAAATGAAAATAAATATTCATCTTCATAGAGAATGTAAGAAAATTCTATGAAACAAAAGCTTATAATGTTGTTAAATGAATGTGGGTATAAAATATTTTGTTGACAACAAATATGCATATAATGATAGGATATCATTTCTCATATATTTATCCTTAAATATGGTTTAATAAGTGAAATACAACATGATGAATTAGCAAATGCGAAAATTGTTTTGTTTTCTCTAACCTCTCTTGTCTTGATATGGTTTTGTTTTATGTTTTTATGATTAAAGCTATTTTCATTTAATAATGATATTTAGAGTAGTGTTCTTATAGGTCATGAGTATGGAAAAAATTGTGAGTAGAGTTTAAACATGGGTGAGGGATCAATGACTTAATGTCATCTTTTTTGTTTCTCAATTTTTTGGGGAATATTATCACAATATGGGTTGTCAAAATGAGAAAATATTTAAAGTCTTTTACTTTATGGAGTTGTCAAAATGAGACAATATTTAAAGTCTTTTAGCCTATGGGAGTATGTAGATGAAGATAAACAAGTTCCACAATTAAGAACTAATCATACTATAACTCAAATCAAGTAACATGAGAAGGAGACTACGAAAAAGGAGAAAGTTGTCTCATATCTACATTCAACTTTGGTAGGTGAGGTCTTTACTAACATTATGCATTTGGAAACCACCAAGAAAATATGAGATGAATTGAAAAATTTGAAGCCAAAGTTGCTACTATTAAATAATAATGTTGCTACTACTAAAGAATAATGTGATCTCAAGAAATTAACTATGTCTGAGATGGTTAGCAAATTACAAGCTCAAGAACAAAGATTCTCTACGAGGATGGATGATGTAACCGAAGGTACATTTTAAGCTAGACATAAGATGAAGCAATTCAAACAAATCAAAAGAAGTTGAACTATAAAACAATCAGTGGTTGAAATGGAAAAAATAAGATGGATGGAAGTTCTAAGGAATCAACTACAACGAGTACTTTTCCTCTTGTACTACATGCAAAATAACAAATCACTTGTTTCCAAGCATGACAATTCTAAATTATGGCATAAAAGATATAGTCATTTTAATATAGATGCATTGAAATTTTTGCAAACTCATGATATGGTGAGAGATATACCTATGATAGACAATATTGATGATTTATGTGATGCTTGTCAACTTGGAAAGATGCGTAGGAAGTCTTTTTCTTCAACAAATGTCACACGAGGAAAGAACAAACTATAACTTGTTCATACTTATTTTTGTTATCTTATGTGTATGTCTTCTCTAAGTCGAAACAAATATTTTATTTTGTTAATTGATGATTATACTAGAATGACATAGGTATATTTTTTGGCAAGCAAAACTCAAACTTTTAATGTCTTTAAAAAGTTTAGAGCTATGGTGGAGTCTCAAAGTGAATGCAAAATTAAAATGTTGAGATTAGATAACAAGAGTGAAGATATGGATATTATTCAGCAATTGACAGTCAGTTATACTCCTGAACAGAATAGAGTTTTTGAAAAGAAAAACAGATTGTTCAAAAGAAAACACCAATTAAAGCTTGGATAGAAATAAATTCATACTTATTTGTGTTATCCCATGAGTATGTCTTCTCTAAGTCGAAACATATAATTCATTTTGTTAATTGAGTATTCTACTAGAATGACACAGGTGTATTTTTTTAGTAAACAAAATTCAAACTTTTAATGTCTTTAAAAAGATTAGAGTTATGGTGGAGTCTCAAAGTGACTGCAAAATTAAAATGTTGAGATCGGACAACAAAAGTGAAGATATGGATATTATTCATCAATTGATAGTCAATTATACTCCTGAACAGAATGAAGTTTTTGAAAGAAAAAACAAATTGTTCAAAAGAAAACACCAATTGAAGCTTGGAGGGAAATAAGTTCATACTTATTTGTGTTATCCTATGAGTATGTCTTCTCTAATTTGAAACAAATATTTCATTTTGTTAATTGAGGATTCTACTAGAATGACATAGCTATAGAATGACATAGCTATATTTTTTGGCAAGCAAAACTCAAATTTGTAATGTCTTTAAAAAGTTTAGATCTATGGTGGTGTCTCAAAGTGATTGTAAAATTAAAATGTTGAGATCGGATAACAAGAGTGAAGATATGGATATTATTCATCAATTGACAGTCAGTTATTCTCCTGAACATAATGTTGTTTTTGAAAGAAAAAATAGATTGTTCAAAAGAAAACAACAATTGAAGCTTGAATGGAAATAAAATCCGCTGCAAAACATTTAAAAGAATTTTGGATCAATCTTCTATGTTCATGTTAGAACAACTAAATGATCCAACTTGGATTACAAAGCTGAAATGGGAATTTTCCTAGGCTATGTTGCAAGCTCTAAAGGTTATAGAGTATCTAATCTCAAGTCAAAACAAATTGTGATAAGCTTGGATGTTCAATTTGATGAGAATGCATATTGGTATTGGAAAAATAATCAAATTCAAAAAAGTATGAAGGTTGAGCAACAACAGGTTACAAGGACAGATGAAAGTCATATTACTGAATCGGATTCTCTGATGCTCAAAACTAAATCTTTGGCTGAAACTTATGAAAAAATGAAGTTTTATGATCAATGAACCTTCTTGTTTTAAAGAAAGAAGCTTCATTGCAAACAAAGTGGAATGATGCAATGAAGGAAAAGATGGCTATGATTAAAAAGAATAGTACTTAGGAACTCATTTCAAGGCCTAATAACAAACATGTGATTAGTGTAAGATACATTTATAGAACAAAGTTATCCTGATGGTTCTATTCACAAATGTAAAGCTAGACTTGTTGTGAAGGGATATTCTCAAATGGATGGAGTTGATTATGGTGATACATTTGTGACCTGTTACTAAGCATGAAACAATAAGATTAATTCTCACTTTATCAGCTCAATATGAGTGGAAAATCTTTCACTTGAATGTGAAATCAACATTCTTAAATAGTGTTGGGAAGAAGAAATTTATGTTGAGCAGCCTGTTGATTTCATTGTTGCTGGTCATGAAGATAAAGTTCATAGGCTTCACAAAGCCTTGTATGGAATAAAACAAGCTCCAAGAGCTTAGTACAACAAAATTGACTCACTATTTGAAAAATGATTTTAGTATGAATCAAAACTCTTAATGTGAAGGATTGTAGTAATGGGAAGAAATGATGGAAATATTCTTCCCAATGGTCCTCCATCAAGAAAATTAGTGTGTCACTTTATGTTGATGATTTGCTAGTTATAAGTGATGATATTGACGAAATAGACAAGTTTAAAAAAAAGCATGTTACATGTTTTTGAAATGATTGATCTTTGAGTGATGAGGTATTTTTGAGAAATGGAAGTGCATTGAAGATGGAATATTTCTTTCACAGAGAAAGTATGCAAATGACTTGGTAAAAAAATTAAATTAGAGAGTTGTAATTTTGTTTCATTTCCTCTTGCTATAAATAAGAAACTGTCCAAGAATGATGTTGTTGGGAAGGCTGATGTAACTTGATGTAACTCAATATAGAAGCCTAGTTGATTGCCTTCCTTACTTGACTACAACTAGACCATATTTGATGTTCTCTGCTAGTTTGCTTTCAAGGTTGATGCACTCACCTAGTTTGACACACTTTGGTGTAGGTAAAAGAGTACTGAGATATTTGAAAGGAATAATTGATTTTGGTATTTGGTATTGCAAAGGGGATGGAAGGCTTGAAGGTTACCTTAATAGTGATTGGGCTGGTTCAATTGATGATTCAAAGAGCACAATTGAGTATGTTTTTTCACTTGGCAATGGAGTGCTCTCATGGAACTTTAAAAAATAAGATGTAGTTGCTCAATCCTCCACTGAAGCAGAGTATATTGCTACAGCAACTGCTTCAAATCAAGCTCTGTAGATCAGAAAAGTCTTGAGAGACTTAAATCACATGCAGGCGAAAGCTACTATCTTATGGTGTGACAACAATTCAACCATAGCTATTGCTAAAAATATAGTTCAACATGGAAGAACCAAACATATCAATGTTAAATTTCATGCTATAAGATAAGTTGAGAAGAATGGAGATGTTCAATTACTGCATTGCAGGTCTGAAGAGCAAATTGTTGACACTTTAACCAAAGCACTTCTATGTGCTAAGTTTAATGAGCTAAGAAGTAAGATGAGAGTCTTCAAGAAAAATTTTAAGGAGGAATATTAAATGAATGCATGGTAAAACTTTTCTTTTTTACTGTTGTTATTATGTTTACTTATTTCAATCAGTTTGCTTGTGTCAGTAGTATTAGTTAGTCATGGATTTACCCTAATTTTGGATAGATTTGTACTCTAAATATAGTGGGTACAAGATATTTTGTTGACAAAAAGTATGCCTATAATGATGGGCTATCATTTCTCATGTATTTGTCCTTAAATATGGTTCAATAAGTGAAATACAACATGATGAAGTAGCAAATACAAAAATAGCTTTGTTTCCCTTACCTCTTCCTCTCTTTTCATGTTATGGTTTTGTTTTATGTTTTTATGGTTAAAACTGTCTTCATTTAACAAGTGTCTTCCAGAATAAAAATAAAACTGAACTGCATTAGCTGATGGACATTTTTCTAGAAATAGAAACCTTCATCACCATGTTGTCACTACAGTGTAGGAGTTGGAACAAGCAGGCATCTCCTTTTTTTAAATTGTTTTCCCTTGCAAAAGCTGACCAATTTGTAGTGAAGTAACTGACTGATTTACTTCGATAATTTCTCAATTTAACCCTCCATGATCTGTCTCCAACCAGAAGCGTAACAAATTGTTCACCACTTTTGATGCAGCTTTTTATTGGGGCATGTGGCACATACTGCATCATATGCATTTTTTAACTTCATTAAGATTTTAATTCTACATTCTGAACAAATATATACTGCATCGCATGTAGTATTACATAAAAAACTTACCACTTATTGTGATGATTGGATAAAAGAGTTTTCTCGTATGAATGCTTAGTTTGAGAACATACCATTTGTCCGAGAGTGAAGTGGTGTGATTTCATTATAACAGTAAAGGAAGTATTCCCAACCGCTTCCATGTTTCTCTTCCCTTCATTTGGATTCTTCAATCTACCTAAAAGAGGGGGAAATTATTACACATTAAAAGAACTAAATTCTTTGTAGCACACACATACATGAATTCATTAGAAATCTAGAATCATGCCTTTGTGGTCTCTTGCTTTTTTATCAAAGGCAGTGTCCTGGAAATTGGAATTACACTTTTTCTTATTTTGAGTTGTTTTCTGTGTCTTAGGTGGTTGAATGTCTTCACTATTAATTCTGGTCCTTTTGTGATTTGCTTTGTTGATAGGGTAGTCTATTTCCATGCAACTCTTATTACAGATGGAAACATGAAAATGGGATGTCAGATTGAATCTGAAAACTAACAGGTGACCATAGGCTAGCGAGTGATACTCTGCAAACTCTTTCCAACCTTGTTGAAACCAAACACTACCATCACGCTTCTCCAAATTTACTTTCCATTCTGCACCATTTGGAAGCTTAAGATGTACTGTGTTGGATAAGTGTTTTCCATATTTGCTCACAAACCTTGTCGGAAGCCTCTGTAGATGCAGATTAACAAACATAACTCATAATTTATGTGCTAAACTATTCTACAACTCATAAAGTATGTGCTAAACTTTACTGGTTTTGGCTATATGCATCAATATATATCCATTTGACAATTTTGTACTAAATATTTGCATGAATGTCAATAATGTAGCATTGACACTAGTAGCATGTATGCTAAAATAGAGGATGTGATCTTCTAAAAAGAATCATATGTACTCACTAAAGTTCCTTGTAGAAGGTTGTGAGGAAGCATGATCCTGAAAAAGTGGATTGGGGTTGATGCACTATCATCAATAGAACCATCCCCATGGTCAAGTTGTGAAGTCATTCCCAGCTTCTAACCGCACCCAAAAGTAAGATAAATGAGCCTGTGTTGTTATTGTTTATTCAGAAACTGCCAAACAGATGGGAGTCATAGGTAACTTGGAGGAGGAAGGCTAAGGTGCGTCACTTCATAAAGTGTAACAGATAGATATGATGCTTTTTTTATTAATTGGTCCAAATCTTCTATTAGTTGTTCTTTTCTCTTTTTCTCTTCCTTTCCCCCAATTTAATCATGGACAGTCGATTTATTAACACTTCATCACGATGAACCTAGAACTCATAAGCTATGAGAAACCCAATTAACTAGAAAAACACACAAATGAATGTGTTCAATGGCAATGCTGGTGCAAGTAAAATAGGGGTATGAGACCCAAACTCATCGCATGAATAACCACAACACTTTCAATTAATGCATTAAGAAAATCCAATACAGGGATCAACTTTCATCATGAACCCAAAGCTCAGAGACTAGCGAAGTTATGAGAAACCAAAGATCATTTGTGTGAGAAATTTTCATCATTTGCGTGCGGAATAAAATAAAGAGAAAATAATGGGAAAAGAAATACATCACGGGCGATGAGAAAGTAGAAAAGAAATACCGACGACTGCTTCCATGTAGAGAACCGCCATGGCTGTGACAGACCATGATGAAACCAACAAGAAATTAAGAGTGAGAAATCAGCAACAGATTGCAAGTGTGAAAATTCAGTTTTATGGAATAAATTTGACTATTTAACTTTTCTTGAAATATTGCTGTTTTTTTTTGTAGGATTTTAATAAACTTTTGTTTTGAAAAAATAAAAAAAGTAATAGTATGGAATATTGTTTTATTTTGGTTTTCATTGATTGGGTTACTATTTTCTTCTCCCTTTCTTGCCTACGAAAGAAACAAACCATTCATGATTTTGTCACTAATATCAGTGGTTATTATTTTTTGTACAAGCTAAGTATGTTACATGGAGTTTCTTTGGAAAACTTATGTATAAATACTTCAAAAAAAAAAACGTGGTAAAAAGTGAAACATATTTTTTATAAATTAAAACTAATTTTATAAGTGAAAAATATAATTCTAAAAAAAATCCTGACTCATTTTACAGTTTTTTTTTTTTTTACTAACTTCTCGTGTTAAAATCCATAACTTTATTGATAATATTTATAACTTTCCTAAAATTCTGTCACCAACAAACAAGGATTAAGAAGTAATTATTGCATATGGAACAAAGTATTCACAAATTCAGTAATGTTTCTATGCGAACTTCCACCCTCACCAACTGCATTTGCCGCCACAGTCTTCCACTGCATGGCATTTCTCTTCATCTCTTTGCCCCTGTCACTGTCCATTACTTCCCTTATACAATACTAACACTTGTCGTCTCACATGTTTTCCATCAACTGAAGCTTTGGTTCCCACCTTCCAAACATCTTCAATATGCTTAGCATTGGTGCTTTGGTCTGCCTCTTGTGGCATTGCAACCATTGGAACTCCCAAGCACAAAGCTTCTAATGTAGAGTTCCAACCACAATGTGTTACAAAGCACCCCACAGCTTCATGTGCTAAAACTTTTAGCTGAGAGCACCATGGCACTACCAAGCCCTTCTCTGACTTCTTTTCAAAGCCTTTAGGGAGCTTGGTCTCTTCAGATTCTCTAACCACCCACAAGAAGTAACTTCCACTTTCTCTTAAACCATAAGCTAATTCCTCTATTTGTTCCTCTTCAAGTACTGCCATACTCCCAAAAGAAACATAAACAACCACCTCTTTTGGCTTATCATCTAACCATTTGATGCATTCTTCATCTCTGACTTGTTCAACACCATAGTCTTCCTCATCTTTGGTATGCTTGTCTATGAAAATATATGGAATACATGGTCATATTGTCCTAAATTTGGGCCAAATCTTCATCGTCCATTCTATTACCTGCACGGAAAACAAGTAATATCAGGTGGTCTAACACATTTATGATAAGTTATGCATATGTTCATAATGATATCAAAGACGTTCATAATGAATTTTTCTTTTGCATGCTACTAATTTGGTTCTACTGGGTTAGCAAAAGTAGCTGTTATGTGTTTGTATCACAATCAATAATTTTTTTATTTACAATTTTTAGAAGTTTATTAATTTTTTAAGATAATTATCATTGACGAGATTCAAACTCGAGTCACCTAGAGTTGGAGAGCGATACTCCAACCACTAAACTACTAGAATTTTACGATAATAACTTACAAATAAATTATATTTATATACAAATAAATATATCCGTGTAAATATATAAATATATAAATACAAATATATTTATATATTTTGATATATTTATATAGTTATATATTTATATGTTGGATGTGAGGAGCACACTCGAAAGTGAAAGTGTGTGTCGAGTGGATTTTCAAAATTTGATGCTAAATTTGTGAGCAGGTATCTTTATATGAGTTTGTAATTTAATGATAGAATATAATCTTTATAATTTTATTTATATAATGATATAAAATAATTTGGGAAACGCGTCATTCAGCTTCTCAAGCGAAAAATTCTAATTTTCGCTCAAGTGAGGCTTGAGTGAGTGAATTTCCGTGAGCTTTAACATATTTTCACACTCAAGCAAGAGTCAATCTCACTTCCACCCTCAATCGAAAAATACCAATATAATTTATTTGTAAGTTATTATCAAAAAATTGTAGTAGTTTAGTGGTTGAGATATTAACTTTCAACTCTAAAATACTCGGGTTCAAATCTTTGTCGAGTCACAATTCATTAACTTAAGTGAATTTTTAGTTGAAAAAAAATAAAAATACTTTCAGAACATATATACAAATAAATATATATTTACATAGATATATATTTATTTGTATATAAATATAATTTATTTGAAAGTTATTATTAAAAAATTATAATAGTTTAGTGGTTAGAGTAATAATTTTCAATTCTAAAATTACGAGTTCAAATCCTGCCAGGTGACAAATTTTAAATTTAAGTGAATTTTTGGGTGAAAAAAAAAGATTTTCCACGTCGGTGTCAATAAGTGAAAAAAATGAAAAATAAAAAAACTTTCCACGTCGGTTCATATGGGATGAATCGACGTGGAAAGTACTTTTACGTTGGTTGATTAAAAATCGACGTAGAATGTGTTTAATATTCAATTTCCACGTCGGTTCATATGGGATGAATCGGCGTGGAAAGTACTTTTTACGTTGGTTGATTAAAAATCGACGTAGAATGTGTTTAATATTCAACTTTCAACGTCGGTTCATTTGGGAACCGATGTGGAAAGTAATTTCTACGTCGTTTAACTTATAACCGAGCGTTAAATGACGACGTACAAAATATATCGGAGTATCCAATCAGCTTTGTCAATGTTAGAAAACTGACCTACTAAGAAATCAAGAAAAGCAGGATCTTCAACATAGTTAAAGAAGAAAGAAGGCATGTCCCCAAGTTGAAGTGGGGGCTGAGCAGGAAGAGAAATCTCATTTTCTGTTAGGGGAGCTTGCAACTTTCCCAAATGGACATGATAGTATATACTATTCACAACCATATTTTGGGTGAGAAAAAGTACCCCAACAATCCCGAAACTCCTTGCAACTTCCATAGCCCAAGGCATGAATGAATCACAAATAAGACAATCAATAGGGTAGCCTGATCTAGCCAGCTTCTCAAGAAGCTCATCAAGAGTCTTTGGCCCAACTTTCCAAAAGAAATCCAAGTAGACCCTTAAGCTCTTTGCTTCTCCAATCCTACCACTGTCATAACCGTCCGAAATGGTGTCAAGGGAAATTCCAGTTGGCAGTTTCTGCATGTTCTTGGAGTAGAAAAGGGTGGTCACAAATGTTACTCTTACACCTTCATGTTGCAGAAGCTTGGAGAATTGAAGCATGGGGTTGATATGACCTTGAGCTGGATATGCTAAGACCAGACAATGCACTCTGTTGGCTTTGATTTTCTTCTCTATTTGGTTGCTGTGTCTCTCTCAGCTGTCTTGGTTGATTAAAAAGTTTGGTTTTAATTTGTAGGCTTCTAAGTAATGGAGCTTTGTTAATGCTTGTTGTAACTCTTGAGTATGTATACCAAATCCTCAACCTCATTATCATATATTATTTCAACGTTGCATTTTCTATGTAATCCGTATTTTTCATTCCCTCGATCTATAAATTAAATGCTTCCCATCATGTAAAAATGAAGTGAATGAGAATTTTGTGTGAGCACTGCTCCAATTTCTCTGAGTTTTATCTTGAATTTTGGTTAATCTCACTTGTTTAGGGTGGTTTCCTCCTTTGATTGTGTGTAATCACCACCACCTTCTCTGCCTCCATTTTTCTTTCCTTCTTTCTTTCCTACTTCTCACATCAATTTCCTCTATTAAGGTCAACCCTTGTTATACTTATTTCTTGTTTTTCTTCCTCTCACCTCACCTTTCCCTCCTAGTTTAAGGAAACATACATTCACATTTAAATAAACAACTATTTTAATCAGTCAAAATTTTTCTTACATTTATTTCCTTTAACTTGTCTAAAATTCTGCACTTGTTACTTTAATTGTCCAACACCTTGCTTACATTTATATCATACTAAAACAAGCATCTAGATAAAGGTTAATGTTTCTACATAAAGGTTAATGAGAACAATTATGTGATTTTAGCCTTCTATATTAATGATATTCCATTTGTTACTAATAATATTACTATCATGATAGGATTGTTAGATCAAATCTAAAAAATCATATATTAATAAGATATTAGAGAAATTTAGAATGAAAAAATGCTTAAAAAATATTATTATAATATATATATAAGGTGACCACTTTAATCAAATACAATATCTCATAAATTACTTAGAATAAAATGAAATAAAAATTTATTCATTATATATAACAATTCGAAGTTTAAGGTATGCATAAACATATATTAAGTCAGATAAAACATATGCCTAAACATACACTCAATTAGACATTAGTTTTGCCATAAGACTCTATATAACCAAATATCCATAAATAATTTATATCATCTAAAAAGCAATTAAAAAAAAACAATTGATCACCGTTTTTGAGATATTTTATAATACATTAAGTTTTTAAGGTTCTAACACTTATAATTTATTAAGGGAGACCAACAATAATTTTACAGTTTTCTGCAAACGATTTTTTTTTCTTAGTGAATTTTTTCCATACGTTCTAGGAAATACCCTAAAAGCCTCTATCCCGTTTTCCATTTATCATCGTTCATTTTTTTTATCTTCCAATAATGCTTTATTCATTCACATCACTTGATATGATCTAGTCTTAGTCTCTCATAAAAAATTGTTTTAGACTTCGTCAAATAGAATGTATTTTTTAAAAAGGAAAAAAAAAACAAAAAAACAAACGATGTTCGTGTTGAAAGGCAAGTGAAATAAACTAGTTTATCACGTAAGTGAGTTGAAGACCGAGTCAAGTAGTAGAAAATTTCAATACTGTTCTATTTCTTTTCTGCAGCCCTGTCATTTTAAGTCTTCTAAGTCTTCGCCTTTGTCTTTTTCACTTGACTACAAATATATACGTCATTTTCATACTCTTATTCAAATTTATTTTCTTCCCAAAAATGCATATAAAATTCCACCACTTCAAAACAACAAGCAAATTTTGGTATTTCTACCTACGATGAGACTATGAAAAATTTATATATATATATTAACTCGTTTTTTAAAATATAAAATTAGAAAGATAAATTCTAAAATAAATAATATTCCGATCATAATATAATTATGATATATCAACACTCTTCTTTTTAAATGAGATAATATAATTATAAATTGATCAAATATATATATATATATATATATATATATATATATATAAATTATAGGAAAATTTGATTTCTTAAAAAATAATGATTAATAATAATAAGTTAGTATCATCAGAATTGTCATGTTACAAAATTTTTCCTCAATGAATTTGAGCAATACGCGATTGAGTTGTTTTTTCATATGCTATTGAATAATACTTAAACTAATACACTTAATGATTAAAAACTTAGTAACTTAATTAATAATATATAAAAATCAAATAAAAGATTTTAATGGTATACTATACGAATATTTACAAATTTTTAATTAAAAATGATATTATTATTTTTATTTAATTGAGATGTAATCTATTTGTAGATTATTAGAGTTTAAATATAAATTTAAGTCTCATAAAATTAATAAAGTTTAATAAAAATATATGTAAAAGAACTCAAAAATTTATTAACATTTTTTAAGTTGAAAATGATTGGCATACGATGTGTTTCTTCCCTCATTATCGCCTAACATGTATTTTTTCCAGGAAATGCCCAAGATTCTGTGTTTAAATTTCCATGAAGATGTGACAAATAAACATTTTCTCTCTCCACTTACTTCACTGGATTTGAGACTATAAATACATGATAACAGGCATCATTTTATACATGCCAAGAGAAAACTGAATACTCTCTACCAAGCATTACTATTAAATTCCCAACCATGAAGGCTATTCTCATTGCATTCTTACTCTTTGCCTCTGTTTTCGTCCTTCCCACTTCAACTCTGGCTCGACAACTCAAGGGTAATAACACTCACTAACTTCTCTATATGTGCTGAATTCTCAAACGCACGTTCAAAATAATCTTGTTTCCCAGCATCTATATTACGTTTGTTTGGATCAAAATAAGGCATCTTGTACAAATTTATCTAAAATTACTTCTGTAGAATACTGTGATTAATTATTATATACGCTGCTATTATTCTGCAGAAGGGTCGTTTCAGACAGGAAACCCTAATAAACCTGCTATTAAATGTGATCCCAGTAAGTCTTACAGAAGTTGCTTTCCAGTGCCAGCGAAACCCCCACGAGCACAATGCACACCTTATTCTCGTAATTGCTGACCAAGACCTAATATGGATATCGAAAGATGTGCCAAACCATGGTGCTATCATATCTGTATTTTTGCTTTAGAATTCGCTTGCTTTGGCTGAATAATGAGTGTTTTTCTTCCAGTTTGTAGTTCATGTTGAGAGACATGTAATAAATAAGAACTTGATTGCGTATATGTTTCAATTTAGTCTATGTTTGTTGTTGTTATGTGTATTTTATATATTAATTTGATGAAGATGTTTATAAAATTTTCTTTTCCTTGGATTTTTAAAATTACTCCAGTCATTACTTAATAATTTAACAAAAATTCATTAAAATAACTGAAAATAAGAAAGAATTGAAATTTAAAATGCAAAAAGGTAAATTATAAAAAAAAAAAAGTAAACTTCTGAAAATATAAATGATAAGAAGTGTAAATTGTAGAAAATATTAAGCGTTGAAAAATTAAATTATCAAGAATAAATGAGAAGATAGTCCAGGAAATTAATAAAATGATGACTCAAATTGTAAAAAATTCTATTGAAATATTTTTCTTTTTTTTTCATCATTTCTCTTTTTTTACTTATTTATCCTTATTTATATTATTATCCCTCGTAACTGCTAAAATAGAATAAAATAAAAATAATTTCCTTCCTTATTAATAATTTTTCTCTTTTTTAAGTAGTTTCATTGTCCTATTTAGCATTTGTAACCATTCTTATAACATCGTGAAGTTATAACTATTTTACGTTTCTCTATATTCTCTCCTTGGTATGCGTTCAATTTTAAAACTCTATCTTCTAATTTTACCTTTCTCTTTCCATTTTAAAACTCGTTTCCAATTGTTCATTGTCCTCCTTTTTCTTTCTATTGTCGCCTTCCCATCATATTATTTCAACTTTTTAATTCTCCAAATTCTTTCTTTATTAACATTTTCATTCTTGATTTATATTCATAACTTTAGTATTCATTTAAACAAATTCTTTCAATCCATTTGTAAATTTATAAGTAACATTAACTAAATGTAATAATGTTATGGTTACATAAATTTACAAACACAGAGAAAGAAATAGTTGGGGAAAATATTGAAGTTTTCAAAATGGGAAATGATAATGAAAGAAGAAAATCGAGATGGGAAAGTGAGGGAATCGATGATACTTGAAAATCGAGAATGAGTAAATAATTGAAGGGTCATTTGAAAAGTGTATAACTTAAGATAACAACATATCAAAATGAGTAAATTGAAGGTACGACCAAGGTTAAGGTTGATGGTCAAGAGAATATTAAAGAAATAAATGATTAAGAATTCATAGAAAAACTAAAAAAGGGAGAAGACAACATAATCAAACAAAGAATCGCAATTTGATGAAAGATCGATAAATATGTTGGTGAAGGCTAATAGTGTTATTAGTTATGGGTCAAAGATTAAGGAAAATCAAGAAAGGAGTCAAAGAGATGTCGAGAAAGATTTATCGAGATATAAAGGCTTACAGAAATCGAAGCTTTTAAGATATTAAGAAACTATGCAAGCAAAGAGGGACAAAGGATCTAGAGAAGGGGTTATGCAATTGAGAGATATGTGAAGACGATTATGGTTTTACTACGTGACATGAACATTATAAATACTACGTGGCAAATAGGTGGCTCGAGGAAATAAGAGAGCGGTTATAAGAAAAATAACCGTTTTTATTTTATTTTTTCTAGTGCTTACACAAGGGTAAATTATAAATAATGTAAAAGTGTGAAGGGATGATCAAATTGTACGAAAACTTATATTTTAAAAAACGCTGCGAACATGGGACAAAATTTTTTAATGGAGTTCTTTACAATTTTGATGACCATCTTCGTTGATTTTTTTTACAAATTTATATTTTATCCTTGGTAATGAGTTATATTTATCTTTCTATCATTTATCCTTATAGCACGTTTATGTTCTAGCAATTTATTTTTCTTGTACTTTTATCTTTCTTGCATTTTACTTTAAATGTTACAACTTATATTAAAAATCAAAATTATATATGAAAAATCACTAATAGAAGTTCACATTATCTTAATTATTGAGTGATCAGTGATAATCTAGCAAAACAAGAAATTCTTTGAATTGAAAAGTGTTTACTCTTATTAGTCAAAGTTAAAAAGAATTCACATAGTGATCTAAGTGGTTCTTTGTGAAAATACTTGGATAAAATGAACAAAAAATCATTTTACACTTGAAACAATTTGACACGCCCAGTGGGACTTTATTTTTTGATTAGTTTCTAGAGAATTTGAATGAGAAAGAATAATGTATGATATTGAGAAGTGGTTGAGTAATTATCGCAAGTTAAAATACACAGAGTTCTACACCTAGTTCTGCATTAATATCTAACGGTACACCTAATATTACCCATCAAAATAATAAAGGGAATAATATAGGTATTGGGCATAATAGTGTGAGAAGAATGCTCAAGGCAATATCACTTATCAGAATAACAATAACAGTCAAAGCAATCAAGGGACATCAGTAATACAATTAGTAAATAATCCCATAAGTAATGCTTATGCCGGACCACATATAACTACAAATAGACCTATTATGTTAGGTGGACATAATACAAATAGGAGTACATCAGTACAAATAAATAACCATGGAATACCATTAGCAGAACGATACCCATGGAGAATGCCTCCATGGCAACCAACCCCAAATTCCAGTAGAATGAATGAGCAAAGTCAAAATCAAATTAGATTGGGGAATCATAGAGAGTTTAATAGAAATCAACTCGATATAAAAAATGTAAGTACTACAATATCAAGTAGTTCATTATAAGTGATAAGACAACAAATGGATGATAGTAGTTATGAAATGGTAAATTTGTTGTCTCAGCAAATGATTACAAGTTTAAGCCCTCTAGTACAAACTACAGTTGATAGTTTTCAAAGGTTAACCGAACAGATGAATAGGATAGTGGATGCACTCGCCATTCCTAGAATGAATTAAAGAATAATAATTTACAAATGGGGAATAACTAAGATAAACATAAAGGTCACAATAATTTTTTGAAATGTTCAAGGAAATCAAAATCAAATAAGAAATGTTTAAATGGTCAATAGGGAAAAATCAGTATTAGGGACCAAATTGTGCAAATGTGGAATAGTGTACAAAGAAATAATCAAAATAATGGGAATTATTAACATAATGCTTATAACCAAATTTTAGGACAATGAAAAATCAGCCTATTATGAGAATGAGATTGTATAATCAATCATATTTTATTTCACCATTTTTTTATTTTGTTCTTGAAGTTGATTTTCCTCGAGGACAAAATGTACCAAAATTTACAAAATTTTCAAGTGATATTGGGGAATCGACTATAAATCATATTGCAAGGTATCAAATTGAATGTGAGAATATTTTAACAAAGAAAAATTTGATAATGAAGTATTTTCCTAATTCTCTAACAAAAAATGTTTTTACATGATTCACAACACTCCCTCGTAATTCAATCTTTAATTGAGCACAATTAGAGAGGAGCTTCCATGAAAAAGTTTTTAGAGGAGAAACACAAGTTAGTCTAATCGATTTATTGAATGTAAAAAGATATCATAATGAAAATATTGATGATTATTTGAATAAATTTAAGCAAATTAAGTCTAGATGTTTCACGTAAATACCTGAGAGTGAATTGGTGAGAATGACAACTAGAATAACTCACTACATTTAGTCTAGTACACACTCATCAATATCAATTTTACTCCTAGTATCCAATTTTAGAAACCACAAAATTTTAGAAAACCCCAATTTTAAAAAAACCCTAATTTTAGAAGATTCTAAATTTAGTTTCATGAAATATGCACCCTTTGAAAATATTATTCCTTTATAGTGTAACAACTTCAAAAATTGTTTTATCAAATTAATTTTTTGAAATGAAGAAATTGTGATTCTTACATATTGTTGTGTTTTCATGAATGCTTATAGTGATAATAGTATACCATAATGGCAGCAAGGGCGAGACACAAAGATTGCAATGAACGAAGAATATCATCCCCAGTCCAAAAAACTTTCTCTCTTCACATTTGTGTGTCCCAGTGTTAAAATAAAGAACAAAAAGTAAATATAGGACAAAATGACGTCGTTTAGACTCTTTTTTTTTTTAAGAAAAAAGGATAACTGCTTGACCCTTCCGATTTTATCGATTTAACCGATTTTTGACTAGTTCATTGTACATCTAGGGTTTAGGGAGCTTCAAACTGGTTATCGGATTGGTTCCCATTCACGGTCCGATTTTGATAACCATGATTTTTACATCATAATTCTCAAAATTCCCTACATTCCTAGCATTTGATAATTAGAAAACTTAGCAATTATCTTCGAGAATACAACCTAAGTAAGTTTTAGTACTATATTATTTTCATTATAATTTTTTTTATGACATCTAGACAAAAAAATTTTGTTTATCTCGTCATTATAAAAAAAATGTTAGTTTTTATACCATTTTATACAACAAGTGATGATGTGTGTGGTTTTAAATGTCATTTAAGAAATAATAATGTTTTTTTTAAATTAAAAATGTCATGTTTCACATAAATTATGTAATATCATTTTCTAAATTAATTAAAAAAATTGAAAGTTCCAACTTTTAGGAAAGTAGAATCCCAATTATCGTACAAAGAATCCTAAATTATGAATCATACGATGGATCATTGTATTCGTATATTCCTAATAAATTGATTTTGTGGATGTTCTCATTGTGTGTTTACTTGCTCCTTGTTATGTGATGAACTATTTTGGTGGATTATAGCGACTCTGACCAACTTTTATCTTGTGCCTTCCAATCGGTTGTGACTAACATTTGTCTCACTCTTGTTTTAATGTTACTACTATGATACAACTAAGTCAGACAAGATGTGAGTGACAGTAGAATTACCCAAATAGTACAAAATTTTAATGCACAAAGAATAAAATTATAAAAAGGATTAACAACAAACTTGTTTCGGAACACTCATGAGTCTCACATTGCTTAGGAGTCGAGGTCAATGGTAGTTTATAAACACACTCCTCTCTTAACCTACTGAAATGTTTTTTAAGGACAAAATCATGACGGATGATAGTTCTAAAGTAGACAATACCTCAGGTATAGAAATTGACCCTAACAATATTATCATAATTGACATGAAGTCACCCATCGTAGGACCATCATAGCCATGTGTATGTGTCTTTTTTTTTTCTTTTTACTAAAAATAAAGACCATGGCCTTGTGCATATATCCCCCTTTTTTTTAAAGAAAGAGAAAAACAAGGTAGTAAGATGTTATCAAAGTCTTTTGCAGGTGTTTTCTTCTTCTTCTTTTTTACTTGAAATAAAGGTCATGGCCTTGTGCATATATCCTCTTTTTTTTTTTTGGAAAGAAAGAGAAAAGGAAGGTAATAAATATGTACTATTGGGTGATTGATTTTTATTTTCAAAAACTATAATGGGTGTATTTTTCAAAAGTTACTTTTAGTAATAAAAACAAAATATAGAAAAATCTTTATAACATTAAGCTCATGGCTCCCACATGCAATCCCACTTTATATGACTTAAATCCTTGAGTTAGTACTATAAATCCCTAAATCCTAAATAGTATAACTAACCCAGTTTGTTTACATCTTCAGTATATTAGTGAAGGGACTTCAATAGAGGACTTAAAGCTCAACTTAGTCTAATACAACACCCAAAAATGTCCACTACAAGAAAATCTTATATTACCGACGGATATATATCCGTCGAAAAATAAGTGATTACCGACAAAAATTACCGACAGATTTAGAGTAGTTGTGGAATTTGGTCTTACCGACGGATATATCCATCGGTAAATGAACAATTAATTACCAAAGTAAATGAATAATTAATTATCAACGGAGATTCGTCGGTAAATCCGTTAATAAATGAACAAGTAATTACTGACGGATATATCCATCGATAAATTAATAATTTTAATAAATGGACAATTAGTTATCGACGGATATATCCGTCGGTAATTATTTGTTCATTTATCGATGAATTTAAAATATATTTTTAAAAATCAATATTAAATTAAAAAATTAAATATTTAAAATTATATAATAATTACTTATTTTTAAATATATTCTAATAAACACGACACACACTTTTACCGTCGAGCGCGCCCTCACATCCAACATATAAATATATAACTATATAAATATATCAAAATATATACATATATTTGTATTTATATATTATATAATTATATATTTAAACGGATATACATTTATTTGTATATAAATATAATTTATTTGTAAATTATTATTAGAGAAATTTAGTAGTCTAGTGATTGGAGTATCAACATCCAACTTTAAGGTATTGGATTTGAATCCTGCAAGTGATAAAATCTTATGAACATTTTATCAAAGCAGTTTTCAATATAATAAATTTTAAAAATTAAATACAAGCGTTATTCACATACAAAAAAAAATTAAACATAAAATATAGATATATTCATTTAAATTGGATGAAAAATCATTAATAGAGGAAAAAATTTCACAATGATAATTGCAATATACCATATTAGAACACTTCATTAAACCAAATCAAGAAATATAAACTAATATAAAAAAATGAGACAATGCTTCCATATTTTACTTTTTTGTAAATGAGGAAGTAAGACTGTGGAAAGTGGTGGTTCAAGCATGAGAAAAACAAAAGTAAATAAATGTGATGAAAAGGTAATAAAACAAAAGAAAGAATAAGTTTAGTAGATTTCTTTGATGTACAAGGGAAAAAAATGAAAAATAAGAAAGATGAGGAGGATAAAATGAAGTTAAAATTTTTAAGACACTTTTTATGGTGGTTCAAATTGAGTCGTCATAATAAGTACTTACTACCACAAATCAATTTTAATCGACATAGAAAGTGTCTTATATTTAAAATTGACAAAGTCATTTTCTATGTCAGTTCAAATTTTAACTGTTATAATAAATACATACTATGACTGGTTCAAAATTGAACTCACATAAAAAAATATCTAAATTTACAATTTTCAAAATACTTAATATGATAATTCAAAATTAAATTGACATGAAATCTATTTACTATGACGGTTCAAATATAGAAAATCATAAAAAAAATTTAATTATAAAATTATCACTACCAAATTTATTATGGCGGATAAATTAGAATCACCCTAATAAATTTTCATAAAATATTATTTTTACATTAATGAATACACAAACAAGATAAAAGAAAATTATAAAAAATTAACAACAAATTTTATCTTGTGTCATAGCCTTGTGTAAGTGTCTTCTTCTTTTTAGTGGAAATAAAGGTTGTGGTGATCTGGACATGTCTCTCTTTTTTATAAAGAAAGAGAAAAGCAAGGTAATAAATATGTGCTTATATTGGGAGTTTGATTTTTATTTTCAAAAACTATACTACGTGTATTTTTTTCAAAAGTTACTTTTAATAATAAAAGCAAAATATAGAAATATTACATAACTCTATGGCTCCCACATGCAATCCCATTTTATATGACTTAAGCTCATGGCTCCCACATGCAATCCTATTTTATATGACTTAGATAACTTACTACAAAATCGTAAACTCTAAATAATATAAATTATCCGATTTATTTATCTCTTCAGGATATTAGGATCTTCAACTATGAACTTAAAACTCAACTTGATCTAATACAACATTCCGAAAAATGTCACAAGAATTATAATTATGCAACTTAGGTTTGGATTTTAATAATTCTCTACATGATTTGGAAATCTAGATTCTTATATACATGTCGTTCAATTTTTTTAATTAATTTAAAAAAGGATATTAGATATTTTTTAGATACGTGACTTTTTAATTTTTAAATTAAATAAAAAATAATATTATTTCTTATGTGGCATTCAAAGTTACATACCTCGTAGTTGTTATTTCACATCAAAATAAATTCATACTCTTTTTCTTTTATCGGTGATGAGTAAAAATTTGACTGAATAATTATGGGACTAGAGACAAAGTGTTTTTATTGTAGTAAACACAATCATTTGTAACAATGATTATACGAAAATATATGTTATTCTAGTAAATTAATTGAATGAAATATCAGAAAATATTTAATATTTTCTCTAATCCCCAGAAATTAAAAAAAATGAATAAGAGAATTTACAATAACTCATGCACTTCATTCTCGTAAAGCTTACAAACTACTTATTCTTTAAATAAAAATCAAATTAGAAAATAAACTACTAAAATGTTTAAATCTTAATTTTCTATAAACCAAAACATAAATTATGTACCAAATTTCTTATTATACTATTTGAAATAAAAAGATATTTATTACCGATTTAAACTATAATATCAATTTTATATTTAAAGTATTCTTTTACAAATAATTGTAACCTTACCTAACTATTTGGGTTCAAAATATATCCTTTATACTTATCATTAAATACATTAAATATAATATATGGAACCTCTAATATATTTACTGTATATTTGGTATGATATTATTTATATATATATATATATATATATATATTATTAATATTAGTAATTATAAAAATATAATTATGTAACAAATTAGAAATAGTAGCTTAACCAAGAGAGGCTTAGGTGTGAATTAACAAGCCTAAGCGACAGTCACTTAGAAGTTGGGTTAATAATAGTTTAAGCTATTATTATTTAAGCAAAAATTGAAAAGATTTTATTTTAACTTTCTATTGCATAAAATAAGATCAAAGCAAATTCAAAACATGAAAAGTAATAATATAACAAATTAAATATTAAGATAATTTTATTACTTTTGTCAATCTCAAAATAAATGGAAGAATCATACATCATAATTCTCAATTTTTGTTTTCCTTTACATATAAACCACACCTGTTGAAGCGATTGATGCCTCACGTTT
Organism: Sphenostylis stenocarpa; assembly: GCA_963425845.1. Classification (NCBI taxonomy): domain Eukaryota; kingdom Viridiplantae; phylum Streptophyta; class Magnoliopsida; order Fabales; family Fabaceae; genus Sphenostylis; species Sphenostylis stenocarpa. The sequence goes on along the minus strand of OY731398.1, from coordinate 542,609 downwards.
AATGTTATAAATTGAAGTGTGTAGGGACATGAAGTGAAGTAAAGTCTTATAAGACATTTTTGGTGCCTATACATAATGACACAATGTGCATTCTTGGGTGATAGAATGTTTATAAATGAATTAATTTAAATAACTAAATTATATGTCAAAATTTTAAATGACTTAAGGCCATTATTGATACTGTCACGTTGGTCATGAATATGAGCTAATTTAGAATTATTATGTTTACAAACTTTTATTATGATTTTATTTAAAATATTAATTTATCTTAAGTGTTTATGGAATGATGCTAAGATTGGAAAAAGATGTAGTCACTGCGAATCGAGATCCACCCCTCAATGGAGAACTGGTCCTTTGGGACCAAAAACTTTATGCAATGCTTGTGGTGTTAGGTATAAGTCAGGAAGATTGTTTCCAGAATATAGACCTGCAAAAAGTCCTACCTACGATTTGAAGAAGCATTCTAATCTTCATAAAGAGATTTTAAGGAAAAGAGTATCCCATTAGCTCAACTTAAGTTTCTTATGTTCAATAATCCCAGAGTTTTTTCTTTCTATCATCTAAGTTGGTCTTATTTTAGAATAAGTTGACGTCTATGACATTTATATATATATATATATATATATATATATATATAATTTTAGATAATTTTATTTTAGAATTATATTTGACATCTAGGGAAATTATATATGTTAGTTTTATTTTAAATAACACTATTTTTTTATTATTAACAACCCTAAAAATTAAAATTATCATAAATAAATTTACGTTAATGAGATAATAAATATATATATTATATTTAATACAATCTAAATATAAAATATAGTATAGTCCTCTGCTTATAGAGTTTAAAATCAAATAAATATATTTTATTTTAAAATTAAAAATTATTTTTTAATGAAATTATGGTTTTAAATATTATATATATACGCTAAAACTTTAATATTTGAATATTTTTATAAAATTTTAAATTTATATTACTACCTATTTATTTTATAAGAAATATATGACATTGATATTCTACTATAGTTATATCATATATAAAATATTTTTTAAGAAAATTATTACACTATGATATATAATATATATATTTACTATTTTTAAACACGAAAATTGGTTATTCATATTATTTAAAATTAATATCCTACTATAATAAACATTTCTAAATATTAAAATTGATTAATTCTTTAATTTGTAACCGTTATCCTAAATTTTTAAAACAGTAATCGTTTCTGACAATAAAAAATATTCATATTCGAATATAAAATTATTTACTTTGCTAATATTTATTGTAATAATAACAACTTCACCGATGAGGCAAAACTTAAATATATTCTTCTAATTCTTTCATTATGAATATTGTTTTATACATAAATTAAAACTTGTTTAAAACTAATATCCTACTATAGCCATATTACAGATAGAATAATTTTTAAAAGTTAGGTAATATATTATTATTATTATTATTATTATTTAAATACCAATAATTTGTTATTCATATTATTTAAAATTAATATCGTATTATAGTAACTACTTTTTATTATACCAAATTAATTAATTAATTAAATTTTCAATCTGTTATAGTTTTTTTTTTTAAGATTGTGATAGTTCTTGGAAATCATAATTATTGTTAATGCAAAATTAAATCACTTACATATATAACAAAACATTGTGCAAAAATATTTATTATTATTATTTAAAGACAAACGTAATATAGTTTATTATTTGATCAACTATAATATCATTATTCATGAATTTCATTTTATAGTTGTTAATTTTTAATATACCAATTGATTGATTTTCTTACCTGTTACCAATGTTCTGTTTAAAAACTGTAACAGTTTTTAAAATTACAATTAGTTCTAATAAAAAAATTAAACTATACACTAGTAATATTTATTTTACAAAATACCAACTTTAAGTATATAAATGCAAAGCTTCAATATATACATAACTACTACTCTTGATTTTTTTATTATAAAATCATAATAAATCATTAATGGGAAGTTGTTAGAGTTTTCAAATTTAATTATTTTTATGTTAATTAATTTCAAATGGTTTTTAAAAAATATAATTATCCGTAATGGTATCATCTTATAATAATCACCATTATATCTTTATTAAATAAAATATAAATTAATACTAATGATATAAAGAAATTAACATTCATAGCTTTAATATATATATATATATATATATATATATATATATAATATTTTATATTATAGGTAAAAATTGCTTAAATTAGCCTCAATAACTTTTTTACATAATTTAAATTCTGTATATCTGATGATATTATTTTAATGTTCATGTATATCAATTTTTTATATTTTTATTATATAAAAATTATTTTGATAGATATATTATTTAAACTAATGAAAATATAGGTGTGTATCCATATTTTTTATAATTAATTTTTAAAATATTATTTTAAATTTTATTTTATTTTCTCTTTTCATTTTATATATATCCATGTAGTACTTCTAAGTTTAATGAACCATTGCTGTGATGATATCTAGATTGGCTCATACTATAAACATTTATGAGACTAAGAGGACTTTATTTAATATCTGATTGATTGACACTACAAGACTAGTGCTAAGGGCAAGTACATTTTGTTTATTCTATTTACATTAATGAAGAAAACTCTCACCTTTTGCATCCGTTGATAAAAACAACTGATGTAAAAAGTGCATCCAACATTTATAAAACTCACACCATGTTAAATTTTAAATAAGTTAAAATAACCTTTTCGCACTAATGCTAAATGTGATGCTACCTTTCCCCAAACTTGAAATATTAGTGTTATTTTCATATTTTATTATAAACTTCACTGATATATCTAGAAAAGAAAATAGTTCTTACAATTAATATATCATCTTTTATGCTTGTTAAAAATAAAATTTTTATATTGTTCTAATTGTCACTAATAAATTGTTACTACGATTTATTATTCTATGTCTAAACTTTCCATTAGTGGAACTAATTTGTTAAGTTGAAGGTTTGAAATTATTATTTTCGTTTATTGAAATTATAACGTGTTCTTCCTCTAAAATTATCATGATATTTTTCTTTAGAATTTTCTTTGCCTCTGTTATTGAAATCATTAAAACTCTTCTAATATTTTTCATTTATCTTTTTCTACTTTTTATAGTACTCTTCTTACATGACTTTTAATCCTTGTTTGATACTCTGTTTCCTATTGTACTATATATATGTTTTGGTAATCTATTATTATAATCATTATATATTCGTATTGGATCAAAAAGATATATAAAATTTTCTCAACCATCTCGATATAAGGTATCTCTTTTTATTCATCCTCGTCTTATTAACAAGATTAGAAATATCATAATATTTATTCTGTCTCAATTCTTATGTAAGAAGTATGGTTTGTTTTAAAGTTGTCGTCCATTATAGTTTTGTTTTTTAAAGAAGTTTTGATAGATTAAAAGATAAGAAGTTTTGATAGATTAAAAGATAAGAGTATATATAAATTACCTTTGAATTCAATTCCTAAATGACGTGAAATTTATGCGGATATAAAAATTGACCCTAATAATATTATTATAAAGGACATGAGACCGGGACAATCTCAATCCTAAACAAAATATTGGCATTCATCATGGGACCGAGAATAGAGTCTCACTCCACTCATATTCCTTAGTCTTTGATTGGGGTCTTATGTTCTGATATACTCATGAATCTCACACCATTTAGAAATCGAGACTAAGGATAATTATATACACATTCATCTCTTAACCCACCAACAAATCTAAAAAAAAAAAATGACAAATGAGAACTTTAAAATAAACAATATTTTTTATATAAAAATTAACTCTAAAATATTATCACAATAAATATACTGAAATACTCTTTTTATTAGGTGTAATACTTTCTAAGTTAGATATCTCATATTTATAATAATCTCGTATTACAACTTCAATTTTTGTTCCTTACTCTTTTCTATGATAAGTGTTTGCAAATTTGTAATTTGCATCCTTACAGAATAATAAAAGAGTTTACTCCGAATTGATTTTGGATAATGTCTAAGTGTCCTTTTTCTTATTTTCTTCATTTAACTTTCTGTCCAGTAAATTCGAATCATTGAAGCTTTAAATATTATGAGCTTTTTTAATGGGTATTATTAACCAACAATTTTTAACTATAAATCATATATTATTATAATTAATTGTGGTTAAGATGACAAAATGGATTTTCCCTACTTTGTATTTATATATATTTTTTAAATATAAATTTAATTATATGAATAATTTTTAAGTTTGTATTTATTAATTAATATTTTTATTAGATAAATTGAAAAAATTATTATATTTATGTATTAAAATAATTAATTATAATTAATAATTTAAATTTAATTTCTTCATTTTTATAATTTAAATTATAATATTATAATTTACATATTTTAATAATATAACAAAAAAATATAATATTTTTAATTATAATATTTTTCTTATTTTAATTTTAATATATAAATATATTTTTAAAGAAAATCAATGGACTTGCTCGTTCCATTCTGTCTTAATCTATCGAGTTGACATGTTAGGTAGTTTTCTTGTCTATAGTCACCATATTTTTCTTAAATTGTTTTATACTCACAAACTCTTTTCACTCTTTCTCGTATTCTCACTATATTGTCATTGTTGCTATTACTACAAAATGCATAACAATGTCTTTATTAACTTAACAAAAATATAAATTACCTCTTAAATAGAGAGGATAAAAAAATTGATATACCCAAAAATTTTGTAAAATTTTATTAGTTTCTATCAATAATATTAGAAAACAAAATTTAATACTAAATATTAAAATATATATATATATATATATAATAACTAAATAAAATTCAAAAGATAAAAATTCAGAATAGAAAAAAATAATTAATGGATTTACATTTTTGTTCTTTGTATTTATCAATCCGTCTATTCAAAAATTTATAACAAACATATCATTTTAGAAGAAAAAAAAGTATTTAAAAAAACTAGAAATATATATATATATATATATATATATATATATATATATATATATATATATATTTGTAATATCAAAATATTAATACAGATTTAATAGAATGATTTCTATATATTATTAACATGTAATAGTTAATGTTTATATTAATATTAATTATGGTTGGAGATAAAAATTCGTTTCAAATTTAATAATTTTATTGATTAATTTAATCAAACTACATATTAATATACTTTTTTTTACATAATTGAATCTAATAATATATTTTTATGAAATAAAAATATCAATAATGGTGACGTAACGTGACTTGCATTTTATATGAAATTATTATTATTAATATTTATTATTCTTATTATTATTAGAAACATAAACATGTTTTCACATCTTTTATATTCTTAAGTTTTTAAAATAATTTTTTTTTATGTTTTGTTGTGTAATATTGTAATTGAAATTTTATTTTGCTTCCTTTTCTAATTACGTGTCATATGTTTTGTATATTCTTCGTATTAAAAATTTTCTACTTCTCTTATATTATGACACATTCTTTCCACACATTATCTAGGTTTTCTTTTAAATATGTTTTTCCTATATTTTTCTCCTCAGTAGCGCAAAATAAACTTTATTTTATTTTTCAGTTTTTTCTAGTTAGATTAATAAATAACTTTATATAGAATTTCATAATCCGATGTAAAATTCATTTTATATTTTTTTTAAGATTTTTTTGTCTTCAAGTGAACTTCTTAAATATTTTTTTACTCGATGAGAAATAAAGATATTATCAATTATGATTTATTAGTAGTTTTGATTATGAAAAAAAAAAAATATATATATATATATATATATATATATATATATATATATATATCAAAATATTTATACTTTGAAATGTACTAGATATTAAAGTTAAGTTTTATTATTGCATTTTTAAATTATGCTTAGTGTAATTTTTTAAAATAATATTTTAACCCTACACATTTAAGTGTTTTTTTATCCATTCTTTTTCTTCAAATTATGAAATTCATAACAATATTTTTACCGTATTATGAAAATGTTAAAAAAATTGTAACAAAAAAATAATTATAAGTGTTCAAAATACATTATAAATAGGTTTTATTCGTCCGAAACACCTATTCCATAATCAAAATATAATATCTTTTACAATGTTTATTCTGTAATACATTAAAAAATAACTAAGAAACATTAGTTAGGAATAAACAGTATATTATGAAAATTTCAGTAAACAAAATAGATGTGTTAGAAAATAGTATTGCATAAAATTCATATACCGTAATATTATTTTAAATAATAAGTTTCTAGAAAATTTTATAGATCAATATTGTGCTTCTGTAACACCTATTTAGTGTAGGTTAATTATAGAAGGAAAAAAAAATTAGAAGAAACATGTATAAGTAGGTTTTTTCTATGTTTCTCTTCTTGTTGTTTTAAATAAGTTGTTACAAATATGTATTGACAAATTTTTTTTACTCTTTAAATGCCAAAAGTAAATGATGATATCTATTAAATAAATCTATTATCTCATCATATTTCTTGATTACGTAACTCATACCTAAAATCATTAATACTATTTTAAGAATACCAAACAATAAATATAATATTTCTTGATTATATATCACATGCCTAAAACTATTAATACTATTTTAAGAATACCAAATAAAAAAAATAAACTTCCTAGTTTAAGTATTACAATAGCTTCATAGACAAGAAAAACAACTATAAATCACGTTACAAATTAAGTACTGAAAATCTTAAATTATGCAATATATGAAAAGCTAAAAAGATTCTAAGTACAATTTGTAGGTTAATCTTAAATGAATTTCCTATTCAAGAAAAAAGAAATTTTTATGAGAATGTCAAATCTATACTATTAATAAACACAGCAATAAAAAATATTCTTCAACCTTCAAAGCTTTTGGTACTCAACTTCAATTCATGAATACTCAACTTTAATTTACAAGTCATTCAATAATTAGTTCTGAAATGGAGATGAACCTTATTTCATTTCCAATATTTTTCTTGACCTTATATCAAGCCATATGATGTCATCAACTAATATGGATGAGCAAGAAACAATATTTTCTCCTAACACTATCCTAAAGATAACTTAATATTACATAAACAGTTGTGTAATCTATGGTTATTAAGTCTATGTAGCAGTAAAAAAAGTGTGATCATTCCTAGTTTTCAAAATTCAAAATTGGGTTTACAATTGCATTTGCTGTACTACCCATCCAGAGTTGTTCAAACAATAACCGGTTTATACAGACAAAACTGAGAACAAAAATAAAACTACAAATATTTGGATATAAAATGTGCAAGAAACATATAGACACACAGATGATAAAAAAAATGGAGCCAATAATGATCTTCAATTGTTAACCATTAGCTGCAACTGTTGCTAATATTTTGTAAAACCAAAAATACAAATCAATCGTATCTAACTTAACCAAGTTTCAATAATCAAAGCATCAGGGGCCCAAAATCTTCTTTGGCTGAATCAGACATTCACCAAACATATCCTTGAGTTTTTCATGCTGAACCATGAGATCAAGAACTCTATCCTCAAACATTACTCCACTATTCTTGAGCTTATCACTTTCAGCATTTTTATTTGAGAAAACCAGTTCAGATAACCGGTTCTTTTCTGCCTGTTTACGATATTTGGTACATTCAGGGGTTCCCTGTGCAAGAAGATGATAAGTGAAAACAACCTTCTTTTGTCCAAGTCTATATGCTCGGCAAATAGCTTGCCTTTCCACTGAGGGATTCCAAACAACATCAAGAAGCACGACCCTTGAAGCTCCAATTAAGTTAATGCCTTCAGAAGATGCTTTTATAGAAGCAAGTAACACCTTTGCTTGGCTATTTGCATCATTGAAACTATGAATTAGGGACTGTTTTTGCTTTTGATCAAGTTTGCCATACATATACAACACTTCCATTCCCACAGTCCAATTGAAGGCTGACTCGAGTTGGTCTTTGATCAAGATTAAGGTATCAATGAATTGGCTGAAAACAAGGACTTTCTCATTAACTGCATCACAGAGTCTAATAAACTCGATCAGAAATTTGGTTTTCACCCCTGCATAAGGGTTCAATCTAAGTTTTTCCAACTTATTCTTGTCAACAATAGATTCTTCTTTTTTTGACAAAAGGCAAGTGAGGAAAAGGGATGGATGGACTGAGACCAAGGCCAACTTGTGTTCAAAGTTTAGCACGTTTTGAGAACATTCAATGCTCTCTAGAGTTTCTTGCTGCAATGTGTCTGGCTTCAGAACCAGCACACAATCTCTCAACCCAGGAAGATTCTTCTGAAGAATGCTACCTTTGTGAACATGAACAAAGGGATTCATCAGCAATTTTAGTTGGTTTATTTTCTCATCAGCTGGATTTCCAGCAGAAACAGGTTCCCAACTCATATCTTTCGAAGCTTTCCTTTGGTGCATTAATCTACTTTGGCAAAACTTCTTGAGTTCTTGTGGTATGCTGTCAGGAAAGGATGGTTTCATTAAGCACAAAATATTGTAAAGTTCCAAAAAATTGTTCTGAAAAGGAGTCCCTGAAAGAAGAATTCGCTTCTGAGTTCTACTTTCAGAAAGAACCTTCCAAATATAACTATTCTGATTCCGAGGAGTATGCCCTTCGTCAAGAACTAGCAAACCAGGATAGTCACGCAGAACCTTTCCCATTCCACTTTCAATGTACTCCCCTGTCCTTGCACGCTTCTTATTTTTCATCTTTCCATTATTTTTGTCTTTTTCCCCATAATCTTCAGTCGTGGCCCCTGCTAGTTTCTCGTACAGATTGTAGCTGATTAAAAGAATGCTCTTCTCTTTGTACCATGAACACAACTTCACCATCCGTATGGCATCCTTATTCTGCCTCTGAGTGCCAGACCAATCAACCTCATTGATCACTAACTCGTTTCCTGATAATTCAGGATTGTTCAAGTTATGGAATGGAATTCCTATGTTCCACTTTCTTAGCTCGTCTTCCCAAGTAAGCAATATGTTGGAAGGAGCAATGATAACAGGCAGACACTTGGGAAACAATTGCAAATATGTCTGAAGAAACACCATGGTCAACCTTGTCTTTCCAGTTCCAGGAGCATGAGAAATAATGCAGCCACCTTCATTACATGGGTCAACACTCTTCAATTTGGCAAGATCAATAGTTCCTTCTAAGTTTGTCCAAATAAACTCAAACCCTTCTTGTTGGTGAGGATACAAGCTTCGTTTTATGTCAGGAATAAGGTTCCAAACTGTGCCTTCATTGTGAGACCAAATTGCCTCTAAGTCATCACCTGACTCATTAAGCAGAATCCTATCGAAATTTGAGGTGCTCCCTCCACCATATGACACGCCTCCACCACCATATCTTTCACGATCCACCTATATTAAGCACAACACAGAAAATGACACATACATCAGTACTTTCCATCAACCTACCAATTTCATTAACCATGACATCAAATCAGAACAAACATAAAATAGCAAAAACTTATTTAAGCTCTATGGTTCCCACATACAACAGTCAATACATGCTTTGCTTTTTTAAATAAGAAAAAGACACAAAAATAGTTAACAATACTGAGCATCATAGTTCCACAGCTAAGAACACATATCAGTCTTTTGTCAAAATTAGAAGTGATAAGATACAGTGAAAAAAAGGGATAATAACAAAGTCTACTTAACATTCTAAACATAACGAAATTAATTTTCTATAAACCATCATCAAATCCAAACTGTGCTTACAAATGGTGGCGTGATATATTTGATTTCAGTTGCAATCCAACCACACCATCGACAATATATCCCAATCTGCTCGTTAAAAATAGTGTCATGCTTGCACTGCGATGCTGGTTTTTCTTCGTTTTCTCTTGCTTCATTTGTCTCTGTATTATTAACCTGAAGATTATAGCATACAAAGTTAGGTACTAATTTCGGGTGTGTTTGCATTTCATAGTTGATCTTGAATGTAGTTAGAGTGATATTTTGTTCAACCTACAAACCTAACACACTTCTCTCATATAAATAACAATTTGGTTTTTGAACATATATCAATTCGTGAAGAATTCAAAACTGAGCTCAAATATTCAAAATGACATACTAGCACCCTACAACTAGTATCCTTCTTAAGCACTGCTTGATTCATATATACACGTAAAAATACAAACTTAAAATTTAGATTCTTAATATCATTTATATATTTTCTTCAGTCTTTCAGATAATAAAAGTGAGTTTACCTGAGACCCAATTTCTTCAAGTCGAAGCAACATATCCATTTCACCCCACAACATATCTAACTCCTTCTCTTGCTCTGATTTTTCAATGGGTTCTTCTTCGTTCGTAAAGTTCCAATTCAAAGGGATGGGCTCCCTAGAAGCTGATGGCTGAGTCTGACTCGCAGCAACATCATCATCCCTTTCTTCCAACTCATTTGAATCATCCATAACAGAATCATTCTTGCCTATAAAGCATTCAGTAAAAATTTTATAACATTTGTTCTTCAATGTAGATGGCATCTTTAGGACTTCATGCAGCTCTTCGTCACCAGTTTCATAATCCACCACCCTTACCTTCTCACCGTTATTGCTACCAAACAAATATTTCTGTTCCCTTTCCTTGTCCTTTTCCATTACTAGTTTAGCTGAATCTCCTGTCTCCTTTTGTCTTTTCGGACGTAAAGAAGCACTCCTCAGACCAGGTCCTTTGCTGTGTGGATTCTCTTTTCTTTCAATATCATCAATATTCACCCAATCAATGGTATTGATATTATTGATTATCCCACTCTTCTCGAGCACGGTTGAAACTCCTATCTGTTTCTCCAATGTCGCACTTTGATCATCTCTATCACTTTTCTTCGTATGCTCTGGAGCTTCAGAAGGCGTAGAACGACCTGAACATTCCCTGTGAACACCAAAGCCTTCAAAATCAGCAATGACTCTTTGCTCTCTCTTTGGTTCATGTTTCTGTGCTGCATGCCTTCCTTCCTGCTTATAAATCTCAGATTTTCTAGACGTCGCGCTAGCACAATTAGCTTGCTCCACCTCATCTACCTGCTCATTATCTTTCCGATCTCTTTTCCTTTTGCAAATTCCACTGTTTTCAATTTCACTCTGCATCTTTCTCACCATAGCACCCTTCACTATCTTCCTGTGACCCCCCCTCACAGCATCATCATCACTCTCGTCATTGATCTGGTCTTCAGTCTCAAACCCATCATCATCACAATCATCATCAACCTGAAAATCTTCATCGCTGGTCTCACCATCCTCACTCTCCGTAGAGGACAAAAGCAAAACATGCGCATGACCATCCCCATCTTTATCAGTCATCAATACAACCGGGTTTTCACCTACACAACCACAGTCATCATTGCCAAAGTTCACAACTTTATCACTTGACATAAAACACCCTTTATCTTCCTCACTCTTCCTTTCCACTTCAACCCAAAATTTATCATTCTCAGAATTCCTCAACCCCTCTTCAGCATCACTTCCATCATCACTATCACTAATCTCAATAGGGTCATCCTCACACCCTCCCAAACGCTCAAAATCATGTTCCGACACCCTTTCACAGTTCAATGCAAGAGCAGCAGATGTTGAGGACGAAGCGACAGACCGACGTCCAATTTTCACACTTGCGACTTCACGTTTCATTGCTTCCCGTTCCCGCGCCTTCTTCCTCTCCGCACTCATTCTTAAAGCATTCTCAAGCAACTTCCTCTTCTTATTGCGAGTTCTGCAAGCAATGGGAGCCCCAACATTCATTTCACTCAGCAAAGGACCAAACAAAGAAAGTAATTTTGTTTGTTTTTTTTTTTTTTTTCTCTCTCAGGTAGTAAATGGAGAATTTATCAGAAGAGGAGTAGAAAAGGAAGAGAAATATGATAATAGCATAAAAACTTGTTAAAAATAAAACTCATGAGAGAGAAGTGCTGAAAGAGATAATGGGGTTTGGACCTAGTAAATTTGGCGCCAACAACGAAAGAGAATTGACTGAAGAAAAGAATTAATTGACATGTAAGGCAATATAATAACACAAATGTTGAGGTTTATATTTTCAAAATTCATTTTTTATTTTTGAAATCATAAATAAATAACAGTATCTGTAACTTCAGATAATGCAGGTCCCATCACACGTAACATCATTTTAATTTTTTTTTTAAATCTTGAAAATAGAAAAATAAAATCTCTGTATTCAAAAAATTATCATGTAAATAAATATCATATGGTTATACTATAATTTACATACAAATATTTCATTTATTTTTTAATAAATAAAAAACATAATTAAGATAATTATTTAATTATCAAATATTTAATTCAGTGAACCATCCTAATTTGCTCATTTTAGTTGATAATTTATGATTCACAATTTTTTTATTCAAATTTTATAGTATATTTGAATTTAAATGTATTTATAGATAAGATTCTCTTAGGTAAATAGATAAAATGTGATAAATTCTATTGATTGTTTTATAAATTATAAAATATATTCTCTTATTTAATTTTATAATAACAACCAGTACCAAGTATCAAGTAGTAAATTTTGATTAACTTGGTCAATTAAATCTTAATTGATTTTATAATTATATTAATATTTGGTATCACGTTTAACTCATATTTAATTTTAAATATATATAAGATTCAAATTTAAAAATAAAAAAGAAACTAATAAGATTTATACGAATTTAACATTGAATTTATTTCATAAACAGTAAATATTATTGTTTTTTACATTAAATTAATTATGATATAAATATATATTTTTTATAAAATTATTAAAAATTATAAATTATTTTCATATATTTAAAATCAACAAAAATAAATATATACAAAAATTAAATATGTTTTAATTATATTTAATAAAAAATATTAAATATTATTAAATAATTTTTTAATATTATTAACTATTAAATATGTTTAATAATGTTTTTAATATTATTTTAATAATTTAAAATTAATTTTATTTTATGTCATCTCTTTCTCTTAAACAATAAATATATATTTTTTCATAAACATTTATAAAATTTAACTTAATTTTTTTATATTTAAATATTAAAATTGAGCATTATAAAATATTAAAATAATTATAATTATAATAAATAATACACATGTAAATAAAAATAGTAAAATAATATAAAAATTTATAATTTTTATCTTATAAGGTGAAATAATAAAAGAAAAAAGTATTTAAGTAAAAGAATAATAAAGGAAAAATAAAAATATAAAAATAAGAAGTGAAGCGTTTGAAATTGAAGTGAAACAAAAAAAGCCAAAAGGTAAATTAGAAAAAATAAAGATGTGAAAAAATGAGAGAAAAAACTTAAATAAAAAATGATGTAAAAAATAAAAGTGATATTTATAATAATAATATTAATTATTATTATTATATATAATAAATATTTTTTTATATTTAAAGGATAATTTAATTTTTACCTAAGAGGATGAAAATGCATATTAATTCTAACAAATAACTGTTTGAATTAAAGTTTTTTTAATAGTAATTGATTTAAAGATTTTTTTAAATCAAATAAAAAAAATAAAATATATGATTTCTATAATGATTTATTCTATTTCAGGGTTACATTTAATCTCGTTTAAGAATATTTAAAGGATTTTAATTAATAAGATTGTATTAAGTACACAAAGTTACTTCTGACTACCAATGAGTATATTAAAGCGTTTTTAGTTATCAACCTTAATAACCTCCCGATACTAAGAATATGAATAGTATTTATTGTCACTCCTATCTATAAGGATGATTTCAAGTATTTTTTGTTCTCCATTTTTTCAAGGAGGACTGCCCCAATAATTTTCATTTGTATATGTTTAACTTAAAAGATATCATTTTTCATTGGTATTGGTCATTAGAATACAAAAAGTAATTTTGTATATATCAAATGGTTCAATACCCAATTAGCAAAATCTTGATTTAAGATCAAATTTGGAGAAAATATTACTATCTTTGATAAGTAAGGATAAGGAGGATGCTTTTGGAATAGGAAGCTTATCATGTATTAAGGAAATGATTAATGGGTTTATAGTTAATGACTAATCTTTTTTTTTCCTCCAAGTTTCTTAGATACTTTTTCAATATAGAAGGCTAAGCAAACCTAATTGGACTGGGTTGGTTCAATTAATCCTTTTCTTAATAGTTTGTTGCATTCTCGACAAGCTAATACAAAATTTGATAGAGATATTTGTGAGTAAATGACTTTTATGTAATTAACATCTTCATTAATATTAAAGGAAAGTTGGACAAAATATTCAAGATATTTTTATAAAGGGTTTGGATGAGAGAACTCTTCATGATTATTAGTACATAAGGTGTCTTATTTAACTTTTACTTCTTTTAAATTAGGAGGGGCTTCTAAGAGAGAAAAAAGTTTGGGTATCTCCATGAAAGCTTTAAATTCTATCTTGAATCTTATACCAGTGGAATGGATTTGGAGTTTATTTACAAAAAGAGCAAATGTTCATTCCTAGTAGTATATCTTTATTTAGAAGCTTGGTTTCAATTTTCCTTGACTAGACAATGCATTTTGGGAAGAACTTGACTTCAATTGGAGCCCTTGTGATGAGATTAGTTTTGAAAAGATTTTCAACAACAAAATAAGATACCTCCTTTTTCTATAATTCCTTTGTTTGGATGTTTGGATCCATAATTGATTTTTTTCTCTAATGTCAAGATAAGTTATGTCTTTGATAGATTTTTCATATTTAGACGTGATGTGAACATGACCTATGTAACGTCATTTTTTTTTCTAATTTATTTAATTTCTCAAAAATGGGAATATTTTTTTTTTTACAATATTATTTCTTTATGACAATGAACTTTAAAATTGGTCATGCGTGAATAAATATATATAAATAAGGTATCGAACATGTTCATACATAACATTCATAATCATAATACATTGTTTTTCAAAATAACTAATCCAACAAGGATCATATTATAATTACATAAAGTTGGTACCCTTAAACGATTAGAACTTAATTTAAATTTATACATCTCAAAATAAAGCAAATCCTAATCGAGAGCAGTACCCAAAATTCCTAACTTTCTTATACAAGATCATACCCCTCCCGGAGGGCAGCATTCTTCCATACATATGTATATGATACTCAATCAAACCGTGGTTCCTCCACCACAATTGTTCCATCATTACTCGAAATATAACAAGTAAGGATGAGTTTCCTTTTCTCATCACTCCGAACACTAAACCGAAAATTTTTCCAACCTCTACAATCTAAAACCATATGTAACATTTATAGTCAAACATTTCATTTTTTTTCAATAAAGTATCCCACACAGAAATTTCAAACAATTTCCACAAATCACATTACTCAAACTAAAAACACACAATACATGTTTGTGTTTCATTCGTTCATTTTTGCCACATTTGAAATGATCATGCACCTAGGATACACTATCAATCCCATCTTTCAATCCATGAAAGGATCACATATAAGTACAGGCAACTCTCACAAATATAACAAAATTACACACGAGCATAAATGGCTCACAGAAGTATAGACAGTTGCCGGTTGATCTGCGCATCACAGATACAATGCTTACGCATAACGATCCCTTGGCAAAAAGGCAAAGTCAAAGAGTCAAGTCGGGAGTATAGAGCGTGGCCAAACAATGCACTCTATATTTCCCCAAGATCAATCTGGTCTTCTCTTATCTCCTAAGCCCCCGGTGTATCTCCGTACCATCCACACACATATATCGTCACCGAGTGACACCACCAACTCTTTAACAACAATATATTTGGTAGGAACAAACTCTACATCATACGGACCATATCACTATAGACATAATACCCTATTTTTAGATGACCAACATCTCCGACTTAGACTCAAGCACATAGTACAAACAACTTATAGACATGATTCCCACTAACTACCATGATTATGAATGCATTAACTATTCATAACATTTTTTTATACCATTCTTATTAAGCTTTATTTATTTTTCATCAATTTCAAAAATTTGACAGAGTCTCCTTTGTAATTTGGACATTTCCCAATTTACAAATACATTCAAATCAAATTTATAAACACATTTTCCTGCATCAAACAAGAACAATAAAAATTTGCCAAGAGTCGGACACTCTCGGACTCAAGCACACATCGCGATCCATCAAATTTTCTAAACTCTTGTTATTTTAATCTTGTGTCCCAAAATGTCTCATTACACTATCATTCTCACATCATACATACTCATAAAATAAATAATAGGTCTAGAACTAAAGTTTTGTTTACACTTCTCTAGGAAGAAAAATCTATCATAAGCATTAGAAAAGTGTAACTTTGGAAAAATTCTTTGCCATCTAAACTAACTCCAAATTCTATGAAATTTTCCAGTCCAAAATACATATATTCTAGGATTATAATAAAAATTATAATTCAAAATTTAAAGATTTCTAAGTCATTCAAAACTTTCCTCCATTTTCATACGTTTTGAAGATTCCACTATCAGGGCATTACTCGAGATATATTTTTATAAAATAAAATAAAATAATGGTCATAAAATTATGAAAATAAATACACTTAACATATACCTACAATCACAACTATGATAAAAAATTCATCTAAAAAAAACTTCAATTTCGATTTTCTATGATTTTTCAAAGTTGTTGAGCGAACATAACAATTCTGTTTCACCCAACTCAAAACATATTTACTTCCAAGATTTTTCATCGAAAATCAACTGGTCAGAAAATTTTGAAATAAATCACACACAAACTAGACATATAAAGAAACATGTAATCAAAATTTCAGAATTAAATACCAAGTAAATATTTTTACATAATTTCCCACAAATTCTATTCACATGCAGATTCTTGTCCAATAACATCTCTCAACACATATTTCATCATCTTCCTCTAGAAAATCCAATTTAAGTGATTTTTATGGCTAACTCTAGGTTTTAACATCCAAGGAATCCATTTCTAAACTCTAAAATATGAAAGGAGCATTGTAGAGTATCTAAATATACTAGAATAGCCATACAAAATTTTTATAAAACATTTTAATTTGGTTCCAATTAATGTAGAAGTGAGATAAATGATGGTTTAGCCTAGGGTTGATGACAAGAAGACTCTCCTTACCTCAAATGAAGCTTTCAAACAAGAAAATGGAGATCCTTAGTTCAAGAAAAGTTTGTCTCCTATAAGCATCAAAATGACTATATATTTGAGATTAAGAAGATTTTAGGAGATAATATTGAAATCCAATGCTTTAATTTCATGAATCTTACTCTTAATTGCGAAAAAGGATGAACCAAGATGGTGTGGGCAAGCAAAATCAAGCTTCTCTTCTTCCTCCCGTGCTCCCAAAATGGTTTCCGTAAGTGAGAAAGAAAATTGATCTTTCTCTTCTTTAAATTTAACCTCCTTTCCAAAATTACCCTCACTTACTTTTTCACTTACCAATTAAATCCTTTCATCAATGGTAAATTATATTACTAATTTTGCTTAATGATATTACTTGTATTATTATTATTACTTCATTTTAAACTCAATTGTAAATTTATCTATTTCACTCTATTAAAAATTTCATAATATATATATATATATATATATATATATTTATTAATATCTTTAAAAATTATCAAGTCTTAAAATAACTCATAATACCATTTTATTAAAGTTAATGACAAAATATTTTATTATATTAATGAAATATTTTTTGGAAATACTGGATGTTACAATTCACCCACCCTTTTAGGAATTTCGCCCCGAAATTCACTAAGTATCAAAAAGATAAGGATAAGACTCTTTCATCTTGTCTTCAAGCTCCCAAGTGGCATTCTCTTTATGATTTAGATCCCATATCACTTTAACCAAGACAATAGTCTTTCCTCGCAGTTGTTTAAATCGGTGATCCACAATTCTTATGGGTGATACCTCATAGGATAAGTTCTCTCGAACTTGAATAGGATCAAGTTCAATCACATGAGAAGGATCAACAATATACTTACGCAATTGAGATATATGAAACACTCGAATGTAGGTTTGAGAGGTTAGGTGGTAAGGCCAACTCGATAAGCCATCGAACCAATCTTCTTCAAGATCTCAAAAGGTCCAATGAATTTTGGGGATAGTTTTCTAGTCTTTAAGGCTCGACCAACTCTAGTAGTAGGAGAAACCTTTAAAAACACATGTTCACCCACTTGGAATTCCAAAGGTTTTCTTCTCTTATCATAGTAACTTTTTTGTCGATCTTGAGCAGCTTTAATCTTCTCCTTAATCATCTTAATTTGGTCTATTTGTTTTTGCAATAAATCAGGCGCCAACAACAAACTTTCTCCCATCTCATACTAGCACAACGGTGTCCTACATTTTCTACCATACAAAGCTTCATATGGTGCCATTCCAATACTAGAGTGAAAGCTATTATTGTAAGTAAACTCTACTAATGGTAAGCTTTCATCCCATGCTCCATGTTGTTCCATCACATAAGCTTGTAATAAGTCTTCTAGAGTTTGAATAGTACGTTCGTCCGTCCATCCGTCTCGTGGATGATAAGTCTGAACTCATTTTCAATTTTGTTCCTAATGCCCTTTGTAGACTCTCCCGAATTTTGAAGTAAATCGTGGATCTCTATCGGATATAATACTCGGCGTGAACTCCGTGTAGTCTCACAATTTCTTTAACATACAATTCTGCAAGCTTCTCTAGCTTATACTTCATGTTCATGGGAATGAAATGGGCAGTTTTAGTTAATCTATCTACAATCACCCATACTGCATCATGATTATGTTTGGTCTTCGGCAATCCGAACACAAAGTCCATGGAAATGCTATCCCACTTCCACTCAAGAATATCCAATGGTTGCAACTCTCCAGGAGATCTTTGGTGTTCTGTCTTTGACTTCCTACAAATCAAACATTTTGATACAAAGTTTGCAACGTCCTTTTTCATGCCATGCCACCAAAAATTTTCCTTTAAGTCATGGTACATCTTAGTAATACCTGGATGAAAACTTAATTTACTCCGATGTGCTTCTTCTAAAATCATCTTCTTTATTTCATCTACTTGAGGAACACAAACTCTTTTTCTAAACCTTATTAGCCCAGTAGCATCACGATAAAATTTTTTTGTCTTTCCTCTCTTCCCTCTTATCCATCCACTCTTGCAGATAATTATCTTCCGTTTGGGCATTTCTAATTTGCATGAGAAAATCATTATGGATCTGCAAAGCACCAAGGTATAGACTTTTAGGGCGCACTTCTACTGCCAAACTCAAATCTCGAAATTCTTCTATTAATTGCAACTCTTTCACCATCATTGCAGAAATATGAAGGGATTTCCGACTCAACGCATCAGCCACTATATTTGCTTTACCAGGGTGATATGACAACTCAAAGTCATAATCTTTTAGAAACTCCATCCATCTTCTATGACGCATGTTCAACTCTTTTTGATCAAATAAATACTTTAAACTTTTATGATCACTGAAAACCTCAAATCTAGTTCCATAGAGATAATGCCTCCAAATCTTTAATGCAAATACCACAGCTGCAAGCTCTAAATCATGCGTTGGATAATTCACCTCATGAGGTCGGAGTTGTCTAGAAGCATAAGCTACAACCTTATTATCTTGCATAAGCACACATCCCAGTCCTTGTCGTGAAGCATCACAATATACGTCAAATTTCCTTTCTAGATTGGGTAAAACTAAAACAGGTGCTGAAGTTAACCTTTCTTTGAGCTTCTGAAAATTGACTTCACACTCATCATTTCACCTAAACTCCTGATCCTTACGAGTGAGTTTTGTTAGGGGTAAAGCTAATTTAGAAAATCCTTCAATGAATTTTCTATAATAACCAGTTAACCCTAAGAAACTTCGAATCTCAATAGGTGTTGTAGGTCTTACCCACTGGGACACTGCTTCAACTTTTGCTGGGTCTACCATAATTCCTTGCTTTGAAATCACATGTCCCAAAAATTGTACTTGAGATAACCAAAACTCACATTTTGACAGTTTTGCATAAAGTTTCCTGTCTTGGAGAATCTGTAAAACAATTTCTAAATGTCGCGCATGCTCCTCAAGACTCTTTGAATAAACCAAGATGTCGTCAATGAATACTACTACAAACTGGTCCAAGTATTTGTGGAATATTCTATTCATGTAGTCCATGAATATAGCAGGAGCGTTAGTTACACCAAATGGCATAACCAAATACTCAAAATGACCATATCGAGTTCGAAAAGCTGTCTTAGGTATATCATCAGTTTTCACTCGAATTTGGTGGTAGCCAGATCGTAAATCAATCTTAGAAAATACTGATGTTCCTCGCAACTGATCCATTAAGTCATCGATCCTAGGAAGAGGATATTTATTCTTTATAGTCACCTTATTCAATTGACGATAGTCAACACACATGCGCATGGTCCCGTCCTTTTTCTTTACCAGTAATACTGGTGCTCCCCAAGGTGAAACACTAGGTCGTACAAATTGTTTTTGCAACAATTCTTCCACTTGCTTCTTCACTTCAAGCAAGTTCCACCGGTGCCATTCGATACGGTGCAATGGAGATAGGACTCGCTCCAGGGACCAAGTCAATAGCAAATTCCATCTCTCTTTCGTGTGGTAATTCAAGTAATGTCTTCAGTGGAATACTTCGGGAAATTCACTCACAACCGGAATATCTTCTACTCGAATTACTTCTTTGACTTTTGCCGAGAATAAAATCATGAAAGCCTTAGCTGTGATCATGTTCTTCGGACCATTTTCACTTGACAAACTAGAAATCTTTGGTGAATCCACTCCAAAGATTAAAGACTTTTCTTTACAATCAAGGAGTACATGGTTGGACGACAACCAATCCATACCCAACACAACATCAAGATGGGAAAACGGTAAACAAATCAAGTCAACCAAAAATATTCTCCCATGTGTCAACAAAGAACAACCAACACATGCATGACGAGTGATGACTGGACCATCGGTAGGAGTAGACACCATCATACTATAGGATAAACAAGTCATAGGCAAATCAAGGTTCTCAGCAAAATCAATGGAAATGAATGAATGTGTTGCACCTGAGTCATATAAAACATCAACTAGTTTACCTTTAATAATACATTTACCTCGAATAAGCTCATCAGATTTTGTTGCTTCTGATCCACTCATGGCAAACACTTTGCCATGCACCTTGGGTTTTGTCAATGTCTGATTACTTTTGTTCACCGATTGATTTCCCACACTAGTGTTTCCACTTTTCATGCGAGTGCACCAAGCAATTGTTAACGTAATGTCCCTTCTTTCCACAATAACTGCAGACCGAAGGCAGCTTCGGCAATCTTTCACCATATGAGGACCTTCACATCTGAAGCATTTTAGTGGATCACAATAACTTTTGTTGCTATTAGTGGTACTATGAATAGAAACCCCACTAGACTATGTATGAACAGGTCTTTGGTACGGTCCTTTCTGAAACTGTGGCGGCCTCTTGTCGTGTCGAATAGGTCCTCCCATCCTAATATCTACAGTCTTCCCCTTAACACTTGCCTCATAGATTCTACACTTGCTGACCAAGGTTGGTAAATCAATAAGTTGGAATACGCTTACTGCAGTGCGAATGTCAGATCGAAGACCATTCTCAAATTGTGCACAGAGATCTTCACCTCCACCTTCATGTTGATAATGTGGCCAGTACTTCATTAGTTCATGAAATCTAGCAGCATACTCTCCCACTCTCATATTTCCTTGCTTCAATTCTAAGAATTCTCGAGCCTTCGCTTCTTTAGGTCTCTAGGGAAATAATTTCCTAAGAAACTTGCTTTGAATACTTCCCATTCCACATATTCACCATTCTTGGGCAAGGTTTGACTGGCAAATCTCCACCAATCTTCGACCTCTCCCGACAACATGTAAGTAGCATAGACCACTCTATGTTCCTCTTGACAACCCATTGCAGTAAAAATTTTCTCAATGTCGCCTATCCATCTTTGCGCTCCTTCCGGATTAAACCTTCCCTCAAACCCTGGTGGATTATGCTTGGTGAATGCGAGATAGTCCACGATACTCAACGTGTTCTCGCCCCACTGGTCATGTACTAATGCCTCTAATACTTGAGTCATACGAGCAAGAAGTTCCTTTGTCGTTCCAAGTAGATTTACTAGTCATGATTCCCTAAAACCAAAATATTTAGTTCCACAAGAAATTACATTATCATCACTATTATATTTATTATCATTTTCAGTTATCTTTCCTACTGATCACACATATTTATACTATCAAACTTAATTGATTCAAACAAATCCCTATTTAAATTATTAAATATGTCATCACGCCAATCAATTATTTATACTATTGATTTAACAAAATACTAAGTCACAAGCAAAAGCATACTAATCCCATACCCCCAGTCCGATATGGACTAAACTCGCTCCGATACCACCTAATTGTAACGTCATTTTTTTTCTAATTTATTTAATTTCTCAAAATGGGAATATTTTTTTTTTTACAATATTATTTCTTTATGACAATGAACTTTAAAATTGGTCATGCGTGAATAAATATATATAAATAAGGTATCGAACATGTTCATACATAACATTCATAATCATAATACATTGTTTTTCAAAATAACTAATCCAACAAGGATCATATTATAATTACATAAAGTTGGTACCCTTAAACGATTAGAACTTAATTTAAATTTATACATCTCAAAATAAAGCAAATCCTAATCAAAGCAGGTACCCAAAATTCTTAACTTTCTTATACAAGATCATACCCCTCCCGGAGGGCAGCATTCTTCCATACATATGTATATGATACTCAATCAAACCTGTGGTTCCTCCACCACAATTGTTCCATCATTACCCGAAATATAACAGTAAGGATGAGTTTCCTTTTCTCATCACTCCGAACACTAAACCGAAAATTTTTCCAACCTCTACAATCTAAAACCATATGTAACATTTATAGTCAAACATTTCATTTTTTTTCAATAAAGTATCCCACACGTAAATTTCAAACAATTTCCACAAATCACATTACTCAAACTAAAAACACACAATACATGTTTGTGTTTCATTCGTTCATTTTTGCCACATTTGAAATGATCATGCACCTAGGATACACTATCAATCCCATCTTTCAATCCATGAAAGGATCACACATAAGTACGGACAACTCTCACAAATATAACAAAATTACACACGAGCATAAATGGCTCACGTAAGTATAGATAGTTGCTCGGTTGATCTCGCGCATCACGTATACAATGCTTACGCATAACGATCCCTTGGCAAAAAGGCAAAGTCAAAGAGTCAAGTCGGGAGTATAGAGCGTGGCCAAACAATGCACTCTATATTTCCCCAAGATCAATCTGATCTTCTCTTATCTCCTAAGCCCCCGGTGTATTTCCGTACCATCCACACACATATCTCGTCACTGAGTGACACCACCAACTCTTTAACAACAATATATTTGGTAGGAACAAACTCTACATCATACAGACCATATCACTATAGACATAATACCCTATTTTTAGATGACCAACATCTCTGACTTAGACTCAGCACATAGTACAAACAACTTATAGACATGATTCCCACTAACTACCATGATTATGAATGCATTAACTATTCATAACATTTTTTTATACCATTCTTATTAAGCTTTATTTATTTTTCATCAATTTCAAAAATTTGACAGAGTCTCCTTTGTAATTTGGACATTTCCCAATTTACAAATACATTCAAATCAAATTTATAAACACATTTTCCTGTATCAAACAAGAACAATAAAAATTTGTCAAGAGTCGGACACTCTCGGACTCAGCACACATTGCGATCCATCAAATTTTCTAAACTCTTGTTATTCTAATCTTGTGTCCCAAAATGTCTCATTACACTATCATTCTCACATCATACATACTCATAAAATAAATAATAGGTCTAGAACTAAAGTTTTGTTTACACTTCTCTAGGAAGAAAAATCTATCATAAGCATTAGAAAAGTGTAACTTTGGAAAAATTCTTTGCCATCTAAACTAACTCCAAATTCTATGAAATTTTCCAGTCCAAAATACATATATTCTAGGATTATAATAAAAATTATAATTCAAAATTTAAAGATTTCTAAGTCATTCAAAACTTTCCTCCATTTTCATACGTTTTGAAGATTCCACTATCGGGGCATTACTCGAAGATATATTTTTATAAAATAAAATAAAATAATGGTCATAAAATTATGAAAATAAATACACTTAACATATACCTACAATCACAACTATGATAAAAAATTCATCTAAAAAAAAACTTCAATTTCGATTTTCTATGATTTTTCAAAGTTGTTGAGCGAACATAACAATTCTGTTTCACCCAACTCAAAACATATTTACTTCCAAGATTTTTCATCGAAAATCAACTGGTCAGAAAATTTTGAAATAAATCACACACAAACTAGACATATAAAGGAACATGTAATCAAAATTTCAGAATTAAATACCAAGTAAATATTTTTACATAATTTCCCAAAAATTCTATTCACATGCAGATTCTTGTCCAATAACATCTCTCAACACATATTTCATCATCTTCCTCTAGAAAATCCAATTTAAGTGATTTTTATGGCTAACTCTAGGTTTTAACATCCAAGGAATCCATTTCTAAACTCTAAAATATGAAAGGAGCATTGTAGAGTATCTAAATATACTAGAATAGTCATACGAAATTTTTATAAAACATTTTAATTTGGTTCCAATTAATGTAGAAGTGAGATAAATGATGGTTTAGCCTAGGGTTGATGACAAGAAGACTCTCCTTACCTCAAATGAAGCTTTCAAACAAGAAAATGGAGATCCTTAGTTCAAGAAAAGTTTGTCTCCTATAAGCATCAAAATGACTATATATTTGAGATTAAGAAGATTTTAGGAGATAATATTGAAATCCAATGCTTTAATTTCATGAATCTTACTCTTAATTGCAAAAAAGGATGAACCAAGATGATATGGGCAAGCAAAACCAAACTTCTCTTCTTCCTCCCGTGCTCCCAAAATGGTTTCCGTAAGTGAGAAAGAAAATTGATCTTTCTCTTCTTTAAATTTAACCTCCTTTCCAAAATTACCCTCACTTACTTTTTCACTTACCAATTAAATCCTTTCATCAATGGTAAATTATATTACTAATTTTGCTTAATGATATTACTTTTATTATTATTATTACTTCATTTTAAACTCAATTGTAAATTTATCTATTTCACTCTATTAAAAATTTCATAATATATATATATATATATATATATATATATATAATTTATTAATATCTTTAAAAATTATCAAGTCTTAAAATAACTCATAATACCATTTTATTAAAGTTAATGACAAAATATTTTATTATATTAATGAAATATTTTTTTGGGAAATACTGGATGTTACAACCTATGATAAGGACTAGAGTAAGGGAAGAAAATGAAGCTCTTCAACAAGTATTGTTGGTTGACCAAATTATATTTTGGATTAATCAATTAATGGACTTTAGTTTGGTTTTATTGCAAGTTGTAATAAGGGTCAAATTGGAAATTTAGTTATCAGTCTTTGGGAGACCAAGAGGGTGTATAACTGATTGACTTTTGGATGCCACAATTTCGAGCTATAATCAATCATTAAGTAGTTTTCAATTCCTAGGTTAATAAATTATTATTAACATTTATTTTTCTTTAATGAATATTTGTAACTCGATGGCAAAATTTCTTTATAAGATGAACCCATTTTTATCGAAATAACAAGTTAAGTTTAGGATTTCGGATTTAAGGTATCGAGCTTAGAAGAATTTAGGATCTTTAAGGTTAGAACCTTATAGGAAATTTAGGAATTTAATGATAAAGTGGAAGGAAATAATCACTCTTTCTAAGGAAGACAACTCATAAAGGATGTGAAAGTCTTTTGATACAGCCAAGGGTTCTTGAATCACTCAATAACTTAGGAGAATCACTCTCACTCGAGATAAAAGAGATAAACTCTAATATTTCTAAAAATAAAACTCATTGATAAAGTGTCACTCAAATTAAATATAAATTGATTGATTTTAATTTAATAAATTTTTTAAAATAAATTAAACTAATATATTTATAGTTTGATGCAGACATTTTTGCGACTCTTTTTATTATATAATTATGAAACATATTATAATAAAATAATTATTAAAAAATAATATATTATAAAATCATCTTTATAATCAGTTGTGATATTAAAATTTTAATTTACTTTCATATTTAAATTAAATTTAAATAAGGAAATATTTTGTTATTTTTAATAAAGTTCATTTATATTTTAATTTTGATCAGAGTTGTTAGTTTTTAATTATTAAATTAAAAAACTAAACCGAATTGACTAGTTTTAGATTTTTTTAATCTAAACAAGAAATAATTTTAATTTATTTTTTATTAATTCGATTTTAAATAATCTAGACTTCTTTCCAACCTAGTTTCATGTTAGTATATATATATATATATATATATATATATATATATATATATATATATATATATATATATATATATATATATATATATATGAAGTACTTAGATATTAAACTTAATCAACATTCCAACAATAATTGGTAAGACAAAATATTGTAGGAGAAAATATGGAGAGCATTGAATGTATTAACTATTTTGTCTTCTTATTAAATATTTATTTTTAAGTTATACATGAATGTTTTGTCTACTTTTAAAAATATATATTCTAAATTTAGAATTATAAAATCTTTAAGCTGTGATGAAACTTATGTATATACGAGTAGATTATAATCCCAAATTTTTCTAATTTATATAATTTAGTTTCTCGAAACTTGATAATTATTAAATATAATTGTTTACATATTTATAATTTTAATTTTATATTTATAATTATATTTATTTATATTTTATAGAAGTTGTGAGCCCTATCCTAGAAAATCTCATCGATTTTCTACAAATTTATTATCATTAATTAAACGGTGGTGGGTGTTGCTATCATCACATTTTTTCCTTCTCTTTCAATTAACATTTCCAATAACTCCATTTAATGTCTTTTACCAATTGAATTTGTTTGACTCACAATTTTTTTTAATTTAGAATTATTATTTACAAATATTTAATTTAAAATTATAATTTCCTTTAAATACATATTTAATGAAATAAAAACTAATCTAAGGATACATTATCCCATTTCAAAAAGTGTGGAAGCTAAAACATGAATTTTAGAAAGCTACTTTTGTCACATGCATTTCAAACTATGAGGAAGAATTTTTTTGTATGACTAAATTACGTATTTGTGAAAAATTTAATGATTTACTCTGATGATTTTGTATCAGGCACTTGCCATGAATGTTCTGTTCTGATACATACTAAAACTAATGTGTTAAATATTGTATTTCAAGGTATGTTTTTTATTTTTACGTCAAACATTTTTTTCTCTTCTAGTAATCTTTTTTATTTTTAGAAAAAATATTATTTTTTAATAAACTAATAACTTACTATCAAATTTTATATATTTGAATAAACTTATTTAATAAAATAGAATAAAAAGAAAAGCATATATTTTTTTCCAAATATAATAAAAATATAATTTCTCTTCTTGTTCTTATTATCTGTTCTATGATTTAGATTTTTTGTTAGAATTTTAATGTTATTTGGTCATTAATCATTCTTTCTGTGTATTTTCTTTTTCAATAACTATTTTTAATCACGATAAATAAACATAATAATTTTTTATTTTGTAATAATTATTTTAAAATAGTCACTTTTTTTATTAATGTACACTTAAACATAACGACGATTTTGTAATGGGTATTTACGAAAATATATCCAATGTATAAATCAACCAAGAGTCTTATAATCATATAATAACCTACTAAGAATTTTTGAGATTGAATTTGATATGAGTAAATGAAGAATAACTTATATATTTAGAGCACAATACATAATTAAAATAATAACAAAATATAAATAATATAATATTATGAAATTATTTCTTTCATTTATAGACAAATAATTATGGATATTTTCACGCGAGTTTTATCCAAATAGCAATACAACTTTTATTTTGAAAAGGAATAAATATGTCAAATTACAAACATTAGCATTATTCGAGTCAGCTTAGTAAATAATTATCTTAATTATTCAATTATTTTAATCGATTTCTATGAAACTGTCTATAATATTATGTTAAATATTAGAATAATTACGGAAGCATAGAATATCTATCTATTTCAACAATTTATAAAATATATCACAAAGAAACGAAAGTTCAACTAGTGACGAAGTAATAACAGTGCTTTTTAAGGTAACTTTGATAATAGGAATGAAAATGTTAAAAAAAAAGAAGAAGAAGAAGAAAGAGAGATAAATAATGTTATTAATTATTTGTTCAAAAATATAATATTGTTAAGTTTGATTTGTGTATTTGACCTAAGTGAAAAGTAATATTCTGAAGAGATTTTTTTTTCTAGTTTTTGAAAAAAAAAAAAAAAGAGTGAAAATTGTTTCTATTAGATAAGGAAACATAAATAATAAATGATGAAAAATACAAAAGTTTTGAACAAAAATAATTTCTTTAATTTACAAGAAGCAATAAAATAATAATAATAATAATAATAATAATAATAATATTTTGCGAGACAAAAATATTTTAATGTGAGAAAGATAAGTTATTAAGTTTTATTAAGATTAAATAAATGATAAAAAAGAGATTTTCAAATATATAAATAAGTGCTTGTAATAATTTAATACATCTAAGCACCTAAAAGATAAAGTAATTATGCAAAATTGATTTCTTCTAACACAAATTTCTAAGTTACAATCTCAATAATTAAATTGTAGAACAATGTGATATAAACTTGTTGTCAAATTTTTAGCTTGATTTAATAATGAACGAAGTAGATATCACAATTTTCTTAAATTTGACTATGAAGATATGAAACAATTTTCTGTCTCTTCTTTTATTTTAAAAGTTACAAAAATAACACTATCTCAGTTGACCTAGAAGTTTAGTCTCTACTTAGTTTAAATAGACAAATTAGATTTGATAAATTTGGACTTTTTGAATACATAGTTGAAATCTTAATCCCAACACATCTCCCCCTTCACAACTTTTTGAAGGTGACTATTATTCTTGCAAACTCACAAGAAGTTTCAAGCTTTAACCTTGGTACTGCCTTAGTCATTATATTAGGATTATTATCATTAGTATGCACTTTTTCCAACTCTAACATCTTAGCATCCAAAACATCATGTATTTAATGATACCTCAAATCAATATGTTTGGATATTAGATGAAAAGTTGGATTCTTATCAAAATGGATAACACTCTAACAATCCACAAATTTTGAATAGTTGTCTTGCACAAAATCAAGCTCCTACAAAAATTTCTTCAACCATAACAGCTACTTGCATGCTTTAGTATTGGTAATGAACTCTGCCTCTCTAGCAGATAATGTTACACACCTCTGTAGTCTTGATTATAACTCCTCTTGCAAACTTAATAAAATAGCTTAAAGTGAACTTTTTGGAATCAATATCTCCTGCCATATGAGTCCGGGTAACTTGTCAAAATAGGCTCATCACCATTAAAAAAAGGCCTCAAATCACTAGTACTACAAAGACCTTAAAATCCATTTTACAATATTCCAATGTTCTCTATTTGGATTTGACAAAACTCAAATTATTGTATCAATAACATATGTATAAGAAACTCTGCTTGTCCTTATCTTACCAAGGTCATTTGAAGGACTCTATTTAGCACTCATTTTAAAATAAGTCGTACAAAGGATACTTACTGCTTTAACATTTTCCATTTGAAATCTTTGGAACAACTTAATGTAGTGTTCCTATGATATCTAATGATTATCCTCTTTTTTTATCATGCATGATAGTTATACTAAGAATTTTTTTGGCAACTCCCAAGTCTTTCATGGTAAATGACTTGCCCAATTACTTCTTTAACCTGTCAATCCACTATCTTGAAGTTTGCTTCAAACCATACAGACTCTTTCTCGGCCTACACACATTAGTCTTCTTTCCCTTCAATAAGAAAACCATCAAGTTGTTTCATGTAAATTTCTTCGTTCTAATTACCATGAAGGAACTTTGTCTTCACATCCATATGCTTAATCTCTAAATCAAGAGTAACAACCAAACTTAACCTAATTATGATGGATGACATCTTCACCACAGGGTGAAAAAATACATTGAAATCAATACATTTTCTTTGTCTAAAGCCTTTCACCATTCATATAGATTTTTACCTCAAAAATATAGAATTACTCACTTGCTTCACCCTGATTATCCACCTTTTCTTTAATATCCTTTTTCCCTTGGGCAACTTTACTGAGTCATAAGTGTGATTATCATGCAAAGATTTCATCTCATCTCATCTTGCATTGCATCTAGTCACAATAGTTTTACTTCACTTTCCAAAGTCTCTTCAAAATACTTAGATTTTTCACCATTAGTAGAGGTTACATACTCGTCAAATAAGTATCTAGAAGACAATTATCTTGGATTATTGGACCTCCAAAGAGGGATTTGTGATAATTTAGGTGAATCATTAGGATCATCATCATGTACCATATCATGCTCCCCTTAAACACCATCAATCATAACCTCTAATCTATTTTCAACTTGTTGATCATCAACATCACCATGTTATTCATCATTCTAAGCATCAATCTCAATATTATTCAGATTGCTAAAAAACAACTACATCGAATTACCATTAGTCAGAATACTAATTTTCAAGTGTAATCGTTTCCACCTTATTAATATATTTAATGGTTTGATATTCCATGAACTGCACATCACAAATTTTAACAATTTTTTATCAACAAGACCATACAATCTGTAGCAAAATTCATCGTGACAATAACTAAAAAAGACACACTACCTTGTCTTCTTATCCAACTTGAATCTTTAATCCTTTGGAACATGAACAAATATCTTACAAATGAAGCAACACAAATGATCGTAGTTGACATTCTTGTCAAACCAAATTTTGTCTAGCACCTAAGTATCTAAAACAATTATAGGACTAAGAGTAATAACATGTACTGTTGCAAGCAATGTCTCTCCCAAAAAATACTCAAGAAATTTTCCTTCAGAAAGCATATACTAAACTCTTTCAACCAAAGTCGTGTTCATCCTCTCCACTAGACCATTCAACTGAAAAGTTTTAATTCATGTCTGATACCATATTACTTGTAATATACAACAAGGGGTCCATGACATTCACCACCATTATTAGTATATATATGCATTTTAATTTCTTTTTTTATTGCCTCTCAACCAAAGCATGAAATTCTTTGAACTTTTCAAACACTTTGTACTTTCTTTGCAATGCATAAACCATAACTTCCTAAAACAATCATCAATAAAAGTAACAAAGTTAAGTGCAACATTAAATGACTTTACCTTCATTAGGTCACAAACATCAAAATGTACCAATTGCAACAACTTTGACTTATTTGAGGGAGAATGCTTTCTGAAGGATATTTTGATTTGTTTTCTAGCCATAAAATGAAAACTTTTCTTCAACTTTTCACTCTTTAATCCAAAAACCATATGTTTTTAGCTAAGCAATTAAGCACTCTTGAACTTATATGACAAAGCTTTCAATGCCACAAAGATGTCTCTATATACATACCATTTATATTGTCCTTAGCAATCAAAGCTTTAATCCAATATAATTTAGAATTTTTTTCCCCTCTAGCCATAACAAAGTTACCTCAGTGAGCTTCCATTTATTAGAGTCAAAGTGATTGTCATAACCACTATCATCAATTAAATGCATAAAAGTTAGATTAAAGCGAGCATCTTGAGCATGTTTAACTTATCTAAGTAACAATTGTACTACCATCTTGGTTTGCAAGTAAACATGACCTACACCAACAACCTTTGATACACCACCATTACCCATATTCAACATTCTAAAATTACCAAGAGGGTAAGACGTGAAAAATTCATTCCTTACAGTAACATATTATGTAACACCACTATCAATTATCCATATGTTGTCATCTAATACATGATTAATAGACTCATAAGCATGAAGAAGAACAAGATCATCACCTATAATAATGGTAACATGATTTTCATGATGATCATTTTCTTTTTACTTATCCTTTTTGTCTTTGTTTTTCTTCATCCATTTAAAACAATTATTTTTGATGTGTCAAACTTTATTACAATAATAACACTCCATATTCTTGTATCTTGACTTGGAATTGATATGCTCTTCTCTTTATCACCTTTCAATTCCTTTTTCTATAACTTCTTTCTCTATTTTCTATGACAAACACTTTAGATTGAGATGAAGAACCATGTGTTCTCCTTATCATATCTTCATTATGAGCACCACTCTTTGTCATTTAAAAAAAAATAATATTAAAGGTTGAGATTGTAATTAAAACCTGAAATATCTCATAAGATTACGATAGAGTATTCAGTAACCACAATCTCAAACTCCATCATCAAAATTGATACATATTTCTAGCAGTTGATCAAAGAGCACTTAAAACTCATCCCCATACCTCAAATTCATCAAAACAACAACTACATTATTACATGACTTAGAAGTATACAAAAACTTAATTTTCTCCCACAAGGTTCTAGCATTTGTCTCATTTGCAATATGATTGTAAACATTATCTTCTACATGTTCTCAAATAAAATGACACACTCGTTAGTGTTCAACATCACATAATTCATCAAACATAGAACCAGATTTTTGAGTAGCAAAAATGAAAGATGCAATTTCTTCACAAACAAAAAGTCTAATACCACTATGAGGGGTATCTTTGATGGGGGGTAACATCGTGAGATTTTGACGAATGGAACATGAGTTAAACATAGAAGAGAATATGACACCATCTTCAACTTAAAGTCTTAAAATATTAAGTTACGGGTTTGCCTCAATTATAAGTTAATCAACTTTTCATTTCTACTCAATGTGAGATGTCAATTTTGCACTTAGATTCCCAGTAATCTTCCTTACAATTATGATTTTCTTCCAAATTGATTCACCTCCCTCTCAAGTTAAAGTATTTCTTAACCACAAATATCTTAGTAGTGACCTTACTTGTACGGTTGTTTAACACAATGAGACTCATTTATTTGAAATCTTTGTTAGGAAGATTTTCAATAAAAGGATCTACAATTAAGGATTGGTCACCTACTACAATTATACTCAATTAAGTTGGTTACCAGACAAACCATCCACTTTGATAGAAAAAACAACAATACTAAATGATGAAAAGTACCAAAGTATGTAGTAAAAATAATTTCCTTAACTTGCAAGAATCAACTAGGAGTAAGGACAAAATAATAGTAATGACAATTTACATAAAGACATAAGTATTTTAACATGGAAAAATCCTCTCATTGGGAGAAGTAAAAATCCACAAACATAAATTAGTTAATTAAGTTTCATTAAGATAAAGTAAAGGGCATAAAGAGAGTTTATTAAATACACAAATAAATGCTTATAACCAACCAATACCTCAAAGTAATAAAATTGTTAAATTGAAGAAGAAAAATCAATAATAGAGCAATTGTGTGAAATCGATTTTTCTCAACATAAACTTCTAATTCACGATCCCAATGATAAAAGCATACAACACTATGTTAAGAATTTTCTGAAAATTGCAAACATGATCCAATAGTGAACGAATGAGAACTACAACTTTCTTGAAACTGACATATGAAGATGTGAAACAATTTTATGTCTCTTACTCTCTTTCAAAAATTGTAAAAATAGCACTCCCTCCAACCTTAAAAACTACTTTTCACTCATGTTAAACAAATTAAACTTAAGAAATTTGAACTGTTTCAACAAATAGTTCAATTCTAACAAATAGAATGAAAAATATATTTGTTAGAAAGTAATAGGAAAAAAGACAAATATTTTATTATAAAAACTAATAAAAAAATTATCATTAAATATTTATACAATTATAAAATTACTCATATAATTATTAATTATATTTATATCGATAAAATAATTTTTTAAATTAACATATCTCATTTTTTTCTCATTAATATATACTTGATATATAATGATAAAATATTTTTATTATAAAATTATATATTTTTTTAAATTGAATTTAAATTAATAAAATAATAATAAAAATATAAATATATTATTTATCACACTTCATTAAAATATTTTAAACATGAATGAATAATAATTTATTAAAGAGAGAATAATTTTATAAAATATTTTTTTAATAACATTTTTTTTATCAAACAATAAAATTATTTATATTTTATTTTTCACAAGTTACTTTTAATTATTAAGAAAAAAATAATGAAAAAAATAAGAAATAAAATAATTTTTTATTTTTAATAATTTTAATATGATTTTTCAATTATTTATTATAATTTTTATTTTTTGAAAAATTATATAAAAAAAATTATAACTTAATTATATAAAAAATATGTTATCTATCATTATAATAAATTATATCATACTTTTAGATTCTTTCCCATTGTAGGTAGGCTTTCCCATTGTTTATTTAGATTCTTTCATACTTTTTAGTTGTGAAATTAATTTATCACCTGATTCAGATCACAAAAACTATAAAACCTGCATACATTGAGAATTTTTCTACTAAAGGACTTACCGCGAGAACAACCATTTTAATTGAGCCAAACATTGTAAAAAAATTCACAAATTGAGTTTACATGTGAATTTAAGATGCTTTCTGTCCACATATCAGAATTGTCCCAACAGTTATTTAGTTTATACATACAAGTCAAAACAAAATATAAAATTAAAAGATAAAAACACTTGAATATTTGTAGACAAAATTGTGCAACAAACATGATCAAAAAATTGGAGTCAATAATTAACTTCTGTATTCAACCATTAGCAAAATTTGTTGATGTCATAAACTTGTCTCAAAGGCCTTACTATGTTTTTGCCCCTCATAAATTATAGGATTTTGTTTTGATCCCTCATAATTTTTAAATTTTTTTTTTCTAATAATTATTTTCTCTTTTAAATTAATTATTTTGTTTAGTCAGCATTGTAATAATATGCTTAAAAGAACACTTTAGAAACCAAAAATAAATTATGTTTTTAAAGACGGAAAAAGTAAAAACAAGACATTTTTAAGACTAGAAAAAGTTCATTAATTTTATCAAGAAATAAAAAAATAAACCAAATATTTCATTTACATAAAATAAAAAAAGTTTCATACATACGTTTAAAAATTGAAATAAATTGTGCAACAAATATAATGACAAACATGATAAAGAATGGAGCAAGTTTGAAATAAATTGTGCAGCAAACATAATGACAAACATGATAAAGAATGGAGCAAATAATCAACGTCTGTGTTCAACCATTAACATAGTTGCGGCAGTCATAAAATTCAATTAAATTGTGAAACAATAATTTTAATGTCATCCAAATAATATGGTATAACATTAAAGAATTCCAACACTGAAATCATTAGGGGCCCAAAGTTTCCAAATCTCTGTCCTTTGGCTGAACCAGACATTCACCAAATATGTCCTTGAGATTTTTATGCTGAACCATGAGATCAAGAACTTTATCCTCAAACTTTACTCCAACATTCTCAAGCTTATCATTTTCAGCATTTCTACTTGAGAAAACCAATTCAGATAATCGGTCCTTCTCTGATTGTTTACCATATTTTGCACATTCGGGAGTGCCCTGTGCAAGAAGATGGTAAGTATAAACAACCCTCTTCTGTCCAAGTCTATACGCTCGACAAATAGCTTGCCTTTCCACCGAGGGATTCCAAACAACATCAACAAGCACGACCCTTGAAGCTCCAACCAAATTGATGCCTTCAGAAGATGCTTTTATAGAAGCAAGCAACACCTTTGCCTGACTATTTGCATCATTGAAACTATGAATGAGAACCTGCTTTTGCTTTTGATCAAGCTTGCCATGCATATACAACACTTCCGTTCCCACAGTCCAATTGAAGGCTGACTCCAGCTGGTCCTTGATTAAGCATAAGGTATCAATGAACTGGCTGAACACAAGGACTTTCTCATTAACTGCATCACATAGTCTGACAAACTCGATCAGAAATTTGGTTTTAACCCCTTCATAAGGGTCTAATCTAATCTTTTTCAACAGCTCTGAGTCAACATCAGATTCTTCTTTCTTTGACAGAGCGCAGTTGATGAAAAGGGAGGGATGGACAGAGACCAAGGCCAACTTGTGCTCAAAATTTAGTGCATTTTGAGAACAGTCAATGCTCTCCAGAATTTTTTGCTGTAAGCATTCTGGCTTCAAAACCAGTACACAATCTCTTAAACCAGGAAGGTTCTTCTGAAGAATGCTACCTTTGTGAACATGAACAAAGGGATTCATCAGCAGCTTTAGCTGGTTTATTTTTTCATCAGCTTGATTTCCAGCAGAAACGGGTTCCCAGTTATCATCTTTTGAAGCTTTCGTTTCCTGTATTAATTTATTTTTCAAAAACTTCTTAAGTTCTTGCGGTATGCTGTCAGGAAAAGATGGTTTCATTAAGCACAAAATATTATAGAGTTCAAGAAAATTGTTCTGGAAAGGTGTCCCTGAAAGAAGGATCCGCTTCTGACTTCTACTCTCCGAGAGAACCTTCCAAATACAGCTACGCTTGTTCCTTGGTGTGTGACCTTCATCAAGAACTAATAAACCAGGATATTCTCGCAGAACATTTCCCAATGCAGTTTCAACATACTCCCTAGACCTTGCACGTTTCTTCTCTTTTCCAATCTTACTATTTTTCTTCTCTTTCTCTCCATCTCCTTCAGATTTTCCCCCGGCTAGCTTCTCATATAGATTGTAGCTGATTAACAGAATACTCTTCTCTTTGTACCAAGAACACAATTTAACCATTCTTATGACATCCTTCTTCTGCTGTTGGTTGAATAACCAATCAACTTCCCTAATGGCATGTTCTTTCCCTGATAATTCAGCATTGTTCAAATTGTGGAATGGAATCCCTATGTTCCACTTCCTCAGCTCATCTTCCCAAGTGAGTAATATGTTGGCAGGAGCAATGATAATGGGTAAACACTTGGGAAACACTTGCAAATATGTCTGCAGAAACACCATGGTCAACCTGGTCTTTCCAGTTCCAGGAGCATGAGAAACTATGCACCCACCCTCGCTCTGAGGATCAACCCTCTTCAACTTGGCAAGGTCAGTGGTTCCTGCCAAATTTGCCCAGATAAACTCAAACCCCTCTTGTTGGTGAGGAAACAAGCTTTCTTTTGTGCCAGGAGTAAGGTCCCAAACTGTGCCATGATTATGAGACCTAATTGCCTCTGAGTGATCGCCAGATTCAGTGAACAGAGCCCCATCAAATCGCGAGGTGTTCCCTCCACCAGATGACAACCTTCTGCCACATCTCTCAGGATCCACCTGCATTATGCGCAATGCAAACAAGGACGCAAACATCAGTACTTCCACCACCCTATTGCATTAAGCGTGACAATCAAATCACAGCAAACGAAAATTAGCAAAATTATCTAAGCTCTATGCTTCCTGAAGTAGTCAATCACTGTTTCACTTTTTACATAAAAAAAAAAAACGCATATACGAAACTACAGTGGGCATCATAGTTCAATAGAGAAAAAATATATCATTCTTTCTGAGTTCGCAAGTTAAACAGAGCTTACAAATGGTGGCGTGATATATTTGATTTCGGTGGCAATCCAACCGCACCATCTGCAGTATATCCCAGTCTGCTCATCAAAAATAGTATCATGCTTGCACTGCAAGGCTGAATTTTCTTCGTTTTCTCTTTCTTCGTTTGTCCTTATGTTATCAACCTGCAGATTGTAACATACAAAGTTTGTTACTGACTTCTCTCTTATATAAAGAACAATTTGTTTGACCATTTATCCATTCATGATGAAGTCAAAACAGAGATCAAATATTCAAAATCACATGCTACCACTCTACCACTGGTGTCCTTCTTCAGGGGACCACTTTACTCACATGCACGTGAGGACACAAACTTCAAATTTAAGAGTTCTTAACATCTAATGACCATAACTGAATTATATTACATTTTTTTTGGCCTTTCAGCTAGTAAAAGGAGATTTACCTGGGAGCCAATTTTTTCAGCTTGAAGCAACATCTCCATTTCTTCCCACAACATATCTAACTCTTTCTCAGACTCTGATTTTTCAATAGGATTTTCTTTCTCCATAGAGTTCCAGATTAAAGGGATTGCCTCCCTTGAACCTAATGGCCTAGTCTGACCCTTATCAACATCAACCTTTTCTTTCGAAACTTTTGAATCACGCTTGCCCCTAAAGCATTCAGTGAAGAATTCAAAGTATTGGTTCTTTGTTGTAGATGACATCCTCAGGATATCATGGAGCTCACTTTTGTCTACAGTTTTTTTACCATTGGCCTTGACCATATTATTTTTCTCACTCTTCTTGATCACAACGGAATTTTTTGTCTCTTTTTGCATGAATACCCTTTGATGACCCCTACTTTCTTTCTCCTTATCCTCTGGTGCCTCATCTTCAGAAGGCATAGAGAAACATGGAGTTTGCCACTGATCACCAACGACTTCAGGATCAGAATCATTGACACTCTGGTTTGCTTCACGTTTCTCTTTAGCTGTCTTTGTTTCCCCATTACAAGTCTCTGATTTACTAGATGCCACACTAGCACAATCAGCACCATTCCATTTCTCCTCCTCCTCCTCTCTCTTCCTTTGACCTTTCCTTCTCCAAACTCTACTGCTCTCAGATTCACTCTGCACCTTTCTTACCCTCTCCTTAACCATCTTATATTCCCCCCTTTCATCATCATCATCCGAAGAATAATCACTCTCCTCACTGCCCGAGGATTCACTCTCAACCCCATCATCTTCAGCATCATCCTCAACCTTAAAATCATCATCACTCGTTTCACCATCCTCACTCTCAGTTGAGGACGAAAATGAATCATATCCATCATCAAAACTACTACATTCATCCCTGCCATGCTTCTCCTCACTCTGACCACCCCCATCTGAATCAGGTATCAAAACAACCGGCTTTTCAGGTCTAGCGCCGCACTCATCATCACCAAAGCTCTCAACTTTATCAGCAACAACCGAACATCCTTCACCCTCCTCACCCCTCTCTTCCTCCTTAACCTTAAAAGTCTTTCTTTTGCAACACTCCAGCTCCGCTTCAGTCCCATCTCCACCTTCCAGGTCAACCACCTC
Organism: Sphenostylis stenocarpa; assembly: GCA_963425845.1. Taxonomy (NCBI): domain Eukaryota; kingdom Viridiplantae; phylum Streptophyta; class Magnoliopsida; order Fabales; family Fabaceae; genus Sphenostylis; species Sphenostylis stenocarpa. The sequence goes on along the minus strand of OY731398.1, from coordinate 503,384 downwards.
TATTGGATCATCCTCACCCTCTCCCATAAACATGTAACCCTTCTTCATAGCATCTGGTGATGAACACGAAGCGTCAGACACAGATGTAGTTTTCCCACTTGCACCCACTTCGCTTTCTAAATTTTCTCCTAAGTAAATCACTTCGTCATCATGTTCATTCACCTTTCTTTTCCTTTTCCGACCCAATATCAAACCATTCCCCACCACCACACCTTTATTGCTTCTAGTCCTGCAAGCAACTGGAACACCCTGATACATTTTCAAACAACAAAGAAAGCAGAACAAAACAAAGCAAAAACAATTTTTCTTATATTCTCAAACAACACAGGAACCATGCAGCCAAAGATGAATTATTTTCTCTGGCTGAGTCCACCAGGATCAATCTAGAGCGCAATAAGTGATATGGAAAGGTGAGAATGAAATAAAAAATCAGAAAGTTAGGAAGAATAAGCCGTCATGGGAGTGATAGGGAAGGAAGAGTGAGGAAGAGTCACAGAGTAGAGTAGTGTTTCCAAATTCCTAAAGATGGCGGCAAGAAAAGGAAGGGTAAAAATACAAGTGTTCATCCAGGTCAAATAGTTTTGAAGGGTCTCCACGCCGTCTGTGCATGCTGTCAAAAAGATCATACTCAGTACAAGAATATCAATGTCATGTTTCAAATGTCTTCAAAAATAAAACCCTCTAAACTCACACAGACTGTAGTAACTTACACATTTATCACCACCCTTCTTTTATTAAATGAATAGTCCTTTCTGGTCCTTTATTTGTTATTATTTTTAGTGTTTTTAATGCATGTAGATCAACATATGATAACAAACAAAAGTACAGAATGTTTAATTGAAGATATTTGTTTGTTTAAGAATACAAAATTGTTTTTTTCTTCATTTTTTTTATCAAAAACAATAATACTTAAATTATTACAGAGAATAATAATATTGTAATTTTTTAAAATATTTAATTAATTAATTTTCAAAATTATGTTTACTCCACCGTGCCAGGTCCATCCATAGGTGTGAAAAAGGTCTAATTTTAGTCTATTCGAGTTGTTTTGTCCATTTTTGCAAAAAAGGAATGCCATGCAATGAATTTTGGAGAGGGGTACCAATAATACTAAAAAAGTAACCTGAATGAGCAAACAGTATCATGTGCTTGAAAAAGTAAATGAAAGAGAAGACAATGAAGCTCTAACTTATTATTACCACAAATTTATATTTATGAAATTTTCTCAAATTTTATACAAGCCTAATTTGAGAAAATATAAGAAAATGTCATAATAATTTACTTTTATCATCATACATTTAGAATTAGATGGAAAGTGGAGAAGTTGATTATATGAGAAATGTTAGTGGGTAAGGAGAGAAGTCTCTCACAAAAGAGACAAATCTTATTAGGTTTGTTAATATTTAACTATGATAGTTCTTCTTCTTAAATGTATATAATTATTATTATTATTTGTCTCAAGTAAATTTTTTGAATGTTCCAAACACTGTGTTATTAAAATATACAAAATCAAATTTGCCTTTTCTTCTCGCAGGTTATTGGTTTCTTATTTTATTCTTTGTTTATTTTTGCACATACCTACACACACCATTTGCCTCAATCTGGTTTTGTATTTTCCCTTTGTTACATAATTTCTCCATCACAAGCAATATTCAAATTTTAATCATTATTAAAACAAAAGCACCTTTTTCAAAATAGATGAAGACCAACCGTTTAATCAATTTAATTGAGAATACATTTAAAAATGGATTCATTTTCAAAATAATCATATTTTAATTAAATTTTAAAATAAAATAAAAAAATTAGTAAAACTAGTAAAATTTTTTGTTCAACTAGTTTTGATAAAAATAAAAATTTATAATATAATTTTTTTATAAAAATATAATATTTTAATTTTTTTTCTATTTTTTTATTTTATATTAATTAGTCAATTTGAATAATAATTAGTTTATTTTATTTTAGCAATTATTTATCATACATTTTTAAATATATTTTATATTTATAATTTTTATTATAATTTGTAGTGATTATGATAATAATTTTTATTTTTTTTATTTTTCATAAAAAATATTATTATTAATAAATTATTATATTATAAAAATGTTATAAATTAATTTATTACATATTTATTATATTATAAAAATATTATTTTATTAAATTTAACGAATAAGATTGAAGAACCAGGTTTTCACCAATGATTAATCCGAATTAAAAAATATTGCTAAATAGAAACTTAAAATGTTCTTATTTTAATTATTATCAAAATGTTAAGAAGTGAGATAAATACAATAAACATGATGTGCCGGCTAAAAATTAATCAAATATGGATTTGGAAAGTGTGCAGTGTTGTGTTAGCGAGAGTGTATTCTATATCCTGTAATAGAAGTTTCTATTCTTGTGTTGGAAATTGAACAATATTAAAGAATTGTTCAAAGAAAGTGAATTATGAATTATAAACTTTCTTCTGTCAAATAATATATTATGCTCTCTTTTTGTTTGAGAGTCACTGTAGTTTTGATATATCAACGAATTTCTTGGAAAGAGTAGGGAATATCCCATTTTACCGTCCCAATACAAAAATCAAAACCCAAAACCAAATTCGTAGTCATCTCTCCGTCGAAGGTACGAGCTCTCTAAACTACTTTGAAACTCTTTCATCTATGAAACTTCATCGGCTGCAGTCTCGTATGTGGATATGTGGATTTTCCGTACCCTGAACTGGAACTGACATGGGAACTCTGATTGCCAATTTTTATTTACTTTTTTTTTTTAATCCGGGCTTTACCTAAAAATTTATCTGAGTTTTTTTAATGACTATTGCTATTAATTATTGAAATTTTATCTGTACCTTGTTTCTGCTGATACTTTTATCTGAGATTGAGTAATGACTTTGTATGTTAGGATTTATATAATCTAAATTTATTACCTGAGTCTAATCACCAATATTTCCTTTCATTAAAAAAAAAAATCAATTAAAAGAAAAAGTAAAAGGGATTGTAGAAAAGTCAGAAACTATAGTGCTTGTCTATCTTGATTTGTTGTGCCATAATTTAAATAAAAATTATGTATTTTGAGCTAATTAAAAGCACTTGGTAATTCAGTTCTGTGAATTGAGTCCATGCATAGAATTGTTTTATGAATGAAATTTGAAATATTATAACTGTTAAATGATTTACTTTTGGTATGTCATTTATTTGCTTGTGAAATTATTCTCATTTTTTGCAGCATAATTAAATAAATCTTCATGGGAACTGCTGTTGAAGCTTCAAACCAGGTATTTGTGGCTGTGTTATCCGCTAAACTTTCTTCTAGCATTTATGCATTTAGATTTGGTAGTTGGGAAAGCTGTGGAAGTGCAGTTGATAAGAACTGGAATTCACTATAGGAATTATAACAAATTTCTGAGAAAGGAGTTTGGATACCAATTTAGAAACTGGAATTCACTGTAGGAAAATTCAATGAACAGAGCTCTGATTATTGTAAGAAAACGAGAGAAATAAATAGAATACAAAGTAGAGACAAGAATGTTTCTATTCTTTGTGGTAAAAGCCACCCCAAAACTTCTCAATGGATAGGCCTCCTCTCTCCTTTTCCACTCCTTCCTTATATCCCACATAGTCCCTAATATTTTCACATTTATTCACACATCAGTTTCCAATTAGGGAAGTTTGTTACAAGGCTTAAACTTTTTTTTTTTTTCTTTTTCCTTTTGTATGTTGTGAGTTTTTTTTTTTTTTTTTAAAACACATCATGCTTATATACTATAAATATTATTAACTGCTTAATCATTTTTGTTTTCCTTTTTAGCTTAATTCATTTGAGGGTGCAAATGTAAGCAGTGTAGAGGAAAAACCTACAGTTGTTTTTGTATTAGGTGAGCACTTACTCATTGCATTAAAAATCAAGGATTTCTATAGAAACATCCATTTGATTGGCCTTTGATATAATCCAGATTTATTTTCATTTACTAATCTATTTAAACTAGTCCAGTTGAGTTTACTGTATATCTATTGGATTTCCCCACTTTGTAATCATATTTGAATACATCATAATGGGGGACTTGCAATGTCTCTATTTTCTGTGGTAGATATTTTTTCTCAGGTGTTTGATAATTATTTTATATGATCCGACTTGAGTATCTAGATTATTAATAGAACTAGGCTTTTATATCTAACACTAAAAATCTATATAAACTATGTTCTCTCCCTTCTTGTAATTCTGTCGATTCCCTATTACTTCTACTCATACAATGCCTTTGAATAACATTAAAATTTTATTTGTTTTTAATATTTATTAGAATTGAGAACATATTGGAACTAACTAAGCCAGTTCAAGTGGGGAGGATTCTCCAAGTATTTCTTGGAGAACTTTGGTCATATACCTATCTAATATGTGATTTTAACACACACCTTGCATCTGACTGAACATTTGTGTGTAGCTTACAGGTAGAAAATTATGGATGGTCCCAACATCAGGCTGGGATAGGCTTTGATGAGTGGAGGATTGTGTCTAACTTAACGTTAAAAGTTAACAATCCGGGCAGTTTTTTTATGCTGATTTTCATGTGACTGAATGGTTGCACTTGCAGCTAGCTTCTATTTTACATAATACTCTATTGTTTTGCCATTTGAAATACCTGGCATGGAGAGTGAACTAGTGCTAGAATCTAAAAAGTTTCTTAACAAATCTAATGGCCATATTTTATCATAGATTTATTGTTATTGCTATTGCCCTTGAAAGGAATAATGTTTTGGGTAGGTATGGATACTTTATGGTAATGGAAGTCACTATTACTATTATCATATTCAATATTACAATAGTTTTCTAAATATACTGTCCCTGATTCTAACATACTCGAGTTTAAGTAACTCTAGGTTAGAGGGATAGATTCATCGATGAGGTACCATTAATAATGGTGGAAAGTTTGTGGGCATCCCAAACCGGACATATTTGTTCTTTTCCGGTTTTGTCGTTTCCTTTGGGCATTAAAATGTCTTTATGATAGGGAAAAGATCAATATTCCTTTGGAGAGAACTCGAGCAAAAAAGAGAGGAAATCAACAAAAAATTCGGGATAATACTTCTCTCAGCCTCTATTTTATTCTTACTGATATATAAAAAAGATAACCCAAGTGTTACCTAACAGAGAGAGTAGAAGAAAAAGAGATAATAAAATTTGTATGGACTGCGAGACTATAATTTTATTATTAACTATGATAGTGAGAGAACTTGTTTGCAGAAAAGATATAAGGTGAGCAACAAAAGAAGAACAAGAGAGTGAGGTGAGAAGAAGAAAAATGTACCAGATGAAGAAGATAAAACTATTCACCAAAAACACAACGTCCCAACAGTCAGTCTAAAACCAAAATCTCATTTCTTTTTTGTTGAAATAAGAGAAACATAGGCTGAATCCCTAATGTGTATTAAACACGTAGGGTTATCTCATTATAGTTAAGAAAAATACATAAATTAAGAAAATATAAGTGATATGGGACTAAGCCCATTATATCTAACACTCCTCAAATTAGTGCATATAAATTGTATTCCCTAAGCTTATTATAAATATAATCAGTTCTAGGTTCTCATAATAATAATTTGGTAAACACATTTGCTAGTTGATTATTAGAATAGTTGGTTAGCGGTTTTGCAAGAGCAACATAATTCTTGATGAACCTTTTTTAATATCCAACAAGACCCAAAAATCCTCTCAACTATTTGAAGTTTTTGGTTTCCGGCCATTTCAATATAGCCTCAACCTTTGTTTTATTGATGGCTACTCCCTGGTAGGAAATTGTATGGCCTAAATTATCCACCTGTTGTGTACCAAATATGCGTTTCGACAACTTTGCATAGAGAACATTGGTTTGTTGTATTTGTAGTACTGTGTCTAAGTCATGTAAATGTTCGGATCATGAGGGGCTATAGATCAAGATGTCATCAAAGAATACCAAAATACATTTTCTCAGTAAACTCTGAAAAATTTGATTCATCAATTGTTGGAAGGATACAGAGCCATTAGTCAAGCCAAATGGCATCACCAACCCCTCATAATGACCTTAATGTGTTCTAAAAGCTGTTGTGTGCCTATCCTATTGTTTGACAAGAATCTGGTAGTGTCCAAACCTCAAATCCAACTTTGAAAAGAATTGAGCACGTAAAAGTTCATCAATTTGTTCATCCATAGTGGAAATAGGAAACCTAACTTTGATTGTGATTGCATTGAGTGCCCCGTAATTTGTTCAAAATCCCCAAGTCTCATCCTTCTTCTTGATTAGCAATATAGGAGATGAAAAGGGGTTGCTAATGGGTTGAACTGTTCCTTCTTGCAACATGTCTTGTACCATATTCTCAGTCACATTTTTCTGAATATGAGCATATCTATAAGGCTTGAATTTCACAAGATTTCTCCTTTCAATCAATGGAATTGCATGATCTTGTGTCTTTTTGGGACGTAGTCCTATAGGTTTATTAAAAACCCCTTTGTAAGTATGTAGTAACAATGCTACTTCAGGGTCTAAATCTTGTTGAAATTCTAGGAATTCATCTTCGTTGCAGTCAATTGATTTTAGTTGCACATGGAACAATTCTTCTATAGTGTTTGTTTGTTGCAATCTCTTGATGTGATTGAATTGTGCTTGTTGACGCAATTGTGATTTATTGCCATGAATTATGACATATTGCCCATTAAGCAGAAACTGGACTGTAAGGCATTGTAGTATGCTATATGAGGACCTAGTGTTGTTAACCATATTGCTCCCAATATCAAATCAGCACCTGCTACAAGCAACAAATAAATTGGCGGTTGCAGTTTCTAGCCTTGTACCTCCATTGATAATTCTAGTGCTCTGTCTTCTACAACCATTAAATTTCCGTTTCCATCCATCACTTGAAATCTTGGAGCTAGCTCAACTATTAGCTGCAGAAATTATGTTATTCTTGGTTGCAAAAAATTGTCTGAACTACCACTGTCAAGGAGGATTTTCATAGTGTGGCCTTTGATCCTACCATGTAATTTTATGGTTCCCAATCCACTTATCCCTTTTAATGCATTGAAGGATAGATGGTGATCCATCTCAACTGCCAATCTTGATGTTTCTTCACTTTCAGGTACTGTAGAATTGTTTGGCAGCCCAAGCTCTTCATCGATTTGCAATGTCATGAAATGTCTATTAGGACATTTGTGTTAAAGTGTGAACTTCTCATCACAAGTGTAGCATAGACCTTTATCTCATCATATTTGAATTTTTGTTTGGGTCATTTTTCTGACAGGATTAGGTTGCAGTGGTGGGTAATTTGGTTTGATTGATGGTGTTGGTAGAAGAGGTGGCTGAGAATTGTGAATTTTAGGATAGGTGGAAGTAGATATGGGGGGTTTGTAAGGTGGTTTGGGTTTGTGGACATATTTTTCTTCATTCAACTTAGCAAGTGCAACCACTTTTAGCAATTAAGGAACTTTGAGCTATAACATCTCGTTTAATATCAGATTTAAACCACTAATGAAACAATCCAACAATGGCAACAATGCATTAGAGATCACACCATTACCTCTACTAGCCAATGGAATAAATTCCACATAGTAATCATTTATTAAATTTTGTTAATTGAGTTTAAAAAGGGTGGATCTAGGATAGAATAGAGAAGGTCCAAACTTTTGTTCTAGAGCTGTAGTAAATGATTTCCATGTTTGCAATGGTTGTGTTCTAGTGACCATTTGAAACCATGGAACCACTACCTTTTTCAAATGGAGAGCAACTATAGTAATTATATGACCGTCAAGAGTATCATAGAAATAAAAAAAAATTTGTTCTGCCTTAAGGATCCATTGAAGAACTTCGAAACCATCAAATTTAGGAAATTCTACCTTTACATGCCTTACTTGAAATGGTTGTTTAGTCGAGTGAGCATATTCAATATTCCTGAAGGGAGTTCCTCTTATTAATTCATTTAGCTCGATCAGTCTGGACTTCATTCTCTGGAGTTGCACAAAATTCTCCATATCTCTCTTCTCTGAGGAGGATACTATTTGTTTCAAGTGTTGAGTGTCATTGGACATCTCTTTCATACGGGTATTTTCAATCATTTCTAAGTTGCTCAGAGAATGAATGCACCAATTTAACCCATTTACTTACAAAACAAAAGAGAGTAGCAAAGAAAGAGATAATAAAATGTGAATGGACAACGAGGCTATGATTTTATTATTAAATATGAGAGAACTTGTTTGTAGAGAAGATATAAGGTGAGGAATAGAAGAAGAAGATTTTACCTGAGGAGGAAGATAACATTGGTCACCAAAAAAACTATGTCCCAACAATCAGCCTAAAAAAAACCCTCTTTTCTTTCCCATTACAAAATCTCTCATTTGTACATTTTGTTGCTTCTCACAGTGCTTTTGTGGGGATGCATGATTCATGGATCCTCTTTGTACATTTTTCTGTCTCCTTTATTCTCTCATTGTCTGTCACTATGATTGGTGCACCTTCATTCTTCAATTGCTCCCTACCATGTGTCACGATGACCAGTCTTGTTACACCATGCTACTATTACCAAGTGGTATCAGATCATGGCAAAGATCATAACAAAATTTCAAAATCTATGAAAAGATGTAAATAATAGGAAAGGTTCCTATTGTCAGGCTATGACAACAACTCCTAAAAGCTGACAAATTGACAATCATACGCAGTCTTCTTTCCATTCTGGAAGCTTCTTCATATGTTGGGGTGAATCCTGTTTATCCAATCTGCTTGACCCACTTCGTTGGGCTTTTTCCATTTCCTCAATTGGTTTCCATCCACTTCCTCAATTGGGTTTCCTTCCCGATCCACCAGTGTATCACTTTACCTTGTAAAACAACATATCATAAATCCTTTTCTCTTAGTTTCACCCTTGAAGTGTGAATCTGGTTTCTCCTATGTCGTTGTTGTCGCTGCCGTCAAAAGAGACAATCAGAGCAATGCGATGGTTTTGATTACTCGCGTTTTTGTAAAAAGCGGTCAACGCTTTTAGGTTGTCCGATAACCAGACTGAATCTAAAAGCGAGGTTTTTGTAAAGGGTTCTATGGAGTCGCCATTGATGTTTTTACCATAAACATCGGAAAAGGAAGAAAAGAAGGCGTTGGTTTAGAAAAATCAACTTTGGCCGTTACAAACAGAGTTGGGTAATGGAGTTAGTTACGTGTGGGGAAGGTGTTAGCACCCCACGACGCCCCTTTCGGGTTTCTTATGATGGACTAATTCATAAAATAAAGACCGAAAGAAACTATTCTTTTACCCTATTTATTTATCTACTAGCAGAATTTAAATGTCTACATGACCCTAGTATATAATGTATACAAGGAAAGTAGTAAAAAAAAAGTAGTAAAAGAGAGAGAATAGAGAAAGGAACCTCTGAAGCGAACTTTCTATTAACTCTTTAAACTTGAGGACACTTTTTGGCAATCCCCTCGCTCTACAAGCACGCTCCTCACAAGCAAAAGAGAAAATACCCTCCTATTGAGTGCCGGATGTCTCAAAAGGAGACTTCCTTAACCGATTTCTACCTTAAACGGAAATCGGAAAGTTTACTCGAACTCTAGAAAGTGCTCAGAGTTATCCCGAAGTCTTAGGAGAGCTTCTAGGATGAGAGAAGCAGTGGCGTCTTGACCATTGATCTTGGAGGGGCCAAATAATATATTATTAATAAATAATAAATAAATATAAAAGGAAAAAAGAAGATGAAAGGGTGAAAGGATAAAATTGTAAATATATACTTAAATATATTAAATGATGAGGGGGACAAAATCATAAATTATGAGAGTTACAAAATTGAGGAGGGGTTAAGAGGATAAAATTATAAATATACAAGTAAATATATTAAATGTTCATTAAGTTTGGGGGGCCAAAATCATAAATTACATTGGAGTTACAAAACTTTGGGGGGGCCTCGGCCCCCCTCAGCTTCCAAGAAGATCCACCACTGGAGAGAAGGGTGTGAGAGTGTGTGAAAATGGGGGAGGGGAGACTCTTATTTATAGGAATTCACGTCAGACAGGCCGGGACGGTCGTCTGGACTTCTGACAGGTGAGACGGTCGTCTGGGATTTAGAGACTGCCGTCTCACCCTCAAAGAAAGGTGGGACGACCGTTTGGGAAAACGAGACGGTCGTCTCAACCTTAAAAGAAAGTGAGACGTCCGTCTGGCCAAACGAGATGGTCGTCTCGACCTCAAAGGAAAGCGAGATGGCCATCTGGCCAAATGAGATGGCGTCTCGAGCCCCCTGTCAGCATTTTCCTATTTTTTCTTATTTTTTGTGTACACAAAGCCCTCATATTCTTACATGGAGCCTAGTGAACATGCCCAGGGGCCCAATGAAGCCTTGTTCATCTTCAAACGGAGGATTCCTGGTCTTTATTGAGAAGCCGAACAAGATTTGGGGTCTATAATTGTGTTTTGAGTTGAAGTTAGCATTTTCTAGCCTTTGTTGATTCTTTATGTGCTAATGATACAGGTGGCCCTGGCAGTGGAAAAGGCACACAATGTACAAACATTGTTCGACAGTTTGGGTATACTCACCTCAGTGTTGGTGATCTCTTGCGAGCAGAAGCGGAATCTGGTTCAGAAAATGGGTAAAGCTTTGTTTTGTCTTTATACAAATTTATCAATGTGTTTATTGTCCAAAGTACTAATTGTTCATAATCCTTTGTGTCTTTCAAAACTATTGATTATGTGTTGACTTTGATTGATTATATGCAATATTTTTTCATTCAAGGTTGTTAAAATTGAGATCTTACTCTAGACGAAAAGGAGTTGAAAGATCATAATATCATGTTGTCAACTAATCATAAGAACTTGCCAGAAATATAAAAATTATATTTAAGCATAAGATATGATAATATTACCACATGTAACCACGCATGGTATTCTTATCTCCTAGTGTTCTATCACTTATGAAATGATCTCAGAACTGTTTCTGTAGAATGTTCCCTCTGCATGGTATTCTTATCTCCTAGTGTTCTATCATAACAGTTTCCCACATCCCAAATTTCAAAGGAAGGTTTGATGTCATTTCTTATCTCTAGCTCCCACCATCAATTTTGAATATTTAAATGGTTTTAATAGTTTGGATTGTTAGGAATAAAAGTAACTGCATAAGAACTCAAAACTAAAATAAAAGATGAGAAAAGAAAAACAAAATCGACAATAGAAAATAATAGAATTTTACTATTGGAAGAAATTACAATACCCTCTTTAAATCTAAGAAGAAAACAATAATAATATTTCCTCGCAAAAATAATAGAACCCAACTACTATGCAATGTACTAGTAGAAAGGAGAAATAAGAGATTTTGGGTGATTTACAAAGTAAATATTGTGTTTCTTTTAAAACAAAGAAAATAAGTAACAACATATAATTTTCCTAATAGACTTCTCTACTCACATTCTTACATGGATTGGCGCGATGCAATTGAGCGCTAGTTCTTTTTTAGGCCTTTCAAATAACCTCATTCGGAAGTCTACTAACACTGCCACTACTGAAAAGAATGATTGGCTAAAGGATGATTATCAGATTATATCTTTGTTATTGCAATCTATTGACTGAAAATTGATGGTGCATTCTTTACCTTATAAAATATGTTGTAATGTTTTAAAGAAAGCCCAGAATGTCTATTATGCTAATGATATACAACGGCTATGTGAATGTGATCATAGCTTGACAACACTTCAAATGACCTTCCCTTTTATCTAAATAGAACTAAATTTACTATAGAAGATCTCCAATCGATGTGATTTGTGGTGTTTGTTCTTCACGATGTCCACATGGACTTTTAATTTATTGGGAATAAGATTCTAACATATCTAAGATTGTTCAAATCCAACATGGACAAGATATATGACTAAATTGTAGTATAAAAGTGGGACACAAACTTCAATGACAAGTCAGTTTTGTAGTTTCGAATTTGGTCTTTATTCACCTACTAAGAAAGATGCCTTCCATGGAAGATCTCATTGTTTGTCTACTTAAAGTTTCTTCTTGAGTGGTGTGATGTCATTGATGTTGATTCCCAGATAGCATCTGAATTTTTAGCCCTAGTCTCAAATTCGATGACTGTCGAGGCAGAGGTTTTACTTTACGCTTTCCTTCTAAATCAATATAATCGATCTTCCTTTTCTTAAGTTTATGTTCTATCAAATTTTGCCTAGGTTGTATGAAATTTTGTGTATGATATCAAACGAATGTTCCTCAGCTTGCTCTTGCACATACTAAATATGAACATGCGGCAGATTAATCCCATAAAACTGACTCTATCAGATTAATTCCATAAAATTGATTCTGGATCATTTTCTCCGTCCAGTGTTTTCTTTTGACCATGCATTCAAAATTTTAATTTATTTCAGTCGAAATTGTATATTTTCTCATACTGGTTCTTCTATATTCCTTATCAACTCCAACTCTTGTTGTCAGTCGACTATTTTGTACTGGGTTTAAACTTGTTCAAATCTCTCGGGATAATCTTGTTAATACTCTTTCATATTTGACAGTACAATGATTGAAAATATGACCAAAGAAGGACAAATTGTTCCCTCAGAAGTAACAATGACGCTTCTGCAACGAGCAATGAAGCAAAGTGGCAATGACAAATTTCTTATTGATGGTTTCCCTCGTAACGAGGAAAACCGAGCAGCATTTGAGCATGGGGTATTTTCCATTTTCAATAAAAAGAATTGTTTACTTTTTTTTCTTTTAGAATAGATGATTGTATTTTCTGTTTTCCAAATGCATGATGCCATCACAGACTGGGATAGAGCCAGTATTCATCTTGTTTTTTGATTGCCCTGAGGAAGAGATGGAGAAGCGTCTTCTTTGTAGAAACCAGGTTAACTTTTAATCCTGATAAACCCAATTTATTTGTTCGTATGCTTTCAGCAATTAATACCCTTTGTGGATATTCAAGGGAAGAAAAGATGACAATATAGCATCAATTAGGAAGAGATTTAAGGTTTTCTTGGAATCTAGTCTTCCTGTGCTTGCTTATTATGATGCTAAGGGAAAAGTGTGCAAGGTAATTTTTACTTTTTGGTGCCACCATCACTTTGCTAAGATTCTTAATTGCTTCTTGTACTAAGACTATTTTCTTTTTCCATTTAGATTGATGCTGCAAGGCCTGTTGAAGAGGTTTTTGAGTCGGTCAAAACAATATTTGAACCAAATTATGTATAGGTAAAATATTTTTAGGTTAAATAAACATCTCTTTGGTTCCTATAAATATGGAAAAATTCTTTTTCTAGTCACTCCTTTTAAAAATGTTTGACTTTTGGTCCTATGTGGTTAACTATATCAATGGAATTAAGGATGAAGCAAAGTTAACCTTTTTTTAAAGCATTTTGAACCAAAAGTCAGTTTTTTTTTAAATGGTGGACTGAAAACAAATTTTCTACATTTGTAAGGACTAAAAATATGTTTTACATAAATATTTATTTTCTTTATGCCTAAACTTTATACGTGGAAGTTGGGTTTTACACTAAACACAAATTTAGGATCACAACATCACCATTGTTAATTATGAATGTTTTATCTTGACAATTTGAAGGAATGTGTTTTATATAGTTAGTCGTGACTACTTCATTTGAATGCAGTAAGCTTTCTCGCTGGCAGCTCCTCTGTATAAAATTATAAAATCTCAGTGCTGGCTAATAGTGTATGCTTTCGAGACAAATAAAAAATATTAGTTATATTGAATTGTCCGCGTGATAAACCAGATCCATTTTTCCTTAAGTGATCTACTTTTATTGTAGAACTATCTTTCCTTAGTATATAACAGTCTTGTCACTTTTTGTGAAATCCTAAGTTTTATGCATTAATTTTGAGAATAGAAAAAATATGACCAGTTAGTTACTGGGTTTATTTAGGGAATGAAAATGCCTCTTCTTTTGTTAAAAGAAGATAGCTTTAACCATAAAAATATAAAATAGAACTATAACATGAGAAGAGAGGAGAGCTAAGGGAAACAATGCTGCGTATCATTATATTTATTCTTGTCAACAAAATATTTTGTACCCATTATATTTATAAATTTGTCCAAAGTTATTTGACTGGCTAATATTTCTTAAAAACTGAATGAAATAAGTAAACTTAATAACAACAATAAAATGAAAAGTTATATGGTGAATTCATTTAACACTCCTTAAAACTTTGCTTGAATATTCTCATTTTACTTCTTAGCTCATTAAACTTAGTACATGGAAATGTTTTGGTTAAAATGTCAACAATTTGCTCTTCAGATCTCCAATGTAATAATTGAACATCTCCATTCTTCTCAGTTTGTCTTATAGCATAAAGTTTAACATTGATATGATTGGTTCTTCCATGTTAAACTTGATATTTAGCAATAGTTATGAATGAATTGTTGTTCCATGAGAACAAAATACTCTTATTCAGTTGAGGATTGAACAACTATATTTTGCTTCTTAGAGTTTCATGATAACACTTCATTGTAAAATGAAAAAACATAATCAGTTGTGTTCTTTGAATTATCAATAGAATTAGGCCAATCAATGTCAACATAACATTCAAGTCTTTCATCCCTTTTATAATACCAAATACGAAAATGTACCTTTCAAACATTTCGGTATTTTTTTTCCTATACCAAAGTGTGTCAAACTTGGTGAGTGTAGGAACCTTGAAATCAAACTAGCAGAGAATTACAAATTTAGTCTAGTTTAGGTTAATTAAAGAAGGTAACCAATCAAACTTCAATGTTTAGTTAAATCTGCCTTCCCATCACCATCATTCTTAGACAATGGAATTTAGAAAGTCTGTTTGTCTTTAATGGAAAAGGAATAACTAAATGAAATATAGATGGATTAACCGATTACCAACTATTAAGAAAGACTAATGAAATGACCATGGCTACTTCGGCAAACGGGGCTAAAAATATCGAAGAACAAATGATACAATTATTAATTCTAGGCTTCACAGAATCCCTAAAAGGATGGTGGGAAAACTACCTATCTGTAGATCAAAGAAGATTTATTCTAACAGCAGTCACACAAGATGGAAATACCCAAATCCCACTAATGGTAGAAACATTAATAATATCCATAATTCATAATTTTATGGGCGATTCCAATACCTTTGAAGAAAAAACTAGTACCTTGCTACATAATCTAAGATGTCTCAGTCTAGGAGACTTCTGATGATATATAGATAATTTTATAATTATGGTAATGACTCGAACAGATTGCAAAGAAATCTTTTGAAAAGAAAGATTTATTGTTGGATTACCCCCAATATTTGCAATAAAAGTACGAGAAAGATTATCACAAAAATATTCGGAACCTTCGCAAGATATAACATATGGAAAAAAAAATTCAAATTATTGCCTTAGAGATATGCAACAATTTAAAATTAGAAAAACAAATTAAAAGACAGCAAGAAAGTAGTACAAAAGAATTAGGAGATTTCTGTATTCAATACGAATATGAAATACTAGACCCTCCCTCTAGAAAAATCAAGCAAAAACAAATAGCTAAAAGAAAATTTTCTCAAAATAATACCCGAAAAACCCCTAGAAAGTTTAAAAGTATAATAAAACCAAAAGCCCTTATAATTAACAATCAATATAATCCAAAGAAAGCAATAGTTTGCTATAAATGTGAAAGATATGGACATATGAAAAGAGACTGTAGAGTTTGGGAAAAAATACCAAATCTAAATATGAGTGAAGAAGTAAAAAATCAAATAGAAAAAAAATTATTATATGAATCAGAAGAAGATATAAAAAATCTATTAGAAACTAGTAGCAATGAAGAAGAAAACCCTACTAACCCCAGCGAAGATGAAGAAAAATGTGATTGCATATTTGATATTAATGTCTTAACTATGGAGATCAAAATAGTCTTAGAAATGGTGGATAAACTCCCAAACGAAGAAGATAAGCTAGAATATCTAAATAAACTAAAGATCTTAATACTAAACGAAAAAGAAGCAAAAACCTCATCAACGTAAATAAGTGGGTATGATTTTTCAAAAATATTATAAAAGGTAATAAACAAAGAGAACCCAAGTAAACTTGCAGGATTTACAAAGAGAAATAAGCTTTTTAAAAAAGGAAATAAGAGAGATTAAAACTCAATTAACAGAATTAAAAATAAAAAATAAAATATAAGAAGAAAAAATGACTATTATAAATAATAAATTCCTTATAAATGACTCGTTAGTCGCTGAAAAGGTTAATCAACTAAAAATTTTACAACAAAACATATAAAAGTTACATTAAAAATTAGGAATAATTTTCACAAACAATTCACCGCTTTGGTAAACTCTAGAGAAAATATAAATTGTATAAAAGAAAGACTAATACCTACAAAATACTATGAAAAAACTTTACAAACTCTAAGAACCGCTAATTTCGAAAAATTAAAGGTAAAATATAAATTGTCAAATGTCAAGCATATGTAATAAAGGAAATATTTTAAAAATATTTTTATATTAATCCCTGATATTAGTGAATAAATGATTTTAGGAACCCCATTCCTAGTACTCGATATACTCTTTTGAAGTATCCGAAAATGGAATAAAACATAAAAATATTCTATTCAAATTTATTAAACCAATAAAAAATAAAGAAATACAGTTAGTTACTAAAGTAAACGAAGAAAACTTTTTATTAAAAATAGAAGTCAAGACAAGCCATATAAAATACCTAAAACAAGAAATTAAATATAAAAGAATCGAAGAACAATTAAAAAATCGTGAAATTATAAAAACCTTTAAAAAAATCGAAGAAGAAATTATAAAAGAAGTATGTGCAGAAGTCCGACAACTTTTTGAAATAGAAACACTTTTGAAATAGAATTACCCGAAGAAGAATTCTCGAAAAAGAGTATTCCCACAAAAGCAAGACTTGTATAACTAAATAAAGAAACATTAGAATACTGTAGAAAAAAAAATCCTTTCTAGATAAAAAGCTTATAAGACCTAGTAAATCCCCCTAGAGTTGTATTACATTTTATGTGTTGAATGTCTCTGAAATAGAAAGAGAAGAACCCAGAATGGTAATAAACTATAAACCCTTAAATAAGGTTTTAAAATAGATCAGGTATCCCTGCCTAATAAATCTGAATTAATAAGTAGAATTTATAATGCCACCATATTTTCTAAATTTGATATGAAAAGTGGATATTATCAAATCAAGTTAAAAGAACAAGATAAATACAAAATTGTCTTCATAGTATCATTCAGGCAATATGAGTGGAACGTAATGCCTATGGGGTTAAAAAACGCGTCCTCTGAATTTAAAAAAATAATGAACGATATATTAAACCCCTATTCTAAATTTGTCATTGTCTATATTGATGATGTATTAATATTCTCTGAATCAATAAAACAACATAAAATATATTTAAGAATATTTAAAAATCTTATAAAAGCAAATGGAATGGTAATATCACAAAAGAAAATAAAACTAGCCCAAACACAAATAAAATTTTTAGCACATGAAATAAATCGTGGAACTATAACACCCATCAAAAGAAGTATTGAATTCTCTGAAAAATTCCCTAACAAAATAAAATATAAACTCCAACTACAAAGATTTTTAGGGTGCCTAAATTATGTATTAGACTTTATACCCAACATAAGAACAATGTGCAAACCCCTTTTTAATAGACTTAGAAAAAACCCCAAACCATGGACCCCATATATGACCAAAATAGTAATAGAGGTTAAAGGGTTAGTTAAGACTTTACCATCCCTAGGAATACCAGATAATAGTAGAAACAAACGCTTCTGATTTAGGATACGGAGACATACTAAAACAAAAATTAGAAAATAACCCCGAACAAATAGTCAGATTCCACTCAGAAATATGGAATGAAGCTTAAAAGAATTACAACATCATTAAAAAGGAAGTTTTAAGTATAGTTTTAAATATACAAAAAATTTAACATGATTTGATAAATAAAAAATTATTAAGAATTGATTGCAAATCTGCAAAGGAAGTTTTGGAAAAGGATGTAAAAAATATAATTTCTAAACAAATATTTGCAAGAAGGCAAAGTTTATTATCTTGTTTTGAATTTGATATAGAATTTATTAAAAGAAAAGAGAATTTGATACCAGACTTTTTAACACTAGACTTTTTGCAAGGTCACAACCATGACAACCCCATTAATGGCAAAATAGGTCAGGTCTGGCGGGTCGACCCACTAGCCTGATGTAATATGATGGGGCGGGTTGGTGTTTTCAACCCGCCAGTCTGCTCTGGCCCAGCCCACCAAGCTCGTTAATCTCGTCGAGTCAACACACGGGATAGGATGGGTCACGCGCCTAATTAATAAAAAAATAAAATTTTTGTTGTAATACAATTAATCATAAAACAATGTATAAAGTTAAAAATTGTAAAAAGAAAATTAAAAAAGTTTCACTCTCACTCGTTATAGGAAATATTTTTCTCATTCAAACACAAGTTCCTCTCTTCTCTTTGGTGTTCATCATCTCCCCTTATTCATCCTAAGTACTCGATTGTTTTATCTTTATGACTTGAATTAAAAATGGAAGAATTACTCCAGGGGTGGACAATGTAAAGTTTTATCAAATAAAAAAGATGTAGCTATTTAAATTTTTCAATATAAAAAATATAAATTTTACAAGTTTTGACGTTTTTTATATATTTGTTATTATTTATTTTTATATAAATTTTATTATTGTTCTAAACTATAATTTCCTAAAATAATATGTTGATTTATATTATGAACTTAAAATATATATGTTGAATTTTTGACAAACAAATGATAATCTTATTATTAAATTGATTGAAAATTTTGATTTAAAAAAATAAATTAATTTTTACAAAATTTATGATGGATTAGCCCACCAACCCGTCCTTTGGTGGGACGGACCAAAGTCTACAACTCGTTATGACTATAGTATATCAGTCCGTCTTATCCGTTTTTGGCAGACCAAAAACAGGACAGGCCAAAAGAAACGAACTGGTCCGTTTTGTCATCCCTACACTTGGGTGACCACATCTTCGCTCGAGCAAACTTTGCTTAAACTATTACCTCTTCATTAAAGTGATCCTAACTTAAATAAATTGTAAATTATTTAAGTGAGTCATGTGTAAGTAATCATATCAATGCTTAAGCGATGCTCGCTTAAATAACCTAAAAGACACTTGAACTGAATAACAAAATTATAAATATAACACTAACTTGAATACACGCTTAAGTAACATTTGCTTGAATTTTCACTTAAGGGAGAATTTTCTCATATTTAAGTGATTGCAATCAAGTTGAATTCTATAATGGAAACTTTTTGTGATTTTGTTTAATGAGTTTGTAATAATTTTTATATCATCACAATTTGTGACAGTACTAAAAATATCGTCACAATTTTTATATGACACCAAATTTGTATCGATTTTGGCTGTTGTCATATATTTTGTCGCAAAAAAGTTTTGTAACGACTTTGATATAATTTTGTGACGATTCTGTTGTAAAAAAAAAAAATTTTTTTCACTGACATAATAAAACATAAAAAATTAAATAAAATCTTGAAAGATCTTAATCTTACACGTGGCAAAGTAATGGTATTAAAAATTGGTTTTAGATTCAAATAGAATCTTAATATTAAAAATGTTTTAATGTCACTTTCATTCCAATTTCATCATATATCTACTCCAAACTTATTAATTAGTGAATACTCCTATAATATTGTATATTTTAATTTAAATTTGATCTTTTGTATGTGCATGTAATATTTCTTTTTATATATGTATATAATATATTTATATATGTATATAATATAATGTGTGACCAATATAGATTTCACATCTTTATGTGAACCTTTATTAGATTGGTATTCAACTTAAGAAATTGAGTCAAACTTCACTCATCTAAAATTACTTTTCAAAACTTCCTAATGACACAAATGATAATATATTGTAGCTTAATATGAAAGGTTTTACAGTTTGACCATGTTAGGAAACTTATTAATTATGATAGATCAACATTCAAAGTTCATGTGATGTATCTGTTTTATTGCAGGACATAATTGTTCCAAAGTATAGTTGGGACCAATTATCTTTAGCATGTTTATAGAGTCTTAAATCATAAAGTTTGACTAAAACCAAAACTTGGAGGATAGATGTTCTATCATAGGCACTAGATTACATTATATATATTTGTTCAACTGTTAAAGTCTTGACTCATGAAGAAGTTGTTGTTGGATTTGATTTTCCATTGGCAATAATGTTTCTTTACTCTCAATCTTTTTACACATGTACTTTATTTTTATTTTCATTCATTTATTGTATATAATAGATGGTTTTGACCTTATCAAAGTTAGAAAAATATCAATATGATCTACATGCACTATAAATCTAACTTTATCATTTAGAACCAAAGAGGTCATTAATTTATTTGGAATGCGTTTTTCTATAATAGCATTGGATGCATGGTGTGGGATAGTGGTGTGAAAGTTGCAGATGATTCCATTAGACGCATGGAAAATTCTCTTTTTCATTACAAGGCATAACATCAACAAAGATGAAAAATACATCCCCATAGCAAATACTTTTAATATATGAAAATATCTTTAAGTTAATTGAAATCTGAAAGTTGTTAAGGTGATTTATTACATCATAAGTGTTTGGTAAAATTATCAATTAAAGATTATCATAAATAGAAATATTACTTTTAATTTTTTGTAATTTTTTATTTACAAACTAATCACTTTGTTATATATTTTACTTACAATTTTTTTTATGTTATATATTTTATTACTCATCTTAGGCTATGTGTTTAGAATACTTTTAAACAAATTTAATATAAAGTAAAAAAAATTATATACGTTTATTATGTTAATAAATATAATAATTAAAATCAATGTTCTTAAAACCAGATCACCAAAATGGTGAATACGTATACATTTATATTTAAAGATTTAACCAAATTTAATAAAATAATATTTTTAAAATACAATAAATATTAAAATAATATTTTTAAAACACAATAAATATATATAATAAATTTATTAGTAATACTATTAAAAAAATATAATATTATCATACCATAAGTTACCTATAGGTTATAAAGATAAAATATATTATAAAGTAAAAAATAAATAATTGTTAAAATAAGATAAAAATATAATAAAATAATTATTATTTAAATATGAAGTTGAGATAAAAAAAAAGTTAAATTATATTATATTTTTTATAAAAAAAATTGATTTAATTTTTTTATCAAAACCAGTTCAATCCAAAAATTCAACCGATTTTTAAATCAATGATTAGAACAGTTAAATATAAAAACAATAATTATATATCAATATTAATATCTTGAAGTATAATGTCAGAATGATAAAATAAATATTACAAATAATGATTAAAACAAATCATGTACAATAAAATATTCAAAAACTAACTATTTATCGTATATCTTATATAATAGAAGATAAAAAAGAAATGAATATAAAAAAACTAGAAGTTAGAACAGAATAAACCAGTTGTGTTTTCTAGTAAAAAGTTTTGGCACACATGAAAAACACAGTTTTGTGGTTTGTTTCTTATTTTCTATTTATCTTAGGATAAATGACCATATTTCTTAATCCTAACTATTTAGAATTATGATTAGTATAAATTAGAATTAATACTATAAGTATTATGAATATATCGTTTTGACATTAACCAGTATATGATAACTTCTGACAAAAGACTTAAAAAGTTAAGATACATCATCCTGCAGCCAATAACAACCAATGGACTGAAAAGTTGATAAAAAACATTTCTTGTTTCTTTAAAACGGTTGAATACGAAAATATGATCTTCTCAATAAAGCTAATAGGTGACCGAACATTTTTCTGGAAAATTCATAAGCTCAGCCTACCACTCAAATACTCGAAAGTGCTTAATTGCTTGGAGAGCAGTAATGAAGCCTTAGCTTTTCTTCATGCTGTAAAACTGGCCCCAGAGCAGCATAATTATTTTAAAAAGATACTCAAGCTCATGAAGGTTGCAGACATCCCTATTTGACCAGGAAGTTTCTTCACAAATTAGATTTCCACCTTAGTGGAGTGGCACCTTTCACTTCTCCTGGTTGTTACTAGTAACTGTTATCTTGGTCATCTGCAAATTAAGCAGTTCATGCACTCTCTGCTTCAACTACACAACAAAGTCACACAACTTTTACTGGTCAATAAGTTCAGTCTCCAACGCCTATAAATAGGGAAGTCTTAACTGAGTGTAACTTCCCAGATTTCAATTAAATGAATTCAGTGAAATTTATCAAGAAACATAATTTTTTTCAATATATATATATATGTGTATAATGTGATTGAGCATAGTCAGTGGGGTAGGGCCTGCCAATGGCTTTATATCATGCCAAAGAGATTAGAAGTTTCCATAATGCATCAAAAAATGGGTAGGACCTGCCAATATGGCTATCATAGCAAGAACTTTTCTGTTCGTAAAATTGTAATCACTTTTACCATAAAAAAAGTGGTTAAAAGTTATTAGGTCTGAGGTTCTGAAAAACTTTCAGCACATCTAGCATAATATCGCAAGGTTTTATTGTTTCACGAGTAAAGAATTGCATAAACCAGCTTCAATGTGGGCATTGTTTAGCTACTGAACTCCACCAAAAAATTGTGTGGAATTCACCACCATTCATGCTAACATACACCTATCATATGAGACATTCTAGTCAAACTACGAAAATTAGAATAGATTTTCCTCACCTCCTGTATCCCTTCTTGTGTTTTTACAGATACATTAATCGCTCCATCGGGACCTGATTTCCGGTAGTTTACAAGCTCAAGTTGTGAGGGATGAGGCTCATCTGTGGCATAGACCACAGGAGATGTCTTCAACAGATCACATTTTGATACGACATCGAGCCATAAATGTCCAGTAAACCTTTCTCTGAGTTCTTGGTATATTGAAAACTGCATAAACAACCGTCAATTGAATGCCTAATCAAAAGACAAACTTTCAAATGATTGCAATTTTTTCATTTTCAGACTTTCAAATGATTTCCCCACAAAGGAAAATAATAGCCAAAAGTTATACCCAAAAGGCTTCTCTTTTTGTGAAAAATTTTAGATTAATTATACAGAAAATTTTCAACCAATAGTTCTATGGTTAGAAGACTAGGGAAATTAAATTGCTTGGGCTGAATGAAGGTGGTAAGAAGTAGCTGAATTCTCAGCTCCCATTCTCTTTCCCTATCTCTTCTATTTTCCAGTGTATTACTTTACATTGCAATCTTTAATACTATCAACATGGATGTGTTAGTTAGTACTCTTAATTATTTATTGAGTATTTTAAGTTTAAAGACATTAAATAGCTTCAACAAAAATTATTAAAATATTTGTAAGATGTTTCTGATTTTTTTTTTCTAAACTAAATTCACTTCTCTCGAGTTTGGAGGCACTTTTAACTAGCATGACAGGCGAAATATTTTCCGCTCAAGATCTTAATAGGTTGGTGATATTTACAGACAGTCCAATGCCAACTATAGAAATCATCTTCATAATCTCTCTCCACAGTTTTATAAAATTGAATCGAAAGGAACAGAATTTCATGCAATGCATCCAAGTTAAGGTAAAGAACCCAAATTTTGTAATACATAATAGTCCAGCAACTGAGTCTGTAGCTCATTAACAAGGGACCTTTCTCAAAGAAGGTATAGCATTTAAATTTTCCCCTTTACAGTAGGATGCATAAATCAAAAAGGGTAGGAGCAGATGAACAGTATAAAGCAACGCAGAACATTAGCCATCCTCACTCGAGTCCATCCCCAATTCTGTTATTTTATTTCTGACTGTTATCAATTATGCCTTTCATAGGTTTCCATGGATGTCATTACAAAATAAATAACCAAAAAATCGATAGCCTGAAAATACATTAGAAGGAAGAATCACCGAAATTGAACACAAACTTCTTTGATTGACATCTAGTTCTAATTGAGTCACAAGTCCAAGTTAAGCCTATGTAGTCTAGACAAGTACATAATTCAACCTCTTGAACAAAAATTGTGTTTCTTGCAATATAAGTTTGAAAGCAATGAAACCAGCAACTATCTTTATAGCCAGTTAAAGAAGATCTATATTTCACTCATAATTTTAGTCCTAATAATTCAGTTGTCAAAGTAGCACACCTGGTCGGACGGTGAGGTGCCACACTCCCCCGAAAGGTCATGGACATACAAAACTGCTGTTGGCAGGTGTGAAAGGACAGCCAGAGTCAACTTTTCCAAATTATTCCTGTCCTCTAAAATCCAAACAAGAGCAAAAACTAACAAGGTGGAAAAGATTGTGTTTAACTAAATAAAAAGGAAAAGAAATTCAATAGCAAAATTTGTTCATATATCGTAAATTGTGATTTATTATAGCTAATTAAGAGGTACAGGAGGTCTAAGATCCTTCAACAACCCATAGTATTATAATATACCCACATGAAAGCTGCCTGCGAATTTTCAACTACGTTATGTCCTGTTTCAACAACCTACCTTTCCCATTTTAAAGCCATTTCTACACTCTTTTTCAGTAAAATAATAATAATAATTATTGTAAATAACGGCTTATTAGAATAAAAATATCTTCAAGATCTCCCTATTGATTAAGATAAAAATATCTTTCAGCACAATTTGTTTCCTTATTTTAGCGAGATTGGTCCTTGTAAATAAGAATATATGAGAATGTAATTTGCATCATTTATCAATAAAATTATTTATTGTTTCCCTATATAGTTCATGTTGGTATCAAGACTCCAGATTTTGGCAGTTCTGTTTTCTCTATTGCACATACAGTAAAACGAGGCCACACCACTGCTAGAGAAGTGCACTGCACACGGACTATAACAACATTGACAGACATGTCATCATTAGAAGAACCATGTGTAGCCACCAGTACCCATTTGTGTAGCCCTCATGCCTGTTCTGGTGAGATCCAGTCCGTGCTGCCACCATTGACAATGACGCCAGACACCAAGAGTTTTTCCTGAGACATTGACTTTCCATGTGACTCTGTTTTTAGTATATATAAGATTTTATCCTTTTGTCAAACGGTTTCCCTTTGCCATGATACATTTTTTGTGTTCTTTAGCAACACTGGTTGCTTCAACTCTCTCACTACCTCCTTCAATAGCTTTTTCCTTTTCTTGATCATTTTAAAACAATGATAGAATCAATGAGTAAGTCCTTTGGATCATGTACCCTGTCCATCAAAGGTAAGAGTTCATTCAATATAATTGCCCGTGTCTCGGGGATTCTTCATAACAGATCACATGACTCCATTTCCTATGCTCTTCAACTCATCTCAAAACAACGAGAGAACAACTCATTACAGTTGCAAATGGTGATAGTGAGCCAATATGTGGATCTGAGAATATAACTCTAGAACACCTATTGTAGTAAAGGATATTTTATATGTCCCACAACTGGCTAATAGTCTTATCTTTGTCCAAAAACTTACATTTGATTTAAACTGTTCAGTGACATTTTTCTCTTATTGTGTTTTTCATGATCTAGCTACAAAGATTATTTTAATTGCTAAAGTACAGAGTGGGTTGTATCTCTTGGATTCCAAGGATCAAACTAAAACAAAGGTTATAAGTCAGCAAGAAACATTAGAAACATGGGCAAGTTCTCAAATATGGCTTCATTTGGACTTGGACATCCTCCATTTGAACTACTCAAATCCTTGTTCCCACATTTGTTTACTAAAGAGTTTGTTGTGTTGCTCAAATGTGATATTTGTCAATTGTCAAAGCACCACAGTGCATCCTATCTCATCAGTAAAAATAAAAGTAGTTTCTCATTTGATTTAATTCACTCTAATGTATGAGGACCAGTCTTGAACATTATTTGTAAAGTAAAATGTTTGTTACTTTTATTAACGATTGTAACTGTCACATGGACATACATTATGAAGAGTAAAGGAGGTATGCCAAATCTTTGTTAGTTTTTTCCATCTTGTCCAAAATCAATTTGGTAAAAATATCAAAAGAATTAGGTCCAATAATGATAAGTGGATCATGAATTTTCTAATTTTTTTGTCTCATAATGGTATTATCCATGAACTAACATGTCTAATCAACTCCCCAATAAAACAGGGATGCAGAAAGGAAGGATTGTCATCCCCTAGAATTTGCTAGAGCCCTTTTATTCTAGATGTTTGTTCCCAATACCTATTGGGGAGAAGCTGTGTTAATTGTCACATATATCATTAACAAGCTACCCACTTGCGTCTTAATTGGTATTAGTCCTATTGAGTCTCATTTATCATTCTTAGATTCGTGAGTCTTTTCTCCGTTCTCTGCTTCAAAGGGAGAAAGCACTTGAACTGGAGGAGTCCCCCTTCTTGTCATTACCTTATCTATCATTGCAAGATACTCAAGATCAACATCGTGAAGTCACATGAAAAAGTAGAACTAGCCCACAGTGAGGACAAAGAGGAAGAAGACATATTCTTTGGCAAAAAATATCAAAGACAAAATGTTAGGGATAGAGAATTGCCTTGGTTTCGAGGACAAGGGACCTCCTAGAAGAATAGAGAGAGAAAAAAGGAAAATGTTTTTCTTGCCCTTTTCATTCCTTTCTTCAGTATTTAACAATACTCAACCATCAAATGATTGGCATAACAGAAAATATCACATACTAGAAAGGGAATCTCTAACAGAAATTACAACTCAGCAAAGAAAGAAATACTAAATCACTTAGAGATATTGTTATTTGGTGACGTAGTCACAAAGGTAAGTGGGTTGCTTGTGTCCTCTTTTGGGCCTCTTTTCCACTGTGCTAAGGGCCCCATCTGCCTCTCCAGGGCCATTGCTATCACAAAAACAACCCACTTTGGCTTTCCAACAAGAAGGTTGTCTAACCCAAACGTGAGGATCACTGAAGATAACAGCGAGGAGATAAGTTTTATTAAGAATTTATCCATTGCAATAAAAAAAGAAAAAAGGTTGTGTGTTAAATATCCTATTTCCCAATATATCTGCACTGACAATCTCTCTAAATAAACATCAAAGCTTTATTGTTGCCATTGAGACAGCAGAAATTCCTGACTCAATCCATGAAGCCATGAAAAGTGAACATTGTACTCAAACCGTTAAAGGGGAGATGAATGAATTACAAGAAGAAAAAATAAAATAAACTCGACTTGGGAGATTGTTGATAAAACAAGAGACATTTGAAAATGGATATTCATAGTAAAACATAAGGCAAATGGGATGATAAAAAGATATAAAATCAGATTGTGGCAAATAGCTACACCCAAACTTATGGGATTGACTATGAGGAGACAATTGCTCCAACAGCAGAGATGAATACAGTTTGAGTCGTTGTTGCTTCGGCAAATCATTTTGGTTGGAACTTAAACTAATTTAAGGTGAAGTTTCTTCATAGAGCTTTAGAAGATGAACATGGAGTTTCTTCCAAGATTTGAATCTCAAAATGGAAGAAACAAGGTGTGTCACCTAAAGAAGGCCTTATATGGTCTTAAGATATCTCTAAGAGATTGGTTTGGAATATTTACTAAAAAAATGGTTTCCTTAGGTGAAAAGAAAAGTCAAGGAGATTATACTTTATTCATAAAGCACTCCCCTACTGGTAAACTCATAATATTGTTTGTCTATGTAGATGATATGATCATTGTAGGAGATAATGATCCGAGAAATTGGCTTTAAAGGAAACATTGGCAGTTCAAAAAACCTGGGAAAACTCAAATACTTGCTTGGAATACATGTTGCTTACTCGAAGAGAGAAATTTTCATCAATGCTAAGATTTAGAACCTCAAGAATTTCTATTGAATAGAATCATAGAATTGGACGTGAAAACAGCTTTATCTAGAAAGGACCCAATATCAAAGATAGGTAGGGAAACTGATTTATCAATCATACATGAGACAGACATTGCTTATGCAGTTAGTGGCAAGCCATTTTGTGCATGACCCTAGAGAAAAACATATGCAGTAGTCAACAAAATTGTTCAGTACTTGAAGTCAAGTCCAAAAAGGAGATTGTTGGTTAGGAGAGAAGACACTTTGAGTATTGATGTTGATTGTGCAAGTTCAATCATTGACAGAAAATCTACCTCTAGGTATTGTATGTTTCTTGGAAAAAGTATGGCAACTTGGATAAGCAAAAAACAGGATAAACTATCTCATCTTGAGTTTGAACTCAAGGTATGTGTGAATGACTCTGGATGACTTCAAAATCAAGGTAGACATCCCTACGCAATTGTACAATGACAAAGTATTGCCCACAATCGAGCATAAAATTACAAGACCAAACATATAGAAATTGAGAAGCACTTCATCAAAGATAATCTAGATCAAGGTCTTGTGATTATAACCCATATCCCTAACACTTCACATAGCAAACATTTTCACTAAAGAACATTCTTTGGGCAGATTCCAGGATCTTGTAGGCAAGTTGGGAATGATTAAAATTCATTTACCAGCTTGGGTGGAAGTATTGTAAATAGCACTTTATTAGAATAAAAATATCTTTAGGATCTCCATATTGAGTAGGATAAAATATCTTTAGAATCTTCTTATTTATTTCAACATATTTTGTTTCCTTATTTCATAGAGATTGATCGTTACAAATAAGATCTGAAAATGTAATTAGCGAGAGTTTGTTATGTTATCAATAAAATTATAATAATAAATCTTCAATACATAAGAGTATTATAAATTTAGATCGACAAGGAATTCACCTACAAGAAAACAACATTCTTTGCATAACAAATAGAAGTTCCAACGAAAATCTATGACTGTCACCAAAAGATGAAAAAACCAGTGTTTTCCCATAGTGTGCAAGAAAAAAAGCTGAGCAAATATTCTCGCATGTATATGCTTTTAGGGTTCCACCTTCTCCCTCGAGCCATTTTTACTCTTAATTGTCTTATGCCAAACAAAACATAACACCATAGCCATTTATATAGTATAGCAATGCTTGAAGAAACCAAATTACAGAGAATAAATCTGGTTTCTTTCTGGCCTACACAAACTCCCCCAACTAACCAAGTGATCCTGCCAGCACCATCCTTACACGATAGGACATTTCCCATAATTCTTTATATTCCACCTGAGCTACCAGTCTTCAAACCTTCTATACAGATCTTTAGAGCCAATTCCTTAGCACAAAGGCTACCAAATAAGTAACACTGCAAATTCTAAGGAGATAAAAAAACTATTGCAAAATGGAATTTGAAGTCACAGTCCACTCCTCTATACTACACCCCCTCCTCTCAGGAAAACTGATCCTCAAACCAATGGAAACTTGGATATATAATATTTCACCAAATGAGAAAAAATAAATACTAGTTGAAAATTGAGAAAAACAAATGAAATGTTAATTACCATCATGTCTCCTCAGCAGGCCCGGAGTATCGGTTACCTACAAACATGCAAGGTATACTATTACAACTATGTGATATGCAGTTCATGATGGGAAAAAATGTCCAAAAGCAAATTACATGTCACAAATTTGCTAACCTGGAACTTCTGAAAGTTTAAAATGATATGACCCATAAGAATTCCTCTTGTTGTGAAGGGATAGTTACAAACCTGAAATTTTAGGTAGAAAGGAAAGGAGAAAGGATGAGAAAAAGAGTGGATGGTGGAATCTTTAAATACTCAGCCTTAGTTTAGTATCTAGGTTCACTGTACATATGATTAGTTAGGATCCTTTTACTTCTATATATGTTAATTTGGTTAGGGAAATTATGAAAGAAATTAGGTAAATTATATATATAATTAAAATGTGCAAACTCACAATCAAGTAAAAATCATTCATTCTAGAACAAGAGAAAGAAAAAGCACTACAATTGTAACATAAGGCACTTGAACATTTCTGAATCACCAGCACATAGCCATCGGAAATGGTCACAAATCAACCAAGTAACAAAACAGAAATATTCGTTTTTCAGTAGCAATTTTAACCAAGGGGATTGTGTCCTGATTGATATCACCATATGCAAATTTAATCTTTTCAGCAGACTCATAAGGAGGAAATTCAAAGAGATGTAGAATTTATTGGAGTGGATCGGATACTTAGTAATATAAAACATTCAATTCCAGTCCATATTTTTAAAGAGTCTAAAATAAAACTGAAATTTTAAAAATTAAATATTCTAACATTTGGTTGCATACCTCAGGCTTGCCGGTAGAGAGTACATGGACCAAAGAAGATTTGCCTACATTAGGAGCTCCAACAAGGCAGAGAGTTGGTGTTTCCAAATTAATTACAGGCATTGCTCTGAGAGTCTGCAACATTTATAAAAGTTCAGATAAAATATTATTCAAGAAAACAAATTAAATTTCACATGCCACCCATATTGTGAACACTAATATGTATGTTTACAGAAAGCACACACAAAACAAAAGAAGGATTCCGTTTGTTGAAAATGCTGAATACCTTGGCTATATCTAACAAATCATCAACAACTTTTCTTTCTTGAGCAAAAATTTCTTCAATTTTCTTAAGACCCTGCATAAAATCATGAAACATACTGAGATCTTCAGAGAAATTAGGAAGCAGATGTTTCCTCAAAAGATCTACAGCTCACCTCACTCAGCCTTTCCTCTGCTTCTCGCTTTGATGAAGACTGTTACAATGTGAAATGAAATCAATCATGTCAAGAATGCAAAGGATGAAAAATGAAATCACCAATTTAACAATATGATTACGTAAAGAGACATTGGAACAGTCAATCTGAATGAATTGAATTCCGAAAAATAACAAGCTAACATGATGGTACTAATAATGGCATGAGCAATGCTTCCTACTTTATGGATGAAGCAATGAAGGCCATCAAAGTTAAATGAAAATCTCTTCGTTGAAAAGGTTAAATAACATAAAATATTGTCATTGGGAAGACCCGATTTCATACCGTCAACAAGAACAAATTGGTATTGACATCTAGACCTAGCATAAATGATTTTTAAATTTTGCTACTAAGACTTCATAAACATCAGTGAAAGTAATACTTTCAAACAGCATGACAACTACATAATTACCCAGCCAAGAAATAGATTAAAATCAAATGCAAATTACTAAACAAAACCTTAGCACAATGTGAAGCATGTTCCTTTCCAATAGACACTACCCTCTTCCTTAAACCATCTACCTTCCGTAGCACCTGTTAAACAATTTTAAATAAAAAATTAGACAAAGTCTTAATAATTTATATGAATATAGACATTATTCAAAAATATGTATGCATGCAGCCCTGGGAATGATAAATAATCATAAGACTATTGTATGACATGTAATAACTAAGGGAATGCGCTACTGGAAGTTGAAAAACATGTTTAGTGCTGCAATGCTGTTTTACTAATATACCATTTCATAGTATCCATCTCCAAGCGTCAGCTCAATCAGAGATCTTTCATAAGGATGAAGGTATGTTTTGTTAGGAAAATTCTCCACATACGTCCTCAAGGGAACAGCAATTTCCTAACAAGAGCTGCACTGTTAACTTACGATACATCCTTTTTTCTATAAAATGGACAGTAGATACTGAAATACACATTATAGCTCGAAGCATGACTTTCAGGAGTAATGAACATACTTTCATCAATGCATCAAGTTGCTTTGCACCCTTGTTTTTCTCCCTTTTTGCAATGTTGGCAATTCCTGAAGTTTAAGCAAACTAAAAGTCAATGTAAACCATGGGGTTTAAGATATAAACACAAATGGCAACCAGGAAACTAAGAACATAATTGCAGTCAAGAACCTTTAGTTGGAGAAACCTTCCTCGCCTTTCTTAGTGCAGATCCAAGAATGTCAATTGATGGCATCACTATGGGCAACTTTTGAAATGCCCCAATAGATTCAATTTTCCTATATGGCTTCTCCTACAATTCAAATATCCATCCGAACAGTAAAATTAGCAAATATTTCTTCCAAATTACCGTAAAGACACTCTTAACTGCGAGTTAAAGCGACAGCAGAAGCAAAATACACATTCATAGATATGAATTAGAATGCATAATACAGAAGCAATATACTCATACCACAAACACACATACCATTGTATTCTTTTCTGTTGAGTGCTGCACAGTGGGATGATAGCTTCCATTGGAAATTTCATATGAGCTAGTTTGGATGGCTTTACATAAGTACAAGATGGGGTGCGTTTTTACATTAGGTGTTCCTGCATTATGTACCCAATAGCAAACACTGTATTAACACAAACTATTCCAATAAATAACAGATTCAAGTTGACTGCAGCTATAGTTAGAGCATGAAATTATGCAATTAAGATAAGAAGGCTGAAGATAATAAGAAACAAAAAAGAAGGAGTGAAGCGTTACTTACGTTTGGGGTTTGTGAGGAGAAAAATAGAGGAAGGGAAGACGTGACCTTTGAGGAACAGAGAAGACGGGGCTTTCATGTCTTTGCCTCTTATCTTGTTGATAAAGGCTGTGAATTCGTACTGAGGAGGCAACGGCCAATGTTACAGAGCAGCTAGCAACCACTTTTGAGAAACTCTGAATGGCGTTTCAGTCCACCGAGATAATATTGCTTTCCTCGTATTATTAACATTAAATGTTTTTTCTTTTTCTTTTACATTAATTTTAAAATATATTTGTTCAAATTTTAATATGATATTTTTATTCAATGATATTTTTACTTCTTTAAAAGAAAAACCCCATGTTAAAAATATAGGAAATTATTTAACCTAAATTTAAAATAACTCTCATTGAGATTTACAATCAAATTGGGTATTAATTAGAATTTTGTGAGAAATATACTTATTTATGATCAAAACCATGCAACTTTCTTTATATTAGAAAATATTTTGAACATAAACTACTAAACTATCCTTCTACGCAATTTTTTGATATTCCCATATAAGCTTTAAATGTCTTAAAGTGAAAAAGAATGAGTTATCAAGTTATAATAAATACATAAGAAATAATTAAGTATTTAATTATAAATAAAATGAAAAGGAATAGTTTATTAAAAATAATTACTATTTGATAGAAGCATTTATTTTGAAGACTTGGTTCTAAACAAGAGTCCTTACTAACATTAATATTTTTTTTAATCCTCGTCATCAGTAATGAAGAGATACTAGAAAGAGAAGTCAATAAAACGAAGACAAAAACAAATACATATTGTTTTTCATTTGTAGTGAGAATCATATGTTTCTACGATTCAATATTTTTTTTTTTTTTAACTGAGCTGAGAAATCTAGAACTTATTCGTATCACTTAAAGTGGGTAATCTTCTAGCTTCTAAACAACTTTTTTAAGTGAAAATTTAATTAATTCTCAATTCTTATACGATCCTATTTCGGTTATGGTAATGCATCTCCTACAAAAAATCCAACTTCCTAATTTTCATGTTCTAGATGTCCAAATGAAACCACGAGGGGATGTGTCAACTAACGTCTATACTTTTTCATAAAATACCCAGAATAATTTTAATCCCGTAAATTAATTTTGGCACTTTTTTTATTGAGATAATCATGTACAGTAGTTATAAAAGAGTTAAACAGATTACCAACTAACAGTGTGATTGTTATTCAATCATAAACATCATGAATCATTAGTTTATTACATTAAAACTTTAAAAACTCGTCCCAAAAATGATTTCTTATTAATCAAATATAAAATCAGGTTTCTGTCAGAAAAAAGGTGGAAAAAGGTTTAGTGGCAATTGAAGACACCGATAAAAAAACACAGTCGACAGTATAAAATGAATTCCTGTCGATTGTAGAAAAATAAATATTTCGAGGGAAATCTATTTAACCTAAAACAGAAAACATGGCTCTGAAGAAAGTTAAAACATATATATATATATATATATATATATATATATATATATATATATATATATATATCACATTAATCAAGATCGACTAGAAAATAAAGCTATGTACTAAATAACTAATAGTAAAGATCGCTGTACAAAAGACTGGAATCTCCTAACTATTAGGCATCCTTTTCAGCATGTAGTACAATCCATGTCATTCATGACATTCTTCTTTTCTTGAAGGTGTATTCCCATGGATTCATTCAACCTTGGCACTTTCCAACGATCAATTATAGAATCTTCAACCTCGCCACATGAACATGATCAGAGTAACACCTATTTTATTAGACGAGTGTTATTGTTGGCTCTCAATTTGTGTCTCTTCCGCGAATCTCTGTTTTGCCACGTTTGATCAGTTCCTTGTGGGTCCACCTTCTCAGCCAGTTTGTTATTCGACCGGTTCAGTGTCAAGAAAAGGAAACCAAACATTCGTGCAAGACTCGATAATGTAACAACCACGAATGAGATTACAAAGAATACACAAATATGAAGATCACATGCTGCGTGGATGTACACCACAATTTAGATAACCAACTTAACTCCAATCTTACCCTACAATCAAGAACGGAAATACAGGAATAGTAAATAAGTAAATTACATCAGGGTCCAGCCAATCCATAAATGATCGCTATCATACAAGATGAGGACGATATTCAATAAGCACCAAGCTCATCGCACCCAGGAAACCGAATCAATTTCATCCCTTGCTGCTTTATATAATTCAAGCCTTTTTGCACACTGTTGTCTCCTCTCCATCAATGCTGGGTCTTCATCCAACATTTGCGAGAGCTGTTTACCCTATAGCAAGTAAAATCGTATCAAGGATATATTGGAATTACTTAAAACAATGAGTACATAGCAGATTTGGTTATATATTGCCACACATGTAACCAAAGGATGATTATTGTATCAAGGCATAGAGAAAAATCGCTGAGATGAAAAATTAGTTTCCAACCAAATCCTATGTTATGTATCATTTGGCAGAATGATCTAATGGAGACATGCTCCTTTCAAGACAAATAATACCTCCACCCCCCCTCCAAAAAAAAAAAACAAACGTTACGTTACGTTACGTAAGTAATACCTTGAT
This sequence comes from Sphenostylis stenocarpa, assembly GCA_963425845.1. NCBI lineage: Eukaryota > Viridiplantae > Streptophyta > Magnoliopsida > Fabales > Fabaceae > Sphenostylis > Sphenostylis stenocarpa. Next base: position 468,486 of record OY731398.1, on the reverse strand, counting down.
TGGTAACTTACTAAGCTTAACTACAATTAAAGATAGAAGTTTAAATGCATTTTCTAAATTCTTGTCTTCGATCAAAAATATACAATTTTGTCTGGATACAACTAAAAGAATTTATTCTTGCCGGATGGGGCTATGATTAAATACAAACTCTGTAATTTGCTTTGGCTTCCAAACTTTGCACAACTTGTGCCATGTTAGGACTGTTTATTAATATTGCTTAACTTAGTGATAAAATAAAATGATTTATTAATATTTATTAGCATTTCTATTAATAAAATTTAAGCTTTGAAAGCATACTATTCAATAAAAGCAAACTGTGTAATCCTTCCACGGTGAAGCTAATTGGAGCATACCAAACAGAAAAAGATGGGCAACTGTTTGTCTCTAAGAGTATGTCACTATCCATAACAAGTATAAAATAGTTTTTATCTAAAAGTGTGAATGATAAGATTAATCATATATCAGAAAGGCAACTCAATACTAGAAACATAGAGTTAATGTTGTCAATCTGGGTTATGACTTAGAACTTCACTGAAGTCACGGAACTACAAAATTTTAAGGATCCAAATGCAAGGCATGAGACATACGTCCCACATTGAAAGTATGAAATTATAATTTGAGGTTAATAAGACCCTAGGCTCTCAAATCCAACCGCAAAAGCCAAATTTAACGGTGTGGCTCTCCTTGGGTTATTATGAATAGGTATCCTTTTTCGTAATGTCTGCATGTTGGCTATGCTAGTGATGACATTAGTTATTGCAGTGTCTGCCAGGATTGATTGGAGTGGGCTAATGCACATCATCCTGTGAGGATGCTGGTGGACATGGAGTATGGGATCTAGTGTAGAATTTACGAGGCCTTGGGTCTCCAACTACAACAGTTCGCCTTTGTAGTGTGATTTATCTAAAGTTATGATTCTCCATTAAGGAAGAAGCTATACTTTCTTAAGATATAAAAAGAGGAAAGTAGGAGCAGACAGAATGTACCTCTTTCTTCCCTATTTGCGTGTAGAAATGGTTTAGCAAAGACTGTTTTGCTTGTCTGACCTGACAATAAACAACAGCCTTTGGAATTGTGATTCTAAGCGTGTCTGCCACCAACCCTATATATGATGACACATTTGATGCAATTCTCCTGAAATGGCCCTCTGCATAACGGTCAATGTTTGAGACAGCAGGAGTTCCAGACTTTTCCACTTCTTGAGGAAGTCTCCGGAAGAAATCCACTGTGAGATAAGAAGATTCCATGTCTACAAGTCGAAGATTTGTCTTCTTACTCTCTTCACGAAACCTTTCTAAAGCCTCATTTGCTGCTGCAGCTAGTTCAGCTTGAAATGTTGGGAAGCGTTTCAGTTCCTGCAGTCACATATTATGATATTAGTTAGTATCTTTGCAAACTATCCCAACAATTCATGAACAAGGTAAAATATACTTCCAAAAGTACCTTCGTTTCAGCTATTGATTTCCTTACAAGTTCTTTCAAAACAAAGTTGACCTACAGAAAGTCAAGAACAATTAGTTTAGTTCTAATGTTATCTGAAAACTAAAAACCAGGTAATACAAGTGGGATGCGAACAGCATCAACTGAAGCTTCAGCTGGGCCTCTAAAGTATCCAAGAGCCCCCTCAATCAAGCGCCTGTAACCTTGCTCTGGGGCAATCAAGTGAGGTTGATAACCATCAGCCTCGGACACCACTTTCCTTACATTCTGGAGAGAAAGATGCCGATCAAATGGAAGCTTCCGCAAAGCAGCAGGAAGCTGATTGTCAAAGACATTATATATCCTATCTCCTCCTGGCCGCCTAAGAATAAAAAGAAAATTATTATGTAAATAAATAGAACTATCAACTAGCTCATCAGTGATAACAGACTCCAATCTAAACTATCAATTCAATCTGTTTTTGCCAATTGTCATTAAGCTTATGCAGTGGACAAACCTTATCACAGGTTCCTGTTGTTGAAAGAACATTTCCATTCCGCATAAGTGTTAAGAAGTAAATCATTCATCATTTTAGGTGATAAATAGTAATACTAAATTTTGTCTTCTTCAAGGAACTTTATATAGTAGTTTGTATAGAACATTAGCAGCTCAAAATGCAAAAGCAAGGAACTAGATAAAGTTCAGAAAAAGAATGTGTATTATTTGCATGACTGCAAAATCCCATATGATATAGATCCTAGACCAATATTGAAAAATTGAATACTACAAAGCATATGAATATTGGTAAAAGTATCTCCATTTAGGAAAAATAAACCACTGACCATTGATAATCAGTTCAGTGGTTCAATATTGACTTTACATTCTTGCCCTCACAATCTAAAGTTGTTTTTGAAGGATCAATAGAATGGCTGTTAATGAGCATATACAATAGACAACACCTCCTCTCCTACAAAAAAAAGCTCCTCAGAGAAGATACTCTCAACACAGACATAAGGCTTAAAAACCAAAAATAACTCTTCCACTTAATCACGCCAACCCAGCCTCCTACAGACAAGCTAACAACCTGGCAACTCAGCCCCTCCACAACCCAGCCTCCTTATAGCCCAATAGTTGGGCTTTTTGACCAATTTTCTAAACCAAACCCTGCTACTGAATCATTTGGACCAATGATCCTACCAATAGCCTTCTTGGCCTTTGTGAAGGCTGAAAATTAAGATACTTCTCGGGAACCTGTGTTCACGGCTTGGGCAAGACAGAGGAGACACTAACATAAATCCTACGGTCAAGTTTAGATTGATGAAAAGATATAGAAAGTGTAGCCGCCGTCAAAATGAGGCGGTCGAAGCGACGCGATGGTTCCGACTTTCCAATTTACGCGTTTTTATTGGTGTGGTTACAACACCTTTAGGTTGTCCGATAACCGGACTGAACCTAGGGACGAGGTTTTCGAAAAGGTGTTCTTGGATTGTCCTATAACCGAGTTAACCCAAAAACTAATTTTGAAGGGTTCTTCTGGAGTCGCCACCGATGTTTTTACCAGAAACATCGGAAAAGGAGTAAAAAGGCGTTGGTTTTCAAAAAACCAACTTTGGTCATTAGAACCAGAGTTGGGTAAGGGAGTTAGTTACGTGTAAGGGAAGTGTTAGTTCCCTTACGACGCCCCTTTCGGGTTCCCTATGATAAGCCAGCTATTTAAATAAGTAAAGCGGTGAAAATACGCTTTACCCTTTATTTACGAAATTTAAAGTTACGACTAGATGGTCCTAATATCTACTGCGCAATTTAAAGATAAAGCAGTAAAGAGAGAGAGAATGTAGAAACCTCCGAGGCAAGCTTTATATTAATCTCTTGAAAATTAGGGTGCTTTTTGGCAGCCCTTCACTCCTTACAGCGCCGGAAACCTCTCAAAAACATTATAAAAACTCTTAGAAACTCTCAGAAAACTCTGGAAGTGCTTCGGAGGGGTTCTAGGAAGAGAATTTGATGAAGTGACAAGAGAGAGAATGGAAGAACGGTGTGAAATGAGGGGAATGGCGTGGCTATTTATAGGGATTCGCGTCTGTCAGGTCGAGATGGTCGTCTCGTCTGACAAGGTCGAGACGGCCGTCTCGCCAACAGGGAGGGGCCGTCTCGCATTCGCAAGTAGCGAGACGGCCGTCTCGCCAAACGAGACGGCGGTCTCAACTTGCAGAAGTGGCGAGACGGCGGTCCCGAGAAGCGAGACGGCGATCTCGACCCTAAAAGGCGAAAATCCTTATTTACATGCAGAAAATCCCTCCTATTCTAGTATGGGGCCTAATAGTCTCTCCTAGTGGCTAGGGATGGCAAAACGGGCCAGCCCGCCCCGTTTTGGCCCGCCCCGCCTTTGGCCCGTCAAAAGTGGGACTGGGCGGCTGGCCCAATACGATCATGACGGCCGTAGACCTTGGCCCGCCCCGCCAAGGGCGGGTTGGCGTGGCCGCCCGCCATAATTTAGAAAAAATAATTTTTTTTAATAAATTTAATAATAAGATTATTATTTGTTTGTCAATAATTCAATATATATATATATATATATATATATATATTATTTCAATTTAATAATATAAATCAATACATTATTTTAAGAAATTATAATTTAGAACAATAATAAAATTTACATAATAATAAATAATAACAAATATATATATATATATATATATAAATAACGTTAAACTTATAAAATTTATATTTTTTATATTGAAAAATTCAAATACCTATATATTTTTTATTTGATAAAACTTCATATTATTCTTGGTTGAGTAATTCTTATACCTTTAATTCAAGTAATAAGGATAAATATAATCAGTATTTAGGATAAATAAGGAGAACAGGAGAGAGGGTTATATTTTAGGAAGGAGAATATTTTATGTGAGAATGAAACTTTTTTAATTCTCTTTTTAAAAATTTTAACTTTATATATTATCTTTATAATTAATTTTATTACAATAAAAAATTATTTTTTTATTAATTAGGCGGTCGCGGGCTGGCCCGCCACGTCCCGCGGGTTGGCCCGACGACTTGGCGGGCTTGGCGGGGCGGGCCAAAGCGGGCTGGTGGGCTGAAAACACCAACCCGCCCCGCCATATTATGGCGGGCTGGCGGGCCAGCCCGCCGGGCCTAGCCCGTTTTGCCATCCCTACTAGTGGCTTCTTAGGCTTCGTCCATCTTCGAATAAAAGGTCTTCTGGTCTTTATTATGAGGTCGGGCAAGATTTGGAGTCTACAGCTGCCCCCCCTTTACCTGACTAGTCGACTGTTGGCCTGTTATGCCAAGAAGATTGACTGGAAGGTAAAGGAGTTGACCCTCTTGCCCGGTTACCCTTCGGATGTTCCGTCTTGCGGCGGTTGATCTTCTGGAGAAAATTTGTGTTGTGCACCTCCAGGATACTCCTTCTGACGGTAACCGATCCCTTTGGTTGACACGTGGTAGAACCTCAGGATACTCCTTCTGACGGTAGCCGATCCTTCGGTTGATGGGTATAAACCCCCCATCAGTCGGTAGTTACGATCCGTCGTGCGTCGGACTCGGATGAGTATGAACCCCCCATTAGGCTCGGTAGTTGCGACTTCATCGATCCGAGCTGAGCGCAGATCAGGCGCACTGCGTGCGCAGGTTGATAGGTATGAACCCCCTATCAGGCTGGTACAGTCCACTGCGTAGGACTGGTGGTGGAGGCAGCTTACTGCTCAGGTGGCTCATGCGCCGAGCATTGAGATGTGCTTTCTTGTCTTTGTCTTTTTCCTGGGAATGGTCGTTCGGATTGTGCCGGAGATTTTGTTGGTGGTTACCCGACTTTGCTGGTCGTCAAAAATTGTTGGTCAAGGTGATTGACTTGTTTTAATCCTGCCTTTTTTCGCAGTTTTATCTCTTTTTTCTCGCGATTTTGGATTTTGGCTTTTTTCTGAGCGTTCGTCTTTTTACTTTAAGCTTCTTTTGTTACGCTGACTTTTTGAAAGGGATAGCAAAAAATGCATAAAATGAAATTTTATTTATAAGAAAAATTTATTACAGCAGCTTATTCTATAAGCATTATTCCTAAGAAGGTGGGCTCTCGTCTGGAGACGATCCATAAGAGGGGAACTGCCGGTACATATGCCTTCGGAATTTCGCCTGTTCCCGGGCTTCGTCGCGGTACTCCTGCTGGAAGGCCGCCCAGTCCTGCCTCATTCTCTCTTGGTATTGGTATATTTTCTCCAATCTTGTGTAGAAGGCCTCTTGCCTTAGGAACATCTGCTCTTGTCTCACGGACATCTGCTCTTGTCTCACAGACATCTGATTGAATTGTTGTCGTAAATCGTACATGTGGCGGTTTACGCCAGCAAAATCATCTGTGTACCTTTAATAAAAACGGGGTAAAATACAAATTTTGTTAGCATTAGTGAGCGTTGAAAAGGAATTCTGTTTTAAAAAGAAATGAATATCTCTGCAGATTATCTCAATTCTAAGCTCATGATTTGGGGCAAGTCCACTGCAATTCATTCATCTATATAGAGATCAAAGCAAAAGAACTAGCAACAGACCTATGCAATGTTACTCTCCACCGCAACAGCACTGTTATTTGGCACAATTGGCTACTGTAGTGTATGCAAAACTTTTAATTGAGGGAGGTATTTATATTCCAAGTTATGATTTCATATTATACATGTTTATCTCCTGTCCAATCCTATGTCGGATCTACAAGTTTCATAACCTCGATTCACTCTTATGTGGATGCTTAAAGAAAAAGACAAGAATCTTATTCACTAGTTAAATTTTAAGTAAATGCTTAGCTCCCAAGTCAAGGGACAAAGTGAAATGCATCTAAATGCATTCCCCTTCTTCAAATCCTTCCAATCAAAGATGCTTATCATCTTTCCCCTGCCTCCTCCCTTCTTCACACTGCACTCAAACATAGCATAAAAATGGAATACACTAAAAGATGTTTACCCTCCATCTAAATGCTCCTTGAATATCCGTTCAAATGCTCGACAAAGTTCTAGGATGGTGTATAACTGAGCCTGAATAAGAAATCAACATTCAAAAAATACTCAGAGAACAGCACAGAAAGAGTTTTACTCTTTAATGAAATCATCATAAGTTCAAACCACTTACTCCAGCATCAAGAGCAATAGGCCTCCCAAGATGATCCATCTCTGATTCTAGTTCCTCAATGCTTTTGTTTATTAAAGATGTTATACTAGGTATTCTTGCCCTAATTACTGACTCCAAATGCTGCAAAAAAAGTTCACAGGATTAGAAACACACTACTTATCTCAAAAAGAGATCAGCAAAGAGTATTTTCTAAAAGAAAACCTGTGAGAGAAGTTTTGCAAGGTATTCTGAACCCATTTTATTGGCCAAGTGTCCATAATCAGAACTGGATGCAAAATACTCCCTCTCCTTATGTCTAGCAACAATCATATCAACATTTCTATTGATGTCTGCTTGAGATCGATTTACTATACCAACCCAAGGATGTTGCAAACGATAAGACCTTCCTTCGATGACCTTAAGGGAATAAAAATGAAAATGAGGATAAATTATTATAATTTTACAGGTGCAGTTCAAAGTTTAACATTAAAGGTACATGCAAAAAATAAGAAAGAAAAAAATATTACATCTAAAGCATTAGTTCCTTTGTCCATCAAATCTAGCTTTGTCAACACCCCAAATGTCCTTTCACCTGGTCGGATTTTGGACAAATTTTAGTAAAATCTTTTGGCATAAGCAAGGGTAATAATGCCCATTCCACTAAGCAATCAAATGTACCTGTGGGGTCAACTTCCCGAGAAAGTTTTATAGCATCCGAAGTTGCAATGTCTTGATTGGCTGGAGATATTGCTAATATAATGCAATTAGGCTGTTGAACATAAAGCAAATGATTACAGAAATAAACTTGGAAGTACATCATGCATGTAGTTTATTTTTGAGATACTTCAACGAGGAAACTCAATTCTATCCATCCATCAACAATTAAAATATAGAGAAAGCAATGTTGTTCAGTCATAGACAGTTCATAATGGCAAACTCAAAAAAAAAAATGTGAAACAAAAGGACATATATATGAAATCTTTATATACCATCAAATCAAATTATAATAACACTAAAGTAATACACTTAAGAGCATCACGACAACATTGCAAACTGCCAACTGATTCCCAAACCAGTGACAAAAAAACAAATGAGCATGTTAACATATTATTGTTATCAGTTCAATTAAGTCATACTAAATAGTTTTATCATGTTGAGACATAATCACTTGACTAACAATGCTAAGACGCATGAGCATATCATTTTGGAGCACACCCTACAGCAATATGGTGCAGCTAGGGACCACAAAGTGTACCCAGAACCTATAGGTACCCACACAAAGAACCTCAAATGAGTAGGATAAAGACCTACTTAATTAGGGATAGGTACAGGGGGAGTTATCTCGCAAAGTTTAATGGGTAAGGGTGAGGGTACTGGATATACATATATTTATTTATGTAAATAATTATTTTATGTAACTTAATTAATTTAGAATATTATATTGGAGGATTATGTTTCTAATATTGTTTTGTGAATTATTTGAAGGAATTATGGTTTACTTTTAGTATCATATTAAAAAAAAATTGTATGTTATGTTTGAGAAATTTAACAATAAAATTTTAATGTATTTTTCCTATTTAGTTTCTAAATTAATATATATATATATATATATATATATATATGAATAGAAAAGAATGTTAATTGTAGAAATAATATATACTTATGTACAATATTATATTTTATTTTAGGAAGAAGTATGTTTTTGGTCCCTATATTTTTTTTTAAACTTGTGTTTGGTCCTTTTATTTTCAAAGTGATCAATTTAATCCTCAACCTTTTGGAAATATGTAATAATTTTTTTCTTAGCAAAGTTAATAAAATGACTGAATATGATTTTAGTCATTCTTTAAGCTTGAATTTACTCTTTGGTAATAGATTTCACTGTTCTAAAAATGATAGGACTATAGTCCCATATTTTTTTATGTTTGAGAACCAATTAATCAACTTCTAAAGTACAAGTACCAAAACCAAGTTTCATGGAATGTACAAGGACCAAAACCATCCCTTAATTTTATATGTGAATATATAATAATATTTTTTTTTCATAACTTTTTCTGTTTTTAATAATGTGTTATATAGTTTCTCCAAATTTATAAATTATGTGTTTATATATTCATGTTATTATTTGTTTATATAAATGTGTTCCGTTGATCTTTGAACCTAATAAAAAAAGGAGTGTGCTATATCCTATGTGGTAGAATGAAAAAGAAAATTATGATAATTTTTTTGTCAAAAAAAATGGCAAAAGGATGTTTATATATCTTCATTTTTTTCACAATGGAGATGTCTTTGTGGAAATAATTCAAAATTAACTTTTAATGTAAATAAATAAATATAAATTCACAAATTAAATTATAGTAAATGACAAACATTTGTATAATTTTAAAATATGATAACATATTTGTTCATTGCATGGGTGATAATACTAGTTATATATTATAATATCTAATATACATAATTATATAATATAATTTAAACTTGTACCTTCAAGTAAGTGTGGATTAAATTTGGTATGACATGATCAAATCAACAATCCAGTATCGAGGATTTTAACGAATGGGGGTTGTGTATTATCCGACGATTCGATCTGATTGGTTTAATATTACGACATGTAAGACTTGCTACCATGTACCTTAGCATGCAAGACCCACTACTCAGGTACCTTGGTACACAAGACTTACCGGAGGGTTGAAACTAATTGTTCTTGAGTATATAAATAGACTTTTGATGTCCCATAACAACAACTAATATTGACTGCTCTGACTTTGAGTTTTGTATCTTCACTTGGGACTTTTGCCTAGAACAAAACTTAAAAACAAATTATGTTTATATTGTCAAGTTATGATTTATGTTTGAATGACTCAAAGATACGTTTAGTTGTTTTTAATTTTATGTTTAAATGTTTTATATTATGTTTGAATACTTGTAGTGTTATTTTAGAATATTCAGAAGTGAAATTTCAATTTATTAAAGGAAAAGTATTATTTCATTTTAATGAGGTATCATATCTAAACACAATTCTTGACAAAGACATTATGAATACATAAATCAACAATTTCCCCAATAAACAAAGAATCATACGTTGAATATTATCCTAATAATAATATAAAATCTTGATCTTATTTTCAAAATATGTGTTACATTTATGGATCCAATTTTCATCAAAGATATTGAATAAACAAGTATATATGCATATTTTAATAATTACCCTTCTATGTGGCTAATCATCTTACAACATAAAAGATCAACAACTATGTCTTCAAACATATAGGACTAGAACTTTATAGTAAATTTTAGTTAATATTTTTTACTGATTTATTGAATTTATACATAAGTAAAGTGCAGATACGGGATTAGGTATATAGGTGGAATTTATACAAAAATCAATGTTGCTAACCCTATATGTCAGAAATGCAATTCAATTTGTAGTTGAACTATCAACTTGAACTACAAGTAGCAAATAATTTCTTAAATTAGATTATATGCTTGTATATACCATTTTCACCTCATTTGTAATGCAAATAAATTATTGGCAAATACAGGCAAAATTGGGATATTATATAAATTTTAAGGTCAGGTGTGGCTACTGCGTCAGAGAAAGCTTCCAAACTCAAGGATCACTAGTACATATACTTAAAGGGATTCATCAGCAGATATAACAAGTAAAAATAAATTTCGCTTATCCAAAAATGTTGCAATTCAAGTAGATAAAAGGTAAACTGCTTGCGATCACACCAACGATATCTCCCATATAAATTCACTGCATAAAAGAAAAATATTTTTTACCTTTTCAACATATGTTCGAACCATAGTTTCAATTTCTTGAACAATACTCTCAGGTTGTCCCTCTAAAAAAGATGGACACAATTGTCAATTTAAAGATAAAGATTATCATTAGATCCAACAAATTAATTTATAATTAAAAATAACATTAACTACAAAGCATACCTACAGCCACTTTAGTCAAACCAGGTAAATCAATCAAGGTTAGGTTGACAACTGTTCAAAAGGCAAAGAGGAAAAGGGATTAAATTTAGTCAGAAAATAAAGGAAATATATTAGGTATGATAACTGTCATGATCCTTAAAATGATTTTGCAATGTGTAAAAGTATATTTTTATCTTAGGAGTAAGAAAAAAAGAAGATAATTAACATTAAACATGGAATATATTATTGACTAAACATAATAGAATATAATAATCTAGCCTACTACAGCAACACTACCATTTATATATTAATTATGCGGCACTATAAGAGAGTGGGTAGGGTCATATATGGTAATCATACAGTGGGGCAAAAAGGGAGAGAGAGGAAATTGGTACATAAGGAGGGAGAGTACCCAAATGAAATGGGGGAATTATTTTGAGATTTTGGGTGGTGATTTTGAGTAGAGGCCTTTTTTTAATAAAAATGAGAGTGTTAAAGCATGACTATTATGTTAGTCATCCCAACTAAGTTGGCACCACATACAACACCAATCGTATGCAGCACCTCAGAATATCATATGTACGGGGATTATTTCTATCCATGCTCAGTACTGTTTCTCTTTTAGATTTCTCTAATTCCATTATACAGAGGAATTTATTCTGATTAGTGATACATATTAGTACCAGTTTAGCTATTTCTCTTGTTTTACCTTGGGTTCTTATCATAATTGAATCATAGCCTACAAGTACTAGGTCCAAGCCCACTAAATACAACAAGACCATCAACCCATATTAAAAAAAATGTTTTGAGCTTACAACATAACCCACAAATTCATGCCACTAGTTCAAGTCAATGGAAAACTCGTCTAGGATGCTACACCAGCAATTCGTACCACTAGTTCTAGTATATGGTAAACTTATCTTGGAAAAGTAAACATATGGAATTGGATATCATTTCAGTTGGAAAAAGTTCAAGTTAACTATTTGATTGTCTCTCATGTGCCTGCTCAAGACAAGGCAGCACACATTCTACCAAAGCCACCAGATTCTGTCTCTCAAATCTGGTCTCTGTAACAGACAATCCCATTCTCTCATAGTTAGTTATATTTCTGTTGTATCTGTACTGAGATTGCACAGCTAATACTCTAACTGTCTTAACTAACTTCTCCTTCTCTTTATATCCTAAAATATTGGTTGAGAAGAATTTCCTTAGATTATGACTAGTGTCATCATATTCCAAAAAGTTACGGTGTTTTTGGAACAAAATTTAAATTCATGACAATATTAATTCAAATAAACTATTTTATCTAATTTTACTGGTCTGGATAACTTAAATATTTGTGTCTTACATATAGCATCAGGTAGTAACTTTCTAGGGTATTTTGTCCTAGATTTCTTCATTCAATTATTCCTTTCCCTATGAACCTATCAAAATATTAGAATTAAAATAAAATAAGCATAACCTAAACGAGTTCAAATCTATTTTATATGTTTAGTTGTAACTTTTTAAATATCTCTAATAAAGCAAGAGACAATGACAATAGATACGTACCATTTGGTGAATAGATGCTAAGATGAATTGGAATCGGAGATATTTGTTTTGTCTTCCCGGTTACTCTATCAGTTTCATCCTGAATTTCTTGGCGGACCAAAGCTGCAACAGGATAATTGTTTTAAATTACAAAGCTTATATATTATGATAGGGAACACTGAAAAAAATCAACACTACAAAATCATAAACTCAATAAACTATGAGAACAGTGTCAACTCAAAATTATCATATGATTGCTAGCCAAACACAATCATTGACACTTGACCAAAGGATTACGTTCAGAAAATTATTCATTTGAATCCCAAAAAGAAATAGAATTTGTTGAAAATTGATTGTTTGTAACCGTGGGGACACATTAGGATAGCTATGATAGAGAGAAATGTGTCAGCCATATATATAATATAATATAATAGGAAATTAAAAGAAAATTAAAAGAAAATGTTTCCGGGGGCAGTAGGGGGCACATCAGTGAACATGCAATTCACAAAGAACAAGAACAAAAGATGTTAACAAGCATTCAAATTCTTTTATGGGAACCATAAAACAAAATTCATCCTATAATTAGTCGAAAACATGCCATTCCTGTATATATTATAAGGAGGGTAGTGGGTTACTATCGTACAAAAGTCAGTGAACTTTCTCCTCGGCAGGTGAAGAAACTCGGCATACTCTTGTGACCCACTTTCCAATTTATGAAGCTGCAACACCAATGGACGCCTTGTGACAATCCCTGTAGTTCATTCACAACAAGGGAAAAAGATAAGTCAAATCACTCATTAAAATGGGAAAAACAAGAAAGAAGATATCAAACCTGATCCTCTAGGCAAAAAGTCACGACCAACAATACTCTCCAAAACTGAAGACTTCCCTGAACTCTGCTCAAATTTCAAAAGAAATAAAACGTGAAAATGAATCCAGAGCCACACTCAAAATACCATAGTTAAAATAAAACTAAGCAAAACTAAACAGTTTTATCAGACTACTCAATTTTTCGGAAGAATAAAAGGAAAACACACTCTTCAGACCCATGAATCCTGCATGGAATAAAAAAACAGAGAAAAAAAACAGGCTCCTGAAAACAACTGTCTATTGTTCAACTCTCCTGCTGAAAAAAGCGAGAGAACTACACCCTGAAAATTACATTATAACAGAAAAACGAAAAGAAACCATTTCCAACTATCCAATTGTTTCTAATTTTTCTGCCGCAAATTTCAAAATTCCACACATACACATAGCATCTGAGCACTAAACACTGAACTCAACTCAAACTTAAAATAAAATATAATTCAGAAGCGAACCTAGTTTGCTTGAAAAATCGATTGATATAATCAAATGAGAAAAGACTAAACCACCGTTTTCTGAATTTTGACCGTTCGTTCTCCGCCGCAAAATTTACGAGAGTTGAAATTAAAAATTAAAAAGAAAAAAAAAAAACGCGATAGACCTGGCCACCAACAACAGCAACGGAAGGAAGAGCTTCCCAGAGAGAAGAGAAGGTGTTGTTGTCACCACCACCATAGTCACCGAGCACGGTGCAAGCCCTCTGAATTCGGTTCACCAGCCCAATCAAGCTCTCCATGGTCGTCATCTTCTTCCACGAAACCCTAAAAATCCGCGAACAATCTGAAACGACGACTTAGAATGCGTACGCGAAGCAGAGCACAAAAACGCAACGTAGATTCCAAGGAGAGAGAGGGTGAACAGAGAGAAAACAGCGTTGTATTGAGGCTTTCGTTTTCAAACAAAGGTCACGCACTAGTCACCACTAGTTGAATTGAAGAAGAGAAAGAGTAGTAGGAATATGCGATGATACAGCGAGGTACGCACCGTTTTAGACGTTTTCTTGTCTTAACGAAAGTTGCATTTGCGTTTTTGAAATTTGAAAATCGGAAACACAGGTTGGGGTCCACTAAACTGCTTTGCGGGGCCCACAAACCTTTGTTACTTTACAGGAATTCATTCAGAACGTTGGATGGATTGTGTGCTGTGTCTTAAGGAAATCAGCCACGCGCCAATTTGAACACTCATTTTGTATATAAACAATTCCATCAGGAAGCCTTTAGGTATTTCTTGTATGCATACAAGAAAAGAAGATGCGAGAAAAAATAAAATAATTAGAGCGGAGAGCATTTTAATAAAATATTTATTTTGAAAATCATAAATAATTAAATTAAAATTAAATATTTATTTAATTATAAAATTACTTATATCATTATTTAAAATAATGCTTTTAAATTATATATTTTTTATTTAATTTAATTTTTATAATCACTTTCATATTTATGATATTTTATTAAGATAATAATTAAGAGTATATACATTAAAAATATAAATATAAAAATAATAATAATTTATTTAAGTAAGAATAATTTATAAAATAATATTTGTTTTCTACGAGAAGAAAGTAAATATATTAATTAATATAAAATAACATTTTTCTATTACTGAATAAAAAGAATTGTTACTTTTTTTAATCTTTCTAATCTATATTTTTCCTCGCAAAAACGGAGCGTTACAGAAGAAAAAATTACAATATACAAACTCTAATGCATTTAATAGATATTTAATTAAAAAACAATATCAATTACAATAATATATTATATAAATTCTGTCCTTAATTATAACAAACTGAATATATATAATATTTCATTTAAATGCATTGCTAATATATAGCATGATAATTGTAATTCTCAAGCCAAATGAGGTGATATCAGTCCATTTTTAGTAATTCCCAGTTGAGTAAGTGATTTCATTTCTTCCAACACGTTGAAAGCAGTAAATCCGTGAAAGGAATGGTACATGTGTTTCATCCTCATTGGAATTTGTTGAAACAACCGTACAGATGATACAATAAAATAAAAACAATCCAAAATATAACACTCTTTTATCCAAAATATAATATTTTTATCTAAAACTATCCAATTAAATAAAAAGTAAATTACTTAAACTAATTACTAAAATATTAAAAGCTAAATTAGTTAAAATTAAATTAATTAAAAGTTAAAATATATAATTATTACATTAAATTACCCAATATTCAAAATAGTAACTAGAAGTTATAATACAATACAAACTAAATTTAAAAAAAAATATTCTCTTAATTATCATATCATCTTTGATAAAATCTTGAAAGATCTAAAATATTAATTTAACACTTAATATATATATATATATATATAATTAAATTTGGACCTTCGTATTCTTAAAATATGTTTATAGATTGAGACTCAATAAATTCGTATATTTCTTATTTACACATTCAATTTGTTAATATACCTAAAAAAGTGAATTATGAATTAAATATAATTATTGTAATGTGATAAACATAAATGAACATATAACTTATATGATTCATAGTTGGATAATAGAAATGTTTAATATATAATTTCCTCCAATAATCTCTAATGCATCAAGTAGGAAAATGTAAAGTGGTACAATCAAATTTTCAATTTAAAATTTTTGTTATCTCATTATATCTAATATTGTTTCTTCCTTAACCGTGGTAATATGGTCATAATCTTATATATAAAATCATCTTTAACATTTGTCATATCCTTATCATCAATAACAAGTTCTCAAATAACCTACTTACTACGATGCATAAAATCTTAAATAAATTATAAAGATTGATTAAGAATTATAAAAATACAAAAGTGAGATAAGGAATACAATATAGATTACATTTGTTTATGTTAAGAGTGGCATCACCAAACGTCTTGGTCAAGCCAGGAATGTGTCGCTTGCCTACCCCACTACTTGGATTAAGTAGAGGCATTGGAGTAACAACATCTTTAACTTCATCAATTACTATGCACATCCAGTCCGGTTATAGAGGGACACCATGAATGATTAAATTACTTAAAAAACTTTACTAATGTTCATGGGAGTCATCTTGAACATATAACTCACACATCAATGAGTAGTAGCACAACTCACTCTAGTGCTGACTTGAACAACATCATCTGGGATTGTATCCAGTGTTCCTTGAGTTTATTACTTAAAACGAGTAAGAAATACAAGCTTCTCATCGAACTCTTGTTGCAAGGATTATCATATCTTATTCAATTTGCCTTCAAATTATATTTCCATCTTATGCAAGGTCTCCCAACTGCAAAATTCAATTATCCTCCGTGATGATCGATTAAAGTAATCACGGAGGCCCTAGGATCCACCAGTATCATGTACACGTCCTGGGTCATTTGGTCTTCCAGTCTTCCAATGACCGTCGTTAACATATCCTATCAACTATGGAAAACAAATGAGCCTTCAGTGACATGTGTTAACTAAATCATCCTGTAACATATCAATAATAAGTAAGTCACACATTATATTACCTAAGAATAAAGTGAAATTGACATTGTAACTTACGTTGGTGCTCAGATTGCAAAGAGTAGAACTTTGCAGTTGTATATAGTATCTGCACATTCTCAATTTGTTTTGGTTGATCTGACAAGTTTTGGACAATTTCTCACAACTACTCGCATAAAACCTCTAACTCCTCTTGATATTGTTATCAATATTCGGCAGCCTTCTCTTGAATGACCGTGAGAGTGGAACGTAGTTTATCCTCATTGCTACACAAGGTAACCAAGTTAGCTTGTATTTGTGTATTTGTTTGTTGTTGCATTTATTCAATGTGTGCTTTAAGACTAAAATTTATGAAAGTTGCATCCATATCTATGAGTGAAAGGACTTATTGATGCTTTGTTTGAATCATAGATGATGGTTGTGGCATAATTTTATCTTGTCCCATAGTGAACACCAAATGTTCTTACTAGATTGTAAGGTTGATCAAGCATTATCATGTCCATTTCTATTAGTTTTGAGTTGCACGAGAAGAAGAGGTGAACTACGTACAAAGATTTTTCAATACTTAAGTCAATAAAAAAATATGATATGAATTATGAAAACACTTAAAATGAGTAATAACCTTTTATAAAATTGTGTCCAGGTAACTACTCAAAATTTATGAAATATTTATCTTTCCCGTATCAAAAAGTACAACATGTCATCGGGAGTACCCTTATATCTTAGTTTGTTAATATATTAACCTAATATGTTAATGATATATCCTAGTAAGTATAAACAATACAAAAATTTCAAACTCTTCTAAATCTATTTTAATGCAACTATATTTCTTTTAAATTTTATTCGTATACAAGGAAAATGAAAAGTGAAAAATGATTAGTATAAGATAATAAGCAAAAAGGAAATATTTTCCTTGTTCTAAAGCATAAAAAGTGAAAAGAAAATTTATCAATTTTCATTATAACGTACATACTTTATTTTTCCTTGTATATGAAAAAAGAATGTGAAAAATACAAAAATAAAATATTATTTTATAAAATTATCCTCACCCAAATAAATAATTATTTATTTTTATGTTTACAATTTTAATTATATATATAAACAAACTTTTAATTATTATTTTAATAGAAGGTAATAAACATGAAAGCGAGTATAAAAATTAAATATATTTTTTATTTTTATATTTGTAACGGTGAAAAACAAGATGTTATAGAATTCATCTTGCCATGTAAGAATATATCTGTAACTGTTATAGAATTTTAAGGATTATTTCTCAATCTTTATAATACCTCTAAATATAATAGGGAATGTATGAAAAAAAAAAGCTACAAACTATTTTTTTTGTTTAAAAATATTTTGCAAAACCTTAAAGTAAGTAAATTCTTTTGGAATTATATGAATATGACTCTGGAATACCACCAATGAGTTCAAATGTGGTGATAGAAAAACTGAATTCTCCAAAAGAATGGCCAAGACTAACAGCTGTTTTAATAACATAGTTAGGCTCAAATTGAACAACATATTTTGAACTATTACTCAAATCTAAGGTTGAGAACATCCTTAGATTTGTTAAACACTCCATTAGAATTAATGGTGGCCATGTATGTATGTAGCTTATTTTAATCGTAAATGTGGGGTCTCTCACCTTTGCTTTTTTACATAGCGGAATTAGCTACCAATCAGAAGCAGATTTCTGGCCATAGCTAGTCCAAAGGGTATGAATTTTCCCTCTCATGTCTTATATATATGTTGATGGCATATTTGTGTTTTGTAGAGCCAATAAACAAAGCCTTTTTTGAATCTTATTCTAAGAAAAAAAAGTTGGGATGTAAAGTCATGAGGCAGCGACTAGGGAGGGGCCACTGGCATTTATTTATTTGCTGACAGAGCCTCCATCTTTTTCGCTGAATATTTGAAGTTATCACATCTTCTGTGTGTAGAGGGGTAAATAAATATATTCATCAGTCACGTACAATTACACATATAAGATAAAAAAAGTTATTAAATATATAATTAATGCACTAATAGACCCAAATCCAGTAAATATTTAATATATTAATTTTTTTACTTAACGAGTTCTAATTTGTTAGTGAGAATGGTTTAATATAAATTTTCTTTTTAAGAATATTATCATTTCTCTCTAAGGTTTATAATCACTTTATTTTATTTTCTTACTCACTGATATCTAAAAACGAAAAAATATTTCACTCTTATAATATATTATAATATATTTTAATATTTAAAATATTATTCGTTTTTTAATTTTAATGAAACTATTTAACGTATTATAAATGCTAAAAGTGGTAAGTGATAAGATTTTATTTCATTACGTATATTATCGTACAGAGTTTGAATTTGAAGGTATATAATCAATCCATTGATTCATTCATTTTCTCTTCTGCATTGTCTGAGTGATGGTGACTCTTCTTATCCTACACTGTCTAAAGTGCATTTATAGGGTATTTTGTTCCTCCAATTTTCAAATTACGTTGACATCGTGTTTCGCTGATTCAACACGCTGCAACCGAATATCCTTTTATCAACACAAAAATAATTGCCATATTACCTGTAAATACTTCCAAAGTTATAGAATATATTTTTTAACACAAATAAATATTTTTTCATTGAAATTTTAAATTAATTTTTGTTATCTCTTTGTTGTAATGATATATATAATAGTAATCTTGTTAACTGTGTGCTATCATTATTTGTAATAGTACATCATTTCCTATTTTAACTTGAAATCTATTCTATTTGTAATAGTAAACTTTGTTCTTATGACAAATATACCAGTGACATTAATCTTATTAGTTGAGTTTAAAATTTTTAAATTGTTTCATATAATTTTCAAAAATGGTAATGTTTATTTATATATAAATTAATTTTAACTTATAAACAATTACTTTATTTTATTTTATTATTTATACTTCCTAAAAATCTCTTGTGAATAAACTAGTAAAAAACATCCACCATGGTTTAATCTAGGTTAATTTTTATAATGAGATATAGGCTTAGCTTGTGTTTATTTTTTAACTTAAGTTTAGGTTTGATTTAAATTTATTTTACATTTCAAACTTTTCAATAATTTAAATATTGATTACTTATATATAATGACTTAACATATAATTATTTACTTAAACAAACCCTCCAAGAGGTTATAGTAATCAACAAGTTTTCAAAAATGCTTTAATCTAACTTATTTCAATTAATGTAGATTAGACCATACATCATTAACAAGTAAAATTGATCTATTTGCACCAATGAACGGAACATATATGATGACACGAGAATGGTGAAAAATTAAAATTCAGACCCCATTGCTTTTATAAACCTATTTTATTAGTTGCGCCAATTTCTCCCTAAATGTGGCGAAACAATTGGAGATAAGGTATCTAGCAATCTAATACCCATATGGGGGAAGATACCAATAAAGTGAGGATAAGGATATTGTGAAACATATTTTTTATTTATTTATTTTAATTTCACCGTTTTTTGGATTGCTATTTTTTTTAAAATGGCATTCCCATTAGTTAACCATAGTTGGGTGGTCGTGGTTGTTATCAAATGAAGTCAGATTTAGCAGCTAAACTGGGAGTTTGGCAAATATATTTCCATTTTGTAATGCTAGTTGGTGCAGTTTTGTTGTGTTTTGGATTAATGGAGTTCACCAAAATTCAACCTAACAGTTGCACAATTTTGTCTTGAAACTATTGGAAATGTACAACTTTTGTCTCTATGCCCAAAACCTGCGCTCAAAAAGAGTTTTCTTTTACTATAAAATGTTCTTGCACTTCACTTGTTGTACACATTATATTTGACAAGGATTGCTTTCTTTATTCATTTAAGAACTGCTTTTGTAGGGTGATTCAATAATATTGCATAAATTATTTTTTTAAGTAGAGTAGAAAAAAAGTGTTTAATGACAAGGATTACTTTCTTTAATTTGATTTTTTTTAAATTATTTGATAAGTATAATTTAAAATTTATTTTAGATTAAAGATAATAGTAACTATAATAAAAAACAACAAAAACTAAAAAATATTTCTATAATTTAATGATAATAAATATAGATTATATATATAATTAATAAAAAAATCAGATTTTTTTGTATTTAAAAATTATTTTCACAAAAAAGTTATCAAATTAACATTTCAATTTCTAAAAACTAAAAATAAATAAAAAACTATAACAATAGTAAAATAAATCCTAAAACTCCCGTTTATACTAATAAAAATTGATTTTGATGATTATTTGAGAAAAAAAATGTCTTTAAATATACTATAAATATAGATAATAAAATAATGATAATTTAAAAAGTTCACGCAGATATTGAGTGATATTAATTTACCACCTATCTTCATACAAGTAAAAGTTAAGAATATTGGACTTGACATTGATGTACATTTAAAATTAAGCGAAAAGGCAGGTCAATCTTCGTCTTCCCTTATCTCTTCGTTCCTTTCTAGATGTCTCTCGTAAAACATCTGACTTTATTGTTTCACATTAATGTCAAGATATGAAACCATAAACAACTTAGTTGGTTTTTCTTAGAAGATCAAGCAACAAATCAAGATTTCCAATAAATAAATAAATATGTCTCTCTAAGAAACATTGACATGGCCTTGGAGGTAGGTTCCAATTTGGCCATAGCCGTATAAAATTCAACTTATTCAAACTAAACGCGTTGAAAAATATACCACCACCCCAACAACAATTAAATGTCATTGTTAAATACCAGAGGATCTCCTCAATATCTACTTCAATACCAAGTTCAAATATCCATGTTCAAATACCTTTTTCTCTCACAAACCTTTCACCAAAGCCTCAGCCATGCAGCTGAATCGCCTCTGCATCGTTTTACCACCAAAATCTGGTGAAATGGTAGTGCCAATTGAAAAGGGTGTCCAAGAAGAACCCTTTCAAACACCAAAGAAACAAGTTGAGGCCAAACAGCCTCACAGGGCATGTGGGGGGCAAGTTCTTGCTTTGCTTCGTGATTCTTTGGGCAAGTTGTATGACTCAGGGTGGTGGAGAATTTGCCAAAAGGGAGAGCACAAAGAGAAGCACAGCTCTGGTGTGTTGTTTCATGACATGGATGGTGTGCAAGTTTCGGTCAACATTGGCAGGGACAACCCAAGAATTTTCAGCTACGCAGAGCTGTTCATAGGGTCCAATGGTTTCAGTGAAGACCAAGTACTAGGGAGTGGAGGGTTTGGCAAAGTGTACAGGGCCGTTTTGCCTAGTGATGGAACTGTGGTTGCTGTGAAGTGCTGTTTGGCAGGGAAAGGAAAGCAGTTTGAGAAGAGTTTTGCAGCAGAGTTAGCAGCTGTGGCTGATCTTCGCCACAAAAATCTTGTGAGGCTGAGGGGCTGGTGTGTCAATGAAGATCAGTTGCATCTTGTTTATGACTACATGCCAAACCGAAGCCTCGATCGTGTACTATTTCGCAGGCATGAGCACTTGAAGCCTAAGCCTCTTGAATGGGGACAAAGAGGGAAGATTGTGAAAGGTTTGGCAGCTGCATTGTACTATCTCCATGAGCAACTAGAGACTCAAATCATTCACAGGGATGTTAAGACAAGCAATGTGATGCTTGATTCCCATTACAATGCTCGGTTGGGTGACTTTGGCATGGCAAGGTGGCTAGAGCATGAGCTTGAGTATGAGTATAAGTATAACAATAGGAAAACAATATCAATCAGAAGTGGTAATTTCAGATTGGGAGAGACATCAAGAATTGGGGGCACAATTGGGTATCTTCCACCTGAAAGCTTGCAGAAACCAAGTCATGCTACATCCAAATCTGATGTCTTCAGTTTTGGGATTGTTGTGCTAGAGGTGGCGTCTGGAAGGAGAGCAATTGATCTCACGCACCCAGATGAACAAATCATTTTGCTTGACTGGATTAGAAGGCTTTGTGATGAAGGGAAGCTTCTGGAAGCAGCTGATACAAGGTTACCAGATGGATCCTACAAGCTTTCAGAGATGCAGCATTTCATTCACATAGGCCTCCTCTGCACACTCCATGATCCACAATTGAGGCCAAGCATGAAATGGGTTGTGGAAGCTCTTTCTGACATTTCTATTAAGCTACCATCACTACCTTCTTTTCTTTCCCACCCTTTATACATCTCTTTGTCTTCCCCATCTGATACTAGTCATAGTCCTAGCAGCACAAGTGGCACTACGTCTACCACAGGAAATGCTAGCATAAACACCAACTATACCTCATCAAACTACGTCACAGCTGCAGGTGAAACTGTGTACGTAACTGCTGAGTATAAAAACAGTGGAATAATCTCTTCTAAGAGCATGTACCGCCAGCAACCATTTCCTGTGGTTGAAACTCCGAGAGAAATTTCATACAAGGAGATTGTTTCTGCTACACATAACTTCTCAGATTCAAGAAGGGTGGCGGAGCTAGACTTTGGAACTGCTTACCATGGCATCCTTGATGACAAATGCCATGTTTTGGTGAAACGCCTTGGGATGAAGACATGTCCTGCATTGCGTGATAGATTCTCCACTGAACTCCGGAATTTGGGACGGCTTCGCCATAGAAATTTGGTTCAACTTCGGGGATGGTGCACTGAGCAAGGAGAGATGCTTGTTATTTATGATTACTCAGCAAGTAGAATTCTCAGCCAGCTGCTTATGCATCATAACAATGAACACAGAAGTCGGGCTTCTGTCCTCCAATGGCATCACAGGTACAGCATAGTGAAAGCACTGGCCTCTGCAGTACTCTATCTACATGAGGAATGGGATGAACAAGTGATCCACAGAAACATTACCTCTTCAGCTGTCATTCTTGAACAAGATATGAATCCAAGACTCAGCTCTTTTGCTCTTGCAGAATTTTTGTCAAGGAATGAGCATGGTCATCATGTAGTTGCTGACACTAGAAAATCTGTTCGTGGGATTTTCGGCTACATGTCACCAGAATACGTGGAATCAGGTGAAGCAACCACTGAAGCTGATGTTTATAGTTTTGGTGTGGTGGTGCTTGAAATTGTCAGTGGACAGATGGCAGTAGATTTCAGGCAACCAGAGGTGCTTTTGGTGAAGAAGGTTCACGAATTTGAGATGAGAAAACGACCATTGAAGGAACTAGCTGACATTAGACTCAATGGAGAATACAATGACCAAGAATTGATGAGATTATTAAGGTTAGGAATTGCTTGCACCCGTTGTAACCCGCAGTTAAGACCAAGCATGAGACAAATAGTAAGCATCCTTGATGGCAACGACAAATTACTTGTCCAGAATAACAAGGAGAGCAGGGAAGAATGGAGAGAAAGAAATTATTCTTCTTTGTCAATGATTAAGAGAATCCAAGCTCTTGGAATACAGTAAGAAATTGTAGGACATGAAACTTACCTAATGGGACTGAAATTTTTGTAAAATAGAGAAAGCTCTATCTTGTTTTTGTCTCCATGTTTTATCTATTTTGTCTACTTATTATCTGTACTGGGTTGTATTGTATATAAAAGAAGTCTTCTGTATAAGTGTGTCTTTATGGTGAAGCATGGCAAAAATCATGAGTTTATACTCATACTTCAATTTTCTAGTTTTCAATTCCACAAGCAAAGTATATAAATTTCTCTTTAACACAATATTAATAAAAGGAGACAAGTCAAAGTCACACACATTTATCACAATCTACCTTCAAACTTTTCTCTCTGCAGTATAACTTCTTTTCTTGCATCTATTCATCAGCATCAATCCCAACCCAATTAATGAAACCAAATAGGAATTCCCTGAACGTGACCTGACCATTCTTGTCCCAGTCCATTTCTTCTGCAAGGAAGACAAAATCAGAAACGGAAATCAGAATGGTAGCGTTCAAATTAGGATGGAGAAATGAAAGATGTAATAACAGATCATGCTATAGAATTGAAGTGAAGTAAATAATACGAAATCGGTGTTTAGAGATGCGCGCTGGGGATCTTTCACGAGGACTGGTCTCATTCAGTGTCCTGACCATGTCCTTTTGGTTAAGCTTCCCATCACCATTTTTATCAAAAAACACAAAGGCCTCAACTATGGTATTAAAAATTTCTCCAACCTGTTCTAACCCTGCTTTAGATGACTGAGAGAAAAACATAATCACAATGTAGTCATTGCATACTTTTAGCGGATATATCAATTTCGAGATCAAGAAAGCATAAAATTAAGTTTCTGATGAGTACATAATTAGAGGATGAAGGTTCTTCTAGTAGATGGATGAGGCATAGAAGAACTATAAACTCATTGAACTGTATGCCCTTGCTGTCATCAAGATCACAGTACTGAAAAAGATTCTCAATCTCCTGCTCTTTTAGATGAAGTTCTAGATGTTCTAAGAACTTCTTTAGTTCGTTGGGTTCTATAGATCCGTTAGAATCCTCATCTGTGAAAGATACAACATAAAGCATTTTACTTTTCTACCAAAAGTTAAGAGCCGTGGCTTATAAATAAAACAATGTTGGGGCTGTTTTTGAAACTTACCGTACTGTTCAAACATTCCTCTTAATGTTTTCAGTCTCTCCTTGAACATAGGGAACAGCATAACTATACTATCAACTGATTTCAGTTTGCTTTGTCCAAATTTATATCTTCTCATTTCAGCTATTTTCCTCTCAATCTTGTCATCCAAGCACATATTCTTGCTTGACTTACCAATACAAGACATTATTACTCCCATTTTATTGGGCAAAGACTTCAGAAGAAAGCAAAAGGTAAGATTAACCATCCTTGGAACGAGGGACAGGGAAACAAAAAATGAAGTTAATCATGTGTTAATTTGCCACTAGTACTAGTCATGGAAAATATACTGTTCTACTCTTAAATAAAGCAAATTCCAGTAATGATCAAGGATTAAAATTAATAGTTTCAATTTGAAAACTGCATAGTATTAATCTAACAATAGTGTCTTTGATATCAAAAGTAGAGGGAGGGGGATAAAGGAATTATTATTTTCATTTAGTGTCTTTGATAACAATAGTGTCTCCAACTAACATCAAATGCATAAACAAGGTTCAAGAGAAATTCTCAATTCTTAAAACTTTTCAAATCATTTTGTAAGATGAGGTTTCAGTGAAGTACAAATTCCAAATGTTGTCCAATGCCTAACAAGATATGAAATAGATTAAACAAGAGAAACGGATACAACATGCAAAAGAAACTTACCCGCCAATTTCCAGGTGCTTGGCTTATGACAAGCAAATAAAATAGTTCTGGGACAACCAAAGCGTAAGAAGGACGCAAGTTCTAAATATGCAAAATTTTGAAGACAAGAGAAGCACCTCAAAATTTATAGAGAAAGAAAAAGATGAAAGCAGAAAAGGGAAGTTTAGTGGATTCCAAAGGGGAGATGCCATCTTTGCTTTGAGTGTTAGGCCCTCCCCCAGTATCCAAATTCCAAAGGGGTAGTCAAGGAATTTGTTCCATTGACTTTAAAAACTGCACATTATGCTTATTCACTATTTGTTTGACGGTGTTTCCAATAAACAAAACCCAATAGAAAAGGACAATCCAAATTCAGGTTAAATGGAGTTAGCCCTACAAACATTCAGTTTGTATTATGTAACTTCTAGTTTTACCTAACGTTCTTTGGGAGCTTCCATTACTTAGTCCAAGATAGGGAAATAGAACATGACCTGGTAGCAGCAGTCGTTCCTGTTTTCTCTTTGTACCAAAGATAGCAGATTTCACCATTCTCTTGACAAGTGAATAGTTTTATTGAAACAGTGTCCAACATTGCACTAGTCTACTACGTCGACATTCCTTGTAGATAATGGAATGTTCTTTGTTGAGAAGGTTTAACCAAATCCAAAAGGGTCAAATATGAGTCAATTTGCTTAACATTCTAACTTATAGAAAATATGGTTCAATAACTGGACAAATCACAAGCAGCAGTCGGTCCACATTCTCACGCCATTGTGTTAGGGTCCCTACATTTTTATTCTCACGTCACGCCATTGTGTTAGGGTCCCCCATTTACATTTTTCTTAATCAATGTGATTTCACTTCCCATACCACGTTAGTATCATGACTTCATGAATTTCGGTTTCATCAAAAAATAATTGAATTGAGCAAAAGCATAAGATATTCAATCGTTTAGCATTTTTTGTAGTTAAAGTTAATTTATATATAAAATTATCTTTTATTTAATTTACCAATATTCTTATTTTCGATTTGTATATAAACGAATTTATATATATTAAAATACTCTAATTACAAAATATCAATTTAGATAAATATTGAATTTTTAGGTTCTACGTAATAGCGTAGGTGGTATTTAATGAAGTGCGTTATGCTGATTCAGTTCGAACTCAATAACTTATGTTTAAAACAATTAATTAAAACTATAATTGAGACTTAAGTGCAACAAAAAACATGAGGATAAATATTTCTTTAGTTTCATAATTTCAAAAATATTTATCGAAAATACAAAATATAGTATTTCCAAAAGTTAATAAAATATTTGAAAAATAATAATAATAATATTTTTATTCTTATGTGGATTTCAATTAAAAAAAATACTTTTATTTCTTTAAGTAACATTTTTTTTATATAATTTATTCACCGGAAGGTAGGTGTGTTAAAACGGTCTATTCAATTTAGTTTATTATATGCGCACTATAATGTTTTGTGTAGTTTAATATTTATGTTAGATTAATAGATTAAATTATAAATTTCGACTTGATTAAAATTTTTAAAAATAATAATTTATTTAATAATTAATTAAAAATTATTTAAATAAAATTAATAATATATTTTTAAAATTTAATTATATTAATAAAATTAATTGTTATTTTAGATATAATAATTTAATATATAAATTATAAGAATTTATTTCATCTGAAAATAAAAGCTACAAAATTGTTTTTATTATCAATTTTTAATAATTTATTAATACAAAATAATAATTTATTTTAATTATTAAATATTAGAACAAAGGGATGTTAAAGACTTAATCTCATGTTCATCTTTATAAGAAATAATTTTTTTATTTAATTAATTTATAATATATGTATATTTTTTAATAAAATATTTTTTTTAATAATTTTTATTATATAAAATGGATTGGTATAATAGGTCATGGTCTAAACAAATATAATCAAAATAGATTTGATTTAATTTAAGTATAATTTTGTTATCTTATCTTATCTATTTCTTATCCTTTCAAATTCACTGACCAAGTTATATCGATTTTGAGACCCTATTAAAAACAATTTAATTCATGAAATGAATTTTTCAAAATTTATGTAAGTTGTCCCACCATTAATTCTTTTCTTTTTTATTTAACATTGGACACAATATTGTTACTCTGCAATGAAAATAAATTTATGAACTTAAATATTTAAATATATAAAATAGATATTTATAAAAATAATAATACTTATGTATTAATTTGATTTTTTTTAAATTTCATGTAAGATTTGTGTTGTTTATTTTTTTTTAATTTAATTGAATATAATTAGATATTTATAAATAAACTAGTAAAATGATTTTTTTAATTAAACTATTTTATTCTTTTATACTAATATTTTTAAAATATAATATTTTAATTATTAGTGGTAAATTTGGTAATTCAAAATTATATTGTTTATAATTTAAATGTATATCTTTCTTATTTAATCAGTATAATTTAAATGTAAAAATGTTGTTTGTTGATGCTTGTGTTCATGAGTTTGATTTATATTATTTAAAGGGTTGAATATGTGTTTTCTCCCTAAACTATATAAAAAAATATATATTTCATCTCTAGTATAAAGTATGAATGGATTGGTCCCATTATTTATTATATAAAACAACTAAAATAATTCTTAGTAACAAATAGCATTAATATATAATCTAATAAGTTAACATTATAAATATTAAAATAAATTAAAATAAGTTTCACGTTATATAAGAATGAGAAAGTTGAACAATATATAAGGAAGTTTGACCCATAACTTAATGTGTTAAGGTTTTTTATTAAAAGTGGTGTCAATCCTTAGGTGGGTTGAACTCATGTCTCATTGGTGTTGTTCTCCCCAATAAATCCCCCTCGAAAGACCCAATAAGTGGTATTCGAGTTGAAGGTTGATCGGTAGTGGGTCAGAGGTAAATGTGTTAATTGTTTTAATGAAATATGATTACAAGTTGAATTGATATGGAAGTATATTCGATGTGATGATTCCTTATGAAGTTATACAGTTTGGACTTTAGATGAATTATTAAACACTTCATGCGTGTCACAATCTTAGTATTCTTGGATGAATGTGGATGATCAACTACAAAACATGATTACGAGATTGGATAAGAATCTTTTAAGCAAGCTCATGTGTATCAAATCTTGAAAACTGATTTAGATATGTCTTTGTATTCAAGTTATATTCACACATTTGTCAACATTATAAAGATTGATAAATATTAAGGAAAAAAATGGGTGAACTCATAAAAGGTTTATTGAATTACTTGAATTGTTAAATCAAATATTACAAAAAAGGAAATAAAGTACTCACTCGTCATTTAGAAACCAAGAAAATATTGTATCTAATGGGTTTGGAGTATAAAAAATACATATTTGTCCTAATGATTACATATTATACATAAGAGACTTTGAAGTATTACATAATTGTTTAAGGTGTGGAGTTTCATGCTACAAAGTAAAAAATGACAATTGTGATGATGTTAACACAAAGAAAAAAAGATCTCATGCAAAAATATTATGGTATTTTTCAATTATTCCACAATTTAAGCGTTTATTTGCTAACATTAATAATTCATTGGACCTTACTTGACATGTAAATAATAGAAATATGATGGATTGTTATAGTATGAAGTTGATTCACCATAATGAAAACAATTGATTCTTTGCTTTTAGAGTTTGGAAATAACACAAGGAACCTTATTCATGGTCATGCAACAAATAAAATTAACCCATAATGTATCTTAAGTAGCAAAGATAGTCCATGACTTATTTTACTTGTCTTGTTAATTGTGTATGGAGCAAAAATATATGATGTTATTTATGATGATATCTAGATAAAGACAACCAAGAAATGACATAAATGTGTATCTTAATTCATTGATAAAAGACTTCAAATTGTTATGAGAGGAAGGAATTAATTTCTTTGATGCATATCATAAAGAGAATTTTAAGTTCTATGATTCCCTGTTTTGTACAATTGATGACTTTCGAGGGAATCTAAGTGGTTATAATATTAAATAACATCATGTATGTCCTATATGTGAAGAAGTAACTAGCCACCATCAATTGAAACAAGGAAAAAAAGACTTGTTACATTAGTCATTGTAAATCTCTACAACATAATCATTCATACTGTAGATTAACAAAGGTCTTTAATGGATAAAAATAATGTAACAACTCTAATACCTTTAATTGGTGAGCAAGTGTATGATCGAGTTAGAGACATGAATGGTATACTTGGAAAAGCACAAAAAAATGTTAGGATCGAGCGTTTACCACTTGGCCAAAAGTTATAGCTTATAGTCAGAGCGCAACTCTTTTTACTTAAGAGTAACAGTCTAAGCCCCAAGATTCAATTGTGGTCCGACCCACTTAGCCTCTGTCATAGGACAATTGATGTTACCTGCAATAATCTCCCCCTCAGTAATCCCACTCTTGGATTATGACTCGATCCACTCCGGCCTCCGCCACGGGACAATTGTGCAACCCGTAACCATCTCCCCCTTAATAATTGTCCAGCAGGAATCGAACTCGTGACATTGGCTCTGATACCAATTGTTAGAATCGAGTGTTTATCACTTGGCCAAAACTTTTTCCTAATGCTTCCAAGTGATTTACTATATGCGTGAAGCGTGTCTGAAAATTCGTGATGCTTTCATTCTGCTGCATTTGAAGCAATTCATACTCCTGGATGAGTTTGTTCTTGTGTGCTCACTTTACTTCATTTGTTTCTTCATGTGTCACTTTAAGAGTGTCCCACATTTCTTTTGTCGTCTTGCACCGTGAGACCCTGTAAAATTCATTGCGAGTTAGGGCAAAAATAATAGTGTTTCGACTCTTACATCATATTGGGCACGTTTGTTCTCATCCGGTGACCATTGATCAAAGGACTTTGGAACAACTTCATCTCTATCCATCATCGGAATGTAGGGACCATTGAGTACAACATCCCAAACTCCGTAATCCAATCTTTATTAAAAATATTTTCATCTTCAAATAGTGGTGGTCTGTTTATTGAGGCTCCTTCCCTGTAAACTTGATTCTGCATAAAAATCTTGACAGATCATTTACAAATAATTTATTTAACCAATCTCTAATACCACTTGTTAGACAAATGATATCTAGAGGGAAGGGGGGTGAATAGATGCACAAATTAAAAATTTATTTAAGATGTCCAAAAATTTGTTAATTCAATTTTAATTATTGGATTGAATACAGATAAAGCGTAAGTGATAAAATAATAAAAAAGATATAGGAAAAGATAAAAGCACACAGTAATTTATACTCGTTCGAGTCAAGTCAACCCTACATCCAGTTCCCTGTCACCTTTAATATGAGAGAGACAACTCAATTCACTATCTTTAAAATTCAGTTTACAAATTACAATCAACTTTGCAGAAGAACCAATAAACAGTAAACTAATTAAAAATATAAACACCTCTTTAGAATCCTACTAGAGATGAACACCTCATCTGAACAAATCAAATGATGAACACAGAAACACACTTCTCAAAAATATCACTTGAGATGAACACTTCCTCTTAATAAATCAAAGGATGAATTCAGAAATATACCTCTCAAGAATCTCACTTGAGATGAGCACCTCCTCTTAACAAATCAAAGGATGAATCGTTCTCACAAAGGAAACCATAAATTACAAGAATTTCAACAAGAACAGTCACACCTGATAATGAAGACAACAAATTGTAGAAACCTGTAGAATAATAGCTTCAATAACAAGTGTGATCAACAATGAAAGCACTGAAGGTAATAGGGAAATGATTTTCTCAGAAAATGTAAAATGTCTCTGTATTCTTACTCAGAATGATTTTCTCAAAACTAATTGTGTATTCAAATTCTGTGTTTTTTTTTCATCAAAATTCATTTAAATAGGAAAATAACATTAAATATGTCAAAATAAAAATAAAAAAGGATCGTTCCTCAGTAATTAATTTGTAGAGAAAAATTAGGATGTTTTCAAGAGCTATTATTTTTCAAAAACGGATATATTTTTCAAATTCGAAATGTCATAAAGTTCACTCGTGCTTATTAGAAAAAAATAAAGAACAAAAAATAAATATGGGTTGATGGGTCACCAACGCGTTGTGAGTGGAGCAGGGTTGTGAAAATTTTGACTCGCCATAAAGTAAGCTTGGTTAAACTCGCTTGTTTTTAGCTCAACCTGTGGTGAGCTAACTCGTGTGAGTCGGGTTAACTCACTTTAACACCCCTACCTAAGATAAAAAATATTATATGGTTTTGTGTATAATATTTTAAAAGGAAAAATATTAGTGAAATAAGGTGTAGAAATGCAATTGATCAAATAAACAACATGTAAAACAGCATAACACCATAATTGTATAGTTAATTTAGATTGAGATAGAAGAGTTTGAGTGACATTAAGGATGTGTTAGTGTTTTCTTTCAACTATTCCATTATGTGCAAAGTCTCCACGCAGGTGGTTTGATGTATAGTACCTTTGAGTTTGTAGTAATTTTTCATGTTGAACTTAGATACATTATCAAACCTAATACACTTGATGGTTTTATAAAACTAATTTTCAATATATGTAATGAAATTTGTAATATAATTGTGTGCATCATATTTACGTTTCATGAGAAAAACCCATGTAAATCTTGTGTGATCGTAAACAATGGTGAGAAAATTATGTCAATGCATGGAAGTATTAGAACATGGTCCTCATATGTCAATATGAATAAGATCGAAGCATTTATTGGCCTAAGAATGACTGCCATAAAAAGGAAGTTTCTTATTTTTAGCTATATGACAAATTTTGCAATCTAAATTCTTATTGTTATTTATGTAAGAATAATATTTCTTTATTAAATTCATTCTTTCATCAAATATATAACATGATATAGCATACCAGAGGTCAATGTTACAATCATTGTTGCTAGCACTCATTCACATAATATGATTGTTATTTAAAGGTATACAAGTCATCTTTAACATCAACTATATTAATCTTTTTGTGACTCTTGTCATCCTGTATATTACAAGAATTATGACAAAAATACAATTTATAATTTTGATCGACCATAAGTTTTGATACATAAATTATGTTATAAGAAAATATTATGTTATAAGAAAATGTTGGTATGAATAAAATGTTTGTGAGAAAAAAATCGTCATTAATTTTTTATATTCCCTTTATGTGTAACATAAACATGATTACCATTAGGAAGATTCATGATTATAGATTTAATTGCTTTATAAGAAATAAAATTTGACAAATAAGAATATACATGATCAATAACTCTAAAATCAATCCATTGATTCATGTTATGTTCTCAATTATTGCAAAAATTAATGATAAAGTGATAATTAACTTTATTCTTACCATTGAGAATAACATTATGAGAAACAAGTAAATTCGCAACATTTGTGCTATTAACTTGTGTAGGTTTAATATCATCTTCAGTATTGGATTGTTGTAAGAGCATCATGAGAGTTTGATATTGTTGTTGAGTTATTTTGACATCTTCATTTTCTAAAACAACATTCT
The DNA here is from genome assembly GCA_963425845.1 of Sphenostylis stenocarpa. Taxonomy (NCBI): domain Eukaryota; kingdom Viridiplantae; phylum Streptophyta; class Magnoliopsida; order Fabales; family Fabaceae; genus Sphenostylis; species Sphenostylis stenocarpa. Next base: position 435,460 of record OY731398.1, on the reverse strand, counting down.
TGGTACTTTTCTCACTGTACAGTTTATGTCCAAGCGGGTATCCATGTTTCTTGTAGCAAATATCAACAGTGTGACCATTTTTCCCATAATGAGTACAAAACTTCTTATTTCGATTATTTTTAGCCTGATTGTCGGGAAATCCATGTTTTCGACAACCTACATTTTCGCTGTGACCAGTTCATCCACAAAACTTGCAAGTAGAATTGTTCGGTGGAGTAACATTGATTTTATGATCGAGACTTATAATATTGCTTCCAAGAATTTGCCTTTCCTGCTGAACTCTCAAGAATTGCATGACTTGATATTTTCTTTTACGTTGTTGAATGATAGGAAGAACACTTTGTTTGAAAATATTAAGATCTTAAATCGTTCTATATTTCTTCAGCTCTGTCCATCCATAAGATACTCTGATATATAGTCAAAGAAAAAGGATGCACAATCCATGAAACAACCATCTTATTTCCTCGTCACCAAGCTATGTAGGATGGATAGTCTTTTGTAGGTTTTGATGTCGAACCGTTTACAAATTCAATTTTGTTCTTTACGCTTAATGTAATCAGGGCGGAGGCAGGAATTTATTTTCATGGAGACAAAACTTTAGTTAATGGGAAGCGGAATTTAAAGAAGACCGGATTAATACTTTTATTCATTCTTAATTTTAAACAAAATTATTCTTAATAAATATGTATAGATTAAAAGAATATTAGTAAATTTTTAAGTGTCATTTAGTCATCAACTAAACAAGAAAAATAACAAAATGATGCTTTAACTTTGAAAATATAATTGTAAATGTTACCTCAAGGAAGCTTGCATAGGACATTATGTCAAGTTACTTCTTCTAAATATCAAAAAATAAACATTATCAAGAATATATATTTGAGACTTTCCGCAATGTCATACAAAAAGGGCAACCTGCAAAATAAAATATAACATGAGGATAAAAACATGATATGTTAATAGTAGTTAAGATTGTCAAATGTATAAAAAGATTAAAAAAAAACAAACAAACCTTTAAATTTGAAGTTGTGCTCGTCGTTGTTTCATAGTATAAAAGTCATCAATTATCATATTTGAAGTAATTTTTTCTGCAATCTCTTTCTCAATATATACAATCATGTAATCTATAAGAAAACCATCTTCCATCTTGTTACGCAACCTTGTTTTTATAATTTTCATAGCTGAAAAAACACATTTTGTAGTTGCAGTTGACACTGGAAGAGTCAACACAAGTCGTAATAATCTATCAACAAAAGGATAAAAGACATATTTTCCACTCTCAACTAATTTTTGGCACAATTCACCACTAGTGGAAAAACTTCGAAATTTAGTATCCTTGAGCACATCAAATTCGTAATGTTGCAACTCATATTCCAACTGGATCTTTTCTTGATCAGAGAAATCTGATGAGTAGAATTTATTAACAAGGCTACAAATATCACCAATACTGAATGACTTGAATGCATCTTTAGGATCCAAAGTTGTGCTCAACTTAAGAAATTCAGTTGCTTGCTCATTGAATCTATTGTTCAATTCTTTCGATTGGTAATCTAGAACAGTATTAAAGATATTTATGCGATAATGATGCTCAACTGTCACAGAATCTTTTCTTCGACGTGATCGAATAATGTCAGAGAAAGAAGCACTCATGTCAGGAATAGGAATACCTTGACTATTACAAAAATAAGTAACTTTTCTAATTGGTGCATCCCAACCAAAATCTCGTAACTTTTGAATTGATGATTTTGTGCTAGAAACCAAAGACATAGCATTCAAAATATCTTGAGATTTTTGTTGCAAATCTTGACAAAGTTTGTCAGTAATTCCCATAATGTCTTTCATCACATGTAAAACAAAAACAAAGCCAAAAGAGATCAATGCTTTAAGAGCAAAAGTAGCATCACCTCGTTGAGAATAAGTAGATCCTTTAATGGCCAAATCTTCAAGGACCAAATTAGTTGCATTGTACAATAAAAAAAGACTACATATTGAATTGAAATGGGAGATCCACCTAGTGTCTCCTGGCCTTTGTAATGTGCTAATTTGATTAAGTCCTCTTCCAGTCTCAATCTCATCATTTGAAACCAAATGAGCAACTTCATTTACAAATACAGCTTTCAACTCACCATTACGTTTACAAGAAGAACACACAATATTGACAATCATAGTCAAGTTTTGAAAAAAGGCATGAACATCAACTACTTCTTTCGTTGAAGCAACAAGAACTAATTGTAATTGATGAGTCAAACAATGTACATAATATGCATAAGGACATTCTTGAATGATCAAAGCTTGTAAACCATTCCATTCCCCACGCATATTGCTAGCTCCATCATATCCTTGGCCCCGAACATTTTGAATGTTAAGATTATGATGAGATAATATTGAACAAATCCCATTTTTAAGAGTGGATGATGTAGTGTCTCTCACATGTATCATATCCAATAACCATTCTCTGATATAACCATTTTTGTCAACAAATCTAATAACAAACGTCATTTGTTCTCTCTTAGATTCATCATGAGCTTCATCAACAATCAAACAAAATTTTGCATCACCAATTTCTTGTCTTATTTCATTTTGCACCTTCATTGAAAACACTTGTAAAATCTCTTTTTGAATTGTAGGTGAAGTGTATTTTGCATTTTGAGGGGCATTTCCCAAAAACAACTTCATCTACTTCTTTATTATAACAAGCCAAAAGTTTTACCATTTCAAGAAAATTACCTTGATTTCTAGATCCCATGCTTTCATCATGCCCTCTAAAAGCACAAGCTTGGAATGTCAACCATCTAACAACATCCACCGAGGCTTTAAGATGCAACTGATTATTCAAAACTTGTTGTGAAGTTTGCTTACATAACAATTTATCAATATGACAAGATTGATTTTTAAAATCTTCACAACGTTTGAGAGCAACATTATGAGGTGAATTAGGAGTTCTTCCCATATGAGATAAAAATGGACAATCATCACCACTATTCACTTTTTTCCAATGCCTAAACCCTTTTGAAATGAATGGACTTGATTTTTTAGAAAATAAATAGCATGGAAAGCAAAAGACTGCATCTTTTTCAGGTGAATACTCCAACCAATGAAAGCTTTTAAACCAATGTGATTGAAAATGGTGAGGATGATTTTCATCACCTGAAAGTGGATACACATCCATTAAAAATTGATATGGACCAAACTTTAAATATGTCTTACGAATTTCATCCTACTGATTGTAGGATAATTCCAAATTGGTGTACGTTTTCCAGGATCACAAATTAAAGTATCAATATTAACTCTTTCCTCAATCCTTAAAGACTTAGACCTATGTGGTTGGACAAGTTGTTTTATTGTTGACACTCTTGGTTTTTCAACATCGACAAATCTTTGAACATTACATTACCAGGTTGTGTTTCTTCTTCATCTCTTTCTTTTCTTTTAAAAAAAGAATCAATTATTTTTTCTTATGCATCTTTTAACCTAGTGGAAATAAAAAAAAATAGAAACAAAAATTGAGGAATTGAGCTCCAATTTAAGGAATTAAGCTCCAATTTTTCTAATAACCTATAATAATACAAATAGAAACAAAATTTAAATATTGTCTTATTTGCCCAACATAACCCCACGTATTCCCTATGACAAGTTACATTTTTTTGTATTAAAAAGGAAGAAAAACAAGACAGAGAAATTAAGAAACAGTATAAAAATGGAAGTATGCAATAAATAAAAATGTAAACTTACCTTTTCAAAGTGGATGCGGTTGAATTGAAAGAGACAAATGGTGAACCAAAGCCAACCAACTAAGAAGATTTTTGTTCCTTCTTGTAATGGTTGATTTTGAAATGTGAGAGATTAAAGTTTTTTAGTCTGAAGAGGAAACAAAACAAGTGTTCTTTGTTTTGAAGAGAGAAAATAACAAACTTGTCAAACTAGCTGAGTATTTTATTTATTTTTTAATAAAAAAAATTGAGAAAGTGGGTTGCTTTGTATTTGATGACTCAATAGTATATAATAGAAAGAAGTTAACATATCATGAGATAGTACATCATGGGGGGCCAATATTTTTTTTATTCATAGTACTAAGAAAAATTACTAAAGTTTGGGGTGGTCATGGCCCCACCATGCCACCCGTTCTCTTCGCCTCTAAATGCAATGAGCATGGATTTGCTCCAAAGATAATCATTTCCTATATCAAGAACCAGAGATACTAAGCTTAAGGATTTTCATTTGGATGAATATACAAAAAGTTGTTTGTAGAAAGAGAAAAATTATTGTTCATAAGAGGCAGTGAATTTTCACTTGATGAGTCCCTTAATTTTTCCATAATACCCAAGATGAAAACAAGAAAAAAGAATCCATAAAAGAGATAGTCAGAGTGCACAATATAGCCCTAATACTATATTAGAAACATGAGTGGTCATCGAACGGTTCATATTGAGCATTGCTTCTTTGATCTTGTATCAAATGTAAATCTTTATGTTATACGAAACACAAACAAAATACTGAATATGCTTTGATTATCGAATGATTGTATGAATATTAAGTGTAATGTATCAACCTTAGTTGTTGATATTGTATCGAGTGTGAGAGAAAAATAATTGAGTACGAGGAAAGACCAAAGAATCAAAGGGGTATGCCTCGATGAAAAAATCGAGCATCAAAAGCTCAAAACATAAAAAAAAAAAAAAAAAGAATGTTGAAAATTAAAAACTAAATTTTCTCATTATATATTTAAAACTAAAATATTTGTACATGTATTTATAAGAGGAAAAGGATAAAAAAAAAAGAGTAAAATGGTTATAGTAAAAATAATTTTATTTTAATTTTATTTTAACACTTTAAGAATATTATTGTGGGATATTTTATTCATTTTTTTAACTTTTTGTCTTATGCCTTCAATGTGAAAAAAAAATAAAAACTAAATTTTTTTTACAATTTTTATGCTATAAAAATGAAACTATACAAAAGAAAAAAATTGAAAATTAAAGAAAAAACTTACCAATTTCTATGTTGTAAGGTGAAACTATGAAAAAGAAGAATATGAAAGTAAATTAGTGTAAAGAAAAAAAATAAAATGAATTTGTGATAGAAAAAGTTAAAGTGGAAAGTAAATAGGTAAGAGAAAAAAAATATAAAGATAAAGAGAAAGAAAGAAAAAAAAAGAATGTAACTCAAAAATAAATATGGAAAGAAAAAATAATAATTATATTTATAAAATAATTTTTATTTAATTATATATATATATATATATATATATATATATATATATATATTCAATTCTATTAGTTATATTTTCTGTTTAGTTTAAGAAATTTATTTAATAGCAATTTAGTTTTTAAAAATTAAACGAAATTTAGTTTTTAAAAATTAAACGAGAAAATAAGTTTATTTCAGTTTTCTAAAACAATTTTTTTTTCTCATTAGACAGTTTAGTCCAATATCCATTAACTCAGTAAAAAAACTGTAAATATCCCAAAAGTTTATATTTACACTTCACAATATTTGAATATTTAATAACAACAGAAATAAATATAATAAATAATAACACTAAATGAAAATAATATTATAATGATATATAATAATATTTTATGTCCGTATAGCTTGATATGGTAGATTTTATGATCAGGAATGACAAAGTAATTTATTGATTAATTAATTGTGCCTTTATAAAAATAAATTAATTACAAAAATTGATAAAATCAAATCCATCAATTAATTATGATGGATGATTGATAATTTATCTATTGTTTATCAAAATTCAATAGATCCTCCCACAAATATTTAATGAATTAAAAATAATTTTTATAATTATTTTTATAATTAGGGATTTGATGAATTTTAAAAGTCATTTGTATATACTTTACTTTTAATAAATCTGAATAATAGTTGCATTTTAATTGTATAAAATAATATTTGTATTTTTAATAATTTATAAAACAAAATTAATTATATTTGTACTTATAATAAAATAATTTAAAAACTATATTAATTTTATAAAATAAAAAGATATCATTTTATTCCGGACATTAAAAATTAAGTATTTATAAATTTACATCTTTCTCATATAAAAATATAATAGGTTTTTGAAAGATCTATTTTTTATAATATTATTCATATATATATATATATATATATATATATATATGAAATAATAATAAATAAATGTAAAATTGAAACAAATATTGACTTTTTTTCATAAATAATACTGTTTTCAAAAATATTTACCAAAATAGCACCTCTGCAACTTTATTTACACAACTAGCACTATTTATCGTTCACGTACTAAAATAATATTATTTCACGCAACTCGTTCACTTGTTCACGTATTAAAATAATATTATTTCACGTACTGAACTCTCGCTCAAGCGAAGAAAACCTTCGCTTGAGCGAGGAAATCTGTAACAAAGGGGTAATCTGGGTAAATTCTCGCTCAAGCGAATAAACCCTCGCTTGAGCGAAAAGTATGATCGATTATTATCCAATTATAATCGATCACTTCGACATATATGACTTTAGATAGCGGTTATTTGGCCAACCACTATCTAAACTACTACATTAGAAATCGGTTAAAGCCTAACCGCTATCTAATATATATTTTTAAAAGCGGTTGTGATCAACCGCTATCTAAGGTGACTCAAGCGAAAAACACATCGCTTGAGCGAGAACAGCTTTGGAGCTGGCGCATGGAAGGCCTCCTCTCTCTCACCTTCCACCTTCCAAGTCCATGATGCTCAAGATCACCAAGCGATTTCGTTTCTCCAATTTTGATAAGTATAGAAAGGGGAATGGAAAGAAGTTCTCCAAGGCGTTCAAGGACATGGTGGCTTCTTGTCTAGACCAAGATCCTTCCAAAAGACCCACAGCTGATAAGTTGCTGAAACACCCCTTCTTTAAAAACTGTAAGGGAACTGATTTTCTGGTGAGGAACGTTCTCCAAGGGTTGCCCAGTGTGGAGAAAAGGTATAAGGATAACAAGGTTAATGAGCATGCAGATGAGGGGGAGCATGATGATGATGATGATGAAGAAGACCCTGCCATGCTGGTGAAGGAGAGAAGGATCAGCGGGTGGAACTTCAACCAAGACGGGTTGGAGCTTGATCCTGTGTTCCCAAACGATGATGCGGTGGCAAAAGAGGTTGCGTTTGGAAGGGAAGCGGGTACCCAACAAATGGGGGAGCATGTTTATGTTGGTGGTGGTGCGAAGCGAGCAGAAGCATAGCGGGTGGTGGTGGCGTGAAGAAGGAAAAGATGTTGGCGACTCTGAATGTGTTGAAAGGGAGCTTGGAACAAGAGCCGTTGGAAGTGAAGTTTCCGGTGAAAACGATACAAGGAGAAGAAGAGAGTGATCATCAAGTAGCTGCTGCCGCTGATCATGGTGAAGAGCACAAGGAGATTTCTAGGCTGAGGGTCGCACTTGGAAAATGAGAGGAAGAAGAACTTGCAGCTTGGAGTTGCAGCTTCACACTTGCAAGCTTCACCATTCTTCCGCTCTCAATGTTTCAAACGCGTTTTTCAAGTTATTTTAACCGATACAAAGAAGTTCTAATCGATTAAAAACCTGCACGTGAATTTTTCTAAGTTGTTTTAATCGGTTGAAACGCGTTTTAATCGATTGAAACTCTGTACAAAGATTTTCCAAGTTATTTTAATCGATTGAAATGCGTTTTAATCGATTGAAACTCTGTACAAAGATTTTCCAAGTTATTTTAATCGATTGAAACTCTGTACAAAAATTTTCAAGTCATTTTAATCGATTGAAATTCGTTTTAATCGATTGAAATAGGTCTGATCGGTCATAATTCAATTCGATCGATCATAACCAACTCGATCGGTCATAATTTCATTCGATCGATCATCCTGACTTCCAAAGTGGTTTTAATCGATTAAAAGAAGTTTGTATCGATTAAAATACTTGAAAAAGCAAGAGCTGAGAGACCTACACCTGCTTGTAGCCCGGAACTTGAGTAAGAGCATGGGTTCCGATAGATGACCAGGTCAAAACATCCAAATTTACTGATTAGACCCTCAAGTTTTTTACTAGTCAGTTTTTGAACGTCTTCAATCCGAACCAAAGTCCCAGCTTGCCCAGATTGACGCCACCACCTCTCAAGAATCTTTCTATTTGGCGCGAAGTCTCAACCGAGACAACAGACTTTTATTTTAATATCAAGCTGGTGTAGGAAATTTCTACCCCACCAATACCACTAAAAAGTGACAACATTGTCAATCCACGAGGGAAGATGGGCTTTAACACGGAAAGGTGATACCCCAATGTGTCCGTGCTGGAAGCAGTATTTCAGTGATCTAAGCCTTTCGGCCAAATTGTCCCCAAGCAGACGAGTGTGATTAATAGGGTAGCCTAAAATGAGTTCCAACTGTTCAGGCTCTACAGGACCCAGTTTGAATTTGCCAATCCACACAAGATTTAACCCACGACAATATCGAATAATGTCTTCCTGCAGTTTAGATGTAAGCACTCCACCTGCATCAGCTAGAATCTTCCCAAGTCTATCACAAGTTTGAGCTACTCCACTGGTTTCACAATAAATGTTGCTCAATTGCTTCCTTGAATCCCAAGGTGGCCACCATTTCTTTGTCCGCGGAATTACTTCTTCTATAGTCATAGGTGGCATTGGAAGGATGAGGACGCCCATTTTTCCAGGTGTCCTCGCTCAAGCGATGTGTTTTTCGCTTGAGTCACCTTAGATAACGGTTGATAACAACCGCTTTTAAAATTATATATTAGATAGCGGTTAGGCTTTAACCGCTTTCTAATGTAGTAGTTTAGATAGCGGTTGGACAAATAACCGCTATCTAAAGTCATATATGTCAAAGTGATCGACTATAATTGGATAATAGTCGATCATACTTTTCGCTCAAGCGAGAAAACCTTCGCTTAGCGAGAATTACTCCAGATTACCCCTTTGTTACAGGTTTCCTCGCTCAAGCGAAGGTTTTCTTCGCTTGAGCGAGAGTTCAATACGCGAAATAATATTATTTTAATATAGTGAACAAGAAACAGCTTGCGCAAAATAATATTATTTTATTACGTGAACAATGAACTGTGCTAGTTGTGTAAATAAAGTTGCAGAGGTGCTATTTTGGTAAATATTTTTGAAAACAGTATTATTTATGAAAAAAAGTCACAAATATTATGTCTAATTTTTTAAAAGAATTTTAATTATTGTAAAAACATATAATTCCATTGTCATTGTCTTTTTATATTTTCTTTAAATAAAATTTATAGTTCATGATAAAAATGCATTATTATTGTGATAATATATTATTTGAAATTGAATATTACTGTATTGATGTTGTTTGATAGTACTTTATAATGTATTTATATTATTATTATTATTACAATATTTTTAGAAAAAATTAATATGATAATAAGTCATTAAGAATTGCAATACAAATTGGTTTCATAATTCTCTGTTATAAACAATTATTTATAGTCAAAGGATTAATCTCTCTTGATTAAGTCAATTTTAAAACTTTTGGTCACGTGTTTAATTATTATAGATAAAAAAAACATTTATAGAATAAAAATTTAATATATATATATATATATATATAATTAAAACTAGTACAACATATTCACCAAAATTACATAAAATATTATAAAAATTATAAATTAAAATATAAAATATAATATAATAAAAAATATCTTAAATATATATATATATATATATATATATATATATATATATATATATATATAAAAGGAAATTTATCTTCAATTTTGCTGTGGGTAAATCTTGTTTGGCCAACTATAATTGCATTGTTTGAAATGGGATTAGAGTCCAACTTGTGGGTTGGGTAAGAGAAAAATAAGAAAAAAAAATTATGATATTTGACATCATCTCATAATGCTACTAACAATAATTATATATATATATATATATATATATATATATATATATATATTTAACAAATGTCTTTAAAGAATAAGAAATATTTTTTCTCTAAATACATTATTGTTCTCTATAAGTTGTTGTACAATGATCATATTATTGTAGCAATGACTTTTAACGATCATTAAATATGACCTACCATATAGTTGCAGAGTTGTGGTTGATGGAGTTGTCATTGTATATGAAGATATAACAGCAATTATTTATTAATATCTATCATTATATATCACATACAATAACGATTATTTATAAATAATCATCATTATATCTCAACATATAATGACGAATTTGGTCATATCTGTCGTTGAATCCTTGTATCAAACATGTATATGACGATTGTTATTGTATTAACTATGGTTATATCTTGTTTTTTTTTTTAATAAAGCAATTTGTATTAGGCTATATCACATTATCTGCATATTCAATTTAGCCTAGTAGAGTACAATATACTCTTATAGTAAAGTGTTGTGAGGTTGGATTTAAATTTTTGTTTTGAAGAGTATAGGTGTATTTGTGGTCAAAGGACATAAGAGAGAGTAATATATATGATGTAAAAATTGTATATTCTTATGTTGATTTTTTTATCTTATTTCTCTATTAGTTGGGTAATTCTCGAGGATAAAGATATTGATGTTCTTTATGACGTATTTTTTTCATCAATTATTTAGAATGAATTATCATTATCTCATATTGATTCTCATGAAGGAATATTAATTAGATATTGAAAAGATAATTCATTCACAAAACTTAATCAAAATATAGTGATTGTATTATATGTATCAACTGTCAATACTCTAACTATAATTATGGTATGCTTCAATTATAATTAGTGTTTCAGTTGTGTATTCTAATATTGTAAGAGAATATCAAATATGATATAAGTGTGGTGACTCAATGGTTCTAAAACTAAGAATCCTTGAATAAGTAAATTATGTAAAATGTAAGATGAACCAATTGAGGATAAAAACTCTAAAAGATTTTTTTTACATAATTAATATATATTAATTTCAAAACAACTCAAGTTCATGATCATGAGTAAAATAATATGAAATTAAAGTGAAATCAATATTGATAATTATTTTTTGTATAGTACACAACTAAATGTTATAAATGATGTTGAAGATCAAAAACTAAAGTCCAAGATTGCCAACAAAGAAATCAATGGACAAATTGGAAGGATGAAATCAAAGAGAATTAAACTCCATTGATAAGTTAAAGAATTTTGAACTTATAGTCCATAAATATGAAGATGTTAAATAATTTGGATACAATTAACTCTTTGTGCAAAAGAGAAATAAAAATGGTGAAGTTGTGAGATATAAAACACAATTCATTATTTACATTGTTTTCACCCAATGTTGTCTTTTGAATCACATTTAACTGATACAAATACTTTTAGATATTTAATTGATCTATTTATAATGGATGATTCAATTTACATCTAATGGATTTGTATGATTTTCTAGAAAATGATATTTATATGAAACTCATTTAAAAATTTAATTTGTCAACTGATGTAAATTATAGAGAGGATTATTTAATTAAGTTAAATAAGTCTATTTATGGATTAAAACAATTTGGATGGTACAACCGTATTAGTGAATATTTGTTCAAAAAATGGTATAAAATGATCCCATTTGTTATTGTATTTATATGAAAATATTAAAAAATGAATTTGCTATAATTGTTAATTATGTAGATAACAAATATTATTGGAACACACGTAACAACTTATAAAAGGAGTTTATTCTTTTAGAGAAAGAAAAAATAATTTGAGATGAATAATCTTAAAAGGATAAACTTTTGTTTGTATTAAAATTTAAATAAAGATACTTTTATAATATCAATTGTTTTTTTTTCTTAAATCATCTCTTGTAGACCGGTTTTTAATCTAAGTGGTTAAGTTATTATAGAGTATTTATATAATGTAAGTACTTTAAAGGTTTTATGTGAATAATTTATATTTATTATATATTTGAATGATTGAAAAATCTTTAAATGTAACTTAAGATCCTTTTAAATCCCAAGAGAAAAATAAAGATTTTTTTTTCTTAAAGTATAGTACTAATATAATTTTTCATCTACAAGAAGATATTTAATTAAAGATCTTAAGGGATAAACTTGTTTTAAAATGTTTCAAAATCATATCTAATGAATTATATAAATGCAAGTTATATTAGATCTCAAATCACAAATAAGATATTTATTCATAAATGATAACATTGTAATTTTATGTCAATCTTTAAAATAAATAATAGTATTATCAAATCGTACCATGTAAGAAATTTATTGTGTTTTATCTTTAGAAAATTTAATATGAATGATTATATATGAAGTCATATATTATGTTATGTTGAAAAAGAAAATAATATATATATATATATATATATATATATATATTAAATAAGATAATTTAAAATATAATTCTTTAGAAAGAATTGTGATTTACAAGATTTGTTTATAAAAAAACTTGAAATATTTATTTACAAAAGACCTGTGAATAAGAATATTTTTTTTATAAGATTGGTCTTTATTATCTTAACGATAATAGTTTATATGGGAATAAATGATTATATTTTGAAAATGTATTAAATAATGATATATTAAATTTTTTTTACTAGGTTTTTGTCTTATAATATTTTTCCTAATAAGATTTAAATCACACACATTCTTTAATTATTGGATATCTAATAAAAATGTTATAAATTATTATTAGTTATCTATTAAATTATTTATTAATTTTATTAGTCTTTATTTTCATTTAATTTTTATTCCTTAAATTATCATTAAATAATTTTATATTATTTTCATGAAATACAAAAAATTGAATATCTATTCTTTATTTTTTTTCATCTTGAAATATTATTTTCTTACATATCTTATTTCATAATAATGTTGTACTTATTTTAAAAAAATTAATATTATATTAAATTATAATACAATAAAATAAATAACAATAATAAAAATGCCGACACTATGTATAACTAATTTAATATAAAGTGAATTTAATATGTGGTTTTTACTTGGTGACGAAGTAACGTTGGTAATTCTTTCAAAAATTCCTTCCTTACAAAGTAAAAACATTTTTTAATAACTTTTTCCAGTAGAGTGGGTCAAGTAAAAAAAAATAAAAAAATCAACCTGCGACGGAAGGTTGTTGGTGGCGCGTGCCGGAATACATAGCAATTGAACATCAATGGATCGTGACGGCGAGTGAAGTATGAAGCAAGTAAAGAAATAAATACATCATGCGGTGAAATGCCACACACGCATAGCACACACCATGCACGAACCAATATTTGGCCAATGGTCACACGTAAGCAACAACAATAAACAACTAATTTAATTTAATATATAATTAAAAAAATGACAGGGTAGCCTTGTTGCATTATATTTTTTTTATTCTATGATTTTTTTTACTGTTCCATAATCGTTTACATATATTATATTTTTTTATATTATCTTTCTCATCCCACCCTGTTTCTTTTTGTAAAGTATATGATATATTATTAATTTTAAAATTTAGTTGCTTCTTGTAATTAATAAATTCCATCATAGTTCCTTATATTCTTAAATGAAACAAGTACAAATTAATTTAGTTGTTAGTTAGAGTAATTATAATGCACAAAATAAAAATCTATTAAAACACTATAAAATATCATCTTTTTAATTATTATTCAAAATTTCTGGCATTTATTATTATTCCTTAATGAAAATCACTTGATTTTATAAAAATATAAAATAATATATTTTTATGGTATTTATAAATTCTCATTAATCTTAATTTATAAATGACATGAATTTTTTTTAAATAATAATTTACTTTCTAAAGAACAAGGAAAATAATTTGATTTCTAAATAAGTAAAAGAATTTGGAAGATTACATCACTACTACAAATAAAGCTTTCAACGTCGGTTCTGGAAGGCTTTCAATGTCGGTTTAATAACCGAGCGTTGTATCGAGCGACGTTGAAAGTCGTCGCTCTAAAAAACCGACGTTAAAGTTTTTACTTTAGATAGCGGTTATAAGGGAACCGCTATCTAAAGTGCATATTAGATAGCGGTTATAAGGGATTTTTTATTTATTTACAACCCCTTTACCCCCCCTTTTATTTATCTAGAAGTCTAGACTCTCTTCATATTATATTTTTATTAGGTCCTCCATCTCTTTATATTATATTTTTTAGAAGTTTTTTAATTTTTAAGAGAATTGTCATTGACGAGATTCGAACCCAGATACTTTAGAGTTGGAGGTCGATACTCCAACCACTAAACTACTTGAATTTTTTGATAATAACTTACAAATAAATTATATTTATATACAAATAAATATATATCCGTGTAAATTTCACTACTAGAAAAATGTCAAATAGTAACTTCGAATCTCAACCCCAGCCTCAACCTCGACGAACTCGAGGCCGAACCCCAACTCGGCGACATCGAACCCCAATGTCAAGCCAAACCCAATTGTCATGCCGTGAAACCCAACGCAAACCCAGCGGAGCTCGAACCCTAACGCATACCCTAGTGGACGTCGAACTCTAACCTCGAGCCAACCCCCACTTTAATTCGGTCGCAATTAGCGATTGATTGATTGCTCAAGGATGTGTAAAAGATGATATATTCAATGTATGTTAAAAAGTTCAAGCCAAACTGTTTTTATAGAAGATTTTCAAAACTGCTGGTTTAATTAATCTGTTAAAAGATTCTTTTAATCTGTTAAAAGTGCAGCTTTAATCTGTTAAAACTTCTTTTAATCCATTAATACGTTCTTGATTCTTTAACAGATTTGTTTTAACTGATACGACAACGTTTATATCAATTAAAACACTTTACAAAAAATCTTCTAAGTTGATTTAATCGATTGTTTCGCGATTCAATCGATTGAAATACTGCAAAACTTTCTCGTGACACTTTTCAAGTAATTTTAACTGATAAAAATAAGTTTTAATCGATTAAAACGCTGTGCATAAATTGTTTTAATCGATTGAAACGAGATTTAATCGATTAAAATAGTTATGATCGGTCATAACTACATTTTGATCGATCATAATTGAAACAATATAATAGCGGTTCCAGGTTAACCGCTATCTAAAATGTATCTCGCTTGAGCGACACCCTTCTCGCTCGAGCGAAACGCCCCCTACACAAAATTAGCATTCTCGAGTTGTATTTCGCTTGAGCGACACTACCCTCGCTCGAGCGAAATTAGATTCTGATCGATCATAACTTGAAATGATCGATCATAATTGAGAGGATATAATAGCGGTTCCCTTATAACCGCTATCTAAAGTGCATATTAGATAGCGGTTATAAGGGAACCGCTATCTAAAGTACATATTAGATAGTGGTTATAAGGGAACCGCTATCTAAAGTGCATATTAGATAGCGGTTATAAGGGAACCGCTATCTAAAGTGTACATTAGATAGCGGTTCCCTTATAACTGCTATCAGTAAGTAAAAAATAAAATAAAAAAAGACTTTCAACGTCGGTTCATATGGGAACTGACGTAGAAAGTACTTTCTACGTCGGTTGACTAAGAACCGACGTAGAATGTGTTTAATATTCAATTTCAACGTCGGTTCATCTGAGAACCGACGTGAAAAGTACTTTCTACGTCGTCCCAGCTATAACCGACGTTAAATAACGACGTAGAAAGTATATTTTGTAGTAATGCATTCTCCTATATCTTATCAAAAATTTTTTGACAAATTGACATGAACTTTATAACTTATTATTAAATTAGTCTCTGAATTTTTTTTTCTAAAAGAAAATATAAGTTAGTGTTAGTCTTATAAAGATAAGTAAGTCTTAAATTAAAATTTAAATATTATAATTGAATAATAAAATATTTTCCCATAGTTATATAGACTAAATAAAATTTTTGATTATATATATATATATATATATATATATATATAAAAGGATCAAAATAATTATTTACACTTATAATAGTAATTTAAAAATCATGAATACTAGTTTCAGGAATTAGTAAAAATAGTGAGTTTTATGAACCTAATAGTTGAAAAAAAAATTATAATCATAACTAAAATAACACCCTATTCATATTAGATATAAAAAAAGTAATGCTAAAGTCAACTATTCATAAAATTAAATATAACTAACACCATTTTAAAAAGCCTGCGTTGACATTAATTTCGTGGTATTAGTTATGTAATTTTATTGAATTTCATCCCAAAATAATTTTTTATTGCAAAAGATTTTTCAAATTGCTTTACTTAGATTTGTGTCATATAATAATATTACTAACACTTAATTATTAAAATTTAATCATATAATGACAATTAATACTATGATTAGTATGGACTACGTGAAGTAAATGCACAATAACATGTTGTAAACTTCAATAAATAGAGAGAGAATAAATTTTATATATTTACTCTTTTAATTAGTGAGTTTAATAAAAAATGTTGTTGATGTACTTTTTTTCACAAACTTTCTAATATGTGTTGAAATCTATAATTTTTCTTGTTGTAAATTTCACTAATATTTTAATGAGTTATATTAATTTTGAAAATTATAATTTTTTTGTAAATTTTTCTATTGTTCTTATTTCCTTGAGTTTTAGTAATATTTTAATCATATTATATAAATGATAATAACAGTTTTTTTTCTAATTTTAAATTATATTTTATGATATTATACTAAACTATATTAAGAAAATTATATTTCTATTGTTCTTTATTATATTACAATAAATATTATGAACAAAAATTTATATTTTAAAATGTGTATTTATCTTTGTTTATCATTTATTTTTAAATGGATATTTTTCTTTCTTATTTTTTAATAAATGAAATGTATATTTTTTATCTCTAAAAAATTGAAAATTATTTGCTCATTTTAATTAAAAAATTCACATTAATTAAAACGTAAAAATAATTAATTAATTTTGTATTGACAAAAAGTAATTTTTTTACAAAAGAAAAGTGACAAGTGTTGTTTTATTAGAAATTTAAAGAAGATAAATATTATTTAATAAAATTAGGAAGATAAATGTCTATTAAAAATAATGAGTATCATTTAATATAATTTGAAGAAAATAAGTTTAATCTTTCTTATTTTGAACATATTTCTCATTGCTAGTTATTTTTCTAATAAATTTATACCCTTCTCTACTTTTTTAAGTGTATTTATTTCTTAATAGTATATTCATTTTAACTTATATTTTTTTATTAAAAAACATTAACAGTCATAAATATTCTTTATATCACAATTTGTGGTTTTAACGAATTTAAGTTATAGTTAATATATAAACATATATTGATTTACTATAAAATTTATTTATAAAATCAATTTGAACTATTTTTAAATATTAATTTAATTATAAAATACTATAATTTTATTAAAACTTAAAAAAAATTAAACTTTTAACTTAGGATCTCACTTTTTACTTTTTAGGTGGTGATGTATGGTTATCTTTTATTTTCAAAGATCCAAACGATATCTATAATTTATCTTTATTTTTTTTCTATCACATTCTATTATTTATAATAATTATATTTTTTCTTTCCAATAAACATTCCTTGAGTGTAACCTAACGTTTGAATTTTTAATGATTTTCCTTATAAAATTATACAACATAATGAGTTTTTGAAACACTACTGGTAAGTTTATTATAATTTTTATTAAAAATCCTTTGAAAAAAAAAACTAAAATAAAATATACGAAAGTAAATATCAATATCATTTACTTTTCTTTAAAAAAAATCTATTTATTATCATAAGTTAAATGATAAATTTTTAAAATAAAAAAGATAATGATGTGAATTTAAACAATTTTTTCCGATTATTAATTTCACAATTTGATAGGTTAAACTTATTTAAATAATGATATATTTAGAAGATTAGAGAGAAAAAAATGATTTGAAAAAATCCAACATACACTTTACCCTATAACTGTTGGTCAAGGGCGTATAAACATACACAACAAAAAAAACACAGCAAAAGTTTAAAAATTAAGATAATAACAATTCTAAAAAGGAAAAGGATAATAATAATTTTTTTTATTATTCAATCAAGTTTTAAAGTCGAAGAATCTGAAATATTTCATTTTTCATAGTGTAAAATTGTTTAGAATATTAACTAATTAGGTATTATCTTTTATTAAATTTTAAATGCATGCTAGTTTATTATATCATAAATTTTGTTAATAAAATAAGCAAACTTAATGTAAAAGGTTTATTTTGAAACGTGGAAATTTGATTATTATTTATTTATTTGATTTGGGGAAAAAAAGTATTAAGAAACGAATTAGAAGGAGAGGAGGGTGGGTATGTTTGATCTATCTCACCAAAAGCGCGAGCGAGGCATTTCAGAAGTGATCTCCTAAAAAACCTACCCTTTCTTTTGACCACTCTCTTAAGCCTCACTCTTGGAGAAGTTTTTTTCATTTTTTGTTACCACGCTTTCGCTCACTACTCCCTCTCTCTTTCTCTCTCTTCCTTCCCAAATCGCCCTTTCCCCTTCTTTCTTCTATCCATCGGTCTCAGATACATACACGCACACCAGTGCGAAGCACCAACCACCGAATAATAACAACACAAAAGGAAAAAGGAAAACAGAAAGAAACCCTAATTGCACACTCTTCAGGTGCCTCACTCTCTCACACAACTAACCCACTTTTTTCATGTTGTTCCTCGTACGGTCTTCCTTTGCTTGCGTGCGATGATGACGTGGATCTGCTTGTTTCGTTGCAGGGGAAATTGAGGAGGAAAATTTCTATTTTTTTTTCCTTTCTTTTTGTGTTTTTGTTTTTTGTTTTTGTTTTTTTTTTATCAAGAAACTTTGATTTTGAGGAATTAAGGGTTGGGATTTATGTCCTTCAATCAATCAAAGTCCGATAAGAGCGACGCTGTGTACCGAAAATCCGGGCGATCCGCCAGCTTCAATCAGCAGCGAGGCTCCTCCGGCGGTGCGTACGGCAAGGGCGGAGGCGGCGGTGGCGGCGCCGGGCCTTCTCCGTCCCTCTCTTCTAACCGGAGGTGAGTTTGTTAGGGTTTGCAATTTTGTGGTTTCTTCCTCTTTGAATTTATTTTTCTTTCTTTTTTGAACTTTTGCGTGTTTTCATGAATAGCAGGTGTTGGGATTGTGATTTTATTTAACGATTTTTTTTGTTAGTATTTGGTGTTGGGTTGGGTTGTTTCAGTGTGAGGTGGTGTGATTTTTGAAACTAGGTTTGTTGCGCCGTGACCTAGGGTTATACGATTTGTGTGTTTTTGTTCCTTATTTTGTTTGTGTTTTGTTATTGATTGTTATTGTTGCTTGTGTGTTAGTTTTAACAAGAAGTCTAATAACAATGCACAAGGTGGGCAATCCAGGGTAAACCCTACACTGGTGAATTCGTCTGAATCTAATAGTACTTATGCAGCCCGGACTGTACCAAATGGTTCCCATATACAGCCACAGATTCATGGTAAGTTTGATGTAGATATTTTTTGTTTTAAGAATTGTTTCTTCGCTTAATTTGTTTTTGAGTGTGGGCTTGTCTTGTTGGGTGGAATTATATGCATTCATTCCAATTTGCAATGGAAAAACCTGCGGATTTTATGTATGATATTTGAGTGCTTGATATTTTTTTTTTATGAACACCATTCACTTGGTATGTTGTATAATAGGAGGATCTGATTTGCCAGTTACAAATGCAACTGCCAAGCCATCGGAACTGTCAGCTGCACAAAGGAGCACCAGGGCTGTTCCAAAAGCTCCTACATCTCAGTCTCCCGCCATGAGTTCCGATCCTGCTGCTCCTACAACCCCTGCCAAGGGTATGTCGTTCTTGTAGATATTTTGATGCTCTGAATTAACTACTGGAAATTAAAATAAGTTTTATTCTGAATTGTAGTTTGGGGTCATAGGAAAGTGATATTTTATGAAATAACATTTTATCCATTACAACTAATTTGTGAGAGTGATCTAAATGTTGTTATATGCCCCAGCAGATGCATCTAAGGCATTCCCTTTCCAATTTGGATCTATCAGTCCTGGCTTTATGAATGGGATGGCTGTAAGTTTAATATAATGCTAATTGCATACTGTCCTCCTGAAGTTAACTTCTGTGCAGTACATAGTGCCTGTAAGTATAGGGGGGTTAATCATGTTTTATTATTACACGCAGATTCCTGCTCGAACAAGCTCAGCTCCTCCTAATATAGATGAGCAGAAGCGTGATCAGGTATGCTGTTTCTTCTCTGCTCCTTCCACCTTCTTGTTATATGTACAACAGTATAGATATAGATTTACTGCTAATCCCAAATACTATAGAAGGAAAGAGGGTTAATTGGTGGCACTGATTACAACTCCTCCTTTGTCTTAGTTTATTTTGGAATTCCTTTTTCGAAAATTAGAATCTGATAAGGGGGTTCATCCATCTGTGTTTTAGTACTCAGTCTATGGAAGTTGTCTTCTTCACCTGTTCACATACTAATTCAAGTATTTGTTTGGTGTATAATTTCATAACACGCAGGCTCGACATGATTCTTTTAGACCTGCACCCTCAGGCCCAACACCCCCTGTTCCGAAGCAGCAGACAGTGAAGAAAGATACAGTTGTTGCTGACCAATCTAATACTGGGGAGACTCATCCTGGGACAAGGGCAAAAAAGGATACTCAACTGTCACCATTACCCCCAGCAAGCCAGATGCAGAAGCCTTCTGTCATTCCTTTAACTGGAATTTCAATGCCAATGCCATATCATCAGGCACAGGCATCTGTACACTTTGGTGGTCCTAATCCACAGATCCAATCTCAAGGTATGTCATCAGCACCTCTTCAGATGCCATTGCCAATGCCTTTACCAATTGGAAGTGCTGCACAAGTGCAACAACAGGTTTTTGTTCCAAACCTTCAACCTCATCCCATCCATCCCCAGGGAATCATGCATCAAGGGCAAAGCATGGGTTTTACTCCTCAAATTGGTCCACAGTTGTCTCATCAGTTAGGCAACATGGGTGTTGGAATTAGCCCACAATATCCACCACAGCAAGGAGGAAAGTTTGCTGGTCCTCGGAAAACTACTCCCGTCAAGATAACACATCCTGAGACACATGAAGAACTAAGACTTGATAAAAGATCTGATGCATATTCAGATGGTGGGTCATCTGGTGCGAGGCCTCATTCTTGTATGGCTTCTCAATCTCAGCCTGCCCAACAATTTGGTGCTTCTCATCCTATTAATTACTACCCATCCGGTTCCTACAGTACCAATTCTCTCTTTTATCCAACTGCAAGTTCTCTTCCATTAACAAGTAGCCAGATAACTCCTAACTCTCAGCCTCCCAGATTTAATTATGGAGTGAACCATGGTCCACAAAATGTTAGTTTTGTAAATTCATCTTCTCATAGTTCCCTGCCTGTTAATAAATCTGGTGCTCCTATTCCTGGAAATGCTGAACTGCCAAATGCAGAATTTTCTCGTGATGTGCATAATACAATCTTATCTGCTCCATCAGGAGTAACTTCTGTGTCAATTAAGCCAAGTGGTGGATCTGGTGTTGCAGATTCATTTGCCAATTCTAGCACTCAAAGAAGTGCATCTCCTAGTTCTTCATTAAAATCTGGTGATGCTTTTTCTTCTGCACCACTAAAAGGGTCTGAAACAGCTGAAATATGTTCCCAACAGTCTAAGTTGTCCACTGATTCATCAGTTTTGAGCTCATTTCCAAATCCATCTGCTGTGAAGCCTGCATCAGCTTCCTTATCGTTTTCTACATCTGCTGTTAGTGAAGATTCTATTTCAGTTGCACCTACTAATGATGGCAGAAGTAAGGAATCTCTGAGTAGGTCAAATTCTTTGAAGGATAATCAGAAGAAAATACAGAAGAAAGGCCAATCACAGCATCAGGTACATAAGTTAATATTAATTAAAGCATCTTTTTCCTAATTTGGTTTTGGTTTGCTTCAAGTACTGTGAACATTTCTTTACCTTTTTATTTTCTTTCTCACAGGTTGCTGTGCAATCTCCTTCTGTTGATAGTGGTATCCCTGATAATGTTTCTGAAACTGTTGTAATTAAAACAAACCATTCTGCAGTGATTACCAGTGAAAATCTGTCAACTGCTGCTTCAGCTTCAGACTTGTTATCAGCTACTAGTGAGAGCATACCTTATGCTGTTGAAATGAAAACTAATGAGTCTACACAAGTTTCAGTTCATGCTTCAGCTCAAGGACATTTTGCAGGGGTGGATGATTTTAACAATGGTAAGAATGCTGAGGTAGATGAGTTGTCACAACAGGATAAACTATTGCAGCCAAATATTATGGAAATGGGTGGTAAAGCAGAAAACTTGTCTGTTGAAGGGTCTAAACAAAATGATAGTGACGGTGGACCAGAATTAAATCAAACTAAGGACGGTGCTGTTAAGCTAGGCACTGAGGTTGAATCTACAAGTTGCAATGTGCAGCCAGAGCAGGATGAATCTACAAGTTGTAGGGCAGGATGTGATGCGACTACTGATAATACTGCTTTGGACTCAAAAGATGTTTTCCTGAACAGAAATGACAGTGTAATTAGCAATGAAGCTGTTTTGACAATTTCTGGCACATCAGATCAGCAGTCTGCTGATCTCTCAGAAACATCTTCAAAACAGTTGAAGGATGGTTCAGAGAGTACTAGCAGTGGTTCAGTGTCTCTTCCAACGTCAGGTACCAAGGAAAAACCAGTTTCAGAGCCTAGTAAGGTGAAACCTGCAGCAAAGGGTAAACAGAAAAGAAAACAGTTTCTTCTGAAGGCTGATGCTACTGGACCAACATCTGATCTTTATAATGCATACAAGGGACCTGAGGAAAAGAAAGAATCTGTGTTAAGTTCAGAGAAACCAGAAAGTGACTCTACTTCTGGAAATTTGGAGCAGTCGCCTACTGAACCTGTGCAGTCAGATACTGTATCAAACAAGCAATCTAAGCAGAGTAAAGCTGAACTTGAGGATTGGGAGGATGCTGCTGACATGTCTACACCAAAATTAGAAGTGTCAGATGAAACTGAACAGGTTAGTGATGGAAGCGCAGTTACTGCCAAGAAGTACTCAAGAGATTTCCTTATGAAATTTGCAGAGCAATGTGCTGATCTTCCTGAAGGGTTTGAAATTACAGCAGACGTTGCTGAGATTTTGATGAATTCTAATGTTAGTTCTCATGCAACTGAACGTGATTCACCTTCTACTGGAAGAAGTATTGATAGGTCAGGTGGGATTTCTCGTCGTGGGAGTGGTATTGTTGAGGAAGACAAATGGAATAAAGTTTCCAATGCATTTCATTCTGGGATGCGTTTGGATAATGTTGGAGGTAATGCAGGATTTCGTTCTGGCCAAGGAGGCAATTTTGGTGTTTTAAGAAATCCACGCACACAGGCACCTATGCAATATGCTGGAGGAATTCTTTCTGGTCCAATGCAATCCATGGTAAATCAGGGAGGAATGCAAAGAAATAGCCCTGATGGAGAGAGGTGGCAGCGCGCTACAAGCTTCCAGCAGAGGGGTTTAATCCCGTCTCCTTCTCCCCAAACTCCTTTACAGACTATGCACAAAGCTGAGAAGAAGTATGAGGTGGGTAAAGTGACTGATGAGGAAGAGGCGAAGCAAAGGCAATTGAAGGGTATATTAAACAAGTTAACACCTCAGAATTTTGAGAAACTTTTTGACCAGGTTCGAGCAGTTAATATTGACAATGAAATCACTCTGAATGGTGTCATCTCACAAATCTTTGAGAAGGCATTGATGGAGCCGACCTTCTGTGAAATGTATGCCAATTTCTGTTTTCATCTGGCTGCTGCATTACCTGATCTCAGTCAAGACAATGAAAAGATAACTTTTAAGAGATTATTGTTAAACAAGTGCCAGGAAGAATTTGAAAGGGGTGAACAAGAGCAAGAGGAAGCTAATAAAGCTGATGAAGGTGAGGTTAAGCTGTCTAATGAGGAAAGAGAAGAGAAGCGAACCAAGGCAAGAAGACGAATGTTGGGTAATATCAGATTGATTGGAGAATTATATAAGAAGAAAATGTTGACAGAGAGGATAATGCATGCATGCATCAAGAAGTTATTGGGTCAGTATCAGGATCCAGATGAAGAAGATATTGAAGCTTTGTGCAAGCTGATGAGTACTATTGGGGAGATGATTGACCATCCTAAAGCCAAAGAACATATGGATGCATATTTTGAAATAATGAGATCATTATCAAACAACATGAATTTTTCTTCTAGGGTGAGGTTCATGCTGAAGGATGTAATTGATTTGAGAAAGAATAAATGGCAACAAAGAAGAAAAGTTGAAGGTCCGAAGAAGATTGAGGAAGTGCACAGAGATGCTTCTCAAGAGAGGCTGGCCCAAACTAGTAGGTTGGGTCGTGGTCCAGGCAACAATCCACCTAGAAGGATGCCTATGGATTTTGGTGCAAGAGGGTCATCTATGTTATCTCCTAATGCTCAGGGACTGCGGGGATTGCCTACTCAACCTCGTGGGTATGGATCCCAAGATGCCCGGATTGATGAAAGGCAAACTTATGAGGCTAGGACATTGTCAGTTCCCTTACCGCAAAGACCTTTAGGTGATGAATCAATAACCTTGGGACCAATGGGTGGTCTTGCCAGAGGAATGTCCATTAGAGGTCCACCTGCAGTTTCAAGTTCCGGTCTTAATGGTTATAATAATTTGTCAGAGCGCACTTCATACAGCTCTAGGGAGGATCCTGCATCAAGATATGCTCCAGATAGATTTTCTGGTTCTACTGCTTATGATCAATCTAGTGCTCAAGATCATAATGTGAATTATGTTAACAGGGACATAAGAAATGCAAATAGGATTCTTGATAAACCAACTGTAACTTCACCACCTGCCAGAACGCAAGGAACAGCAGTCTCCCAGAATATTTCCCAAGATCGATTGCAGGAAATGTCCATGTTAGCAATCAGAGAATACTACAGGTACGTTTTCTCGTCATGGTTCTTTTATCCCCTTTGTTTCAGTTTGTTAGGCCAATTGTGCTTTTTCTTGGAGACACCTTTTATAATTCAGTATTTATCATTTTTTTATAAACCCCATATGTAATGAATTTTCCAAAATTCTTATTGGCAATTTTTTTTTTGTTCTCACTTAAAAGCACCCTGTTTGTAAGACAGAATAGTTGCGTTAGGTAAAGGACTTTAATTGTTTGGTTGTATTGTGGCTTGTATTGTTTTGTTTCAGTAAATTTATTGATTTTAAAAGGGTTAGAATTGTGATATTTATATTATGCGTACAGTTGTAATCAATGAAATATTATGCGAAGTTCACTGTACAGGCTACAGTGGGTTTTGGCATTAGTCAATGTGAAGAGAATATGTATATGCATATACAACAATTTTTAATTGCTAGATATATGTAAAATTATAATTAGACGAGTTTATATTTTATGACATTGTATGCATGCTTTGAGTATAAATTAACGTTTGAAGTTAATATTGTACTGGAAGGTTAGTTGAAAAAGATGGTCTAACGTGGATAAGAGGTCATCATGTTTGTTGAATGTGGTGTCATCTTATTTTGTTGATTGTCATAATTGATTTAGCTGCTTCATTTCTTCCTCAAGGGTCATGTTTCTCAAAGTTGCCTTCCATGTATACATTAGTATGTTTTTTTTTTTTTTGGACTTATTTGGCCTGAGTGTGCGTGATGTGTTGCTTTGAAGTTTCTATTACTGTTTCACAACATCATGAAATTGTTGAAGTCTGTTTGTTTCTAAATGTTGGATTGTGTAGGTGGGAACTATGATGTTTTTATTTTGATCTCTCTGACTTTTATGATTGTATGTGATTACTTTTTTTGGGGTTGACCTGCAGTATGTGTTTAACTCGCTTCAGCTTACTGTTTTTGGAACATGTTCTGGTAGTTTGATTTGTTGCTTATTGTTTGTCCTGATTATTTTTTTCCTAATTCTATAATTTGACAAAAAATATGCCACGTGAAGATCTTAATATTTCTTCATTACTTTTGTATCCACGTGGTGGTGCAGATTGATGACCAAACCATGGGATTTAGTTTTCACTCCTAAAACTATGATCTTATTATAGCTTTGAACCTGAGTTTTTTGTTGATTACTTGAAAAAGGTAACTAAGCATGATTTTTTGCTTATGGTTGCAGACTTAAAGTAGGCTAACTGGATTTTTTTTAGTGTATTAGGAAATGTTCTGATGATTTGATTAATTTTATCACTGTTTGGCCTATGATTATTTTTTCGAACTGAATAATTTTATTAAAAAATGGTATGTGTAGATCTTAAGATCCCTTCATTACTTTATTAACATGGGCAAAGTGATGACCATACTTTATTCAAACTGTGTTTGTTGCTATTGCTACAATCACTTATTTTGCTGCAACAGCCGGTTAATGTTGAAAATGTTTTATGATATAGATTCAGCCTTTAAAAGCTTGTAAACTTATTATTAAAACCTTGTGTGGACAATTCAAATCCTATGATTTTGCTACTTATTTAGTTGCACAATGTGAATGTCAAATGACTTACATAGGGAATGGATTTGTGCAATCTCATTTACTTGACATTAATCACTCTGTTTAATGATTTGTTTTTCTTCTCTTTTTATTTCCTTGTCAAAAAAATTTCCAAGTTATATAAAGCTTAACATGTTAAATGAAAAGAAATTGACGTATAACTTGTTCTAATTGATTTTTCCACTTCTTAACTCATTTGCATGCACTCTATTTGGCTTCATGTGTTTAAAATAAAGTCTTGACTAACTCGGATATAACTATTCATTTGTTTTTATTAGACGTATGGTTTATCTGTTTTATTTATTTCTTAGATAAAATTCGTACATTTAACACTGCAACATATATCATCTATATGATATACTTGAAGTAATTATTCATTATCTTTGAATCTTTCTATTCAATACAAATTATGTTTCATGATTCAAACATTAGTTTGGAGATTCACTATAGATTATTGGTTTAATAACCTTGATTTCTAATTTTTTTAGCGTTACAATGAAGATATATTTTCAATTTATGTTGTCCTGTCACATTCTTCTGACTTTTAGTTATTCTATCCAGTGCAAGAGATGTGAGTGAAGTTGTTCTATGTATCAAAGATCTGAACTCTCCGAGCTTTCATGCTTCCATGGTTTCTCTCTGGGTCACAGACTCCTTTGAAAGAAAGGACACCGAGAGGGATCTTTTGTCCCAGCTGCTTGTCAAGCTTGTGAAATCTAAGGATGGACCCTTGGGTCAAGCCCAGCTCATCAAAGGGTGGGATTTATTTGATAGTATGATGACTAATTGTAAGAATCATTCTGAGAATAAAATAAGTTGTTATTCATTAATTTTTTTTATCTTTGGCTAGGTTTGAATCTGTTCTCAGTACTTTGGAAGATGCGGTTAATGATGCCCCTAAAGCACCAGAGTTTCTTGGCCGTGTGTTTGCCAAAGCTATAACAGAGCATGTAGTCTCTTTGAAAGAGATTGGGCAGTTAATACATGAGGGTGGAGAGGAACCGGGGAGCCTACTAGAAGTTGGGCTTGCAGCTGATGTTCTTGGAAGCACCTTGGAGGTGATAAAAATGGAGAAGGGTGATGCTGGTTTGAGTGAGATATGTGCGAACTCCAATTTGCGGTTGGAGACCTTCCGGCCGCCGGAACCTCTTACATCAAGGAAGTTAGAGAAATTTATTTAGGGGGATAGAGGAAAATATTTATTTATGTCTAGTGCTAATAGGATACTCAAATTTTCAGAAATGGTTCTCCATGGAGGTGGATGGGGGAGATTTTTATGTTCGGATTTCTGTCTAAATATTATTTCTGCCATATCTTCACTGCAATTATAAAATGCTTCTGTTATAGCGTCTGAAAATTTTAGGCCGAGTTATATAATGTCTTGTCTGTCACGAGGGGTTTGGTTTACTTATGTATCATTCAACTGTCCATGAAAATATACTCTGCCATATTGAACTGCATCACATCAATGTGTATATATAAATGAGACATGTAATTAAGCACAACGCCACATACCAAATTGTTTTAAAATATTCTACCTGATCATTTTTTCTTAGGAATGTGAGTTTATGTGTGAGTATACGCCGTTAACGAACTTCAAATGGATAGTTGCTTATATAATTTTATTGTCTTTGGCATTTTCTGTTTTTTAATTTTTTAATTTGTTTGTTGTAACTACAGCTACACTTATCTCCTTTTTATGCTGCGAAAAATCTCCTACTTTACTGCAGTTGCATCTTTCCCCTATAAACAAGGAACGCCTATCTCATTTAAAATGGCATAGTAGCGCTTGAATCGACCTTCTGTTATTTCATTTAAATTCTTTGAACTTATTTCTCTTTTTTTCATGAATTTTCTTGATATAATAATCGAGTTATATATGTTTTTTGTCGTAAAACACGCTACATTAGTTTTTTATTTATTTTTTATTAATTGAGTCCGTGTTTTATAAATTTAAAAAATTTCCTGTTTATAAATATTTAAGTGTACGTGATTCAGGGTTTATCACGTGATAAATACTTTGAAAAGTAAGTTATTTGTGTTATTATGTATCGTTGGTTTTATTAACCTAGGTTCATTGACACATTGTTTGGGTTTATGCCTAAAGATATAAAATACGACTTCATTTTTTTATGGACAAACGAAGAAGAAGGTGAAGAAGATGACATTGGTCGGGAAGATGATAAAGCTATGTATTGGACCCAATGAGATTTTAAAATAAGAAAGCTATGGAGAGATATATTTGTTAACTTTTTTGTATTTGCATTGGTCCGTGTTTGTGTTGTGATAATATTTAATGTTTGGAGGAAGATATAAGCTAAGATTGGGCTACATTGTTTTCATTGAATCTCTCTTAGGGTCTCAAATTTGACTCTCATGAGAAATATCAATTCAATTACATTGTTTATTATCAATTTGAAATGTTTAAATTTGTTTGAAATCGTTGTGGTTGATATGACATAGATACAAAATAAGCGTACTTGGATTCATAAATATTAAATACAAAACAATTAAACATAAACTAATTTACTTGATTAAAAGTAATAATAATTTTCTTCCTCGATGGCTCATTCTTTGGCAATGCAATAATCTCATAATGCAAGAACAACACAAGTAGGTGATTGAGTAACAACCTCAAGCTATGCTTTGGTGTTGTCCTCTTCTTTAGTTTGAACATCAGGCTATTGAACAAGTGTTTTCTTACCATTTTTTCATTGTATCTATACTCTTTACATGTGTGACACCTGTTCATTAGGTTCTCTCATATGGTTTTCTTGGACTAACCTTTTATATTGGTGGCAATATATCTACATCTTAGTATGCCACATTTGTTCTCCATCAATAGGATATAATGTTTACCATATACTTTGAATAAACTTCCTTTTTGTAATGAAGGTCCACATAATCATGGACATTGTGCTTCTTATACGTAATGACACTAACATGTTTACATCATATTCCAACAGTATCTTAAAAATTACAAGAACATGTCTAATACTCAAAGCAACTACAAATTTATTTATTTGAGAATAATGAATGTGCATCCTTAAACCTATCTTCACAACCCCATGTAACTAACCACTTTCAACTATATTCTACTTTTCTATCTAACCTTCTAGGTGGTCTCAGGTTAATGTTTTTTCCACTCATTGGTTTATCTTTAGCAAAAAAAATTGTACTATTGAATGACTATGACATGTTATTCATTATTGTATCACATTTATTATATTCACTAAACTTATACATGTAGAATACTCTTGGATCCTTATTGTTCAACCATTCAAAAGAAGTTGGACTTCCCTTTTTTATTTGCTTCATTTTTTTCATTAAATAGTTAAACATAGGCCTTTGATGCACCAATCAAGTCTTGCAAAATTTTTCCACCCCAAATATTTTTTTGAAGTTATAATACAAATGGTGCAAGCAAATTGATGTTCATGGTCTTGCATAAGTTCTTTGAATGTATGAACCAACTCCTAACAAATAGTTAACCGTAAACAATAAACAATTTGTCTGTCAAATATAAGTGAAATGGTATAACAATGAATAATGTCTTCATCTTTATTTTATTTTATTTCTCTCTCTCTCTCTCTCTCTCTCTATATATATATATATATATATAGATGAAAATCGTTAATACAAAAATAACAACTTGCATTCCCTAATAAAATCATTAAATTGGTTTTGGTCTCACCTACTAAATCTTACAGCTATTTTGAATACTCACTCTCCCCAATTCAACATAATACCTTAAAAGTAGAGCATATTTCTTTGGTAGCATTACCTTTACCATTGTTAATACAATCTTTTGGGAAACTTTACATCTATCTCTTGTAACTCTAATTGAAAATCTCTTTCTCACATTCTCCATCATCCTTGTCAAACTAATTTATTTATTT
This sequence comes from Sphenostylis stenocarpa, assembly GCA_963425845.1. NCBI lineage: Eukaryota > Viridiplantae > Streptophyta > Magnoliopsida > Fabales > Fabaceae > Sphenostylis > Sphenostylis stenocarpa. Next base: position 405,156 of record OY731398.1, on the reverse strand, counting down.
GATTTGAATTTGTCTGTTAGATCTTTTGCTATCCATTTGGTTGTTGCATTTTAGTTTTCAAATACTCTTTTATGTGTATGTTCTAGGACATAAGTATTTAAAGCAAAAATATGTTTTTCTCAAACCTTCTTTGAATAAAGTAGTGCAAAATAACAATCATCTTTACACATCACTCACTCATACTATACTGTTATCATTTTATCATTTTTTTATGAACTTAACTTTCTTACCATTTAGCATACAATATTCTAGAATAATATTTTAAAACTCTTGCAATCACTTCTATTTAACATATATTTTCTCTTTTGTCCTATTTGGTTCAACTACCTTGTTTAGGGTAATTATCTTTTTTGGGCAATTGTATTTTTTTGGGGTAGCATTCTTGTTTGATGTAGGACTACTCAAAATACTACTACTAGCACCCTTTGACTTTGATTTTGATAAGAAAAGAATATGTTCTACCATATCATAGCTACCTTATAATCTATTAAGACATAAAATTCCCCTTTGTTTGAGTCTTTTGATTTAATGGTAATTATGATCTTTAAAAATTTTATGATATTCTTATATTTGCTTTGTTTTCTTGACTTTTCAATCTTCAAAACATTATTTGACAGCATTCTAATTGATCCCTGTAGATGCACTTTGTGAATTCTCAATAAACCAACAAAATTCATCCTAAGCAAGATTTTTTAAATGTGAAGCTTGTTGAATGATTGTTATCTTGCATTCTCATATTTTGGACATGTTGTCCAACAATTTAACCTTGACCAAAGTCTCGGAAAAGGTATGCCCAAGTGCTTCCAAGCCACTTGGGAGAACTTGCATTCTTTCAAATGTATGGTCCACCCAGTCACCATCCATCATAGTTGATTTCCAAGGAGTCTTGATTCTTCTTTGATATCTTTAACTTGTAATTTTTTTTATTTACATTTTAAGATAAAGAACAAATAAGGATGTATCCTACTTTGTTTTTTGAGTTGAATGATTTTGAAATGTTCTTTAAGTATAGGTACAACTATGTCCCCTCTAGTTATGATGTTTCATAACTAATATTGAGTAAACTTAATGTACATCTCCATTTGATATCTACCATATGGATAGTCTTCTCTTAGGAATACTGATAATCTAGTGAGAGATGTTCCTTTAGTAATGAGTTTTCCTTCCATGGCTAATATCATGACTTTTTCCTCTATACATGGTCTAGTGATCAATCTCATGGAGGTTGAGCTTTGATACCTAACTATAAAAGGAGAAAAACACTAGAAGCATGATTAAATTGCGTTAATTTTAAAACTATATTTCTCAAAAAAAAAAAAAAACTAAGTAAATTTCACTTTCAATTGATAAATATAAGTATTGTTTGATGTTACTTCGACTTATAACATGAATTTTCATTTTACTAGTTTCTCCGGACTAATCACACGAGTATTATTTGACAAGATTCTCTAAGATTTTATAACCCCAAATTTTTTACAACATGTATAAATATGATATTACAAAGATAAAACAATGAAAAACATTTTCACATCAAGTAAACTATGTTCACAATTGTCTTCTTTTTTTAATCTTTAATATTTATGCTCATCTTTCAAAAATAGTTATTAGTCTTAACAATTCACTTTTTGAAAGTTGTAGTTGGGTTGGCTTCTTCTTTTAGACTTTATCAAATTTAAATCGAGCATGAGCTTTAATGATCATGCATTAGATGTTTTGCTTGGGTTATATGATAATGAATAAATGCATTTCATCTATTAGTTTCTTTATTTGATAACTCATTCTTCTTGTAATACTTGGACATAGGGTTTTTTGTCATAGTTTTTAGTTTCTTGTCAGTATGTGCAATCTTTTTTATGTTTTCACTACTACAGATAAGACCTTTCACGACGGTTCTACAACCGATGTCCTATATAACCGATGTAAAAAGTCTAATTTTTCAGATCGATAATTTTTATTTATTTACAAATCATTACCAAATTAAAGTTAAGAGAATTGTCAGTAACATGATTCGAACCCAATACTTTAGAGTTGGAAGCTAATATTCTAAACATTAAACTACTAGAATTTTCTAATAATAACTTACAAATAAATTATATTTATATACAAATAAATATATATCTCGTGTAAATATATAAATATAAAATATATAAATACAAATATATTTATATATTTTGATATATTTTGATATATTTATATAGTTATATTCATCTAGGAATCGATGTAGAAAGTATTTTCTACATCGATTGATTAAAAATCAACGTAGAATGTATTCAAAATTCAACTTTTAACGTTATTTTTTAACCAACCGAAGTTGAAATTGTATTCAACGTCGTCTCAGCTTTAACCGATGTTAAATGACGACCTGAAAAACATATTACGTAGTAGTGTTTTTAGAGCACTTCTTTTGATGTTTGAACTTGAGAGGCTATTTTTGAATCTTTTAGGTACAAATATTCTTGTTTATATTCTTTCCCATTTTCCGGAGACTAGTTATGCACACGATAAAAGAAATCAAGTGTGTTTATGTTTTCAAAGTTGGTTATTCATAAGCATTTATATATCATGCAACAACTCATGAGTCTAATAAGTCTTATGTTAATGGATGAGATAATAGGTATTTGTATTTTCTTTATAATTATCATAAAAGAATTAAAGTGTATTGAAGAGAAACATGGTTCTTTATGTGATTCTTTGATAATATCTTCAAAATAAACATGAACAATTTATTATCATTTAAATATGTAAAATATAATAATAATTTTTAAGGTTGTGTATGATGTAACGAGGTATACATTTCAAACTTGAAAGCAATTTGTCTCACACTAGATCCATGGAAATCTTAAAGGTCATCCATGACCAAACTCTATTTTTGTAGCTCCCACCTTTGCAATCAAGGTTCCCTTTATAAGGATCGAGATATGAAAGTCCCATATTATAAAGTCTAATTAAAGAATCAAATTTTTAAGTTTAAAAGGTTATAATTAAAAAATCTAAACATTTCATTCCTCGGTTATATAAAACTACTATCTTTCTAAATTTTCTTTTCTCTAGACCCTCTGTAAAACCTTAGATTTCTCTCTAGTTTTCTAAGTATGTCTCTCATCATTTTCAAGATCACAACACACTAGATAGGAGGTAGTAGTGAGTGGAACACTACTTTGATTAAAATTTTGATTTTAGTAACTTCATTTCCCCTCTCTTTTTTTAGCTTGCATGTGAGGATTTTGTGGGTTCTACATGTAAGTTTTGTTAAATAATGATGAATTTTTTTTAGTCTAGATCCATAATGATATGTTCAATCTCTTAATAATGTTTTATAAGAACATATTAGAACATCTTGTGCAAAATTTGTTGTTAGGTGTTTGTACCTTAAGAGCAGGGATTTTTTATAAGGAAGAGAAACCTATATTTTGTTTTTGGTTGAGAAACTTGGGACCTATGTTGTAGTTGGAGAAAGTAAAAAATGGTTGTTATTTGACAAATTCCCTTAATTTTTGGATTATTTAATTTGAATTTTGATTATTGTATTTAAATTGAGATTCAATTATTTCAAATAAACAAACATGTTGTGTTTGAATTGATCAATAGTTCTAATGAGATAAATGTTGTTCTAGTAATCCAAAATTAAATATTAGTTTATGTTATTTTGTTATAAGAGTGTACCTTTATAAGTACATTTTTGTAAATAATGTATCAAATTGAATGAGAAAGTTACCTTATTTCTCAATATTTGTGCATTTGCATTTTATTCTCAAGTTCCATTTTGTCCCAACATATTGGTATCTAGAGCACAGGTTCAAGAGGTTTTGAAAGAGACACGTGAAGGAGGATTGTTGAAAGAGCATCACTACGGGTGAGCGACTATGGCTACTGTGGGTTCCATATTTGAAAATCTTCCCATTTTCTATGCACAAAACTATGAGGATTGATGCGTGAAGATAGACACCATTCTTAGTTTTCAAGATGTAGATGAAGTGGTGAAAATTGGTTTTAAAGAATCTCCCGAAAATGCAACAGATGAGTAGAAGCAACAAGCAAGTGTATAATGAGAACAATATATTAGATTGTAAAGCTAGAGTTTTATTGCATTAATGTGTATCTTTTAATGTATTACAGAAGATTTCAAAGGCTACAATTGCAAAACAAGCCTTTGACACTCTACAATAGATATATCACAATACTGGAAAAATCAAGAAAGTGAAATTATAATCTTTAAGGATATAGTTTGAACTTTTGTGCATGACTGAGCAAGAAACCATTGAGGAATATTTCATGCAAAAAACTCCATGCATGTTTGTGATGAAGTAGTGGATGATATCAAGATTGTAGAAAAGGTTCTCAGAACTTTAATTCCATGTTTTGACCATATAATTGTTGTGATAGAAAAATCCAAAGACTTGAACACCATGATTGTTAAAAAGTTGTAGAATTCTCTGGAAGCCCATGAGTAGAGAGTGAATGATAGGAGGAAGCAAGCCTTACAAGCCAGAGTAATATAGGCAAGAATGGATGGAATAAACGAGGTAGAAAAAGGTCTAGAGGAGATAAGAATAGGAACGAAAGTGGAGATTCATCCTCTAAAGAACGTTCTTGCAGCAGTAGAGACAATGACCAGAAGGAAAGCACTAGGGCATGTAACTCATATAGAATAAAATGAAGAGGTGACAAGAAGAATTTTGACAAAAGAAAAATTCAATGCTATAATTGTGATAGGTTGTGAATATCATGTAATGAAAAAATGCTATGGTGGAGGAGCTAGAAGCTATTGAGAAACACAAAGAATGAGAGTTGGTTGATTACCTTAGGATAAGTATCCTATTGATGTGAAGTGGGTTTTTAAGATCAAGCTTAAACTAGATGACTCAAATGCCAAGCATAATACCAAACTTGTTGCAAATAGCTTTGTTTAGAAACTGGGTATTGATTATACAAAGGTATATGCTCCAGTTGCTAGAATGGAGATAGTGAGACTTGTAACAATAATAGCCAGTTCCAAAAATTGGGAAATCAGTCAGTTGGATGTTAAATCATCCTTCCTCAATGGCTCGTCAGAGGAGGAGGTTTACATCTTATAGCCACTAGGTTTTGAAGTAAAGGGAAATGAACATCAAGTGTATAGACGAAAGAAGGATTTGTATGACCTTAAACAAGCCCCTAGAGCTTGGAACAAGTTGATTGCCATGTTTCTCTCTAGACAAGGCTTTATAAAATGCACTGTAGAGTTTGGAGTATATGTGAAAATTACAAAGTACAAGAATATACTTCTTGTATGTCTATATATGGATGATTTAATTGTAAATAGAAACATACCAACTGAGATTGAGGAGTTCAAGAAGGAGATGAAATCAGAATTTGAGATGTCAAATTTAGGGACTCTCAACTATTTTCTTGGGCTGAAATTTATACACACTTGTAAATGAGTATTCTTTCATTAGAAGAAGTATGTTTGGGAAGTCTTGAAGAGATTTAACATGGAGAGATGTAATGCAATCTTCAAACCAGTGATGATAGACCTAAAACTAACTGAAGAAAAGGATGCACAATTTGTTGATACAACTTTGTTTAAATAGATTGTTGGTTCTCTTAAATTTTTATGCAACAACCAACCAAATATTAACTATGGAGTGGGTCTAATGAGCATATTCATGCATGATCTTAGAATTCCTCATATGTCTATAATAAAACATATTCCTAGGTACTTGAAAGACATGACAGATTATGAAATTCTATTTCCTAAGGCAAATGAGCGTAATGTAGCTATTTTGGAAGCCTATTAGGATTTAGATTGGTGTGGAGACAAAGTTTAAAGGAGAAGGACGTTTGGATACTTGTTTAGGTATCTAAATGCACCAATTTCTTGGTGTTCTAGAAGGCAGAATGTAGTGACTCTCTTCTCTTGTGAAGTTGAATACATAATTGTAATGAAGACAGTCTGTCAAAGCTTATGGCTAGAAATATTGTTATAAGAATGAAAATTAGTTTATAAGAAACTAGTGCAGCTATAGATTGATAATAATTCATCTATTAATATGTTAAAAATATCTTGTTCTCCATGATAGGAGTAAACACATTGATACTAAATTTCACTTTCTTAGAGACATGTGAAAGGAGAGGTTACAACTAGTCTACTGTTGCATTGATGATCATACAACTGATATTTTTACTAAATCCTTGAGACATGCCTATTTTAAGAAACTAAGGTAGTTAATAAGTGTGATGAAACATGAGTTTTTGGATTAAAGGGGACTTTTGTTCTAATAATCCAAAATTAGACATTAGTTTATGTTATTTTATTATAATAGTGTACATCTATAAATACATAGTGAAATGATTTATCAAATTGAATGAAAAACTTATCTTATTTCTCAACATTGTGACTTTGTATTTTATTATATGTTAACATCAAATTCTATTTTGTCTCAATACTAAATTGGTATTAATTAGATAATTGTTAGAATTTTGATGTTGGAAAGAAACAAGTTAATAATAAAGATTATTCATGAATACGAGGATGTTTGATAAATTTTGAATAATTCAAAATCAAATTGATTGAAATAAAACTATTAAATAACTACATAAATAGAAAATATTGCCTTTTTTATGATTTTTTTACTTTGCTAATGTTCTTAAAAAAAAATTGTTTGCATAGTTAATAAGTGTTTTACACTTTCTGGTATATAAATTAAGTTTTTAATTTTTTTTATAATTTTTCCAATTGAATGTATTTTTTTTATTAAGAGGCATAATCTTTCTTAAGTTTGGCATTATAATTTAGTTCTTTTTTTTAGAAAATAAAATAAAAGAAAAAAATGCATATATATATATATATATATATATATATATATATAAAGAAAAATCTTCTTTAAATTGAGTTAGATGAAGTAATTAAGTAAAACAAAATATTGAGTCAATAGTAATAATCATATATTTAAGTAATTGCATTGACGTTTAAATTAAGTCTTGATATACATGTGGTTCATACAAATGGACCTCCTCACAAATGAAAAAAAAAAAAATTCAAAATCTTTTACCCATATTATATCTACCCTTTCAACTTGAATTAAATTAAATTTAGTGAAACATAAAAAATTCCAGAAACCCAACATAAACCAAATTTGTTTCGTGAGATTGAATAATGAATTTGTTGAAATCTTAACCAATTCAATCCCCTCTCCACCCATAATTTCAACTGCAAAACTAAGTTAGAGTTTTGTTTTTCCTAAAATTAATAAGAAGACTAAGTGCATGCACATAATTAAAAATGTATAAGAAAAAACATTGGATGTTGAGAAATTATAAAGGAAGAAAATTGCAATAAATAAATAAATGAAACTTTATATATAAAATGTATCCCGTGCATATAACGGCTACTGCAAAATATTTCAGAAATGTGATTAGGGAAGAATATGTAATAGTTTTTCTGTAAGCACCTTTTTAATAAGATAATTAAATCAGAAGAAACAAGAAAATCATTTTTTTAAAATTAAAATTAGAAATATTAAAAATAAAATTTAGAAAAACTATATGAAAAAATTTATATAAATTAATTTTAATATATATATATATATATATATATATATATATTGAAGCTCATTCAAGCAGATTTAATATTATTTATCAAAACCAAAATTTATATATTTTTGAAGTTATAAAGTTTATATGATAAAAAATTAACAAAAATAATAATTTTCTGCTATATACTTGACTCTCTTTTTTTTTCTTTCACAATTGTATTTGATTTGTTATTAAAATTTAACTATATCTTTCGTTATTTTAACGAAAATATTTATACTATGTTAAAATTTGCACAACTCTAAAAAAGTGTGGAGTCGAAGTCCAGTTAGGTTGCCCAAACGGTGATGGGGTCGAAAGGTGCAACACCTCCATATGCTAGTGCTGCTAGAATCGCTGATTCTCAGTGTTTTCCGCAATACACCGCTTCCCTCAAATGTCAGATAGTCTTGTTTCTCTCCTCCTTCATCCGTTTCATTTTTTGTTTCACTTTTACTTTTCAAATTGAATAGGCTAAGGTTTATGATGATTGATATTCTAATTGAATTTGAAATGGCCCGAAAATGTTTTAACTTTTCAGATATACGTGGGCATCTTCCATTCCTCAGAAATATATGTTTTTTTATTTTTATTTTTTGAGAATAATTTAGGTATTATCGTTTTGGTGATTTCAATTGGGAATTAGTGGATTGAGTCAACTGTAAGTCAAGTAGTTATCTTTTCAAAGATGAAACAAGAAAGAATAAGAATGGAAGGACTTAAAGCTTCTGGGTAAGAACATTTAGTTTAGTTGACATGTAGATGAAATGGAAAATTAAATATTGTGGAAAATAAATTTGATCTCCATCAACATTCTTTATGATCCTCATAACTATTCCTCTGTATGATGTGTTGGTCCTGTTCTCCCTATACTTGAAAGACTTCATTTTTGCTATGCTAAACATATCTAGTGTGCACCCGTATACCACTTTATAGAATTTGTTTTGCTTAACTATGTTGGTTTTTGTTCCTTTATAACATTATTCGAGATCAAGGATTTTGGACATTCCATTATATATTAGGTTGTGTTCTTGAACTTTCATATCATACAGTTTGTTTTATTGAGTGCCTTCTTTTGATTGGTGGTTGTATTGCATAAATGTTAAGTAAATGTTGGACCAGGGAAACTCTTGTTGGTAATACCTAAGGAGTGATAGTTCATATTTATATGATTATTTTGAACGTTGCACATTTCCTTTATGGGATCGTAACTGATCCTGACCTTGAGCTATTCAGTCAATTATTAGTGTCTCTTACATTATTTTTTTAACATTTCCAGGTTTAGAAGAATTTAACTCTGATAAGAGTAAATGTCAAGAACATTTTGATGTATACAAGGAGTGCAAGAAAAAAGAGGTAGCAGAACTTTCAGCAATTTGTTCATTGTACTGCTTTACATTTTGAATGTTTTGAACGTGGTTGCATGGATCCTTGGTGGATTAAGTGTTTCAAATGAACTGTTATCTCTGCCTGAAATGTGACGCTAGTATACAAACAAGAAGTTTGTCATGTTGGGTGATCATTTTGGTTTCTGTCTGTATAGAATTGTTCAGTTCTTAAGCATAATCACTCTTCATTTGTCCATGTTCTCTCTTTCTCCACACTTCCTTCAGAATGTTTACTGGAAGCCATAAATATTTGTAGATTCCCTTAGACACACAGGGAAGAAAAATAGTTTTCATGGTGCGTGACTTAGCTTTTGAGCAACCTGGCTGAGCTAGCTACGTAAAGTTGAATCAGTCAATATATACATAAAATGAGCCGAATGAATTACTATGCCAGACCATCAAATTGCATTGTAATGAATGATGAGGATGAAAACTAACACTTTTACATTTATTCTTATAGTATGCGGATCTCTTCTTATATATATAAGAGGTTCTGAAAACGTTAATTTACTTTATGCTTTCTATCTTAAAATCTCATTTAATATATTTTTTACCAAATATCTTATTATTTGAATCAAAGTAACCTCATCTAGCTGTGCAATGTGATCGTTGTTATCTGGTTGAGTTGGGTCGTTATTATTTTTTACTGATTCATTGTTTAATGTCATTGTTAAACCAATTATTATAACATAGAAATAAATAAATTGGGGCTGGCTTACTATGATTAACTTTGGTGGGACTAGATTGTAACGTGGTGTTTAGGGAACTTGGAAAATAATGCATTGGTGGCTAAATATGTTACGTTAAAGTGTACTTCTCTATGGTACTGGATAATCTATAATAAACATGATTTCAATTAGAATGAGCAGGAAATTTATATCTTAAGTTTTTGCTTCTTCTAAACCAAATCTTGTGGGGTTTGGGAAACTGCAGTAAACATGATTTCGATCAAAATGAGAAGGAAATATTTCTCTTAAGGTTATGCTTCTTTTAACCAATATGTCATATAGGGTTTGGATAATGGTTTTAGATGTACCTCTAACTGCATCTTCCACTCCATTGAAGAAATAATGTAATCAAAACTGTTGTAAAATCCCCCTAATGACTGAACACTAACAGATGATCATACATATCCATTGCTATTGCTACCTTTGTGACTGTTTGTCAACCTAAATAGACAGCTTAGAACATGATGGAGTATAAGGTTTGTTTTCTGTTTGGGTATTTTAAAATAGTACCGAATAGGATATGAGATTGAAAAAAGTAGCATTTTGATTCCATTACAAATGGGCGAGCCTTAGCATAATAGTAAAGTTCCTTCTTTGTGGCCTGGAGGTCGGATGGTCAGATCCTATTAAACCTTCTCTACTTGTGGAGGTTAAGGCTGTACACACACATCTTCCTTTCCCAAACCCCACTTGAAGGGAGCCTCATGCACTGGGGTTACCCTTTTAGTTCCTAGAAATAGGTAAAATCTAAGAGAACAAAACAGATTGTTCCATCCATTTTATCTGCATCCCAAGTGCTACCTAAGTGTTTTTGTTTTTCATACTCTCCCATCTTTTCAAAGGTACACTCTTCACATTGTACACTCTTTGTACTTGCTAAAGCACCAGGAGTTGCTCTCGCTTTCCACAACATGTCATCATAAAAAAAATATTTTCAGTTTTTCATTCACTTGACCATCGTAGTCAGATTAGCTCTTTGATTAACATTGAATATTTTCGAAGGGTTGGGATTTTGATTTACCTTGCGCTATGTATGCTACTAAAATAGTAGATGAATGATGTTCTTCAAGAGTGGACCATGTAAGAAGATGTTATTCTTCACGTAACAAAGAGACATGCATCTAATGACAGTACAGGGTCTCTGCATGAGACTAGATCGGATACCTTCAAAGTTAGATCTCAATTTCATAAGAAGTTGATCTCTTTTAGTAATTTAATGAACGGACTGAGATTAAACCATCATCCATTAAATTTTCATAAACTATAACATGGTATCAACCTAGATTACAATTTCAATACCTTCATGGTTTTTTTGTCCTAGGCCAGACTTCCATCTCCTAGTCCAAAGTACCTTCTTTTTTCTAGTCGAGAGTCCCTCTTGTTCTTTTTATCCTAGACCCATGTCTATCAGAGACCATAACTTAAGTATCGCAAACTTCCCATTTGGCATATTCAATCTTGTCAGTAAGACATAGGTAATATCAGATTAGCTCTTTGATTAACATTGAATATTTTTTAAAGATTGGGCTTTTGATTTACCTTGTGCCATGTATACTACTAAATAATAGATGAATGATGTTCTTCAAGAGTGGATCGTGTAAGATGTTATTCTTCACCTAACAAATTAATGAGACATGCATCTAATGGCAGCACAGGGTCTCTCTGCATAAGACTGGATAAGATACCTTCAAAGTCAGATCTCAATTTCATAAAAAGTTGATCTCTCTCAATAATTTAATGAATAGTTTGGACTAAAATTAAACCATCATTTGTTAAATTTTCATAAACTATAACATGGTATCAACCTAGATTACAATTTCAATACCTTATCTTCATGGTTTTTTTTGTCCTAATCCAAACTACCATCTTGGGTTATTTGTCCTAGTCCAAAGTACCTTCTTTTTCCTAGTCGAGAGTCCCTCTTTTTCTTTTTATCGCAGACCCATGTTTTTAAAAAATTATGATATATTACCTATATGTCTTATTGACAACGCCGAATATGTCAAAGGGAAAGTTTACAATACTTAAGTTATGGTCTAGATCCTACAATATGTTGATCAACAAATTGTTTAGAATCTTTGTCCCTGTAGAACATCAACAAATATATGGACTTACTTGAAAAAAAAAAATATTGTCAAAATAATGGCGCTTCGTCGATTCCGACTTGAACATGAAATAACAACCTTTAAATAAAATAGTCTCTCTATCTCTGATGTTGTTCCCAATTCATGAATCTTTGGGCTGAGTTCACAAATATAGTTTATGAAAATTTGACAAATAATGGTCTAATTGTAGTCCAAACTATTCATGAAATTACTAGAAGATATCAATTTCTTGTGAAATTGAATTTTGACTTTGTAAGTATCCAATTTTGTGCATAAAGACCCTATACTGTGAAGAACAACATCTTCTTACAAGGTTCATTCTTGAAGAACATTATTCATCTATTGTTTCAGTAACATAACACAAGATAAATCAACGGTCCAATCTTTAGAGAATATTCAATGTTTTTGTTGTCAACAATTTTGACATTATGCATCTAGGTGTGCCAACAAATTTTGTAAGTATTACAAACAACATGGTCACATTAAGGATTGTCCAACAAGGCCACTACTACCAAGGTTTTACAACATCATATGATTCCAATAATTTTCTCAACCTACCATCCAATTAATAGAATCTTTGGCAGCAACCAATTATTTGTGATTATATATATATATATATATATATATATATATATATTGTATTTTTACAATTACTGATTTAATTAGAAATTTTGTTATAAATGTATATATGACAATTTAGCTATTTTAGTTGGCTGGAAATCAGAATAATAATTTATAATTAAGTAATATTTATATGAGAATTCTCTAACTAGAAAACACACCATTATTGGCTTATTCCTTTGAGTTTCATAATATTGTTTATCATCTTCCTTCATAATTTAACATAATGTGTATCAAGTTATATCTTCAACAACAAACTTATACCAGCTAGAAAGGCTCCAATAGAGTACTATAACATTTGAGTGAATGACATTAATTCGTATAAGAAGCTTTCAAGGTGAGAGTGGCAGAGACATCTTGGCGATAGTGATTACTCGTTAGATTATTTTCTTTCCTTCTTTCTTTTAGTTCCCCAACTCACATCCCCCTCCTGGATTCCCTCTGAATTCTGAAATTGAGTTAGAGCTTGATTTATCATCCTTATCTACAGTTTAGTCTTCTCATTCTAAACATGTTTTGTGATAGCATATTATTAGTTGGTCGATATAGCCAAATTCCACCTAGTGTGAAAATGTTTGTTGGTTTTTCAATTCTTATTACGAATTTAACATTGGCTGAATGTTTCAATCTGGTTACACCAGATATAAAAGTAGATGCTAAACTCAATGCATTGCATAGCTTAAATGATCGTACATCTCTCTTAAGCATACAATCAATTTCGTTGCTGTAATTTTCGTTGGCAGCTTGGCATTGTTGCATTTTGTTGAGATATAATCATATTAACCGCACTTTAAGCCATGAATGCATTGAAACCGTGGCTAAGTCTTCTTGTGTATTTTCTTTGACATACATGTGTCGGTAACTCAGATAAGTTGCTTGATACTGCCGCTTGATATATTTTAACTAATTCCTTCTCCTTGTTTTGACAGAGGGAAGCACGATTAGAGCGAAATAAAAATCGATCCTTGTTCTCATGAAATCCTAGCAGGGATTTTACTGATTGTGTCATAGAAAACAAAGTTAAGAGTTCATCAGGATCACTGGCTCACCCATTAAGCACTGAAGTTATGAAACTTTCTGAAGCTTTGACGAGATGATGTTCTAATAAATGTGTACAATGGTGTTCTACACTATGCCCTTTTTGTCTCCATTCTTAGTTAGGTTCCTTTTTCTTTCTTCTTACTGCAGTTGTTTCACATGGCCAATTAGAGAAAATTGCATTTAAGTCTGTTAATGTCTGTTACATCATAGAAAGAACATTCAAGTAAATTAGTGAGCACCAATGTTTTAATGGCTGTTAGCAGTAAGCTATTAATGTTGTGATATATATATATATTATTGTTGTGATAACAACTGTTCTCTACCTAATTGTGGATATTCTTGTGGAAACATGATCAGAACTCTGGATTTGCTATGAATGGATGCTTTTTTTGAGAACAAATTGTTATCTTACTGGAGAAAACATTGAGTTGTAGATTGACACAAATTATTTTGACACCTACAGCTACTAAAGAATCTATTCATTGGTTCCTTTTGCACTTCCATATTTTTTTTTAAATTTCAATTTTGACCTATTTTTAAAATATCCAAAATAACGAAAAACATTATCTTGGATTACATGTTTGATTTTTTATATATATACAATTATGCTTATTTTTTCTAATATGTTTTTCACTATTATTATATTTCGGAAATATGTTTGAAATACGAAGGGTAGTGTATGAGAAAAGTTTCATACAAATGTGAAGGCTCATTATACATCAATAATGAGATCCCTTGATAAATGTGATACTATTGTCTCTTTGAATATATCATCATTTCGTAATTGTATGATCATGTTTTTAACATAGTATTCACATTTACAATTTTTAAAATTTTTTGTATGATGAAAATAAATTTTTCATACAATGGTTTAAATAAGATACCTACTGCCTATCTTAGCTTGGAACATACAGTTTAACAAAGAAACTTTAAAAGTATCAGTGAAGTTGGACTTGGATTCCCTGCATTTCAAAAGCAATTAAATTGCAAGTCCTTTAGCCCTTACTATATCGGGCCAAAACAGTTTTGTTTTCTTATCGTTTGAAGAGCCTAACACTATTTTTACTGCAAATCCGCGAAAACAACTTTAATTACATGCTCTATGCATATGATTACCCAATTACAATTTTATAATCTACCAACCAAATATTACTATGTAGTATAATTTTCATTGTTTACTAAATCAATGTGTTTGGCTGGGTCTACAATGCGGACTAGGTTAAAAGGAAAAAAAATGTTTTTCTTTATAAGTTACTAGTTCATTCATTATGTTATAAGATGCATTTTTTATAAGAAACTATGAAGAGAGAAAAAATAATAATAACCAGTCTAGCATAGAAAAGTAGTTGGAAAAAGAAATGAGAAGATTTTTTTTTGTACTTGTATTTTTAATAATCTTCCACAAAAACGGGTATTAAAGCTCTGAGTAGAAACTTTCCTTATGTTTTGAGGATGAGAGATAATGATGATATTAGTATCGTGACTAAATTGGATTTTCCTAAATAAAAATGTTGAATGAAAGATTTATTATATGTAAAGATTTGGTCATATTAAGGATAAATGTATCAAACCAAAAGATAATTTGGAGAGACATTGAAAAAAGTTAAATAAGATAAATATTTACATGATTAGATAATTGATAATATTTATTGTTATTATATAATAAAATTTTGGTTTACAATTTGTAAAAGAGATTAAGTAAGTTGTTTGAGTGATATATTTTATATTAGAGTCATAATAAACGCTATAAACTTTATAAGTATCTTCTATCGAAGAAAAGGAAGTGAAAATAGAAGAATAATGAGCAACCTCCCCTACCACCCAACTATAGGATAAAAAATTAGAAGAAATTTATCCCTCCTAGTTCATGGAGAAGAACTAAGACCTACTAAAGGTTCAATCGAATCATTAGACTCATAAGAAAAAGCAGACTTAGCAATAGAAACGTGGAGATTGAAATGCTCGATAGAAAACTAGAAATATTTGGGAACTCAAGAAAGTGAATGATCAAAGAACTCGAGGAAATAAAGATTCAAAACAGATATAATGTAATAAAGGAAAAAAAACCCCTTATTAATGCTTTGACAAATGTCATCTCGAGTTGGAGTGGAAAAAACTTCTCAAACTTGAAAGGAATAAGTTTTGAATGAATAAATTTGGAAGATTAAAATATTTTCCGAAATTAATATCTTTTTAATGAGTATCAATAAGGTAACGAATTAATGAATAGTTAATATCATAATAAAGACAAATTATTATTATTAAACAAATATTTTTATTACTTTAAAATATCTTTGGTAAGAGGTTTATAAATTATACAATTTTACTTGTTTTTATCATTTGTTACTTTGATAAAAAAAAATAGATATATACTTTACTAACTTAAGTATCACCGTATCTTTTTGTAGGTGAATCTTTCTTTCGTTCTTTAAAACCGTTGTAATTCATCTCGTATTTAGATATATATTTATTCATGATTAGGTAATATTTTATAAGTTAGTTAAGATTAAAGTCAACAAAATTTAAGTTACCGAGTTTTTTATTTATCAATTTTATTTATAATTTTCTTGAAAAAACATAAATAATGTTTATAGTGAAAAAAAAAGTTGTCAAGATAAAAAAAACATAATAACGTTATACTTTCCTTCAAAGAAGAGGAGAGGAGAGTCTCAATTTTTTTTTTTTTGTTTTATGTTATATTCCCAAACATAATAAACATATTTCTTAAATACATAACATAAAATATGTATTATTATTTTTATTTTATTTTTCCTTTATTATTATATTTTAACGGTCAACTTGAACCTATTTTTTCTTTTAATATATTTTAGTATTTGAGAATATATAATCATCCTCAGTTAAGATTTTTTAAAAAACTATATATAAGCATCAATCATATTAGTCTAAAATTTTATGTGGTTTAGATAATATTAACATATGATTAGATAAATGATAATAGATTATTAAATTCAGAAATTTATCTAATAGATATTATTTTTTAGGAACTAGTGACAATTGACAAAATGATAATTTATTCTATTTTCCTTTTTTTTTCATTTTACTCTTCTTTTGTTAAATTTTATTCACTTTTTTTTACTGTGTTTGTTACTATTTTTGCTTTATTTTCTAAGAAAAAAAAACCTTTTTTTATATGTTGTCTGTTCATTTTATTTTATTCTGTTTTTCTTGTTTGTTTGATTTCCGAATGGATGTTTACTTTTCTTTGTTCTTTATATTATCTTCTACACCTTTTTATTGTGTTTTTTTTTTTTTAAAGTAAGTGTATAACTCTTTAACATTTAATACTGGTTTTGTTATGACATTATCTCAACCCTATGAAAGCAACTCCTCAAATGTCTTGATATATTGATTAACTAAGAGTGATAAAACGTGTTAATTATCTTGTATTGTTTTGAACTCATCTTAAATGAGAATGGTTGCATAAGTTTAATAAGAGAATGTTACTATTTATGACAAACAAGAGAAATTAATGGAGTGGTATAGTACAATTAATTTTGTAAAGTTGTTTTAGAAGGTGGACATATTTATTATTGTGAGAAAGAGCTTAAAGTGTAGTTATGGTGGGACAAAAATAAGGACAAATCTGCCTTAAATGTACCGGGAAATTCTTCTCATAACATTATTTTTACTCATAAATATATTTTATAATTTATTTTCTTAAAAGAAAGATATTTGGCTGGTGATATTGATTTTACTGTTTTATCCATATAACTTTTATTATTCCCACTTCACTTGCATTAATCAAAACTTCTCAAATTTATATTAAATATTCTAAAAATGGTAAAAAGAGAAACTTAGTCTAGGTTAGAATTGTTCAACTTAAGTCTACAAGTATTATAGTGTTTAGAAAAAACAGAGAAAGAATATTTGGAGAGATTATGATTTTGTAATAATAAAATTTTCAATAATAAATTTTTCTCATTAAAACTTCAATTTTTACTCTAAATTACTTCTACTTTTAACTTATTTGAATTTCGTAGGTCCTTATTTATATATTTTCTTTTCTAAAACTAAATTTTTGTATATATTTAAATGATATTGACAATAAAAATTAAAATATTTTTAAAATATTAAAAATACATAAAGAGCAAGTAATAACAAAAATTAATTATTTTATAAAATTTTGATCAGAAAATTATATATTTATAAAGCTTGCATTTTATTTTGTAAAAGTAAAAACATTTTATCAAGATACTAAAAAATGCATTCTTCTATAATTTTTTGAACGCACCCAAGTATAATTTTAATTTCTCGTTGCGAAGTTGGTAAGACCCTAAATATATATAATAACTAAGTTTAAACTGAAGAAATAAATGGTCCGGGTCAGGTAACTAACTAGTGGTTCGGGTTGTTGGGCCGATATGACGAAAAGACAATTGATTATTCGGGTCAAACCCGACGCACTGGGATCCGAAGTTTCATAAACTGCAAAATTGACTAAAAAGAGAACTGAAAGCAGAAGGAGAAGCAAGCGAGGAAGAAGATGGAGCAGAAAAATTGGAACCTTCTGGACGAAGCGTTGGGGCTTCACAACAATAACGCCAAGCCATGGCCTCTGTGTGGTCGCTTCGTGCTTGTGGAGGACTGTGTTGACACGAGCGCCGCTTTCGTTCTTCATCACATCCTCAAACGCTCCTTCTCTTCTTACCCTTCTTCCGCCGTTCTCTTCCTCGCCTTCTGTCACACTTTCTCCCATTACGATCGTGTCCTCCGAAAGCTCGTATTTCCTCTTCTCTCTTTATGCATTTTATTCTTCTTCTTGGGGTACTGTAATCTTATATTTATGTAAAGTTGATTTGGTGGGAAAACTGGTTTTGTCGCTGATACGGTGGCTAAATATTCTTTTAACATTTGATGTCTTTGCTTAACTAATGGTGTTTTCAATGACTCTAGTGCCGGAGGCGCTATGTTAGTGTCACTCTGTTTGTTTAGTGAATACCGAAACTGATCCTCGAAGGTACAGGCCATGTCTTGAAAAAATAAGAAATTTGTGAAAGTGCAATTTGTCACTTAGTTTAATCTAAAATTCCAAAAGTAGTGTGAATGATATTTTAGCATAATTTTAGGGACTGAGTAATCAATCAATTTAGTCCATTAAGTATCACCATCTCTCCTAAATAGTCTTTTAAACCAAGGAAATTATATAAGTAGTTTTCACAGAATTAAAAGTCATCTTACACTATCTCTCAAGTTTTGAAAATTCTTCAATTTAATTTATCAATGTTAGTAAAATATATTTACCCCGGAACTAAATTGATAGATATTCTTTAAGTACTATTTAGAAGAGAGAGTGATACTTCGTCAACTAAGTTGATAGTTTACTCTTTTGTTTTCTGTCATAGTTTGGTTTCATTGCATGCTAGTCAATTGCTTGTCAACCAGCATTGGTTGGCACAAATGGTAGTGATTTGTGTCCCTTAACCAAGTAGTCTACGGTTATATCCTGGTGATATCACTTTGGGATTGAAAAAAACCTTGTTGGTAGAGGAATATTTACCTTGTATGCACTCATAGTCTCCAACGAAGTTAATATTTGCTTCTGACAATGAATAATCCGCATTAATACCATGGTTACAAAAAAATTGTTTGCCAGATTTTTGTTGTTGTATTCTGTTAGAGGTTGTTGTTACTTGGTTGTATTTGACAATCTTCATGGGTACCTGTGACATGATAGGGTTGCAACTTAGCTGCTCAAAGAGATAATGGCAGATTCTTTTTCCTTGACATGCTTATGTTTCAGTGTCCAGGTGAGAAACTCCGGTATTGGTATTTTGTTCTTTTCTTCTCACTGTTTGTTGAAAAAAAGTTAATGATGTAAGAATGGTTTGTTGCGATAATGTGTGCTTAATTATTACTGGTGTACTGCGTTCAAAGTTTAGATCAGAAACTACATGAGTTTATCACTCGTTAGTGTCCCTAAATCTTCTTGTTAAAGTAGGTGAAAGGTTTAAAAGTATGTTTAGAATATGAGTATAAAAATATGCAAGAATGATAAATAGATTGAAATGGAGAGGGAAGAAGAAGTAATACAGTAGTAATGTGATATGAACCAGAGACACATTGTGAATTTCTTGATGTACTGTAGTAACTGGACTATTTCTTGATGCTTTTTGGTGTCGTATTAGAAATATAAATTATTACTTTCAGATACTCAATATAGTACTACTAGAAGAAGCAGAGTAGCATGGAGTTTGGGTGGCTATAGATAATATAAAAGTACTCAAACTAGTTAGTCAACAATTGATGGAAAAGAAGTGAAATTTTTATTGCTCTACTTGTGTATAGCTTGATCTTGTCCTTGTTTGGGAGGATATACAGAATTAAAAAATGATCAAAAGTTAATAGATGAAGATAGTGACAACTATCCTTTATAGTCACATTAGGACTATAAATCTCATGACTTATTTTTGAGGTTGAGAAATTATTCACAATGCAGTTTTTGTAGCTTCAAGCAAAGGTGAATCGGAAGTAAAGGTTGAGAAACATGTTCACCAATAAAGAATTTAAAGATCTAAATTTTAGATGAGAAAAATGAATCAGCAACCCAGTGTTTGAAGCACATAAAAATATCCTGGGTAGAGATGATAATGATATACTAAAAGTATTTGAGCTTATATTAAAAGCTCTGTGGCTAGTTAACAGTAGTGATGAAAAGCCAGCAATGTGTTTTTCATATGAAGTCACTTGAAATTTGGTTCATCTGCTTATAAACTTCCATTGTTTTAATAAAATCCTTTATTCAAGCAATTTCAACCAGAAATTGTCAATGAAATTTGAGTGCATTTACTACCTCCATACAAAGAAAATAAATAAAGCAACTATTAAATGGTTACAAAAAATTGTTTTCACATTTTATTATTTGAAGCTAAGAATGAGTCATAAAATGAGATGTCAAGAAGATATTGCAACAATTTAAATCTAATTAATCTTGACTGCATATTTCAAGATGATCCATTCTCTCCTTAGATTGAGGAAAGAGAAAATCCACTGTTAGATGAAATACAAAATTGAGTGGTTGTTGCCTAGAACTGATACCGTGATGGAGATATGGAAGTTGCTGACAATATGACAAGATCACTAAGTAACTCTAGTAACACTGGAAGCTGAAGAAAGTGATGATAACTAATGAGGAGGATGAACGAAATACAAAATAATCTATATCCAGGGATATACTATACGCATGACAGTGGCTTAATGACTGGTGTGATATCTTCTAGACCTGTAGTTATTCTTTCTAATAGTTTACTTAGTGATAGAAAAAGTTGTGTGGTTCAGATGTAGGAGAGAAAAAATGAAGCCAAATGTTACACTTCGAAGATTTTTCCACTTCTATTATTGTACAATGTTTCAGTGACCATGGTATTGATGAATATCTCAGAGTAGTAGAGTCAATAGAGTGGCAGATGAAAACCATTCCTTTTGGTGTAATTAGAAAGTTCAATTTCATTTAAGCTTTTGAAGTTTACATCCCATGAATTCTAAATTAGCAACTGATCATAATGTGAGGTGTGAAGTTTGCAAGGCTGCAGTTCATTTGATGGGATCAAGAAGTTAATAATTCTAAAAAAAAAAAAAAACAAGTTCATATCCTCCAATTTGGAACCTTGTGTGATTCTGTTCTACTCTATATTTCCCTATCAATTCAATCATAGCTTTGGAAGAATAATGAAATCGAGAAATTTAGAGTCCGTGGGATTATATACATCCCTGAGTAACAGATTTTATTGATGCCTAGGTGAAGGAAAACCCAATTATGGGCTTGCTTCTGTGTTTGAGCAAATTGAAAGAGTGATCACTGTGTTACATCAAGAGAAGAAATCCATCTCTATCATTATAGATGATATATCTTTTCTTGAAGTTGCTGCTAATGGTTCTTCTGATGATGTTTTAAACTTGCTGCATTATTGCCATACGTTAACATCAGAATATGTAAGACAATACCGCCTTCACTGTGTTTGAAATCAATTCCAATGTTTTTAGGTCTTTATTTTTGTGTTTCTGTCGCAGGGTTGTGCATTTATTGCACTTGATCATAAAGATATTTATTTGAATGGAGACAGGGCTGCTGTTATCTTAGAGATGGAGTACCTTGCTGACATTTTGGTCAAGGCTGAACCGTTAGCCACTGGTTTATCAAAAGATGTGCATGGACAGGTAGAGTTGTATCATTATGCACTGCAGTATAATAAATTCATAGTGTAGCTGTACATGCCCAGTACATGCCCACGTTTTTCTAATTGTTATCTTATTGAGAATAACCTGTGAACTTCCTTTGGTAGGTTGACACCAACACCATGAAGGAGTTCCTATCTTTCCATCTTAATCTAAGCTTATGACAAAACTGTCATTTTACATTATTTCATTTTGTTGATTAAATATACCCTGCCACTGCTTCTTTTCTGTTGCAATGGAATATAGAATAGAAAAAATCTTCAAGGCAAGTTACAAAAACATTCTTTCCTTCTTAAAGGCCTTGAAAGCAAAGTATAAGTGTCCATTTACTAAAGACACTATATAACTTTTGCTTTCAAAACATGCATATGGCATCAAGGTTCAGTTTGATCTTTACTAAGAAATCTGATCTTAAGTTTTATCCTTTTGTAATGTCCACTTCCAAGTCCTCATATTTAAACTCCCTTTCTCCGTGAGGTTTCTTTTCAAGGGAATTATGAGCTTATTTTTTCTCATTCTTTTTGGTGTTTGGGTATAAATCAAATGACTTAACTTTTCCTTTAGTCATATTAATTGGAATTACCCTTTTCAAGTTAAACAATTTTACATTACAGTTAAAGAATTGAAGCTGAAATTCAAACAAAAGTAGTATCATGTTAAAAATTTCACTAAGGCACTCATACAAGATTGGTATCTTCTTTTGAATAAAATAAAATGTCAAATGATAGGTTTAAATGTTAATTTGAATATTTTGATTGAGCAGATATCTGGTAAAAGGCAAGAATCAGTGATTACGATTTTAGGCAGTTAATAGCATTTAAGACTAGGAAAACAGAAATTCAAATTTTAGTCTTTAAATACCCATATGTATTATTTGATAATTGTGACAGAGATAGTGGCAATAATATACCAATTAGAGAAAAAAATCTTTGTTATCAAATTTGATGTGGACATAAAAGCCTAAGGCCATGAGAAGAAAGATGAAAATCTAATTAAAGACTTGATTGAATGAATGACTAGAGGAAGGATTAGAAAGACCCAATAAGCTTTACAACAAGGTGACTCTTTTATGAAAAACCCAACAGTCAAAGACTCAAGTCACTGAGGAGACTAAGCTGATTACATGTGTAGTGGACTTGGAGTGTTAAAATAAAATTAATTTATTTTTATTTTGGTGGAGTTGGGATTTAAATCCAAGACCATTAGTTTAATATTTGATTAGTTTTAATTCTTTTGGGTTTCTTTTTATTATAAACAAAGTCAAGCCTAATAAAACCCTAAATTTTTGTATTTATGATTGTTGAATTAAAAAAAGAGGCAATAAATGATTTTTGTCAAAGTGAGAATATTTCTCTACTAGGGTTCTTCTTGTATCTTTGATCTTATCAATAATTCACCAATTCTTGCGGCGATCACCCTTAGGTTTATCAAAGTTTATTTGTGACACCTTCCTTTATTTAGGTTTTGTTCTATTTTGTTCTCAATTCCTTATTTATTTGTAATTGATTCCAAATCCTAAATCTTTTTGCGTCAATTCTATTTGGAATCTTATCATTTGGTATTCAGAGCAAGGTTTTGTTGCGTACACCTTTGTACTATTTTTTTTACATTGTTCACGACACTGTTCCGCACTGTTCATGGTATTGTTAAAAAAAAAGTTGAAAAAAAAAAACAAAAAGAGAAAGAATTAAAAAAAAGGAAAAGAAAGAAGTTTGAAAAAAAAGGGTTATCAATCTTTATATCCCGTGTACATCAATTGTTTGCTAAAATTCTTGATAAGATTGAAGATGCAAGGAAGAATCTTAACAGAGAAATATTCTTACTTTAACAAAAATCATTTGTGGCCTTTTTTCTCAATTTAACAATCATAAATACAAACATTTAGGGTTTAGGGTTTTATTAGACTTGACTTTGTTTATAATAAAAAGAAACCCAAAAGAATTAAAACTAATTGAATTTTAAACTAATGGTCTTGGGTTCAAATCTCAACTCCACCAAAATAAAAATAAATTAATTTTATTTTAATTCTCCAAGTCCACTACACATGTAACCAACTTAGCCTCTTCAGTTAGTTATTCGTTCAATTAAGTCTTCAATTAGATTTTTATCTTTCTTCTCATGGCCTTGGATTTTTATGTCCATATCAAAATTAATATCAAAAGCTTGTATTTGAGCATGTGAGAGCATGAATAAAGTGATGGTCGGTCTAAAGAACAGTGTATCTCTGTCCCGATTGACAAAGTCAATCAATTATGACAATTGGAGTTTTTAGATAAAGCTTTTTCTTGGATTCCAAGAAAATTAGGAGGTAGTCGAGGATGATTAAGAAAAACCAGCAAGCACTGTGGGCAATACCTCATCCTAAAACAAGGCGTTGAAAGAGACGCGTGTGAGGATAAAACAACCCTATACATGTTGTATCGAACTGTTGATAAATTTGGTTTTGAGAAGATAATAAATGCTAAAAATTCAGAAGAAGTGTGGGAGATTTTGGAGAATACAAGGACGATGATCAGGTGGAACAAGTTTGGCTACAAACACTTCGTGGCAAACTTGAAAGTGTGAGAATTGTTGGAAGACAAGAGTTTTTCTTTCATTGTGGGTTAAAAAGTACCCGTTGTTGTTGTTTTGGGTCAAGAGTACCCTTTGCCTGGTCTAATAGGCTTCGTTGGAGGGGGCATGTTGGATGTCCCACATCTCTTGTCTCATGTTATATGGTATGATTTAAATACCTGTTAGGCTACACTATGTATTGCCAATTGGTTTTATGTCCGAACCTTAATATGGTATTAGAGCTAAAACTTACTTTTTTCCGATTGTTGTCTTAAGTCAAGAATTGTCCTTTCGTTGTGGGTCAAAAGTACCTTTTAACTGGTCCGACAAACTTTATTGGAGGGGTTATATTGGAATTCTCACATCGCCTGTCTCATATAATGTGATATGGTTCAAATATATGTTAGACTACTCTTCATATTGCCAATTAGTTTTATGTTGAAATCTTATCATAGTATACTAAAGTCTAACATCTTTTTAGTTGTTGTCTTGGGTCAAGAGTTGTCCTTTTGTTGTAGGTCAAAAGTATCATTTGCCTTATTCGGTAGGCTTCGTTGGAGGGGGCGTGTTGAAAGTCCTACATCGCCTACGTCATAATATGTGGTATAGTTTAAATACCTGTTAAACTATTCCTCATATTGCCAATTGGTTTTATATTGAAACCTTAACAAGAATGAAAGAGTCAGAAAAAGTTTTCGAGTACATCATGTGTGTTGAAACCGTGGTGAATCAGCTTAATTAGAATGGAGAGATACTCTCTGATGGTCGAGTTGTGGAGAAGATCTTGAGATCGTTAGTCGACGACTTCAAGAATGTTGTGTGCGCGATAGATCAAAGGATCTATCCGAGCTTATGGTACAAGAGTTGGTTGGTTCCCTTGAGATCCATGAGTATCGGAAGAAAATGAAGGAGGCAACACTCCAAGCGCTCCAAAGTGAAACATCTTCTAAAGAAGAAAAAGCTCTCCACTTAGAACACTCGTGGTAGAAGACGAAGACATGGAGGTTGAGACTAAGGTGGTAAAAGTCTTGGATAAAATAGTGAGGAGAAAGATTCAAACGAGCAAAATTGATGTGGTAGAGGATGTGATTGGAAAGGAGGTTGGTCACAGACCTAAAATGTTGAATGCTATAAGTGTCACAAGTGTTACAATTGTGGAAAGGTGGAACATTTTGTTAAAGAATGTCGAGCTAAGAAAAAGATGAGGAAACAAATCTGGTGGAGGAAGTAGAAGTGATAGTCCTGATGATCGATCATAGGTTGGGAAACATAAGTGGAGTCGATCACATGTCGAAAGGATGTGAAGGTATCGATTACAACTCGATATAGTACTTAGACACACGTGCAAGTAATCACATGTATTGGGACAAACACTTGTTCAAAGAAATACAGAAAGTAGAGACTGAATATATGTCTTTTGGAGATGTATCAAAGGTCTTAGTAAAAGGTCGAGGTATGATATATTACTTGTAGAAGGATGACCTAATCGGGTCAATTCAGGATGTGTACTATGTTTTAGATTTCGAAAGTAACATCTTGAGTATGGACAATTGATGGACAGAGGCTATTAAGTATTCATGAAAGATCAAGTATTGCATTTGAAGGATAAGGTCAGGAGGTTGATCGCCCAAGTTGAAATGGAGAAGAATAAAATGTACAAGTTGCAGCTGATAAACATTCAGGAGATGTGTCTAAAACTAAATGTAGAGGATAAGATGTGACATCATCAATTTGGTCACCTGCATTTTGTTAGTCTAGCCAAGCTGTCAAAGAAGAATATGATGCTTGGATTAACGAGCATGGAGTGTGAGGGGAGATTATGTGAAGAATGTGTGCTCAGTAAATAGGTGATAACCCTATTTCGAGAAAAAAACTGAGTACCGAACGAAGAAGCGACTCGAACTGATTCATATCGATTTGTGTAGATTGATTACCCTTAAATCATTCAGTGGTAAGAGGTATTTTATGAATTTTGTTGATGATTTCTTAAGAAAAATATGGATTTATTTTCTGAGAGAGAAATCCAAAGAGTTCAAGAAGTTTAAGATGATGATGGAGAAGATGACGGGGAGACATATCAGGTCAATCCGATCTGATAGAGATGGAGAGTTTACATTGGCAACCTTCATGAAATACGGTGAAGATGAAGACATAAGGAGATTTCTGACAGTCTCGTTCTCATTCACAACAAAATGGTGTGGCCAAGTGGAAGAATCGAACTGAACTTGACATGATTCGGTCAATATTAAAAAGAAAAAACATGTCAAAGGAGTTTTGGGCAAAAGTTGTACAATGTGTTATCTATATGGAAAATAGATGTTCACATACAACGTTGGATCATCTAACACCACAAGAGTCATGGAGCGGTAATCGTATCTCATCCAAGAGTGTTCGACAATGTTGCTTATGAACATGTACCTGCTAAAAAAAAGACGAAGCTTTAAGATAGAAGCAAGAAGTATATCTTCATTGGATATAATGAGAAGACGAAAGCTTATAAGTTGATATACCCAATCAACGAGACGGTGGTGGTAAGTTGTGATGTCCGAGTTGATGAAGCAAGTGAGTGCAACTTAGATGACTCATTGGAGGATGCTAGTGGAAGCTATACCACCAGTTATAGCAAGTTTCGAAATCAAGGAGGAAGAGGATCTACAACCTAGGAGTTTCCAAAACTTGTACAACTTGACAAATGAGGTGCATTTGTATCTTCTGGTAGATTCTAAGGACATAAGGTTTGAAAAGATAGATCCCAAGAAGTTCTGCCACTAGATTGGTGTGAAGTGAATATTCAAGAAAAAGATAAATGTACAAGGTGGAATAGATTAGTATAAAGCTCGATTGGTTACAAAGGACTATAAATAGAAAGAAAGAATAAACTATGATGCGATGTTCAACCTAGTGGCAAGACAATTTGGTTGTTGATCTCTTTGACAGTATAGTATAAATGGTTGATTATGTAGAAGGATGTTAAGTCAACATTTTTGAATGATGTGCATCGTGAACATGTGAAGGAAGACAATATGAAGCATATGCACATGACAAGTCAAGATCAAGTTGTGAATATATTCACACAACCATTTGCTACAATTTTGTTTTATAATTGCAAGAAATTGATCGAGATGAAGAATGTAAGAAACCCTTAGGTTGGTGAGGTCGGTTTGACTAATCTCAATCAATAGAAGAAAAACATTTATGTTTACGGTGAGGTTTGGTTAAATAAAGTTATAAATCCAATAATCGATTTAAATGTTAGTTTGAATATTTTGATTGAGCATATATTTTGTAATGCAAGAATTAATGATTACAATTTTAGGTAGTTAAAAACATTTAAGAGTAGGAAAACAAAATGTCAAATTTCAATCTTTAAATACTCAATGTCTTATTTGATAATTGTTATAGAAATGGTGGCAATAGTATACAGATTTTTGAAAATTCTATTTTCTACTTTTCCTGTACAATTAGTCTGCATATTGCATTTGATTTTTCTCTTTTCTCTTTCTAATTAAATGTTACAAGTCCATATACAAGGTTCCTTTTCGTATTTCAGTCAGTCTTTCGGCATCACACTACAATGGCCAAGGAAAAATGTCTTCATTTTTATGTTTTGTAGCCAGGCCTAGCTTAATTTGATTCTATTTTCTTCGTTCATCTCAAAATACAGCAGAGCACTTGTTTACACTGTGCAGACCCTAAAATGCAATGACATTTTGTTCCATATCATGTTTTGATCCCCAATTCAATTTTGATACTTCCAAATATCTGTCATCGCTGGCACTCAGGCATGTATAAGGCATTCTGATCCCTAGCAATTAAATATGGAAGAGAACTAACATTATTGTTTATCTTCCCATTATTGGATTTTGTTGTGTAGCGACTTCCTGCTAATAGATCATGCTACTGTTTGCGTTGATTCGTGGGATTTCTCTCTTCAGTTGAAGATGAAAAACTTGTCTCTAACGTTAGATTAACTCATATATATCAATCACCTTGGTTGATTATGTTTTTTGTTCATCTTATGCAGTTGATGGTGTTAGATAAGGAAACACAACATCAACATGGAATTTCAGCCATTAAGACTTACGACTTTCACTTCAAAATCAAGGAAAATGGCATCGAGTGCTTTTATCCTGGCACAAAAATCTAGTTGTGATCAATGATGCTTGTACAAACAACTGTGTAATCTTGATAAGCGGAATATTTCCTCTTTTTTGTTTATTTTTATTTATTTGGTAGAAAGAGTGAAGAGTAATTCATTTTTTTTTCTTTGGTAGGAAATTATTCTTAATTTTCAGTGGGGGCCTTCTGTATTTTAAGATTAATTTCAATGAAATTTGTAGTCAATATTGTAAGATGACATACTCCCATGTTACTAAGGATGTTTGCTATTTTATTTATTTCTATTTTTTATTAAATAATCATTCGAACCAATTATAAAAATCAATTATGATTTTGTTTGATTTTAATTTAATATAAAATCCAAACCAATATTTACAATTCTCTTAGATTGATTTTATAGTATTTTTTGTTTCTAAAAATTATTAAATATTTTATAATAAAAAGTTCTTAAATAAAAAATATATTACGTAACTTTTATTATATGATTATTATATTCATAATTTTAATTCTTTATATTTAAAGATAAATTACATAATCTCATAACTATAAATTATAATTTAAAATTTTAAAACAATCATATGTTATATGTATTTATTAATTGATAATTAATTTTAAATATATCATATTATATTTATATATAATAAAATATTTATTTCGGTTCTGAATTTCTAATCTGAAATTCAAAATAAATTGTGCAGTTTAATAAAAATAGATTAAAAAATTTAAAAATATTTTAATTTTGATAGATTTTTTTATTATTATTAGTTTGGTTTTGAATGCTCGTAAATATTATTATCATCGAAGGATTTATGACACGGTTGATGGAGTAATTGGTTCAATTTGTATACTGGTCGAACGAATATTTTGCTTGATTGTGTAGTGTGTGAGTAATGAAAGCAAAGGAGTAGTAAATTTTAGTCATAAATTCAAAATGGATACAGTGATTGGAATATTCACCAATGATTTTGCCATCTAACTTTAAATATTTTATTTAAAAGTTTATATTGTGTATCATCATAAATTACTTACAAGTTGTTTAACATCAATTTCAAATTATACGTAATACTCATTAAGATGTAATTTTACTATCATTATGAAAGAAAATTTTCTTATTTTAAAAATAGTTGTTTATCAAATTAATTCAACTAACAACTTCATAAATATATGACTGTGAATTTATAAAATAAATGTACGGTTCTTTAATTGATCCATCAATAAAAATGATAAAATTAACTTTTTGATGATATTATTACTAATTTCCTTTGTAAACATGTAGTAATCATTAGAATTAAGCAACTTTTATTTCTTAAGTGAATATATATATGAATTTATAGATATTTTTTCATCATAATAGGCTTATATTGATCAATCACTTATATTAAATATAAATTCATTTTGATTGGGAAACTTTTGCTTTACCATAATGTATGTTTCAATTATATTAATATATGTTTAGTATAAACCATAAAAGTCTAATAATTTAAATATAAATTTTTCATTAATAGTATCATGATCTCAAAACATATTTTTATTATATATAAGATAAATATATACAAGAAAAATATTTTTAATTAAACAAATTTTGAAGAATATTAAACTAAATTCATATAAATTGGAAGAAAAAAATCCTATATTTTTTTAATGTTTTTGTCACCAATAACATGATTAATTGTTTCACCTGATTGAGTGAAATACAATATATCATGAATATTAATATTAATATTAATATCATCAATTTAATGATAATTAAAATTATCATACTCAAACAAAATTCATATAATTATACATAAGTAAAATTAATATTATTATAATTAAAATCATCATTCTCCTAAGTAAAATTCATATAATTATTATCATAAACAAAATTCATATAATCATAATTAAAATCATTATATCTCCTATGCAAATATATTTTTTTCTTTTTGTTTAACAAGCTATTTTTTTTACAATAAATAAGATATCAATGGTCTTTGATAATTCATCTTGTTTGATACTCTTTTATTTTTTTTATTTCACTTTTAATGATATTTTAAAAAAAAATCTTTATAATAATGTTTAGGATTAAGATAGTTAACACAATTACAATGATATTCAAGTTCATATTCAATTCTACAGCTATATAAATAAAATATTTTCACAATCATTTCTAAAAATGGAATATAGGAATGAATATTTTTATATATAGTTTTGGTAATGAAATATGTATACTTTTGGGAATGAAAAATAATAATAAAATATTTTTCACATTTACTTTTGATAATGATCCAAAACAAATCTAATAAAAAATAATAATAAAATATTTTTCACACTCAATTTTGAGAATGATCCAAATTAAATCTTACAAGTTTTGAAAACTTATTTATTCATAAATTTCAAGTAGAAGATATACATAATCATGATCACATAAAATTTAGAATATTAAATTAATAATAACCACGTTATATACTGTAAAAAAAAATAATATATAAAATAAAGGAATAATTATTTATCCCAATATATTAGAATCATCATACTTATAACATGAAATAAGATCCAAGATATGTATAAAAATAAAAAAGAATGATAAAGTATTTAAATTTCTTATACTTCACTAAATAAAATATTTTATTTATAAATATAAAATATAAAACTTAGAATTTACAAATATTATAAAACCTCACAATAATATATATGTGGGTGAAATCATTTTTAATATTACCTCAAATATATTTTTTTATCTGCTTCCCAAGTAAATAATTCCAAATATTTTTTAGAGAATAGTTTCTTCAAACGTTTTGAGACTTTTTTTCACACATAATACTATTTTAAAAAATATTTTCTAAAATAGCACATCTGAATATTATTTACGAAAGTAACACTGTTTACTGTTCAATGATTTGAATCCAATGCTCCCTCACATGGTTTCTGACGCACACAAAACCCAAGCAAAGTGAGTGGGTCAACATCTCTTTAAATGTGTTTGAATTCTTCTGCTTTTGTCTAACCCAATGCAGGGAATCCAAGATTAGAATCCTAACTTGGGTGGGTGACTCAACATTGGATTCCTTACTTGTGTGCATCAGAAAGGCATGAGAATCCTGACTTGGGTGGGTGACTTATCATTGTAAATTGTTGCAGGTTTCCTCGCTCAAGCGATGAGTTTCTTGCTTGAGCGAGAATTGACCACAGGTTAAACGTCCAATGCAGTTAGCCATATAATGCAACTTAAGTCACCACATATTTCAATCACTTCTCGCTCAAGCGAAAGTACCCGTCGCTTGAGCGAGAATTGACCCGAGATTACCCATTTGTTATAGGTTTCCTCACTCAAACGAATGATTTCTTTGCTTGAGCTAGAGAGAAATAATCGATCATAATTTTGTATATTCGATTATTTTAAAATTATGATCGATTAGTTCAAATTATAATCGATTATAAATTTCTTCGCTCAAGCGATGGATGTCTCGCTTGAATGAGAATTGACCACGGTCTAACGCAGTTACCCAATCAATTCTCGCTTGAGCGAAGTAACTCATCGTTTGAGCGAGAATTGACCATATGTTAAACGTCCAACGCAGTTATCCACATAATGCAACTTGGGTCACCACATATTTCAATCACTTCTCGCTCAAGCGAAAATACCCGTCGCTTGAGCGAAAATTGACCCGAGATTACCCATTTATTACACGTCTCCTTGCTCAAGCGAATGGTTTCTTCGCTTGAGCGAGAGTTGATCTTGCGCGAAATAATCGATCATAATATAAAATAATCGATTATTTTAATACGTGAACAGTAAAGAGTGCTAGTTGTGTAAATAATGTTTCAGATGTGCTATTTTGAGAAATATTTTTAAAATTAGTATTATCTATGAAAAAAAGTCAACGTTTTGACCATCTCAAATGTAAAAATAAAATAAAATAATTATATTATATGAAAAAAAAAAAGAGTAAAGAAAAAGAGAAAAGCGTGGTTGAAGTTAACGTAAGGAGAGTTCCAAAATCCCAAACCCGAAAGGAATACGGTTTGGTTAGGTAGTTCCACAATCTAATTAAAACTGGAGTGTATAAAGATTTTGAATTCGATATTTTCAATTTTCCATATTCCATTTTGCACTCTATTTTACTACCGTAAACTCCTTGCGAACTCCGATTTTGAAGCACAAAACATCCATCGTGCTACCTCGAGAGAGATTCGCTAAACCCACGATTCCACCCCCCTCCGATAGCCAGAAAATAAAGCGTGATACAAAAAACAAACAAACGATACGCCGTAAAACCAAAACACGCAGAATTTGAAGAGGAAGATTTGGAACATGCGTGAGGATAATAACAGAATCGTTGCAGCGAGAGAGCGAGAGAGCGAGTGAGTAAGCGATTATCGATTTCTTTCCCATATGTAATGCATCAGAAGAAATCAGAGGTTCAGATCGGAAAAGAAAGCGTAGGCGTCTCTTCCGATTTCAATCCTTCGCCCCCTCTGCAATACCAGAAACACCCTCACCACCGCCACCAATTCTACCCGCAAATCGAAATCGACATCTCCCCACCGCAACAGCGAAACGCGGCGCCGCAGCCAACCCCTCCGCCCTCCCTCTCCAAGCAGAAGCATCTCCACCCGCACGCCCAGCCGCCTTTCTTCAAGTCCCACAACGCCGCCTTCTTCTCCGTAACGGTTGCTGCCAAGAGCGCTGCGTTCCGCGCGCTTCGGCGCGTGAGGAGGCAGCGCGCGTTGCTACTACTCGCCGTGCCGCTTCTCTACCTCTACTTCCTCGTCTCGCGTTCCTTCCTCCTCGACCTCCTCTCCGCGATCGCCTTCTCCGCCGCGCTCGTGTTCTCGCTTAACCTTGCGTTCCCGCTGCCGCTCCGCTCGATTCGGCTCAAGGCCCCGTCCGCGGTGGTCACACGCCCCGCGCCGCCGCTGCCGGTTTTCTGGACTATCGGTTCTCGGCCCAAGTCGGAGATGCGCGTGGCGTCGGGGTGCTGGGTGCAGGTGTTTGGAAACGGCGACGTTTATGAGGGGGAGTTTCACCGAGGAAAGTGTTCCGGGAGCGGGGTGTATTATTATAGCAGGAGTGGGAGGTACGAGGGGGATTGGGTGGATGGAAAATACGATGGCTATGGGGTGGAGACTTGGGCGCGTGGGAGTCGCTACCGAGGGTGTTACCGGCAGGGCCTGAGACACGGGTATGGCGTGTATAGGTTTTACACCGGGGATGTGTACGCCGGGGAGTGGTCTAATGGACAGAGTCACGGGTGTGGGGTTCACACGTGCGAGGATGGGAGTAGGTATGTTGGAGAGTTCAAGTGGGGTGTCAAGCATGGCCTTGGTCATTACCATTTCAGGTTAGTTTCTAATTTGTTTTTGTTTTTTCTATCTATGCTTGCTTCAATATCTGTTTCTTGGGTGGTGTGACAATTAATTCATAGTTTAGGACAGTGTTAAGCTTACTATGGAGCGGAGTTGTGAATTTTGTTTGAATATGTATGTTGGAATGGTTGCGTGTATCTTTGATTCTTTGTTTGCTGTTGGAGGGAGTTTCTGCTATTGAGTGTGAGCATCAGTATGACATTTAATGTTATGTCAGCTCTTTATTTCTTTAGCTAGAATGGTGAGTGTTATTGCAGGATTTTTTTAGATTTGAGTGTTTATGTATTTGCTGTGTTCTAGGTTAGTAGGATTTGAGAGTGGTTGAATATCATTTTTTGTGTTTCTTAGAGATTCAGTTGTGTTGATAAGGGATGGAACATGCAAAATATCAACATACAAAAGGCTTTTTGGGGTTACGGTTTTGTAAAAATACTTCGCAGGTTAGAAAATATCGTGGTTTCCCTTCTGTAGTTCAGTTTACATATTGATAAAAAGCTATTAGCTGAATATGTCGTACTCTATTCTGAAGCCAAAATTTGACGATATTCATTTTTAGCACATGTTCAACCTTTAGCTAAATGGGATTGCTTCAACTCACCTTCACAGTCCGAAGGACAATTCCATTCTTTAGTTCTTGTCATGTTTTCTTTCCCAATGATATGGGATTGAGTTCTTACTATGCAGTCATATAAAAGCTTTTAAACTTCCCCATATTTAATGGGAGGATGGTGAGTTCTGTTGATAACTGTATCTAGTATCTACAATTGGGTAGGAGAGATAGTTAGGTAGGGTAACATGGTATGAATAATATGGGGGAGTTTTTAGCTTCAGAGTCAGTGTAGAGGGGAGCATAAGGAGACGCAAATTTCTTGAAGCTGTTAGATATAATTTTTGGTATCCCTTCTTTTCCATCTTGATCCTACAGTTATAATGATTAAGAATCAAGGAGAATGGGGCTGTTCCTAAAAGTTTGATTGCTGATCTGTATATTACCCTTTCTATTATAGTTTCTATCAACTGGTGTCAAAGCTACCAAATCCAATTACTTTTCATGGTTCATGGGATGGTCAAGTCGGAAGAGATAGAGAACTTCAAGAAGCTTTGCAGAGTAAGCATGTAAATATTCTTCAAGAAAAATGTCTTCACTTGATGTCCCCATTGTCAATGGAGTTGGGAATCAGACAAATTCTTCTAGAAGAAGCAAAGTAGCTTGTTCTGATCAAAGAGCAGGAGGTGGATAGGGGTTGGATAATGGACCGAGTGTGGTTCTAGATTTTAATTCCATTAAGACTGCTGGAGGAAGCTTGACATTTGCCTGTATCAAAGAACAGATACTTGCAGGTCAGTGTTGGTTTGAGCTTAAACTGGTGTTGGATGCAGATGGGTTGTGAGTTGTGATGATTGCTATGGGGGTTCTGGTGCATTCCTGGCTCCAATGATGGGAATTTTGTTTACTGATTCATTCTAAGAACTCTTTCTGTGTAACAGTGATTAGGAGGGTTCAACCCTTCCTGATTGAGAATCAATATAAGTTGCTGTTAGGTCTGAAACCGATGACATTTTCTGAAGATTATAGAGAATAATTTGTAATTGTATATGTAGGTCCTTTGCATGGCAAGGATCCAGAATATCTTAAGGTATTATTTTGAATTGACTGAAGAAGTTAGGGAAGAGGTTACCAGTAGAATATTTACCAAAGATGATGTATTGCTGAATAGTTGAAAAATAATGTATAAACAAATGAATGGGTTTCTCAGACAGTAACAGAAGAGAAGCTTCAATAATAAACCCTTCACCTGAAACAAATGCATATGGAAATGCACCTGCACATTCTGACTGGCATGGCCGAGATTCAGTCATGGATTTTTCAACCAACAGATTCAATGGTTATTTAGAAGCCAAGAAGGGGGCAGGGGGGTTTCATAGGCCAAGACCTTCCTATGTAGAATTTCTGGAGTAAATCAAGGAGTTGTGATGTGATCTACAATCCAGATGATGGAACTAGGCATTTCAATTTTTAAGAGCATAGGAATACAATGAGTCAGTTTTGCTGAAAACAGTATGAACAGTTAGTTATGCGAGGGGAAACAGAAATGACACAGTATATTAAATATAGGAGGGAAAGCAATTGAGGGGAACTTTTGGTTTTAGAGTAGAGGTTGAAAGGGAGCTTCGATACTCAGATTTCTTGGAGCTGTGCTTGTGTCAGACATTTGTCTATATTTCTTCTTTTCCGTTTTCCTTCTTGTTTCTGCTATCATTTTGATTCAAATCAGGGAGAAGAGTGATATTCAATAAGACTTCATCCTTTGTTTATCTGTTGTTACCATTTTTTGGTACAATTTCTATTAGACTATCTATTCTTTGATGATTGGACTTTGGTAGATACTTTGTTGAACATTTGAAAATATACATACCAACTGCAGTTTTCTCTGCAAATCTAACATTGTGGTTGTTATCAACGTGTTGGATCCTTGGCGACAATAGGTGCTTAATCATGTTAAGGTGTATTACTGGAAGTATTTCTGAAAAATAACTTTTATGCCTTATTGTTAACATGAATTATGAATGGAATTATTTTCTTTCTTTTCCTTTGCCTGTCATGAAAAGTTTATTTGTTTTTTTTTTTTTGGAATTAATTACCTCTGTTTAACTACAAATGGTGAAAAGTTTATTTGTTGCATTTTTTTTTGGAATTAATTACTCTCTGATTAATTAGAAATGGTGATACATACGCCGGCGAATACTTTGCTGATAAGATGCATGGTTTTGGGATATATCGTTTTGCAAATGGCCATCGATATGAAGGAGCCTGGCATGAAGGTAGAAGGCAAGGACTTGGAATGTATACATTTAGAAATGGTGAAATTCAATCTGGCCACTGGCAAAATGGATTCCTTGACATTCCAAGTACACAAAACACCACTTATCCAGTTTCTTCTGTTGGTGTATCTCATTCCAAAGTGTTCAATGCTGTACAGGTACGTTCTTTATGTTATGAGTTATTTCCCGTAGTTCTTGTTAAATGTCCCTTAAATGCAGTGCTCAAAGATTAGGATGATGTCCCAGTTTATTCTCTGTATATAACTTGGGTAGTATTCTTTATTATTATTAGTAGACATGTATGTAAATTTTCACTTTTAGTGCAATGACAAAATTGACTCTTCTTCTTCATATAACAACTATAATCCCATTTAGGTTTTAATCACATCCATTAATTGTGTCGTTAAACACTGACATGGACATGCTACATAGAAAATAGTAGTGACGTGTTGATTTATTATGTTTTTCATATATGTATTTTATATTTTCGTTTTTAATTCAAAAAAATTGAATAGTCTACAGGTATTATCTTACTTGAGTTTTACTTACATTTGTTAACTAGTTAGTTAAATGCATACCTAAACATTGCCTTGTAGAGAATGGAAGTGAAATATTAGTTACATACATACGTATACAACTAGCTAGGTGACTTTTTTCATTATTTTTAACCAAAAGAATTTCCTTAAATAAAAGAATATTGTTATATTCAGTTAATTTTTTATAGATCTCTTCTTTTAGAGATCTTAAGCATTGAGTCCTCCTCCCTTGGACCATATTTTGATTCCCTAGATTGGAGAAGGGGGGAGGTGAACAAATTGGCAATCCTTAAAAAAAGCGAGGTCAAAGGCTTTGAATTCATGAAGTTTTTTGTCGCCATATGGAAATGCGGGGGAGATTTTTTGTGCTATTAATCTTGATATATTTTAGTCCCAAATGTTAATTATGAGATAGATTTAGTTTGATAGATTTTAGCTTAAAAAGTTACAGTACAAAAAAAATTCTTGTAGTTTGATAAACTTCATAAAAAATATTTTACATATTATTGGGCCAGACGTATCCATTTATCTGTGGACTTTTGCGGACTGGTTTACAAACTAGAAAAAAGTTTTTTTATTTTGCGAGTTGGACTTTTTTTATTCCTTTAAAATGCGGGTATTGTGGATTGACCCTTAAATGGGTCAAGAGTATGTTTGTTCACCCTTACATAATGTATTAACTTCAGTCAATTTTCTCTTTTTGTACTAAAAACAAAGATTGATAATACTTGTATGAATAACTTAAAAAGTTAACACCTCACTATTATTTTTCAGGCGACAATGTCCTCATTAGTATTGTGATAGCATTTATCGACAGACTTTACAGATATGATTGAAATCCCAACAAAATTGTAGTTGTTGTATGAAGTCAAATAAATTTTTTGTTATTGTACAAATTGATAATACATGTTTTACACTAATTTTTACATGATGCTTCATCCATTGGTGTGTTTTTGACTATTTGAGAATACAAATTCTGGCTTAGGTTACAAATTACAATGTAAATATTTGGTGTCATTACCGAATGTTTTTCACTATAGACAGATTTTTGAACATGTTGTCTTGTGTGCATAAAATTAGCTCATATGAGTGAATTTTCATAATAAATTGTTTTTATTGGTTTAACTATAGGAAGCGAGACGAGCAGCAGAGAAAGCATATGAAGTGGCCAAGGTAGATGAAGGGGTGAACAGAGCTGTAGCAGCTTCTAATAGAGCGGCCAATGCAGCTAGAGTAGCTGCTGTGAAAGCTGCACAAAAGCGGATGCATCATGTTACCAATGAAAGCTTCGCGATTCCTGTAATGTAAGAGTATCTCAGCTGCTTTTATATTACAAGGGAAAGTTGAGAATGTAGAAGAAAGCAGCTTCACTAGGTGGCTACACTAGTTTAAACAGCTTCATGTCCATTGCAATAGTTGCTTTGGCATTTTGCTTTCTATGACT
The DNA here is from genome assembly GCA_963425845.1 of Sphenostylis stenocarpa. Lineage (NCBI taxonomy): Eukaryota > Viridiplantae > Streptophyta > Magnoliopsida > Fabales > Fabaceae > Sphenostylis > Sphenostylis stenocarpa. The sequence goes on along the minus strand of OY731398.1, from coordinate 366,708 downwards.
TGATCTTTTTATTATGGCTCCAGGTAGATGGCTGAAAGAAAGCAGATTTGTTATGTATGTCGGCTACGGCCCTTGTATAGAGGGAGGAAGGGTGATGACATCTATGGTCAAACTATTTTATAGATAAGTTTTCATTTTTTTTTTCCACTTTTTGTAAATTTATATAAGTGCTGGTGTGTAGGTGAAACCTACAACCGGCTACTGTTGTATAATCGCTTTATAAAATAACGAGAGGATAACATATACAATAAAGAGTCATTTTCTTTCCCTAACTTGAATGTTATTTGGGTTAGATTTTGGAATGATGTCTTGTAAATTTAATTTAAAACAGTTTACGAATTTTAAATAAGTTATATAGTACATTTAAATTGTTAAGTGCTTTTTATGTATAATTTTTTACTGGACTTGAAAGTTGGATGTTCTTCTTTGTTGATTCTTTTGGGTTGCCTTGGAGCAACTGTGATTTAAATGTGAAGGGTGTCAGAATCTATCCAAAGGGTGTTCGACGAGAGTTAAATGAAATTTTATTAAAACACACCAATTTTATTTAAATTCGGAATAGTTATAAATTATTGATATTTTTTGGTCTCGGAAAACGTGTTTAGATCTTATGCATAGAAAATAATGGAAATTCGATTACCTTTTTATAACTACATTCATTCATAAAAAAAAATGAATACTTCGGAGTCGTGCAATTAATTAGTAACTTAAAAATATTTAGTTTGACCTCAAAATAAAATAAGAATTTGACTGAAATATGAATAAAAAAGGTCATTCTTTCAGTTTGATAGGTTTCCTATTGTAAACAAGTCTTGTTGGTGAAACGAAATTCAATTTTTTGTAGTAAAAGATTGTTAAAATGTGTTATTGGCTGTTAAAATAGGAGTAAACTGAATTCATATCACATTTTAAAATGGATTAGAAGGCTTGGTTCATCTTAACTTGTTCATCCCTATAACTCCTAATAAAAGAAAGAACATTTGAGGTTATCGAAGCACGAGCAAATGATAAATAATTTGGAGTTGGATGCAATGTAAAGTGAGAAGCGATGAGTGATATAGTTCATCATGTTTCAACTTTTATTACAAAAATGAATTCTTGAATCTGAAGGTAATTTTGTTGGTAACTAACTAATATTTAGCTATAAATTACGCATTTTAATTTAATTTAAATTCCATAAATAATTTAACAACCTCTACTATACTTGCTAAACCTACATAGATGGAAACGCATTAAAAAAACTTCAAATTTTATTGATGAACATCACAAATGTAAAATTTATATTAACAGAAAGTATATCCTCCTCATTTTGTTTACCAGTTTCAAAATGAATGGATATCCTTCTCATTTTGTTTAGTCCTAAAAATATGAATCGACAGCCAACTGAATATATGGATTAAGTAAAAAAATATATTTAATATTAATAAATAAAATTAATTTTCTATTTTTATATTAAATATATTTTTACATATTATCAGTAAACTATAATTTTATTTTTATATATACAGACTAAATTTTATTTTAGTAATAAAAATATTAGAGGAGAAGATATAAGGACATATTTGAAGAAAAGCTACCATTGGATGGGACACGGACGGAACTAAGAGGTTCCAGTGGTCACAATCCCTTCGCAAACCAATATATATATATATATATATATATATATATATATATATATATATATATATATATATATATATATATATATATATATATTATTTATTTATATTTATATTTATGATAATTATTTTTAAAAAAATATAAATATAAAAGAAATTTTTATTTTTTTCTTCTCATAATTTTTTATTTATAATAAATATTATATTTATTCATTTAGATAATTTTTTACTTGTTTTTTTTCTATTTTCGTATTTTTATCTTTTTATTTTCTCATTCAACTTTTTCTATTAGAAATTCATTTTGTCTTTTTACATTTTTATCTTTTATTTTTATTATTTATTCACTTTTATATTCTTCAACTTCAAGGTTTCAAATTATAAGTTTTTTTTCTTTAATTTTTAATTTTTTCTTTTCTATAATTATTTCTAGTATAAAATGATTTACGGTTTGAATAATTGTTACGCATTCAAATATTTTTGTGGTGAATATTTTAATCATTATATGATTCTTTTTAGTTTGACTACCAAATGTAAACTATTTTTCAATCTCTTATAATTACTTAATTATTGATTATAACTCAATAATTAATATAATGTCAACTACTATAATTGATCTTCTATATGAATTTTTAATATAAGTTCTAATATTCAATATAAAGTGCAATATAAAGTTTTAAATATTGTAAAGAAAGAAAGTGAATTGCAAGAAAAAAAGTAAATGTGCATAAAAATAAATGATAGGAAAGTAAATCTAACTCATTACTAAGGATAAAATAAAAACTTGTAAATAAAATTAATAAAGATGATAATCCAAATTATAAAAAATTGCATCGAAAATGTTTGTCTCATGTTCTTATTGTTTTTTAGAATGAAAATCTTTGTACAATTTGAAAATCACCCTTAATTGCACTTATTTTACCTTATTTATATTTTCTTTGTGTAATTGTTAGGAAAAATAACATAAAATAAAAATGGTTACTTTTTCTATAACCACTCCCTTGTTTTCTCGAGCAATTCTACTGCCACTTAGCACTTGTGTCACAATTGAGGTCATGACGGGGTGACGAAAAAAAAGATAAAGAATTTAAAAAAATGAAAAATGGAGTTGTCATCATAGTTTATTAAGAAAAACTACGAAAAATCTTTAAAAATGGTCTCAAAACCATATTTGGATTCGGGAGTCGGTCATACATAGGAAAGATATTAACATCCTATAATGTCCATCTTAAGACGGTTATTCTTAGTTGAAATAAATGTAATTTTAAAAATAATTATTTTCCCCTAAAATCAGACAAGCAAAGAAAGAGAAAAAGAAAACATTTTTGAAAATGATTTATTTGGGCCCAACAAGGATTGATATTACTTCTACGTATTTCCATCATTGAGAATGAAAAATCAAGCTTACGTAGTTATTTATAAAAGAAATTTGTATGGTTGATTGTTTTGAAAATGTTTTTTGATATTTTTAAAAGAGATTTTTTTTTTCTTGGTTTTGAAGAAAAATGTTGCAAAGTGTAAAATGATACAAACAATCGTACTGGATACATTTGTAAAAGAAATATTAAACCGATACAAGATGATGCAGACGATCATACTTATATCCAAAATAATTTATTTGAAAGAGGCACATTGCATGCAGTCATACCCGTGCTTTGGAAAAATGAGACACATATTATTCTTGGGTTAAAAAACTTTAATTAAAAATTTAGTGGTAGGGGCGACCATAACCACAATTATTCTTGTAAAAGACCAGACACCCAATTAACCTAAATTGAGTGATAAAGAAAATATAACGATTACCAAGGACAAAAGAAAAAGTGATAAAGAAATCCAATGAAAATGATGACCCAAATTGTCAATAACTCCAATAAAATAGTCTTTCCTTATCTTAATGTCTTTTTAGAATATAAGTATCTTAATATAATTTGTCATTTTTAATTACACTTATTTCATTCTATTTATACTTTATATTATGTAACTGGTAAAAGAATAAAATAAAATACAATATAAAAAATGGTTTCCTTTCGTATTAACCATTTTTCCTCATTAATTATGTAGTGGAGTTATAACTGTTTCTGCATACTCATTCATTGATTATGTAACTTCTAGTCGATCCCTTATCTCTCTCCATTAACCATTTTTTAATATTTCTCTTGTCTTTCTCGATTTCTTTAAGTCTATACATCTTGATAACTTATTTCCTTATTTTCCCTTGTTCTTTTGAGATTGTATAACCCTTTCTTTATACCACCCATCCCTTTCTCGATTTCTCTAAGACTTTGATTTCTATTGGAAACATTATCTACTTATGCCAATTTGTTTTTTGATTTCTCATTCAATTATGATGAACATGTGATTATTTAATCTTCGATTATTATCTTGTCTCTTTTTCGATTTTTCTTTCTATTATTATGCATCATCGATTATTTAATTTGTAAATTCTCCTTGATCACCTTGTTTTTGTCTCATTTTTCCTTTTGATTATTATGAAATCTTAATTATATAATTCTTTATTTTGCATTTTTGATCACTTGTTTCTCTCAATCTCGATTTCTCATACATCTCTTAATTGATTAATTATATTTTGGATTCTGGATCCCTCTTGATCCTTATAATCTCGATTTTGATTTTTACACTCTCAATCTCAATTTTTACCTTCAATCTTAATTTTTATTTTCTCAATTTTTAATATCTTAATTTCGATTTTTACCATTTTAATCTTGATTTTTATTTTTTACTTTAATATTTTTTTAACCCATTAATTCGATATATTTATAAATTTACATGACAATTAACCATTGTAAAAGTAAATAATATGTTAAAATTTTTTCATATCAAAAACAAATTATTAAAATCAAACCCACTACCATAAATTGAAATTACATAAATTGAAAGGTCAAATCCATCTTCAACAAAGTTCTAGGAAATAAGCGTCGCGTTGAATCCAAATCCTAACTACCTTCTCTAAAATAAATAAATAAATAAAAACACGCTTTTTCTTTCGATTTCTCTAACGTGTATTCTTATTCGCTATCATCAACTAAACCTGTGTTAGTTTAGCTTTGACACCCTCCTCCTCCTCCTCCTCCTTTACAGCCAAGAAATCGGAATCATCATACTCACGCTAAATCCCAATTATACCCCTACTCTCGTCCCTAATTCACAAGCCTCTCTCTGTTAATCATGTACGGCAACATGCTGGTCAACTGCTCCAACTGCCGCACCCCTCTGCAGCTGCCACCTGGCGCCGGATCCATCCGCTGCGCCCTCTGCCACGCTGTCACTCTCGTCGCCGATCCACGCGCCGTCCCTCCTCAGCCTCCGGCCTCACTCCACGCGCCTTCGCCGCCATCCCCCTATAACCACGCGCCACCCGGGCCCCCACCCAACCCCAACGGCCGCAAGAAGGCCGTCATCGTTGGCATCTCGTACCGGTTCTCGAGGCACGAGCTCAAGGGATGCATCAACGACGCTAAGTGCATGAAATACCTTCTCATCAACAAGTTCAGTTTTCCAGAATCTTCTATCATTATGCTCACCGGTAAATCTATCATCTTTCGATCGCTGCTTTTCTCCCCGTTTTTGGAAAGAAATTCTCATGGAATGTCATAATTTGGGATTTTTTCTTATCTTATGAATGGAATTTGATTTTTATTATCAATAATTCATGTTTTAGTATTTTTTTCATTGGTTGATTTCGTTTTAATTAATTCTCGTACTAATTGAGTTTAAGATGCGGGAGTGTTTTTTGTTTTTCGCTTTTTGATTTTTTCTATTAATGCAATTTTCTCAAATAATTCAGACTTAACTGCTTGTTGAAGGTTTTTCAGAGTCAACTTTTCGTCTTTCTATTTTATTTCGATTAGATATTAGTTTATTGTCCAAGATTTTTTATGTTATTTGTAGTAATTGTACTTCATAATTTTCTATCTGGCAGCTTAGTAATTTGTTTTACAATTCTTCAGTAGTGATGAAAGTAGAATGCTGGAGTTGAGTATCCACTAGGAGGTTTAAATCATGGTTGAGAAATAGAGAATTGTCATCGGTTTCCTTATCGAATTACTTTTTAACATTGCCACTTAGGTCAAGTACAGTTTACTCCTATGGTTTGAATAAAAATCAGTCTCTATACCTGTCTGTGGTTTAAAAGATTGCTTTGTCCCGCAGGCTTTACTGGTTTTGAAACATGTGCAATCGAAGGCAATTTGTTTATACCCTTTTTGATGCAGGATATTATTCTTTGTCTATCCTGTATGTATACCGTGATAGACCAATTTGTCTGCACATGTATTACCACATGGTAAATATGGCTAATAAATAAGTAAATGCTTTTCTTGACTAACACATTTTCTATTAAAAAAATGGATAGAAGAAACACCGGGTGGTACACGGAGAACATTGTCATTTTCCAGTTTGCACTTAGTTTTTATGAATTGTTTCTCTATCTGAAGTTTTTATTCAATTTTTTGTCTGCTATTATGATACTTCATATTTTAGTTATTTTCTTGTAGATAATCCAATTAATAAAGTTATTTTAGGTGCTCAAAGATACAAATGACATCAATTTGGTTAATTGAGGCCAAAGAAAGTTGACATCAATATATCTTTCAATCATAGAATGTGACATTAATTTAATCCCTTGCTCAGAATCTCTACTAACAGCATCCATCTACTAACAGAATATTAGAGGGACGAAATTGATATCTTCATTCTTTAGGAAACTGAATAGGTGTCTACTTTTGTTCAGTCTTGCATGACTCTTAATCTACATCATGTTTGGAATGGCATATTCAATGTACACTTTTGGGTGCACCTTAAAAGAAAATATTTTAATTGTTCATGCTTCATAGTATTCAGACATCAAATTTTTCAGATCTGTGTTGTTTTTCATTAAATTTGGTCCATATGTTAGTTTAAATGTTGAGTGTTTCAATACTTTGTGGATACTATACTCGGATCCATCATTATCTAGTCCTCAGTTTGTTTCTTTAACAAATTACCTTTGGTTCCCAACCAGGAGTTATAGTAGCTTTGAATAAACATTTTTTATCAGATATTCTTATATGGTTGTTATGAATAAAAATGATAGAAATTGAGTTAATTGCAAGGTTTGTACTTTGCACTGAAGAATGTAAAACTTAGATACATCTCTCTTTCTTTTATGGAAGTCATAATATAACTTATCTTCTGGAAACTCAAACAAAGATTCATTAACTATATATCTAATTTGATTGATTTTACCTTTTGGTGTGTTATAAAGTTCTGATATCTTGGTTATCAAAAGAGAAAATATAAAGTTTAGATGCATGATTTTTCTCTTATTTCTCTCCTTATTATCCAAACGTTGAAGAGAGTTGAATTCAATTAATATCATTTACTCAATTTTTGGTGAATGAGGAGGGTAACTTTGATAAAACATTTCATTAACACCTTTTTTGTATTTCTATCAAAAGCTTTTGGGAGTAGCTGAGGGAGATGAGTTGTGTGCTAAATTTATAATAAGGGGAAGTTATATTACTTTTTAACCAAGAAGGTAGGTGGTTTAAGCTTGTCCTATATTAGGATGCATGTATGTATACTTTATTTACAATAGTATTTGACAGAAAATCCAAGTACGTTTGTTTTCTTCATTTTTGGTTTATACCAGTTTAGATTTAAACAAAAGTCATGCTAGCCCATTAACTGTTAGAGATATGCCTTTGTAAAGTCTTTTCTTTTATTCTTCTACTACCCATATGCAATACTCCTCCACTCATATATGTATACGGGTGATGTAGGAGTTTTACTAAATTTTGTAATTTTCTTTAGAAATGAATCATATTTCTTGACAAATTTAATATGGTTGTTGGAATTATTAACCTATAAGTTGTATCTATATCTGTATCTAGGTTTCTAGATCAGCTTTAGTTCCTTGACTTTCCATCTACTCATTGTATCTGTTCTTTATCATTACACATAAAGGGAATCATATGAGGGGGGTGATTAAGCCCTCTAAAACATATCTTTCTCTTCCTTTTTACTTTTAAGTTGGTATTAGAGCAGGTTAATTCCACTCTATTTGTCTGCAGTCTCCTCTGGTGAAAAATCTGCCGTTATCATCTTCTCCGACCACTGTATGTATGTTGGCCATCGGTCTAGTTTTCTTCGGTGACCATTAGATTTGAATCGTCCTTGAGAAGTCTTAGGATTCGATTCATTTGTTCCAAGCTTGGTGCATACAATGTATATGCTCCAGCTTGAGGGAGAGTGTTGAGACATGTTTCTCTATTTTTTTGTATTCTCTGTGTGTTCCTTAGACTAGGGTTAAGGGTTTGGGCTGAGGCCCATATCCTCTTTGTTGTATCTCTTTTATCTATAAATACAATATAATAGTGCCTTTAGACACTGTATTGAAACCCTAAATAAGTTTCTCAAGTTGGTATTAGGGCGGCTATATCCCACACTGATTTCCGGTCATCCCTGCTCCCATGTAATCATATCTTTCACTTACTGTCCAACATATTTTAACCCTGCATTTTTATTACCTAAGGAACTGTGAATCTCTAATAGACAAGTTATATGTATGCTGTGTTTTCATTCTCTATGAATCCTATAGGTACAGAGAAACAAATAAAAAACACATGTGAAGCACTTCTGACATGTAACTAGTTGAAACATTATGTGGTGGAGAAATTTTGTGTTCTAGGATTCACATTGATCTCTTATTTATAGTGTGATCACATGGCTAACTTGCACCCTGATCATGAGCAAACAAATCAGCAATTATCATGAACATGGTTGAAATGTCAGTATTGCAAACATAAATGACAATTGTTGAAAATATGAATACAATATTCTGTAGTTATTGTAATAGTAGTTGTTTATAGGCATATAATCTTTGATTTAGAGAACTAAATATCCTCTATATATGTATAATTAATTTAACAGGTCTATATAAACTCACATCTGCTCGTACTCAAATACACGGTTTCAGTCCATGGTGCATCTGTTTCCTCTTCAACGACAATATTAAACCCTTTTCTTCAAGTTGAACAAGTTCTCATCTTACAAGTATGCACGCTTAGAAAGAATAATTTGACAATGCAATATGGGCATCATGGACTGGAGCAAATAGATAACTAAATGAGGCATCCTGAATCATAGACAGTAAGATAAATTTCTAAATGAGCATTGCTAAAATAATAATCTGACAAGATACCTTGAATGACAAACAGCTTCAAGATCTAGATTGGCAAGAAGAAAGAAGACTGAGACGTGACTTGAAAGATGTTCGCTCTGTCCAGGCAATTGTTCACAGATCCAATGTGGCAATAATAGACTTAAGATTGTATGTCTAGCAACACAGACTGTCACTGGTCTCATATTTACTGATTTACATTGAAGTTTGCAATCAAACAAATTAAATCAGTGAATTAGTTGCTAACTTACTATTTAATCACTTCCTGACAAAGATCATGATAAAAACTATTGAATAATTGTTAATATTCAAACATAAATAATGATTATAATGATGGTCAACTTGGTATATAGATCCTTGGTTGAATTTATCTCCTCTAGAAAAAGTATAGAAAGTGAAAAAAATAAGGGTATATAGATCCTTGGTTTGAATTAAACTACCTTGTATTCATAACCCACTTAAATCATGGATAGATACATCCTTTCAAACTATACATACTTTTTCTTCGTCTAGGAGCCAAATCTGATATTAAATTTTGACATGCAATGCATATTTATGATTTAGTCTAAGAATTTGGAAGAGTTGTTTATCCTACACTGCTTTATTTAAAACAAGGAAAGAAGTTCATAATGCATGTATGCTAGTTCTCATCATTTGAATTTCAAAATGCAGAAGAAGAAGATCCCCATGGCCCCAAATTTCCATCCAAGCACAACATTAGGATGGCGATGTATTGGCTTGCACAAGGATGTCAACCTGGAGACTCCCTGGTTTTTCATTATTCTGGTCATGGTTCACAGCAGAGGAACTATAGTGGTGATGAAGCTGATGGATATGATGAAACGCTATGTCCCCTAGATTTTGAAACGCAGGGTATGATTGTAGATGATGAGATCAATGCAGCACTTGTCAGACCCATTCCTCATGGAGTTAGGCTACATGCACTAATTGATGCCTGCCACAGTGGCACTGTTCTAGATTTGCCATTTCTTTGCAGAATGAACAGGTTACCTTCTAAAAAAGTCCGTTGTAGTTTCTTCACGGTTTAACTTTATTATATGTGGCTTTGTTGAATTTATCATTGTGATGTTTAATGAAAATTTTTAAACTTTGCGTTACACATCACCGAAAGGGAAAGGCATATAAATTTATGTACTTTTTATTTAATACCAAGTACTATGAGGATTAATAGCACATAAGAGAATATGGAGGTGGATGACTAAGTGTAGGAAATATTGTATTGCAGAGAAAGTTGGAGCATCACTTATTATATCATTTAAATCTATTTTGCTTACTTGCATTTATTCTTTGAAAAATAGAGTCTAAATAAGATGGAAACTGGAGAGAAAGAACCAAAAGAACATAACAAAAAACAGAGAATAGAATTCTCCGCAGGGTCTCTCCTTCATGAAGGATCTCTTGCTTCATTTGCAAAATCTATCAAATTCACACTTTGCCTCCCTCTAATCTGATTACCTCAAGTATAAAATATCTTCTAGCTAACGAACAAACTAGTGAGTACAACTAATTGACTAATGGGCTTACTAACGGCTGTTCTTGTTGACTCATCATATTTCCTAACGTTCCCCATGTACTTCTTTTAAAAGGAGTGGACAATATACATGGGAGGACCATCGCCCTAGGTCTGGTGTATGGAAAGGATCTAGTGGCGGAGAAGTTATTTGCTTCAGCGGATGCGATGATGATCAAACTTCCGCTGATACATCAGTAAGTTCATCAAATTCAAATAGATTTATCCCTTACCGTGTTTCAATCTAGACATGTGAGAACCATTGTTTGAACATATATGATCACTATCACTATAAACAGGCTCTTTCGAAGATTACATCGACTGGGGCAATGACATTTTGCTTCATCCAAGCCATAGAGGGTGGACATGGGGCTACCTATGGCAGCATTCTTACTGCAATGCGCACTGCCATCAGAAATGTTGGCGGTGGTGGTGGTGGTATTGGGGGTGGTGATGTGGTAACATCTCTTCTCTCCATGCTTTTGACCGGAGGTAGTCTAAGTGCTGGTGGACTGAGACAGGTAAATATAATTTGTCAGTTGCCTGATCGTATCACAAACCAAGTTTTAACTATTCTCTTTTTAGCAGTTGCTCGATCATATGAAGTTTTGAACTCATTACTTGTACACCACCTACAAGAGTTCCCTTTTTTTTTTTTTTTAATGTTTGTGTGTTCGCTCAATGAGTTTCCTATTGTTAAACTGACTTCTGCTATTGTTTTTCCTTCTTGCGTTTTGTTTTCACAGGAACCGCAGTTAACAGCTTGCGAACCATTTGATGTTTATAGAAAACCTTTTTCATTATGATACTCAATATTCTTTATTCTGCAATTTGTTTTCCTCGGCGCTGTCCTTGTTTACGACATTGATTACAATGATGAATTAATGTATTATAAAGTAGATAGGATCCTTTTTTTGGGTTGGGAGTTACCGAGAATGTCTTTGGATGAATTTATATCACCCATGCAGAATGTCATATGCTCTTATAATAACGACTTGATTGCTGCTGCACTCATTGGATTAATATCGACTCCTAGGTGTGCTTTAACGTGTGTCAATAAGATTTGAAAGTGATTATTTCGTATTAATTTATATTATGTGATGTAAGATTCTCGATGGATTTGATGTAATTATTAGTATGAAAATTATGATAAGGAATACATGGATGTAAAGATTATTGATTTTTATGAAAAATATGGATTGGGATGGTTGATCCTGAGGAGAATAATCAATTAATCAAGGAGGTATTCTGATATGGAAAAAAGAAGGAAAAAGATATATTGTCAATCTCTTCTCACAATCATTTAACAATTTGTTTTAATAATAATAATAATAATAATAATTATTATTATTATTATTATTATTATTATAAAATCTTAGATTTTATATATTTATTATTATTATAATATTAAATATGAGCTGTAGAATAGATGTACCCAAGATTTAGGTTGTTAATAGACCAGTGATCAAAATAAAAAGAAACAGTTTTAGGAATGCATTTTCTGAGAATAGTAGTACAAAGGTAAAAGGAATTGGGAAAGAAGATAAAGATGAAATCAGCTTACAGTGACGGAAGTTGGGAAGAGTTAAAGTGTAGTGTTAGCATACCCAGTATATCTTGATTATATGTATATATTTTTTAAAAGATCTTGGTTTTGTGCACTAATTAAATTAAGTATTCTATTAATTAAGATTATTAGGACTTTTTATATATAACTAAGATTCATTATATACATTAAAATATTATAAAGAGACAGATTTTAATATATATATATATATATATATATATATATATATATATATATATATATATATATATATTCGAGTGTCTTTTTAGTTGGAATGTTTGACGTGTTATGTTAAATCATCTTTTATTCGCAGATTTAACTTCTTAAGAAGATTATTATTTTCAGAATTACATGAGGAAAGCTTATGGTTAATTATCTTTTATTCATAATTTTAATATTGAGAATCTTAAATTGTAGAATTATTTAATAAATATTTTGATTTTATATAACTTATTTATATATGAAGATGAAATGGTTAGAAGTATCCGTGGAAGTATCTTGAATGAAATGATTAAGGTGAGTTGCTAAGAGAAAGACTAAATGAGTTGACGGTTCTTCGGATGGTTTATTCGGGAAAGTTTCCTGATGAGCTATAGAGATGAGTCGAAGATACTTTAAACTTAGCTTAGTCCGATGAAGGATTAGACGAGTGAGTGTTTTCTTAGAGAAAAACGTCTTCTCTAACGTGTTTTTCTTTGTCCTCCATGTATGTCTTGTGTATATAATCTCCTTTCCTGTCTAATGAAATGTCGTTCATTGAAGGTATACCCAGGGAATGAGAATGGACGAGTGAGTGTTTTCGTAGAGAAAAACATCTTTCAAAACCTGTTAAGTAAAGTTTTCAAAGATATGATATTTCTATTAATTATTTTGCATGATACTTTGTCTTTAACCTTTTAATATATAAAAGCAGTGACTACGTATGATTTCATGTATAACAAAATTTCCAAAAATTATTGAGAAGTCAAAATTCTGCATTCAACTTGTTCTATCTATTTATAAGTGAAAAATCGATACAAGGATCGAAAAACAGAAGAGAGAAAATTGAAGATCATATGATTGGTTAAAAAGTTAATAAATCGGAAAGATGATTGGAAGACACCCGGTGACCACGAGATAGTATGAACATATAAATCGAGAATGAAAATCGAGAATTAGAAAAGAGAGAAACAAATCGATGAAAGTAATGATAAAGTATAGTGTAAAGTCAAGGTTAAGGGAAATCGTACTTGATAACTGGAATCGAGATCGAGGAAAACAGTTATCATGCATATGGAACATGAGGAGTGGTTTTTCACATCGTGGCTAAGGTTAGAAATCGAGGAACGGTGGTTAAAATGCACGTGGAACGTAGAAGCGATTTTTTAAACCGTAAGCTAAGGTAAAAATCGAGGAACATGCACATGGAACGTGAGGATAATTTTTTAACTGCTCTTGGGAGGTTACATTGAAGGATGCCTATAAATAGAACGAAGCCTGAAGAAGAAGGGGAAATTGGCAGAGACAATAGAAGCACAAGTGAAAAGTCTACCAGATAACGACGAATCATTAAGTTTCTTGACGATCTAGATGTCCATTCTCATTGACTATTTTTACCGCTTTCTTTACTTTTCCTGGTAACTTATTTACATTCATCAATTTAAGTTCCTGTACTTTAAATGTTTTGTCATTTACCGTCAACGCAATATAAGATTTTGCACTTAAATTTTCCTGCATTTACTGTTTTTGCAATTTCGATTTCCTATTATTTACATTTCTGCAATTTCAACTTCTTGCTATTTACATTTAATGCAATTTGAAGTTTCCGCATTTTTTTTCTGCAATTCGATATTTTACACTGTTTATTCGATTCGATATTTTTTTCTTCATTGTTGTCTTTACTTCAAGTTTCTTAATACAAAATATAAAAAATAGTACTTTCGATTGTCAATCAGCACACTAGGTTGCGTTGTTAGCATTGCTTAATACTATGAGATTTTTGATTCTCATATACGTTTTGATTGAAAATTGTCGCTAGCCTAAGTGAAAAGAATCTACGTGGTCGAAATTTGATCAGAACCTAAAATCGAAATCGATCAAATTTTCACCAGAAACACTATCATATATTAAAGACAGAAATCTTTTCGAAACTTGTTTTCCCTGTGCTCTTCGTCGTTCAACATTTTCTTTAAGTAAAAAGGTAATTACATTATGTATAATTTATTATAGGTCATATTGAATTGTGTTTGAATTGTTATTTTTCTTTAAACATGTCTTTGCTATGAGTTTTTGGTCAGTTGGTATAACTTGGTTGTTCGGTTTTGTAGTGTGTAAGATTGGTTATTGGTCTTGTTGGTGTGACTAGACTTAGTGTGTCATGTGAGGTTAAGTAATCTTACAGTGTTCAATATTATTAGTTAAAATTTTCAATTTAGAATTATACGGTAGGATTCTTGTATATTTTGAAAGTTAGTGAGTTATCTAGTTGGTGTGATTAGATGAATAGATGTAACTCTAGTTCGAAGGATGAACTAATTTAAATTGTTATGTGTTGATTTACTTCTTTATTTTGATTTTATATTTTGTGAATTGTACATATAATTGTTCATTACATTGTTAGTTGTGATTGGTTTTTGTATAGATTGACTTATCTTTCTATCAACTAATTCCATTGAGTTGGGTAGTAAACAACATGGAGGTGTGTCATCATATCATTAATAAGTAAAAATTGGTCATTTTGTTTGAAAAATTCTTGCAAAATTTTTTATAATTCAATTCACCCTTCTAAAATTTAATCATTTTTATTAATAGTATAAGTTATTTGTATGATTTATGCAAATTGGTTTATAAAAATATAATTTTATCTCAATGAGTAAGTTTTATGTTTTCTTATAATTGTAATAATGTAATTTTCATCTATATAAGCATTAGCATAATAAGTTTGAATAATCAATTTTACACACATAAATTGTTATATAAAATTAAGTTGTTTTTATTAATAAATAATCTTTTAAATTTAAATATTAAAGATTGCTAGTCCACTAAATAAAATTTAAAATAAATTTTATTTATACTCATAAACACCATGTCACTTAGAAATTAAGACTAAGATAATCTATAAACACCTTATTTTCTTAACCTATTGAGACATTTTAAGCACAAAACTATGTTTGATTAAATTTTAAAGTAAACAATAATTTGGATGCAATGATAGATCCCAACGATATTATTATGGTAGACTTGAGGTTGTGAGGCATGGCAACGAGGCGGATTTTGTCTTCCCGATCCCTACCCCCAACTTTTTTAACCGTCTTCGTCTCGCTCGGATTCCATCGGGGTTAGAAATTAAGTCTCATTCTCGTCGTCCCCATTAGATTGGGGTTTCTACACCCTCGTCCCGTATCCAATCTATATTATTTTCAAAGAAATAATTATATTTATAATAAATTAATTTTACTATTTTTATGCATTTTTATATATAAATATTTATAATTTTACAATTTGTAATTATTATTAATTAAATATATATTTTAATTTATTATATTTATATTAAAATATGTATGTAAAAGAAATATTTAATTATTTTTTACAGTAATAATAATAATAATAATAATAATATTATTATTATAATACTGTATTCAAAAATTTGAATACTTATAACATTATTATTATTATTATTATTATTATTATTATTATTATTATTATTATTATTATTATTATTATTCAAACATTAGATTACATGTATAAGTTAATTCATTTTTAAGTCATTATTTAAAAATATGAAATATATAATTTATAAAAAATATTTAATAAGTTAATTCTTGTTTAATTAATTCAAGTAATAAAAGTTTAAATAATCAATTCATTTTTAATCCTTTAAAATACAATTATTTTATTACGATAAAATTTGATATATAACACATAAGAATAATAAGATCTAAAAGATATGACATAATAAAATATAATAAATATAAATTATAAATAAAATAATATTAGTTACTACTAAGCTTTATGTAAAATATTTAGAAAAAGATAAAGAAGAAGAAAAAAATTAACTTTGTGTTGTTCATCAAATTGGTTGAAAAAAAAACAAATTGATTGGAGAGATTAAGGAAATGTGAAAAACTGAAAGATAAAAGAAAGAGAATAATGTAATAAACTAATTGATATAAAAGATTTAAATAGACAAAAGAATTAAAAAGTGGGTAGAAGAAAAGTAAAAATGGTGAAATATAAAAAAATGGCCTTATATGTAATATAAAAAGAAAATAAAATATTTTTAAAATATTAATATTTTAAAAATTAAATTTAAATATAAAGTCGGGGTGAGGACGGGCCGAAGTCGAAGTTTGCATTACCCATCCCCGTCCCTGACCTTTTAAAGCGAGAAAATCTCGAACCCACCTTGTCCCCAGTTAACTCGGTTTTTCGTCATCAAACTCGGGGAAGAGACGGATCAGTCCCCACGAGTACAAGTTTAATTGTCATCCCTAGTTGTGATAGTCTTATTTCTTGACGAAATATTAATGCCTCACTTTGAGCCAAAAATAAATTTCGACATTATCCTACCCCTTAGTCCTTAACTATAAGACTATGTTTTGGTACATTAATATGTCCTATATTGTTTAAGAATCAAGATTAAGGATAGTCTATAAACATATTATTTCTTTAATCCATTGAGACACCTTTTAAGGATAAAATCATGATGGACTAGAGTTTAAAAACAAATAATACCTTGAACGCGATGATTGACCCTAATAATATTATCATAGTGAACTTGAGATCGGGATACTCATTTCTAGAAGGAACATTTGCATTCATTATCAGACCAAAAATAGAGTTTTGATTTTCTTTTATCCTTTAGTCATTTAGTGAGAGTTATGTTTCACTATGCTCATAACTTTCATATCACTTAGGAATCGACACTAAGGGTAGTCTACAAAGACACTATTTTCTTAACCCACTAATATATCTTTTAAGGATAAAATCATCATTGATTAGAGTTCTAAATGGACAATACCTCTAATGTTGAGCAAATAAAATGTTTTAAGAATAAGTAAATTATAATTCTCTTTTTTATTTTTATTTTTGTTATCTTTTGATATCGTGTTCTCTTGTAATGTATTTCTCAAAATATTTCTTATTAACATGAATTTTTTGAATATTTTTTAATAAATTTTGCGTTTATTCTTATGAATTAAAAAAAGACTCACAATTTGATACCTAAAATATTATTTCTTATTTTTTTAGATAGACGAACCGGTTTGATAACAAATATATTTTTTTTAATTTTTTCTTAAATTGAGAAAAGTGAAATTCTTTTGATTTTGAATCACAATAATATGATGAAACTAGAGCAACCCAATAAAATATGCATACCATAGATATATAATTCAAATACAAAGAGTAATTCAAAATATAAATTTTCTCTTCATAGGAAAATATATACATACATATATACCACCTCAAAAGTAAACAAAACTTAAATTTATACTACTCCTATTTCTAAACCTACTCCTATTGAGGTCTACCACCTATAACATATGCTTTCGTGTAAACACATGATCATCATAATACAAAGTAATATAAAAAAAAAATACAGGGTAAACTAATAATTCGATTTAGTGTAATATTATCAGAAATTGGCATATGATTATCGATATAACTAATTAATCTTCCTAAATTGTCTAATCAAATAATTCAAAATTCAAACAAGAAACTAAGATTCACTTAATGAAATGTTTCTAAAAAATTTTGAGATTTTGTTGACATCACACTTAAAATATGAACATTCCAAAATTATAATGATAAAAATATTTCCGAAAACCCCTGTCTTGTATTGAATATGATAGCACAATATATACATGAAATACAGAAACATTCTAGGCTATAATTACGCTAACCATTATAGTCGGTATCCTAAATTTGTCTATTAACAGATATGAAATTAATGTGCATCGCTGTCATGCCAAGCTAAATATGGAAAAAAATAATCATGTAGAATCATGGCATGATACGGTATTTGTAATCGTATATTCTATGTATATTCTATGTTTATCACCCTCCCTCAAGATGGAGCATGAAGGTTATGAATGCCCAACTTGCCTAAAAAAGAACCAAATTTAGTGGCGCCAAGAGATTTGGTGAAGAGATCAGCCAGTTGATGATGAGTGGACACATAGGAGGGTTGAATATGATTGTGTTGTATTTCATCACGAATAAGATGACAATCCACTTCAATATGTTTTGTCCGTTCATGAAACACAGGATTCTTGGCAATGTGAAGGGCAACTTGGTTGTCACAGTAGAGAGTCATAGGGTCGGTGTGAGTAATGCCTAGGCTCGAAAGAAGGCCTTGAAGCCATTTCAACTCACATGTCGTGTTGGCCATAGAATGATATTACGCCTCAGCGGATGATCGAGAAACCGTATGTTGCTTCTTGGTTTTCCAGGAAACGGGGGATTGACCAAGGAAAATAAACCAACCAGGTGAGAGATCTTCGAGTGAGAGGACAACTTGCCCAGTCCGAGTCACACCAACCATAAAGACGAAGGTCACTCTCTCTTTTAAAAGCACACCACGACCCGGGCTGCCCTTTAAATAGCGTACCACGCGGAGTGCAGCCCGCCAATGCTCTGACGCGGTTGGTGCATGAATTGAGATAGGACATGAACACTGTAAGATAATTCAGGTCGTGTAAAACACAAGTAAATAAGGCGGCCAGACGAGATGTCGATATTGACTCGGGTCGAGAAAGTAGTTCGCCATCGGCCAATGCTAAACGATGATTTTCTTCGATTGGCGTGGACACGAGTTTCCCTCCAAGCAATCCTGCTTCAGCTATGATGTCCAACGCATACTTCAGTTGACACAAGAAAATTCCTGTAGGAGATCCGGCAACCTCCACCCCAAGAAAGTATTTTAATTTCCCTAAGTCCTTCATATGAAAACATTGATGAAGATAATCTTTGAATTGCGCAATGTCTTCATGATGATTGCCAGCAATGACTAGGTCATCCACATAAACTAACACAACCGAGTTCGACATCTCCTTTGCGAAAGATGAACAAGGAGTGATCGAGACGAAGAACGTTGAAATCCATATTGAACAAGAGCGGTTGAGAGCTTGGCAAACCAACACCGAGGAGCTTGACGAAGACCATAAAGGGACTTGCGGAGACGACACACCATACCCTTTTGAGACACCAAGAACCCCGGCGGCATTTTCATGTAACACGGCTTCCTCAAGATCGCCGTGCGAGAAAAGCATTATGGACATCCATTTGATGGAGTTCCCGGTCTTTGGCTGCTGCCACTCGCCAACACTTGTCCGAATGGTGACCATCTTTGCCATCGGGGCAAAGGTCTCGTCATAGTCAATCCCCTCAACTTGGTGATTTCCCAAGACAACTAATCGGGCTTTGAAGCGTTCAACGCTCCCATCGGAATGATATTTGATTTTATAAATCCACTTGCAACCCGGAGGCTTCTTCCCTGCTGGTAGAGGAGTAATGTCCCATGTTTCATTACTTTGGAGGGCACTGAATTTCACTAGCCATGGCATCTCTCCATCTAACATCCCGAACGGCTTCAAAGAAATGCACGAGTTCTCGCTCCGCATGAAGGGCTGCAAGAAAGGTTCGGTGGGGGAAGGAGAATTTAGCACAATTTAAGTACTTTGTCAAACTGTAAGGCATACACGAGGAAGGCTGAATGTGGAGTGCGAATTGAGGGACCAGAGTTGTAAAGTGGTGTTAGTGACATAATCACGAAGCTTCACGAGATGGCTTTCGTACACGAAGACCTTTCCCCGGGGATGCGAGGACAGTATGCTCCTCGGGAACCTCTAGTTACTGTCATCATAGAGTCGGTTTGTTCCGGTGGGAGAACGATCCGGGTGGGAGGCTCTTGTTCATGGCATTCGGCGTGACCCTCCCCGAACTCGGTTGTGGGCACATCTTCGTTGTGGGGTTAACGTCATCGGTCTCCACAACGTGTTCTGCATTGTTCATTGCACCAAGTCCAGGCAATGCTTCCTCGACAATGCCAACATCAACGAGTAGGCAATCCTACCTCCGAATGTCTACTGTGGGCAAGAGAGGCAAACGGGAATTCATGTTCTACAAACTTAACATCTCTCGAAGTCCGAGAAGACTTCTTTTTCCGAGATCAAACAATTTCCGACCCTTTTGTCCGATTGAATATCCAACAAATACATTCTTGCGACTTCTACTTGCAAATTTGTCACCTTTCCTATCTTGGTTATGTGCATAACACAAGCATCCAAATACCCGTAGATGGTCATAAGTGGGTGGCTTCCCATTCAATATTTCATATGGAGTTTTTCCATGGAGAACGGTTGAGGGTGTACGATTGATCAAGTATCCTGCGGTCAAAATGCATTCTCCCCGAATTGAAGTGGAAGTTCTCCCTGAAATCGTAGAGCACGAGCTACATTTAGGATGTGTCGATGTTTTCGTTCGGCTCTCCCATTTCTCTGAGGTGTTCCGAGTGCATGAGGTTTGATGGAGTATCCCATGTTGCTTGAAAATATCGTTGAAGACACATAAACTCAGTTCCATTGTCACTTCGTAATATTTTGACTTGTTTCTCGTATTGTCGTTCTATTAAAGCGATGAAATGCATTAAGGTTTGTGACACATCTTTCTTATTATTCAAGAGATATATCCACACGACTCGAGAACAGTCATCAACCAAAGTGAGAAAGTAAGATGCACCACAAGACGAGGGAGTTCTATATGGACCCCATAAATCACAATGTATTAAATCAAATATATTGGATGCTTGAAAATCACTTAAAGGAAATGTGTTTCTACATTGCTTTGATCTCTCACACACTTCACACACCCGAGTTGTATCCGTATTTCTATTCACGCTCGTTCGGATGCGAATTTTTCTAACAATCTGGTAGGCGGGATGTCCCATTCGCTTGTGCCAAATCTCTAGTTGATTTTCCGCATTGGTCCGATACGCCTTTATGCCACTCACACCACGATACCAATAGAGTCCCTCTTTTCGTTCACCCGCTCCAATCGGCATCCTCGAAGTGTGGTCCTGCATTGCACAAAATCTATCGAGTAAAATGTACTTGTACATTTTACTTCATTCGTCAATTGTGAGACCGAAATCAAATTGCAATTCAATTTCGGAACATATAGAACATGTTTAAGTTTCGAGTCCTCCATCAAGGAAAACTGATCCTTCTTTGTTTGCCAGCACCAATTCACCATTTGGTAGTCCCACTCGGGCACCCTTCCAAGGCTCGACTCTCCCTCAAGTTTTTTAGTGTTCCTGTCATATGATTAGAGGCGCCACTATCAATAATCCACAAGTCACATGCTTTCTTACCAGTCATCTTTTCAGTTTCATTTGCCTTGCGAGAATTCAACATTGCTGTCAAGATCTGCCATTGCTCATTACTCAGTCCTGCTACTTCTGGTTTTTCGGTTGAACCAACGTTATCTGCACCAGTGTGCGCCATATTGACGCGAGCCGTTCCTCCTTTCCCTCGGAAGGTTCCTGTTCTTTGTTGATTTTTTCCATCGTTTCTATCGGTTCGTGGTCTCTCTCCCCACCATTCGGGTAACCAATGATTTCGAAGCAATTGCCTTTGTCATGTCCCTTCCTTCCACACTGCATGCAAACAACTGATTTTTCTTTCGCTTCATTGCGCAACTTGTTCCTGGTTTCCGCTCGCATAGCCATTCCCACGATCATTCCTCGCTCTTCTTTAGACCTGGTGATTGTTCTCACCCTTTCTTCTTGCACCATGGTGGCATACACCCGATTCAACGAGGGTAATGGATCTGTTGCCAAAACATTTGACCGTGCAGTTCCATAGCCCTCATCATCTAGCCCCATCAAGAACTGATGAATTTTTTCTTCTTCTCTTCGTTTCTCAAGTTGCGTCATAATATTACAATTGCATCCCCCACATCTACACTGTGGGATTTGCTCGTAATTTGCCAGTTCATCCACAACGTTTTCAACTTCCCATAATAGGAAACCATAGTCATTCCTTGTTGTTTGCATTCTGCCAACTCTGACTTTAGCTCGCTGGATTCTTGGTCCGTTCACGATCGAGAATCGTTCCTTGATGTCATCCCATAGGTCCTTTGCGTTTTCCATGTATGCAACAGTGGAACACAAACTAGGTTCTATAGTGTTTAGTATCCAAGATACAAGCATCGATTGAATTGTCCACCAATCTTCTATCTCAGATGTGTCTTCTTCAGGTTCCTTATGAGTTCCATCTATGAAACCCCATTTCCTTCGAGCCCGCAGAGATATCTTCACGGCCCTTGCCCATTCCTCGTAATTCTCTCCTCGTAATTGTACCTGTGTAATTACATTTCCAGGATTATCACTGGCACTCAGATCGTATGGCGATGGTGTTTTCTTCACCGCCTCTCCTTTCTCTCGCCATTTTAGAAGTACGATCGTGTTCTCGGTCGTTGGATATCGGAGTTTGGTTCGCTCCGATACCATGATAAAAATATTTCCGAAAACCCCTGTCTTGTATTGAATATGATAGCACAATATATACATGAAATACAGAAACATTCTAGGCTATAATTACGCTAACCATTATAGTCGGTATCCTAAATTTGTCTATTAACAGATATGAAATTAATGTGCATCGCTGTCATGCCAAGCTAAATATGGAAAAAAATAATCATGTAGAATCATGGCATGATACGGTATTTGTAATCGTATATTCTATGTATATTCTATGTTTATCATATAACAATACAATTTGCCAAGTTTGCCTTGGTAATTGTAATTCGTTCAATTAATACATTCGTAAATATGTTTATAGAGTATTACATGTTGGGTATTTTCGAAAGAGCTAACAACACGAAGATTCTCACAAATGGGTCATGAGCCAAACATAAAGAGAATATAACACCACTCTCAACTCAAAACCTTAAGACATTAGATTATGAGTCTTTGTCATTTATAAGTTATTCAACTTTCTTATTTCTACCCAATGTGAAACTTCAAACTCATATTTGAATTCTCAATATTACAAAGTATTTACTTTAAAGGAAGAGAGTACCAAAAGCAACCGCAGACCACCATCGTAACCACCCACAATCCACCACAACCACACTTAACAACTATGATCCACCTTTACCATAGAGGAGGGCATGTCAGATGGAGAAAGGGAGAGGAGGAGGGCACAACTTAGAGAGAGAGGGAGAGGAGAAAATGGGGAGCACCACAAGGGAGAGGAGAGGGTCGCAACTTGTGGTGGAGATAGGTAGAAGAAGACAATGATAATGATGACAAAGAAAAGAAAAAAAAAATAGATGAATTGTGCAATGCGAGACAATATAGAAATGAAGTAATAAAGTTAAATAATAGTTTGTCTTTCATTTTAAAACACCATTCATTTAATAATTTGTATCTCGTATATATGATCACATGACATTTTTGAGATAACCATTATTGAAAAATTAGAATTAATTTTAAAATTGTCATAATATCATAATCAACAATGATTGTATTATAATCATTGTCAAAAGACATCTTCTTTGGTTTGTTTTGTATTAGTGTATCTAGTGATATTTTCTTCTTTACACTAATTTGATCTAAATTCATTTATAACTACATGAGAAATTACAAGGAATGTCTTTGAGAGTATGAGAAACATATGATAGTTTGTTGTTAGGTAAATTAAAAGATATTTGTGCGAAATAAAAATATATATTAAATGAAAGTTATAATTATATCCAATAATAACAAGCTACATAATGTTAAAATATCATTTAATGTTTAAATAATAATTTTTAATATTTTAATTATTATTGTAATGTATATATTAATATTATATATAAAGGAAAAAAAGAAGATAATATTTATCCTAGTGCACAAGTTTTTATATTTTATATTTTGGACTTTCGATGACAATTTCAACGTCATTGTGAGAGTCATAAATTTATGTTAAACACTCTACAACCTTGACGCAAATGCCACATTTTGTATGCGTTTCGCATAGCCCTAAGGTGTACCATAGTGGTATGTGTGTCCTTCTTGCATTCTCATACCTCACAAACATTCTTATCATTGCCAACCACACCACTTTTAGAAATGTCTTATGTGGATGCTACCTCACACTCTATGCCACCTTTGAGATTGTAACCTTCGCCATGATCTCAAACTAGAATGCCTCTCCAAGGTGGTCATTGATGTAGCCATGACGCTGGTTGCATTTGTGGTGATCTTGTCTTGGTCTCACTTTAGGCATTTGATAGCTAAATATTTATACAATTAATTTCATAATTAAATAAAAAGAATTTTAATATCAATCAATGTTCAACTACAATCTAATTGAGACATTGATGAGATTCCAACAAATAATCACGACTTCAATTTTAATAAAATAATAAAACATAAAAGACTAATCTTAATGACATAATAGATATCTAAATACTCTAATCTAATAAGAAAGAAATGTGTATAATTATAAACGGGTCATAACAATGGTGTCATTATTGCTCACCATAACTGAAAAATATCCAAAAAGATAGTGATTGTGGTCATGACTAAGAAAAAAATCTTAAAGAAGATAAAATCCAAAGGAATATATAAAACAAATTTTATGTTGATCATGTAAAAAAATTCGCTTTAATTTCAAAAATATTATTATAATTTTTTTAGGTCGTTACTAATTAGATAAAAAAAAATTTAATCTATGAATAAGTGATTAAATAATGCCATTATTATATTAGAAAAACAAATAATATATTACAATATAAGTGGATCATATCAAATGAGTACTAAACATTTTCAAATTTATATAGCTTACGTTAACATATATATATACTAATTGCATACTTACAAGTAAACAAACATATAGCGAAATACTCATGAGCATAACTTGTATAAATAATTATGCTAAACAAATATTATTGAAAAGATAAGCATTGAAATTGAAAATGTTTAAAAGGAATTGAAAAAAACGTGCGAGAAGTGGACTTGACAAAATTGTTTAGAAAATGTGGTTTGTCTAGTTGATTTGTATTATATATAATTTTCATTTGTTCTCGTGCATCATTGTAATTTTTATTTGCTTTCTATTATTTGTAGAAATAATTACGCTACAAAAATATGATATTATCGAAAGGATAAGCATTGAAATTTAAATTTTAAAAGATTGAAAATCACGTGCGTAACTTGACAAAGGTTGTTAGAAATTGATGACTGTCTAATTGCTTGTATTATATAAAGAACAGTGATTAGTTAAAATATTAATAAAAAAATAAATATTATTATTATATTCACACAAGCAATTGTTATTTGAACGTAAGGTCCTCGAGTAACCTTACATAATTTTCAATTGGTCTCGTGCATTGAATTTACCGTTATCTGCTTGCTTCCACGAAATAGGACAAGTATAATAAAATTATACATGTATTTTTATAACAAAAAATGTTTTTTTTTTTTCATTTATAAATGAAATGATCCAATGATATTTTATTTTATTTTGAATAATTAATACTACATAGTAAGATGTATTGTCACAATATCAAATCAATATTTTAGTTTAATGGTCTACGTTCAACGTATTTTGGTTCACCCGCACTCTATAAATAGAATCTTAACGTTCCTTGTTCACACAACTGAACTTTCACAGGCCTTAAGAAATGAAGATGAACACTACTCCTACTACCTTCTTCGCTCTCTTTCTACTTTGTGCCGTTACCTCACACCTACCTTCAGCCACCGCTGATTTTGTGTTCGACACAGATGGTGATGCTGTTCGAAACGGTGGCATCTACTATGTGTTGCCTGTAAAAAGAGGACATGGTGGTGGATTAGAAAGAGCCAGAACAGGAAACGAAACATGCCCTCTCACTGTTGTGCAATCTCCCTTTGAGGTGTCTAAGGGGCTACCCGTAGTAATTTCATCCCCAATCCGAGTCCTTTATATCGAGGAAGGCCTTATTCTGAACGTTGCGTTCCTCTTTGGACCACTGTGTTTACCCACTCCTTCAGTGTGGACCCTCGTCCAGGGTCTCCCAGAAGGACTCGCTGTTAAACTCACTGGCTACAACAATACTGTACCCGGTTGGTTTGAGATTCAGAGGGCTTCCCTTGAATTCCACGACTATAAGTTTGTGTTTCGCTCCATTGACGATAGTTGGGATATCGGGATTTACATCGATCATAATCAACACAGGCGTTTGGTGGCCACCGATAACGATCCATTGTTGGTTCAGTTTCAGAAAGTTGGGTCATCAACCGCATGAGCGCCTCTGGCCTGAAAACTCACGTGCTTTCTCTCCTACTCAGACTCTGTGTGAGACTGAATAAATGCTTCGGCTGTAATAAAGTATTTGGAGAGTTAATAAATAACTTCTCCTCTATTTCCACCAACTTAATCTTATTATCAGTAAGACATATTCTTGCATCACAAATATTATTATAATTCTTATCATTTTAATTTCTCTTTATAATCAATTTCTTACCAATAATCCAAAAATATATATTTTTTAAATCATATTTCACATTGATTTCTAATATATTCATGAATTTATTTTGATCCATAACATAATTTAATTTATATCTAAATAAAATATATATTTAATATATTCTTTAATAATTTTAAAATTTTAAATTAAAATAAATATTTAAAAAATTATAAATATTTTATTTATTTAATTAAATAATTTTTATTTTTTTCATATTTAATAAACTATTTGAGTTCACATAATTAATTATTTTTCCTATCGATCAATAAATTATTGGATCGTTATTCATATTATTAATAATTTTTAAAATATTTATGTTAGTTTAAAATAATTTAAATATAAAATTTATATTTTATTTAAATTTAGTATAAATTATATTATTATTTCAAAATAAATCTTTAAATATATTTTAAAATTAATTTAAAGTATAATTAAAAAAATTAATTAATTTTTTATTGTAAAATATTGTGAAGAAATATTAAAAAAAAATGAAATACAGGCAAAAAAAACTGTAATAATAAAAGAAATAAAAATTATTAAATAAAATAGAATGAGTTTTCTAATTTTAAATGATTATGTGTAGATATAAAAATCACCCTGTTATATTAATAAATTTTTGGTTGTTCTTGTATGATGGGTGTCAACCAATAAATTTTCAGTTTTGTGAGCAAAGTATTTTTTGATACATTGGCACATCCAAATGTCATTGCAGCAACCTCTCCATTCAGAAAACGCAATATAAAATCCCACCTACCATGATTACAACAGTTTGAAACAAAATATGTGATAGTATAATCAGTAATTAATTATCACTAACCCATTCAAGTAAAAAAAAAGATGTTATATATATATATATATATATATATATATATATATATATATATGCTGATAATTAAAGTATATAGGTTGGAATACTGAACAATCAATTTCTTTTTTTGGGTTTCTATGTATAAAGTCAGTTCAGATCATAAAGATTCAGGTTCAATTCCGTGATTTAACATGATGAATACAAAGCCACATATTATGGTTAAACTGTTTATTCTTTCTGAATTCATATTTTCTTAAAATTGGATTTTTCTAAAAGAAAATTTTATTATTCAAATCATGTCTAAGAATTTTTTAGGGTAGACAAGCATTGGTAAACCGGTGTAGGTTGTAAGTCCAAAAGAGTGGCAACAAACCTTGTGATATTCTCGAGTATCTTAGATATTGGTCTTATGATGACGAGATTAATAAAACTACTTTCCAAAGGAAAAGAAAAGTTAGAAAAAAATAAGAATGCAGAAGAAGAAAACAGTAATATAAACATAATACACCATGAATTAATCATCCCAGAAATAGAAAACCAACTTAATAAATTGACTCTTCCAAAACACGAAATATCTATCATCTATAAAATAAATTCGAAAGACATATTCAAATCATAATATATAGTAAAAACAGTAGATAAAGAAATTGAATTACAATCAAATCACGAAAAAATATCATTAATAACAAAATTCTAATAGCAGAACATATAAAAGAATATAGATACCTCCATGTAGGATCTATTCAAATAGCAATAAAACCCATCTTTCGAGTAGTAAAATTAGAAAATCAAATATTAGTCATGTTTAAAACAAATTTGCATAACGAGATCAGTATACATAAATAATTATCCAAATTATTCAATAGCCCTTAAAAGTTATTATTATACAAAAAATAATATAATTCTAGATATAAAAATGCTAGAAAACGTATGGAATCCCAAGTCAATACCAATAACTATAGTGTACATAATTTACTATAAAATAATGAAAACTCAATTAGTTCCAAAGCCTTATTAATGTCTCCAAAAGACGAAACAACTATATTATTAGTTAATCCCGAAAAGGTTAACACAAGTAATACCAAAAATCCTAAAACACTCGAAATATCTAGTGGTCTTAGTTGAAAGTTAGAAGATCTACTAGAACCACTTGAAGTAGAATCTATAACTCGAATATAAATCAGGAATAGTAGAAGTATCCTTTGCACCCATTAAAAGAGTTAATTCTTTAAGAGGAAATCCGAGTAAAAATACTTTTGTAACAACTAGAAGATCCATAGATCAATCTAGTCTAATACATCATAGAAGTTTAAAACTAAAAGGAACTAGGCAAGACCTAACAGTCCCTAAAATTTAAATTAATTTATTATAATTTAAATTTTTAATAAATTTAATTTACTTTTAATAATATTTTTATTTTAGTAATTTAAAATTAAAGTTAATATTCATTTTATTAATATTGAGAATAAAGTTTATTTTTAAAGTATATTTTAAAAAATAAATTATTTTTAAAAAATAAATTACTTTTAAAAAATAAATTGTAAAAAATATACTAAAGCAATTAAAGAATATTTATAAACAAATAAATTTAAATATAATAAATAAATAATATTCATTAGCCACCAATTTCAATTCGGTCGCTATATTCTCATTTCATGACCGATTTCAATTTGTCACTCGATCGTTAAATCAGTTGTTAAATAAAATTTTTTATTTTAGTATGGAATAACCATCGATTTAGTGACCGAAATTTTGTGATGCAAACTATTGGTCGCTATTTCGGTCGCTAAATAAAAAATGAAATCAAATCATATTACGGTGACAAAATCGGTCGCTAAATTGTGATTGAATTAAATCGGTCTCTAAATCAGTCGCTAATTGTGATCGAATTAAATCGATCACTAATTACGATCGAATTAAATCGATCGCTAATTACGATCGAATTAAATCAATCACTAATTACGATCGAATTAAATCGATCGCTAATTACGATCGAATTAAATCGATCGTTAATTGCGACCGAATTAAATCGGTTGCTAAATCGGTCATTAATTGTGATCAAATTAATTCAGTCGCTAAATTAGTCACTAATTGCAACCGAATTAATTGTGTTTTTTCTTATAGTCTCTACTTATGTTCTTAATTAAACAAATTTGGAACCCTTACACAAATTTGGTTCATAGGCTTTTCTTATACTTGGAAAAATCTGGTTTTCATAAACTTCTTGGGGCTGGATTTATGTAGGGATGATGATTAATAATCTCATTGTATTTTTATAATAATAATAATAATAATAATAATAATAATAATAATAATAATAATAATAATAATAACAGCATAAACAAAAGGCAAACCATTAAAGAATTATGTTTAAAAAGCAATTATAACATTTAAATAACTATTATGATTAAATAAAAGATAACTTTAAATTGTCTAACAATAATTAAAAAAATATACCTTAAATGCAATGATAATAGTTAAAAAGTATACCTTAAACACAATGATAACAATTGAAAAAAAGAGTTGTCTATGAAAATGCAACAAATAAAGAACCATGGTTTAAATGCAAAAATTGTGGCCTAGAGTAACAATTTAAGACAATGGTTTTTAAAAAAATTATGGTATTAGGAAAAAAATAAAACTGTTGCCTTTGAACCATGCCCACGACCACATATTCTATCACTGGAAAAGTGTTGTCAATCCGTTCGTTAAAGTTTAACTCATAAGAAAGTAAAGAATAAAATGATAGTGATCATTAATTCACTCTCATTTATATATTTTGGAAACATTATATTGTTTAATTTTTATGCTTTTGAACAATATATTTTAAACACATTATTTAATGTTTTTTATTTTTATGTTGATCATAATATATTGCTTAAAGCCTAAAACACCGTTTTAAAGTTTTATTTGCTTAAGTAACAAATGTAGGTTTAAAGCAACGCCTCGCTTAAAATTTTGAGACAACTTTAGTCTCTGTCACAAAACAATTATGTGACAAATTTCATTCATATACTAAAATCCTCTTTGATATTATGAGTAAGGACCAAGTTGAATGTCAAAGTGTTTTTCCAAGTTTTTCATTTATTATAAACTTAGACTCAACCCTATCCTTATCTTGACCCAACGAAACTACACATCTTTCGTATTTATTTACCTCTTACACAATGAATATCGACCAACTTAATATTTAAAGTCGGAACTTGTGAGAGGTACGATGTTCTAAAGTTTTATAATTTATATATGTTTTATAATCTCTAAATTTACATATTTATAAATTTAATCTTTTATTTTTTATATTTATTTATTATTTATTAATAATATATTATTCAATTGATGAATATGGTTATAGTGTTTTCAGAAATGCCCTTCTCAATCATTCGTTATAATTAAATATGGGATCCTATCCTTAACTCGACTCTAGTTTCTCGCTCTCTTTCCATGCGGGTCAAGATTCATGTTGGAAGAGAGTCCCATAAACCTCTAACAAATATAATACTCTATGGGGAAATATAAGCTTTAATTATTTTATTTAGTCATGCGTTAATTTTATTACAACAAACTAAGCATCTATTTAGTGCTTACATATTTCACTTTTCTCTCACTTCGAGAAACCACACATGACTTTTCCGACACAGCGGTGGTTCATGCAGTTGCAGTTGCAGTTGCAGTTGCAGTTGATGCATCTGAAAGTCTCTTAAACAGAATCGGTAAGCGTCTCTCCTCAGTCTTAGTCACCACGAATCGCCTCTTGTTATCAATTCCGACGTAGCCACATGTACCACGATTAGGACAGAACACGAGGCTGTAGCTCCCAAAGCCAAACGTCTTAATTCGAAACCAACCGGGTATAGTGTTGTCGTACCCAGTAAGTTTAACCGAGAGTCTCTTTCCTAAACCCTTCACAACAGTCCAGATTGAAGGAGTGGAAGCACACGGGGGTACAAAAAGGAACCCAATGTTCAAATTAAGGCCTTCTGAGATAAAAGGGATTCTAGCTGGGGATGACATACGTACTGGTAGGCCGTTAGAGAATGGAGAGGGATTTTGGACAACTGTTAAAGGGCATGTTTCGTTTCCTGTTGCGGCAAATTCTGGTCCACCCCCGTTTCCAATTACTCTAACAGTCGGCGTTATATGATATACGCCACCATTTACAACAGGATTACCATCAGTGTCCAACACAAAACCAACGGTGGTTGATGGAAGGTATGTGGCGAAGGCAGAGAGTAAAAGAGAGAGAAAAAGTCGTGCTCTTCATTTTTTCCAGAGGGTGTGGAAGGCTTATCTTGTTCAGTTTGTGTGAACAAGCACCGTTGGAAGCATTTATTTATAGATGTGCCGGTTATAAAGTGAACATTTTATAGATAAGAAAGGAGTAAAAGAAATTTTACATCCATCAATTATATAAATCAAAATTATAATAAAAATAAAATATGAAGTGATGGACAAATAATTTTATTTTATTTTATTTTTTTAATTTTATATATTTAAATTCGTTATTTTTTTTAATGATAAACCTGTGTATATTAAGAACGTATAAATACATTATACTTGAAAAATAAATTATATCCGTAAAATATATATATATATATATATATATTTTGTGTAAGGGATAAAAGGGTTTTCAAGATATTACTAATCTAAATTTATAGTAGGCAGGACCATGAACATGTTTTTAACCTTTTAATGGTGTTGGTCCCCACAAAGAACAGAGGTGTCAAATGTAATATGCAATGTGAGGTGGAAGATATAAATTGGGTACAACCAATACTACAGCTATCATGCCTTTCTTATATCACATATGGGTACAAAAACGATATAAGTAGTTTGGTTCAGGAAAATAAACACGTTTTTTTGGCATTAGTCATGCTCCCAAATATTAAAGAAGGTAATATGTAATCTGACGGTACAACTAAACCTACAATCATCACAGCCCTCAAATAACCAAGTTAGAAGTTATTTAATTACATTAGTTTCTTAATTAGAAATTAAATTAATTATTAATGTTAGTTGTTAATTCAAAATTAGATTCTATTTTAATAATTTTGAGTCCAATTTTAATTATATACACAAATTTTGGTAACTAAAATTATAGACCATCTTCTATTTTAATTCAAATATTAATTTAGTTAAAATAATTTATCTATAAATTATGTTTGGTAATAAAGAATGTTATGATATTTTTTTATATATTTTGTAAGTTTCATATATTTAATATGTTAAAAAGGATTTTAATAAAAGACATTTTTTTTTATGTATGTTATTTTGAATTTTTTTTATGTTTGACTAAGGTTAAACAAATGATAAAAATTGGTTAAACACTGATAGAATTATAAGAATAGAAAATGGAAAGATGGAACATAACATATATTATATTATTGTTGCTAAGAGTGACATTATCAAACATATTTGGGAAAATAAGAATGTGTTGATTGATTACCCTACTAGTTGAACCTTGTTGTTATTGGGAACAAGCATTGGATTAACATCTTGAATTTCATTAACTATTATCACTGTCTAATTTAGTTGTA
This sequence comes from Sphenostylis stenocarpa, assembly GCA_963425845.1. NCBI lineage: Eukaryota > Viridiplantae > Streptophyta > Magnoliopsida > Fabales > Fabaceae > Sphenostylis > Sphenostylis stenocarpa. The sequence goes on along the minus strand of OY731398.1, from coordinate 333,994 downwards.
GATGGACACAATGGATGATTAAGTCACTCTTAAAAACTCAAATACTTGCCACTAGACATGAGGGGTCATTTTTAACATATAACAATAACAACATAACTCCCGTTAGTACTGACTCGAACAACATCTTAAGTTGTATGAAGAGTTCTTTGAGTTTATTACTAAGAATGAACAAGAAATTTAACCTTGTCATTGAAGTCTTACAGCAAGAACTATGTATTTGATTAAGTTTTTCTTCAAACTGCGAAATCTACTAACTACAAAAGTTGATAGTTATCCTTTGTGATGGTGAACCAAAGTAATTATAGAGACCTTACAATTCATCAGTATTGAACACACATCCTGGTGCTCTAGTCTTACTAAGGTTATCATCAATATATCTTCTCAACCATGGGGAAGAAATGTGCCTTGAGTGACTTATTCAACTAAATCATCCTACAACATATTAAAAATATTTAAGTCACACACTATATTATGTAAGAATCAAGTGAGATTGACATTATAAGTATGTTTATTTTTATTTATGATTTTCTTAACCATGATTACGAAGAAAATGTTAGATTTGATGAAGTCAATCTACAACAAACTCCTAAAGTCGATGAAAACTAAAACATTTCTTTTTAATGTTTGGTTTTTGCTTATAACCACAACCTGCATATAAATTTTAAATAAAATAAAATCTCAAAAATTTAAAATACGGTTAAATTTTCCAACTCAAAAAAAAGTTAAACTACTTAAATATTAAACTAAATAATTATTCAACTAAATTACCCAAAATTCAAAGTATCAACTATTCTAGAAGCTAAACTATATAATATAAGATAAACTAAACTTAAAAAACTAAGTACTATATATTAAAAAAAAAAAAACTTGTTCATTGTTTTCTTTGTTGTGAATATCAATTTTCGATAATAGAGATGAATCTTGAAAGACTTGAAACATTTAATTTGACTTTTGTTACATGTAATACTCATAAAAATAAATAAGCTTAATAAATGTTTAAATGAATTACCTTCATTAAAAAATTAGTAATACCCGCACAAATATGATTCTCATCCAATACATGATGTAGAAGCTACATTGAGACGATTTTGTTTATCTATTACACTAAAATAAGTAACAATACATAATGTTATTTTCAAAGTTTATATAAAACAATAATTATGGCCTCTGCTAAATAAATTCCTAACCTTAGGATAAATGAAATAAAAATTAATTTTCTGCCTTTTCCACTTAAAATATTACTTCTAGACATAATGGATAAAATCCTAAACAAATGATAAAAATTGGTTAAACATTGATAAAATTATAAGAATAGAAAATAGAGAGAAGGAACATAACATATATTATCTTATTGTGATAAAAGTTGTTAGAATCGCTAGCAGTGAATGTTTGCGTTTACGGACAAAAACCAAGAGTGGGGTGAATTGGTTTCTTAAATAAAAATTAGGGTTTTAAAATTTTCCCCAAATTTCACTGATTAAAATGTTGTGTAAAGTAAATAGATAAGGGAAAGAAGATTACACAGTTGATTTATACTGGTTCGGATCAAAAGACCCTACTTCCAGTTGCTAATCACTCAAAAAGAGGATTAACGCTGTCACTATAATCAGAGTTTTACAAATAGATTACAAATTGAAAAGATAAGGAATAGAAAACACTTCTCTTGAGTCACACAAGAGATGAACACCTCCTTTGAATCCACAAAGGATGAAGAACAACTTTTCCTAGAGACGACACAACACACAATTCACCAAGAAACCCACTCAGTGATTCTTATCGCTTCTAGCCCACACTAGGTTTTCAAAAACCCATTTTTCTTCCCTACAAAAAGTTCTCTAGCAGTCACAGCTCTTAACTTTTGTATGAAAAATGTTTGTTCTTTTGCAGAGAGCCTTAGAGAACCTTAAGTAGAGAGAATAGGGTCTGGGAATTGGAGATTTTTGAAAACAGAAGAATTGGGAATATGGTTTTCGAAACTTGGTCCAAATTTGAATTTCAAAACACATAACAGACGCAAATAATCGATTATCTTGAGTGATAATCGATTATTCCAAAGTCATTTTTGCAGGGGAACAAAACTGAACCAGGATAATCGATTATCTGGCCAAATAATCGATTATCTTGAGTGATAATCGATTATTCTAGAGTCATTTTCGCAAGGGAACAAAACTGGACCAGAATAATCGATTATCTAGCCAAATAATCGATTATTTGCCTATGATAATCGATTATCCTGAGTGATAATCGATTATCACAGAGAGGTTTTCCTGAAAATGATTTTCTTGCTGTAATAATCGATTATCCAGGGTGATAATCGATTATCACAATGTAATTTTGATAAAAATGAGTTTTTAGAGCTTTTAAAGGATGGTTTATGTGCTGGCTATCTTGGACTCTAAAATTACAGACTCAAAAACATAAAAATAGAGTTATTACATAAGATTACAAGTCTTCAAATCTCTAAGTCCTTTATTTTTGAATCATCATCAAAATCTACAAGTTTCATATCCTTGTATGTTCAACAAGAGTGACATTACCAAACATCTTGGAAAAGGCAAGAATCTTTCGTTTGCCTACCTTACTAGTTGAACCTTGTTATTGGGAAGAAGTACTAGATTAACATCTTGAACTTTATCAACCGTTACCACCATCGAATTTAGCTATAGAGAGATACTAGGATGGTTAAGTCACCCTTAAAAACTCGACCACTCGCCACTATATATGAGGGGTCATCTTTAACATATAACTCATACTGGTTTGATACATCAACATGAGTATATTCCCTTGAGGGATCTACAACAATAACAAAATAACTCTCGTTAGTGTTAACTCAAACAACATCATCTTGAGTTGCATGAGGGCTTCCTTGAGTTTATTACTAAGAACGAGCAAGAGATTTAAGTTTATCATTAAACTCTTACAGGAAGCTTGTCACTTTATTTTCTACCACAAAATAGATGATGCTAGCCATATTGTAAGACGTTTTTTCAAAGAAGTTGTCAGATTACATGATTTACCTAAGATAATAATATCTGACAGAGATGTTAAGTTCCCAAGTCATTTTTTGAGAACACTTCTGGAAAGATTTGAAACTTAACTTCTATTCTCAACCACATGTCACCCACAAATTAATGGGAAAATCGAGGTTGTAAATAGATCCTTGTCCACTTTGTTAAGGACCACTTTAAAAGGAAACAAGAAGTCTTAGGATGAACATCTTCCTTATATACAATTTGCTTATAATCGATTAGTTCACAAGACTACTAACCTTTCTCCTTTTGAGGTTGTTTATGGCTTTAATTTTCTTACCCCTTTTAATTTACTCCCTATTTCATATATGACTTTCTATTTCCATAAGGTAGGAGTATCCAAAACTGAGTTTGTCAAAAGGTATCATGAGAAGCTTAAGGAACATATAGAGCAACAAACTCAGAAATATGTGGAATACAACAACAAAGGGAGAAATAAAATTTCTATTGAGGAAGGGACTGGGTTTAGTTACATTTGAGAAAGGAAAAGTTTCCCTCTTAGAGAAAATCAAAACTTAGTCCTCGAGGAGATAGTCCATTACAAGTCCTCCAAAAAATCAATGATAATGCATATAGATTAGATCTTCCACCTGAATATGGGGTCCCTCCTAATTTGTTTGTGATCTATCATCTTTTGCAAGACCTGATAATTGAGATCTGGATATGAGGACAAATCCTTCCCAAGAAGGAGAGTGTGATGGAGGACCATGGAATCGGACACATGTAGGACCCCTTATAGAGTCAGCCATAAGGCCATGATCCAACACTTGAAAGGCTACATGTAGAGAGCACGGTTGTAACACCCTACCTTATAAACCCTCACTCAGAAGAATTAATAATTTGTAGTGGAATTTTTTTTTTAAATTTGTGAACTAATTACATATAGGTAAAATATTAGTTATAGTCTTTCAAAATATTGAGGGCAACATTGCGGATAACTTCCTACAGAGCAACAAACTACACAAAAGAGTAACTACTACTAGTGCCATGTAGGTCTAGATACTACAAAAGACTGCCTATAAAGGTTTGGATATGTTTATCCCAATACATGTTGTCATCATTGTGGCTCTCAGCTAATGAGTATGAGTGTCATATTCATCGGGTGTGGAATTTGTGTCATCTCCCCTCTGTTTAAACCATGACCGATCAGGTCCAACAAGTACCGCAAGTACAGAGGAAATAAAAAAAACAGAAAGATAAGAGGGTGAGCAACAGTTCATACATCATCTTAAAATCAAACATCATAAACATTCACAAGTCAATCAAATTCCAAATGATTGATGTTAATGATGCATGATTCTAATACGTTTTCTAAAATGTTTATGCATGTGGGCCTGAATCATTTCTGAAATCAGTGTTGGGATAGCCAGGAGTTGACACTACTAGGCATGGAAAATCCACCCACGAGATTGTTGAGACCCACACTCAAATATAAACCTAGTAGCTCACTGACCATTGATATACGATAAGAGCACAGTCAGGTACAGGAGAGTTTGTACAGTGGGATCCCCGACAATAGGTAGCAACTCTGAGTCTTTTAGGGTCTCCAACCACTACCCTTCCTATCCTTAAGTCCTCCCTCAGGACCTCCCTATCGTATTCTCAGAATCCATAATCTCTGATTCCTCAGTTTGTACAAATCACCATTTTCAGATGAATGATGTATGAGTTCCTAAGTGGTTTTTCCTTAGAAAGTCACCTATTACCAAAAATTTTGACAGAGTTTCTCCTGTAATACGGACTTCCCAAAAATTTCCAAATACCTATTACAATCAGAAAACTTCCCAATATAGTTCAAAAAGGGTTCACAACCCATCATCCAATCTTTTCAATTTAATTTCAATTAACTTTCCCATGAAAAATCACCATGCATATCAATGTTTACTCAAAGACAATTCATATCTCAATAGAATACCACACATGTATTTACACCATCATACACATAAGCAATTTATTATCACTTTCAAAACCAAACATATAATGAAATCAAAATTATCAATCATAACAAATTTAGACAACTTCAACAAACAAGATTAAATAAGTTTATGATGCAATCCTTACTATATAGCCCACCTCTTACCTGATACGTCCACACTTATTTCTTTCAAAGCTTGATGTTATTTTCCAGCAAAATCTATATATGTAATAAAATACTAGTTAGAATTTTATATTTCTATGTTTCTATCTCATAAGAATTTAAATTCACTTTGTGTTGCTAATCCATTTCTAATAATATTTTAAGCTCACATTCAACTTACAATTAACTTAGAAAATTATCCTATTTTGTATGCACTTAAAGTAGGAATAATCCTAATAGCAAACATGAACAAGGTTCAGTATTTCAAAATTTTCTAGAGTTATATAAGCTGTTTTGGCATGAAGTCTGAGCCAAAATTTCAATAACTTAATTATCTACAATATTGATGAAGGAAATAAATTTAAATACCCTATAGCATAAATGCAGTTTTCAGTTTATAGTGGTTGTTTCCAACAAGGCTCAACTATAATAACACTCTGAATATGCCTTGGTAATTTGACTATAACTCATGCTACACATAAGCTATTAACATGAAACAAATTTATAAATTTCGGGAATATAATTTCCTACAACTTTTATGAAGGAATCAAGTCCTAGTGTCACATGTATCAATCCCAGTAATTCAAAAACCAAGGCAGTTGAAACAGGGCAACCTCTTAATGTCACAGCTAGAACACTTGACAGTAAAATGGGTATAACTTGAGCTACAAATATCCATTTGATGTGAAGTCAGTTTCTAAATTTTGAAAATTTAAAGAGCTACAACTTTCATGAAGGAATAAAGTCCTAATTCTGTTCACACAAGTGCCAAAAATTTAGTAAACAGTACCTACGAATTAAGGTATTTAGCTCAACCACTTCTAATCCTCAACTCTATGAATTATTCTAATGTCTTAGGTGTAATACCTACAATAACACTCTTCCCACTCCCATTCAAACTCAACTATGTGAGGAGAAAAATTGAAAATGCACCGTTTTGAAAAATAAAATCGTAGAAGTATAGAGAAGATTGAGAGAAACAAACTTACCTCTTGGAGCTCCTCAAGAAAATAAAAAAATAATTACATTATTTCCTCCTTTTTACTTTAATGAGGATTTGAACCCACAACTCCTAAGACTCAAGCATTACTCCAAACCATATCAATCATTGAATATTTCTTGCCAATTCACACACATAGTAAAATTTTAATGTACCCAAACTCATTGCATACAAGAAAACAATAATTTATAAATATGAATTAAAATTTGTTAAGTCCCTAAGCATACTCAACATTCAGGCACACACATGAGTATTTTTTAACAATTATAAAATAATAGAAAAATTATAATTATTCTAATACACATACAAGAATTAAACCCATGACCCCCAAATTTCATGACAAAGGTCTAACCAAATGTTTCACTCCTCATCTATGCAATATTATTAAATTATTAATTTAATTACTTCTCTTACTTCTAATTTCTACCTTAAAATATATAATTACTATCCGGCACCCAACCGCTCGCAAAATAGGTCAATTTTGAGTATTTTCTAAAAATTCTAAAAAATCATAAATAATCTAATATTGTTAAAATTTAACAACCAAGAGTACTGACAATTAGGATGTTACAACTCCAAAGTTTTTAGCCAAAGAGATTTACATAAAGATTACAAGATCCAAGCTTCAATTCTTATTTGCAATTATTGGGAACTTGAGGATATATAAACTCTTAAATGTAACTAGAATTAAGAAATGTGGGACTTAAAGCTAGTTGAGATGCAGTTTTTGGCCAAGACCAAATAGTCCCACATCTCCTAGGATATTGAGTGATTGAGAGAAAAACAACTATAAATATGACCTCTTGTATAACTTTTTGGGCACATTTAAATGAAATCAAACTTAATGTGGGAAACTTGCATTATTGTTTGTGTCTCAAATTGCTTATCTCCAAGTGTAAGAGTTCTTTTTCCTACTCTCCTAAATAAATAACCTTCCTTAAAGGAGCTAGTGCCAAGTTTCTTAAGAAACTTGGCGCATGATGTAGGGTGTTCGATGACTTTACTTGGTGGAAGGATGACTTTACTTGGTGGAAGGAGAAAGAATTTTTCTATTAGGTATTATTTATCATAATGAATGAATTAGTCTAATTCATATTATTCCTAAGAAATCAAGCTTAACTGTTATTAAAAATGAAAAAGGTGAATTAATTTTTGAAAGACTACAAAGTAGTTAGAAAGTATGTATTTCTTATAGAAAACTTAATTTAGCTACTAGAAAAGAGTATTTTTTTTTTCTTTGCCTTTTATTGATGAAATGCTTGAAAGATTAGCTTTTAAATCTCATTGTTTTATAGATACTTTTTAGAAATATTTTCAAATGTATTTCACTTGAAGATCAATTGAAGACTACATTTATTCTAAGACTACATTTATTTGTCGATTTGAAATCTTTGCTTATAGATGCATGCCTTTTGGTTTAAATTATTGCATAATTTATGTATTTTATTATTGGAATTATAAAACCATGAGAGTTTTCAGGGCAATGAAATTTATAATTTTAGTTGATTAGTTTATGTTAATGGTCATTGGAACCAAAGTATAACATGTTTAACTCTCCAATAAATAAGTATAACGAAATTGAGATAGGGATGATGAGTAATAATCTCATATTGTATTTTGTATAATAACAATACTAGCATAAACAAAAGGCAAACCATTAAAGAGTTATGTTTAAAAAGCAATTATAACATTTAAATAACTATTGATTAAATAAAAGATAACTTTAAAATGCATTGTCTAACAATAATTAAAGAAATATACCTTAAATGCAATGATAACAGTTAAAGAAATATACCTTATAATGACAACAATTGAAAAACAAAATGTTTATGAAAATGTAACAAATAAAGAACCATGGTTTAAATGCAAAAATTGTGGTCTAGAGTAACAATTTAAGACAATGGTTTTAGGGGAAAAACTTTTGCCTTTGAGCAAGGCCCACGACCACATACTCCATCATTGAAAAAGTGTTGTCTATCCATTTCTTGGCCCATAAGAAGATAAATAATCAAATGATTGTGATAATTAATTCACTCTCATTTATATATTTTGGAAACATTATATAGTTTAATTTTTGTGCTTTTGAACAATATATTTTAAACACATTATTTAATGTTATTTATTTTTATGTTGATTATAATATATTTTAAACACATTATTTCAATTGATTGCTTAAAGCCTAAAACATTGGCTTAAAGTTTTATTCACTTAAGTAACAGATGTAGATGTAGGTTGAAAGCAACGGCTAGCTTAAAATTTTGTGATGCAAAATTTTGAGACAACTTTAGTCTCTGTCACAAAATAATTGTGACAAATTTCATTCATAAACTAAAATCCTCTTTGATATCATGAATAAGGACAAAATTGAGTGTCAAATGTCTTTTCAAGTTTCCTTCGTTTATTACAACTTAACCACTCAGCCCTATCCTTATCTTGACCCTTTCAAACTACACATCTTGTTTTGTAATTTACACTTGATTCTTAAAACTTAATGGTAATTAAATATCATATTAACTAATTGTTTCCTGTGAAAATTAGATCGATTTCGATTTCTCAGATACTTTAGTTCTAACCAAATTTCAACCACGTAGATTCTTTTTATTTAGGTTAGCAAACAGTTTTCAATCGAAATATGTATAAGAATCGAAAATCTCATAGTATCAAAAAACACTAACAACGCAACTTAGTATGCAGATTGACAATCAACAGTACTATTTTTGGTATTTTGTATTAAGAAACTCGAAGTAAAGAAAACAGTAAAAAGTATTGAATCGAAAAAGCATTGCAGAATATTAAATTGCAGAGAAATGTAAAATGCGGAAACCTCAAATTGCATTAAATGTAAATGACAAGGAATTAAAATTGCAGAAATATAAATAGCAGGAAATCGATATTACAGAAACGGTAAATGACAAGTAATTTAAGTACAGAATCTTACATTGCATTAAAGGTAAATGACAAGAAATTGAAAGTACAGAAACTTAAATTGATGAATGTAAATTACATGAACGTAAATTACCAGGGAAAGTAAAGAAAGCGATAAAGACAATCAACGATAATGGAAACCCAGAGCATTAGAAACTTCATGATGCGTCGTTCTCCTGTAGACTTTTCACTAGCATTTCTGTTATCTCTGCCAATTCCCCCTTTTTCCTTCACTCTTCGCTCTATTTATAGAACATCCTTCATGTAACTTCCTAAGAGCAGTTAATAAAAACTGCTACCACGTTCCATGTGCACGTCCCTCGAAGTTTTACCTTAGTTCTACGGTTTAGAAAACTGCTTCCACGTTCCATACGCGTTTTAACCGTTCCTCAATTTATAACCTAGTCATAATTTCGATAGTCATGTAGGTTAACATTTCCCTCAATCTCGATTTCAAATCTCGAGAACTTTGAATTGCTTTTGATTTCCCTTAACCTTAACATTACACTTGATTTTAATTTCTCGATTTTTCTTCAGCAATAGACATCAAGTATTATTCTTTCGATTATCGATTCCAATATTCATACTATTATGTGATTATCGAATTTCTTCCAACCATCTTTTCAATTTATCAATTTTTTAATTAATCATATGATGCTCCATTTTCTTTCCTCCACTCTTTGATCCTTATATCCATTTTTTTTCACTAACACAAATATAATACTCTATAGTGAAATATAAGCTTTAATTATTTTATTTAGTCATGCGTTAATTTATTACAACAACCTAAACATGTATTTAGTGCTTACATATTTCACTTTTCTCTCCTTACGAGAAACCGCACATGACTTGTCCGACGCAGCGGTGGTTCATGCAGTTGCAGTTGCGGTTGCAGTTGATGCTTGTGAAAGTCTCTTAAACCGAATCCATAAGCGACTCTCCTCAGTCTTAGTCACCACGAATCGCCTCTTGTTATCAATTCCGACGTAGCCACATCCGCCACGATTAGGACAGAACAAGAGGTTGTAGCCCCCGATCTCAACCGGAACCTTCTCAATTCGAAACCAACCGGGTATAGTGTTGTCGTACCCAGTAAGTTTAACCGGGTGTCTCTTTCCTAAACCCTTCACAACAGTCCAGATTGAAGGAGTGGGAGCACACGGGAGTACGAAAGTGAAGCGAAGGTACAAATTAAGGCCTTCTGAGACATAAAGGAGTTTAACTAGGGATGAAATTTGTACTGGTTGGCCGTTAGAGAAGGGAGAGGGATTTTGGGCAACAGTTAAAGGGCAAGTTTCGTTTCCTGTTGCGGCAAATTCTGGTCCACCCCCGTTTCCAGTTATTATAACAGGTATTATATGATATATGCCACCATTTCGAACAGGATTTCCATCCGTGTCCAACACAAAACCAACGGTGGTTGATGGAAGGTATGTGGCGAAGGCAGAGAGTAAAAAGAGAGAGAACAAGGTCGTGCTCTTCATTTCTTCAGAGGGTGTGGAAGGTTTATCTTGTTCAGTTTGTGTGAACAAGCAGCGTTGCAAGCATTTATTTATAGATGTGCTGGTTATAGACTGAATATTTGATAGATAAGAAAGGAGTACAAGATTTTTTACATCCATCAATTATATAAATCAAAATATAATAAAAATAAAATATGAAGTGATGGAAAAATAGATATGATATTAAAAAAATATTATATAAATAAATAAATATATTTTCTAATTTTATTAAAATTATTCTTAAGTCATTGAATTCTTTTTATTTTGTGCTCCTGATCTGATATGTTTAAATCCACGGACTACACTCTTATAATAAATAATAAATAACATGTGTGTATTGAGACTGTAAAAATATATTACTTCAAACAAAAATAGTGTTGGTCCCACAAAGAACAGAGGTGGCAAATGTAATACGCAATGTGAGGTGGAAGATATAAATTGGGTACAACCAAGACTACAACTATCATGCCCTTTCAAATATCACATATGGGTACAAAAACGATATAAGTAGTTTGATTCAGGAAAATAAGCACGTTTTTTTGGCATTAGTCATGCTCCCAAATCTTAAAGAGGGTAATATGTAATCTGACGGTACAACTAAACCTACAATCATCACAGCCCTCAAATAACCAAGTTAGAAGTTATTTAATTACATTAGTTTCCTAATTACAAATTAAATTAATTATTAATTTTAGTTATTAATTCAAAATTAGATTCTATTTTAATAATTTAGAGTCTAGTTTTAATTATTTACAAAAATTTTGGTAACTAAAATTATAGACCATCTAAGGTTTTAATTCAAATATTAATTTAGATAAAATAATTTATCTATAAATTATTTTTGAAAATCAATTAAGAATATTATGATATTTTTTATATATTTTGTAACTCGTCTATATTTAATACGTTAAAAAAGGAATTTTAATGAAAGATAATTATATATATAAATTTAGATTTTTTTTTAATGTTTGATTAAAATTCGATATTAATATAAGAGACATATAATTATGTCATACTTCATGAGCAATATAATTTTACGTCAAATTTATACAATCCCAACATCAATTTATATTGGAGGACCAAAAATAAAAGGGTTTTACAAATATAAAAAATCACACAAATTTATATCGATTAGATCCTTAATCAACATAAATTTAGGTAGAACTTTTTCGTTTCTTCCTAATGTTTGGTTTTTTCATACAACCAAAACCTATATAGAAATTTTGAATAAAATAGAACCTCAATAGTCTGAAATACAATTAAATTATCCAATTAAACTACTTAAATGTCAAACTACGTAATTATTTAACTAAATTACCCAAAATTCAAAATAGCAATTATTTTAAAAGATAAACTATATAATACAAGATAAACTAAACTTAAAAAACTAAGTACTATGTATTTTGAACAAAACACCTTGGCTATTACTTTCTTTGTTGTGCATATCAACTTTCGATAATCAAGATGAATCTTGAAAGATATCACACGTCAATTTGACTCTCATTACATGTAATACTTATAAAAATAAATAAACTTAATAAATGTTTAAATGAATTACTTTCGTACAAAAATTAGTAATACCTGTAGAAGTATGATTCTCATCCAATACATGATATAGAAATCACATTGATATGAGTTTGTTTATCTATTACACCAATAAGTAACAATACACAATATTATTTTCAAAGTTTATATACAAACAATAATTATAGTCATTGTTAAAGAAATTCCTAACCTTAGGATAAATGAAATGAAAATTCTTTTTCTGTCTTTTCCACTTAAATATTACTTATAGACATAATGGATAAAATCTTAAACAAATGATAAAAATTGGTTAAATATTGATAGAATTATAAGAATAGAAAATAGAGAGAAGGAACATAAGATATATTATCTTATTGTGCTAAGAGTGACATTACCAAACATATTAGGAAAGCCAAGAATGTGTCATTTGCCTACCCTACTAGTTGAACCTTGTTATTGGGAAGAAGCACTAGATTAACATCTTGAACTTCATCAACTATTACCACCATCCAATTTAGTTGTAGAGGGACACCACAGATGATTAAGCTACCTTAAAAACTCGGCTACTTGCCCCTAGACATGAGGGGTCATCTTTAACATATAACTCACACTGGTTTGGTACATCAGTGTGAGTATATTCCCTTGAGAGATATACAACAACAACATAACTCTCATTAGTGCTAACTCGAAAAACATCATCTTGAATCGCATGAAGGGTTCCTTGACATTATTGCTGAGAACAAGCAAGAGATTTAAGCTTGTCATTGAACTCTTGCAGGAAGGACTATCATATTTGATTTAGCTTTTCTTCAAATTGCGAGACCTACTAACTACAAAAATTGATAGTTATCCTTCATGATGGTGAACCAAAGTAATCATGGAGGCCCTACGATTCATCAATACTATGCAAACATCCTGGATGCTCTATTCTTACTAAGGTCATCATCAATGTGTCTTCTCAACCATGGGAAAGAAATGAGTCTTGAGTGACTTATTCAACTAAATCGTCCTGTAACATATTAACAATAAGTAAGCAACACACTGCATTATGTAGGAATCAAGTAAGATTGACATTATAAGTATGTTTATTTTTAATATATATGATTTTCTTAACAATGATTATGAATAAAATGTTGGATTTGCAAAGTCAATGAAGACTAAAGCATTATGGTCTAGTGTGAGAGAGATATTGTGTCTTAATCCTTTCTATAAATTAATCTTTATAGAAGATAAAACGATTGCTTCGATTTTTTTAAAATAATTTGGTTGAAAATTATTTTAATTTGATAAAATTGCATTTAATTAGAATAAATAAAATTTTTTCCAAGTTACTATGTTTCGATATTTTTAACAAAGTCTCGATGGAAACTTTTGTTACTATGATTCAATGTTAGTTTTTAAAATTATTTTAATCTTGCCTTTAATAAGAATCTATAAAAATTTTCAAAGTTACTATGTTTCAATGTTTTTAACAAAGACTCAATGGAAACTTTTTTATCTTACTTTGTTTTGATATTTTTTTAAGTCTTAATACATTTCATTATCACCTGATGATTCTTAAACAGTCTCGACAACTTTATGACTTTCTATTTCAAAACATATTTTTTGTTTCAATAAATTTTTTTTGTCTTGATATTAAGCAACTCTCAATTTTTCTTAAACTCATAATTTTTTTTCTCATCTCTCGATTTTTCTTAAACTCTTGATTTTTTTTTCCCATCTCTCGATTTTCTTAAACTCTCAATTTTTTATAATTGGATCTCAAATCGATAATCTTCTTAAAGAAGATATTTTCGAAAATCGATAATATCTTATAATTTTTTTTTCTTCTAAAAACTCTATTTTTAACTCAATATTTTAATCAATTCAACAAATCGTTATAATCGTTTTTAAGACAATTATAACTATATGACGTTACTATGTATACAAGCTTTCTTCATTCATTTTAAAAATATATACACGATATACAATCTCAAGAGAAAAAACAAGATTTTAAGAAGAGATTTACATGTACTTTTACTATGTGATAAACAAGATTTTAAGAAGAGATTTACATGTACTTTTACTATGTGATAAACCAAATATTCATTTAAGGCATATCTTCTATTCTCTTAGAGAGATTTCTTAAAGATTGTGATTTTGCACTTAGATTTCTCTGGTGTATAATCTTTCCATGTATTTTCTATCTTTGTATTCTTTTCTTTTATGGTGTATTTGTGGTATCTGGTGATTGGTACTAGTTTGTGTTAGAATCACGCAGCAGAATATTCGCGTATAGGGACAAAAACCAAGAGGGGGTGAATTGGTTTCTTACAAAAATTAGGATTTTGAAATTTTTTTCCCAAATTTCACCAATTAAAATGCTTGTAAAGTAAAGAGATAAAGGATAAGAAGATTACACAAATGTTTTATATTAGTTCGGATCAAAAGATCCTACGTCCAGTTGTTAATCACTCTAAAAGATGATTAACGTTGTCACTATAATCACAGTTTACAACAATCTTGTCACCTATATCTCATCAAAGAATTTGTAAGGAAATAATGTAGTACTAGGGCTGACCTAAGTCGTGTCTTCGATGAGAATTGCTTAGTTTTTTCAAATCATATGAAATTGTGGTTGTTATTATATGTTTAAGAACTTGGTTGTAGTTTTTGGTATATATCGATTTTCTACTTTCTGTATTTTTAATCAATTGAATTTTTTATTTGTGGAACCCAACTGAAATTAGTTTAGAACTGGATGTAACCTAATGGATTTGGTGAACCAGTATAAATTTGGTGTTCTTGTTCTTTTTTCATCTCATTCTTTTATTTAAGATTGTTATTATTTGGTTCAAGTTAATATTGGTTTTGATTAGATCAATAATTGTGAAAAATTTTGATTAGATCAATTCACCCCTCTTGATCTCAACCTATTTTTCTAACATGTTCATCTATATATATATATATATATATATATATATATATATATATATATATATATATATATATATATATATATTTTTATCACGCTCCAATAGGATTAACACTACAAAAAAGAAACCTATTACCTACGGAATATTATCTACGGATAAAAATTCGTAGGTAAATTTTACATTATCTACGGATATTACCCACGGATAAAAATCCGTAGGTAAATTTTACATTACCTACGGATATTACCCACGGATAAAAATCCGTAGGTAAATTTTACATTACCTACGGATATTACCTACGGAATTCTATCCGTATTACCTACGGATATTATCCGTATTACCTACGGATATTATCCGTATTACTTACGGATATTATCCGTAGGTAATGTAATCCGTGGATAATTCCGTAGGTAATTACCTACGTAATTACTATCCGTAGGTAAAGTGTACATTACCTACGGATATTACCTACTGAATTCTATCAGTGAATAATTATCCATTACCTACAGATATTATCCATAGGTAATGTCATCAGTAGGTAATTACGTAGGTAATTGCTATCCAGTAGGTAAATTATATTAAACTAAAATAATTGTCACTAGCAAGAATCGAACCTAAGTACCTTAAAGTTGGAAACTAATACTCCAACCACTAAACTATTAGCATATTCTAATAATGATTTACAAATAAATTATACTTATATTTATTCGTGTAAATATATAAATATATAAATATATAAATATATAAATATATAAATACATAAATACATAAATACATAAATACATAAATACATAAATACATAAATACATAAATAGATAAATACATAAATACATAAATACATAAATACATAAATAGATAAATACATAAATATATAAATATATAAATATATAAATATATATATATATATAAATATAAATATATATATAAATATAAATATATAAATATATATATATATATAAATATATAAATATATAAATATATAAATACAAATATATAAATATATAAATATATAAATATATAAATATATAAATATATAAATATATAAATATATAAATATATAAATATATAAATATATAAATATATAAATATATAAATATATAAATATATAAACATATAAACATATAAATATATAAATATATCAAAATGTAAATATATTTTATATTTATATATTTTATATATTTTATATTTATATATTTTATATTTATATATTTTTTATATTTATATATTTTATATTTATATATATTTTATATTTATATATATTTTATATTTATATATATATATTTTATATTTATATATTTATATATATATTTTTATATTTATATATTTTATATTTATATATTTTTTATATTTATATATTTTATATTTATATATTTACACGGATAAATATAAATATAATTTATTTGTAAATTATTATCAAAATATCCTAATAGTTTAGTGGTGGAGTATTAGCTCCAACTCGAAGTATCTGGGTTCGAATCCTGCTAATGACAATTCCCTTAATCTAATAATAATTCAAAGTTTTGAAAATATAATATAAAGGGGAGGGGGTAGATAATTACCTACGACCAAATTACATACGGATTTCCTACGAAAAGAAATCCGTAGGTAAAGTGACATTACCTACGGATTTTACCCGTAGATAATAAACTTTTTTTTGTAGTGTAAGGAGAACATTATTATCATATGATTATTATATTTTTTTATACTGTAAGAATAACTATTATTATTGATATTGTTGATAGTTATTAATAATTAATAGGAGAATTTTATGTAACTAATTGAAAAAAATATAATAGTAATATTGGTTATTTTAAGATTAATTAGTGATTTAATATAATGGTTAAATTTCTGCTAAGGTGCAAGAACTATTTTGCAAATTTTGAAGATGATTATATTTGAAGATGATCCCTTTGAGTGCTCTAATGTTTTTTCACACTTAATTAGTGATCAATTAATTCGATTTCACAAATATTGTTGTATATATAAGAAATATCCTTCGAGAACATCCGATAAAATTGAAACGAGGAGGAAACAATTAACTCTTACGTGGCTACATTGTGCTCGTAAGCGACGGTGATGTTTGGGACCATGATGGTGTAAGGGTTGGTTGTACCCATCTTCTCACCTATTTGGCATACTGTTCGGGGACCATCGTAGCTCACATTGCCAAAAACGTGCTTTCTTGAGTATACTAGTTTTATTGAATCATACAAATTTATTATAAAATTTACATAAATAATAATTATCAATAATTCAAAAACTTTTTTATAAAAACATTATTACAATAATTAAAAACTTAAAAAAAATACAATAAAGTAGAAAGTTTTTCAGTATTTATTTTTAAAGTCATATAATTTGGTTATCTTGTTATATATTTAATATAAAATATACAAAATGACACCTTATGTATATTTAGTATAAAATTAAAATTTCAAAAAAGAATAAAATATTAAACAAATATGACATGAAATACCTTTATAATGAAAATACTTTATTTATATTTGAATTTTTTAATCAAAGAATTCACCATTTTGAATATTTTGTTTCATCAATATATTGTCCAAATACATTACATTCTACTTTAAAATTGTTAAGATAAAGAAAAAAAAGTTATTGTTAGAAATAATTCAGTTTAAAAAAATAATGATATAGTCTAAACAATTTGTGAATTTTACTCATGGGTCTTTAAACAAACAATATTTATTTTTGTCTTCTTGTCATTTTTCTAACTCTCTTTTGGTCCTATTACCTATAAACCATTAAAAGATCTAAGAATTTATCAAATTTAATATTCTTCCTAGATATTTCAACAAAATAACACATAAAAATATGATAATCAAATATATTTTATTTTATTTTACTATTTAAAACATAAAAAATAAAGTAGTATTATTTCTAGATATTCTTTTTTCATCTTGCATTCACTCTATAATTACAATGACATAATCAGATTCAACAAAATAAGCATATAAATTGTCTAGTCAAAATAATAAGATAGAGTAACATTACTTATAAATGTTTTCTCTCATGTTCTTATTCACATCCTTAATTCAACTTACAATATTGTAAACATCACATAATATTATAAAAGTTACAATGACACAATCAAGTTATTATTGACAAATTTACAAATATATCGAAGGGAATATATCAAGAAGTATAGGAGGTGTTAAAAGAAATAAAGATAGTGAATGAGGATAATCAAAGTTATTAAGAGTTGAATGCTGAGATTGAAAGAATCAAATTAAGACTAAAAGGTAAACTTAAAGCGATGAGTTGAAATGTGTGGATCGAAGGTACAAGCTTTAAGTGCTTAGAAAATGTTCAAAGGTACATATTATCGAGAAAGAGATTGGGTTGAACAAACAAGAAGTCAATAAAGGATATAGTATGATTAGTCAAACGTTGAAGATCTAAGAGTTGAAAATATCGAATACAGGGTTGCAAATCAAAAGGAATAAGACATCGAGAATAATTTATGCAACAGAGAGATATGCGGTAATAGTTATAGTCACATTACGTGATATGTGCGTCTATGGATATTATGCGACAACAAAGTGGATCGAAGAAGAGGGAAAGTGGTTAGAGGAAAGTAACTGTTCGAGAATTTTATCTGACTTCATCTTAATTTTATTTTTATTTCTTATTTTTATATATTTAAGTATTTTAGCGGTTACACAAGGAAAATATAAATAGGGTGAAATGAATGTAAGAGTGGTGATCGTCAAATTGTACGAAGAAACTTACATTCTGAAAAAGATATGATCAAGGGATCAACATTTCTTATACTTTCTTAGAGAGATTTTCTTAAGATTGTGATTATGCACTTCGAATACTTTTGTATAATTTTTCTGGTGTTTTCTTTCATTGTATTCTTTCTTTTATGGTGTATTTATGGTACCTGATGGTGGGTATTGGCGCTGTGGCTCAATGATTTGGGAGGCCTAAAGAAAATTTAAGAATGAGATCTTTTATTTAGTAATAAAATAATTTATATTAAAATGTATCATAGTTTTATTTAAAATTTATTTTTTGAGCTTTGTGTGATACAAAATTATCTATTAAATTGTCATAATTAATTTTATTTAACATTTCTTTTTCAATAGATAATAAAGTCAGTCTATTTAATCTTTGTTGAGACATGGTTGATCTTAAATAGTTTTTTATTATTTTTAATTTTGAAAAATTCCTTTCAACTTAAAACAACTGATACTTGAAATTGTTAACATTATTCTATAAGCTATATATGCATTTGGAAAAGAATTTATTATTTTTATATAATTAATAATGTCAATTGGTTTATCATTTTCCAATCCTATAATTTCCTTTAAGATATTTAATTCTGAAAATAAATTTAATCCATTAAGATCCAACAAATTATTATGTTTCAAAGATTTTTCAAGGTTTAAGCATTTTTCTTTCAAAAGTATATAGTGTAGTGATTTTAATTTTTTAACACTAAATAAAAAACCAAAAATATCTTCATATATTTTAAATTGTTTAAATATACTTTGAAGCATAGTAATTGTTTTATCTACAATGTACAAAAAGTAATCAATTCTAAATGATTCTTGAAAAGATTTTACAATTTCATTATCAATATTTTCATCAAATTGTTTCTTTCTACGACTAATACATTTTTCACGAAACTTAGGTTCTATATCTATTTAAAAAACAATTTCCTTAACAAAAATCAATGCATTTTCAAATCCATTTTCTCTGTACTTTTAAAAAAATGAAAGGAGACCTTTTAATTGTTCAATAACTTCATCAATGCACGTATCTTTTTATTGTAAATTCTTAGTAACTGAGTTAACTGCAAATAAAAAATGTCATACCAAATATTCATGCCTAACAAAAATTCAAAATTTTCTAATTCATAAGTTGCTAGACAATCAGCTTCACTTTTTATTTTAGGATCATTACTAGCTTCAGCTAATTCAAATAAAACATCTCTTATGTGTGAAGTTTGAAATCTTTCAGCTTTCACGCTTTCAATACAATTTTTCCAACGTGTTTCTGACAATAATTTAAGAGTTAAGCTATGTATATGGTCATGTAAAATTTTTCACCTTTCCGTAGAAGAAGAAAATAAAGTATATATAAGTTGTGACAAAAAAAAAAAAAAACCTTAAATAGGGTAATTATAACATTTAAATAACATTGATGTTATAACTCAATATGGGATCCTATCCTTAACTCGACTCTAGTTTCTCGCTCTCTTTCCATGCGGGTCAAGATTCATGTTGGAAGAGAGTCCCATAAACCTCTAACAAATATAATACTCTATGGGGAAATATAAGCTTTAATTATTTTATTTAGTCATGCGTTAATTTTATTACAACAAACTAAGCATCTATTTAGTGCTTACATATTTCACTTTTCTCTCACTTCGAGAAACCACACATGACTTTTCCGACACAGCGGTGGTTCATGCAGTTGCAGTTGCAGTTGCAGTTGCAGTTGATGCATCTGAAAGTCTCTTAAACAGAATCGGTAAGCGTCTCTCCTCAGTCTTAGTCACCACGAATCGCCTCTTGTTATCAATTCCGACGTAGCCACATGTACCACGATTAGGACAGAACACGAGGCTGTAGCTCCCAAAGCCAAACGTCTTAATTCGAAACCAACCGGGTATAGTGTTGTCGTACCCAGTAAGTTTAACCGAGAGTCTCTTTCCTAAACCCTTCACAACAGTCCAGATTGAAGGAGTGGAAGCACACGGGGGTACAAAAAGGAACCCAATGTTCAAATTAAGGCCTTCTGAGATAAAAGGGATTCTAGCTGGGGATGACATACGTACTGGTAGGCCGTTAGAGAATGGAGAGGGATTTTGGACAACTGTTAAAGGGCATGTTTCGTTTCCTGTTGCGGCAAATTCTGGTCCACCCCCGTTTCCAATTACTCTAACAGTCGGCGTTATATGATATACGCCACCATTTACAACAGGATTACCATCAGTGTCCAACACAAAACCAACGGTGGTTGATGGAAGGTATGTGGCGAAGGCAGAGAGTAAAAAGAGAGAGAAAAAAGTCGTGCTCTTCATTTTTTCCAGAGGGTGTGGAAGGCTTATCTTGTTCAGTTTGTGTGAACAAGCACCGTTGGAAGCATTTATTTATAGATGTGCCGGTTATAAAGTGAACATTTTATAGATAAGAAAGGAGTAAAAGAAATTTTACATCCATCAATTATATAAATCAAAATTATAATAAAAATAAAATATGAAGTGATGGACAAATAATTTTATTTTATTTTATTTTTTTAATTTTATATATTTAAATTCGTTATTTTTTTTAATGATAAACCTGTGTATATTAAGAACGTATAAATACATTATACTTGAAAAATAAATTATATCCGTAAAATATATATATATATATATATATATTTTGTGTAAGGGATAAAAGGGTTTTCAAGATATTACTAATCTAAATTTATAGTAGGCAGGACCATGAACATGTTTTTAACCTTTTAATGGTGTTGGTCCCCACAAAGAACAGAGGTGTCAAATGTAATATGCAATGTGAGGTGGAAGATATAAATTGGGTACAACCAATACTACAGCTATCATGCCTTTCTTATATCACATATGGGTACAAAAACGATATAAGTAGTTTGGTTCAGGAAAATAAACACGTTTTTTTGGCATTAGTCATGCTCCCAAATATTAAAGAAGGTAATATGTAATCTGACGGTACAACTAAACCTACAATCATCACAGCCCTCAAATAACCAAGTTAGAAGTTATTTAATTACATTAGTTTCTTAATTAGAAATTAAATTAATTATTAATGTTAGTTGTTAATTCAAAATTAGATTCTATTTTAATAATTTTGAGTCCAATTTTAATTATATACACAAATTTTGGTAACTAAAATTATAGACCATCTTCTATTTTAATTCAAATATTAATTTAGTTAAAATAATTTATCTATAAATTATGTTTGGTAATAAAGAATGTTATGATATTTTTTTATATATTTTGTAAGTTTCATATATTTAATATGTTAAAAAGGATTTTAATAAAAGACATTTTTTTTTATGTATGTTATTTTGAATTTTTTTTATGTTTGACTAAGGTTAAACAAATGATAAAAATTGGTTAAACACTGATAGAATTATAAGAATAGAAAATGGAAAGATGGAACATAACATATATTATATTATTGTTGCTAAGAGTGACATTATCAAACATATTTGGGAAAATAAGAATGTGTTGATTGATTACCCTACTAGTTGAACCTTGTTATTGGGAACAAGCATTGGATTAACATCTTGAATTTCATTAACTATTACTATTGTCTAATTTAGTTGTAGAGGGACATAATGGATGATTAAGTCACTCTTAAAAACTCAACTACTTGTCACTAAACATGAGAGGTCATTTTTAACATATAACAATAACAACATAACTCCCGTTAGTACTGACTCGAACAACATCATCTTAAGTTGTATGAAGGGTTCTTTGAATTTATTACTAAGAATGAACAAGAAATTTAACCTTGTCATTGAAGTCTTGCAGCAAGAACTATGTATTTGATTAAGTTTTTCTTCAAACTGCGAAATCTACTAACTACAAAAGTTGATAGTTATCCTCGAACAACATCATCTTAAGTTGTATGAAGGGTTCTTTGAGTTTATTACTAAGAATGAACAAGAAATTTAATATTGTCATTGAAGTCTTGCAGCAAGAACTATGTATTTGATTAAGTTTTTCTTCAAACTGCGAAATCTACTAACTACAAAAGTTGATAGTTATCCTTTGTGATGGTGAACCAAAGTAATTATAGAGGCCTTACAATTCATCAGTATTGCACACACATCCTGGTGCTCCAGTCTTACTAAGGTTATCATCAATATATCTTCTCAACCATGGGGAAGAAATGTGCCTTGAGTGACTTATTCAACTAAATTATCCTACAACATATTAAAAATATTTAAGTCACACACTATATTATGTAAGAATCAAGTGAGATTGACATTATAAGTATGTTTATTTTTATTTATGATTTTCTTAACCATGATTATGAAGAAAATGTTAGATTTGATGAAGTCAATCTACAACAAACTCCTAAAGTCGATGAAAACTAAAGCATTATAGTCTAGTATGTGAGAGATATTTTGTCTTAATCCTTTCTATAGGAACTAAAGCATTATAGTCTAGTATGTGAGAGATATTTTGTCTTAATCCTTTCTATAGGAACTAAAGCATTATAGTCTAGTATGTGAGAGATATTTTGTCTTAATCCTTTCTATAGGCTAATCTTTATAAAAGATAGTACGATTGCCTCA
The DNA here is from genome assembly GCA_963425845.1 of Sphenostylis stenocarpa. NCBI lineage: Eukaryota > Viridiplantae > Streptophyta > Magnoliopsida > Fabales > Fabaceae > Sphenostylis > Sphenostylis stenocarpa. The sequence continues at coordinate 310,727 of OY731398.1, read as the reverse complement.
ATTTTTTTTAAATAACTTGGTTGAAAATTATTTTAATTTGATAAAATTGCCTTTAATAAGAATCAATAATTTTTTTCCTAGTTACTATGTTTCGATATTTTAATAAAGTCTCAATAGAAACTTTTGCTACTATGATATGTTAGTTTTTGAAAATATTTTAATATAATAAAGTTTCCTTTAATAAGAATATATGAAAATTTTCAAAGTTACTATTTTTCAATGTTTTTAACAAAGTCTCAATGGAAACTTTTTTATCTTACTTTGTTTAGATATTTTATTAAGTCTGAATACATTTCATTGTCACCTTATTTTGATGATTCTTAAACAGTCTCGATGACTTTATAACTTTCTATTGCAAAACATATTTTTTGTCTCGATAAATTTTTCGTGTGTCTCTTAATATCAAACAACTCTTAATTTTTCTTAAATTCTCGATTTTTTTTCTCGTCTTTCAATTTTCTTAAACTCTCAATTTATTTCTCATTTCTCGATTTTTCTTAACTCTAAATTTTTTATAATTGGATCTCAAATTGATAATCTTCTTAGAGAAGAGATTTTCAAAAATAGATAACATCTTACAATTTTTTTTTCCTAAAAAGTCTTTTTTTAACTCAATATTTGAATTAATTAAACAAATCACTATAACCGTTTTTAGACAATTATAACTATATGATGTTACTAGTATACAAGCTTTGCTCATTCATTTTAAAAATATATACGATATACAATTTTAAGAGACAAAAACAATATTTTTAGAAGAGATTAACATGTACTTTTACTATGTGAAAAACCAAATATTCATTTAGGGCATATCTTCCATTCTCTTGGACAAATTTCTTAAAGATTGTGATTCTACACGTAAATTTCTCTAGTGTATAATCTTTCCATGTGTTTTTTATATTTGTATTCTTTTCTTTTGTGGTGTATTTGTGGTACTTGGTTATTGGTACTGGTTTGTGGTATCTGGTGATTGGTATTGATTGGTGATAACCTGGTGTGAGTTATTGGTGGTGTCAAAAGTGATTATTGGATGTTTAAACAATTCTTGTGATAGATCGAGTATATCTATTGGTTGTATTTTTGAAATCGAATATTGTTATAGTGGAACTCAACTAGCTGTGTTGAGAATTGGATGTAACCCAAGTACAACGGGTGAACCAGTACAAAAATCAAACATTTTGTCTCTTTTCTCTTACTATTTGCATTAGTTTTAGTATTCTTGCTTTTAATGATTCTTGAAAAGATTTAATTATTTTCTTGGGAGTTGGAAATTTTATTAAGTTTTCTGAAAAAGTTTTAAAAGATCAATTCACCCCCTTGATCTTGGTCATGATTTCTAATAATTGGCATCAAAGTTGTTCCTTGAAATTTATTCAAGTTTCGGTCCAAAAGTTTGTCAATGACTGAGAACGAATTGCCTTTTGTAGAAGGGGCTTCAATTACCAATTTGTGCATCTTCTTCGCTTTTTCCCCTTCATTTTCATATGTTGTGCGTCTAAATTCGACATCGAAATCAAAACTTATCCATTTTCGAACATTTTCTGTTTTCTTTTCTTCATCATAAAACCTTAAACCTTATATACTATAATATCTTCTCTTCACATCATACCATATTATAATTCAAACTACAAATTATTATATAATTAATACAAAAAACAATAAAATATAAAAATGCAGTGTATAAACCGTAAATTCACTCAAAAGCATAAATAGATAATCACAAACTACAATAATTTAATTTCAATAACAATCCAATGGAGACATTCATGCAATAATGTGATTAAGATCCCCAAAAACAATCACAGATTCAATTTTAACATAAAAGAGGAGACACATAGAACATTAACCTCAAATATACAAAACATGCTCTAAAACTTGAATTCAATCAAAGAGAAACGTCAATCACCACAAATGGGATACAATGTAGGTGTTTTTGTTACTCACTATAGTCAAAATGTACCTTGAGAGTAGCTGGTTTGATCGTTGTCGTCATTGCCACCTGACGTAAAAAATAGCTTTTACTAGAGGTCGACGTAAAATTAACATCCCTTATTTACAAAAATACCACCACCGTATTTTTTTATGTCGTTTATTTTTGGGTCGACGAGAATTGGGTGACGTAAAAAGTCTATTTTGCACTAGTGTAAATGATTTGGTATTGTATCATGGGTGAAGATAAAACAAAATGGTTGTTGAAAATTTTTTTAGAATTTACTGACAGAATTTTGTCAATAAATGATGGACAAATCCTTCAATAATTATCGCCAGATTATCAGTAAGTATCATTGATGGGTAAATGATTTCTATGTCTTCCAACAGATTAGATTATGTCAGTCAGTAAAACCAATATTTTTTGTAGTACTAGGAGATTAGGAGAAAAAAATATCCAAAGACACTTAAGATAAACCAATTCGGGGTACAAGCCAATAATGCAAGTTTCACACACTAATTTTGACTTCATTCAAATGTTCCAACAATGCTACATAAAGGGATGTATTTATAGTGTTCCTCCTCTCATCCACTCCATGTACTAGGAGATGTGGGACGTTTTGGCCTCTTAGCAAGTGATGGTTGAATAACCTTGCCTAAGTCCCACATTCTTTTCTATTATGGATTCCTACGTGTTTATATAACTATGTGTTTCGAATGGTTGCAAACAAGAATAATAATGTAGTCTCAAGGTTTTGGGTATGGCCGAAACTATGCCTTGGCCGAGAATGTGTAGCTCCATTTTTATTTAGCTTTTTGTTCCTCTCCTTGTTCGCCTCCTCTTTTAAGTCCCACATTGATATAATGAGAGGATTTCTAAGTGCTTATATACCAATGGTCTTTGTTAATGTGCAACCAATTAATGTGGTTAAGAGTAGTGGTTGTAGACTTCTCCTTGTATCAAATTCTTGGGTAGTTCCTTGCGTGGCTAGAACCATAGCTTGTGTGCCTGGTTCCTTGGCTGTGGTCTCCATTCTACAAAATGAAATATATTTGAGTTTTGATTTTATTTGAGAGGGAAACATTTCCTTTCTCAAATGTAACAAAACTCAATCCTCTTCCTCAATTAAAACCTTTTTTTCTCCCTTTATTGTTGCATTCAACATATTTTTGTGTTTATTTTTTAATATGTTCTTTAATCTTTTCATGATATCTTTTGACAAACTTTGCCCTCGATACTCCTTCCTCGCATGCACTATGCAAGAGCGAGGAATGAGGGCGCGACATAGGGAGATGACTAACAATGGCAACGAGGGATGTAGGGAATAGAGGGAGGGAGTGAGCAAGAGGGAGAAAACGAGAGGAGATGCAGGGAGGAGGAGGCACGAGAGAGGAAGGAAGAGTTGAAAATATTAAATTCAGGGTTGCAAGTCGAATGGAACAAGACATCAAGAAGAATTTATGCAACCGAGAGATATGCAGAAACAGTTACAGTCACATTATGTGATATGCGCACCTATGAATATTATGTGACAACAAAGTGAGTCGAGGAAGAGTAAAAGCGGGTCGAGGAAGAGTAAAAGCAGTTATAAGAAAGTAACTATTTGTGAATTTTATTTACATTTCATGTTTTTTTTTTACTTCATCTTAATTTTGTTTTTATTTCTTACTTTTATATATTTAAATATTTTAGCAGTTACACAAGGAAAATATAAATAAGGTGAAATAAATATAAGAGTGGTGATTGTTAAATTGTATGAAGAAACTTATACTCCGAAAAACACTATGAACAAGCGATAAACATTTCTTATACTTTCTTAGAGAGATTTTCTTGAGATTGTGATTATGCACTTAGAATACTTGCTGTATAATTTTCTAGGTGATTTCTTTCATTGTATGTTTTCCTTCCTGGTATATTTGTGGTACCTGATGGTGGATATTGGTTGGTAGCAACCTGATGTGGGTTGTTTGGAGTGTCAAGAGTGGTTCTTGGGTGTTCAAGAAGCTCTTAGGGTATATTGAGTGTGTCTACTGGTGTGTGTATCTATGAATCGACTAATTGTTATAGTAGAATTTAACTGATTGTGTTGAGAACGGGATGTATCCCAAGTGATTTGGGTGAACTAGTGTACAATTTTGTGTCTTCTTTCTCTTTTTCTCTTCTTACATTTACCCTCAAGTTCTTGTTTTACTCTTCAATCAATTATTGAAAAATTTTTGTTCTTGGAGAATTGCTAACTTGTTCAAGTTTTTAAGAAAAATATTTTAAAAGATCAATTTACCTCCTCTTAATCTTGGTCATTATTCTTAACAAATTGTTGTCGAAAGAGAGTTACAAAGCATAGCTAGAAATACAAAATGATTATAATTTCATGATATGACATGGACGATTACAAATGTTATATGTGATAATAAAACTACTTGAAAAAGAAGGAAAAATTGATTAATAGGAAAAAAATATTTTATTTACTTTATTTTGTTTTATTTTTAGCAGTTAGATAGAATAATAAATAAATAAAATCAAATAAATGAGAATAAGGGTGATGACAAATTATATTATACCTATATTCTAAAAAATGTTATCAACATATAAAAAAGGAACTATTTTAGAAATTTTTGCAGCTTGAGTTACCATTTTTATTTATTTTTTGTACTAATTTCTATTTTATTTTTGATAATTTACATTTCAAGTAATTTATATTTCTTGCAAATTATATTTCTTACAATTTTCTCGTCGTTTATTTTTTCAATAATTTACCTTCTCCAGTAGTTTACGTTATCACATTTTAATTTGTCAAATCTTTATTATTTTTAGTTAATTTTAATGAAGTCTCGTTAAGTATTTAAGTAATATCTAAAATTACACTAAAAATACAAATTCATTTACAAATTCATAATCAAGATAAATTTAATATTTTTATCAAATTAATAGGTAAAAGATCCATGATTAAGGTTTACTTGAAATTAATTATTGATGGAATATTGGTCAACGTAATTGTGTTCTAAATTTAATTTAAACATTCTTTGAATTGAATTTTTTTAACTTATTAGCTTAAACAAAAAGAATATACAAGAGATAAATAATTTGTATTGGAAATATTAATTGGGGCAAACTTAGATATATTTGTTAAATACATCAAACCATTCTTTACGGAAACATCGTACATGATTAATTAATAAGAGAAGTTTATATGACTAATTAAAAAAAGTTATAATAATATGGATTATTTTAGGATTAATTAATGATTTCTACGAATATATAAACCATAAACCCTAAACAATTAACTCTTACGTGGCTAATTGCTCGTAAGCGATGATGTTTGGGACCATGATGGTAAGGTTTGGTTGTACCCATCTTCTCACATATTTGGCATGCTGTTCGGGGACCATCTTATCTCACATTGCCAAAAAAATTGCTTTGTTTACTATATTCCTCCCCGGAAGATTCTTCTCTGCTATATTTTATTAATTTAAGTTTATTTATTAAATTTAATCATCATATAAAAATATTCTTTAATCTCCACTTTAGTTTGGTAAGCTCAAATTATTAGATAAGTTAATTAAAAGCTGAAAAGTTATTTAGTAAAACAAGTTTTGATTATTTTATAACTATAAATTAGAGTAATTATTATCACATATTTGTTACAAAGTATTTATCGATTTTGTTAATGACTTATATATATTAAAAAAATATATTAATAAAATAAATATTAATCATATTCAATTTTTACTACACTATATATATCAAATATTAATAAAGTATGTAATAATGTTAACTGTGACAATAATAATAATAATAATAATAATAATAATAATAATAATAATAATAATAATTATTATTATTATTATTATTATTATCTTAGTTTTTTTTTAACTTTTCATTATCAATCTTAGTTTTTTTTTTTTTAACTTTTCATTACCAATCTCAAACAAGAGAAAAGATATCTAGAGACAATGTTTATCTGAACTCGTCCAATAACATCTCCATAATGTTTCAACAAGATGAAGTGTGGAATGGTAACAACATAAAAATAAAAAAGTGTTAAAAGAACATTATTAATTTATATAAAATTTTAATTTTATTGGTTATAATTTTTTTCTTTTCACTCTCAAAAGCTTCAATTTTGTATTTGATTATTTTTAAAATTTATTATTATTATTATTATTAAAATTGTTTATGTTTATTAATTATTATAGAAAAATGGATTTACTGACAGATAAAAAAATTCGTCAAAAATAATTATAAATTTGTCAAAAAATATAATAGATAATTATCGATAATATTCATAAAAATTCTCATTTATTAAGTATATCATTTATCGACGGATTTTCATTGAAAATATCTGTTGGTAATATTCAAATTTCTTTTCTATACATAATAATACACATTTTATATCAGATGTAACACCAAATTCAATTCAACTAAAATGACAATGTTTGGTGTTAGTACTTGAATATGAAGATGGAAAAGAAGCTTATAACATCCCTTTACATTTATACCACATGTGTTTTGTATAGTGGCGTGATCCTAAGGTGTGAATGTGACACTTTATTGTTGTTTTGATTTTTGCTGCACTATCATATATTTGGATGCAGTGGATCTATTATTATATTTTGGTAATTTTGATATTTTGTGTTTGGTTCAGTGTTCACACTTTTAGTGTTGAAGGAGTAAATTGCATTGCTGGTCTTGGATAGAATGCAAACCAAAATTTGGATGTATCATTCAAGCACAATGCACACACAATAAACTGGTTTAAAAGGGTGACCTATCATTGAAAAACTTTAGTCCATTTCTATCCATAAAAAAAGAAGAAAAAAAAATCACCTTATCGGCAGGACGTAGCTCTATAAATGATTCTGCCATGTTGGCATATTCACACACAACGGAAGAAGAAAAGAAAAGCCTTAATTTCTTCCATAGCCAGCCCAAGCAATGGCGAGTGCAACGCTGTTTGCTCTCTTCCTAGTTTCTGCCTTAACCTTATACCCTCCTTCAGCCACTGCTCAACCTGTCACCGACATGTATGGCAACGTCGTTAGAAATGGTGGCAGATTCCATATTTTGCCGTACATCTTTTCAAACGGCGGTGGAATAGACCGAATCGCCACTGGAAACGAAACTATCCCTCTCACTGTTGTGCAATCTCCCTTCGAGACCTCTAAAGGGTTACCATTGCGAATTACATCCATATTTCGTTCTGGTCATATCCCTGAAGGCTCTATAGTGTTCGTTAAGTTCGAATTAATTCCATTGGGTGACACCTCTCTTGAGTGGACCGTTGTTGAGGGTCTTCCAGAAGGATCTGTTGTTAAAGTTAGTGGCTACCCAAATACTGTGAAAGGTTCCTTCTCTATTCACAGAGATTCCTCCTCGCCCGATAGGTATAAGCTTTTGTTCTGTAATGTTGACCGCAGCCTCTGTGGTAATGTTGGGATTGCTAGGGATGATGCAGGAAACAGGCTTTTGGTCATCACTCAGGACAAGCCATTCGTGTTTGTTCTTGAGGAACTTGCATCACCATCTACTGCATCTGCATGAGGCACCACTCTCCATGAAAAATCCTGCACTTTGGATGTAATAAATTACTGCAAGACTAAATAAAATATCCAAAGCTTAATTATCTCTTCCCTTCTTTTCCTGTGTTCATATTTCTAGAGCCACAAAATTTGTTTTAATTTTATCCGTTCCATCTCCAAAACCATTCCACCACAGGCCGTATCTAAAATAATTGAGAACTCAAAGGATAAAATTATAAAAGTAATTAATGGAGTATTAATTATTAATTTAACTGCAAAATTATTAATCAAGTTTATATATAATCAAATAATTCAAAAGTTTATGCTCTGAAGATTAAATTGTCAATGTTAACACATTCAATCTACTTTGTTAAATTTTATGTACTACACGATATTCAATTTTATTCGGAACACGACATTAAATAATTCAAACTTCTCCAATAAAAAATCCTTCTCTTTAATTGTCCTAAATCAAATTGGTAGTATTTTATTTTAATTTTTTTTATATTAACAAATTTTAAAAAATATAATTCATTAAATTAAAAAAAGCAACAATAAAAATATAAATAGATATTTGTATTGCAAAACAAAAGAAAAAAAATGAAAAAAATTATTCATTGATATTATCCGCTAAAAATAAATGAAAGTATTTTTTTTGAGTTATGGTTGCCAACACCACCACCGCAAACAAGCTTTTCAAGGTTAAAAAAAGTTTTTGACGACCATTTTTTAATTGTTGTTGATTAATGTGGTAAAAAAAACGAAAATATCTAGCTATGGTCGAATCTCCACGTATGACAACAAATTAGTAACAGGAGTAGTCGAATAAAATTTAATATGTAATTTAAATTTATAATATAATATCATATGTATAAATATAAGGTGAATTAAAAAAATAAAAAACTAGAAGAGAACTATCCTTGTTACTTATAAGATCCGCTGTCGTTGAGTTGGTTCTATGCATGTTGTTGCTCGATTATTAGAGTTGTCAAAATAGAATAAATTTAATTAATTAAAATTTTAAATTTTATTAACAAAATTATTTTTTATTTAAAATATAATAATTTAATATAAATTATAAGAGAATACATTTATTTAATTTTAAAATAAAAATAAAAATTTTATTTTTTTAGTAATTTATTAATTTAAAATAATAATTAATCTTAATTATTAGATTTTGGGAATAGTGATATTAGAAATTTATTATGATATTTAATCTTAGAACAACAAAATCTCTTGTTAAATTAATTTATAATACATATATATTTTTTAATAAAATAATATTTATTTTATTTTATTTAAAAAAATTATTATTATTCTATAAAATGGACCGACTTATAAGTCTACATGTTAGTCTGACCTAAGCCTATATAAAACATGACCTAGATCTAATAAAAATAGGTTTTGTTTAATTTAAACTATAAATTATAAACTTTTTTATTTTACCTGATTTATTTCTCATACCTTTGGGTTGTTCTATCGTATTAAACGTATTTTGATATACCTGTCACTGAGACCTTCTTACATTATCTTCTTCCTTTTTAATGGGCATTAAGACTAGCACATTTAGGAAAACTCAAACATTAATACTCATAGTAACAACATTCAACGGTGATTCTATAATATATGTAACATTGCTTTTTAAACTCTTGTTGCAAATCCAACAATATTGGTTATAAAAAAAAATCGATGTTCAAAATGTGGATATTCAACATCAGTTCTAGAGGAAAATGATATTGAATATCAATACTTTTAAATTTAAAATTTTAAATAATTAAAATAGATATATTTAAATAACAGTTACAACATTAAAAGAAAGTGATGTTAGAGAAGTGTTCTCTTAATTATATTTTTTTTATTTTGGAATTTTTGAAATTGATTGCATTATAATCGATGTGGTATCCTATCATGAAATGTATTGTCATCGTGCCATTTTTGAAATTGATTGCTTTATAATCGATGTGGTATCCTATCATGAAATGTATTATTTACATTAGTGATAAAACGAAGAGAATAAGAAGGACTAATCTATGTTGAAGTTTTTTATGTGTAAAAGCTTTGAAGCATGGCCTGGTTTAATGAGTCGAACTCTCTCACGGTGAATGAAGATGTAGTAGAGAGTGTGTGGTGGTTTGTTTTTTTATCCTATGTAAGTTTCTCCATAAATATTTTTTTATCTTGGGATGTGGTTAGAAAGCCTCTTAAAATTGATTTTGAAGTTATCTTTGAAAAAGGGAGTTTTTTCATTTATTAAAATATTGTTTTAATATGTTAAAATGTTCATAAAATATCTTTTTATGGATTAAAATATCATATTAATTAATTAAAATCACTTAGAGCTATAAGTAGTTCTTGATGTTCAGTTTTAATATGTTAAGATGTGTTTTTAATTTATTAAAATGTTCCTGCCCATTTTTGAAGATTTTTTAATCTTGTTATATATTAATTTGTTAAAAGTTTTTTTAATTGATTAAAATGTTTTAGGCTTTAAGAGTGGTTTCTAGGCCTTGTTATTTTATTTGATTAAATGACTTTTAATATATTAAAACGTTTCAATGTTTTGAAAGGGTTTTTGAAGCTTTTTGTATTATTTGATTAAAATTATTTTAATTGGTTAAAAACTCCCTATATTTTGACTATTTTGTTTTAATATGTTAAAACTCATATTTAATCAATTAGTTTCACACCTAAGAGAAATTAACAAATTAAAATACAACTTTAATCAATCAAATTTGTTAATTGAACTCTATATAAAACTCTCATTTCTTAATCTTTTGACAAACAATTTGAATCAAATTTTCACATGTCATTTTTCATACTTTAAGAAAGTAATTGTTTGTGTTGAAGAAATGTTCTTGGAAGCTTTCTTGTTCAAATCTTGAGATCAATCATTTGTGTGAAGGAGGAACCTTTTATTCTTCACTTGGATATTCAATTTTCTCCTATATTAGTTGGTTTCCTAGGTGAAAGTATTTCATTTCTTTCTTGTTAATCACGATTTGTACTGCAATTTTGGATAGGATTTCTAGATCATGGCATAGCCGTAGGGTGTCACTAGTCTTGGAGAGTGTTTTTCTTGTAAGGTTCAAGAAAAATTTTCATGAGTAGATAGGTTATATGTTGTTGTAAAAATTATGTTGTTTTAGTGGAGCTTTTTGTTGGTGTAGCTAAGTATTGGATGTAGATTTTAATTAAGAGTGAACCAGTATAAATTTTGGTGTCTTTCTTGTTTTCCTTACTCTCTTACATTGAAACAATTGTCCTTGTACGTTCTTTATGCTTACTTGTTGATAATAAAAATTGATTTCCAAATCTTTGACCAATTGGTTGATAAAGATTTTCATTCTTGGTTACCCACGTAAAATTTTTCAAAAAAAAAAAAAAAAACATTCAAAGTTCAATTCACCCCCTTCTCATCAACTCCATTTTTTTTCCAACATTTGGTATTAGGGGGAAGATCGTGAAAGTTACTCCAAATTAGATCATGATCTTTTAAAAAAAAAAAAAAGGTTGAGAATAAGCTTCCATTTGTTGAAAGGGCTTCCATTAATAGACCACTTATGTTTTGTGGTGTCAACTACCAATTCTAGAAAGTGAGAATGAAAATTTTCATTGAATCAATATATAGAGGTATTGAGATGCAATTATGAATGGGTCATATATTTCAAAGCATGTTGTAAAATAATGAGCTTGTTGAGCAACTTTAATTTGAACTTTCTGAAATTGATAGAATGCATTATGATTGTGTTACTAAGAACATCATTACTTATGCATTAAATATGAATGAATTATTTAGAATATCTCAATGCAACTCAGCTAATGGAGGTGTGGGACATATTGGAAGTCACACATGAAGGCACAATTGATGTCAAGATAGCAAGAAAGCACTTGGTCCAAGAATATGAGCTCTTTAGGATGCAACAAAGTGAAAGCATTATTGTTGTACAAAAGAGATTCACACATATTGTCAATCATCTTATTGGATTAGAAAAGATATTTGATAAAGAAATGTAGATCCCAAATCTTGTCTGGCTTCACAATAAAGCCAGAAGACCTTCGTTCGAAGATGGACAATGCCTCTTTAGGCCCCTAGGCATGTTTACTAGGCTTCATATTAAGATAGGAGGACCTTTTGTACATGAAAGTAAAAGAATTTTGTCCAAAAGCCCGAGACAGTCGTCCCGCTTGCCCAGACGGTCGTCCTACTTGGCCAGACGATCGTCTCGTTTGGCGAGACAGCTGTCTCACCACTTATAAGACGAGATAGTCATCTCGTCACTTGGCAAGACGGCCGTCTCGACTCTCAAGTGGCAACGACCGTCTTGATTGGCGAGACGGTCGTCTCGTCTGACAAAGATCGAGACGACCGTCTCGGTCTGACAAACGCGAATTCCTATAAATAGGGGTCCCCTTCCCCTCGTTTTACACACTTTTCACCCAAATTTATCCTCTTATACTCTTCTAAAACCTCTCTGAAGCATTTCCAGAGTTCGAGTACTCTTTTCAGACACTCTTTAGTTAGAGTCTTTCTGTCGCTAGAAGAGTGAGCAGCATTGTAGAATGAGAGGATAACCAAAAAGCAACCTCAAATCTTCAAGATTTTTAATACAAAGCTTGCTTCGGAGGTTTCTTATCTACTATCCCTTTTACTGCTTTCATTACCATTCCTCTTGTATGAATTAGACATTAGGGTCATGTAGACGTTTACATTCTCGCAAGTAGATAAATAAATAGGGTAAAAGTATAATTTTTAATCTTTATTTTATAAATTAGTCCATCATAGGGAACCCGAAAGGCGTGTTGTGGGGTGCTAACACCTTTTCCATACGTAACTAACTCCCTTACCCAACTCTGGTTGTAATGACCAAAGTTAGTTTTCTAAAAACCAACGCTTTTTTTCCTTTTTCGATGTTTACGGTAAAAATATCAGTGGCGACTCCATCGAACATTTTCGAAAACATCGCCTTTAGGTCCAGCCCGATTATTGGACAACCTAAATATGTTGAACATTTTCTTTAAAAAACGCGAGTCAATCAAAACCATCGTGTCGCTCCGACCACCTCTTTTGACGGCGGCGACAAGAACACTAAAAGAAAAACAAAATTTTCCAATAGACAAAATTCGTCAATGACCACCAAAATCTATACCATTGGATTATCAATGAACAATAATCTATCGATAATTGTGTTGTTAGTAATATTTATCGACAAATCTATCTTTCTTGTCGATAAGTAGGAAAATCGTGGGTAATTACCGATGGATATATCCATCGATAATTACCAATGTTCTCATTGAGACATTTACGGTGATTATATTCATTGGCAATATTCGTCTGTCATGTTACCCTTATTTCTAAGAGTCATTCTATACATTTTGTGTACACATTTATAGATTTATTGTATAGTGAATGCATTTTTCATATGTTTTATTTTTATTTTTAAACTCATTTCTAGTTAGTAGTAATAAATTGGGTTCAATGTACATATTTGCTTCAATTTTGCATTTTTAGCTAATCTGACATTTGCTTTCTATTTTTAGCCATATGTTTTTCAATAGATATTATTTTTTGTTAATTAAAGTTGCATTGGATTCTACATTTACAAGGATATCAATTGGACATATGGTTTATTGGATTTGGAGTTTTATGTTATTTTCTACTATTTTTAGAAATTGAGACAAATTTACTGAAATTTTGAAAGAACCCATACAAATTTGATTTTCCTTTATATTAGCTTATGTTTTGTAATATGACTTATGAATCTAATTAGAGCCACATTTAGGTGCATGTTTACTTTAGATTTGAGAGCTTTTAAATACATTAAATGTGCCTTAAACTCATATATAGAAATCATTTGTTTATTTTTTTAGTTTAGGAAATATCTTTACATCTTCCTACTTTTCTCCTTTTTTAATTGGAACTATTCCCAAGTTCTATAATTGAAATATGTTCTATACAATGTGATTACGATACCTCTTTACAATCTTTTAATCCTTCTATTGTATTTGTAGGAGTAAATTGAAGGAACTCATCTTTGGTGGTTTGTTTAGAAGACTCAAAAAGTTAGCTTAAGCCTTGGGATGATGACTCCATACTCTTAGACATCCTACATCAAACAAAACATGATTTAGTGTAGTGGTCAAGTACTAAACTAAATGCACATCATAATTTATAAGTTCAAAATAAAATTATAAACCTTTTTTAAGTTGTATAACTTCTTTACATTGATCATTGAAAATGATCTTTGTACAATCCATAAAATTTTAAACATACACTTTCTTTGTAAATAATATTATATAATAATAATATGATATCAATAATTGTAACACTATACACACACAAACCACTATTTGACGAGCTGAAAATACTAACTCGTCCAATCATATTATAGTAGGTTGGTGGGCCGGTCCGTCGGCCCACCTATAAACCCTAAGCATGTATTTCACCTTCCAAACCCTAAGAAGTTATTACCAGGATGATGGATCTAGTTCTGGCAAAGCACAAATGTTGAAATTAGTGTTGGAATAGGAAGATTCAAAGAGTAGCACAAAAGCAAAAAATGCAAGGAAAGATTTACGACATGAAATAGATTAGAGTGTGAAGATGAGAGTGTGTAGAAGTGAGCACAAGGAAGGAGAAAAAAGTGTGAGATGGCGACGAATGAAGAAGAAGAAACTGTGGGATATATTGGAATGAAAAAAGAAAAATAAAATTAGCGTGAGATGAGAGTGTGAGGAGAAAGGGGAAGTGTAAGAGTCAGTGACGAATCTTCTTGGAAGCTGAGGGTCGTGACCTCCAAAGTTTTGTAACTCCCATGTAATTTATGATTTTGGTCCTCCCAAACTTAATGATCATTTAATATATTTACTTGTATATTTACGATTTTATCCTCTCAACCCCTCGTCAGTTTTGTAACTCTCATATAATTTATGATTTTGTTTCATTCAAACTTAATGATCATTTAATATATTTACTTATATATCTACAATTTTATCATTTCACAATTTCATCTTCTTTCGTCCTTTTATATTTATTTTTTATTTATTAATAATGTATTATTTAATCTCCCTAAAATCAATGGTTAATATCTCACATCGATGAGAGTTGAGAAATGGAATGAAGAAGAAGATGAGAGTGTTAAACGAGAGAGTGAGAAGAAAAAGAAGCTTGTGAGTTTTTAATTTTGATTTGTAATTTTTTTTTTGTTTTTTCTTATTTTGACATGTGTCAAAATTTATGAAAGTAATACATTTTGTAAAAGATATTATTTTTGTTTTTTATTGTAATTTGATGGAGGTGACACAAGGTAAAAATTGCCTATTGATCCCTCCAATTTATATTTTATAGATGACAAAAATAAAATTAGTACAATTGATCCAGTACCAAAATTACTTTCAAAATATTGTTTTAACTTTTATAAAATTTTGAGAAAAATTATTTTAACGAAATTAATTAGTCACTAATTTTAGCTACCAAATTTTTTTATAAATAATTAAAATTAGATTCTAAATTATTACAATGGAGTCTAATTTTAAATTAGTAACTAAAATTTTGATAATTAAGATTAAAAAACCAATTTAAATTCTAATTAAGAAACTAATATAATTTAATTAATATGATGAGTACATTTTTTTTAAATTAATCCATACTTATATTTAAGAAATTTGTTATAATAAAATATTAGTTGACCATCATGGTCTTATAACTACCGGAGACACTTAACTTTTTGTACGTAAAACACACACTATATCCTCCACTTCAACCCATACCGATAACCTAATAAATTATCTAAGTAAACATAATTTATCGGCATAGCACGACCATACCAAAATCAACCTCATATGGATAGCTAGAGGATATAATACTTTTTCAAATAAAAAGAAAAATAATATATATCTTTGTTTTGTTGTGAGGACGAAGATAATTGTAGGTTTAATTGTACCGCGTTTCGAAAATATTATTTTCACCACGATCCCCTAATTTCCAACTGATTTTATTGATATAATAATAATATTTATTATTTTATTAATATAATTGAATGTCAATTCGTCAAAAATCCTTCTTAGATACTTGGGACCATGAGTACTCAATGCAACCAGACGTGTTTATTGTCGTCAATGAAAACATTTACATAGTTTTTTGTATCCATATATGTCATATTTGAAAGGCAATATTTGAATGGCATGATAGTTGTAATCTTGGTTGTACCCCTCTCCCATCTCACATTGCAGATAACATTTGACACCTAGTTCTTTATTGCGACCAACACTCCTAACGAAAAAAAAACATGTTCATTGTGCCAACGTTTAAATATAGAATGGTAATTCGTTCAGAAACCCTTGTATATCACAAATAATAGCAATAATATATATATATAATTAGATCATGATTAAAATATTATTATAAAAATTTTCAGATAATGGTATTGTTAAAATTTGTTTTACTTTATTCAAATTTATTAAAATCACTTTATTCAATTTTCTTGTTATACATTATTTTATCAATTATTTTTTATATGTTATCTTATATAAATTATTATCTTTTGGTTTATTAGTTATTATTTTTGGACCTATTATTATCTTTTAAGTCGTATATAAGGAGATTTAGTCATGAAGTAAATCTTACGTTATTACTCATTTTTAAATACACTACTCTCTTATCTAAAATGTCTTTTATAGACGTGTCTGTGTCAAAGAAATCTATTTTCAACTATCCTGAAATTGCATATCAGAATTTGATTTACCGATCTTTTCGTTTCAACCTTATACCCTTTTACTGACCTTGTCACACTCGATAAAAACATTAGGTGTCCACCATGTAGCTTGGTAAAACAATCTCGCGATCTCTTCCATTTCATGGTCTTAATGCGAAGCCAAACAAAATCAAATTTAAACAGTGATACAAATCTTACAATTTTCCTCAACAGACTCAAAAAACATATAGACGAATGTTAATAAAGAAATCGTGAAGAGATAAAGAATTTGCAAAAATTGAATGATGATAAACTTTTTCAAATCCAACCAAAAATTAGTAGAAGACATGAAATTAGTTCAAAAATAATACCCAAGCACCAAATATTACGAAACGAATTAAAGGTCCTCATCAAATGACCTAGACAAGTAGGTTGAACATGCAGTGTTGAATTATTGGCAAGCGTACCAAAATTATCAATCGCAGTATAGTATTTCGATAAAATAAAAGTTGATCCCACGAGGAACAGTTTCAATAAAAATTCCTAATTATGCTTACTAAGTATATTAAACAGATTGAGTTTTGCAAATAAGAGTTGAGTTGAATTTAAATGACAAAGAAATGTAAATTGTTGAGAAAATATCAATTAAAGGTACTTAGGATTGACTTCCTTCCTTATCCCTCTTTTGTAATGGCTATGTCAATTAAGAACGTCAATTAACCTAACAATGTTGATGTCACCTACTCAAATCATCCATGTTGATTCCTCACACATGAAATTTATAAGAAAACATAATAAATGTTTATTCCTCACACAATTAACAGATTTTCCAGCATTAGGGCTAGGGTGTTAAGCAATTGATACATTCATTCCATTCCTGGCAATTAACGTAACAAATATTATTACCGTGATCTAGGGTTCAAGATATATTTTCCAATCATACCTTAAACAATCAAGAATAAATCATTCCAAAGCATAAAGGATAAGAATAACAACATCAAAGCATAGATTAAGATCTCAAAATATCACCATGATACAAAAGAGTTCAAAGGAAGTGCATCGAATCCTAAGAGAATGAAGTTAGTCACTCATGTTGGCCATTACAATGCTCCAATTGATGAAGAAGTGAAGAATTGATGAAGATTAGACAAAATCCTAACAGTAGTCGTGTCTCCTCTCCTCCAAGACTGTTTTCTTTCCTCAAAACACAACTGTTAAGGTTCCAACATAAAACCAATTGGCAATATGTGGATTAGCCTAACATGTATTTAAATCATACCAAATGACATGAGGTAGGTGATGTGGGACTTTAAACACACCTCCTCCAGCGAAGCCTGCCGGACCAGGCAAAGGGTACTTTTGACCCAACTAACGGGCAACTTTTGGACCATAACAATAACCGGAAAGATGTTAGGCTTTGGCTCTGATACCATGTTAAGGTTCCAACATAAAACCAATTGGCAATATGTGGATTAGCCTAACATGTATTTAAATCATACCAAATGACATGAGGTAGGCGATGTGGGACTTTCAACAACAACTTATATTTTTATAAGAGAATTTGGACGGGGTCTCGTATCATTCATTCGCTTAAGCGCTCTTCTTTCTTTCAATTTTACTCCAATTATGCTGACAATTATGTTCCTTACTCTTGTATCAAGGTATTCTCGAATTCATCCTATATTGGGAGAAAAATATATTAGAATTAACATAAGTTAAGTGGTTTCATAACAATTCAAGGCAAATTATATCAACTTTTTACTACTTAATATGCAGCTGTAAATACCATAACATCAGGTTAAGTGCGAACTCGATAGTCATTAACACCAACTATCAAAACACATTCAATGATCCAAAACTTGGAGAAATCCAAAAGTCAACTCGAACACAGGTCGAAAAATCTTTTTGGACAAAATTTCAAGTCACAAAGTCAAGTAAGAAGGAGTCACTCAAGAATGTTAGGTGCGAGCACACTAATGAAACAATTATTGAACTCCCACCTCCAAGAGAACTTATAGAGGAAGCCCCACCTGGGTTTCAACCTACACACTCTTAGCATACACGAAGAATCAAAATTTGTGAGGAAGATACTGATCATCCATTCATTCCAGAAATCATGAAAATCCCTCTCCCAGTTAACTAGGAACTACTCATGTTAGAGAAGTACGATGACTCAACAGATCCAGAAGAACATTTAACAATATAAAAAACACATGTAAATTTGTCTACTAACAACAAAGCAGTCCTGTGTCAAGTCTTCCTTACCATGTTGAAGGATCAACCTTACAATGGTATAACTCTACCATATAACTTTATCGATTCATATTACATGATAGCAAAAAGGTTTTAAGTTAGGTTTGTAGCTAGTAATATGCATGAAGTCACTTCAACGAATTTAGAAAGAATGAAATAGGGCGAGGGTGAATTCATCCACAGTGTCATGGAATGATTCGCCAAAGTATCAAATTCTATACCAAATTTGCACCTTGTTGTTGCCTTACACGTAATACAAGTTGTTTCATAGCCCAGACCTTTAATTGATAATTGTTTTACTTTTCCACTTAGATTCCTTAATGAGCTAGGTGCTCGAATAACCACTTATATTTGCATGGAAGACAACAATGCCAAATTTAAAAATAGGAAAGACACCTTTCCTCAAACCTACTCGACCCAATCCTTAAAGAAACCTAGGATAGCTAAGAATAAACATTACATACATTTAAATGTTAGTAGAGACACATATTGCAAGAGGCTTTCATACTTGAATTGGTGTGTGGATCACCACCTCTACCATTTTCGGCTCATGCTGATACCACCAAATATTATCATTTTCATCAGAATTACGAGCATATTATCAACCAATGCTAACGAGTCAAAAATATAATCAAGGAACTCATTCAATCTAGTTCTCTTACACACTTCATTCATAGTGACTAAGAATTGTAAACCATGCACGAGTTATGTAAACCCTACACATCATATAGATCCAAGTTACATAAAACTTGTGTTTACCTTACTCGGGGTCACACGAGTTATACATGTCTTACTCAGGGTCACACGAGTTATACATACCTCACTCAGGTATATGAGTTATCAAAATCTGCATCTACCTTACTCCGGTATAAAAGTTATCAAAACCTTCATTTATTTTATTCAGTGTCACACGAGTTATATGTACATTACTCAGGTATACGAGTTATAAAAACCTACATTTATCTTACTTAGGATCACACGAGTCATACATGTCTTACTCAAGTATGAGTTATCAAAATGTGCATTTACCTTATTCGAGATCATACGAGTATACATACCTTATTTGGGTGTACAAGTTATCAAAATTTGCATCTTAAAAATTTTAATCGAAGTCATGAGTATGACATTTACATAATTTACTAACAACTGCATAATTTATCAACGAGATGATTTGTAATTTCATAGTCATAGTACATGTGCACACCCTCTATATATAACCACTTTTACAATATATTTAATAACTTTATTCATTAAAAGGATTATTATAAAAAAATTCAATCAAAATAAAATTAATTAAAAATATTATTATTATATTAATAAATAAAGTTGTTTAGTGGTTATTTGAGAAATAATTGCGAGTCAATAATCAATTTTTATTCATTAAAAAATATTTTATTTTATTTGTTTATTTAAGAGTTGGTGAAATTTAAAATTCCCTGTGATAAAATCTATTTGACTATTTTTTTCGTTAAGATTTGTAGATAATTTAAATTAATGATTAAAAGTTAATAACAAATAAAATATAAAAGAAATTATAAATTAATAGAACTAAAAAGATTTAGTAAAAGTATTTATTAAATTAGTTGATAAGGGTAAAATGACATGCTTGATTATTTCATTACATTTTAACAATTATTTAAAAAAATACCTATATCAAAAAATTTTAAAATAGGTCAAACTTATTTAAACAAAATCTTGTTTGATCCAAACTATTTAAACAAAATCTTGTTTGATTCACGCACAAGATAGAACTTTGAGAAGCTTATCACTTGCACAACTAAATGAACCCTGTAAAATTTGTGATATATAAACAACGTGGAAACATTATTTTCGAACCGATTTTATACAATTAGATTAGACTCAAATCCTCGGGCAGATTCTGCAACCCAGGCTGAATTCTACCACACAAAAAATTCTTTTGTAATCAAATTTTAACACATTTGTGCTGGTTCGGTCTCTTTATCCAAAAATTATGTGTTTTTTTTTTTTTTTAAATAATGTCAAGTATAATCTAGATTGAGAGTGAGAATGGAATTCAATCCACGGAAGAGACAATGAATTATTTACATATAAGATGTAATCATGAAAATTACAAAATGATTTAGAAGGTAAATATTCCACCGATTAAATAATTGATTAATAAGTGAATAAATACTAGTAAGAAATTAGTTGAGAGCTTACATTTGTATTCTTGGTGTGGTGTAATCTTTGTCTGAATCTCGAAAACATATAATTTGAATATTTTTATATTTTTTGAATTATTCTCTTTTTTAGAAAAGAAAATTGGAAATATCACGGTGAAATTATATGTTCAATGAAGGAGAGAAAAAGGCAAAGAAAGATGAGAAAAAGTACATTCTTATTATTGATTTCTTTTGCAGTAAGGTTGAACATATTGAAAAGAGAGAAGAAGAAAAAATAAATTGCAACAAAGATACGAAGAAAATGAGAAATATAATGGAAGAAGGGAGGAGAAAAAATAAGAATTAAAGGCATGAAGGTAAAATAACCTAATTATAACACGACATACAACGATGATTTTATTTATAACTGTCATCGTACAATAACAATTATAAAATAATCATCTTCATATGTTACATGCAAAATTGGTAACCATTTTTAAAATGTTTGACATATAACAATGAATAAATATGTAACTATCATTGTATATCACATACGACAACAATTAAAAAAGAACCGTCAATAAAAAAGTTTTATTTAGACGTATAATGATAATTTATTTTGTAATCTATCATATGTGATATTTCATGATAGTTATATACTATCTTTCACTAAAAAAATTGAAATAAATTTTAAAATTATCATTGCATCTCTTTCGATTACGGTTTCTAGTTAATTATTATTAAAAGATGTCATCTTTTATAACTTATAACGTTACATTTAATATGGTCAAAACCAATGTTGTTGCCCCATAAAATTTATCCAAAGGGTTATGCATAATAATTTGCAAGACTTAGTCATATTAGGATTTAAGTATTTTTAAATTGAAAATCATTTACCTATTGTCTTTATGGTTAAATGTAATATTGATAATGTTGTTAGAGGATCTCCTTGGGGTAGCTGCTAGTGTTGGTATATTCATAGGGTGTAAAGGTGAGTATATAGGTAGTTTTTTTCCTGCTTAGGAATCCATTATGCTCTTTATGCAGGTCATAGTGTTGCTACATTATGCTTAGATTGCTTATAGTAAGAGTTGAAATAAGCTTTGTATTGAGACAGATTCTACTACTATTGTAAAGACTTTTAATGATTCGGATGTGGTTCCTTGATCCATTAAAGATAGATGAAGGAAATGAAGAAAAAGTACG
Organism: Sphenostylis stenocarpa; assembly: GCA_963425845.1. Lineage (NCBI taxonomy): Eukaryota > Viridiplantae > Streptophyta > Magnoliopsida > Fabales > Fabaceae > Sphenostylis > Sphenostylis stenocarpa. The sequence goes on along the minus strand of OY731398.1, from coordinate 289,006 downwards.
ACTCTTTGCAATTCTATGCAAGTTCATATATCTCACATTAGAAAAAAAAAAAAAAACACTGTAAGAGAAAAAAAATATACTACTAACGAATGGAATATATCAATAATGTTAGAAATTTGTTTGAAAATGGTGATTACCAATGGATTTTAGATGGACAAAAATTTGTCAATAATTTTGTTATGGGTAATTATATTAAAATAAATTTATATTTGGTAAAGAAATAAAAGGAATTTATAATTTTTAAAAATAATTAGTTTTAACAATATTTTAGTAAAGAGAAATTTGAGAAAAATAATTATTAAAATAATATTTTCTCTTAACAAATTATTAAATATAATCCCATATAATTTTCTTGAAATTAAGTTAACCAATTAAATAAATTGATTAAAAATTTAATAAAATTAATATTATTGATAAAACTAATTTTAATTAAGATAATAAGGTGATTTATATATATATATATATATATATATATATATATATAATTTTTTACTTTTCTTAATATTATGAAATGATTTTAGATTTTATGTTTTTTATTTGAAATTATTTAAGTTTAATTAAAAAAAGTTATCAATAATATAAATTTTACTAATTCTATAATTCTATATAATTATTATAATAAATTTAATTATCCAATAATTAATAATAATAATAAAATATTACTAATTCTAATATTTTATTTTAATTATATTTTTATTATTTAAATTATTTTATGTTCAATTAAAAATTATTAATTATTTAAATTGTACCGATAATTATAGATTTTTTTAGTGAAGTCGGATAATAGTTTGGTCCCTATAATTTATATATATATTTTGTTTATTATTGTTTTGTTGAATATATGGTTTTTTTGTATGAAGTAAATAAAGAATATTTTTATGATGTGTTAACGTAGTAGTTGAGATAGCATGAAACATAGTAATGCTCATGGGGAGAATTTCTTTAAAAAAAATATCAAATATCAATGGATGGATGATTCGCAACAAAATTTGTACCCTTTCACACAACAAGATATACTTTAAACTGAAATTTAATATTGTGTTTCTGTAATTACATACGAAATATGTAGAGAGAGAGAGGATTGTTATATAAAATATTTCATATAGTTGTGATGAAATAATAACAAACATTTTTTTTTTATATTATATCTATTCGTCCGTCATTTGCAATTTTGTTTGTTTGGCTTTGATTTATATAATTAATGGATGTAAAAAATGTTTTCATTTTTTTTTATCAAATATTAACTTTATCGCCAGCACATCTATAAATAGATCTTTGGAACGGTGCTTGTTCACACAAACCGAAGAATATAAGCCTTCCAGAGCCACCTAAAGAAATGAAGATTATGAGCTTGTTGCCTTTCTTTCTACTTTGTGCCTTCACCTCCTACTTTTCTTCAGCCACAGCTGAATTTGTGTTGGACACTGCTGGTAATCCTTTGCGAAATGGTGGCGTATATTTTCTGAGGCCAGTCATAATAACTGCAAACGGTGGTGGAGCAGAATTTGCAGCAACAGGAAACGAAACATGCCCTTTAACTGTTGTCCAAAGTCCCTCTCCCTTCTCTAACGGCCTACCAGTAAAAATTTCGTCCCTATTCAAAATCATGTATATCTCCGAAGGCCTTATTTTGTACATTGGGTTCACTGTTGTACCCCCATGTGCTCCCACTCCTTCATTCTGGACTGTTGTGAAGGGTGAAGAAGGAGAGGGACTCTCTGTTAAACTTACTGGGTATAACGACCCTTTACGTGGTTGGTTTAAAATTAAGAGGGTTTCTGTTGACATTGGGGGCTACAACCTCTTATTCTGTCCTCAAAATAGTCCATGTGGCTACGTCTCGATTGAGCAGGATACCGATGGAAATAGGCGTTTCGTTGTGACACAGAGTGAGGAGAACCGCTTATGGATTCGGTTCGAGAGTCTTTCATCTGCATCAACTGCAACTGCGTATGAACCACTAGTGTCCCTCAAAAGTCATGTGTAGTTTCTCGTAATCTGAGAAAAGTGTAATATGTAAGCACTGATGAATATCAGTTGTAATAATGTCTCGCATGACTAAATAAAATAATTCAAGGATTATATCTATTAAAATATTAAGCCTCGTTCTTCATTGTCAGTAACTTTATTACATATACATCATACAAAATTCTTAATTATGTACCGCCCTTGTTGAACTGTTAAATTACGATTTATCTACTTTCTCTTTCATAAGCATGTAGTTTTTTTTTCTTTAAATGAAAAGTGGACTTTTTAATTTATTTATTTTTTGTCGGATTAATAATTACTCGATATAAAAAAACACAATGATATTTTTAAAACTAAAACAAAGTTTTTTAGATTAATGATATGATATCTAATATAAAATTTAAAATTTAGGGGTCTGTGGCAAAATCTGTGAGTAGCTAATCAAATAGTTACTCTACTAGTTTCCCTCTCCACTTTTTGAATACTGATGTTGGAGAGATTTTATATTTGAGTATAATTTAGTTAAGAATTTTATTATTATTACATGAATTAAGTTGATAGTATTTTATTCAAATGAATTATAAGAAATTTTATATTAGATCGAATATTCAATATTCAATTAGTATGATTAGTCGGTTTATAAAGTATCTAAAGAAAGTTATTTCATAACATCAAAACGTATTATGAGATAATCGCGAGTCAATAATCAATTTTTATTAAAAAAAATATTTTATTTTATTTGTTTATTTAAGAGTTGGTGAAATTTAAAATTCCTTATGGTAAAATCTATTTGACTATTTTTTTTTCTTTAAGATTGGTAGATAATTTAAATTAATGATTAGAAGTTAATAAGAAATAAAATATAAAACATTGTTTTCGAAACGATTTTATACAATTAGATTAGACTCAAAGCCTAGATAAGGTTCTGCAACCCAAGCTGAATTCTACCACACACAAAAAATCTTTTGTAATAAAAAATTAACACATTGTGCTGGTTCCGACATCTTTATCCAAAAATTATGTGTTTTCTTAAAAAAAAAAAAAAAAAACTTACTCTGTAATGTCAAGCTGTAGCGGATCTTGATCATTGATTTTTGGGGCCAAATAATAGATTATTAATAAATAATAAATAAATATAAAAGGAAGAAATAATATGAAAGGATAAAAATATAAAATTGTAAATATATACTTAAATATATTAAATGATCATTAAATTTGAGGGAAACAAAATCATAAATTATATGAGTTACAGAACCGAGGAGGGATCGAGAGGATAAAATTGTAAATATACAAGTAAATATATTAAATGTTCATTATGTTTGGGGACCAAAATCATAAATTATATAGAAGTTACAAAACTTTGGAGGGCACAGCCCCTCAGCTCCCAAAAAGATCCACCACTCGATGTCAAGTATAATCTAGATTAAGAGTGAGAATGGAATTATATCCACAGAAGAGGCAATGAATTATTTACAAATAAGAGGTAATCATGAAAGTTGACACAAAATGATTTAGAAGGTAAATATTCCACCGATTAAATAATTGATAAATTTAAAATTGATTAACAAGTGGATAAATACTAGTAAGGAGGTTTAGTTGAGAGACCTGCATTTGTTCTTAGTGTAGTCTCAGCAAGAAAATGAATATTGAAAACATATAATCTGAATATTTTTTTTATAATCTGAATCATTTTCTTTTTAGTTGGAAATATCATGATGAAAATATATACTCAACGAAGGAGAGAAAAAAAGAAAAAGAGGATATGAGAAAGGTTGAACATATTAGAGATAAATATGGTTAAGAGATACTGAGAGAAAGAGAGAGGAGAAGGAGAAGAAAAATTAAATCGCCATGAAAAGAGGAAGAAAATGAGAAATGCAATGGAGGAAGAGAAAAAAAAACAGTAGAGGAGGAGAAATAAGAGTTAAGGACATAAAGATGAAATGATCTAATTATAACACGACATATAACGATGATTTTGTTTATAATTGTCATCGTGTGACAACAATTATAAAATAACCGTCTTCATATGTCCCTTACGAAAACGGTAACCATCGTTAAAAAATTAGACATACAACAATAATTAAATATGTAACTGGTGCGTGAATAGAGATTGGGTCCAGTGGAGCCCAAATCTAAGTATTAGTAAAGCGGACTAAATAGGTCCATAGAGGAAGATGGAGTTAATCATTACCTAATGGACCTGAGGTATAGAGGTAGTTGGGAATAAGGCATTATCGAGACCGATAATGCCGAAAACAATAAAAACAAACTAAGGGATAATGGAGATGAAAAGATAAAAGGGGGAGGGGGAAAAACCTAAAGGATATATCTCTCTTATGTTGAAACGTAAGTGTGAAAAATAACACATTCAGAAGGTTCGGGGTCGAGAGTTCATTGTAGGTGATTTGGTTATGAAGCGCGCCCAGTCGAATCAGATTTACAATAAACTTCCCCAACATGGGTCGGACCCTATCGTAATCCGTTGTTATTGGCAAAGGTGTTTATCGATTGGAAATCACAGATGGGGGCTTGGTACCAAGGACATGGAATGCAACAAGCTTGCGATTCTATTACAGTTAGTTAATGTTAGACCTTGAGTTGTACACTTTTCCTTGAAAGTTTTTTACAGAACAATCAGATATTTTTCTTTCAAAGTTTTTAATGAGGCAACGATATCAATAAAAAAGTCCCTTTAGACATTCTTAAGTGTTTATGCTACTACGGTTAGAATGTGCCCTAGACTCGAAATGCAAGCTATGTGCGAAATGTGCACTATGTACGAAATACGTACTACGGTCAGAATGTGACATAAACTCGAAATACGAGCTATGTGCGAAATGCGCATTATGTACGAAATACGTATTATGGTCAGAATGTGACCTAAACTCGAAACGTGAGCTATGTGCAAAATGTGCACTATGTACGAAATACGTACTATGGTCAGAATATGACCTAGACTTGAAACGCAAGATATGTGTGAAATGCGCACTATGTACGAAATACGTGTTATGGTCAGAATGTGACCTAGATTCGAACGCGAGCTATGTGCGAAATACGCACTATGTACGAAATACGTACTATGGTCAGAATGTGACCTAGACTCAAAATGTGAGCTATGTGTGAAATGTGCACTATGCAAGTTGTAATGTGTAAAATGTGCACTGTGCAAATTGTATACGAAATTTATATCAACGTAAATTGTACCAAATGTGCTATTATTTTGTAAAGAGATTTAAACTTGATCAGGGGTGATTCATTAACTAGGGAAGACGGGTTAATTTTAATTGACGTCATTTAGCGAAAATAACTTTTTAAGTTCATCGAGAGTGACTAAGAATAAAGATGACTACAACATTCATAAAACAAAAATATTGTTCAAGTAGTGGATACAAGATAATAGTCGTTCTGAATTACAAAATAGGCACCTTCAAAAAACAAAATACTTCATGTCAGAGATTAGGTGCTTGATTCTTCATTCTCCTCATCTTCATCTTCTTCTTCAACAATCATTCCATCTACCACACTTTTTGACAGGGTCGACTAGGGAGAAGTCAACATCTGGGACGATGACTTTAGCTTGTTCCAAAGCATTATCAAAACCTGACTTAAACATTTTAGCACATTCATCAAATAAATCTTCAATCTGTCGGGCCTGACCTTTTATTTGAATGTTTAGATCTTCTATTTTCTTGTTACGGTCACAAACTTTGTATTCTGTTTTTTCCAAAAGGACCTTATATTTTTTCTCGTTAACCACAACATCATCTCACTCTTTCTCTAGCTGACGGAACTGATCCTGTAATTTGTTGAGTTCATCTTTTAGAATCTGCATCTGGATTTGAGTTTGACTGAGCTTTTCTTCTACTTTCTTTTCTTTCTCTTCTTTATCCCGAGCCCGTTGTTCTAGTATTGCAAGTATTGTCATTGTCTTGTTTACAACGGCTTGGCTTAAACAAGTCAGCTCTAAGGAAGACATATCACTTAAAGTTCCACGGTCAGGGGGTAAGGACCCTACGAGCCAGTTGTCTCCTTGATAATCGGCTGGAGGTTGAGGATGACTAGTGGTTTTAGTCACAACCTCTCCTAATTTGATGACTGGAATTGATTTAGTATCATCGCGTTTCCTCTTTAGTGCCTTCTCATGATTTGATCCTGAACTACTTACCTTTTTGTTATCAGCTTCACTTTCTCTACCTTCTAAAGTCGAATCCTTCGGTTAAGAGCTTTCTTGGACAAATACATTTGTTTTTCTGCAGAGAAGTAATCATTATTACAGACTTTAATACATACTTTATAGGATCAAAGTAAAATGGGAGGTGAAAATTATACCTATAAAGAGTTTTAAGTCTACTGGTCTGCCCTCTAATTTAAGAAGTTGGGTGGTATCGAAGATTGTGTGTAACTCATCGAGTAATGTGCAAATTTTGGCATCTTCGAGGGAGATCTCGTCCAAATCAAGTGGTATTTGGCAACATGGTTGTTCAGTCCAATATAGGGGGAATTCCTCTAGCAGGGTTTTCTGGGTTTCGGGAGCACGAATTTTTATAAATCTACCTTTCAAATATTTGTAAGATGATTGGAACAAAGATAGAAGTGTTCGACCCCCTACACTACCAACGGATGCCCAAGAGGTTCGTTTAGAAAGACGAAAATCGAAGAAGTATAAAAACATATAGATATTCGGTTCAAAACCGAAATGTTTACATAGGATGGAAAATCCTCGGATAAAAGCCCAGCTATTAGGGTGGAGTTGGGCCGGGGCCACATTGAGGGTGGTCAAAACCGATTTGCTAAAATCATCAAAAGGTAAGCGGACTCCTAACTTCATAAAAAGAGTATCATACATAAAAAAGAAAGGATTCGGGTCTGATTCTTGGTTTCTACAGATGGGTTCATTAACCTCACAGACTTCTACTAGAATATTACTTTCTTCGCCAAAACGGCTTAATCCATGATTATTCCTAAACTGTTTGAGTTTCTGCTGCTAGAGTAAATGGTAAACTCATTTAGGATATCATATTTGGCCCAAGGGTACAAGGATTTGTTATCCAAGCTGCTAGAGCTCGCACTAGGGGGATGGGAAGAAGAATGTGACATTAATAGTATGGGTAAACGATAAATGTTCACAGAATAGAAATAGAACAATAGCACAACAATCACGTCACAGAGGAATAGAGAGAAACAGAAGAAGCACGAGCACAGGAAATGAAGGCGAACAACGAATAAAGCAGTATTACGCAATATCAAATGAAAGACAGAACAACAAAGAGAGAAATGGGAAGCGATACCTAAAAAGTCTAGAGTAAGTTCAGAATACGAACAGAAGCATAAATGGTTGAAGTTGTGCGGTGCAAAGAGATGAAGAGAAGAGGGAAATGAAACGTTTTGGGAGGAAGTAAAGCGTAATGAATAAAAGCGCAAAGTAAACCGCTTAGGCACGAATTTTAAAGTGTAGGATGTAACGTGTCAGGTGATATGACATTTGCTTTTTTGGAAAAGATGAAGCGTTTGAAAATTTGGGACCGAATGGATTAACATATAGAAAAAGTTGAAATGTTTGGGGCTTGGTCAAGAAGGTAAAGGTCACAATGTACAAAAATGTCCAATATTGGATACTTCAGGGATGACATTCAGTTATAGTTAAGATCATTTATTTTTAAGGGATGAAATGTGTGGGACATTTATTTCGATTTTAGTCTTTGCATTAGAATATCTTTATAATTAAAGACTAGGGGGTTGTGGTGCGTGAATAGAGATTGGGTCCAGTGGAGCCCAAATCTAAGTATTAGTAAAGTGGGTTAAATAAGTCTATAGAGGAAGATGGAGTTAATCATTACCTAATGAGCCCGAGATATAGAGGTAGTTGGGAATAAGGCATTATCGGGGCCGATAATGCCAGAAACAATAAAAACAAACTAAGGGCTAATGGAGATGAAAAGATAAAAGGGGGAGGGAGAAAAACCTAAAGGATATCTCTCTTATTCCAGAACAGTAACTATCATCGTATGTGATATATGACAACTGTTATATATGATCCTTCATTAAAAATTTCAAATTAATTTTAAAATTATCATGGTGTATCTTTCAATGACAGTTTCTAGTTAATCATCACTGAGCGACATCGTTTTTTATAGCTTATACCGTTGTTATTAATAAGGTCAAAATCAATGTTGTTATCATGGGCGAATTTTTTAAAGGATTATGCATATGCATAATAATTTGTAGGACTTACTCATATTAAAGTATTTTTAAATTGAAAATCATTTTCCTAGGACTGAGAAAATTTTAATTGTGCAAATGGAAATTACTTAATGTTTTATGGTTAAATGTAATATTATGTTGTTAAAGGATTTCCTTGGGGTTGTTGGTATATTTAGAGGGTGTAAATGTGAGTATATAGGTAGATTTTTTTGCCTACTTAGGAATCCATTATGCCCTTTATGCAGGTCATAGTGTTGGTATATTATGCTTAGAAATTGCTTATCAAGAGTTGAAATAAGTTTTGGATTTAAACACATTCTACTACTGTAAAAACTTGTAATGATTCGGAGGTGGTTCCTTGATCACGAAGGAAAATTACCATTTTTTGCAATTCTATTCATGTTCATATATCTCACATTAAAAAAAACACTCCAAGAAAAAAATATATTACTAATGAACCAAATCTATCAATAATGTTAGAAATCAATTTAAAAATGGTGATTACCAACGGATTTTCAATAGACAAAAATTTGTCGATAAAATTTTTATTGGTAATTATATTAAAATAAATTTATACTTTGTAAAGAAATAAAAGTAATTTATAATTTTTTAAAATAATTAGTTTTAACAGTATTTTAGTAAAGAGAAATTTGAGAAAATTAATTATTAAAATAATATTTTTTTAACAAATTATTAAATATAATCCCCATATAATTTTCTTCATATTAAGTTAACCAATTAAATAAATTGATTAAAATTTTTAATAAAATTAATATTATTGATAAGACTAATTTCAATTAAGATAATAAGGTGATTTATAAATATATATATATATATATATATATATAATTTTTTTACTTTTCTTAATATTATCAAATGATTTTAGATTTTATGTTTTTTAATTATTTGAAATTATTTAACTATAATTAAAAAAATTTATCAATAATATAAATTTTACTAATTCTATATAATTATTATAATAAATATAATTATCCAATAATTAATAATAATAATAATAATAATACAATATTACTAATTCTAATAATCATTATACTAGTTTATTTTAGTTAAATTCTATATTTTTTATTATTTAAAATATTTTATGTTTAATTAAAAAATATTAATTATTTAAATTGTATTGATAATTATAGATTTTTTTTAGTGAAGAAAAAAATGTGCGGATATTAGTTTGGTCCCGATAATTTTTATATTATTTTTTGTTTATTATTATTTTGTTGAATATATATGGTTTTTTTTGTATGAAGTAAATAAAGAATATTTTTATGATGTGTTAACGTAGTAGTTGAGATGCCATGAAACATAGTAATGCTCATGGGGAGAATTTCTTTTAAAAAAAATGTCAAATATCAATGGATGGATGATTCGCAACAAAATTTGTACCCTTTGATTAGCAACAAAATTTGTACCCTTTCACACAACAAGATATACTTTAAACTGAAATTTAATATTGTGTTCTTGTAATTACAGATGAAATATGTAGAGAGAGAGGATTGTTATATAAAATATTTCATATAGTTGTGATGAAATAATAACAAACATTTTTTTTATATTATATTATTCGGCCGTCATTTGCATTTTTGTTTATTTGGCTTTGATTTATATAATTAATGGATGTAAAAAATCTTTTAATTTTTTTTTATCAAATATTAACTTTATCGCCAGCACATCTATAAATAGATCTTTGGAACGGTGCTTGTTCACACAAACTGAAGAATATAAGCCTTCCAGAGCCACCTAAAGAAATGAAGATTATGAGCTTGTTGCCTTTCTTTCTACTTTGTGCCTTCACCTCCTACTTTTCTTCAGCCACAGCTGAATTTGTGTTGGACACTGCTGGTAATCCTTTGCGAAATGGTGGCGTATATTTTCTGAGGCCAGTCATAACAACTGGAAACGGTGGTGGAGCAGAACTTGCCGCAACCGGAAACGAAACTTGCCCTTTAACTGTTGTCCAAAGTCCCTCTCCCTTCTCTAACGGCCAACCAGTAAAAATTTCGTCCCTATTCAAAATCGAGCATATTTACGAAGGCCTTATCTTGTACATTGAGTTCACTTATATACCCCTATGTGCTCCCGCTCCTTCATTCTGGACTGTTGTGCAGGGTGAAGAAGGAAAGGGGCTCTCTGTTAAAATTACTGGGTATAACGACCCTATACCTGGTTGGTTTAAAATTAAGAGCGTTTCTGCTGCCATTGGGGGCTACAACCTCTTATTCTGTCCTCAAAATATTCCATGTTTGTACGTCGCGATTGAGCAGGATACCGATGGACATAGGCGTTTCGTTGTGACACAGAGTGAGGAGAACCGCTTATGGATTCAGTTCGAGAGACTTGCATCTGCATCATCTGCAACTGCGCATGAACCACTAGTGTCCCTCAAAAGTCATGTGTAGTTTCTCGTAACCTGAGAAAAGTGTAATATGTAAGCACTGATGAATATCAGTTGTAATAATGTCTCGCATGACTAAATAAAATAATTCGAGGAATATATCTATTAAAATATGTAAGCCTCGTTCTTCATTTTCAATTACTTCATTACATATGCATCTTGACCCAAAGTATTCTATCTATCGACCAAACTTTTTTTCCCTAGCTTAATTTCGGTCAAATACAATTTAGAAATCCAATTTTTATTTTTGGTTCGAACTTTACAAATGTTCTATGTATATAAACATTCCAAGCAAGTCCAATTTAGATGAGATGAGATTTGAAGATACTCTTCTTAAAAAAAAAAAAAGAAGGAATACATAAATTTTAGTCGTCAAATTGGATGAAATTACTTCAAACACTCAAAGAAGTCATACTTTTAACTTTTATTGAAACATTTGAGAATTTTTTGATATATGAACTTATAAATATAATTAAAAGTGGATTAGGTGAGACTTAAGTTAGAAAATTCATTGCATAGTCTTCACTGCATGACTCTTTGTGTAGTTTTCTTTGCGCATTTAAATGAACTTAAAACTTGGGTGTAGAACTTCATAATTGTTTGTACCCCGAATTTCACTTATTTTTAAGTATTTTTTGGAGATTTTTTTTCTCTTATTCTTTTAATAATGAACATTGGAGGAGTAAGTATCAAGTTTCTCTCGAAACTTTTGGAAGAATTTTGGTTAATACTTAAATGTTGATGGTATAAAATTCTCAGACATCATTCTTGATGGGAGGAAGAAGAATATTTTTATCAATATGCAAAGAATTAAAAAAATCTTAAGAAAATCTAATTATTCAAAAAAAGTTGTCTAGAAGGTATACAAAATCGACGTAATGTAAATCATCATAATTAAAATATTAGTCACATACAAAAATACAATGTTGTCCGAATAAAATAATTAAAAAAACGTAGATATATTAAGCTTAAATCTCTGAAAGAGTTTAACCTCCTAACTCCCTAACCTAACGATGAATTCGTTCAACTTTAATCTTTTTAAAAGAGTTTGATCTTTCAAATTTGTGTACTCAGTCCATATCCACTAAATATTAAAAATAAAATATTTATTTATATATTTATACATTACCTACTATTTTATTATTTATATTTAATATGTTATTATTTTATATAATATCAATTATTATTTTTTGAATTATTATTATCTTTTATATCTTACAGAAGACCCAACGAAAAAATAAATCTTATTTTATCACTCATTCTTAAAACACATTATTCTTTTATCCTAAAAAATAAATTAAGTATAGGATAATTTTTTACATATGAATCTTTACTTTTAAAAAAAATTACAAAATAATATATAAAAGGATATACTCGCTCTTACCGGTTTTTATCAACCCGATAAAAATATATCCTTAAGATATAGGTCTTAAGAGATAATTCATCCATTATTCAAGATACGAAAATCTTCTATAAACTATAACTAAAAATAAGGCATGTAACCAATCACTAAAGACTACAAACTGATCACCAAACCGTACAAATGTCAAATTAGTTTTTTTTTTTTTAAATCAAACCAATATAGTAGAGGAAAACTATAATTAACTTTAAGTTCCTGTTTTTAAACTTTGAAATTTGGAAGTCAATAAAATAATTAATTTAAAAAATAAAAAAATATGATGAATATAAATAATATAAGATAACATAAAAGATATTATATTATATTATATTATATTATATTATATTATATTATATTATACGCTAACTATGTTAATAATTGTTGATATTATATATGACAAACGGGAACTTAGAAGAGAGAAATTCATTTATTACTTATTACATGTTATTAGATGACAAATACATCTTATTAATATATTTTTTATATAATTAATATATTTATTTAATTATTCATTATTAATATAATTTTTTTTATAAAAAATAAATATTTTTATATTTAAATTATAGTCTAAATTATATATTGTGTTTAATTATTTGTTTAATTTTATAAAAATTATAAATTAAAAAAAATGAAGATTTATTTTGAAGAATTTATTCATTATAGAAAAACTTTGTTCAGTAAATTATTGTCATAGAACTCATTTTAGATTTTAATAATTTGTTTCGCGATTAAATAATTTGTGGAGTCAAAGTATCCTCTGTGATTAACGAATTTAGCTGTCAATGTTTTGGACGAATAAAATAAATCGTTGAGGAAATATGTCAAAGAATCTCAATTAAGCATAAGTGCAATTCAAGATTTATTTGACGTAATTGGATTATTACGAGTCTTATTACCTATTAAGTACCTTTATTATAAAATAAATAGGTTTTAAAATGTTAAAATTAATAAATTAAGATTCATTTTCTAAAATTCTAAGTGTTGGAATATAATTTTCTCTTTATTTTTCTCTCTTGAATTTTTGTTTAAATTGCTCTAACATATAATAGTAATGAATAATGATCATAACTGCTAAACCATGCGTAGCGTTGGTAGGTATAGGAAAGAGACGTGCATGCCAGATGTCAGTCGCAAAAAACAAAACGTGGGAAACGTTAAGCTAACTTAAAAAATAATAAAATTATATTAAGTAATTCAATATGTTATCAAAATACCTTTAAATAACATTTAACAAAAAAAAAAAGAATTAAAAATGAAAGATAATTACATACAAATTAAATATTTTTTTAAATTTTATATATTGTTAAAGAGTGGGTCACAAATAAAAAATGAACGTATGCTTTGTCGACTAATTCAGCACAGATTCTAGGGTGAAGTTTGGTGAAGGAGTAGTTGAAGAGTGGGTCACAAAAATTTACTCCAAAATATAATATTAATGAATAATGAAAAAATAGTTCTCAAAAATAAATTTATTAAGATGTATAAAATTGTTTTTAAAAACTAAAAAAATTAAATTAAATTAAATCAAACAAGTATGTAATTCATCATTTTTATCCTTTATTTTAGTTAAAAAGCTAATTGACAGAAAGAATTATAAAGAACTAAATAAAGCAGAAAGTTAAATTATTTAAATTAAAACAAAATTAAAATATTATAATTTAAAAAAATAAAAAATTATCAAAATATCTTCATTTAAAAATTTAACAAAGAGCTGAAAAAAATTTAAGATAAAGTAATTATTTTTTAAATATTAGATATTATTAAAAATTTATTTTAAAATAATTTTAAATTTCTTAAAAATCAATTAGATCTGATATACAAATTTTTTTTGACATACAAATTAAAAAATATTAGAACGCTAATGGTATATTAAAAAAGTAAAAATTCAACAAAAACTTAAACAGTACTAAACTAGCAACCTTCAAGAATTAATTTTTATTACAAAGTTTATAAAAAAAGATTAAATATGTGTTTCTGGTGGAATTTCGATCGATTTCGATTCTAAGGGTGTTTTGGTCCTAATCAAAATTCTACCACGTAAGTTCTTTTTACTTAGGCTAGCAATTTGATTTTCAATCGAAAACGCGTATGAGAATTGAAAACTACAGGATATCGAAAATGTGGTTTTTGGTATTTTATGTCTAAAATGCTTGACTCAAACAAAACGAGTAAAGTATCGAATCGAGCAAAGAGAATATTAAATTGCAAGAAAGTGCGAAAACCCGAATTTGCAAGAAATTAAGTTTGCGAGATAAATAAAGGACAGGAAATCGAAATGTGCGGGAAATGTAAATTGCTAAAACCCATTAAAATTGCACAGAAAGTAAATAACAGGAAATCGAAATGTGCGGAAAATGTAAATTGCTAAAACCCATTAAAATTGCACAGAAAGTAAATAACAGGAAATCGAAATGTGCGGAAAATGTAAATTGCTAAAACCCATTAAAATTGCACAGAAAGTAAATAACAGGAAATCGAAATGTGCGGAAAATGTAAATCGCTAAAACCCATTAAAATTGCACAGAAAGTAAATAACAGGAAATCGAAATGTCATTGAATGTAATCTACAAGAATATGAAATTGCTGAATTGAAATGGCTCGAAAGTAAATTACCAAGGAAAATATAGAAAGCGATAAATGTACTCAGTGAGCAAGGAAATCCAGATTGCCAGAAACTTCATGGTGTTCGTCGTTTCTCCGGTAGACTTTTCACTACTCGATTCTGTTCTCTGCCAATTTCCCCCGTTCCTTCCTTCTTTGCTCTATTTATAGGGCATCTTTCAAGCCTTCCAAGAACAGTTAACACGACTGTTACCACGTTCTACGTGCGTATGGCAGTTTTTCTTCTATTGTTTCCCCACGTTCCCATGATTTTTGGCTCTTCCATAACTTAGAAACTGCTTTCCATGCGTGCGTTTTGACTATTTTCCTTCAAGGTTTAACCGAGGTTATGATATCTACGAAAACGAGCCTTCCCTTTGATTTAATCGAGAACTTTGCATCCTTGGTATCGATTTATTTTAACTTTAACTCCATGTTAAGCTTTCGACTATTACACCTTCTCTTCCGATTTTACCTTTCGATTTTATGTGTCACGTTCTTTATAATCGGACATCAGGAAAGTTCCCTTTCGATTCATTTCTCGATCGAGCTTCTCGATTCCACACTAACAAAATGCCCCCTTGGAAGAATATGAATAGTTTATTTATATTCTTTCAACATTTCCGCCTAAGTGTTCGGAGGCCCATAGAACTTTAGGGTTTAGGGTTTACTGGGGTTCTAGGGTTAAAAGGGTTTTAGGTTTCCCTTTCCGTTTTACGTCGCTATCATATCAGTCTGTTGCTTTTACAGTACATTATATTCATTACTTTTCGTATCTGTCGTTCCAGCTCCCTAGGAGATTTTCTCTTTTAACCTTTCTCTTGGTCTTTGTTCTGGTTTTTATGCGAACTTTTACCCTAAGTCTGTACTTTCATCGTCTTCCTTGAGCTCTTGCTTTCATCTCTATACCTTCATCTTTTCCGTTGCTTTTCTTCATCCTACTCACTACTGAAATGGCCACTTCCTCCAAGTCTTCTGACTTTTCCGTTCCACCTCTTTCCTCGATGCCTTCTAACCTGCTGGAAATTAACAACCAGAAGTTCGCTCCAGTCCCTTTGATGGAGGAGGCTTCCCGAAAAATTGCTGAAACGCAGGTACTAATCCCTTACACTGTTGATGGGGTTAATTTTGCTTTTGGGGGTCCACTCCGTCCTATCGATGACATTTTTACTCCTCTTAACCTCTCGACTAGTCCGGCTTTGGTTCATCAACCTGAAGTTAGGGTTGATTTTCTGAATCTTACTTCTAAAGTGTATAGAACGGGCCCTCCTTCCAAAAAACCTCTGTATATTCGATGGTTTGATAGGGTCAAGGCTAAGTTTGGGGATCACTGGAGGAGTACTGGTATTTTCGATTTTTTGCACCTGTCCCGATGTGACCTGTCTCATTTGGACATGGCGATGTTCTTATCTGCAGTGCATTTATGGAATCAAGACTTACATGTTTTGGAGTTGCCTTGTGGCCCTGTGTCGCCCACCCTTTTCGAGATAGCTGCTATTACTGGGTTGAAACCCATAGGGGAGAGGTATTTTCCGGGTGCATATCCCTCAGATAATTCATTGAGGTCGAAAATTGATTGGGAGTCGAAGGCCTATGGGCATTTTCTCGAGAAACACTTTGCTGATGACCCCTCGATAGCAGTTACTGACGAAGAACACGTAGCATTTTTGGTGTATTGGTTATGTACTCATGTTTTTTGCCCCCGTTCAATCCAAATTTCCCCCCATTTGTTCAATCTTGCATATCTCCTTCACCTAGGCCACCCTAGACTTTGTTTAGCCAAAACTTTATTAGCACATGTATATACTGCTTTCGACGAAGCTGTCGATATTTTGAGTACCCCTAAGGCATCGGGGAATTTTTCTGGCCCTGTTTGGTTTATTCAATTATGGTTAATTTCGATATTTGAAAGTATCCTTCCTCGTATTTCTACTGTTCCCCCAAGTATAAATATAGAAGGGGCCCGATTATCCTCCCGCCATCCTCGCCAAAAGACTGATGAGGCTACCTATTGTAAATACCTCCACTTTTTGTTGACTAGATCCTCCTTTGATTCGACCTTGGCCCCGTTTACCGTAAATCTTGGACAAATAAATGGTCAACTTAGGGGACCAGTTTGGTTTAAGTCAAAATTCCCAGCTTCGTCTCCCGGGTTACAATTGGAGCTGGTCGACATATGGAGTAGTTATTTGACCCATGATATATTATTATCGGGTTTTCAGCCTAAGGATTTCAAGTTTATTACTTATTACCCGCAGTTTCTTTCGAGGCAGTTTGGTCTAAGCCAATCCCTACCTTTCTTCCCCCTCGATACATCCCCCAAGTCCAAATTAACTGAATCTTCACTTAATCGGGAGCTTCTCAAGCTTTTACCTAAAATCCCGATGCACTTTTACCCCTATGCTTTCGATTCGAATTATTTATCTACTGTGGGTTTTTCTCAATGGTGGGCCGGTTGGTTCTCGAGTAGTCATGCTACTTTTGATGAAGTTCGCCAGAAACTGACTACTCAACCTTCTCTTGTGTTGCAGGACAAGTCAAAATCGAAGAAAGGTACACACTTCCACTGTCTTCAAATATCTCGATTCGAGAACTTTTATCAAATATGTTACACCCCACTGAAATTAGAATCGACCTATTATGATGCTGTTATCTCCTTATCCAATAAAACGGACATTAATCGATCGAACCACAAAATAATCAATCCTTTAGGTAGAACTCCTTTTGAAATGTATTGTCCAAATCGCCTTCCAACTTTTCCCACAGCTCCTTTTGGACTTGCCAAACCATTAACTCATCCAAAATGGGTTCGAGAATTGAGAACCGTTAGGGAAACACGTCGCCCAAAACCCATAAACAAAAATATTTCTGTCTCAAAATTATCTTATTTCCCTTACCTTAACCTTCCTGAGGCTCTTTTGCCTCCCTGGCTTGTACATATCGACCGAGTTAAGATCTTGACTCCATCACCTTTTGGTGAGAGTTTACTACTTTCTTATACTTTTTGATTCTGTATATTATAAGTTAATCCATCTTCTTTTATTGGCAGTTTCGAAATCTACTAAGGTCTCCGCTGCCGAGAAAGGTCAAGAGAAGGGACAAGAGGACTGGGGATCCTCGGGTGAATCGGACCCATCAGCCTTGATCAGAAAACGCAGACGTTCGGCCACCATTCCTACTTCTTCGAAAAAATCGAAGGTTCATTTTGACTTTTGTCTTGTCCTATTTATTTCTCGGTTTGATCGATCCTTATTCTTATACTTATCTTTTTTCGATCTTCCATTTTCAGAAACAAAAATCGAAGAGTCCTCGATCTGTTCGACCAATTGCTCTTGATCCACTATCGACGGACTCTAATACCATCCCCACGACAACACCTGCTACCCGTTCCAGTCATGTAAGTTTCCTTCTCTATACAAATTCTATGTTCTTAAGTCTCGATAAAACTTGTAACAAGGTTTCAAAATTTAATTTTCAGGATCTTCCATCGGAGACTGTATCGACGAATGTCGAATCCCAACTATTAACACCCCTCACTGAGGTATCTTACATATCATTGTATGATTGCTTTTACTTTTTGTGCATTTCCTGTTCTGACGATGGTTTTCGATTTACAGCAACCTGAGGCTGTACAGATTCTTCCTCCTGCTTCGGCACCACTTGCACTACCTCCCCCTGGTACTTATACTTTTCATTGTCACTTTTTTTTTTTTTTTTTTTCTCTCATTCTATTATGAACCTTTCGATCTTACATTCTCGATTTCTTTCTTTCCAGTAAATACTCCAATAATCGAAGTCCAAGGCTCTCCTTCCCCTGTTTCTGCAGAGCAAGAGGATTCTCCTCCTTTTGCGATGCCCTCTATCGAGTTGCTCTCGGCGTCATTACCAGAGATAGATGTGCCTGCTCCGAGCACTGCGTTAGAATATCGAGCTGCAATCGAAGAAGACCCTTTTTCTATTCTCGATATTCTATTATCTACAGAAGCGACACCGTCGAGCTCTTCTAAGACGCCCATGACTTCAACTGAAGGACCATACCAGCTGAAGCAACGCTTCCGATCTTTCTTTTATTCCTCGCCCCTTGAAGTTTTAGTGGAGTCACGCGACAAGAAAAAACAGTTCCAGGATATTATTACTGCCCTCGAGACGTGCCCTGATGAAGATCTTCCGAGGGGTCTCGATGCAGAGGTCGCGGCGGCTGCCGACTTGTTCAATAAGGCATATGCGGCGAGGAAGAAAAAACAATCGATTTCGACCAAGCTCACTGATATTGCTTCCTTCCAGGCTGAAAAATCAAATTTCTTGAAGACTCAGAAGTTGAAGCTGGCGGAGGCATTATCTGCACAAACTTCGATCGATTGTGAGATCGAGCAGCTGGAGAAGAGACTCGCTCAACTTAAATTGCAGAAGGATTTTGTTGCTTCAGAAATAGATACGATCAAATCCTCTGCAAAAGAAGTCGCCTTATCTTTGGGGCAGAGCATAGAGCGCAGACAAGATCTGACTGTCGAAGAGCACTCGGTTTCTTCATCTTGGACTCAATTGTTGATAGATTTTGATCAGCTTAAAACTCGATACTTATCTTTGTAGAATATTATTCAATCTAAATTTTGAATGTTTATTTCTCTTATTCGGGGCTTATATATCTTTAAGTATTTTCCGTTTATCGACAACACTTTATCTTTGTTACACCAATCAATAATCGAATAAGCGTTACTCGATAAAATTTTAACAATCTCGAAAGGACCTTCCCAATTTGGTGACCACTTCCCATAGCTTTTACATTTTTTGTCCATTGGTAAAATAGTTTTCCACACTAAGTCACCTTCGTTAAATTTTTTCTTTCGAACTCTTTTATTATAAACTCGAGCAATTTGATTCTTCTGCAACATCATACTATTCAACGCCTGTACTCTTACTTCATCGAGTTCGTTTAATTCATCATACATCAAACTCCAATAATCACAACTGGGTAAATCGTTTTGCCTTTGGATTCGATTCGATTCAATATTTATTTCGATAGGTAAGACTGCGTCGTGTCCATATACCAACTTGTATGGGGTATTTTGTAAGGAATCTTTAGGTGAATTACGATAAGCCCACAAGATTTGCAACAACGTTTCGTGCCATGTTTTTGGTTTATTACCAACATGTTTTTTTATTAACCCGATAATCACCTTGTTAATTGCTTCGACTTGTCCATTAGCCTGAGCATAATATGGAGTTGATGTTAATAATTGAATATTTCTCGATTCAGCGTATTTGCCTATCTTTCTACCAGTAAACACTTGTCCCTCTATCGTGGTAATAGACTGTGGGATCCCAAATCGATAAACGATGTATTCTTCAATAAAATCAATTACATCCTGCTGATCAACATCCTTTAATGGTATTGCTTCTACCCACTTTGAAAAGTAATCGACAGCCACAATTATATACCTATGTCCTTTCGATGGCTGTGGGAAAATCTGTCCTATTAAGTCTATGGCCCAACCTCTAAAAGGCCAAGGTTTAATGATCGAGTGTAATTCACTCGCGGGCACCTGTTGTATCGGATTGAACTTTTGACATTCTTCACAGGACTTAGCATATTCGATACAATCTTTTAAAATCGAGGGCCAATAATAACCTTGTCGAGTTAATGTCCATTTCATTTTTTGACCTACCGTATGGGCCCCACATATTCCATTATGTACTTCAGCCATCGCTAAGTAAGCATCATCATTTCCTAAACATCTAAGTAATACTCCATCGATTCCCCTTTTATATAACTCATCATTTAGCAAAACATATTTCACTGCTCGATATTTAATTTTCTTGTCAATTTTCCCATTGGGATTTTGCAAATAATTTATAATCGATTTTCTCCAATCTTGATCATCTAGATCATTAATGTGCAGAATCTCATTTTCTTGAGGTAATTTTCCTTTGATTTGAATTATTTCTTGTAACCTTCCGGGGATATCTTGTATTTTGATGCAATTTGTGCTAAGTCATTTGCTTCTTGATTGAATTCTCGAGGAATATATTCGAAGATTATGTCATCGAACATTCTACTTAAAGTCATCACTCTTTCCAAATATCTGATCAAGTTGATATTAATGCATTTATACTCTTTTCGCACTTGTTTGATCACTAATTGCGAATCACCTCTTATAACCACATGTCGAGCTTTTAATTTGATTAAAGTCTCGAGACCCGCTATCAAAGCTTCATATTCAGCTTCGTTGTTTGAACACATAGGTTGAACCTCAAATAATAACTTAGTCGGAATATTGTTTGGAGAAATAATCAGAACTCCTATTCCAGATTTATTCGATGTACTTGAACCATCGAAATACATTATCCATTTACTTATTTCGATAAACAAATTCTCAGTGGAGTCAATTGTATGCTCAGCCATAAAATCGGCAATTACTTGACCTTTTATCGATTTTAGAGATTCGAAGGATAATGAGAACTCTGTCAAAGCTAACACCCATTTTCCTATTCTATTATGCATAATTGGTTTCGATAAAAGAAACTTCAAAATATTATTTCTAGAATAGACCATTACATCATGAGGCTTCATTACGTACTTGAGTTTTGTGCAAGAGAAATACAAGCATAACCCTAATTTCTCGATATCACTATATCGAGTTTCAGCATCATTTAAAATTCTACTTAGATAATACACAGCACATTCCACACCATTCTCATCTTCTTGTGCTAATAAACTCGCTATCGTTTGATCCGATGCTTGATATATATAACTTCAGTGCCTTGTTTCTCTTTCTTGGAATCATAATCGGAGGATTTGTCAGCATCTTTTAATTTGCTCGAAGGCTTCTTGATGTTCCTCTTTCCACTTAAACTCTGCTTCTTTTTTCAACTTTAACAAAGACGAAAAAACATAAGTTTTGCTAGGCCAGATTAGAAATAAATCGTCTCAAATAATTTATTTTTCCCAAAAAAGATTGTAACTCTTTCTTGGTTTTTGGAGCAGAGGTATTTATTATTGCTTTTGCTTTATTTTTATCGATCTCGATACCCTTTCCATGTACTATAAATCCTAAAAATTCACCAGCAGATACACCAAAGGCACATTTCAAGGGATTCATTTTTAATCCATATTTTCTCATTCTCTCGAAGGATTTTCTCAAATTGCTTAAGTGTTGATGTTTCTCTTTCGATACGACTACAATATCATCTATGTAAACTTGCATATAATCATTGATCAAGTCATGAAAAATTAAATTCATTGCTCTCTGATATGTAGCTCCAGCATTTTTTAATCCAAATGGCATCACTACCCATTCGTAAGTACCTAATGCCCCCGGGCATCGAAAAGCTGTTTTAGCTATATCATTTTCAGACACAAATATTTGATTATATCCTGAATAACCATCTAAAAGACTTAACATTTCATTACCAGCTACTGCATCTATTAGCATATCGGCTATTGGCATAGGATATTCATCTTTAGGAGTGGCTAAATTCAAGTCTCGATAATCGATACACACTCTTATTTTACCATTCTTTTTAATCACAGGTACAATATTAGAAATCCAATCGACATACCTGGCAGTTCTGATGAATTTTGCCTTCAGGAGTCTCTCGACTTCTTCCTTGATCTTGTTCATCACCTCAGGTGCAAATCTCCTTGGTGCTTGTTTTACTGGTTTTCTTCCTTCGATGATGGGTAATCTATGCTCGACAAGATTTCGATCCAATCCAGGCATTTCTTCATATTCCCAAGCGAAACAGTCTTTATATTCTCTTAACAAGGAGATCATTTCTTTCTTTAAATCTTCCTCGAGATATTTGCTGATATACGTAGGCTTTTGTTCTTCTTCACTTCCTAAGTTAACTTCCTCTAATGGATCCTGAGCCTCGACTTTTTTATAATTTGATGTAATAGATTTTTCGAAACCTAAAGGCGAAAAATCGTAAATACAATCAAGTATAACTTGATCGCTATTATTTGCAACTACGGTCGAATAAATCGACTTACTACTTTCTTGGCTCTTCTTCCCATCTTCATATTTTCCCAATCGAGCCAAGAATTCTTCATAATTTCTATTCATCTTCACCGGCCACTTCGAGGTTGGCCCCCTCCTTGATCATAACAAAACCCTTTTCCTCATTCATCTTAAGGAAACGATCTTCATGTAACTTTGAGTTGAAATCTTCGATAGTTTCGAAGGTGAATGGTCGAACGAGTGCTAAGTTCTGTGTAGCGCGACCAGCCTGGGATAGGAAAGTTACAAACTCGTGCTGGTCCCCTGGGATAATTTCGAGATGTCCATCTCGATTCCACATAAATAGTTTCTGATGAGCTGTCGAAGGTACAGCTCCCACTCCATGGATCCATTCTCTACCAAGTAGTGCATTAAAGTTGGCGTGCGATTGGACCACAACAAATACAGTAGGCCTTGAGTAAGTACCTACCTTCACGTCTAACGCGATCATACCCTCTGATCCTGATGTTTTTCCGCTGAAATCGGAAATCATAATGTTGTGTTTGACTAAATCTTTAAGCTCGATGCCAAACCTCTTCAGCATGGAGATTGGCAATATGTTTACTGCTGCGCCACCATCGATAAGAACTTTGTTCACCATTTGTCCCTGGATCTCGATGTTTAATAGTAAAGGCTTCAAGTGGAACCTCATTTCTTCAGATGGAGGGTCGATGAAGGCAGCATCTCTATGAGGTATTTCGCACGATGCCTGAGTTACCCATGTCACCTTTGGCCTGATGTTTTCTGAATAGAAGTCATCTTCTCGATTAGCATCACTCTGTTCCTGATATTCCTTGTATTCGTTGACATATTCCGCGGGTAATATCGATATCACTCCGATTTGATGTTCGTTCCAGTTGCCTTCATTCTTATCATCGAAGAATTCCCTTGAATATTGGCTTTCCATAGGTACAATATTCTCTTCAAAATTTCTATAATTACTCCAGTAAGGGATCCTTCCTCCTCTTCTCCAGGGCCTTCCTCGGAATCTTCTTGGGAATGTTGGGAATCCAGTGTTTGATCTTTCATCATATGATAGTCTCTCGAAGACATCATTACTTTGAAGTCTTCCTCTTCCTCCTCGAGAAGGATACATCTCTCTTCTAACCCATTGCCTTTGATTCCCGCTAATACCAGAACCAACAGATTTCTGTTGACTTTCTTCGATAGTTGGTCGGGCCGTTTGCTCCACTTTATCATTTTTCCCTTTGTTTAGACTCTCGATCTTCTTTGTTTGTTCAATTTTGAAAGCTTTGGCAGCTGATTTATCGAAAACCGCACTGCACCGTGGGCATAGCGACACGTCTTCGTCTTTCTCTTTCTTCCTATTCAAAAATTCAACGAGGGAGTCTCCTGCTCGAGGATATATCTCTTTCTCAAATTCTTTTTCGAATTCGTTCAAGTCGAACTCCATATCTTCCTCTGATACGTCCATTCTGGTATGCTTGGGATCGATGTCTTCAGTAACATCGACCATGCCTATGAAGGTGGCATTCATCAGTCTAACGTCATCCTTCATCTCAGTTTGGGATTCAATATATCCCACTTGGACTTCGAACGGACTCGTGTCCACTTTCATCGCTGTCTCTCCAAACTTCAGTCTTCCTTGGTCGATTGCATCTTGAATCGTGTTCCTGAAATGTATACAATTATTAGTCCAGTGTCCATAAATATTATGAAATTTACAATATTTTCGACCACCCCTTTGTTCTGCAGAAGGCAGTTTGTGATCTTCGCTTAACTTAATCTGTTTATCTTTTAGTAGAATGTCGAAGATCTTATCTGCTTTTGTTACATCGAAAGTGTAGGTTCGGTTTGCCATTTTATCCTTCACTTCATTCTTTTGCAACAATTTACAAGTATATGGAGCTCCTACTTTGAGCTCTGCTATATTTACTTTCTCATCAACATTTTCCTCGATATCAGTTTCTGTCGAGGTATCTACTTCATACACATCATTTATATAGGCTATTCTTTCTTTTTTCACAGGTTTCTCAAATTTCTTGTGCCTTTGTTTCTCATACTCGATTTGTTCCACTCTCCTCACTTTATCAGCTAACTGAGCCATGTCATTTAATGGCAAATTTACCAACTTTTTCCTAATCGAGAATTCTAAACCTGCAGAAGCCATCCTGACTAATTCGTATTCAGGAATTTGAGTAAAACATCTTGATTTCATTTGTCTAAATCGATTCAGATAATCATCTATGTTTTCATGATTATATCGTTTTATGTTCATCAAATCAATGAGACTTACTTGAGTTTCTCCTCTAAAGAATTGTTCATGGAAATTTCTTTCTAACTGAAACCAATTATATATCGAATTGGGTGGCAATGAAGTAAACCAAGTGAAAGCATTCTTAGTCAAGGAACTAGGGAAATACTTCATTTTTAACTCTTCACTCATTGCTAAGTCCCCACACTCTATCTGATATCGAGCTACATGCTCGATAGTTGATTCACCAACCTCTCCAGCAAATTTAGTGAATTTGGGTATTTTGTATCCTCGAGGCAATTCTGTCTCGAGAATCGCATTTGGAAAAGGAGACACAAAATATGTCTGATTGGGTGGTCTTACATCCGTCCCTTGGAAATTCATCCTTTGTCCTAACATGTGATTATATTGCGTATTATTTTGATTATGAATATTTTGAAATCCCTCATTCAGATTTCCGTAAATATCATTCCTCACATGTTGATATTCGTTCCCCATTTGCTGATATTGATCATTGTTCCGATTCCTTCTTAATAAATAAGGGGGATTAATATTCTGATTGGCATGATTCTCAATCCTCGTTTGTCGAGGTACAGCCAATGCGTCTCCAATTCGAGACATTTGATCCGCTAATATCTCGAAACTAGCAGTAGTATTTTGAACTAATGGGTTTAAGACCGTAGTCAACTGCTGTGATAACATATTCACCATTTCAAAATTACTCTCATCCATTTGTTGTCTAAGTATTCCTAGGGAGTTACTGGAAATCCCAGTATTAGTATTTTCGATATTCTCGAAATTAGATCGATGAAAGTCCCTATCAAATGCATATCTCCCATGATCGAGATTCCCCCTAGGATCTAGATTTGGAGGTGTCTGTTGTATCCCTAAGTTTGGTCCATTCCCTGAATTTTGTGATGTCACTGAATTTTGAGATACCCCTAAATGTGTAGATACTCCAAAGTTTTGTGGCATGCCTAGGGTTTGAAATGTACCTA
The DNA here is from genome assembly GCA_963425845.1 of Sphenostylis stenocarpa. Taxonomy (NCBI): domain Eukaryota; kingdom Viridiplantae; phylum Streptophyta; class Magnoliopsida; order Fabales; family Fabaceae; genus Sphenostylis; species Sphenostylis stenocarpa. The sequence continues at coordinate 263,211 of OY731398.1, read as the reverse complement.
CGTTTTGAGGCATTCCTAAGCTGAATCGTGAATTTCTATGTATCGATGAAGTGCCAGTTCCATTCATGTTATTGGATAAGAAACCAGGTGGTCTTACACTAGTATATGGCCCTGCATATGTGGTTATGGGGTTTCCCATAGTTTGCATATTATTTGATATTGCTATACTAGCTCCTACATGGGTGTTTGCCAATGGACCTGGATTTTGTTCATTACTTATTGGTATCGACGTGCTCACAGTTGTCGACACTACCGGTATACTCCCATTATGCCCTTGCCCTTGCCCCCCAGTATTTGGTGGGAGCACACCACTTAGACCCTCATTGTTATTCTGACTACTTGAGGAATTCTGACTCATTCTTATAACTCTCCCACTTCTTAATCTCATACACTCTCGAACTAACCTCTTTTGTGTTTTTTCAACACAAGTCCCCTACCTGGCGCGCCAATTTGTTTCTGGTGGAATTTCGATCGATTTCGATTCTAAGGGTGTTTTGGTCCTAATCAAAATTCTACCACGTAAGTTCTTTTTACTTAGGCTAGCAATTTGATTTTCAATCGAAAACGCGTATGAGAATTGAAAACTACAGGATATCGAAAATGTGGTTTTTGGTATTTTATGTCTAAAATGCTTGACTCAAACAAAACAGTAAAGTATCGAATCGAGCAAAGAGAATATTAAATTGCAAGAAAGTGCGAAAACCCCGAATTTGCAAGAAATTAAGTTTGCGAGATAAATAAAGGACAGGAAATCGAAATGTGCGGGAAATGTAAATTGCTAAAACCCATTAAAATTGCACAGAAAGTAAATAACAGGAAATCGAAATGTGCGGAAAATGTAAATTGCTAAAACCCATTAAAATTGCACAGAAAGTAAATAACAGGAAATCGAAATGTGCGGAAAATGTAAATTGCTAAAACCCATTAAAATTGCACAGAAAGTAAATAACAGGAAATCGAAATGTGCGGAAAATGTAAATTGCTAAAACCCATTAAAATTGCACAGAAAGTAAATAACAGGAAATCGAAATGTCATTGAATGTAATCTACAAGAATATGAAATTGCTGAATTGAAATGGCTCGAAAGTAAATTACCAAGGAAAATATAGAAAGCGATAAATGTACTCAGTGAGCAAGGAAATCCAGATTGCCAGAAACTTCATGGTGTTCGTCGTTTCTCCGGTAGACTTTTCACTACTGATTCTGTTCTCTGCCAATTTCCCCCCCGTTCCTTCCTTCTTTGCTCTATTTATAGGGCATCTTTCAAGCCTTCCAAGAACAGTTAACACGACTGTTACCACGTTCTACGTGCGTATGGCAGTTTTTCTTCTATTGTTTCCCCACGTTCCCATGATTTTTGGCTCTTCCATAACTTAGAAACTGCTTTCCATGCGTGCGTTTTGACTATTTTCCTTCAAGGTTTAACCGAGGTTATGATATCTACGAAAACGAGCCTTCCCTTTGATTTAATCGAGAACTTTGCATCCTTGGTATCGATTTATTTTAACTTTAACTCCATGTTAAGCTTTCGACTATTACACCTTCTCTTCCGATTTTACCTTTCGATTTTATGTGTCACGTTCTTTATAATCGGACATCAGGAAAGTTCCCTTTCGATTCATTTCTCGATCAGGCTTCTCGATTCCACACTAACAATATGAAAATTCTATTGCCATGTTTTAGAATTAATAAAAATTAATTTGAACCAAATTTTAAAAAAATTATTGGAATATTAGATATTAAAAAAAACTTTTGAAATCATTTACGCGTTATTCAAAAAATAGCTCTAGATGAAAAAGAACAAAACCGCGTTTGCATGGTCTACATCCAATAAATTTTTAAAATTTATAAAAATTAATTTAAACCAAATTTTAAAAAATATATTAGAATATTATATATTAAAAATAATTTTTAAAATTATTTACATATAATTAAAAAGTTAAAATTATGGTCACATATTTAAAAATTATAAAAAATAAACAAAATTTTAAGCAACATTAAACTAATTTAGAAACCTTCAACTAATGATATATTAAATCCTATGGAAAAACTCCATAATATAACCTTTTCAAAATATTACAATACTATATGTTTTAAATTAAAAAATTATTTACACCCAAAAAAAATAAAAGGTATTTGTATATTACGTATTAAAACTCTTAAAAATAATAAAATACAGATAATATATTTATAAATTATTATAAAACTCAAAACAAATTTTATTAAAAACTTTACAAGGCTAAAACCTAATATCATATTAAATCATAATCGCATGTTTTATATTTTGTTTATTTCAAAATATTACAACTCATGACATATTTAAAAATTACTAAACATGCCCTAAATCATTTTTTTAATATAAATATTATTAAAACCCTAGACAGTATAATGACATATTAAATCCTATTGACAAATATCATATTTAAAATTCTCAAAATATTGAAATATAAATGATATATTTTAAAATTATTAAAAATAATTTAAACCCAAAAAAAATAAAAGATTATTTTCATAATATATATTAAAACTTTTAAAATTTGTTAAAACTCAAATCATATATTTAAAAAATCAATAATTAAAAAATAAATTAAGCAATATCCAAAAATTTACATTCCTTACATAAATCATAAAATTTATAGTGTAATTGACACATTTCTAACTTGTGTATAATCATTATACAACATAAGAGAGGAAAACATTATTATATTTTTATCATAAGTCATATATTATATATCTTCCTTGTGAGTTTATCTTGTAGTTATTTTTCACCGTCATTCTTGTAACAAGAAATGATAATGAATAATACATAGTATTCTTAATCTTAACTAAGAGTGAAGTAGTAATTAGAATATTTAATTATAATCTTGTTATAATTATAACGAAAACATTTAAGTATTTGTTGAAGAATAATCTGATATAACTCAATAATTCGAATGAATTAGTATAAAAACTTAGTATTTTTATTTGTTAGTACTCATTTATATCTCTACTTTTTGAATACTTGTTTTTAAAAGATATTTTCAAGTTATTTTGAAACTTTTTTTATGACTTTTATCAGCTTCAGATGATGTTTAAGTCATCTTATGAAAATAAATTACTAAACAGTACACTATCTTCTTATATTTTTAATATTAAGAGACAAAATTTTGTTAACTCATTCACTTATGATCAAAGGGTTATGCTTGTAAGCTAATCACTCATTACAAATGATTTGTAAGAGCTTTATTAAAACCTCCCATTTTTAGAGCTATAACCTATGTTTTTAATTGATATGAGAGCTAATTGTTATCAGAGCTAATATCTTATGTTAGTCGTAGGACATGAGGAAAAAGATTATAATATGCAATGGAAAACAAAGGATATTAAGTGAATAAGTCACCTCGTAAATAAATAAATTTGAGTATAAATTAGAATTCATGCTAATTTGACAAATAAATATATATTTAAATTATTTATTTTAATTTGAGAAATACTATCGTAAGAGGAGATAATAAATTTAATAACAATGACTCTGATCCCACATATAAATCATTATGTAGTTTTTTTACGTTTCTTTTTCATTCCAACAAAATTATTCTATAGGATCTTTAGATTCATGATTCTCACATAATAACATAAATCGTAATAAGGAAACTAACATTAATCTATGAGAGATATCTAATGAGAATGCGTCATTTAATCTCTTTGTTCTTCAACCTCATTTCCCTAATCTATCTCTTTGCATTTGTTTTTCTTGTAACACTTTTTTATGATTTACTGTGAGAAGAACCTTATGTCCAGAGATATAATCTTAATTTCCTTTATTAACCAACGTCTATCAAATTGGTTATCATAAGTTTTTATTTTATTTTATCTTTATTTTATTATAAATTTTCATAATAACAAATAAGTTCTTATATTTTATTAAATTATATTTGGATCTATTATTATATTTCACGTAAATCACGAAATAAAATAAATTAATTAAATTAATTCTATCAACTTATTGTATAAGTAACTATTGTAACTTTTATAAACATGACTAAATATTTATTATATTGTAACTTGATCTGAACATTTATAAGTAATGTTATTATATCTTAGTATCTTGACTAGACAATTTATATGTTTATTTTTTTATATGATGGTATCATTGTAATTGTTACATAGGGAATGCAAGGTGTCAAAAAAGAATATCTAGAGATAACGTTACCTTGATGTTATGAATACATAAATAAATAAAAAATATATTTGATTATCATATTTTTATTTGTTATTTTGTTGAAATATTAATGAAGAATACTAAATTTGATAAATTCTTAGATTTAACTAATTTAATCAATATTTTTTTAAAGTAATAAGTTTAAATTTAATTATATATAAGAAATTAAAACTTAATTAAAAATTTGTTAAACATTTTATCTAAAATTTAAAATTTTAATAAATAATAGATAAATTAATATTATTTTATTAATCTTACAACTTAATGTAAAATTTATACATAAAATATATTTTTTATACAATTATTGATTAAATATATAAAAAAAATATGAACTTTTACTATTAAAAGAAATTATTAATTAATTTTAATTGAATATATAATTTTTATTTTTATTTTTCTATCTCATTTTATTTATATTATATAGAATAAATATATAACATTTATATTAAATAATTTATTGATAATTATTATTTATTTAAATTTGTATGATTCCCGCGCAATGCACGGGTATACTCAAGAAAGCACGTTTTTGGCAATGTGAGCTACGATGGTCCACAAACCTTACCATCATGGTCGCAAACATCACCATCGCTTAGGAGCAATTAGATGAGTACAATGTAGCCACGTGAGAGTTAATAATTGTTTGCTCCTCGTTTCAACCTTATCGGATGTTCTTCAAGGGATATTTCTTATATATACAACAATATTTATTAAATCGAATTGATTGGTCACTAATTAAGTATGAAATAACATTAGAGCATTCGAAGGGATCAATTAACTGACTCGCCCAAAATAATCATCTTCAAAAATTGCAAAATAGTCCGTGCACCTATGCAGTAATTTAACCATTATATTAAATCACTAATTAATCATAAAATAACCAAAATTACCATAAAATACATTTTCTCAATTAGTTAAATAAACTTCTCTTATTAATTATTTGATAACCATCAACAATAACAATAATAAAAAGAAATATAATAGTAATAGTATAAAAAAGTAATAATAGTGTTAATGTTCTCTTTAAACTTATTCGTTCGATAAAAAAAGTGTATAGGTTGAAATCAAAATATAACTTGTTACTTGATTACAAGAAAATACTGTATTTTATGGAATTTTTTTTTTCAAGAGTAGTGAGTATTTTGAACATATTATATATATATATATATATATATATATATATATATATATATATATATATATATATATATTAGAAAATGAATCATTAAATGAGTTTATGATGGTTTAATTTTCATTCTTATATCTTATAATCTATTTGTATATGGTGATTTTTATTTCTCTTAATTTTCATTTTTAGTTTAGTTTTCCATCTTTTAGAAATTTTAAGAGAAAGAATAAAATACGAATTAAAATGGACATTTATGAGTTGAATCATGAATGTAAAATGCATATCTTATCTCGATTTTTCCCATAATATTCGATTGAGTTGAAATTTGTTGCGTGGGATTTTCGACTCCAAGAACTTCAATTTGAGTGCAAGAATATGATTTTGGTGTTGAGCTACTCTCGATTGAGGATCGAAAATGAAGACAATATGTTTAGCCTAGAACCTATCAACTAATTTTAGTACTCTTTTGGACTCTCGATTCCTTAATAAAACTTTTGCATACATTGGGTTGTAGATAAGAAAAGAGAGGAGGCTATGTACCATTTGCACCTCTACTGCAACGATAACAGAGCGAAGGCTACATGCTATTTGGTAGTGTCGTGCGAAGATTTGTCGGTAGAACTTTTTAGAATTCTATTTGTTTTGTTTTTAGTGTGGGAAAAGTTTTATATATAAAAGAAGAAATTCCCGTTTTTAGGGGTTTTTTTGAGAGTTTTTTTTTTCAATAGTATTAAATTCTCGTTCTTTGGAGAAATCAATAGGGTAGAGAGCAATGGAGGGAGACTAAGAACTTAGAAAATTTATTTCATGTTATATCTTTGACGCATGAATATTCAACACATTCATTTTTACTATTCAATTACTTCATTTGGTTAATCACCCATTTTTATTTTCATTATATAGTTGTTCTATGCTATTTGATTTAAATTTTAGTTGTTAATATTTCTCTATTGTAGCTAAGTTACAATTGAAGCACTTGGTGGATTTGATGAAGACATAATATTTTGTATATATAATTTAGTTTGTGGGTGTGTAGATAAATAGGCTAAGTATAGAACTTAATCTCTTAATAGGTCAATATATTTTGTGATAAGCGCCTTAATATGATGCATCTCATTGAAATCATTTTTCTGCATGAAAAACTTACATTTAAGTATTAAAAGAACAATCTAAGTTTTTCAATCTGTTGAAAATGATTTTCAATCTGTTAAAATCACTTAACGAGAATAAGTGGTCATACATAGTCGAAATTTTCAATTGATTGAATCGCGAGAATCAACAGGTTAAAATCACTTAATGAATTTTTCAATATCAAGGTTTCGCATTTTCAATCTGTTGAAATATTTTTAAATCCATTGAAACGAGAAAGACTATTTTCGAGTCTAAGAGTTTTCGGAAAATCAATCTGTTGAAATATTTTTTAATCTGTTGAAACGAGAGAGACTATTTTTCTAACTAAGTATTTGCAGGATTTCAATCTGTTGAAATGATTTTCAATCGATTGAAACAGAGAGCTATCATTTTTCATAAAAGCTGTTTCAATCCATTAAAAACTCGAATCAATCGATTGAATGAAGTTTTAAATGAAATCAATCGATTGAATCGACGTTTTAATCGATTGAAATGCATTACGATCGATCATAGTTTCATTCGATCGATCATAACTTGGTCTAATCGATCATAATACTGGTTCTAATCGATCAGAATCGATTCTAACCTGTTTTACTTTGTTTACGATCGATCATTTACCTCTCTGATTCAGTTTTTAATTAATGAAACGTTACGGTTCTCTGTTTTACTTTATAAATACAGATTTGATCTATCTTTTGAAATACATACAACTTGAGAAAACATTTGAAAATCAATCTGTGAAGCTTTCATATCTGTGACTTTCTCGCATTCAAGAACTTTGTAATATCATAAGGTGCTTTGATCAAGATAGTGGTCAATCAAAGAGAGAAAGTGTTGTGTTAGAATACGTTACGGACAATTTTATTGATAGAGCTGCAGTCCAGGTTTTTCTTTTCATACTCTTTTGTAAAGTGTATTTGTGCAGGTTGGAATTTGATCTGCACTTGTTACTGATGCTTGGATTTGGTTCTTGGGTGGTTTTCAAGAGTCTATCTTGTGGGTTTGTAAGATAGTTCTTGGGGTAGATTGGTGAGTATCTCTTGGTTGTAAATTTCACTTGGTATTAGTGGAACTTGGCAGATTTGTCAAGAAGCTGGACGTAGCTACGGTATAGAGTGAACCGAGTATAAATTTGTGTGTTGAATTTCTTCTTTCATCTCTTTTATTTTACTGCCTATATACTTGTTGTGTTTAAAATCAATCTACCTTAGCAAGAATTGAATAAAGATAAATCATTCTTCCAAAAGAAAGTAAGTTTTGCGAAAAAGTTTTATAAAGTTCAATTCACCCCCCTCTTGAACTCAACCATTAATTCTTTCAATTGGTATCAGAGCTGGTTCTTGTAAGTTACTCAAGAAATCGGTCCAAGAATGGGTGAGGGAAAGATGAATTTTTCGAAGGAGCCTCCATAAACAGGCCTCCTCTTTTTTACGGTGTGAATTATTCTTTACGGAAGGTTAGAATGAAAATCTTTATTGAATCTCTTGATAGAGGCATTTGGGAAACAATTGTTAATGGTCCTTACAAACCAACTCATACGGTAGATGGTAAAGTAGTTGAAAAAATTGGGCTGAATTAAGCTGATGTAGAAAATAGGAGAGTCAATATGATTATACTGCAAAAAATATTATTACCTCTGCTTTAAATCTTGATGAGTTTTTCGGGGTGTCTCAATGTGCCTGCGCCAAAGAAATGTGGGAAATTCTAGAGGTCACACATGAAGGTACTTCGATGTGAAAAGGGCGAGAAAGCATGAGTTAATTAGGGACTATGAATTGTTTAAAATGCGGCAAGGAGAAACAATTGCGGATGTACGAGAAAAGGTTCACGCACATAGTCAATCATCTAATTGGACTAGGGAAGATTTTTGACAAAGAAGAGTTGAACATCAAAATCTTGAAGTGTTTGGACAGAACTTGGCAACCAAAGGTGACAGCTATATCGAGAATCAAGAGACTTGGCTGAAATGACTACTTGCTTCACTTTTTGGTAAGTTAAGGGAACATGAGTTGGAAATCAATCGGTTTAAAGAACAAGAGAATGCAGAAAAGAAAAGTAGAAACATTGTTCTCAAGACGATTGAAGAAAACGGTGAGTCTGAAGAAGATGAATCTGAAAATCGACTTTATTAGTTAAGAAATTTGGGAAATTTCTTAGAAGGAAGAACAGAAGCTGGCCAAGTAAAAAGGTACACTAATAAAAAGGCTGAATCTATTCAAAATACTATTACTTGTTATTCTTGTGGTAAGCGGGGACATATAAGGAGTGATTGTCGGAAAAGACCAAGAATCGAGAACAAGAAAGAGTCTAAATACAAAGGGAAAAAGGCCTACATAGCTTGGCAAGACAATGATTCTTCTTCCGGTTACGAATCCGAAGGTGAAGAGGTGAACCTATGTTTGATGGTTGGTTGTGAATCCTCTTCATCACATGTAAGTTCAACTCCCACGAGAGAATGAAATGAATTACAGACACATTACTAAATGCTTTCAATGAAATGCATAGTGAAGCCAGAAATTTATCTCATACAAATAATCGGTTGAAAGGTTTAAATAAGCTGGTTAGAAAATAGAGTTAAAGTTACGGAAAAAGAACTATTAGAAAGCAAAACAGATTTAGAACATCTAGATATAATCTATGCATCTGCGGATAATGTTGCTTGCTAATAAGAATTGTGAAAAGTGTATTCTTACGCAAGATAAGGTTGATTACTTGATTAAAACTTTGTCTAAGTTTACTCAAGGTAAAGAGAATTTAGATGCACTCCTTGGGTCTCAAAGCTGTGTGTTTGAACATTACGGAATCGGGTACAAACCTAAGATTGGGGTAAAAACTAAAAAATATTTGAACTTCTTTTCATTTAGAAAAGCTACAACATCCCCTTTCTCATCTTGTCATTACTTGCATGAAGAAAGGACATACTATCAAATTTTGTCATGCTAGAAAATATTTTGTGCCGCAAGGTAGGAAGAGATGGGTTCCAAAACATGTTAAACGAGAAAATTTGACTCCTAAGGACCCAAAATACGTAAGGGTACCAAATACTTGATGTTTGATTTTTCGGGAACAGCAACAAGAGTCTCTTTGGTACCTGGATAGTGGATGCTCAAGGCACATGACGGGTGACATTTCAAAATTTCGAAACTAAGATTGAAGAATGGAGGTCATGTGACTTATGGAGACAACAACAAGGGAAGAATTCTAGGTTACGGAGATATTGGAGATGGTGAATCAGTTACCATTCACAATGTTCTTCTTGTTGAAGGTCTCAAGCACAATCTAATCGGTATAAGTCGGTTATGTGATCTTGGTCACAAAGTTATCTTCAAACCGAGAAAAGTGCCTTATACGTGAACCGAGAATCGACACGGTAATGTTGGTAGGTAAGAGGTTAAACAACATATACATGTTAGATATCAAGCATTCTATATCATCTCAAAGTTGTCTTCTTACTAAAGAAGAAGAATCTTGGTTGTGGCATAGAAGGCTTGCTCATATACATCTTAACCATCTTGACAAGCTGATTTCTAAAGAGTTAGTTTACGGGCTACCTAAGCTTCGAATCTGAAAGACAAAATCTGTGAAGCTTGTTTGAAAGGCAAACAAACTAGAAAATCCTTTTCAAACAAAAACATTGTTTCAACTTCCAGACCTTTGGAGCTGCTTCACATGGATTTGGTTGGTCCTTCAAGGAATAAAAGCCTAGGTGGTAATCTTTATATCATGGTAATTGTTGATGACTTTTCAGTTTACGAATTTGTTTTTCTTAAAGCCAAATCTGATTCTTACAAATCTTTCAAAAAGCTTGCCAAGGTTTTGCATAATGAAAAAGGGTATTTCATTACATCTATTCAAAGTGACAATGGTGGAGAATTTGTAAATGAAAAATTTGAATCTTTTTGTGAAAAGTTTGGCATAAAACACAATTTTTACTGCTCCAAGAACTCCTCAGCGAACGGTGTTGTGGAAAGAAAGAACAGATCCATTGTGGAACTTGCTAGAACAATGTTGTGTGAAAATTCTTTACCTAAATACTTTTGGGCGGATGCGGTAAACACTTGCTTGTCATGTTTTGAATAGAGTCTTGATTAGACCCATGCTTAAGAAAACCCCATATGAGCTGTATAAAGGAAGAAAACCCAACATAAACTATTTCGGGGTTTTTGGATGTACATGTTTTGTTTTAAACAATGGGAAAGAAAATATTGGCAAGTTTGATGAGAAATCGACAAAGGAATCTTTCTTGGTTATTCAACTAATGGTCATGCATATAGAGTCTACAATTTAAGGCTGAAGTCATGTTGAAGAATCGAGTACATGTTGTTTTTAATGAGTCTCCTCGAGTGTTGCGAGAATAGAACAACGAGTGCTGCAGATGAAGAAGATTTAAGCGATAATTCTTATCGGTTGAAACTTCCGATAGCTCGGATCGGCATATTGTCGAAGAAGGTGATCAATCTGTTGATCCTGCAAAAGGCTGATCCACCAATAATAGCGAAGATCGGGAAGAAGATGCCCTGGAAGAGCTTCCCAAAGAGTGGATTGTCCCAAGAGATCTCTCTCTAGACAATGTCATCGGGCAAATCAATAAGGGAGTATCTACTAGACATTCTCTTAATCAATTCTGCAATCATATGGCATTCATTTCACAAATAGAACCTAAAGCTGTTAAAGAAGCATTAAATGATGAATCTTGGGTTAGTGCCATGCATGATGAGCTTAATCAATTTGAAAGGAATAACGTGTGGGAATTAGTTCCTAAAATCAAAGATATCAATGTAATTGGTACTAAGTGGGTATTCAAAAACAAACTAGATGAACACGGCATTATCACTAGAAATAAAGCTAGATTGGTAGCCAAAGGGTATAACCAACGGGAGGGTATTGATTTTGATGAAACCTTTGCACCTGTAGCTAGACTTGAAGGCTGTCAGATTATTATTAGCTTATGCTTGTTTAAGTGGTTTCAGATTACTACGAGATGGATGTCAAGAGTGCCTTTCTTAATGGACTCATCAATGAAGAAGTGTATGTTTCTCAACCTCCTGGGTTTGAAAATCACAAGCATCCGACCATGTCTACAAATTGAAAAAGGCCCTTTATGGTTTAAAGCAAGCACCTAGACAATGGTATGAGAGGTTAAGTAACTTCTTAATTGATCAAGGGTACAAGCGAGGTGAAGTTGATAAAACTCTATTCATTAAGAAATGCTGGGCTGACATTATTCTAGTGCGGGTGTATGTGGATGATATCATTTTCGGTTCTACAAATAATGCCTTGTGTAATAAGTTTGTTAAAGAAATGCAAAGTGAATTTGAAATGTCTATGATGGGAGAATTGAATTTCTTTCTTGGTCTCCAAGTTAAACAATTAAGAAATGGCATTTTTCTAAGTCAATCTAAATACTGCAATGAGTTGTTAAAGAAGTTTGATATGCACAATTGCAAGGAATCCTCTACACCCATGTCTACTAGCTGCTTTGTCTAGATTTAGATGAAAAAGGGAAATACTGTTGATCAAACTAAATATAGAGGATTGATTGGTTCTACTGCTATATCGATTGCTAGTAGACACGACATTATGTTTAGTGTGTGCCTTTGTGCTAGATTTCGAGGCAAACCCAAAGGAATCACATCTTACTGCTTGCTAAAAGGATTACGAAGTACCTCAAAGGAACAGTTAATGTCGGACTATGGTATCTGAAGGTGCATCTCTTAAACTTGTTGGATTTTCGATTCGACTTTGCGGGATGTAGATTGGACGAGAAAAAGTACCTGCTGGTACATGTCATTTCTTGGGAAGCGAGTCTCATATCTTGGCACGGCAAAAAGCAAGCATGTGTTGCTCTTTCAACTGCAGAAGCTGAATACATTGCGGTTGGGAGCTGTTGTGCTCAAAGTATCTACCTTAAGCAACAAGCTGACAGACTATGGAGTGACACTAAATACGGTACCTCTGGTTTGTGATAATACTAGTGCAATAAATTTAACTAAGAATCCTATTCAACACTCTAGAACTAAGCATATTGAAATTAGACACCACTTTATTAGAGAACATGTATCTAGGGGTGACTGTGAAATTTTATTCATTGAATCTGAAAAACAGTTAGCTGATTTATTCACTAAACCACTTCCTAGAGATAGACTTAATATGCTTAGAACTGAATTAGGAATTCTAGATATATCTAGTATTGAATAAGCTGATTCTTTATGGTGATAATGTGCTCTTTAACAGGTTAATAACAAGTTCAATCGATTAATAATTGTATGAAAAACTTGAAATTATATGTTTCAATCAATTGAAATTGCGAAATAATCTGTTGATTTCCTGATTCTTACTCTCTGTTATTGATATGTTATCAGTTCAATCGATTAAATATGCTTTTAATCGATTTATTTCATTAAACCTTGTAGCTCTGCATATTTTCTTCTATAAATCAATCGATTAAATCTTCGATTCAATCGATTGAATTCACTTTTGATACTCTGCATGATTTTCTTCCAACAAAAACAATCGATTAGATTTTCGGTTCAATCGATTTATTTTACTTCTGAGTATCTGCAATTGCAAAATCAATTGGTTTCACGAAATATCAATTGATTAATTTTTTCTAGGGCTAGTTGTATATACTCTGTCACTAAACAATTACTTGCGAGTGGATTGAATGCATTTACAACAAGATAAACTTCAACTACTCTCTTAAATATCAAAGATATCCAATAAAAGTTGATTGACTCCGATTGGATATCGAGATGTGAGAGTAATTAAGGTGCACGGTACACATTCCTTCTCTCTCTCCACCTTTATCATCAACTGCGCAGAAGCGGAGAAGCGAGTTATACAGAAAAGACAAAGCTGTGAAGTTAAAGGGATCGCGAGCTCTAAAAGCTGTAGTGTTTTTCCTCCTTGAACCATTCTCTCTTCTCGGTTATCCCTCTGATCATTCCAAAAAATCAAGGATGCTCAAACGTACAAAATCCGGTAGGAAGAAGTCCGGCGAGGCGAGTCTTCTCCTGCAAGGCAAGAACCAAATGTTGGAGGTCGGATTGAAACCTGGTTCAATGGGAACCAAGAGAAAATGGATTTGTTTATCCATGAAATGAGCAGGAAACAAGTCAATATTCCCAAGGTTCTAAAGTTCTCCTGGTTTGACACGAAGGCTTCGAGAGGTGTTCGGAAGCTACTGCAACATCAAAAACTTCAAAAGTTTACGGAGTTGAATGGTAGAATTTACCACGACTTAATTAAAGTTTTTTTACTAACTTGTTCTTTGAAGGTTCCACTTTAAAAACCCAAGTCAAAGGAGTAGACATTGAGATAACGCCAAATGTCCGGAAAGAGGTCGTTGGAATCAAGGATGAAGGTGTAAAAGTCACTAAAGGGTGTACTTCGAGATGTTGAAGAATTTAATAAAGTTCAGTACTTTCGTTCATGCATGAAGAATAATCGATGACTACTGTAAGTTCTTTCAATGCTTGGAAAGATGAAGCTTGAAGAAAGGGTTCTCGCTTTCATTGTGGCCTGGCGGCTCACACCCGGGGGAGCAATCATGCGATACTAAATGAAGGAGATTTAGTGCTGATGTCTTGCATTCATCACGAGAATAAGGGTGAAGCTGGGTTTTTGTTATCAAGGACCACATGATCAAAGCTAAGCGGCTGAGTGATTTCAAGTATCCTTATGCTATTTTGATTTCTAAGTTTTTAATGCATTTTGGTGTTGATTTGGAAGGGGAACTAGTTGAAATTGTTCGACCAACAAATGAAGTAAATAATTACGTTCGCATAAAATGGGATTCATCAAAGTCGATGGTGAATGGATCTCAAAAGAAGAAGCAGGGAGAGGAGAAGACTTTGAAGAAGAAGAAGAAGAGGAAAATATCAATGTTGATGTTCAGGGAACTTCTACGGCAAGACCATCGACCAGATGGAAGAGGTGTCTCCACTGGAAATGATTCCATACACTCCACGGCTGGCCGTGGCACGCCCTGTCTCGGTTCGAAAGAACCATGTTGCATCAAGTGAGTGAGCTGCAAACCAACCGGAGAAGGCACATGGAGATGACGGTTGCTCTGCGGGCTCGTCGGCATTATCCGGATGAAAACTTCATTGCCGGATTTCAACATATTGACAACCAACTAGAAGACATCTACAACGGGATTGTTGAGCTGCCATTTAATCAAGGTCCGGGGATGAATGAAGGCTTATTTTTATGTTTACGTTATCTTGTTCTTAGTTTTTGTTTGTTCTGTTTTTATTTTGGGGTACCTACGTGGTACTGCTTGGATTGTAACTAAAAACACTTTTATTTGATGCGATCAAATAGGGGAGAAGTGGTTTTCTTAAAGCTGTCACTACACACACTCCACAAAATATATGTCTACGGTACGTTATTATTTGTGCGGGTGCGGTGGTTATTTGTCTCCATCAAATAGGGGAGATTGAAGCACTTGGTGGATTTGATGAAGACATAATATTTTGTAGATATAGTTTAGTTTGTGGGTGTGTAGATGAATAGGCTAAGTATAGAACTTAATCTCTTGATAGGCCAATATATTTTGTGATAAGCGCCTTAATATGATGCATCTCATTGAAATCATTTTTACGCATGAAAAACTTACATTTAAGTATTAAAAGAACAATCTAAGTTTTTCAATCTGTTGAAAATGATTTTCAATCTGTTAAAATCACTTAACAGAATAAGTGGTCATACATAGTCGAAATTTTCAATTGATTGAATCGCGAGAATCAACGAGGTTAAAATCACTTAATGAATTTTTCAATATCAAGGTTTCGCATTTTCAATCATGTTGAAATATTTTTAAATCCATTGAAACAGAAAGACTATTTTTCGAGTCTAAGAGTTTTCAGAAAATCAATCTATTGAAATAATTTTTAATCTGTTGAAACAGAGAGACTATTTTTCTAACTAAGTATTTGCGGGATTTCAATCTGTTGAAATGATTTTCAATCGATTGAAACAGAGAGCTATCATTTTTCATAAAACTGTTTCAATCCATTAAAAACTCGAATCAATCGATTGAAATGAAGTTTTAAATGAAATCAATCGATTGAATCGACGTTTTAATCGATTGAAATGCATTCGATCGATCATAGTTTCATTCGATCGATCATAACTTAGTCTAATCGATCATAATACAGTTCTAATCGATCAGAATCGATTCTAACCTGTTTTACTTTGTTTCGATCGATCATTTACCTCTACGATTCAGTTTTTAATTAATGAAATGTTACGGTTCTCTGTTTTACTTTATAAATACAGATTTGATCTATCTTTTGAAATATACACAACTTGAGAAAACATTTGAAATCAATCTGTGAAGCTTTCATATCTGTGACTTTCTCTGCATTCAAGAACTTTGTAATATCATAAGGTGCTTTGATCAAGATAGTGGTCAATCAAAGAGAGAAAGTGTTGTGTTAGAATCTGTTACGGACAATTTGATTGATAAAGCTGCGAGTCCAGGTTTTTCTTTTCATACTCTTTTGTAAAGTGTATTTGTGCAGAGTTGGAATTTGATCTGCACTTGTTACGATGCTTGGATTTGGTTACTTGGGTGGTTTTCAAGAGTCTATCTTGTGGGTTTGTAAGATAGTTCTTGGGGTAGATTGGTGAGTATCTACTTGGTTGTAAATTTCACTTGGTATTAGTGGAACTTGGCAGATTTGTCAAGAAGCTGGACGTAGCTCTGGTATAGAGTGAACCAGTATAAATTTGTGTGTTGAATTTCTTCTTTCATCTCTTTTATTTTCTGCCTATATACTTGTTGTGTTTAAAATCAATCTACCTTAGCAAGAATTGAATAAAGATAATTCATTCTTCCAAGAGAAAGTAAGTTTTGCGAAAAAGTTTTCAAAAGTTCAATTCACCGCCCCTCTTGAACTCAACCATTAATTCTTTCAACAATCTGTGTTGTAACTGAAATCGCGATAAGACAATGAACAAAAAATAAATGAATGCAAATTAGAGTTTTGGAACCGCCACCATAGTTTATTTTGAAAAAAACTATGAAAAATCATAAAAATAAAACAAAGTCTATGTGTTAATGGAAAATCGATAAAGGGATCGAAAAACGAAAGAAAGAAAAAATTGAAGACCATACAATTGGTAGAAGACATCGAGAACGTATTTTCGATGAAATTGGTAAAAGTTGGTAACCACAAAGATAAAAGTACATCGAGAATCAAAATCGAGAATCGAAGAAACAAATTTCGATGCCTATTGTTGAAGTTAGAATAGTACAAAATTAAAGGGAATCAAAAGCAAAATTTAAAATACTCGATGTCTGAAATCGAGATCGAGGGAGCGGTTAACACACACACAGGGAACGTGGGAAATAGTTTCTAAACCACGACAGAAATCGAAGGAGGAGCAGTTCCCTTATACGTGAAAACGTGGAGTGTAGTTTTTAAAACGGTAAGACTAAAGGAACGGGCACGTAAGATCGTGACGATAATGGTATTAACCACTCTTGAGAGGTTACTTGAAGGATGCTCTATAAATAGAGCGAAGACTGGAAAAGGAGGGGGAAATTGGCAGAGAGAACAGAAATACTAGTGAGAAGTCTACCGGAGAATGACGCAATCATGAAGTTTCTGGCGATCTGGATTTCCATTTTCATTGACTGCCTTTATCGTTTTCTTTACTTTCCCTGGAGTTTCTGTACTTTCGATTACTTGTCATTTACCTTAATGCAATTTAAGCTTCTGTACTTTCGATTACTTGTCATTTACCTTAATGCAATTTAAGTTTCTGTACTTTCGATTACTTGTCATTTACCTTAATGCAATCTAAGTTTCTGTACTTTCGATTACTTGTCATTTGTCATTTGTGTAATTTCGATTTCCTGTTATCTATTTTTCTGCAAAGTTCGATTTTTTGCTTATTTACAATCCTGCAATTTTCGATTCCTTGTCATTTACTCTTAATGCAATTTTGAGGTTTCCGCACTTTATATTTTCTGCAAATTAATATTTTTTCGCAGCTTTATATTCTGTACTGCTTTTCGATTTGACATTTTACTGCTTTCTTTATTTCGAGTGCTTTAAATACAAAATACCAAAAATTGTGCTTTCGATTGTCATTAGGTTACATTAGGATTTGTGGTACTTTTGATTCTCATACATATTTTGATTGAAAACCATTTGCTAGCCTAAGTAAAAAGAATCTACGTGGTTGGAATTTGGTTAGAACAAAGCTCCCTAGAAATCGAAATCGATCAAAATTCCACCAAAAACAAATTGGCGCGCCAGGTAGGGGACATTTGTGTCGAAAAACACAAAATTGGTTAGTTCGAAAGTGTATGAGATTAAGGAGTGGGCGAGTAATAAGAATGAGTCAGAATCCACCAAATAACCAGAGTAACAGTGAGGGTTTGAACAGTCTGAATGGTTCACATCCACCAAACACTGGGGGGCAAGGTCATAATGGGAATATTTCTGTAATATCAACAACTGTGAGCATGTCGATACCTGTAAGTAATGAACAAAGTTCAGGCACATTAGCAAACACTCAAGTAGGGTCTAGTACTGTGATACCAAACAATATGCAAACTATGGGAAACCCCATAACAACATATGCTGGGTCGTATATGAGCGTGAGGCCGCCTGGTTTTTCGCCTAATAATATGAACGGGGCTGGTACTTTTTCAATACAACGAAATTCGAGATTTAACCTAGGAATGCCTCAAAACTTAGGTACATTTCAAATTCTAGGTATGCCGCAAAATTTTGGAGTATCTCCAAATTTAGGGGCGTCTCAAAATTCAGTAACCCCCCAGAATTCAGGGAGTATGCAGAATTTAGGTACACAACAGACACCTCCAAACCTAGATCACAGAGCAAATCTGGATCAGGGGAGATATACATTCGATAGAGATTATCATCGATCCAATTTCGAGACTATCGAAAATGCTAGTACTGGAATCTCCAGTAACTCATTAGGAGTACTTAGACAACAAATGGATGAAAGCAATTTTGAAATGATTAATATGTTATCACAACAGTTGACTACAGTCCTAAACCCATTAGTTCAAAACACTACTATTAGTTTTGAGATATTAGCAGATCAAATGGCCCGTATCAGGGATGCATTGGCCATACCTCGACGAACGAGAATGGAAAATCATGCCACGCAGAGCATTAACCAGAACGCTAATATTAATCCTCCTTATTTATTAAGGAGAAATCGACACAATGATCAACATCAGAATCTGGGGAACGAGTATCAGCATGTGAGGAATGATGTTTATGGAAATCTGAATGAGGGATTTCAGAACATGTATAATCAAAATAACATGCATTACAACCACATGCCAGGACAAAGGATGAACCCTCAAGGGGTAGAATTAAGGTCACCCAATCAACCATACTTTGTTTCTCCTTTTCCAAATACGATTCTCGAGACAGAGTTACCTCGAGGATACAAAGTACTTAAATTCACCAAATTTGCTGGAGAAATTGGTGAGTCCACTATCGAACATGTAGCTCGATATCAGATCGAATGTGGGGACCTAGCTATGAGTGAAGAATTAAAAATGAAATATTTCCCTAGTTCATTAACTAAGAATGCTTTCACTTGGTTTACTTCGTTGCCACCCAATTCTATATATAATTGGTTGCAATTGGAAAGAAATTTTCATGAGCAATTCTTTAGAGGGGAGACTCAAGTAAGTCTCATCGATTTAATGAATATAAAGAGATTCAACCATGAAAGTATAGACGATTATTTGAATAGATTTAGACAAATGAAGTCAAGATGTTTTACTCAAATTCCTGAATATGAATTAGTCAGAATGGCCTTCACAGGCTTAGAATTTTCGATTAGGAAAAAGTTGGTTAATTTACCATTGAATGACATGGCTCAGCTAGCTGATAAAGTGAGAAGCGTGGAACAAATTGAATATGAAAAACAAAGGTATAAGAAATTTGAGAAACCCATGAAGAAAGAAAGAGTAGCATATATAAATAATGTGTATGAGACAGATCCCACGACAGAAACTGATATTGAAGAAACTGTCGGTGAGAAAGTAAATATAGCAGAGCTCAAAGTAGGAGCTCCATATATTTGTAAATTGCTACAGAAAAATGAAGTAAAAGACAAAATGGCAAATCGAACGTATACTTTCGATGTAAGAAAAGCCGATAAAATTTTCGATATTTTATTGAAAGATAAGCAGATTAAATTGAGTGATGATCATAAATTTCCATCTGCAAAACAAAGGAATGGTCGAAAATACTGCAAATTCCATAATATTTATGGACATTGGACTAATAATTGTATACATTTCAGGAACACGATCCAAGATGCGATTGACCAAGGAAGACTGAAGTTCGAGGAGATGTCAATGAAAGTGGACACAAGTCCATTCGAGGTTCAAGTAGGGTATATCGAACCCCAGACGGGCATGACTGAAGATGTCCGATTGACAAAATCGACCTTTGTAGGCATGGTTGATGTTACTGAAGACATCGATTCCAAGCATGTTAGAATGGACGTATCTGAAGAAGACATGGAATTCGACCTGAGTGAATTCGAGAGAAAAATCTATCCTCGATCAGGGGATTCCCTCGTCGAGTTTTTAAACAGAAAGAAAGAAAAGGATGAAGATGTGGCGTTATGTCCACGATGCAGTGCAGTATTCGACAAGTCGGCGGCTAAAGCTTTCAGAGCAGGACAGATGAAGAAAATCGAGAATCAAAATAAAAGGGACAATGACAAAATAGATCAATCAGCCCAAGCAACGATAGGGGAAAATCAACAAAAATGTGTCGGTTCTGATACTAGTAGGAATCAGTGGATTAGGAAAGAAATGTATCCTTCTCGAAGAGGAAGGGGCAGACTTCAAAGTCATGATGTCTTCGAGAGACTTTCATATGACGAAGGATCGAATACTGGATTCCCAACATTCCAAAGGAGATTTCGAGGAAGGCCCTAGAGAAGAGGAGGAAGGATCCCTTACTGGAATAATTACAGGAACTTTGAAGAGAGTAATGTATCAATGGAGAGCCAATATGCAAGAGACTTTTTCGATGATAAAAATGAGGGTAGCTGGGATGAACATCAAATCGGAGTAATACCGATACTATCCGCGGAATATGTTAGCGAGTATAGAGAATACCAAGAGCAAAGTAATGTCGAGCGAGATGATGACTTCTATTCCGAAGACATAAGACCAAAGGTGACATGGGTAACACAAGCATCATGCGAAGTACCCCATAGAGATGTTGTTTTTATTGATCCTCCATCTGAAGGGATGAGGTTCCACCTGAAGCCTTTATTACTGAATATCGAGATTCAAGGGCAAATGGTGAATAGAGTTCTTGTCGATGGTGGCGCAGTAGTGAACATATTGCCAATCACTATGCTAAAGAGGTTTGGTATCGAATTGAAAGATTTGGTCAGGCACAATATCATGATTTCCGATTTCAATGGAAAAACATCGAGCTCAGAAGGGATGATTGCCTTAGATGTAAAAGTGGGCACTTATTCGAGGCCGACCGTGTTTGTAGTCGTTCAATCACATGCCAATTTTAATGCATTACTTGGTCGTGAGTGGATTCATGGAGTTGGAACCGTACCTTCTACGACTCATCAAAAGCTGTTTATGTGGAATCGAGATGGACATCTCGAAGTGATTCCAGGCGACCAGCATGAGTTTGTGACATTTGTATCTCAGGTTGGTCGTGCACTGCAGAATTTGGCGCTTACTCAACCATTTACCTTCGAGACTGTCGAAGACTTCAACTCAAAATTGCACGAGGAACGTTTTTTAGAAATGAATGAGAAGAAAGGATTTGTCATGATCAAAGAGGGGGCCAACCTCAAAGTGGCCGGTGAAAATGAATAGAGATTATGAGGAGTTCTTGGCTCGATTGAGAAGATATGAAGATGAAAAGAAGAGCCAAGAAAGTAGCAGTACTAAGATAGAAATAAATAAGTCGATTCACTCGACAGTAGTTGCAAATAACAGCGATCAAGTTATACTTGATTGTATTTACGATAATTCTCCTTTAAGTTTTGAAAAATCCATCACATCAAATCACAAGAAAGTCGAAGCTCAAGATCCGTTAGAAGAAATTAACTTGGGGAGTGTAGAGGATCGGAAGCCTACTTATATCAGCAAATATCTCGAGAAAGAAATGAAGAAAGATATAATTTCATTACTAAAAGAGTATAAAGACTGCTTCGCTTGGGAATATGAAGAAATGCCTGGACTGGATCGAAGTTTAGTTGAACACAGATTACCTATCATAGAAGGCAAGAAGCCAGTAAAACAAGCACCGAGAAGATTCGCACCTGAGGTGATAGGTAAGATCAAAGAAGAAATTGAGAGACTTCTGAAAGCAAAGTTCATCAGGACTACCAGGTATGTCGATTGGATTTCTAATATTGTTTCAGTTATTAAAAAGAATGGTAAAATGAGAATATGCATTGATTATCGAGATTTAAACTTAGCTACTCCTAAAGATGAATATCCTATGCCAATAGTCGATATGTTAATCGATGTCGTAGCCGGTAATGAAATGTTAAGTCTTTTAGATGGTTATTCAGGATATAATCAAATATTTGTGTCCGAAAATGACATAGCTAAAACAGCTTTTCGATGCCCGAGGCATTGGGTACTTATGAATGGATAGTGATGTCATTTGGATTAAAAAATGCTGGGGCAACATATCAAAGAGCAATGAATTTAATCTTTCATGACTTAATCAATGATTTTATGCAAGTTTATATAGATGATATTGTTGTTGTATCGAAAGAAAAACATAAACACGTAAGTAATTTGAGAAAATCTTTGGAGAGAATGAGGAAATATGGATTAAAAATGAATCCTTTGAAATGTGCTTTTGGTGTATCTGCTGGAGAGTTTTTAGGATTCATAGTACATGGAAAAGGGATCGAGATCGATAAAAATAAAGCAAAAGCTATAATAGATACTTCTGCTCCAAAAACTAAGAGACAGTTACAGTCATTATTGGGAAAAATAAATTATTTGAGACGGTTTATTTCTAACTTGGCTGGTAAGAGTTATGTTTTGTCGTCTTTGTTAAAGTTGAAAAAAGAAGCAGAGTTCAAGTGGAAGGAGGAACATCAAGAAGCCTTTGAGCAGATCAAAATGATGCTGACAAATCCTCCGATTCTGATACCAGTAATGAGAAACAAGCCATTAAAGTTATACGTATCAGCATCAGATCGAACAATAGCTAGTCTATTAGCACAAGAAGATAAGAATGGCGTTGAATGTGCTGTTTATTATCTAAGTAGAATTTTGAATGATGCTGAAACTCGATATAATGATATCGAAAAGTTAGGGTTGTGCTTATATTTCTCTTGTATAAAACTCAAGTATGTAATGAAGCCTCATGATGTGATGGTTTATTCCAGAAATAATATTTTGAAGTTTCTTTTGTCGAAGCCTATTATGCATAATCGAATAGGAAAATGGGTTCTAGCTTTGACGGAGTTTTCATTATCATTCGAATCTTTGAAATCGATAAAAGGACAAATAATCGCTGATTTCATGGCTGATCATACGGATGATTCCACCGATAACTTATTTATCGAAATAAGTAAATGGATAATGTATTTCGATGGTTCGAGTACAGCGGACAAATCTGGAGTAGGAATTCTTATTATTTCTCCAAGTAATATCTCAACTAAGTTATCATTTGAAATTATACCCATTTGTTCGAATAATGAAGCCGAGTACGAAGCTTTGATAGCAGGTCTTGAGACTTTAATTAAGTTAAAAGCTCGACATGTAATCATAAGAGGTGATTCACAGCTAGTAATCAGACAAGTGCGAAAAGAATATAAATGTATTAATACCAATTTGAAAAGGTATTTAGAAAGGGTAATGACTCTAAGCAGAATGTTCGATGATATAACATTCGAATATGTTCCTCGAGAATTCAATCGAGAAGCCAATGATTTGGCACAAATCGCGTCTAAGTATAAGATATCCCTGGAAAATTTACAGGAAATAATCCAAATTAAAGAAAAATTACCTCAAGAAAGTGAAATTTTACAGATTAGTGACTTAGATGATCAAGATTGGAGAAAATCGATTATAGATTATTTGCAAAGTCCGATTGGGAGAATCGATAAGAAAGTTAAATATCGAGCAGTGAAATATGTTTTGGTAAATAATGAATTATATAAAAGAGGTATCAATGGAGTATTACTTAGATGTTTAGGGAAAGACGATGCTTATCTAGCAATGGCTGAAGTACATAATGGAATATGTGGTGCCCATATGGTAGGCCAGAAGATGAAATGGACGTTAACTTGACAAGGTTATTACTGGCCTTCGATTTTAAAAGATTGTATCGAGTATGCTAAATCCTGTGAAGAATGCCAGAAATTTAGTCCTATACAACAGGTCCCTGCTAGCGAATTACACTCGATTATCAAACCTTGGCCTTTTAGAGGTTGGGCTATAGATTTAATCGGACAGATCTTTCCACAATCATCGAAGGGACATAGATATATAATTATCGCTGTCGATTATTTCTCGAAATGGGTAGAAGCAATACCTTTAAAAGATGTCGATCAGCAAGATGTAATCTATTTTATTGAAGAATACATCGTTTATCGATTCGGGATCCCACAGTCTATCACTACAGACAGAGGGACGGTTTTTACTGGTAAAAAGATGGTTAGATATGCT
This sequence comes from Sphenostylis stenocarpa, assembly GCA_963425845.1. Classification (NCBI taxonomy): domain Eukaryota; kingdom Viridiplantae; phylum Streptophyta; class Magnoliopsida; order Fabales; family Fabaceae; genus Sphenostylis; species Sphenostylis stenocarpa. The sequence goes on along the minus strand of OY731398.1, from coordinate 239,058 downwards.
GAATCGAGAAATATTCAGTTATTAGCATCAACCTCATATTATGCATAGGCAAATGGGCAGGTCGAGGCAATTAGTAAAGTAATTATTGGTTTAATCAAAAAACATGTTGGTAATAAACCAAAAACATGGCACGAAACGTTATTGCAAATTTTATGGGCTTATCGAAATTCACCAAAAGATTCTTTACAGAATACCCCATACAAATTGGTGTATGGACATGATGCAGTTTTACCCATCGAAATAAATATTGAATCGAATCGAATACAAAGGCAGAATGATTTACCCAGTTGTGATTATTGGAATTTGATGTATGATGAATTAAATGAAATCGATGAAATAAGATTGCAAGCGTTAAATAGTATGATTTTACAAAAGAATCAAATCGCTCGAGTCTATAATAAAAGAGTTCGAAAGAAAACGTTTAACGAAGGTGACTTGGTGTGAAAAACAATTTTACCAATAGATAAAAAATGTAAGAGTTATGGCAAATGGTCGCCAAATTGGGAAGGACCTTTCGAAATTATTAAAGTATTATCGAGTAATGCTTATTCGATCATCGATTGGTATAACAAAGAGAAAGTGTTATCGATAAATGGAAAATACTTGAAAGAATATAAACCTCGAATAAGGGAAATAAACATTCAAAATTAATTCGAATAATGTTTACAAAGACAAGTATTGAGTCTTAAGATGATCGAAATCTATTAATAATTGTGTTCAGGAGGAAGAAATCGAATTCTCTTCAGCGATCATTTTATGTTTGCGCTCCATGCTCTGCCCCAGAGATAACACCACTTCCTTCGCAGAAGATTTAATTGAATGTATCTCTGATGTAAGGAAATCCTTTTGCGACTTCAGCTGATGTAGTCTCTTTTCCAACTCCTCGATCTCACTATCGACCGAAGCCAGCGCCGTCAATGCCTCTTCCAGATTGAGCTTATGAGTCTTCAGTAACATCGATTTCTCAATCTGGAAAGAAGAAATATCAGACAACTTGGTTGCGATCGACCGCTTCTTCTTCTGTGCAGCATAGGCCTTGTTGAAAAAATTAGTGGCCGCTGCGACTTCCGTATTGAAACCCCTCGGAAGAGCGTCTTCAGGGAGAGCTTCGATCGAAGTGAGAATCTCTTGGAAGCATTGTTTCCTTTCGCGTGACTCTACTAAGGCTTCCAGAGTTGAGGAGTAGAAGAAGGACCTAAAACGTTGCTTCAGCTGGTACACTCCCTTGGTCGAGGTCGTGGGCGGTTGGGACGAGTGGCTGGAAGGGGTGGCTTCGTCAGACATCAGAATATCGAGAATCGAGAAAGGGTCTTCCTCGATGGCAGATCGATATTCCGGCACATTGCTTGGAGCAGGATCGCTTATCGATGGTAATGTCCCCGAGATCAACTTGACAGTAGGCATCTCAAAAGGAAGGAGGAGAATCCAATTGCTCTGCAGAAGTTGGTGGTGGAGAATCCTGGACGTGGATTACAAGGATATTTACTGGAGAGAAAATAATTCGAAGGAGTGAATCGAAGGATCTCAGTAAAAGAATGAAATAGAATGAAACAATGAAGAAAAATCAAGTACCAGGGGGGAGTAGAGCAAGGGTTGTTGAGGCAGGAGGAGGATTCTGTACAGCCTCAGGTTGCTGTAAATCGAAACAAAGATCAGAAAAGGACGTATGTAAAAAAGGCCAAATAAACATATATACAAAATTTGAAAGTTGTACCTCAGGAATAGGCGTTGGTGATTGAAGTATAGAATCGACATTCGTCGACGCAGTCGCCGATGGATGATCCTGAAAAATTTCGAGATTTGGAATCATGTTATAGGCCTCATCGAAATCGAGGTATATATAAAATTGGCGTAAAGTAGGGTCTTACGTGACTTGAATGAGTAGTGGGTGTTGTTTGGCCCGTCTTTGTGACCGTGTTAGAGTCCGTCGATAATGGATTAATAGCAGTTGGTTGAACAGATCGAGGACTCTTCGATTTTTGTTTCTGAAATCAGAAATCGAAAATAAATTATAGAAATATACATGAGAATCTGTAGCTAGACAAAGATGGATAAATAAGACAGTAAGAAATCGAAAAGAAACCTTCAATTTTTTCGAAGATGAAATGGTGGCAGAATGCTTGCGGTTCCTTATGAGGGCCGATGGATCTGACTCATCGGAGGACTCCCAGTCCCTCTCCTTCTCGGAGGCGACAGTCTTAGAAGATTTCGAAACTGTCGAAAAAAGGAAAATAGTTAATTTACAATATAAAGAAAACCAAAAGATACTCCTAAAAGAGGTAGCAAAATCTCACCAAAGGGTGATGGAGTCAAAATCTTGACTTGGTCGATATGGACAAGCCAAGGAGGAAGAAGAATTTGAGGAAGGTTTAGGTAAGGGAAGTAGGATAATTTCAATATCAAAATATCTTTGTTTTTGGGTTTAGGGTAAAGAGTTTCTTTGAAAGATCTTAACTCTCGAACCCATTTAGGATGAGTTAAAGGTTTGGCTAGTCCAAAAGGAGCTGTGGGAAAAGTGAGAAGGTGATCGGGACAATACATTTCAAAAGGGGTTTTACCTCGAGGATTGATTATTTTGTGGTTCAATCGATTAGTGTCTGTTTTATTGGCTAAGGAAATAACAGCATCATAAAAGGTCAATTCTAATTTCAAAGGGTTGTAACAGACTCGATAAAAATTTTCGAACCGAGATATTTGGAGACAGTGGGAGTGTGTACCTTTCTTCGCCTTCGATTTGTCCTACAACACGAGAGAAGGATGAGCAGTCAATTTTTGTTGAACTATGTCGAAATTAGAATGATTATTCGAAAACCAATCGGCCCACCACTCACAGAAACCAAGAGTTGATAAATAATTGGATTCAAAAATATAAGGATAAAAATGCATCGGGGGTTTTGGCAGCAGTTTGGAGAGCTCCCGTCCGATTGTCGATTCAATTAACTTGGACCTTGGGGAGGTATCGAGGGGGAAAAAAGGTAAGGCTTGACTCAAACCAAACTGCCTCGAGAAAAGTTGAGGGTAATAAGTGACAAGCTGAAGGTCCTTTGAATGAAAACCCGATACTAACACATCTTGAGTCAAATAATTGCTCCATACTTCGACCAATTCTGATTGTAATCCCGGAGTAAGAGCAGGAAATTTCGATTTAAACCACGCTGGTCCTCGAAGTTGGTCACTTATTCGTCCAAGATTCACAGTAAAAGGAGCCAAATGCGGACCAAAATGAAATTGAGTTAACAAAAATCTAAGGTAACTGCGATAGGTGGTCTCGTCGGATTTATGGCGGGGATGACGAGAAGATAATCGAGCACCCTCTAAATTTAAACTTGGGGGTATCTGGGAAGTTGGGGGGAGGATACTTTCGAAAATCGAGTTTAGCCATAATTGGATAAACCAAATGGGACCTGAAAAATTTCTCGAAGCCCTAGGGGTATTCAAAATCTCGACGGCTTCATCAAAAGCAGTATATACATGGGCTAATAAAAGTTTTGCTAAACAAATTCGAGGCTGGCCTGTGTGTAGGAGATAGGCAAGGTTATAAAGTTGGGATGAAATTTGGATGGATCGGGGGCAAAAAACATGAGTACACAGCCAATACACTAGGAAGGCTATATGCTCCTCATCAGTTACAGCTACCGATGGATCATCGACGAAGTGATTTTCGATAAAATGTCCGTACGCCTTCGATTCCCAATCGATGTTTGACCTTAAAGAATTATCCGAAGGAAAAGCACCCTTTAAATATTTTTCCCCTATGGGTTTTAGTCCGGTAATAGCAGCGATCTCAAAGAGGGTGGGTGAAAGTGGACCATAGGGTAATTCCAAAGCATGCAAGTCCTTATTCCACAGATGAACAGCTGATAGGAACATAGCCATGTCTAAATAAGATAAATCGCATCGAGACAGATGCAGGAAATCGAAGATCCCCACATCTCTCCAATGGTTCCCAAACTTTGTTTTTACTCGATCAAACCACCTAATATACAAAGGTTTTTTGTGGGGAGGGCCCGTACGGTATACTTTGGATACGATACTCAAAAAATCAACTTGAACCTCAGATTGGTGGATAGGAGCCTGACTCTTTGAAGAAAAATTGATGGAAGAAAAAGATACGCTACAAGAACGGATAGGACCCCCAAAAGCATAATTTACATCATCAGCAGTGTAAGGAATCAGTACCTGCGTCTCAGCAACCTTCTGAGAAGCTTCCTCCAACAAAGGAACTGGAGCATATTTCTGATTATTAATCTCTAGCAGGTTAGAGGCCAACGAGGGAAGTGGTGGGGCGGAAAAATCAGATGATTTGGATGAGGTTGCCATTTCACTAGCCGGTAGAGCAGAAGAAAACAGAAGGTTTGAGGACGAAAGTACAAGGTTTGAGGACGAAGGTGCAAGGTAGAAGACGAAGGTGCAAAGGAGGAGTAAAAGTTCGTGTAAAAACAAGAGTAAAAGGCTAACAAACGTTTGAAGGGAACCCACTAGGGTACTGGAAGCGACGGAGGTGAAGGGTAAATAATGTGGCGTATGCAGTGTTGCAGCAGAACTGACGTGATAGGTGACATAAAGTAGAAGAAACCCTAAAACCCTGTAAACCCTAAAAAACCCCAGCAACCCTAAACCCTAAGTTACTGTGGGCCTCCAAACATGTGAAAGCGGGAATCATGTTGAAAGAATATAAATACAAATATTTATGTTCTTCCAAGGGGGCATTCTGTTAATGGGAAATCGATAAAGGGATCGAAAAACGAAGGAAAGAAAAAATCGAAGACCATATAATTGGTAGAAGACATCGAGAACGTATTTTCGATGAAATTGGTAAAAGCTGGTAACCACAAAGATAAAAGTACATCGAGAATCAAAATCGAGAATCGAAGAAACAAATTTCGATGCCTATTGTTGAAGTTAGAATAGTACAAAATTAAAGGGAATCAAAAGCAAAATTTAAAATACTCGATGTCTGAAATCGAGATCGAGGGAGCGGTTAACACACACACAGGGAACGTGGGAAACAGTTTCTAAACCACGACAGAAATCGAAGGAGGAGCAGTTCCCTTATACGTGAAAACGTGGAGTGTAGTTTTTAAAACGGTAAGACTAAAGGAACGGGCACGTAAGATCGTGGCGATAGTGGTATTAACCACTCTTGAGAGGTTACTTGAAGGATGCTCTATAAATAAAGCGAAGACTAGAAAAGGAGGGGGAAATTGGCAGAGAGAACAGAAATACTAGTGAGAAGTCTACCGGAGAACGACGCAATCATGAAGTTTCTGGCGATCTGGATTTCCATTTTCATTGACTGCCTTTATCGTTTTCTTTACTTTCCCTGGTAATTTACCTTAATGTATATTTAAGTTTTTGTACTTTCGATTACTTGTCATTTACCTTAATGCAATTTAAGCTTCTGTACTTTTGATTACTTGTCATTTACCTTAACGCAATTTAAGTTTCTGTACTTTCGATTACTTGTCATTTACCTTAATGCAATCTAAGTTTCTGTACTTTCGATTACTTGTCATTTGTCATTTGTGCAATTTCGATTTCCTGTTATCTATTTTTCTGCAAAGTTCGATTTTTTGCTTATTTACAATCCTGCAATTTTCGATTCCTTGTCATTTACTCTTAATGCAATTTTGAGGTTTCCGCACTTTACATTTTCTGCAAATTAATATTTTTTCGCAGCTTTATATTCTGTACTGCTTTTCGATTTGACATTTTACTGTTTTCTTTATTTCGAGTGCTTTAAATACAAAATACCAAAAATTGCGCTTTCAATTGTCATTAGGTTACATTAGGATTTGTGGTACTTTCGATTCTCATACATATTTCGATTGAAAACCATTTACTAGCCTAAGTAAAAAGAATCTACGTGGTTGGAATTTGGTTAGAACAAAACTCCCTAAAAATCAAAATCGATCAAAATTCCACGAGAAACACTATGAAAACTAGATTTTGAGTCCAGGAAACAATTATGCGTACAGAAATTATTAACATCCTATGATATCTATTCAAAGGCATACCTATAATTAAATGTACGAAATTGATGTAATTTGCAAAATGTTTATTTTCCCTGAAAAAAAGAAGAAAAAAATTAATAATTTTTTTTTTAGTTTTTTGGGTCCAATGATAAATCGTCTCTCATATATATTCTTATTTAAATTGAGAAATTAAGATTACGTAATTTAAAAAAAAAAGTTTGTGTGTTGATTTACTGTTTTGGAAATTATATATATATATATATATATATATATATATATATATATATTTTTTAAAAGAGATTTATTTTCATAAAAGGTTGCAAAGTATAAGACGGTGCAAATGACCGTACTGAATAAACTTACAAAACAAATATTAAACGGATATAAAACTGTGCATATAACCATATATATACTCAAAACATATGTATTGCCACATGAGTGTGTATAAATTTATTGTGAAAAAGAATGGAGAAAATAAAACACATCATGACGCAAGTGACTATACCCGTGATTTGAAAACATCAGACATGAAAAAACGTGGACGGTCGCGCACACGTCTAAGCAACTCATTAGTAAACTACGCAGTTGCATTAAAGATAATGGACAAAACAATCAAAATGAGAAGACTGATTGTTCAATTATCCTGAATCACATATGGCCGCCCACAGCTAAATCAAAAATCACGGGGCCGAAAGCCATGAGCTCAAAAAGATAAAAAAAATAATAATAAAAGAAAAAGAAACCAAAAGTCACGCTTTCGTACTCTCACGTCTAAAACGTCTTGCACCAATCAAGGCCATTACGCAGTAAACATATAACATTCAAAAGAAAAGGGTAAAATATTTACAAGTAGGAGTAAAATGTTGACTGAAATAATCCATCCCCACCCAAAAGAAAATAACATGCTAAAATCAACTACTTTATGAAACCAATATTTGAACAAAAATTTAGTAGCATGCCAGAAAATTAACATAAGTCATAGGATCCGCAGTCCTTAACAGTCCAGACACAAACAAAAAAGGACACACGATCCTTATCAACAGTTAGGCGTGACACCAGGAGGATGGACGGTGATGGATTCTGTCTTTCAATTCTATTTCAGTTGAGTTTTGAGTTTTTTTTTTTTTTCATCTTCAATTTAATTATATTTAAAAAAAATAATTATATTTATAATAAATTAATTTTATTATTTTTATGTATTTTTTATAAATAAATAAACATTTATAATTTTATAATTTATAATTATTATTAATTAAATATATATTTTAATTTATTATATTTATATTAAAATATGTATAAAAAATATTTAATTATTTTTTCTTTATATAAATATAAAATACTTATTATTATAATACTTTATTCAAACATATGATTATATATATATATATATATATATATATATATATATATATATATATAACTTACTCATTTTTAAGTTATTATTTAAAAATATGAAATATATAATTTATAAAGAAATACTTAATAAGTTAATTCTTATTTAATTAGTTTAAAGTAATAAAATTTTAAATTATTAATTCTTTTTAATCCTTTAAAATATAATTATTTTATTAAGATAAAATTTGATATATGATAAATACGAATAATAAGATCCAAAAAATATGACATAATAAAACCTAATAAATATAAATTATAAATAAAATAACATTAGTTACTACTAAGATTTATGTAAAATATTTAAAAAAAGATAAAGAAAAAAAGTTAATATTGTGTTCATCAAATTGATTAAAAAGATTGGAAAAAAAATTGATTAGAGATATTAAAGAAATGTGAAAAACTGAAAGATAAGAGTAAAAGAACAATGTAATAAACTAATTGATATAAAAGATTAAAAAAGACAAAAAAATTAAGAAGTGAGTAGAAGAAAAATAAAAATGGTGAAATATAAAAGAAAATTGATCTTATATGTAATAGAAAAAGAAAAAGAAAAAGAAATATTTTTAAAATATTAATATTTTAAAATTAAAATATATAGTCGAGACGGAGCGAGGTGGGGATTACATTACTCATCCCACCCCGAATTTTTAAAGCGGGAAAAACTCAAACCCGCCCAACCCCTAGTTAACTCGATTTTTATCGTCAAATTCGGGGCGGGAACGGATCGGTCTTCACGGGTACGAGTTTAATTGTCATCCCTATCAACAATTCAAGCAATCCAAATACAATACAAATTAAAATTTAATCCATGTACACGATGGCATATCTTCTTGGAAGCTGGGAGCGTGGCCCCAAAGTTTTGTAACTCCCATGTAATTTATGATTTTGCTCCCAAACATAATGAACATTTAATATATTTACTTGTATATTTATAATTTTATCCTCTCAATTCCTCCTCAATTTTGTAACTCTCATATAATTTATAATTTTGTTCCCCTCAAACTTAATGATCATTTAATATATTTAAGTATATATCTAGAATTTTATTTTTTCACTCTTTCATCTTCTTTCTTCTTTTTATATTTATTTATTATTTATTAATAATATATTATTTGGCTCCCCCAGTATCAATGGTGAAGATCCGCGACTACATGTACAAATAAACATACCGTCTACATACGATTCAACACTCATACCAATTACAAGTCCTATAATCCAATAACAAAAATTTGAATCAAAACTATGCAGCGTGGGAACGAGAACAAGGAACCAAAATAATAAAGAAAAAATGAAAAAAGAAGGGATGAAAGGTGTTCGCGGGGTCTGAATCGTGCTTGGCTATGAACCATGCCGATGTGGAGGCTAAGACATGGTGGCTAGGGCTCGTGGTGGGGCAAATGGTGTTGTGATGAGTGAGTGGTTAGATTGGGTTAGGGTGGTCGCGAATTGAATGGAGAGGGGTTAGAGGCACAGTGGCTTGTGGTGGAGGCACGAGAATCGTGCACCAATGGTTGAGATTTGGGTTTATGATGGCTAGCGTTTCGCGAAAAGGGTTGGGAAGTGGCTTGGTTGGGCGTGCGGTGGTGGAAGTTGCATTGGTAAGTAACAATAGGTAAAACATATGGAGCAGATACTCTGAATGCGAGATGATGAGTTAGTAGAAGGATCCAAAGACTCAATGAATGGTATATGAACGATTTGTTAGAGAGACTGAACATCCTAGATGGATGAAGAAAAGAAAAAAGTCTGTTGAAAAATGTAACATCAGCAAACATATAACATTTTTTGTTTTAGGAAAGTAGCAACAATATCTTTTTTTAAGATGGAAACAGTCTAAGAAAACAAGACGGAGAGTTTATCCAATCCTGGGTCATATTATGAACAAAACATATACATCTAAACACATGAAGAGAAACATGAAAGAGAGGTTTATTGGGAAAAAGAATGGAATAAGAAACTTTACTTTTAAGAGAAGATGATGTCATTCTATAATAAGAAAATAGACATTGAGTACAACATCACCCCAATGATGGATGGACCGGTATATTTAGGGACTGGAGGCAGAAATTTATTTTAATGGGACCAAAATTTTAGTTAATGAGAAACCGAATTTAAAAAAGACCGGATTAAGACTTTTATTTATTCTTAACTTTTAAAAAAATTATTCTTAATAAATATATATCGATTAAAAAAATATTAGTAAATTTTTAAGTATCATTTAACCATAAACTAAACAAGAAAAATAACAAAATGATGCTTTAACTTTGAAAATATAATTGTAAATGTTACCTTAAAGACTTAGACATATGTGGTTGGACAAGTTGCTCTATTGTTGATTGGTTTTTCAACATCAATAACTCTTTGAACATTAGCGGGTTGTGTTTCTTCTTCATCTCTTTCTTTTCTTTAAAAAAAAATCAATTGTTTTTTCTTATGCATCTTTTAACCTAGTGGAAATAAAAAAAAATAGAAACAAAATTTGAGGAATTGAGCTCCAATTTGAGGAATTTAACTCCAATTTTTCTAATAACCTATAATAATACAAATAGAAACAAAATTTAAATATTGTCTTGTTTGCCCAACATAACAGTATTCACTATGACAAGTTATGTTTTTTTTTTATGAAAAAGGAAGAAAAGCAAGACATAGAGAAAGTAAGAAACAATATAAAAATGGAAGTATGCAATAAATAAATATGTAAACTTACCTTTTCAAAGTGGATGAGGTTGAATTGAAAGAGACAAATGGTGGACCAAAGCTAGCCAACGAAGAAGATTTTTGTTCCTTCTTGTAATGGTTGAGTTTTGAAATGTGAGAGATTACAGTTTTTTAGTCTGAAGAGAAAACAAAACAAGTGTTCTTTGTTTTGAAAAGAGAGGAAATAGTAAACTTGTCAAACAAGTTGAGTCTTTTATTTATTTTTTAATAAAAAAATTGAGAAAGTGAGTTACTTTGTATTTGACAGAAGTGACACAATAGTATATAATAGAGAGACGTTAACATATCGTGGGATAGTACATTATGGGGGGCCAATATTTTTTTTTATCCATAGTACTCAACAAAATTACTAAAGTTTGGGGTGGCCATGGCCCCACCATGCCACCCATTCTCTCTGCCTCTGGGTATATTGACCCCAAGAAATAAGGTACGTGCAGTCTTAACTAAGTGTCTATTTTTTCTTTTAGTTACACCATTTTGTTAAGGTGTGCGAGGACAAGTAAACTGATATAGAATGTCATGTGATCTTAAGAGTGCAGAAAAATATAAGAGAAATATTCTTTGGTATTGTCACTTGTTAAAAATTTACTAACTTTCCCAAATTGATTGAAAATTTAATTAAAGAAAGATGTAAAGATAGGCAAAAGTTCAGAATGATCTTTCATTAAACAAACCCAAGTACATTTTGAAAAATCATCAATGAAGGTAAAAAAATATTTAAAATCAAAAGAAAAAACCTGACCTGGTCCTTAAACATCAGATAAATGATAGAAAAGGCGGACTCACATCTAGATTTAGAACCTAAACATTCATGTAAAATATGGAGGGGGGGGCGAGGAAGGAGATGCAAAATAGGACGGAGATAAGCTAGATCCAAAGTAGTATAGACCTTTATATTCATGTCCTTGTCCAATCAATTGACCCATCCCATGTTCCGGTATAATAAAAGAATTGGTATCAAAGGTTATAGAGTAATTTAATGATTTTGTTAACTAACTTAAAGAAATGAGATTAAAAGGATAGACAGGAATGAAAATAATAGATTTTAAGTGTAAGGTAGGAGAAAGGGATACTTGGTCAACTCCTTAAGAAACAACTTTGGACCCATTGGCTAGGGTTATAAGATGATGATTTTTAGGATAAGAAATAGAAGAGAATATAGAGGTATTACAATAAATATGGTCAGAAGTACCTGAGTCAATAATTCATGGACTTTGACCCTTCACAGATTATGAAATGCAGGCAACTGACATCTTTGGAGTAGAAGCTAGATGGTTAGACTTCAACCTCAAATATTCTTGATATTCCTCATCATAAAATTTTGGATTAATAGTTGTAGATGTGGAGATTGACTATTTTATCAAGGAAACCATGAAGAGAGTAACAATTATCTTAGGTATGATCTATTCTTTTACAATGCATACATTGAGGACGTCCTTTACCACCACGTCCTCCTCTAGTTCCACGACCTCCTTTCCCATTAAGTTTTTTTTTTTTTTTGTGATGGAAGGAGTCCCTAAGAAACAGTAGGTTGGTCCAGAGGTCATTTCTGACTCGAAGGAAATAAGACAGCACACAAAAGGAAAAAATAGTGAGAGAGGAACCCCAAATGGACAGTAGGCAGTGGCGAACAACGGAGGTGATAGTGATTGTGGCAGCCAAATAAAACCAAAACATGCAGAGCAGGATAAACCTACTCTGATACCAACTTGAGAGAAAATAAGAGAAATATTATAATATTTGAATGTCTCTCCACAATCCAAATCACCTCATATTTATAATGGAAGGTTGTAGAGATACATTGATTAGAAGGAGATGCAAAATAGGACACAGATAAGCTAGATCCAAAGTAGTATAGACCTTTAGATTCATGTCCTTGTCCAATCAATTGACCCATCCCATGTTTCGGTATAATAAAAGAATTGGTATCAAAGGTTATAGAGTAATTTAATGATTTTGTTAACTAACTTAAAGAAATGAGATTAAAAGGATAGACAGGAATGAAAATAATAGATTTTAAGTGTAAGGTAGGAGAAAGGGATACTTGGTCAATTCCTTAAGAAACAACTTTGGACCCATTGGTTAGGGTTATAAGATGATGAATTTTAGGATAAGAAATAGAAGAGAATATAGAGGTATTACAATAAATATGGTCAGAAGTACCTGAGTCAATAATTCATGGACTTTGACCCTTCACAGATTATGAAATGTAGGCAACTGACATCTTAGGAGTAGAGGCTAGATGGTTAGACTTCAACCTCAAATATTCTTGATATTCCTCATCATAAAATTTTGGATTAATAGTTGTAGATGTGGAGATTGACTATTTTATCAAGGAAACCATGAAGAGAGTAACAATTATCTTAGGTATGATCTATTCTTTTACAATGCATACATTGAGGACGTCCTTTACCACCACGTCCTCCTCTAGTTCCACGACCTCCTTTCCCATTAAGTTTTTTTTCTTTTTTGTGATGGAAGAAGTCCCTAAGAAACAGTGGGTTGGTCCAGAGGTCATTTCTGACTCGTAGGAAATAAGACAGCACACAAAAGGAGAAAACAATGAGAGAGGAACCCCCAAATGGACAGTAGGCAGTGGCAAACAACGGAGGTGATAGTGATTGTGGCAGCCAAATAAAACCAAAACATGCAGAGCAGGATAAACCTACTCTGATACCAACTTGAGAGAAAATAAGAGAAATATTATAATATTTGAATGTCTCTCCACAATCCAAATCACCTCATATTTATAATGGAAGGTTGTAGAGATACATTGTTTAGAAGGAGATGCAAAATAGGACACAGATAAGCTAGTTCCAAAGTAGTATAGACCTTTAGATTCATGTCCTTGTCCAATCAATTGACCCATCCCATGTTTCGGTATAATAAAAGAATTGGTATCAAAGGTTATAGAGTAATTTAATGATTTTGTTAACTAACTTAAAGAAATGAGATTAAAAGGATAGACAGGAATGAAAATAATAGATTTTAAGTGTAAGGTAGGAGAAAGGGATACTTGGTCAATTCCTTAAGAAACAACTTTGGACCCATTGGGTAGGGTTATAAGATGATGGATTTTAGGATAAGAAATAGAAGAGAATATAGAGGTATTACAATAAATATGGTCAGAAGTACCTGAGTCAATAATTCATGGACTTTGACCCTTCACAGATTATGAAATGCAAGGAGTAGAGGTTAGATGGTTAGACTTCAACCTCAAATATTCTTGATATTCCTCATCATAAAATTTTGGATTAATAGTTGTAGATGTGGAGATTGACTATTTTATCAAGGAAACCATGAAGAGAGTAACAATTATCTTAGGTATGATCTATTATTTTACAATGCATACATTGAGGACGTCCTTTACCACCACATCCTTCTCTAGTTCCACGACCTCCTTTCCCATTAAGTTTTTTTTCTTTTTTGATGGAAGGAGTCCCTAAGAAACAGTGGGTTGGTCCAGAGGTCATTTCTGACTCGAAGGAAATAAGACAGCACACAAAAGGAGAAAACAGTGAGAGAGGAACCCCCAAATGGACAGTAGGAAGCGGTGAACAACAGAGGTGATAATGATTGTGGCAGCCAAATAAAACCAAAACATGCAGAGCAGGATAAACCTACTCTGATACCAACTTGAGAGAAAATAAGAGAAATATTATAATATTTGAATGTCTCTCCACAATCCAAATCACCTCATATTTATAATGGAAGGTTGTAGAGATACATTGATTAGAAGGAGATGCAAAATAGGACACAGATAAGTTAGATCCAAAGTGGTATAGACCTTTAGATTCATGTCCTTGTCCAATCAATTGGCCCGTCCCATGTTCTGGTATAATAAAAGAATTTGTATCAAAGGTTATAGAGTAATTTAATGATTTTGTTAACTAACTTAAAGAAATGAGATTAAAAGGATAGACAGGAATGAAAATAATAGATTTTAAGTGTAAGGTAGGAGAAAGGGATACTTGGTCAATTCCTTAAGAAACAACTTTGGACCCATTGGTTAGGGTTATAAGATGATGAATTTTAGGATAAGAAATAGAAGAGAATACATAGGTATTACAATAAATATGGTCAGAAGTACCTGAGTTAATAATTCATGGACTTTGACCCTTCACAGATTATGAAATGTAGGCAACTGACATCTTAGGAGTAGAGGCTAGATGGTTAGACTTCAACCTCAAATATTCTTGATATTCCTCATCATAAAATTTTGGATTAATAGTTGTAGATGTGGAGATTGACTATTTTATCAAGGAAACCATGAAGAGAGTAACAATTATCTTAGGTATGATCTATTCTTTTATAATGCATACATTGAGGACGTCCTTTACCACCACGTCCTCCTCTAGTTCCACGACCTCCTTTCCCATTAAGTTTTTTTTCTTTTTTGATGGAAGGAGTCCCTAAGAAACAGTGGGTTGGTCCAGAGGTCATTTCTGACTCGAAGGAAATAAGACAGCACACAAAAGGAGAAAATAATGAGAGAGGAACCCCCAAATGGACAGAAGGCAATGGCGAACAACGGAGGTGATAGTGATTGTGGCAGCCAAATAAAACCAAAACATGCAGAGCAGGATAAACCTACTCTGATATCAACTTGAGAGAAAATAAGAGAAATATTATAATATTTGAATGTCTCTCCACAATCCAAATCACCTCATATTTATAATGGAAGGTTGTAGAGTTACATTGATTAGAAGGAAAATGAAAAGATTAACTTCTAGAAGATACAACTCATAGATAGATAAAACTAATTAATATCAATCTAGTAAATATAAATCTTGTGAATCTAACATATAGAACCTATAGACGTGTAGCAACCAACTTGTATTGGAGGGGGATGAAAAATGATATAATGAAATTTGTTTAGTCCAGTAACACGTGCCAACATTAGAAGTATAGTTCATCTTCCCCGGGAGGATTGTTGCAGCCGCTTCCCATTGTGGAAAGAATTTGACAGGATATAAGTTTGGATTTTATCACGAGGTTGCCAAAATCAAGAGGGTTCGAAGCCATATTAGTAGTTGTGGATAAACTATTAAAGTAAAGCCACTTTGTTGCTTTAAAACATCCTTATACAGCCAGAGTGATTGTTGACGTTCTTGTAAGAGAAGTGGTGAGACTTCATGATATGCCAATTTTTGTGGTGAGTGGTGATAGGGATCTTGTATACATGAGTTGTTTTTGAAAGGAGTTTTTTAGGATGCAAGGGACAATGTTGAAGATGAATACTACATACCACCTCAAACAGATGGATAATAGATGTCTCAAAACTTACTTACCAAAAGGGTGGGCTTGGTGGTTACCACGGGCTAAATATTGGTTCAATACTACTGAATTGACCGATGCTACACCATTTGAAGCTATCTACGGATGCAAGCCTCGACAAATGGTGCAAAGTGTAACAGGGGAAGTGAGAGTGGAAGCAATCCAAATGGAATTGTTGGATCGTGATGAAGCTTTAAGAAAGGATGAAGATATAAGTTGATAAACATTGAATAGATAAGAATTTTGAAGTGGGGGATATGGTGCTTCTGAAACTCAAGTAACATAGACGACATTCGATAATGACAAGGATAAATCTAAAATTGAGTGTTAAGTATTATGATTTGTTTGAAATTATTGAAAAAATAGGCACAATTATTATAGAGACTAAGCACTGATCCAAGAAGGGACTAAGCAAAGATTGTGAGTGGAAGGAGGGGATGTTAGTGAGGGGGGAGTCTTATTATAGAGAGAAAGAGGAACGGGTTGGGTTAGTCTAGAGGAGCCCAGTTATGGATAGTAGGAGTTGTTATCCTTCTATATTTCCCTTTAATGTTCCAAATAATACAGAATAATAATATTTCTTTCTTCTGCTTGAACTTTAATCTTTATTTTGCGGGGTTGGTCCGTACCAAATTATTTATCTTTTTTCTTTTATTTTGGAATACAAAAACAATCTGCCAAAGATATAAAAGGATTTAAAATGTTCTTAAAATTACAGGCTCCCGTACATTTATTTTCTTAAAATGTGATTGAATGAAGATGTACTTCTATTATACCTATTAAATCTGATTGTTTGATGCATTGAAAGTTATTTTCAAGTTTTTTAAAATGTAATGCTTGGTTGCTGGTAGATAGAGATTTCTATTTTTATGTTTAGCTTTGACATGGCCTTTGAGATGAAGGGGATGGTAATTGGGCCTTGGCCCTGGTCGGGGCCCAGATCATGCTGGTGGACTTAGTATCCCCTCCAGAGTAAAAGAATTACCTTACTCTATGGGGGAGGTCATTGTCACCTCATTTGTGTTGTTTTCCCTCTATTTTCTTCAATGGATGCATTTGTGTGTACAAAAATTTAGACATTTTTAGTCTCAATGGTGGTAACATAAACTTTTTCACACTTAAAATTGATGGTTTTATATGTCAGATTACTTTTATAACACAGACAAGGAATATATACATATTATATATTTAGTATTGGTAAAAGGAATGGCCCAATACACATAACGTTTTCTTTCTTTTCTTTACGGAAATGGGATAATTTTTTTTTTTTAATTTGTCAAAATTGATAAATTTTTTAAAAAACATAAATATTTAATAAGTGATATTATAAAACACGAATCGTGCTTTAATTTCAATTTTATTTATTTCTTTTCTTAATCTGGGAAGAAATTGTTACGATTGTATATAAATATAGAAGTTGTATTACACGACTTCTAATTTTTATATTATTATAATTAATACTGAAATAATAACTATATTAATAATAATAATAAAATAATATAATTTTAATTATTAATAATATTATTATAATTATTTATTTTTATAAACTATTAATATTATTTTATTATTAATAAGAGAATAATATTAATAATTATTATTAATTATAATAATAATAATATATTGTTATTATTATTATTATTATTAATTATAATAATAATATAATACAAATTAAACCAATTTGGTTATTATAGTTTAATAATAATTATTATAATTATCAATAATAATATTTTTTATAATTATAAATAATAATAATAATAATAATTTTAATGAATTTAATTATTATTTTTATTATACTAAATAAATATAATTATAAGTATGTTTATATTATTAATATAACCATTAATATTATTATATTATTAAAAATGAATAATAATATTAATTTTAATGATAGATAATAATAGCAATAATTATAATTATATTATTTATTTATTTACTATTATTATTATTATTATTATTATTATTTTAGTAATAATAATAATAAAATAATATTAATAACAATGATATAATAGTTATTAATTTTATTAATAATTTAAATATTATTTTTATTTACTTTATTATTAATAATATATAATTATTATTATTATTAGTTAAAATAATATAATAATTATTATTATAATATAAATACTGAAAATCAGACGGAGTGTTGAAGGTGTGAAAAGAAAAAATATAGGATAAATATTATGGTTTTTAATATTTTCTTAGGAAGAAAGCGTAAAAAACATGATAGTAATGTTTCTTCAAATGTGTTAAGAAAGTAATTAAAAAATATATATAATTTTTAATAATATTTATTTTTAAATTTCTTTATTATAATAATAATTATTATTATTATTATAAATATTCTTAAATATAAAAATAATATTAAAATAAATCAACTAATGAAATTTTAGATTTTTTTTAGGAATAAATCACCATTAAAATTCCTATGTCCCAATCTAACATTGTTAAGCGACAAGAGTTCATATCATAAACTACTCTTAAGTATTTTCAATGGAGATTAATAAAAGGAAAATTCTCACAAATAGGATATAAGTCAACCATATAAGAGAATATCTTCACCCAAAACCTTAAGACATTAGGTTAAGGGTCTTTATCACTTATAAGTTACTTAACTTTTTCAAGTGTGATTCTCTTTCACATAAATACACTACCTCCTCAAACGGAAGCATTTTTTCCTAAGCATGAGTACCTAGTAGTTACATACTCAACTGAACTACCTTTCACCTTTTCTCAATTGAGTTAGTCACTAGATGAACGACACAATGACCTTTCACCTACTCATACTTAACATACCACTGTTAGGTATTTTCAAGGGAGGTTAACATTAAGAAAATTCTCACAAATGGGACACGAGTAAACCATATAAGAGAATATGACTCTACCTTCAACCAAAAACTTAAGGCATTAAGTTATGGGTCTTTCTAGTTATAAGTTACTCAACTTTCTCATTTCTACCTAATGTGAGACTTCAAGTCACTTGAATTCTAACAATCTCCTCCCCTCAAATGTGATTCTCTTTCACATAGTGTTATTATCTAGTTATCATTTGATAATGATTGCGGTTTTTCTTCAGTTTTAGAGTTTCCACGTTATATTCTTGTGTTGATTATTTTTTCTCTTACTTTTCTATTAGTAGGATAATTCTTGGAGATAAAGACGTTGATGTTCTTCATGATGTTTTCTCCATCAAATACTAATAAACATATATACAAAATTCACATCACAAATATATTTTAGACTAATTCTGATATCCAAATGTAGTCCCCGTATTTACAATATCATCTACTCTCGTATAATTAACATGGTTATAACAGTCATATATTAATTGTCCATCAAATCTAACACACATATAATATTATACAATCATATACTCTAAACTTAGAGACTAACATCTGTGGGTCGTTCAAACCGATATTGCACCAAATATTGTCTAACTACCAACAGTCGAGTAAGAAAAAAAAAACAATATTGTGGATAATGTAAATTTCAAATTTATTTTCAAGTTATCCTAAAAAAGTTGTGATTTTTTATTGTGAATGGTTTGATTCATCTATAAAAGGATAGAAAGTTGATCCTAGATTTAACATTGTAGATATTTGAATGGGTTTAAGATATGAACCATTTGATTCATTTATCATTACACATAATGTATTATGTAAGACAAGTGTATTATGTACCATATCCAACATTTTGGATAGATAAACGTGGTTGTTGTTGCAATCAAAACAAAACCAAGAGGTCGTATTGATTCTGATGATGTGGAAGAGAATGCCCCTTACCAAGTAGATGAAATGTTACATGGCAATGAAGTTATTGAAGTTGAAGGTATATTTAGATTACATAACTTTGAAGGTAATCCTGAAGAATTGGAAGTGGAAGTGGAAGAGAAAGAAGAGGAAGAGGAAGAGGAGGAAGAGGAAGATGGAGATGAAGATGAAGAGGATGACAAAGAGGAAGATTCATGTTTTAAAGACAATTAGGACCACAAATATGTTTTAATTTTGTAATAAAAACATATTATACACATTATTTGTGAGGAATTATGTTATTAATTGTTATTATGTTATTATTTGAGTCTCCTTTAATTTATATATATTTTGACATCATGAGTTATTTATAATAATATTTTTCTATGTATAAATGTCTACAAGAGATTCTGACCCATCTCAACTCCCTCCCTCTAGTGGTAATAAAGAGAAGGAGATATCAAAGAGAAAAAGACCACGTTATGTTTTGAAAATGGTTTCCTCATATATACCATTCACACCCACTACACCTAGACCATCCACACATATTATATTATACCATCCTCATCTTCTATTATAGAACATACACCATGCATTTTACCACTTGTACCTATTATATCCACACCATCCACATCTATTATACTACCCATTAGGATTTATTCGCATATCAAAAGCCAATTTTTTTTCCGAAAAAGTTTTGAAATCAAAAATAAATGTTCAATAATAAAGCAAGTTGATCGGTTAATTCAATAATAAATAAGAAATGGGAGTTAGTACTCCATTTTTTTGGTACTATTCAACCAATCCACTTGAATTGTTTATTTATTCAATTTCAATTATTGAATTCTTAAGCTTACTCCAGTTATTTTGAAAATTGAAATTGGATAAAATCTTTCGAAAGTCTTTTCTTTTTTTTTCTATCATTTTGGATAATATCATCTATATTCTCTATGGAATTCGAACCTACACCTTAATTTATAATTCATTTTTTTTTTCATTGGCTTTTGTATTTCATCCTCTACAGTCGTTATGGCATCTTGCCTATCCCCATCTCCAATTGTGGCACCCACCCCATTTTTAGTTATGGTTCCCGCCTTCACTCTAGTTGTATCACCCATCCTATCTACAGTTGTGACACCCATCCTATCTACAGTTGTGACACCTATCTCATCTCCATCCTCATCCCCTATTGTGGTCTCAGGACCTTCCTCCTCTTAAGATCACTGCCCTACTACAAATGTTGATTCAGATGTTGGAGATGATAATCATACTCTTTATGATTGATTGATGATTGAACCATATGATCGAGGTTAATTTTTAATTTCAATTTTCAATATTATCTTATTATTTGTCACTTTCACAACATTTGTATTAATTTTTCTTTGTATTTAGGTTTCTTTTGTCTAGAGTTTCATCATAGGCTATAACAAAGACTATAAAACAACAATTTCTTGATCCTTGGACCATTTAGAAAGCGATACATGATAGTGATAAGGAGTAATTTTTTTCAATGTTTTAAGGTAATTTACAATTTTTTAACTAAATTAACTTATAAGTTTAATATTATTATTCATTTTCATTAATATATATTTATTTATAATTATTGAATCTATGTTTTGGTCATTTCTCTATAATCTATATAACAATTTCTATTTGTACAGATGAAAATTTAATGGAAAGCAGAGCATGAAAATCAAATAAAAAATAATTTTCATTCTAAAGCATCTCACAAGCTTAGTGAGATGTTTAGGGATGCAAGGATTGTTGGTCAAAGGCCATACTAGATTAGAGAGCACATTTGGAGTAAGTTGTTAACACATTGGAGCTCACCAATGTATCGTTCCAAATGTGTGCAACCCCAAAAAAATAGGGCATCTAAAAAGCGTGGGAGATGTCATGTGTATGGTAAGTCTTTTAATAATATATTTATGATTTTATAACATTACTTGGGTTTTATAATTGTTATTTTATTAATGTGATGTACGGAAAGGAGCTTGGCAGATCAATTGTTGTTGATGAGAACTTCTAATAGACCATATAAGAAAGAATACGGGTTAGTTTATTGATGAAAGATCTAGGAAGACACATCTGAGTTCCTTCACTTTTCGCTGTGATTTGTAAAGCTAATCATATTAATAAGTTCTTTGTTTCTACTAATAGAAAGAATTTGAAACTAGACTCTCACAAGCAAGATCATTTGTTGGATCTTGTGTTGGCACTGTTGAGTCTACTCCTGGCGACTCTACACATGGTGACATATTAGGTCTTGTTGTTAGGTGGACATAGTTGGGGGGAAATCAAAGAAAGATTGTATAGGGTCGAACAACTTGCTCATGGTGGTTCTAATAATCTTAAGCATCAGGCTCAAGCATCTAATTCCTCAATTGATTTAGAAGAAGAGATGACTCAGTTGAGACAACGACTGTATGCATAAAAAGAAGAAATTCATCAAACAAATGAGCATAATGAATGACTGGAGCACCAATTTCGGGAGTGATTAGAGCACCAATTTTGAGAGTTTTAATCCCTCATCAGTGCAATCATTCAATTTCTACCTCTTAGGTCACAATCTCTCATTTAGCAGTGTTAACACAACCAACCAGACAGTGAAGAGTAACCCCAATAATAAGACAAACAAGAATAACAAGAAAACTCATCACAAGCAGACAACATTCCAAAACTATATCCCCTGATTATTCTCACTATTAGTTGTTTGTACAATCAATAATAGAACAAGATTTGAGTTTGACTTGTATCATTAGTCTCTTTCTATGACCATGCTTAGATATTATGTTTGATTGTGGATAATTTGGATTACATTTGAATTTAGTTTTTAATTTTAGTTACATTTATACAATTTAATTTAATTGTTGAATGGATCGTTGAACTGAATTGTTGAATTTGATATGGATATGTAATATTATGTAGATTACAGGAAATATATGGGAGAGGGAAGTAGATAACGGTCACTAGAAATATAGTTAACATTATCGACGGATCTATCTATTGATAAATGTCTCATCATTAACACTGATAATTGACAACATATATATCTGTCAATAAGTATCTTACACACATCTTATACCAAATTTTACACACTGACATCATAAATCTATTAGTAAATTTTACCAATAATATAATTATTGATGGAAGTTGTAATGTAGTTATGTTAAGTTTATTACATTTCATTTCCTATAATTTTTAGATTTGTTGATAATAAAGAATGAAAAAGATAAAAGTTACCAAAAACAATAAGAAATAAAAATATATAGAAGTGATTCGGTTTAAAGCAATAGATCAGATTTTGTTGTTTTCTTTTTTCATTCATTCAGCATGGAAGGTGGTTTGGACGGTTTCACATGAGTTTTAATTTTATTTTATTTTTATCTTTACTTAGACGGTATATAAAATAATCAAAACTTATATATATATTTTTTTATCTTATAACGTTATAGGTGGAGATAATGTGATTTATTTATTACATTATGGGTTAAACTTAATCTATATAGGTGTAGCTGCTGAAATTATAACAGGTAGGGGAGTTTGGATGGTTTATTGTTGGATCATGATTCTCTTCCTTGTGGGCCTCATGAGATTTAATTACATAGTCTACCAATTTTTCTATTTCTTGACTATCTCATTTTACCTTAAAGAGTTAACAGATTAATAAAGTAAGAGTTTAATATTTGATTTTGCGAAAAATAATTTATAAGATGAAAATTATCTATTTTTTATATAATAATATATTTTTTATTATATTTTTAATTTATATAAAAACTTAAAGAGAAATTGTAGAAACTTTCAATTGCTTTCTGTTCTATCTTGTTTTTGTTGAAACTTTCAATTCTGTTGTTACACTGAAAATAAGTTGGACCGAGTTGCTTCAATGCTTGCGTAAGTGTCTTGAGAAATTTAGGCAATTTTGCTGTCAATGTTCTTCTTCTTGCAACATAAACTTTTTCACACTGTAAATTGATGGTAAAAGATAGAACATACCCTATAAATTGTCTGTCAGCAGTTTTATTTTGATCACAGAAAAAGGATATACACTATCCATTTAGGGTTGGTATATAGAATGGTCCTGTTCACAACCTATATATATAGTCATTAATGAAACTTTTTTTTCTTTTTAATATATAACAGAAGCTTTGCTTCTTGGACAGAGAAACTGAGTAAAATATCAGTTTGGAAAGGATTGTTACTTCCAAAAAAAATTCACACTTTTTCACACTGCCACATTTTTTGTCTGTTATAAAGTGGAAATGTCAAGATACGTAATAATTGAGATGCAGTTTCAAAAATAAAATTAAAGTATTCTAAAGCAAGAAATCTATTATCCATTACTCATTAATTATATATTATGAAGAAAAGAATATAGATTCTTGTAATATTTTTTAATTACATTAAATAGTGAACCATTATCAAGATTCCTGTAAACAAAATATAAATTACTATTAAAATAATTTAGTAAAAATATAATGATCTATATTAAAAATTCAAATTATAAACAATCTACTATTATCATTAATCATCTGAAACTTAATTTAAAATAGGATAAAATATATTTTCTCTATAATAAAAATAATAAATATTTAAATTTATTAATAATTAAAATATATTTTGTAATTTTTATGTAACATTAATTATTTTATTAAAGTTTTAATTATTTAATTAAAAAATATTTAATTTTATAACATGTAATTTTAATTATAAAAAAGTTTGATTTTATAGGTGTATGATAAAAGTTGCGTCAACAAAAAATATTTTAGTAAATTTTTTATTAATATGTGATTAATTTATTTTTATATGATGTTTAAACTTATACACTTAAATGTAATAATTCATATAACATCAAATTAATTATTTTTATAATGGCGATGATTAAAATTTTAATAAAATAATTAATAATATAAAAATTAAATAAAAATTTTAATTTAAATATAAATATTTATCATAATTATTATATAAAAAAATTTATTTTTTAAATAATTATATAATATAATATAAAGATATTAACCGGTACATTAAATTGTATTACTAATAATAGTAATATAGAGATTTAACAAAAACAATATATTAATAATTTATATTTAGAATCATATACATACAGTGTATTAATAAAATAGGGAAAGAAAATTAAAGTTATATTAGAGGGGTTAATTTAAAGAAAAAAAATCATTTAGCCTTTTAATAAAATGATAATCATACTTTTACTCTAATTTATTTTAAATAAAATGATATTCATATTTTTTATATGTTTTATATATTTAATCAACTGATTTTTTAATAAGATGATTTTCATCTTTTTTATATTTTTAATCATATGCAATAGCTTTTCTTTTCATTTCAATAGCCACGCTCACCAATAATTAATTAATATATATATATATATATATATATATATAATAATTTAAAAATAATAATATAATAATAAAAAAAATCACCACAATAACACCAATTGTTTATATATACCAAATATCAAAGAAGAAGAAGAATAAGAAAGTAAGTAGATATATAAAATCTCAAAACTATAATAATGTCTTTGTATTTATATTGTATTGATTAACCTCTCTCAGAAAAAAAAATTATCATCTTTAAAAAGTAACTTCCAACAGTAAGAAAAATTACCACTAATATTAGACACATAAAAAAAAAAAAAAAACTCTAACCTTAGTTAAATTATTTGATTTAGAGATATTTAAACTATTAAAAAAAATATTGAAATACAAATATATGTTAGGAACATAATCTCACATAGGTGTAAGATGATGAGTCAGTTTGAAGTATTGTGACCTAAATCGAGACCTAATATAATCTATTTCGTTTAACTCATGATGTATGGACTTACATTAAACTATTTTACAAATTGATGAGTGAGTGCATTTTATAAAATAATAATTATTTTATAAATTAAAATAAAATTTATTTTATTTTATTATATATATATATATATATTAAATTAATTAAATATTAAAATAAGTGTCTAACAGTCACTTATTTTAAATTTAATGATTAAATTTATTATTTTAAATTAATAATAATAATGAATAAGTTTTTAACTATTATTTTAATATTAATAAATTTATTCTCTTATAATTATATATTAAATTATTATATATTAAATAAAAATTAATTTTATTAATATAATAAATGAATGAAAATATATGAATATATGAGAATAATAAAAATATACAAATGAAAATAAAAATACATTATTCAATAAAATAATAAATTAAATGTGAGAAAAGCTTCTCAAAATTTTAGTTTAAAAATCTGAAAATATTTTTCCATAAAATCAATTAGTAAACTCTTATATCTCTAATTTAATACTGGTTTATTTTTTCGATGGAAAAATATATTTCAATATATATATATTTTTTTTTAAGATATTTGAACGGTAAAAAAGAAAAAAACTGAAATATGAAAATGATGTTATAATGAAAGAAAATGATCGAGAGAGAGAAATATATCAATGATAAATATTATTGATCTAATAAAATGATAATTAAATGGCGTAATATCTATTTTTTTTAAATCTACTTTATAAAAATATTTTTCTATACATTTAATTGTTAAAATCTTATACGTCTAATATAGTCTTATTAAATGTAATTTTTTAAATATGATTTATATAACAATAGCTTGAGCAAGAAAAATATATTAACAATACTTCTTTATAAATAGTGATATCCTTCTGCATATATTTAAATTTTATGAAAACCACACTCCTTTTTTATTTTAAGAAATTGAATTCTCACCTTACTTTTCTTTTTCTAATTTAAATGTTAAAACTAAACACTCTTTTGTTTGTTAAATATAATATTAAAATTAAAAATGCTTATTTTTCATTAATTTATAAATTTTGATCAATTATATTTTTATACTCAAATTTTAATCAAATTATTTCTCATTAGTTTTTGTTCTACACAAAATCTTGAATTCTAGTTTTCTTTCTCAATTTTTTTTATATTTTAAATTTAGTTTTAATCAAACTCATAACTAAAAATGTTATATGTAATGTAAATGTATTTTACAAAGATTTAACACATTTTCGAATATAAAGTTATTTCATTAAATATAAATACTCTTTATTATATTTACTTATATTTTTTTAAGTAACAATATACGAATATTTTTTATAAAATTAAAATATATTATAATCTTACAATAATTCTTCTAATGATTGTCAAACAAAGACAAAGACAAACATTAATGATAGAAGGTCATTATCTAAGGATGTAAATGGAGATTTCTTATTTTTCATAAAAATAAAATTTCAGAATTTATATAATTAATTTGATTATTTTAATGATGATTTCTGAATATTGCATTATATATAACTATTTATTATATTCATAAGTAACATCATGTCGTTACAATCGCTATATTCAATTACATGAATATTAATATATATATATATATATATATATATATATATATATATATATATAATTTATCTTACCTTAAAAAAGTAGTTTAAAAAGGTTTTCTAATCAAATAATTTAATATAACTTGTATAAAAAATAATTAAAAATAAATTTATTCAGTATCAAATAAATAATATTAAATGAAGAATCATATATTTTATTTTTATAACAAATTATTAAATAAACTGATAACTGTAATTTTAGACTAATAATATTAATGAATTCATTTATATATATATATAATGTTTATACTAATATATTTAAATTATTATAATTATTATTGTTATTATTATTAATTAATAAATAATACATAACATTAAAAATTTATTTGAATTTGTTTAATATTTTAAACTATTACCTTAATGATTTAAATTTAATACTTTATTTTTGAAATATATTTAATTTTTAATAATAATTATTAATATTAAAAATAGCTAATTTTGAATTGATTAATATTCATATAAATTTAATATTTTATATTAACATCAATTATTAATAATGATAAATTTAAATTAACATTAATTATTTAATATGAATATGAATAAATTAAAGCTTACTAATTATTTAACATAATATAATAAATCTAATTAAAAATATAGCATAATAGCTTTTAAAAATTAATATTTTAGTCTTATTTTGTTTAAACGTTGTTAACAAAAATACTCATAAATTTGACTTACAGGAAACCGAATTTTACCAGAAAGAAAAAATGGTGGCACAATTGATAATCCCGATAAGCCGAATTCTCTAAAGAAGAAAATTGGGTCTAACTGAATAAATTTATTAGCATTTAATCTATTGAGGAAAATTTTTAACTTTTCATCTATATTATAGAAAAAATACATAATATATATATATATATAATACAATTGAAATTTATTAATTACTATAGTTTAAGTTAATAATAACTTAAGATTCCATATATAATAAATAATTTTATTTTCAGACATTTGGAGTTCATGGTCTAAAAGTGATTAATATTAATTAGTTTTTTAAAGTATCTAGGTGTGTGTATATATATATATATATATATATATATATATAAATAAATAATATATAATATAACATAATATAATATACTATAATTGAAATTTATTAATTATTTTAGTTTAAGTTAACAATAACTTAAGATTCTCTAAATATTAAATATATTTATTTATTGGATAATAATTCAAATTTCAAAGTCATGATCAAAATAATTATTAACATTAATTAAAATATGAAACTTTGGGTATATATATATATATATATATATATATATATATATATATATATATATAATTTATTAATTATTTTATTTAAAGCTAATAATATATAAAATATAATATAATATAATATAATTGAAACTTATTAATAATTTAATTTAATTTAATAATAAATTAAAATTCTCAAAATATTAAATATATTTATTTATTGGGTAGTTCATTCATGTTTCGAAGTCATACTCAAAATAATTATTAACATTAATTAAAATATGAAACTTTGGATATATATATATATATATATATATATATATATATATATATATATATATATATATATATATATATATTTAAGGAATCCTAATTTATTATTAACTTGAATTAAAATTTTAATATATATAAGGAATCTTAATTTATTATTAACTTGAATTAAAATTTTAATATATATATATATATAAAATATAATATAATTAAAATATTTTAATTACTTTAATTTAAGTTAATAATAACTTAATACTCTCTAAATATTAAATATATGAAACTTTGCGTATATATATATATATATATATATATATATATATATATATATATATATATATATATATATATATATATATATATATATATATATATATATATATATATATATATATATGTGGTTAAGTATGTTTTTACTCCCTATATTTTAATGTGAAATTGAAAATAGTCCATTTGTCATAGTTTGCATAATCATTTATTATTTGACACATGTAATTATTTAAAAAAATAAAATTAAATAAAATTAAAAGTTGTCAAACTTTTAAAAATCATTTAAATCCGCGTTTATAACATTTAAAAGTCATTAAAAAAAGAAATTTAAACTTATCTGTCATTTATAAGTCATTTAAACTTCTCTACCTTACTTTTTGGAAATGAAAACCCTAGCTTATGGTATACTATCGTCGCACACTCGTCGTTGTGCACCACCGTCGCACTCGCCAGTCAAACCACAATGAATCGATGAAACTCTCGAACTTCAAAGTCACTTTAACTTCATATAACCTTTATAAAGAAAGGGAAAAAAAGAAAAGATATTTGGTGTGACGAGAAAAGAAGAGAGAACAAAAAGTAGTCTGTGACGAGAAAATAAGAGAGAATAAAAAGTAGTTGTGTGAAGAGCTTTAGTGCGTGAAGAGAAAAGAAAAACTTCTACTTCTTAATTTTGTTTTTTTTAATAATAATCTCTATTGAATAATTTCTATTTTTTTGTAAAGAAGAGTTTTGCTTTTTTTTTTTAATAATTACACGTGTCAAATAATAAATATGTCATGTTATCATATATTTAACGCCGTTTAAAATATAGACTTATTCCAATCATTTCAAGAGTATAGAAATCATTTTTACGTGAACTTTGACAGATAGACTATTTTCAATTTCACATGAAAATACAGAGACTAAAAACATACTTAACCCATATATATATATATATATATATATATATATATATATATATATATATATAATTAAAATTTAATAATTTTTAGTTTAAGTTAGTAGTAAGTTATAATTTCCTAAATAATAAATAAATTTATTTATTGAATAATGTCTATGAAATTTTAAAGACATGATCAAAATAATTATTAACATTAATATAAAATCAACTTTGTTATATATATATATATATATATATATATATAATAGAAATTTATTAAAATTATTTAAATTTATTTATTATTACAAATAACTTATTTTATAATAATTACAAAAATTAATAATTTTGAGTCGTGATTGTTATAATTCTTATTTAAAATTAATAACGATTTAAATTGTAGTAC
Source organism: Sphenostylis stenocarpa (assembly GCA_963425845.1). Classification (NCBI taxonomy): domain Eukaryota; kingdom Viridiplantae; phylum Streptophyta; class Magnoliopsida; order Fabales; family Fabaceae; genus Sphenostylis; species Sphenostylis stenocarpa. Next base: position 209,504 of record OY731398.1, on the reverse strand, counting down.
ATCAAAACTTTATTTTATTCCGTTGCAATAAATTTAAAATAAATTAAAATTGCTTAAATAATAAATTTTATTTTTGAATTAAAGTCATTAAAATTTCAAAGTCATGGTCAAAATAATTATTAATATTCATTAAAAAATGGAAGTTTTTATATTTATTGATGAGACACGTATATATATATATATATAATTCAAATTTATTAATTATATTAGTTTAAGCTAATAATAACTTAAAAATTTCGTATATAATAGATAAATTTAGTGTCAGACATTTGGAATTCATGGTCTAAAAGTGATTAAAATTAATTAAAAAAATAAAATGTTGAGTATTTATATATATATATATACATATATATATATATAATATATAATATAATTGAAATTTATTAATTACTTTAGGTTAAGTTAATAATAACTTAAGATTCTCTAAATATTAAATATATTTATTTATTCCATTGTTCATTCATATTTCGAAGTCATGGTCAAAATAATTATTAACATTAATTAAAATATGAAACTTTGGGTACATATATATTAATTATTTTAGTTCAAGTCAATAATAACTTAAGATTCCATATATATATATATATATATATATATATATATATATAATTATAATTTATGAATTACTTTTGTGGTTAATAATAACATAAATTGAAACTTTTGATATTTATTATATAATTTAATTGAAATATATTAATTATTTTAGTTTAAGTTAGTAGTAACTTAAGATTTCTTAAATAATAAATAAATTTATTTATTGGATAATGTTATTGACGTTTTAAGGATATGATCAAAATAATTATTAACATTAATTAAATATTTTTATATTTATAATATAAATTTATTAAAGTTATTTGAGTTTAATTATTATTACAAATAATTTCTTTTAGAATAATTAAAAAAGTTTTAACAATATTGAACGGTAGTTGTTATAATTATTGTTAAAATATAATAAATTAATAACGATTTTATTGAATAAAGTCATTTAAATTTCAAAGTCATGGTCAAAATAGTTATTGGCATTAATTAAATGATGGAACTTTGTACATTTAGATAAGGCACGCGCGAATATATATATAAAATTCAAATTTATTAATTATTTTAGTTTAAGTTAATAAAAACTTAAATAATAAATAAATTTATTTATTGAATAATGTCATTGAAATTTCGAAGTCATGGTCAAAATAACTATTAACATTAATTAAAAACATGAAATTTTGGGTATTTAGGCACGTATGTATAAATGTAAGAAATTTATTAATTATAATAGTTTAAGTTAATAATAACTTTTAATTTCTTATTTATTGGATAATACATTCAAATTTCGAAGTAATGGTCAAAATAATTATTAACATTAACTAAAAGATAAATCTAGAGGTACTTTTATACATATATATATATATATATATATATATATATATATATATATATATATAATTGAGATTTATTAATTATTTTAGTTTAAGCTAATAATAACTTAAGATTCCCTAAATAATAAATAAATTTATTTTTGGATAGTTTAATTGATATTTGGCCGTTATGGTGAAAATTATTGTTAACATTAATTAAAAATGAAAATTAGTATTTAGGCATATATAATACAATTAAAATTTATTAATTGTTTTAGTTTAAACTAATAATAACGTAAGATTCCCTAAATAATATATAAATTTATTTATTGGATAATGTCATTCACATATGGAAGTCATGATCTAAGAGAAAAATAAATTTTCTTGTAACGTTTAAAAATTTAATACTTTTAATATATTATTTAGTTTTCTAGAAGAGTTTCCACCTTTATGAAATACAAATATTAATTGCTTCCATATAAATTATTTTTATATAATAATTTTATTCAGTTAGAATGCAGGAAAAAAAAGAAGAAAACTAATATTTATGACTGTTTAGAGAAATATAAAAACTTTATAATGGCAGGTTTTGTGGGCAACCCCACACGGGTTGTTCCCAAGCTTAGTCTTAAAGGATTCTTTTGATAACAAAATGTCAGATCAACTGTTATGAAACATAAATTAAAATAACGCATTCAATATAAAAAAGAAAGGGTCCAAAATTCACCGATGCTTTATTAAAAAAGAAAGAATCGTGTCAGCAAAAGCAGTAAAAGTGGCATATCTCTGGAAATAGTTTTGAAAGTGGTATAAGATGAGAAAAATGCTTTTATAAAAGTAGAATTATATATATATATATACATGGCTATGAGAAAAGTCCCGATGCTTTAGCAGTGTGATAATTATAAAGTCAAACAGGAGCAAATTCTCCTCCTCACATCACATGTTCCTCCATCCTCAACAACACAATAAACCTCTCCACATGCTATTAGGAATTCCCCAACCCTGACCCTAGCTATTCTGGTCCCTATAAGTTTTGCCCCACACACTTTAACCCACACTGATTCCTATAAATTCACCAGAATGTCGCAACAACATAGCTCAAGCCCATGTTAAGAAAGCTGGTTTTGGAAGCAAGTCAAGAGGGCAGTGAAGCCATGCTCCATTAGCTTCAGAAGTGGGTCTCCGAATCTCACTGTTGTTTGTTTCTCAACAAAAAAGAGTAGTGTGTCCAAAAATGGGTAGAGATCAGAAAAGTGTAGTAGCTATGGTTAGCCAGGAGAGAAAAAAGAAGAAGAAAAACGGTTCTCATGGTTTTGGCTCCATTTTCATGCATGCCGATGGCAAAGATTTGTTTCTTATGATTTTAGGTACCATTGGGGCTGTTGGGGAAGGCTTAGCCACCCCTCTAGTGTTGTTTATCAGTAGCCGCATGATGAATAACATTGGGAGTTCATCCAACATGGATGGCAACACCTTCATTCATAACATCAATAAGGTTCAATTCCATCTCTCCCCGTACACACAAGAATTTCTGTATGCTCTCTAATCACCATGATCTCAGTTAATCTGAGCATGACACCTAGTTGAGTGTCATGTAAAATTAATTGAAACCATGAACACGTGACACTCTGCAACTGTCAAATAATAATTTCTCTACACAACTCACATGGAGAAATATAACATGAAAGAGAAGCTTGCTAACTGTTTTTGCTTTATTGGTGATGCAGAATGCAGTGGCGTGGTTGTATTTAGCTGGTGCCTCTTTTGCCGTTTGCTTCCTGGGTGAGTTTCGGTTTCGCAATGATTTTGCTTTTGCTTTTTCTCTTTCCATTTACGCCACGCAAATTAAAGTCACGATATTGTTGCATCCTCCTTTCTTCTTTTTTTTTTTTTTTTTTTTTTTTAATTATTATCATATATTGCAATTTTTTTTCAGAGGGTTATTGTTGGACAAGAACAAGCGAAAGACAAGCAGCAAGAATGAGATGCAGGTATCTGAAAGCAGTGCTTAGACAAGACATCGCGTACTTCGATTTGCACGTCACAAGCACGTCAGAGATTATCACCAGCGTCTCCAGCGACAGCCTCGTAATCCAAGATGTTCTCAGCGAAAAGGTATGCTGTTATGTTACATGACAGTTACTTAAAAAAAACTTAGTGAAAGCTCGTAATTTTGCTTACAACGAATCACGTGCGTTATAGGTTCCGAATTTCCTGATGAACATTTCATTGTTCGTTGGGAGCTACATAGCCGCGTTTGCAATGTTGTGGAGGCTGGCCATTGTGGGGTTTCCTTTCGTGGTTCTTCTGGTGATCCCGGGTTTAATTTACGGCAAGACTTTGATGGGGTTGTCTAGCAAGATCAGAGAAGAGTATAACCAAGCAGGAACAGTGGTGGAACAAGCAATTTCATCCATCAGAACTGTTTATTCGTTCGTTGGGGAAAGCAAGACCATGAACGCTTTCTCAAACGCGCTTCAAGGGACGGTTAAGTTGGGTCTGAAGCAAGGTTGGGCCAAAGGCTTAGCCATTGGAAGCAACGGCGTCGTTTTCGCCATTTGGTCTTTCATGTGCTATTACGGCAGCAGACTCGTTATATATCATGGTGTCAAAGGAGGAACAGTTTTCGCAGTTGGAGCATCAATCGCTGTGGGTGGATTGTAAGTAATAATTATCATCATATCATCATCATGATGCTATTATTATTATTATTATTATTATTATTATTATTATTATTATTATTATTATTACTATTATTACTATTATGTAGTAATTTGTTTAAATTAAGGTTAATTGAATTTGTGTTTGGGAAAAAGGGGATTGGGAGCGGGTTTATCGAACGTGAAATACTTTTCAGAAGCGGGTGCGGCGGCGGAGCGTATAAAGGAGGTGGTAGAGAGGGTTCCGAGGATTGATTCTGAGAGCAAGGAAGGGGAGATTCTGGAGAGAGTTTACGGGGAAGTGGAATTTGACCGGGTGGAATTTTCGTACCCTTCGAGGCCAGAGAGTGGAGTCTTGAATGGTTTGAGTTTGAGGATTCCTGCAGGGAAGAGAGTGGCATTGGTTGGGGAGAGTGGGTCGGGGAAATCGACGGTGATAGCGTTGGTGCAGAGGTTCTATGACCCAGTTGGGGGAGAAGTGCGCTTGGATGGGGTGGCCATTCAGAAGCTGCAGGTAAAGTGGATGCGGTCTCAGATGGGGTTGGTTAGCCAGGAGCCTGCTCTGTTCGCGACAAGCATTAAAGAGAACATACTTTTCGGCAAAGAGGATGCCACGGAGGACCAAATGGTCGAGGCTGCAAAAGCTGCTCATGCTCATAATTTCATCTCGCTTCTTCCTCACGGTTACCAAACACAGGTCACAAACTCTTCATATCTACTCTACTACTACTACTACACACGTATCAACTCCTTCTTACGTCAACTATAATAATCCCATGTATACAATGAGTTTACGTGGTTCCAATTTTTATAGCCACAGATTCATCCCACCCTCCTCTTTCGACTATATTTTTATCATATGCCTTGACGTAAGAAATGCTCAAGCCTATTAACCCATCCTTCTAAAATTTATTACTCTTTCTCTTCTATTATATCATGCACCAAATTTACTCTTTTTTTTTTCAAATTTAAATTGACATGTTGCATCCACGTATCATTTTCAACTATTTTAACACCCTCATTTTATCAAACATCTAATTTACCTTTAATAATATATTAATAATTTAAATTAAATCCTTTAATAATATATTAATAATTTAAATTAAATCCTTCTATACTTATTATATTAATAAATTAAGCTGCATTGGGAAATGTTTATTTGATGGGTGTCATTGGGAAATGTTTTTTTTATGGGTGTCAATATATCATGTATCTATTTGATGTGTCTCTTGTTTTTCTATCATTTTAGTTTTGATAAATTAGAAGGAATGCACCTGATAAAGTACGTTAGAGAATAAAATATTTAAATTGGGTTGTTAAATATCATTTTCTATATATTATAATTTTTTTTTATGGCTTCAAATCAAAGTTCTTCTAATATTTTACGGTCTCTTCAGTACTTAACGCGCTTTTTTGTTTATACACAGCGAGAAATAATCTGAGAAGATACAGTTAAAATTTTTCTTAGAAAAATTATTTAAGAAAATTTGTAGTTGACATTAATTTATAAAAAAATTGATTTCACTTTTAGGTAATTGTGATTTTGATTATTCACATGAAAGATATGCACATCAAGTAAAAATTTGTATGATGTTCAATAAAACGAAAGATAAAATGAATGAAAAACCAGAGGAAGTTAACAATGGTTTTGATTTCACTCGCAGGTGGGAGAGAGGGGGATTCAGATGTCAGGGGGACAAAAACAGAGGATAGCAATTGCGAGGGCAATAATCAAGAAACCGCGAATTCTCCTTCTGGACGAAGCAACAAGCGCGCTAGACACAGAATCGGAGCGACTAGTCCAACAAGCATTGGACAACGCCGCGGCGGGTTGCACCGCCATCATCATCGCCCACCGTTTATCCACCATCCAAAACGCAGACCTCATCGCCGTCGTCAGGGCCGGAAAGGTCGTGGAGATGGGCTCGCACGACGAGCTCATCCAAAACGAGACCGGCGCTTACGCCTCCGCGGTCCGCCTCCAGCAACAAACGGACAAAGCGGAAGTAGCCGAAAGCGCAGAAACCGTTCCTCCCGCTATTGTCCCCTGCGCGACATCAACCAGCGCGACGGCAAACGCGAAAATGGTGGGCTCAACTAGTGTGAGTGGTGGTGACGTGGGCGAAGGGAAGAAGGTTGGTGCGCCGTCGTTTCACAGACTAGTGTCGCTGAGCGTCCCCGAGTGGAAGCATGTTGTTTTGGGGTGCTTAAACGCGATGGTGTTCGGTGCCGTTCAGCCAGTGTACGCATTCACGATGGGGTCGACGATACTTCTGTATTTTCACGCGGATCACGAGGAGATAATGAGGAAGACCAGGGTGTACTCGTTCGCGTTTCTGGGCCTTTTTCTGGTGTCTTTGCTTGCTAATATTGGGCAGCATTATTGCTTCGCTTACATGGGGGAATACTTGACCAAACGGGTCAGGGAGACCGTGCTTTCCAAAATCCTCACTTTCGAGGTTGAATGGTTTGATTTGGATGAAAACTCCAGTGGCGCCATCTGTTCCAGGCTTGCCAAAGACGCCAATGTGGTATGTTCCCGTTTCCGTTTCCGTTTCCTCATTTTCTTCTGCTTTAACGCTTTCAGGTATTTTCTTTCCCACTCTTTTGAATAACGGTATCAATCATATGCCGTAGGAAAAGAAGCATCACAAGAAAAGATGGAAAATAATGAGTTTCACAACCATTTGTGATAGAAAAGAAATCCCGTAAATCAGTACCCCACACTGGTCAAAGAAGTCAAAATAATAGATGTGCACTAAATGCTATGTTTTTAAAATTATAAATAGAGACCCAAAATGCTACAACACTTAGAAGAGATAGATTTTATAAGTGATTTAACGTGATAGGATGTGAAAAATATTAGTGTTTAACAAAATTTCGACTTTCAAAAAAATGGTTTCTTTAATCTTCTAGCTTACACCCTTTTCCTAGGTTAGGAAAGCGAAAGATATCAAAATTTAAGTCATTCTTTTTTTTTTTCTTTTTCCTATTTTTGCGGTGAAAGTGGCAGTGTGAGGAGTGTATAACATGAAGAAAAAAAAGTATATTAAGGTATTTTTACTATTTAAGGTTTTATTATTTCGTAGGATAAATTCTTGGCTATAAGGCTATAATGCATGTATCTATGTACATGCAACGCCGTGGTTGTCGGTGAGAATTTTGTGTGTGGTTCAGAAAAGGTAAATCTTGTGGATTGAAGTTGGCGAAACACTATTCGTATATCTTCAGTGTGGTTTCATCCTATCCGTACGCTTTTCTTTTTGAAGAAAAGTGAGGACCAGGCTCCACTCACTTTCCGTTCCCCTGATTTTCGTTTCTTTTCTTCTCTTTATTTCTCAAAGACAATGGTAGTTATAAAGACAATGGTATATTTTTTATTCACTCTCCTACGGTTGAATTAGTTCAACTGCGCACTCATTCATTGAATACATCAAATTTAGAATAGGATGCTGAGATATTTTCTCAACCATCTACGGTCGCATTAATTGAGTGCATATATGAGATAGAAAGGAGAAAAAAATGCATAACTAAATATAGATAGGATGCAAGAGAAAAATATGTAAGAAAATTAAAATGGTTTATTTTAAACCATTCAACAAGAATATATTCTTAAGACAGACATATTTCTAATTTGATTGTATCTTTTTCTTAAAAATATCTTAATAATTTATTAAAACCAGACTTAGAAATATAAAATACGTTTTTATTTATTTATTTATTTTGCTATTTTAAAGACTTTGTAAGACCCTTTACAACTTTGCTATAATTTAGACTGTCTTTTCACATATTTTTTTCTTAACTAACAAGTATGGATAAATCGAGGAGCACTTAGTATTAGTGCTATTAACATATGTGTACCGCTGCTAGAGTCTCATTGTATGTGAATAAATTAGTTTTTTTTTTTTTTTTTCTTTACTATTTAATTATATATTTATTAGAAAACAATACAAAGCATTTAATTTATTCGATCAAAGATTACTGATCAACACATGAAAGGGAGCAATATGAGACTGTGAAGGTGGCATTTTGGCTCCAGTCACAACTGAGAAAAGTTGTGTACTTTATTTGGGTACGCCAGATAATTTGTCCTCGCTACATGCCGTTTAAACCGGCTTTAATGCACGCACGCACACATGCTTGTTTTCAGCGTGTTCTTTAGTTTTTTGTGCGTTAATTGTTGCTACTTTGGCAGCTACAAGATCTGCGTAGTGGTTACTGTGATTTGATCGGTGATAACTGTGTGCTGATGTTTGATGTTTGGTTTGTGTTGTGTTGTGGTGTTGATTCAGGTGAGGTCTCTAGTGGGAGACAGAATGGCATTGCTGGTACAAACATTTTCTGCGGTGATAACAGCCTACACCATGGGTCTCATAATTTCGTGGAGGCTTTCCATTGTTATGATAGCTGTACAACCTATAATCATAGCCTGCTTTTACACAAGGCGCGTCCTTCTCAAGAGCATGTCCAACAAGTCGGTGAAGGCCCAGCAACAAAGCAGCAAACTAGCATCAGAAGCGGTTTCCAATCTCCGAACCGTCACAGCATTTTCTTCTCAAGACAGGATTCTGAAAATGCTTGCAGCGGCCCAACAGGGACCAAGCCGAGAGAACATTCGGCAGTCATGGTTTGCTGGCATAGGGCTTGGATTCTCCCAAGGCATTGCATCTTGCGTTTGGGCCCTAGACTTTTGGTACGGTGGCAAGCTAATCTCGTACGGGCACATCACAACTAAAACTTTCTTTGAGAGCTTCATGGTTTTGGTGAGCACGGGGAGGATAATTGCTGATGCGGGAAGCATGACGACGGATCTTGCTAGAGGTGGTGATGTTGTGGCGTCTATTTTTGGCATCATAGATAGGTGTACAAAAATAGAGGGTGATGACCCAAATGGGTACAAGGCAGAGAAGTTGGTTGGTGAAATAGAGTTTCATGACGTGCATTTTGCGTACCCTACGAGGCCTAATGTGGGTATCTTCCAAGGGTTCTGTATGAAAATGGAGGCAGGGAAATCAACGGCGTTGGTGGGGCAAAGCGGGTCTGGGAAATCAACGATCATAGGGCTAATAGAGAGATTTTACGATCCACTTAAAGGGATGGTGACAATAGATGGAATGGACATAAAATGGTATAACCTAAAGTCACTAAGGAAGCACATAGCACTTGTGAGCCAGGAACCAACGCTGTTTGGTGGGACCATAAGAGAGAACATTGCATATGGAAGAGGTGGGAAGGTTGATGAGAGTGAGATTATAGAGGCAGCACGAGCAGCGAATGCTCATGATTTCATAGCGGGTCTGAAGGAGGGGTACGAGACATGGTGTGGGGAAAAGGGGGTACAACTTTCAGGGGGTCAAAAGCAGAGGATAGCAATAGCGAGGGCCATATTGAAAAACCCTAAGGTGTTGCTGTTGGACGAGGCCACAAGTGCATTGGATTGTCAATCAGAGAAGGTGGTGCAAGATACGTTGATGAGGGTAATGATAGGGAGGACCAGCGTGGTGGTGGCACACAGGTTGAGCACCATTCACAATTGTGATGCTATTGCTGTGTTAGAAAAGGGGAGGGTGGTGGAGACTGGAACCCACTCCTCCTTGTTGGCCAAAGGACCATGTGGAGCTTATTACTCTTTGGTGACTCTTCAGACGAGACATGCAGCCACACCCAGCAACACTTGTACTAAACCTACCCACTCTACCAATTGAGCTTCCCAAAGTACCAAGTTGTCCTTGTCTCCTGCACCTTCTTCTTTAGATAATAATAATAATAGCTAGTCATAAAGATTGGTTTCGTATGGTTTGGTTTGTGGTATGTGAAAGCCAACTTAAAGAAGTGGACGAGATGGAGAGGGAACTTTCAAATTTAGTGTACCTTTCTTATTTCGCACTTTCTCTCTTGTGTTCCCAACAACATCGATCCATGTTTAAATAAATAATGTATGTATATCAAGTACCAAACACAAGTTCTATGTTTCTCTCCACTTTCCACCTCCAAATCATTGCTAAATTATTAATTATTACTCCTTTACAATATTTTATATACCTTTCATATTGTTTGCATATTCTTACTCTAACGTTCAAAGTTATTTTTAAACATTACCCCGATATTTCTCAATTATTTTCATAAATTACAGTATATTTTGTATATCAAAATTGTTGTATAATGAGATGGACTTCAATTAAATTTAGAATTATAAGCGTTAAATACAATAACCTATTTCAAAATCCTCATAGGATTGACCTATTATTTTCATTAAAAAAATATTCAAAAGTGCTTGTGATATATTATTTATATCATTAAATCTTGTTATTATCACAAGTTATTAACATAATAAACGGGAAACTATAAAGATTCAATTTTTTAAAAATAACTTCAAGGTTATATGAGCTATTAACATAACAACATATATAATTACACGTCGTAAATAATAATATATAAATGTCAGAATTTTGTTGAATATAAAGAATTTCTAGTCTACCACTTCTTATAATTCGGTATAACTTTTTTCAATGAATTAATTCACTTGACACTTTGTAATTGAGTACAATTTCTGTTGAATGGAATACTTCAATCAAGATTTTAAATCTTTTTCATTTATCAAAGAAAATAAAAGAGAAGGGCTCGGAACTTTAAAGAGTTAAGAGTTAAGAATAAAAGAGAGGAAATTATGAATCAACTTTTAAATAAAAGAAAGATGGACTCAAAACTCACATTACTTATTATAATTTAACTTGGTCATGGTTTATGTAAAGAAATAAATACATCATATAAGTTATTCTAAAGATGATGATATTAATCCAAACAATTAAACATCAATACCAACTAAATTCATTGGCAATATGTTATAAGAATTTAAAATAAAAAACATAAGAGTCACTCTAATAACTTCACACTTGAATTTTGCATTATCCTCACAATAAAAAAAAAAAAGAAGACAAAATTATAAGATAATATTAAACAACATATCACAATAATTCAATAATTTCAATAGGAATTAAAATTTTATGAAAATATTTTAATATATGACCTTTGAGTGATTTACCTATAAATTCTATTTTAATTTCAACATCTCCATCATAAAATACTATAAGCAACCAATCCATTTTAATCTTAATTTACCAATATTAAATTTTAATTTATAATAATTATATAACGCAACTTTTTATCCAACCAAAAATCCTTTTCTAGAAATATTTTTATCATGAAATCTTTTTGTTGTCTCTACATAAATTGTAGAATTCTCGTAAACTTCACATCTTAATTGCAATAATATATGCCTAAATTACAAACTTTAATAGTTTAATACACTTTATGCTTTATTTGAATAAGTAGATGATAAACCCTAAACCAAAAATAATCTTAAAAGAAGACACCCCTAAAGATATGAGCTCAAAGAACATCATTTAATTTATCACTCAAGTAAATTTTTCTTTTTGCCATTATTAGATATTTTAGCTAGACTATTGTTTTTTAATGATAAACTATAAATATTTTATGCATAAATAAAGAAGTAAAGGATTTATTAAAAAAATTAGTTCCTTGTTCGCTAATATCAGCTGTTCAAATCCCAAACTTACAAAATAAATTAGATATAAAAAATCTAGAATAGCTTTAGTATCATTAGTCTTGGTGACTTTCGTTTCCACCCCTTTAGAAATATAATCAATAACAAACAATATATAATTAAAACAAAAAATAGGAGAAAAATGACCCATGAAGCCTATAACACATACATCAAATACTTCACCAGACAAAAACAATGATGGTTATTAAGGCATTTTATATTTGTCAGATATATTATCACATACTTTTTGACATATTTAATATATTTTTTTTTATGTCTCATAGATGTATTATCACTTACTTATTATGGGTCCATTCTTCTTATAAAATAATTATTTTATAATAGTTATTTTCTAAAAAAATCAAATAAATATTATTCTATTAAAATATGTATTGTAAATTAATTTACGAAGATAATCATGAGTAAAAATTAAGACATACCTTACATTTTTATTATTTATTTTCTTGTAATATAATAATTAAGATAAATTACTATTTTATGAATCTTCACTTATAGTTTACATATCAAATTATTATATAAAAAATAAAAAATTAATTTTGTCAATATATGTTAAATCTTATAAATGTATTTTTTAATGTTTTTATTTAAAATTATTTTTTAGATTAATTATATATAAATATATTTTTAAAAATTTAATTAGGAAAAAATGGGTATGTTGATCTAATATAGAATTAAACAGTAAAAAAAATTATAGCATGTTTTAAAATATAAGTTAGGTAGGACTACAATTATTTTTTATTTGGCTCATAAGTCTGGAGTAGGTTAGGTCAGGTTGTCCATTTTAACAATCTTAAGAAAATTAAGTCGTATAACTTTCCTCTCCACTAGAGATAATTTGTTTGAGCAAAATACTACTAGAATTGAGTCCTTATTTGCGACCTCATTTTTCGCTTAAACAACCAACAATCACTTGAATAAATTATGAGAATACTATAAAAGGAATAATAACTTGACAAAAACACTTATTCATCAAAAACATTAACCCAATCTAAAATTTAACTAAAACTTCCAAATTAGAAAGATATTCATCATGCATAACTCCATAATGGTCAAAAGTCACATTTTACTACTTCACCACAGAATCAGTTGGAAAAAAAATTAATTACAATTCATAATACACATCATCAACTTGTAAACTATTTCACCAATATCAATTAGAACAACATCGATTATAGTTTTCTTGGTGAGGAATGGAAGAGTTTTATTTGGAGTAAATTTCTCCTCACCTCTTTTCTAGGGTGGGTTGCATGTGGGGTTTAGGCATTGCATGTACAGTAGAACTACTTGCATGTGGCCAATTTTAGGTACATATGACTTTTGGATAGTCTGGGATCTTGAGGGTATACTTAATTTGTTGATTTGGGACTTTTTGCAAATACTTTTGGAGATATTATATGCTATGAGGAATTAGAAACATTTATATCTTAAAGGGGTTAAATTGTGGTTAGGAAAGCTATTAACTTGATGCCCTAATATATTAGGATTGATAGTCTGAATGTGTTGTAGTAATTGGGTCACTAGATTTATGCAAGGCTGGGTGATTGATTTGATTTGGGGACTAATTGATGAAGGATGTAGACGTTTGATACTTGCATAAGTTTTACTCATGCAAAATATTTTTACTTGAGTAACACATGATTTCTAGAGAAGATGTAAAAACACTTCGTAAACTAAAAAAAAACTAAACATATTTTTAGATATGAGTTCTTCTTGATATGAGTTTAGAGCACTTTTAGTGTATATAAAAGCTCTCGAGTATGAAGTAAGCATAATGTGGGCTTGTAGACCCCTAATTTTGCCCGGCCTCTCAAAATAAAAGCTAGAGGAACTTCGCCCGAAGATGGAGTTCATCCGGCTTCCCAAAATGAGAAGGACCTCCCACAACAAAAGACGGAGTTCACTCATTCACACAATAAAGGCCAAAAGAGACTTCCTACACAAAGACAAAGCTCGCCCGACATCTTAATGAAGGCCAAGAAGACTTCCTATATGAAGATAAAGCTTCAATGGACACACATTGGCATCAATCTATGTCCAAAAAAGGAAAGGAAAGCTTCCCGGGGTCCCAGAACGCGAAGACTGGACAAAACAGGCCGAGACCACCATCCCGGGGTTGGGACGCGCGTCCCGAATGTGGGACGGCCGTCCCAAACCCTGTGGGGTCTCAGCCTTCGTTAAATTGCATTTGGGACGGCCGTCCCAACCCGGACCGGCCGTCCCGGATTGGCACAACGTGAAAACGCGTTTGGGACGGCCGTCCCAACCTGGACGGCCGTCCCAAAGTTCCAGTGCAGTGAAAAATGCTATAAATAGGAGCCTCATTTGTCTCATTTCACACACCTCGGACACCGGAGAATTCCTGGACTTGTCTTCTTCTCTCCCTCTCTCGAATGATCTTTCCGATTGCCTTTAATAGGTAACAATCGGTTAAGGAATTTGTATTCCAAGATTCGATTCTTCTAGAAATTTTAGTCGAGTCGAGTCCGTAATCGAGAGGAGAGTTGTTGTAGAGCGAAGGACTGCCGAAACGCGTCCTCTTTGTAAAAGACTTATAATATAAAGCTTGCTATGGAGGTTTTTTCTCAATTCTCTTCTTCTTTACTCGCTTTATTTACTTCGTATGCAATGTAGATAAATCATGTAGATAGCCATATTTATTAAATAAATAAAATAAGGGTAAATGCGTAATTTCTCATAATCTGGACTTAAATGAATTAATCCGTCATAGGGAACCCGAAAGGGGCGTTGTGGGGTGCTAATACCTTCCCCACACGTAACTAACTCCCTTACCCGACTCTGGTTATAATGGTCAAGTTGGTTTTTATTAAAATCAATGTCTTTTTCTCCTTTTCCAATGTTTATGGTCAAAACATTGGTGGCGACTCCAAAAGAACCCTTTTCGAAAACCTTGCTTCTATTAGAGGATAGTTCAGTGTTGAGCACCTCGGAAGCAATGAACACAATTTTAACAAAAAACGCGAGTCTCAGTCATCTTTTCGCGACCGCTCGCAGAACGTTCGAGACGTCCCCGGGACGTCGGAACGGACGGCGGCGACAGATGGCGACTCCGCTGGGGAAGCTAGAGAGTTGATCCCATTTAGTGACGGATAAATTCAAACTAAGCAAAGATTTGAAATTATGCCTTTACCCTTCTGTATGTTTTTATTGTATGGCTTTAAATAACTGTTGTATGATTATTTCTGCAATTGGTTGAAATATAAATTGCACACAAAAACCCTTGCACACAACAGTCCCTCTATACCTGGGGGCAAGAGTGAATACCTATAGGGAGTGGGTGGCAGATACAATCGGTTAGTTGGCACACGGGGCTACTACCGTTGTCGGAAAACCACCAACTCAAGGTGATAACTCTCTTCTTTTGGTCTAAGGGTGTCGCCATGGAGTTCCGTGCATGACCCGAGGATTGAGAGATTGAGAGGTCCCTATAATGGGGGCACCTTGGGGACCTTTGGCCTGGTGAGAACAGTTAGAACCACCTAAACCAAGCACGTTTCTGCAGGAAAACCCTACCTCGTGATTAAATAAGCGTGGCTCTGCTCGTGGATGTATGAATTGTGTGTACATTTGTTTGTTGCATTTGTATTGATGCATTAGCATAAGGTAATCATACAACAAACAAAAAAATGAAAAACCCTAAAAATCACAAAAAGTGAAAAGATAAAAGACTTTTATCTCGGACAGTCTTCAGTTAAGCTAACCTGGTTTCAGGTTCTTTGTAAGCTAAGTAGCCACGTTGACCGACAGAAGAGATAAAGGGTCATAAAAAATATAAAAACAATTGAAAGCCATAAAAATTCCTTTTTATAATAAGAAGATTCTTGGCAAAGTCGCATCATTCATACCACATCATCCAATAAGTGGCAAAATTAAGAGAGAAAATAAATGCACTAAGAGAAATATGCATAAACATCATCATAATAAAATCTCTCATACATAGATACATTCATCTTAGGATACACTAATCATTTAAAATAAAAAGCTATAATAAAAATTGCTAAAATCATTTAGAAAGTGGCTGGTCTTCCGCCCGTCCTCACTCGTGCTCAGAAAGCCAAGAAGATGGAACATCTGGAAGAACAAAATAAAAAGCTTACTACTGAACTTAACACGCTGAAAGAGCAAATGACGCAAATGTTGGAAATGATGCGTCAGCAGAATATCCATAAAGAAGGTCCTCAAAGCGAACAGGCCTCTCACCAAGAAGAAGAGGAGGAACCCAAGGTCGAGCATGACCAATCCGGTGCAAGGGCAGTACATATCCAGATTCCGGAAGTATCAAAACAACAGCTTACTGCCCTTGAGGAGAGATTAAGAGCCATGGAAGGGCATAATTTTGATGTCAAAGAGGCGGCTGATATGTGCCTCGTCAAAAATATCCAATTCCCTAACAAATTCAAAGCTCCGGATTTCCCAAAATACATGGGACTAACCTGCCCCAAAAGCCATCTTACAATGTACTACCGTAAGATGGCTGCATATGCTGATAATGAAAAACTCCTGATCCATTGCTTTCAGGAGAGTTTAGCCGAATCAGCCTTAAACTGGTATATGCAACTGGAAGGGGGCCAAATCCAAACCTGGAGACATCTGGCGGATGCTTTTCTTCGTCGCTATAAATACAATATTGATCTGACCCCTGAAAGAGCAGATCTACAACTATTAAGCAAGAAAGACGATGAATCCTTCAAAGCATATGCCCAAAGATGGAGGGAATTGGCAGCACAAGTGGAACCTCCTCTATCCGACAAAGAAACCACGTCCATGTTCATCAATTCTCTGACTGGTCCCTATTATGACAAAATGATAGGGAACACATCAACACTCTTTGCGGACGTAGTCATTATAGGAGAAAGAGTAGAACAAGGCCTAAAGAGCGGAAGAATTACACAGCAGAACTCCTCCAACTCTTCTACTCAATTCATTAAAAAGAGCTTTGGAAAAAAGAAGGAGGGAACCATAAATGCAATTAACTTAACCACTCCTTCTTCTTCCTCGCAGCAGACCAGGCCGCGCAGGCAAGAGAGGAAATTCACTTCCATACCTACCTCATACGGAAACCTGCTGCTAGTGTGCGTCCCTCCCAAGAAGATGGAGCCACCCTATCCAGAATGGTATAAGTCAAATGAAAAATGCAATTATCATTCAGATGCTCCGGGACATTCTGTGGATAACTGTATGGCCTTAAAGCACAAGGTCCAAGATTTAATAGACGCAGGATGGATTACTTTTGACGCGTCAACTCCAAAGGTGGATGACCAGCCCTTATCAAAGCCCGAATGAAAGACGGGATAAGGAAGACCAGCTATATAGGGCTCATCATTTTTATCATCTCTAAAAATGTAATAAAAAAATATATGAAAATATATCGAAAAACTTCCGATGTATTTCTCGTGATCCCTGCCCATGATCACGAGATTCTTGGTTAATAAGGGCTTTGTAAATATTTTGTTTCTATCAATACAATGAGGCATTTTTCATAATGTTCATATTCTCTTTCATTCTTTTCCCTCTCATACATCTAATAAAGGAATCTAAAACAAAGCATAACTCATACAGTCATGTCTGTGATTGAAAACTCCCTGGAAGATCTGAAAGCTGAAGACGAATGGATTGAGTCAGACAGTGAGGAGGGGACCATTTCCCCGGACATGCAAAGACTGTTAGAAAAAGAAGCTCAATCAATACAGCCCCATCAGGAGAAAGCTCGAGGCTATCAATTTGGGATCAGAAGATGATAAGAAAGAAGTAAACATCGGTACCCAAATTAATAATGATGTCGGGGAAAGGTTAATACAATTACTAAGAGAATATATGGATGTGTTTGCTTGGTCCTACCATGATATGCCCGGGATTGACAAGAGCATAGTAGAGCATCGGTTACCACTAAAAGAGGGATTTCGACCAGTTAAGCGTAAACTCGGAAGAGTAAAACCAGAATGGTCCTTAAAAATTAAGGAAGAAGTAGAAAAACAGTTGGACGCCAATTTTCTAATTGTATCAAAATACCCTGAATGGTTGGCCAACATTGTACCAGTCGTAAAGAAAAATGGAAAAATCAGAGTATGTGTAGATTACAGGGATTTAAACCGTGCAAGCCCAAAAGATGATTTTCCCTTACCACATATTGATATGCTTGGTAGATAACACCGCTACAAATACTCTCTATTCTTTTATGGATGGATATGCAGGGTATAACCAGATTAAATTGGTCGTCGAAGATAGAGAAAAAACTTCCTTCATTACACCGTGGGGTACATTCTCGCTATAGAGTGATGCCTTTTGGACTCAAGAACGCAGGGCTACTTACCAAAGGGCTATGGTCACGCTATTTCATGATATGATTCACAAAGAAATCGAAGTATATGTGGATGATATGATCACCAAGTCCAAAAACGAAATAGATCACCTCCAATACTTAAAGAAGTTATTCAATCGACTTCGAAAATACCAGATTAAGCTCAACCCGGCTAAATGCACATTCGGAGTACGATCAGGAAAACTCCTTGGGTTTATTGTTAGTAAAAGAGGAATTGAGGTGGACCCCGATAAAACAAAGGCAATCATAGAAATGCCCCCACCAAGGACAGAAAAAGAAATCGAGAGGGTTCTTGGGCCGAATAAACTACATCGCACGGTTCATCGCGCAATTAACGGACAAGTGCACGCCTATCTTCAAGTTATTGCGTAAAAACCAACCGAAAGTTTGGAACGACGAATGTCAACAAGCTTTCGAAAAAATCAAAATGTGCCTAACCAATCCCCCGATACTGGTACCACCTGTGGAAGGAAAGCCCCTGATTCTTTACCTTTCAGTACTCGACGAATCCATGGGATGTGTGCTCGGTCAACAAGATGATACGGGTAAAAAGAACAAGCCATATATTACCTCAGTAAAAATTTCTAAACTATGAGACCCGTTATACACCATTCGAAAAAACATGTTGTGCATTGGTTTGGGCAACTCAACGTCTTCGACAATATATGGCCGGACATACAACTTGGTTGATTTCCAAAATGGACCCAATCAAATATCTATTTGAAAAACCCGTTTTGACCGGAAGGATAGCCGGATGGTAGGTACTCTTATCGGAATTTGATATCGTTCATGTCACTCGAAAAGCTATCAAAGGAAGTCCTTTAGCAGACTACCTGGCACATGGACCAATAGACGAATATCAATCCCTACAAGATGATTTTCCAGATGAGCACATAATGCACATCCAACATGAAGAACTTGAGAATAATGAGTGGATCATGTTCTTCGATGGAGCTTCAAATTTACTAGGACACGGGATCGAGCTATTTTAATATCTCCCGAAAAGAAGTATATCCCAAGAATGACCAGATTAAACTTTGATTGCACAAACAATATGGCAGAATACGAAGCTTGTGCTCTAGGTATTCAAGCAGCTTTGGATCATGGGGTGACTAAACTCAAAGTATTTGGTGACTCATCCCTGGTTATTTACCAACTCAAGGGTGAATGGGAAACTAGAAATTCCAAGTTAATCCCTTATCTGGAACACATTCGTAACATGACTTCAAAAATGGAAAACATCAGCTTCGAGTATATCCCTCGGGAAGACAACCAAATTGCAGATGCACTGGCAACATTATCATCCATGTTCGCATTAGAACAAGAACATGAGATGCCCATCATCCAAGTCAAAAGGTACAATAAACAAGCCTTTTGTATGATGATAGACAGTGAAAAAGATGAAACCCCTTGGTATCATGACATAAGGCGATACTTGACAAAGGGTGAATACCCCGAGGGAATCAGTGACAATGATAAAAGGATTATTCGGAAGAGGGCCGTAGGGTTTATGTTGATAGGAGAAACCCTTTATAAAAAGAACTTTGACTCTACTTTGCTAAGATGCGTCAATCTCAAAGAATCCCAGAAACTGATTAGGGAAATACATGAAGGAACCTTCGGGACGCACGCTCCAGGGCATATCATGGCTAGGAAAATCCTCAGAGCAGGATATTTTTGGTCCACAATGGAAAAGGACTGTCATCAGTATGCCAGAAAATGTCACAAGTGTCAAGTACATACGGACAACGTGCATGTTCCACCGGTACCTCTCAATGTTATGGCTATCCCATGGCCATTTTCCATGTGGGGCATGGATGTTATTGGTCCCATTGAACCTAAGGCATCCAATGGTCATCGATTTATTTTGGTGGCTATTGACTACTTCACTAAATGGGTAGAAGCTGCATCTTACGCACATGTGACTAAAAAGGTAGTGGTCACCTTTGTTCAAAAGAATATCATATGTCGATATAGTATCCCGCATCGTCTCATTACCGATAACGGGTCCAATTTGAATAATAAGATGATGGAAGAACTATGTCAAGATTTCAAAATTCAACACCATAATTCTTCTCCTTATCGGCCCAAAATGAATGGCGCGGTCGAAGCGGCCAATAAAAACATCATGAAGATTGTTCAAAAGATGGTTAAAACCTATAGAGATTGGCATGAAATGTTACCTTTTGCTCTTCATGGTTATCGAACATCTGTACGGACTTCAACAGGGGCTACTCCATTTTCCCTGGTATATGGTGTGGAGGCCGTGTTACCAATAGAAGTCGAAATACCTTCCTTGCGAATCATAATGGAAGCAAAACTAACAGAAGCCGAATGGGTTCAAAGTCGATACGATCAATTAAACCTTATCGATGAAAAGCGGCTAAATGCTATATGTCATGGACAAGCCTATCAAAAGAAGATCAAAAAGGCTTATGATAAAAAGGTCCACCCTCATACTTATCAAGAAGGGGATCTAGTTATAAAGAAATTGCTTCCAGCCCAGAAGGATAAAATTGGAAAATGGGCAGCAAATTACGAAGGACCCTTTGTGGTCAAAAGAGCTTTCTCAGGAGGGGCACTTATCCTCACCAATATGGATGGAGAGGAACTTCGACACCCAATCAACTCAGACGCGGTGAAGAAGTATTATGCTTGAAGACATTGCTCATGACCCGTCAGGAATGAAAATCCGCAAAGGACATTCCTGGGCAAAAGATAGGGTCCATATCCCTCGCTAGGATACGTCCTAGGCAAAAGAAGAGTTTTTTTTAAAAAAAAAAAAAAAAAAAAAAAGAGAAACTAAGAGCAATGGTTACTTTAGTCGAAAACCGAAAAGGCGGCTAAAGTAACATTCTTCCAGAAGCAAGCAGTCTGTATGGTCTTCACTCTGAGCTCAGGCATTTCAACTGAAGCAATTAGGAGAACCAGGGGGCAGATATCATGGACATGACTGTTTAAGCCTATACAGTATAGCCAACCCTGACTACCCATTCTTCTAAATACCTTTTGTAATCCTTCTGTAAAAGAAATAAACTTTTGCTCATTTATCAATAAAAATTCCTTTTCATTTCCTTTCTCTTGACCAAATATTATGGAAATGTCTCTTTATTGATAAATCATAAATATGCGCAAAGACTTTTAATCAAAGATCAAGCATGCATCTAAAAAGAGGAAGCATAAAAATAATGATAGAATAAATGCCTGCTAGGATATTCTTAGGTAAAAACTAGGGTAGCCTGCTAGATCGGAAACCCCAAAAGAACGATCTAGGCAAAAGATAAGGCAAAAGCCCCCTAAGATATCCTAGGCAATAATTAAGGCAGCCCGCTAGATCGAAAACCCGTAAAGGGCGGTCTAGGCAAAAGATAGGGCTAAAACCAAAAGATGAGTAAAAGATGAGCCCATCATCCTGGTCATAAAGGAGGAGCCCATCGGCATATTCATAAAAAGCTAACGGGAGAAGGCCAGTTACTTTCTAAATGCATCAAAAATAAATAAACATTAGATTGCATTTAGGACATTCACACACAGAGTAATTGCATAATACGACTTTGTCAAAATTAAGAAAAATAATTTCCTTCAAACAAAAATAAATAAACATGCATATAAGGAGGATAGCCTCCATGCTTGTGATTGAAAATAGGAGGCGCCAAAATCTAGTCTTCATATGAAAATCGCAAAAGGCGAAATCTGAACCACTTTAGCAAAATAAGGAGTTTCGAAGAAACTGGCTCCAACCACCAACCTTCTACACCAACAAGAGGAGGTACCTCAATAGGAAAAAGCCAATGGAAAAGCTCGATAAATCCCCAAGTGGATCCTTGCCTACTCCAAAGGCAACACAAAAATTATTTCATGACTCAGCATCATCACTTGAGTCATCAAACATAAATCATTTAAAGCCGTAATCAACATCCTTCCATCCAAGAAAAAGGAAGTCATCAATGTAGAAAAGCCAACGGAAAGGCTTAATTATCCCCAAATGGATCCTTGCCTACTCCAGAGGCAAAACAAAAAGATTACCTCACGACTCAACTTCGTCGCCACATGAGTCATCAAGCACACTCATGCAAGAGTCTCCGCTTCATCCCCCAATGGAGAACAAGGACTACATAAGATTCCATCAAAGAAAAATGGAGTCAAAATCCCCCACATCACTGGGGGGCAACAAAAAGAAAAAAATCTTTCCACGACGGAGGCCACTACAGAAAGGCCACATGAAAATCCCCAAAAAGAACGCGTCAAGAAAGTTCTACAAAAAGACAAAAAGAGGAAAATAAAATTTTTCCATCTTCCCGTTCAAATAAAAGCTTCGCAAAGCCAAGAGCCAAGACTCCATCATCAAAGTCGGATCCCCGGGAGCCAACAAATTCCCCAGGGCCACTAAAAAGGAAAGAGAAGAAAAGAAAACCTCTTCATCCCCAAGCAGATAATAAAAGGTTTGCGTGTACAAAAGGAAAAAGGCACACGCATTTAAAATCAAAAATCCAAAATCGCGAAAAAAACATAATCGCGAGAAAAAAGCAAAAAACCCATTCCCAACGGAATAAGAGCTTAAGCAAAACACCAACTCAAACAACAGCAGCCAAATAAGGAGTCGAAAAAACTCCATTTCTCCATAGAAGGACAATTCAAGATAGATCTCAGGGATGAAATTAATTCCCCCAGTAGATCACAAAACAAGAAATTTTTCCCCAGTAAGCCTATCAGCAAGGGCAAATTACAAATTCATATCCTCAGGGAGTTAACCGTTCGGAACACCCAATATGAATATCCCCAGCGAAGTGAAAAATCTTCTCTCCCAAGAATGCCTATGCTTACTTGGAGACAAGCAGAAAGCCAATATCCCCAAGAAATGGGAAATCAACCTATAAGAGGTAATACAAGCACAAAGCTTTCAAAAACATCCACCTACTCAGAGGTATTATCAAAAACAAATATCCTCAAGTAGAACATCAGCCTATTCAGAGGCAATCCAAAACCTAAGTCTTCACTATTGAAGCATATGCCTAAATCAAGAGGCACAACCAAATAGAAATCACATCCCCAAGTGGGTTCTTGCCTAAACAAAAGGCACAATCAACAAAAAGCTCAAATCCCCAGAGGATTTCCGCCTGATCAAGAGGCACAACAAAATCCCCAAGTGGATCTTCGCCTAATCAAGAGGCACAATCAAGAAGAGAATTCAAAAATCTCCAGAGGATTCCTGCCTGAAAAGAGGCAATTATCAAGAATCCCCGGCAAAAGCCGGATGGCTAAACAGAAAAAGCCAAAAATCAAGAATCCCCGGCAAAAGCCGAATGGCTAAAAAGAAAAAGCCAAAAATCAAGAATCCCCGGCAAAAGCCGGATGGCTAAACAGAAAAGCCAAAACTCAAGAATCCCCGATAAAACCGGATGACTAACAGAAAAGTCAAAAAAGAAAAAAATCAATTACTCCCCAGGGGCGCATGAACAAGAACAATAAGTCGCCAACAATTTCCAAAAACAGATGATCATAGGATCGACTACAAAAAAAGTTCATCCTATAAGCCTTGTGAAAAATGCTTATCATTCACACCGGGTGGGGGTGTATACTCACCTAAGCCTTGCAAAAAAAGGCTTATCATTCACACCGGGTGGGGGTGTGTACTCACCTAAGCCTTATGAAAAAGGCTTATCATTCACACCGGGTGGGGGTGTGTACTCACCTAAGCCTTGTGAAAAAGGCTTATCATTCACACCAGGTGGGGGTGTATACTCACCTAAGCCTTGCAAAAAAGGCTTATCATTCACACCGGGTGGGGGTGTGTACTCACCTAAGCCTTATGAAAAAGGCTTATCATTCACACCGGGTGGGGGTGTATACTCACCTAAGCCTTGCAAAAAAGGTTTATCATTCACACCGAGTGGGGGTGTATACTCACCTAAGCCTTGCAAAAAAGGCTTATCATTCACACCGGGTGGGGGTGTGTACTCACCTAAGCCTTATGAAAAAGGCTTATCATTCACACCGGGTGGGGGTGTGTACTCACCTAAGCCTTGCGAAAAAGGCTTATCATTCACACCGGGTGGGGGTGTATACTCACCCAAGCCTTGCAAATAAGGCTTATCATTCACACCGGGTGGGGGTGTGTACTCACCTAAGCCTTACAAAAAAGGCTTATCATTCACACCGGGTGGGGGTGTGTACTCACCTAAGCTTTGTAAAAAAGGCTTATCATTTACACCGGGTGGGGGTACATACTCACCTAAGCCTTGCAGAATGAGGCTTATCATTCATACCGGATAAGGGTAAGTACTCATCAAAATTTAGCATAATGCATTAGGTGGAGTAAAAATACTCACCTAAGCATTTCAAAAATGGGTTGCTAAGATTGTACTTCTATTAGAGGATAGTTCAGTGTTGAGCGCCTCGGAAGTAAGTACCCACAAAAGTTTAGCAAAATGCTAACTCATACCAGGTGAGGGTAGGTACTCACCAAAACCTTGCAGAACAAGGTTCATACCTAGTGGGGGTAGATACTCACAAAAGTCTAGTAAAATACAGACTTATACCGGGTGAGGATAAGTACTCACCAAAGTCTTAGAAAAAGAAGGCTCAAACCAGATAGGGGTTAGTACCTATCAAAATATTTATCATCCGGAGGATCAGCAAGGAGCAGCATCCGAAGGACAGCCGGGCAAAAGGGGTTAACTCCTTCCCCTACCGACTAATTTTGGTGGCATGTTAAAAACCAACGAATTAGTTAGGCAGGTGAAGGGGGGGCAGCTGTAGATCCCTAATTTTGCCCGGCCTCTCAAAATAAAAGCTAGAGGAACTTCGCCCGAAGATGGAGTTCATCCGGCTTCCCAAAACGAGAAGGACCTCCCACAACAAAAGACGGAGTTCACTCATTCACACAATAAAGGCCAAAAGAGACTTCCTACACAAAGACAAAGCTCGCCCGACATCTTAATGAAGGCCAAGAAGACTTCCTATATGAAGATAAAGCTTCAATGGACACACATTGGCATCAATCTATGTCCGAAAAAGGAAAGGAAAGCTTCCTGGGGTCCCAGAACGCGAAGACTGGACAAAACAGGCCGAGACCACCATCCCAGGGTTGGGACGGCCGTCCCAACTACAATTAAGCAGTTGGGACGCGCGTCCCGAATGTGGGATGGCCGTCCCAAACCCCAGGGGGTCTCAGCCTTCGTTAAATTGCATTTGGGACGGCCGTCCCAACCCAGACTGGCCGTCCCAGATTGGCACAACGTGAAAAACGCGTTTGGGACGGCCGTCCCAACCCAGACGGCCGTCCCAAAGTTCCAGGCAGCGAAAAATGCTATAAATAGGAGTCTCATTTGTCTCATTTCACACACCTCAGACACCAGAGAATTCCTGGACTTGTCTTCTTCTCTCCCTCTCTCGAATGATCTTTCTGATTGCCTTTAATAGGTAACAATCAGTTAAGGAATTTGTATTCCGGCATTCGATTCTTCTAGAAATTTTAGTCGAGTCGAGTCTGTAATCGAGAGGAGAGTTGCTGTAGAGCGAAGGACTGCCGAAACGCGTCCTCTTTGTAAAAGACTTATAATATAAAACTTGCTACGGAGGTTTTTTCTCAATTCTCTTCTTCTTTACTGCTTTATTTACTTCTGTATGCAATGTAGATAAATCATGTAGATAGCCATATTTATTAAATAAATAAAATAAGGGTAAATGCGTAATTTCTCATAATCTGGACTTAAATGAATTAATCCGTCATAGGGAACCCGAAAGGGGCGTTGTGGGGTGCTAATACCTTCCCCACACGTAACTAACTCCCTTACCCGACTCTGGTTATAATGGCCAAGTTGGTTTTTATTAAAATCAATGCCTTTTTCTCCTTTTCCAATGTTTATGGTCAAAACATTGGTGGCGACTCCAAAAGAACCCTTTTCGAAAACCTTGCTTCTATTAGAGGATAGTTCAGTGTTGAGCACCTCGGAAGCAATGAACACAATTTTAACAAAAAACGCGAGTCTCGGTCATCTTTTCGCGACCGCTCGCAGAACGTTTGAGACGTCCCCGGACGTCGGAACGGACGGCGGCGACAGGGCTCTAATTATGTTCATAAGCCCAATTATAAAAGATAAGCTAATACAAACGAAAATCAAATTTGTATGGGTTCTTCATAAAATTTCAGCAAATCTGCCTCAACTTCTAAAACTTATAAAAAATAGCACAAATTTCCAAATCCAGAAAATAATATATCCATTTGATAGTCTTGGAAATTTAGAATCCATTTAAAAAAAAAAACTAAAACGAACATTTTTAGAAAAAGATATAAATGAGTTAGTAAGGAAAGATCAATGCTAAAAATAATAGAAAAATACAAAAAATAGTACGTATTTAAAAAGACTCTTGTTTATTACGGAAAATACAAATATATGCTAAATAAAATAAATAAAGGAGAAAGAAATAATTCAGACATGAAATAAGACTACAAAAGTGTGTACAAAATATGTACTATCAATTATGCAATATTTTCACTTAATGAAATCTTCCTTCACTTAGTGAGATTGATAGTTAAGTTAGTTGGTTAGGATGATTACTTTCAATTAGTGGATTGTGTCTTTGTTGAATGAATTGACTAAATTGTTGGGTACCAGAGGAGAAAAGAAATCTTCACCTGCGGAAGCACACATGAGAGAAACAAAGATAAAAAAACAAATTCAGAAATTAACGCGGTTTGACACTTCTTGCCTACATCCACTGACACACTCAACAGTTCTTCATTTCTTAACTTCAATTTTTATAAGGACAAAATTGCAAACCCTTTTATACAATTTTTGCACAGAAAAATTGCAAACTCTCTCATATAATTTTTGCATGAAAAAATTACAAACCCTCTTTTGACACACAACTACCCAAGTCCCCAATATACCCAAAGACTAGTATTGTTGTGGTGAATACACCCAAACTATCACCCATTATTTATAGTAGTAGTCTACCACTTCCCTTCTTCAAACTACCTGATGTGGGACTTTGGAGGATACCCACACACTTTGGGCACAACATATCCTCCCTTCATCCAAAGTCTCACATTAATCCATCATCATGAAAACTAGTAGCAATGTACCCTTCTTCTAGACAACTGCTTATCTTCCTCTTTGGCACATTGCTTCTCTTCCTCTTTGGACAAAACCTAGCACCGCATTACTCTGGCCCACGTACTGCTTCTCTTCCTCTCTGGCACACTACTTCTTTTCCTCCCTTAAACAAAACCTAAATTCTTTTCTGATGTGGAAGATCGAATAATGTTGCAACCATAAAGCATACTAAGAATTAAAAATCCCACAGAGTCCCACCACACCAACAACTCTGATACCACTGTTGGGTACCAGAGGGGAAAAGAAATCTTCACCTGCGAAAGCACACACATGACAGAAACAAAGATAGAAAAACAAACTCAGAAATTAACGTGGTTCGACACTTCTTGCCTACATCACTACAACAAAAACATCAAATAATGACCGAATTTTCTGGTCACTAACTAAAATAGTGACCGAAATAGTAACCAACCCAAATCGGTCACTATTTCCATTATTTATTATATTTTTTAAAAATTGGAATTATTATTAGATCGAAAGAATTATTCCTGGCAAGATTCGAACCCGAGTACCTTAGAGTTAGAGATCGATACTCCAACCACTTAGCTACTAGGAATTTTTTATAATAGTTTATAAATAAATTATATTTATATACAAATAAAAATATATATCCGTGTAAATATATAAATATAAAATATATAAATACAAATATATATATATATATATATATATATATATATATGTTGGATGTGAGGGCGCGCTCGAGGGTGAAAGTGTGTCGAGTAGATTTTTAAAATTTGATGTCAAATTTGTGAGCGAGTCTCTTTATATGAGTTTATAATTTAATGACACAATATAATCTTTATAATTTATTCATATAATGATATAAAATAATTTTTTTCTTTATTTATTTTTATTTTAATTTAATTTATTCTTCTTATATTTTTTTCTTCTATTATTTAATTAAAATTCTTATATTAAAATAATTTTTTCAATATTAAAAATAATTAAATATTTATTTTTAAAATTATTTAATTTAACAAATTATTATAAATTAATCTAATTATGATTATTAATAGAACAATTTTTTCCTAACAAATATTATTATAAATTAATCAAAATCATCTTTTAATAATTATTTTTTCCAGACATAGATTAATTCATAATAATTTGTTAAATTAAATAATTTTAAAAAATAATTTTAAAAATAAATATTTAATTATTTTTAATAATGAAAAATTATTTTAATATAAGAATTTTAATTAAATAATAGAAGAAAAAAAAAGATAAAAAGAATAAATTAAAATAAAATAAAAATAAATAAAGAAAACAATTATTTTATATCATTATATAAATAAATTATAAAGATTATATTCTATCATTAAATTACAAATCCATATAAAGAGACTCCTCACAAATTTGACATCAAATTTTGAAAACTCACTTGACACACACTTTCACCCTCTAGCGTGATCCTCACATATAAATATATTTGTATTTATATATTTTATATTTATATATTTACATGGATATATATTTATTTGTATATAAATATAATTTATTTGTAAATTTTTATTAAAAAATTCTAACAGTTTAGTGGTTGAAGTATTAATATCTAACTCTAAGGTACTAGTTTTGAATCTTATTAGTAATAATTTTCTTAATCTGATTAAAAAAAATTGTTAATAAGAGAAATTATATATTTTTGTGGAAATTAGAGCAATTAAATTGTTGTTATGGACAAAAACCCAAAAAGTAAAAAATAAAAAATATAATTAAATAAAAGAAAAACTATATACTTTTGCATTTTTATTTTCAAATATTAGTTTTTTTATGAAATTATTTTTAATTAAAATAATTAAAGTGATATATATATATATATATATATAATTTTTTTATTTTTTTAATTTTAATTTATTAATATTATCAAATTTTAGCTTCATGATTAAAAAAATACCAAAAATTTAAATTTTATTAATTCTATAATTTTATATAATTATTATTACAAATTTAATTCTCCAATAACTAATAATATTAACACATTTATTAAATTAAAATTCTTTATTTTAATTAAATATTTTGATTTTTTAACATTTTTTTTAAATAAAAACGATAAAACTTAAAATTAATTTCTAACTAAATCTTCACATATTGTGGTTAATAGTATATTATATTATTATGTTTAATTAAATTTTAAAATAAGTTCACTTAATCTTTACACTTTTATAAAAATACTAATATAAACTTAAAATATTTATCCAATTACTAAATTATTTAAAATATTAATATAAATTTGAAATATCAATTCAATAATTAAAATAATTTTAATTTTTTTATAAATACATGAAATACATTTTTATTAACATAAAAATAATATATATATATATATATATATATATCAAAAAGAGACTAAACTAATAATTAATTTAATGATTGATTATATATATAAAAGAGATTAAATTAATAATTATTTTAATGATTGAATCGGTAACTAATTTAATAATTAATTTTAATTTTTTTATTTACATACTATATTACTAAATTATTTAATAAGTTAATAAACTATTTTTTAAATTTTTTATAATGTTATTAAATTTTTTATCAATTATTTTAAATTATTAAGTAGATTTATATTTAATATATTATTAAAATATTTTTAAAAATTATTTATATAAATAAAAAATAGTCACTAATTTATATATTATTTGTTTAGTGACTGAAATTTTAGTCACTATATATAAAAAGAGAAATCGAGTCACCAATTCGATTACTATTAGTAACTGAATTTTTCTGATCACTAATTTCAATCACTATTAACAATTTTTCTAGTAGTGACCGAATCAGTGACTGATTTTGTGACCGAATCAGTGACCGATTTCCGTGACTGAAATTTTAGTCACTAAATCAGTCACTAAATATAAAACGGAAATCAGTCACTGATTCAATTACTATCAGTGACTGAATTTTTCGGTTACTAATTTCGGTCACTATTAACCATTTTTCTAGTAGTGCATCCACTAACACACTCAACAACTCTTCATTTCTCAACTTGAAATTTTTACAAGGACAAAATTGCAAACCCTCTCATATAATTTTTGCACAAAAAAATTGCAAACCATCTCATATAATTTTTGTATGGAAAAATTGCAAGCCCTTTCATATAATTTTTGCACGGAAAAATTGCAAGCTCTCTCTTGACACACAACTATCCAAGTCCCCAATACACTCAAATAATAGTATTGTTATGGTGAGTAGACCCAAATTATCACCCCTTATTTATAATAGTAGTCTATCACTTCCTTTTTTCAAACTACCTGATGTGGGACTTTAGAAGATATCCACACACTTTGGGCACAACATGAGATCTAGAATGAACTCTCTAACAATAATTCGCTAAGCAAATCTTCAATGATTAAACTATTACCTTTTAATTTATCATTCATACACCAATAATAATTAGTTAAAATATAATATTTAATTATTATTTCCTTTTTACTAAAATTATATTAATTTTAAATAATTAATTAAATAAACTAATTATATTAATAAAAATATTGATAAAATATATTAATTAATAAGCATAACAACTTATGGACAATTTACTCAAATTAGACTGAATTGACTCAAAAGACTCTACTCAAACAAAATACATATAAACCAAATACAAATATACTAAAATTAGATTTAAGAGACTTAAAATAATTCATAAAAAATACAAATAGTTTAATTCACTAATGGAACCAATAAAATAAAATAAAAATTTATGATAAACATAATTACATTGGCTTAGTGCTTAAAAAGATTTGTCATCCTTTAGATCTTAGGTTCAAATCCTACTTATGATAAATTTGTTTTTATCACCTAATTATAAATGAACTTGCATAAAAATAAACCAATATAACTAAAATCTACAAAATTGTGTTGATTTTCTTCATAACATGAATCTAGGCTTGGGTTTGAATATGATCTTTGATTTGGGTTGCTATCCTGATTAATGTGAAGGTGACTTGATGCTTATAATGGTAATTTTATCACCAACTTTTGGTTTGTATGGTGTGTTGATCTCAATCACTACGTTTGTGTGGTTACATGCAAGTAGATGTTGTCGTCGCTGTCTCGGTGCGGGGATTTCGATATTTGCAAACGGTTGCGATGGATGACTAAACTCTTATGTTTTTATAAAATTATGTAGTCAATGCTTTTAGGTTGCCCGATAACTAGACTAAGCCTTAAAAGTGAGGTTTTCATAAAGGGTTTTATGGAGTCGTCACCGACATTTTTACCGTAAACATCGAAAAAGGAAGAAAAGACGTTGGTTTTAGAGAAACTAACTTTGGCCATTACAACCAGAGTTGGGTAAGAGAATTAGTTACGTGTGGGGAAGGTGTTAGCACCCCACAATGCCCCTTTCGGGTTCCCTATGATGGACTAGTTCATAAAATAAAGACTGAAAGAAACTATGTTTTTACCCTATTTATTTATCTACTGGCAAAATTTAAATATCTACATGGTCCTAGTATCTAATGCATACAAGGAAAACAGTAAAGAAAGCTGTAAAAGAGAGAGAATAGAGAAGGAACCTCCGAAGCGAGCTTTTTATTAACTCTTCAAAACTTGAGGACAATTTTTTACAATCCCCTCGCTTTACAAGCACGTTCCTCATCCGCAACAAAGAAAAAGATCACTCTACCGAGTGCCGGATGTTTGAAAAGGAGACTTCCTTAATCGATTTATACCTTAAACGGAAATCGAAAAGCTCACTCGGACTCTGGAATAATACCCAGAGTCACTCTCAAGTGTGAAAAGACTTCCTAGAGAATGTAGGAGTGGAAATGTGTGTTGAAATGAGGGGAGGAGACTCCTATTTATAGGAATTCACACCAGACAGGACGAGATGGCCATCTGGGCTTCTGACAGGAGAGATGGTCGTCTGGCCAAACGAGACGGTGCTGGCCAAATGAGATGATTGTCTTGTCCTTCAGGGAAGGTGAGACGACCGTCTGGCCAAACGAGACGGCCGTCTTGAGCCTCTTGTCAGGATTTTCCTATTTTTTCTTATTTTTTTGTGTACAGAAAACCCTCCTATCCTTACATGGAGTCTAGTGAACATGTTTAGGGGCCTAAAGAAGCCTTTTTCATCTTTGAACGGAGGTTTTTCTGATCTTTATTGAGAAGTTGGACAAGATTTGGGGTCTACAAATGTTATATCAAAATTTATTTTTCTTTTAAAGTATTGGTATTGTGACGCAAATATTAATAGTATTTATATCCTCGTAAATTTTAGTTTTATGTTACTATATAATCGTAGCAGGGACATTATAATGTAAGCTTACAACTATTCCTAGATTGTATTCAATCACAAATGACTAAAGAATCTTTATTTAGTATGTCTTATATTTCCAGAAGACTTCCCTCCCCATTGATGGAATTTCAACACATGTTAGCTCGCTAACTTTGTCTCTACCAATAAGTAAAATAAACTAAACCAAAAGAAAAGAAAAACACACACAAACACATAATTTTGTAAAACTTGTTTGATGGGCATAATAGTCTTTGTATGATAGAGTCGTCAGACAATAGTAACAACATTTAGAGTTGCTCTTTTAATTTTGTGATATCTAAGTTCAACTCCTTGTAACATTCTACTTTCAAAATATGTTGGACCTTTGAATGTCATTAGAGTTGAACAAATGGCATGATAAGTTATTACAATCTATAACATCAATGAAAATGTAAATGTGGGTTTTTTACAACATCAGGGGATGATCGAGGAGTTTTCTTAATTTATGTTAATGCTTGTTCATATTCTTCTGTACTTGTGAAAACTCGTTATTTTTAAACACTTGAAATAAGGAAGAATATTTTCACCATACTTAAATAAAAACCTGAAAAGAGAAGCTAACCATCTGTCAATTGTTGTAATTTTTTAACATTCATCAGAATTTTAATGTTAATAATAGTAGAGCAATTCTTTGGGTTTGATTCAATCCCTTATTGTGCCAATTATCAAAGCACATTTTGTTGCCTATATATGGTTAAACAATTCAATGCAGGAAAAAAAATGTTGTAACTAGAGAAAACCTAGATCATATTCGCAAGGAGCATTGTTAAACTGTTATACACTTAATTCTCAATTATAAACATTTAAGAGAGGGAGATTAGAAGAGATTTGGTTTGGCAAAGCATTAAAGAAAGCAATAAAACTAAGGATCTATCAAAATAGTAAATCTAGACCACTAATGCAAGCAACAAAATTGTGCAACAAAATAAAACTTTAAAATTGACAAAACAAAAATTGAAAGTAGTAAATTGAAAAATCAAATGAAAATAGTGGAATTATATAGTAAAATTTGGAGAAAATTTTGAAAAATAATGGGTAATTCTCCATTCATTCTCTTATTTTTGTAATTATCATTGATTTCTAGATTTAGATATAACCACAAAATAAATCTACAGGAATTCTAAACATTCATAATTCAATCCATTAAATCAAATTTATTCATAGCATTTAATTGAACTAAAAACAAAAATCGACTCCTAGGAAAAAAATCACATAAACCTAGAACTTGATTTATAATATAATTGAAGAAATTCAACTGAATAATTTCAATTACATTGATTATAATGAATTACAAATGGTTAGAATAATGAATAATCAAATCTAAATAAGAGAAAATAAGAATTTGATTGGAAAATCAGCGTGAGGAAATTAGAAACCCATGAAAGTGTAGAAAAAGAATAAAGGTAATGTAGAAAAACAATAGAGGAAATAAATTGTAAAAAGTAAATGAAAACAATAAAAAATAAAAGACAAACTTGATCTAACGCATCTTGAATTGAAGAACATTAAAGTATAATTCATATAGAAGTAGTAGAAAAACTTGAAAAGTACACTCTATGAACTTGAGAGAAAACTAGAGAGAATTCTAAAATCTAGATATATAAACTATAAAAATGAAAGATAATTTATATCTTTTGACTTTTTCAAACCTATTTCTATAATAACATCGAACACTCTAAAGATGCCTAAGGCTCATAATCTACTAATTGGAAAAATTGGAGCTTGATTCGTCAATTCTACGAAGTGTAATATGTAAAACATCATTAAACAGTTTGTATTTCACTGATGGAAATAGTTAGTTAATTTTGTTTATAAGAATTTAACACTTTTGCTCAGTGGATTTGTTAGAATTACATGCTAAGATCAAGAGAGGGGTGAGTGAGTTGATCTAATTAGAAACTTTTCGCAACTTTCAGATACAGATTATAATTTTCAAATATTTAAAAATTTGATCAAAATATTGAACAAAAAATTATCAAGCAGAATGAAAGACAGAGATAAAAGAAGGATAAGAACACCAAGATTTATACTGGTTCACCTAAATCATTGGGTTATATGTAGTTCTCAACCAAATTCCAGTTGAGTTCCACTAATCAAAATTCATTTAATTACAAGAACAGATTGCAAACACACAATCTCCATCAAGAACTTAGACCCAGTTCTTTGAACCTTGACCGCAACCAAATTCTGGCTGCTAAATTAGTGCCCACACTTCTAGACACCAAGAATTAAAAGAATCGATAAAAATTTGAAAGAATAGAAGAAACTAAAACAATCAAACCAATATGCAGATGGAAGAATCCAACTATAGAATGAGTTTCTTCAAAACCCAAGAACAAAGAACCTCAATTTTTTTTGAGGAATTCCTATGGAAAGAGCCTCAACAAAGAACCTTGAAAAATATCTCTAAGGTTGCTTGAATGATTTCTCAAAAAGGTGTTTTAAAACGTTGAAGAAAACTTATTTATATTTTTCTAACTAATTGATTCAAATAATTGATTAATTCGCTCTGTAATCGATTAAAACAACTTACTTAAATGAGTTTAACTGATGAAATTTTTTTAATCGATTAAAAGGTTCTACAAATTTTTCCTAAGATATTTTAGCTGATAAAAACGCGGTTTAATCGATTAAAATATTTCTAGAAACTTTTCAGAGGTGTTTTTAGTGATAAAAATGAGTTTTAATGGATTAAAATAGTAATACAAAAATTGTTTAAGTGTTTTTAATTGATTAATTTAAAGTTATATCGATTAATATTCTGCAGTAAGTTTTCTAAAACTTCCTAAGTGTTTTTAATCAATTAATTTGAAACTATATAAGTTAAAATATTGATAGAAGGTTTTCCAAAATTTCTTAAGTGAAATTAATCGATTAATTCGAAGATATATCAATTAAAATTGCGACATAAAATATTTTCACTTGGTTTAAGTGGTTTGAATCGATTATTTCGAAAATGTATCGCTTAAAAATGTGACGAAGGTGTTTTCAAGTTTCTTAAGTAGTTTTAATCGATTATTTTAGAAAACTTATTAGTTAAAATCGAGACTTAAGAATATATTAATCAATTAAAATGATTTTTAACATATTAAAAAGATTTGAGAAACTTTATACTTTTGTCGCATGCTATAGAAATGAATAGATGAATATACCTACTCAATAAAATTCAAACTCATTAATGGGCTGAACAATAAATATCTTATTTCATGATTTCTTTTGATTTCATCAAATCTCCAAGACTTCCAAGATTCTTACTTTTTCATGAGAATTGAGTCTTCGTTGAGCAAAATGATAAAGTGTATTCATTGGTTAACATGAAACAAGAAAACTTTCCTACACAAACACAAATGACACAAACATCCGTTGAAGAATTTTGTCCATAAATGATATTTTATATTGATCTTGAAAAAAAGAAGAAATATATATATATATATATATATAATACCGTGTCTGTAAAAGGTGGTATAGTAGTGTGTGAGCCGAAAGACATTGAGATAATGGTAATTTGGGATTGTGACTATTAAAATAGCCCTTTTTTGTGTGCATAAATAAAGAGAATAGCAAGTCACCGGCGTCCCTTAGCAATAAAGGAGTTGCTTTATTTATTTTTTAGTTTAAAAGTTTGAAAGAATGTGGGGTTATGCTGTTTTTAAGGACATGATGTTAAAGGAAGAGAAAGAATCGAATCTAATAAAACTTTTGTAGCCAGCAGTTCTATTCCATTAAGTCAATATCATTCACTTGAATAAAGTTACTTTTTTTTTATAATAGATGTTCCATCCCCAAACACTACACCAAAGTATATTGCATGAGCATGGAATCGTTCTTTTCAAACATATTATTCTCAATATCTTTTGTTTTTGGTTTGTGGATGAATCTTCATCGTTTTAAGTCCATCAATCTTTAGTATTGTCCTCCTAAAAGATGCATTATAAGATTTTATTCTTTCTTCCATTGTTAATCTTGGATTATTGAGACGTATCGATACATAGCTCCATAAGATATTTTCTTCTATAGTGTTTTGGTTTTATATTTCTAACCTTATTCTTTAAAAAGATTTGAAGATTTCTTAAAATCAAGGGAAAATTTTGTTTGATGAGTATTATTTTTTTAATGGGGAGATTTTATTGGATTGGAAACATGTAGTTAAAAAATTCACTTTTTTTTTTACGAGGTTCAATATTGGAAGCAACATACTTTCTGAAAACTATTTGTGAGATGAAAAAGTAAAAGATTAAAAAAAAAATGCTTGGTGAATTTATTGAGAATATCTGCCCCTTATTTCATTCCTCTAGAATCATCTTTTCGTTCTGAAAATTAATTTGATTATTTATAGCTACATTTGAGTAGCATTATTCATGAAAATGAAATATATTTAAAGAGATATAAGAGCCCGAGATTCCTCCACGAATGAAACTAATGCTTAAGGTATAGGAATATGTCTTTCAACTCAAAATAATACAACATGAAAAAAAAAATGGCTAATTGTTTGTACCCTACATATAATATTCTAAATGTTTCCATTAAGTGTGTTAATGTAAGAAAAAAAATATATACCATTCCCCTGCCATTTAATCCGGATAATATTCTTGAACATTTGCTTTACATCATTGCATTTAAGGTTTATTATAGTTAATGTAACAGCTATATATATAATTTCTCTTTTAAAGAACTTTTATACATATATTCAAAGCATAAAAGAAATTGGTATTAATTAAAGTATTTAAAATTCTCTACTTTGGGACTGTTTTTGTTGAGGTCTAATACCTACATTATCTACTTCCGTGTATATAAATAATCATCACAATTTAAAAATAATACAAAAAATATACAAGGTAAGCTAGTAGTCCAAAATAAACAAGGATATCTATTTCTTCTTTGTCACTACTTCCATCAATTTTCTTTTTTAAGCGCGATAAACTACATGTTGGACACATCTTTAATGTAACAAAATAATTTATGTACAATATGCAATTATTAGGGCATGCATATATATTCTTGTACTCTAAACCCATTGGACATAATATCTTAGTTATCTCATAGTTACGATTAGATAATGTATTATCTTCAGGAAGCATATACTTAAACAACTCAAATAATTCAGTGAAACTTATATCACAAACAAATCATAGGTGCACTCAAACGAATAAATAGATAATCACAAACAACAATAGTTCAATTTTAATAACAATGCAATTGAAACATCCATGCAATAACTTGATTGAGATTCTCATAAACAACCACGGATTCAATTTGAACATAATATAGGAGACATCGAACACTAACATCAAAGATACCACCATAAATGGGACACAATGTAAGTGTTATCGTTGCTCACCATGGTTGAAATGTACCCTTAAAGGTGCTGCAATGGTTTTCGTCTTCGTTGTCTAGTAAAAAATCATCGTGCATGCAAGGAAGAAGAGGTCCGGGTGAAAATAAAACGTCACTTTTACATGGACTTCGCGGGGACCGACGTTAAAGTCACATTTATGTCGAGTACAAAGCCAACCAACGTAAAAAACGAATTTTATGTCGGCCCCTTTGAGGTCCGACATAAAAGTTGCATCTCTTATTTACAAAAGGAAAATGATACTTTGACGACCCAAATCCATACAACTCTTGTAAACAACTCTCTTTTAATATTATAATAATAATTTTTTTTATTAAATTATTTTATAGATTATTATATTAATAAAAGTGAGTTGTTTAAAGGGTTGTATGATTTCTGGTTATCAAAATATCACCACTCTTTACAAAAATATCACTGCATTTTTTTTTAGTTGGCTATGTTGAGGTCCGACAAAAAAAGGGTGACGTAGAAAACTACTTTTGCACTAGTGTTTGTTCTAAAGCAACAATTTTATGGATTTTCACATATATTAACACTACACAAATTCATTCCAAAATTGACACACCATCTC
Source organism: Sphenostylis stenocarpa (assembly GCA_963425845.1). Taxonomy (NCBI): domain Eukaryota; kingdom Viridiplantae; phylum Streptophyta; class Magnoliopsida; order Fabales; family Fabaceae; genus Sphenostylis; species Sphenostylis stenocarpa. The sequence goes on along the minus strand of OY731398.1, from coordinate 171,246 downwards.
ATGCTCATATAGGCCAATTATCATGTCACACAAACATAAATACACCACATCACACCCATATAGACTCATTATCATGTCACACAAATTCTATACGACTTCCAGAAGACTAGATATTAAATTAAACATAAGATATTTGCATTTGTTACATCGCAAAAACTTAAGTGTTGAGTGCAAGGGTATTCAATATGGTATATACACTCATGTGTAACTAAAAGAAATTTCTAAATGACTTATCAAGACATAGTTCTTTCTCACACATAGACTAAGGCATTAGAAACCCCCCTTCAACTCTCACCACATAATCCTTTCATCTATGTGATTTCACTGATCAATATAGTTAGGATATTTTCATGAGTCCCAAGTTAATATCCACACATACAACACTACACACATAAGAATACCCCTTGATAATTCTCATATCACTACATAATATTTTTTAATGCATATAATATCATTCACAACACCTAATTTCATGTTTATAACATGTACCCTAACATCCTAAGTTATATATATATATATATATATATATATATATATATATATATATATATATCATTTCTCACATTATAATAAAATATAGTTTTCATTTGACGTTTGCCTATTCTTTTTACCATAACTTCTCTATTGACATTATTTTTTTTGTTAACTATTCTTCCATTGGATTCCTTATAAAGGGTTTCAATTTGTAAATATAGAACATTTAATTTGGACTTTAGAATTTTTTTAAGAGTTTTAAAATTTTAGACAAAAAAATACGTAAAAGTTAAAATTTCGCCTAAGTGAACATTTTTTGCTTGAGTGAAAATATCTAAAAAACTACCTTCTTTTTAAGAAAATTTTCATTTTTTCTCTCTTGATAAAAAACACAAAAAAAAAAACAAGTCTCATTTCACAGAGAACTTTTTTCTTAAGTGAAATATTTTCACTTGAATGAAATATTCTCACTTGAGCGAAAAAACTCCTAAGATGAGTTCTTGTTTTGCTAAGCATTTCACTTGAGTGACGAGCTATCCCTTGAGCGGAAATATGTAGGTATCAGACCTAAAAAATAGACCTTAAAGTAGTTTCTATACACCATAAACAATCTATCACATAATTTCTTTCTAAAAATGTCATACTTAGTCTAAATATAGTTATCATTCCCTAATATTTCACACACATCCTTTTACACATCACTACTCTAAATCAATTCATTCAAGCAAAGTTCAAGATACAGTACCATCTATTAAACTTTGCAAATCAAACAATATGACTAAGTCACCCTCACAGTCTAAATGATCTATTCTACGGTGCTAAGAAATTGATTACTAGCTTCTCTTACCTTTCAATTTTTCCTGCCAAGGGAAAACCCTAAAAATTCCCAAAATCTATAAGAAGTAAAATCATGCTTACAAAAAAGTCCAATAAACAAATTAAACATATCATAATATTCCTACACTAGTCAAGATTCATCTTTACCAAACACAAGCCAAATGCATGCACCTTAGGTCCCACATGCAAGTCTCTCAATTTCATATGCAAATACTCTAAAATTTGGTAGAAATAAACTTATTCTATTGAAAATTCTAATCGGTTAGAATTACTCCACTCAACCCTAGGAGTATTATGGTGTACTTGGATCTAAAAAAAGATATGCGGAGAAATGAGAAATCTAGAGAAAAGCTAGAGAAAAGAACATTCGAGAGATAATGATTTTGAGATAATGGAGTTTGAATGATTTCATTTTCTGTTTATAACTTTTAACATAATTGTTTACCCTTAGTGGATCACTTCTATTCTTAACTAATATAAACTTGGTCATACTATCTAATATCTAGAAAGTTTTTCATGTTATCATTTTTTCTATTTAATTAAAATTTTCACATACAAGAATGAATAACTTGTTTGAAATAAAGACAAGAAAATATTATAATGTTATTGTTAATAATGAAAATTTAAAGGTTTTAAAGAAAAAATAAAGTTTAATGTAACTTTATTACTAGAATTTGATTTTAGTATATAGCTAAAATACATTAAAAAGATATAAATAAATTATTAATTTGATATGACATGTTAAAATCTAAATTTACAAACATAAAATTAGGGATCTCACTCCTCTAAATTGAACCTATACATTTCTAACTAACTTGAAAGAGTAAAATAACAAATATCAATTGTTTGATAATAAAAAGCTAGTTCGAAGAATATTGCATGCAAGGAACTAAGAAACCCAAGGGAAGGGGGTTCTGAGAAACGTCTGGCAGGAAGTAAATCGAGAATGAATGTTGATCGAGATAAATTATCGAGAGTGAATTGAAGCAGTATATCAAGGGATTATTTGTCGAGAGTGAATCAAGAGATTGTTTTTGAGACACACTATCAAGAGTGAATCAAGACAATGTATTGAGAGATGGAAAATCAAGACACAATATTGGGAGGGAAAGTGCGTCTCAAGACTGAATATCGAAACTGAATATTAGGAGAGAGAAAATTACAAGAAAGTGAGAAATCAAGTACATGTTCTGGCCAGACTTGACCTTCCTTTTATAGATAATTAATAACTAATTTTGTTTCACATCTTAATAACTAACTTTTATTATAACAAAGCCCTTCTCTAAAACAATCATTGTCCTCAAGGATTAAACATCGGATACTTTTTCTTGAGGTCATAGAAAAATTCCCATGTTACGTCTTCAGGTAAATGGTGTTTCCATTTCACAAGGAACTTGGTGATTGTCATTCATCTCCACTTCACTGTCATTCGATCTAAAATGGTCTCTAGTTCTTTTTCCTGCAACCTATTTTCAGTTTGACAAGGTAGCTCCGTGGAGACTGCTGCTTCTCCAAAATGTTTATTCAACTGTGATATAAGAAACACATTATGGATTTCAAACTCTTTAGAAGTTCTAGATTGTAGGATACCTCCCCCACCTTGTTCAGAATCTTGTAAGGCCCAAAATATTTGGGACATAATTTGGCATTAGGCCTGAAGCTCATTGAAAATTGTCTATAAGCATGTAATTTTACATAAACCATGTCCCCAAACGCCTTTTAGCCACTTGTTTCATCCTCTCTTGTTGTTGAATTATTGGCAAGCGTACCAAAATTATCAATTGCAGTATAGTATTTCGATTAAATAAAAGTCGATCCCACGAGAAATGATTTCAATGGAAATTCCCAATTATGCTTACTAAGTAGATTAAAATAGATTGAGTTTTGCAAATAAGAGTTGAATTGAAATTAAATGACAAAGAAATGTAAATTGTTGAAAAAATATCAATTAAAGGTACTTAGAATTGACTTCCTTCCTTATCCTTCTTTTGTAATGGCTAAATCAATTAAGAACGTCAATTAACCTAACAATGTTGATGTCACCTACTCAAATCATCCATGTTGATTCCTCACACATGAAATTCATAAGAAAACCTAATAAATGTTGATTCCTCACACAATTAACAGATTTTCCAGCATTAGGGTTAGGGTGTTAAGCAATTGATACATTCATTCCATTCCTGGCAATTAACATAACAAATATTCTTACCATGATCTAGGGTTCAAGATATATTTTCCAATCATGCCTCAAACAATCAAGAATAAATCATTCCAAAGAATAAAGGATAAGAATAACAACATCAAAGCATAAATTAAGATCTCAAAATATCACCATGATACAAAAGAGTTCAAAGGAAGTGCACTGAATCCTAAGAGAATGAAGTTAGCCACTCATGTTGGCCATTACAATGCTCCAATTGATGAAGAAGTGAAGAATTGATGAAGATTAGACAAAACCCTAACAGTAGTCGTGCCTCCTCTCCTCCAAAACTGCTTGCTTTTCTCAAAACACAACTTATCTTTTTATAAGAGAATTTGGGTCGGACCTTGCATCATTCATTTGCTTAAGCGCTCTTCTTTCTTTCAATTTTACTCCAATTATGCTGACAATTATGCTCCTTACTCTTGTATCAAGGTATTCTCAAATTCATCCTATATTAGGAGAAAAATATATTAGAATTAACATAAGTTAAATGGTTTTATAACAATTCAAGGCATAATTATATCAACTTTTTACCACTTAACAACTCCCCCCAACCTAGAATCTTGCTTGTCCCAAACAAAGTAGTTTTTCCAAAACAAAATCATCACCTATTATCTCTTTCTCTTCTAGAACCACAACATAAAAATTTTCAGGGCTGATGCTCGCAACTCCAAATGAAAATAGAACACAGAAGCATTCAAGTTATAAAAACCAACAAAGAATAATTAGTCCTCAACTATCCTCAGAGAAGCATGATCTCTCAAATAGAGTTATATATACTCATCTCTAATTCTCACAGGTAAGTGTTTATCTCATTCAATCACTTCATTTAGATAATCCAATATTGATAATCATCTTCAAGCAATCAACAATTGTTAAACAAGACTTAAATCAAAAGGTCTTTTGAGGCTTGTAATGAGGCTAGGCTAAGAAAGAATTATTGGTTTTTCTGGGATATACAAAAATATTTGAGAAATTCAACTCATATGAATGATTCTTGATTAACAATTCCTCAAGTCAGGTTTCAAACTTCATGTTTTTGTCCCTAACACAATGACAATGAGTTAATAATCTCACAAGTTATTACCCCCCTTTTGACTTCTTTTTTTTTTTTTGCTTTTGCATGTATCCTTTTTTTGGCTTTGCAAATTTTTAAGCTTTGCTTTTCCTTTTTCTTTACACTTTTTTTTTTAACAATAACACCCCAACAATACCTGTAGGACAACAATAGCAATACCTAATAATAAGAAAAAAAGTGACATTCATACTCATTTCATTTCTCAAATATAGGAAGGTAGATAAATAGTGTTTAGGCTTAAGGGTTCTGTTTAAGAAACAATATTATTTTTGGATCAGAAGGGGTTCAAATGGATGTCCTATAATTAATGCATGGTTGGTTATTTGGCTCTGGGTTATATCTACTACAAAGAAAAAAAAATGTCTTTATCATTTTCAAGTCTTGCCAACATGCAATCACATCAAAGAATCAATCAATTTCAGTTATCATTACAAAATGTTGACACTCAATTTATCTGTTTTTGGTACTCTGTTCACCTGGGTTTTGGCTAGCTTCTCCAATTCAGTTAATTCCTAATTTTCCTCATCAATTCCTTTTCACTATCATACTCAATATCCCAAAATCACTTGGTATTGGAAACAATCAAAATTATTTTTCACGTTCTAGATTTAAATTAGGCAATAAGCAATAATCTCATATATGACTCTAAAACAAATTATGGGACAACAAGGAATTCAAAATTTAAAATAAAGCAATTAAAAACATTAAATTAAAAATAAAGAAATTAAAAACATTAAAATTAAAGTAAGTTTCCTCCCTCATTTTCTTCACTTGTCATGTACTCCTTATCTTGTGCCTCAGCCTCAACTGCAGACTTTTTCACCCCTCCAGAAAAGTTGGACTGTCCCCGGGCCATTGAAGTAAGGCTTCAAAGTCTTGAGGAGAAGTGCACTGTGTACCTGGAGCAATCTTGCAAAGAAAGAACTTAAGGAAGAAAAATGCACAAAAAAACTTAAACAGCAAAAAGAAAAAAAACAAATTCAAAACATTGGGTTTCCTCCTATGAGCGCTTGTTTAACATCTTCAGCTCGACGCCTATTTGCTTTAGGGCTCATGCAGGTGAGTGATCAAGGTGATATATACGCATTCTCCATCCCTTGACTGCCCTTGTGGGAATGAATTTATTCTTCTCATTGCGAATAACCTTACAACTATCAGATATTGGATAAATCATACCTGTTTCAGGAGGTTTCAGTACCTCTCTTTTAATAACTTCCTTCATAGTCAAACTAAGATGTCTTTGGGGTTGTGCAACAGGCTTGTAATCTTGTTTTTCAGTTGAGATGGGTAATTCATCAAAAGTATCTATTATGAGACAATCTTTCTTGTTTTTCGGTTGTTGTACAACTTCAAACAGATTAAAATTAACTTCATCATCTCCACTTCTAATTTTTAACTTGCCCATGTCAACATCTATAATTACTTTGGCAGTCTTCATAAATGGTCTTCCCAGGATCAATGGGACTTCCTCATTTTCCTCCATGTCCATAATCACAAAATCAACAGGAAATATGAATTTGTCCACTCTAACTAAAACATCTTCTGCTACTCCATAAGGAATCTTTAGAGATCTGTCAGCTAGCTGTAATGTCATTCTTGTAGGCTTTACTTCCAAGTCTCCTATTCTTTTAAGCATAGATAATGGCATGAGGTTTATACTGGCCCCTAAATCAAGCAATGATTTTTTCACCAGTAATTCACCAATTGTGATTGGTATAGTGAAACTTCCAGGGTCCTTGGACTTTTGAGGCAATGATTTTTGGAATATAGCACTGCATCCTGCCTCTAACTCTATTGTTTCATCAGTAAATCTTCTTTTCTTAGTTAAGAGCTCTTTCATGAATTTGGCGTATGTTGGCATTTGCTCCATAGCTTCCACAAATGATATATTAATTTGCAATTGCTTGAAAATATCAATGAATCTTGCAAATTGTCTTTCTTTATCTAACTGTGAAGGAGCCTTGGGATACGGTAACTTCTCTACAAATGGTGTTTGACTCCCTCCTTTTTCTATCTTCTCTTCGTTCTTCTTATTAGGAATATGTCTTTCTTTATTATTCTCATCTTCTTGTTCTTCATCTTCTTTTACTAAAACTTCTTCTTCAACAACTATATTGTCACCAATCCCCTTACCTACAACTTTTCCACTCCTTGTAGTTATTGAATTGCATTGCTCCCTAGGGTTGGTTTGTGTGTTAGCTGAAAATTGTCCTCCTTGTTGCTGCTCAGATAATTGTTTAGTCAATTGGCCTATCTGGGTCTCTATATTTCTGAATGAAGCCTCAGTATTTTTCTAATTAGCCATAGTGCCTTGCATGAATTTTTCTAAAGTATCCTCCAATTTACTTGTTCTGTCAGGCATTGAAGGATAATGTTGTTGTTGTTGTTGATATGGGGGTTTCTGATATGACTGTTGTTGAAATGCATGTTGTCTAGTAGATGAGCTAACACCTTGGTTCCACCCAAAATTCTGATTCTGATTTTGATTCCCTCTCCATCCTTGTGCAAAATTATTCTGATAATTATTGGGATTAGGAAAATTACCTTGTCTGCCTTGACTACTACCTTGGGCCCCTATATAATTAGCTTCTTCTTGCTGAATGTTACCTTGATAAGAGCATTGTTCATTTGAATGATCACCTCCACACAAATCATAACTCATCTGTTGATTAGGAATAGTTTGTACTGTGTGCATTTGTTGAGGTAATTTCTCTATTTTATGGTTCAATGCTTCAATTTGTTGGGTCAAAATTTTATTCTGGGCTAAAAGAGCATCTGTGGTGTTAAGTTCAAGGACTCCCTTCCTTTGAATTGGATGTCTATCATGTTGGGCCTGTTGGTCTGTAAAAGCTAGTGCATCAATAATTCTTGTGGCATGATCAATTTCTACATCCAACATGGATCCTCCTGTTGCAGCCTCTAATAGCATCTTTGCATCATGTCACAAGCCAGTATAGAAAATATTCAACTGAGAAACGTCATCAAATCCATGATTTGGGCAACTTCTCAACAGTGATTTAAATTTCTTCCATGCTTCACAAAATTGTTCATCTGCTCCTTATCTGAAAGAAGTGACGTCAGATTTTGCTTTGATATAGTGGGATGGTGGGAAAAATCTATTCAGAAACTTCTCTTCTACACTACTCCAATTAGTCAAACTCTAATTAGGATGTGTTTTCAGCCACTCCTTTGCCCTACCTGCCAAAGAAAAAGGAAATAATATCAAATATGCAGATTCAAGATTTGTTACTCTAAATCTCATGGTACCAATCAACTCATAAAAAGTAGACAAATGAATATAATGGTCTTCATGATCCAATCCAGTAAATTGATGAGCACTAATCAAGCTTAAGAAAGCTAGATTCATCTGCAATGTATGATCATCCGGAATGACAATGCTGGAAAAATGTCTTGGACCTTGCTGCATAGCACAATTTCTAAGAGTTCTTCTAGGTGGATTTGCATTTGGGTTTTGATTTGGATTTATATTTGGATTTGGATTCGGATTCAAATTTGCTCCTTCTTCGACCATATCTTCTATAATTGGGTTTGGTAAATCAAGTGTGAAAGAAGAATTAGCAGATTCTTTTGTAATTTGTTCTTGAGTTTCCCTTCTTTTAAAGATACTTGTCCTCTTAAACGCATAAATCAAAAGAGTAACTCAAGCAAATATTAGCACAAACTAAAAACTAAATAATAATAATTATAATAATAATAATAATGATAATAATAATGAAAATAATAATAATAATGATAATAATAATGATAATAATGATAATAATGATAATAATAATAATAATAATAATAATAATAATAATAATGATAATGATAATGATAATAATAATGATAATAATAATAATAATAATAATGATAATAATAATAATAATAATAATGATAATAATAATAATAATAATAATAATGATGATAATGATAATAATAATAATAATAATAATAATAAAACAGAAATAAAAATAAAATACTCAATAAGCTAAACAAAGAATTCTCAAAGAACACCGTTCCTGGAAACGGTGCTTGAAATACTTGTTGAATTATTGGCAAGCGTACTGAAAATTATCAATTGCGAGTATAGTATTTCGATTAAATAAAAGTCGATCCCACGAGGAACGGTTTCAATGAAAATTCCCAATTATGCTTACTAAGTAGATTAAAATAGATTGAGTTTTGCAAATAAGAGTTGAATTGATATTAAATTACAAAGAAATGTAAATTGTTGAGAAAATATCAATTAAAGGTACTTAGAATTGGCTTCCTTCCTTATCCCTCTTTTGTAATGGCTAAATCAATTAAGAACGTCAATTAACCTAACAATGTTGATGTCACCTACTCAAATCATCCATGTTGATTCCTCACATATGAAATTCATAAGAAAACCTAATAAATGTTGATTTCTCACACAATTAACAGATTTTCCAGCATTAGGGTTAGGGTGTTAAGCAATTGATACATTCATTCCATTCCTGGCAATTAACGTAACAAATATTCTTACCGTGATCTAGGGTTCAAGGTATATTTTCCAATCATACCTCAAACAATCAAGAATAAATCATTCCAAAGCATAAAGGATAAGAATAACAACATCAAAGCATAGATTAAGATCTCAAAATATCACCATGATACAAAAGAGTTCAAAGGAAGTGAACTCAATCCTAAGAGAATGAAGTTAGTCACTCATGTTGGCCATTACAATGCTCCAATTGATGAAGAAGTGAAAAATTGATGAAGATTAGACAAAACCCTAATAGTAGTCGTGCCTCCTCTCCTCCAAAACTGCTTGTTTTTCTCAAAACACAACTTATCTTTTTATAAGAGAATTTGGGTCGGGTCTTACATCATTCATTTGCTTAAGCGCTCTTCTTTCTTTCAATTTTACTCCAATTATGCTGACAATTATGCTCTTTACTCTTGTATCAAGGTATTCTCAAATTCATCCTATATTGGGAGAAAAATATATTAGAATTAACATAAGTTAAGTGGTTTTATAACAATTCAAGGCATAATTATATCAATTTTTTACCACTTAACACTTGTGCTCTCTTCAAATGAAAATTAATTACTTTCAACATCTCTTCTCTTTTATTGAGGCTTTTGTCCACCAATTTCACATTAGATTCCTTTATAGATAAGGAAGGTGAATAAGGGGAACTTGAACATACATAATTTCATAAGGGGTAGCATTAGTAATCGTGTGGTATGTTGTATTATATCACCATTATGCTAGGAGAAGCCACTTTACCCATTTGTGAGGTGAATCAACACACATACATCTGAGATAGGTTTCTAAACACCTATTCACAACCCTGTTTGCCCATCTATTTGTGGGTGATAACTTGTAGATAGTTAGACCTGCACCGCTTATATTATCATAAATTCCTACCAAAATTGGTTTGCAAATATTGAATCTCTGTCACTAGTAATATTTCAAGAGGTCCATGTAAATGGCACACGTGGTCTAGGAAAGATTGTGCTACATCCTTTTTGTATAAGGATGAGATATAGCCATAAAATGAACAATATTGCTCAGCCTATCCACCACTACCATAATCACCTGCTTGCCTTTTGAATTCAGTAGACCTTCTATGCATTCCAATGTAATATGCTATGAAATAGTTTGAGGAATGGACAAAGGTTATTGGTAGTAGTGTTATATTTATTTTGTTGGCAAATTGAGCAATGTTGGATAAAATGCTTAATGTCACCATTTAAACCTTTCTAATAAACCACTGCCTTCACCCTTCTCACCGTGAAATTTATTCCTAAATGACCCTCATCCGTTGAAGATTGTAATCACTGTAAAATATTTTTCCTTAATACCATATTGTTTCCAACCACCAATTTACTCTTTTTTCGCAACACATGATTTCTCCATATATAATGTTTATGGGAATTATTATTCTCTTGTATCTCTTTTATTACTTTCTGCAAATTAATGTCCATGAGCCAAGATTGTTGTATCTCATTCATCAATTCAAATTGTAATTGTAGTTAACAATTGCTTTGCATTCCACTATTTCCATTCTCAAGAGTGCATGTCACCATATTGTCTTGTCCTCGTCTATATTCTATCAAGAAATCAAATTCCATCAATTTCACCAATCATCTTTATTGGAAATCTGTAGTCCACCGCTGGTCCAGAACATATTTAAGGCTATAATGATTCATTTTGATTATAAAATGTCGATTCAGCAAGTAGTGCCTCCACTTCTATATTGCAAAAACCCCTCCTCCTAACTATTTTTTTTCATATGTCGAATAGGTTGCTATTGTTTATTAAAAATTTGACTAATAAAGACAATTGGATGGTTGTCCTGCATTAAAACTACTCCTACCCCATAGCTCGAAGCATTCACTTCAACTATAAACACCTTGGAAAAATCTGGTAGTGTTAAAACTAGAGGCGCTTCTCAACTTTTTTAGTTCTTCAAAGCTTGTTTAACCTTTTATGTCCAAATGAAATTGTCTTTCTTTAACATATTTATCAAAGGTTTAACTATTACGCCATATCCACAAACAAATCTCCTATTTTATCTAATCGTTCTCCTGTAGTCAACAATATAAGAGAGTTCTCAAGATTAGAAATTTCAAAAGAACAAGGAGAGTCTTTTTCCTTTCTTTCTTGCCTTGTGCTTTCTTCAATTCCTCTCTTTTGTTCCTCCTCTTTTTTTCATTTTCTCATTTTTTTTGTCTTTTTCTTTATCCCTTTTATGTGACCCTTCATGCCTAGATTTGGAGGGCTATCCCTCCCTCTTGTAATCCTTCTTAGGGGAAAATATGTTAAAGTAAAGAGGTTTTATCTTAGGTCCTTTGGGATAATCATGTAATCTGGACTTATGATGGTGCCTAGGTTGATAGTATTCATCATGGTAATGACTACTATATACATCTCTATGGGAAAAGTGGGATCCTTCAAAGTGTTATATTATTTTATGGGAACCCTCACCATGTTTGCTCTTAGACTTATTTTCTTTTTTATTCATGAGTTGAACAAAGATGTCATTTATTTCCTTATCACTTTTTTCAAATTTTTCTTTTAAATCTCTAAGTTTATCTCCTAAAGAGTGTTTTTCATTATGATCCTAATAACTTTTATGCACACTAAAATATGTACATGATTATGGTCACTCATTTTTTATCCAAAATATTTTCACGAAGATTTTTTTTAAATATTTTCACAAACATGAGGTGACAAATCTTTTCACAAAAGTTTTGTATGTGTGTGACATGCCCCTATGGACCAATGAAAAGTTTTTTTAAATAGTTGAGTGCACTTAGGATCTTGTCACGGAAAAATTCTACTAGCAGAAAAGCTTTAAATGCAACAAAGTAAAACTAGACAAAAAAAATCTAAAGTAAAAGTCCAAGTGACACTTACAAATCTCTTGTGACACTTTCATAAGTCTAAAAAAAACTTACTATTATGAAATTTACTTTGAGAGATGCAATTGTACCAAAGACATTTTTCTAAGACACTCAAGCAAAAGAAAAATTACAAAACAACAAGCAATATTTACAACAAAATTCATGACAAAATACAACCAAAACTTATAAATGAATATTTTGTAGCAACGTGTATTTTTATGATCGATTTGGACAAAATCTACCACAAGCCTTATTTTCTTCTCTTTTTGGTGTTTGTTCCACTCAATCACTCTCCTTATTAAGTGTTTGTTCTACTCTCTTATAGCTCATCCTCTTGCTATCCCAAGTATTTTAAGGAATGATCTTCAACTTTTTCCCATTAACATCTCAGATGCTACTTTGGAGATAGGTGAGTTCTCAAGAAATCAATGGAACAAATTTTGTCAAGATCAATCAAGATTTAGGGAGTAAAAGTAAAAAAAAAAAACTTAAGTTTGAAAGGGCATTGAATAGAGTGAGCAAGACAAACTTCAAAGAATTTTCAATAATTGACAAGCAACAAATTAAAGGAAAATTTTAAAGTAAGAAATAAAAAAAACAAAGGATTAACTCTAGATTTGGATTACAAAAACAAAGAAAGACTTTAAGAGATAAATTGAATTAATGATCAATCAATTACAAGAAATGTTTTTGACCGAATTGTATAATGCACACTATCATATACATTTTCAATTTACTATTACAACTAGGGATGGCAAAACGGGCCAACCCATCCCGCTTTGGCCTGCCCTGCTTTGGCCCGCTAAAAGCGGACGGGGTGGGCTAACCCGTTATAGTTATGACTGATCTGTAGACCTTGGCCCGCCCCACCAAGGGGCTGGCTGGTCTGCCATAATTTAGAAAAAAAATAATTTATTTTTTAAAATAATTTTTTTAATAAATTTAATAATAAGATTATTATTTGTTTGTCAATAATTCAATATATATATATATATAACGTTAAAACTTATAAAATTTATATTTTTTATATTGAAAATTTCAAATACCTATATCTTTTTTATTTGATAAAATTCATATTATTCTTGGTTGAGTAATTCTTACACCTTTAATTCAAGTTATAAAGATAAAAATAATCGGTGCTTAGGATGAACAATGAGAACATGAGAGAGAAGGTTATGTTTCAATATGGAGAATATTTTGTGAGAGTGAAACTTTTTTAATTATCTTTTTAAAAATTTTAACTTTATATATTATCTTTATAATTAATTTTATTACAATAAAAAATTATTTTTTTATTAATTAGGCGGGTTGCGGGCTGGCCCGCCCCGTCGTGCGGGTTGACCCATCAGGTTGGCGGGCTTGGCGGGCCGGCCCGCCGGGCCTAGCCCGTTTTGCCATCCCTAATTACAGCAAGGAGCGTGGAACTTTTTTTCACAATTCTTTTTGTTCAATACATGAGACTATGATTTTTCAGTTCAATTTCAAGACAACTTCAACAATTATGATTACACTCAAAGTTTGGTTTCAATCAATTAGGAGGTATAACATGTTCAACTAAAATGAATTCAACTCAAATTGTAAACCCAAGTCAAGGTACGTACAACTTGTACAATGCAAATAGAAAAAAATATTTTTGAATTTTTTTAATGGTCTAATAGAAAAAGAAAACACAATATAAGAAGCATAAGCCACCTAAACAACTCGATTTTATATTGTTAAGCATACAACACTCTTTTTTTATATCAAACATGTGGCAAAAACTTCTAAGGAATTTATGAATAATTAAGGACTAAACATGACTACTAAACAACATAGAAGATTATAAAATTGAAAAGTAAGAAATAAAAGACAACTATAATAGAACATACAACATGTTATAGAATTCCAAAAGTATACAATGTTGATTTAAGAAAGAACTAAGCAATGAATCAATTCAATCAAGCATAGCATATTTGGACACTTAGAATATGACTCTACCTAAGACTCAAACAAGCATGAACATGATCAAATATCAAAGACAAAGGAAATGGTAAAGACACTTATCTCTTGTAAACCACCATAGCCTAATTCTAGATACCAAATTGATGAAAGAAAAAATCTCCTTCCACCTTAAGCTGACCAAGAATCATTCACCAAGCTTCTTGAGAAGCTTGACACTACGCTATAAGGAAGGTTCCTTGTAGGGAAAATGGACGAAGATTACTCCCTAGTTGGACTTAAAAGAGAAGCATTGGACGAAGATTACTCCCTAGTTGGACTTAAAAAGAAGCATGAGAACAAGCTATAAAGGAAAGTGCACACATAAAGCTTCATTTATTCAAATTCAAATTACCAAAATACAAACGACTGTTTCTTCTTATATAGGCATTCTCTCCCTCTCTCCCCGCCCCCTCTCTCTCACTTGATATCGGACTTCTAAGAGTAGATACAAAGTGCCGCACAAGCCCCCCTTCAAGTCTCAACTCTCACAAATTTAGCTAAGAATTAGAGTTTAAAATAAAGGAAGTCTCTCCTTTATTGTAACCATAGGTTGAAGTTTGATCTTCCCTCTTGTGTTCCTTTGTCAAATATTTAGAGAGGATTTCTCTTTTATTGTAGTCATAACTTGAACTTTGTCCCTTGCTTAAAGGCTCAAAGCTAGCTCATTATTGTCCTACTAAACCTAATTTTTTTTTTTACAAACAAGAAATTTAAACCTATATAATTTTATAGAATTTTTACAAGGCTAATAATAAAAAAAAAAAGAGTCCTAATAAGCTATACTCTAGTGAAGGAAAATCCTCTAATGAGTTTTTTTCTCTTAGTCATGGACCTTGTCAAGGCTCAAGGTGTTGTGTCTCAAATGATCTTTCATTATTATCTTTGTTGGAAGAAAAAAATTTGAAACCCGTTGACACAATTATTCAACCTCTTTTGTTAATTGACACAATTAGTCATGAGTTTTTTTTTTGCTTATTTGTCTTTCTTTTTACTAGTTTTTATTTCCTTTTCATGTTAAGTCATATGATAAATTTTTTGTAATTTTTAATAATTTTGTAAATATGTAATAAGAGTTTTAAAACTGTTAAACATTCTTAATGGAATGTGTAATTAGGATTATTTTATGTCATTACTATTTAGGATGGTCATATTTTTCTATATTTTTATTTTTTTAGGATAAGATTTAAAATTAATTTTAAACAAATTTTTAATATTTTCAAATTATAAAATAATAATAATAATTTTATATTTAACCATATTTAATTTTAAATTCATATTCACTTTTATTAATTTTTAAATAAAAATATTTAAATAATATATTAAATTATCCTAATAATATTTTTCTATTTTTTTAAATCAATTAAAAAAATACTAGTTTCTTTTCACTTTTTAATCTCTTTTGTTTAATCCAAATTTCTAAATTAAAAACCCAAATAACTAAACTTTCTATTCTTACATTTTTCATTTTTATGCTCCTTCAAATGTTATCCCTGATTCAAATAAAGTATATAATTTATTCTATCTTCTCTTTTTGAGTGATGTCTCTCACGACTTTCATTGTATAGGGTACAAATCAACTCAACTTATTTTCTATCTTCTTTTTCTCACTCATAGGTTTCACGTTATTCTTTACTTGTATATAACCATTCTGCCCTTTTAAATTATATGTAATAATTAAACTAAAAAATATAGTAAATAATTGTTCATTAAATAAAAATTATATAAAAAAAAACAATTAATTCAAAAACTATAATTATAATTACTCCAAAATATTTTTATCCATAAAATAAATTTAATATAGATATGAATACATCGTTTAATATACCATCTTAACAACCTTATAGCAATAAG
This sequence comes from Sphenostylis stenocarpa, assembly GCA_963425845.1. NCBI lineage: Eukaryota > Viridiplantae > Streptophyta > Magnoliopsida > Fabales > Fabaceae > Sphenostylis > Sphenostylis stenocarpa. The sequence goes on along the minus strand of OY731398.1, from coordinate 155,446 downwards.
CTAATTTTTTAACTTCCAACTAATTATTCAGTTATCAACAAACTGTTTAATTATTTTTACTAAACATTACCTAAAACTAAGAATTTGCTAGTGAATATATTTTTCAAGGTGTAATGGTGAAGGATGTGGGATTACATCTAGTGTTGTTTCTCCATCGACTTAAAGCCAATGATTCTGTTAGAGTACAATTTTGTTTGATCATTCAGAAAATATTTCAATCATATATTAGAAAACTAACAGAATAGTTAAAAAAAACAGATTGAGAATATCAATTATTTGTGCTTTGACCGTTACCTAACAGAATGAAATTCATAGCTTTATTTGTCAGGGTGTGGGAGTAAAGGTAGCTAAGTTTTATTGTAATTTGAGTAAGACCCGAAAAACACTTGACCTGAATCTCTTGATTTGTAAGGCACCTAAAAGAAAAGATATTGTTATCTAATAGCATATACAATCACAAAAGTAAAGTTGGAAAGTTTTGAACCTCTTCAAAGGATATGCAGTGATAAGCAGGACCTAGTACTCCATTCCTTCTGCAAAAGTTTGGTCACTAACGGTTTCATTCCCTCAAAAATCCTTGAAAACTAAACAAGTGTATATTACTTCCAGGTATCACGTCTTTCCCTGTCCTCTTGGAAAGGAAAAGAACAGATTCCGATGTGTAAAGGAGTACTATATGTAGTGAAATTATTTACTATACTCATTCATTTATACATTCAGGTTAAGCACCAAGGCTTTCTGTTCTGTGAACATTTTTTCATTTCTGACTCAGCTCTCCTTACATTTTCAATAATGAGTTGAATTTTTGTGGACAGTTCCTCTGTTTCCTCCTCAACGTTGTTTATGAAGCTTAGCAGTTTTTCTCGATATGCAGCACATAGTTGATCTTGGCGCTCTAACTCCATGGTGAGTTCTGAAATTTTCTTATCTTTATCACCCTACAAGCAGAGGAATAATATATATATATTTCAAAATGGTGTTGATCCAAAGATCTAGTAGAATTGATAGGAGAATAAAGATAATATATCAAAAAACAAACCCAAAAAAACTAGGAAGGTCACAAAAAGTTGAGTTCATATGTTTGTCACCCAAATACAAGGAGATGTTTCATAATTGTATGAATTTGGCCAATAATGTAATGCAATGAAGTACCAAATGCTACCTATAACTCCATAACTACATCCATTAATTCCCAATATAATTATTCAATCCTCGGGTTGGAGATAGCTACAGTTTGGCTTTGTGAACTTTCTTATTTGACCATTTTACCTTCCATTACTATTTTCAGTTCACTAGAAAGACGAGCAAGCTCTGCCTCCTTGTACATGCGAACTTCAAGAACAAAAATGAACATTAACTACACATACAAAACACGATCTTTCAACTCAATAATTTACTCATCACCAAGTATTCCAGTGATGGAAAACTTCATGGTGAATTAAGTTACACTCAGCAAACTAAATTTTAGAGAGGAGGGGAAACAATCTCGAAAGTATGATATGGAGAACTAAAAAAGAAAAATACAACAGAAGAGTGGAGAGGTAAGATAGCACTGTAGTTCAAAAACAAAAACCTCATTGCTCATGTGGATGTCCAAGGAATAAATTGGCAAAAATAAAAAACCAATGCAGACAAAATTAAACGTCCAATAACTCTCAAGGAGGCTCTGGCCATATCAAGAACCATTCCAACTTTAAATCTTAAATTGTTGGTGGAAGCACATCATTGGTAAGATTTTCAGCACCAATCTTCGTGAAAAATCCTAGTGGGTCACACCTCAGGGCTTCAGTTAGGGGACTTTACCTTTTCTTATAAATTTCTATAACCGTTGAAATGAGAAATTCAAGCTTGATTTAATCTGCAATTCTTTCACTGTCATCTCAAGCTTGATTTCAATAGGAAGCCTAGGAACTGAACATGACATCTTAATTAATTAAAAATTTGGTATCAAACAACAAGTGCTATTGAAACATAACCTCCTTTTCAAGAGCATAAACTATGCTACATTTTGGAAGAAAGGCTACTACCATGATACAATTCTCTATATTTGATTACAACCACCAAACCTTTTCAATTAGGTGGGTCAGCCATATGATTATTGAATTAAATAATGCATAATATTCTTTAGTAAATCATGTTAGTAGATGAATCACTAACCTCTAAATCCTTCACGGTTTCACCCATAGTTTTTTATTGTCTCCCTCTACGTGATAAGACTACCCTCTCTATCTAGCATCTGCTCTACTCTCCTTTTCAGTGCTTCTACAACTCTTCTTCACACATGCCCAAACCATTTAAGGCAATATTCTAACATTTTTTCTTCAATAGATGATACTTCTTCTAATGCATTCATTCCTAATCCTATCAGGTCTAGGATTTGGAATAAAAAAAATTAGAAAGAAAAAATTAACTAAATGTTCCCCATATCTGACTATTAATAAAATTTCACACATATTTCACACCTATGTACTGTAAAATCACTGGTAGTTATGAATGAAAGACATCAGGAAAAAGTACTCCTAATAATTATTAAAAAAATGTTACCACAGGTCTTAAAAGCACAATTCACAGACTCACCAGCAAAGCATATCCCAAAAGGTAAAAGAAAGAAGACGGCTATTATTATTTATTACTTAAAAATGGTATGAAATAAGTCATACCTAATGCACATTGAATGACACAGAATAATTTAAACAAGCAGAAAGCTCACCGCTGTGCTGAACCCATTAGCTGTAGCAATTAGAGGATGGTTGTGATCCTTTACAAATCTTGTGACAACCCATTTTCCAGATTTTTCTAACTTAACCAAAATAGTTGCCTTGCAACCTTCTCGGGCACTAGGTCTTGGCTTTTTCTCTGGTCCCAATGCTCCCTTGCTATTTGGTGAGAATCCTTGTTTGTTACATCCAAGCCGGCGAGCAAGAGTCCTCCCATCAATTCCAGATCGTCGCCTTTGCATTATGCGTACTACAAATCCTAACCTTCTTGCATAGTCAACATAAAATTTCCTAGCAGCTACTTCAGAATCAAATTCCATGCCCACATATGGCTCTTGAACTTCAACTCCTTCAATACTTGTACTCTCTTCTAGACAACTATGTTCCGCTTCATTTCCCTTGTCCGAATCCACCACCACAAAATCCATAAAAGTCTGCCCACCATGTCATTAAGATAACAATTTCAAATATTCATGGTACAAAAATATATAAAATTTAGTACTTTTAATTAGCAGATGCATTATCAACTACCCTATAGTGTGTGTCCGACAAGTTCAGAGAAAAAATAGAGAATTAGCCTCAGCAAGGAAATATTTCATGTTTATGAGTTCAGAGAAAAGATATAACTAAAGTATCTACAGGCTTTTGAGAAAACAACTTTAGGCTGGACCAGATTGACATCTTGCTTTGGAGGGCCAAAGCAAATGAGAAAGGGAGTGAGGAATAGTAAAATGAATTGCAGTTTAAGGAAATTGAATCAATTTCAAATAAAATGACTAGTCTCCAATGAACTTATATTGTGCAGACAAGTGTTTGGCTGGCTATTGGGAATATTTTGGGAAAACAATCACTTTATTTTTTTAAAACTCTTTCAAGAAGACGGAAAAGATAAAAAATAAAAATGATTATTTCTATAAAATATGTACAACCAACAAGCACTAGATAAACAATTGTCACAGCAAGATTAAATGTTAAACTATTGTATCATAGTTTCAATACTTTCCATGCATGTGGATTATCCAATTCAAAATGCTTGATTCAGTATCTTACTCTTTCTTAAAAGTGAGTAAATAAAAAGGGAGGACATCACACTCTATTTTTGCACCTTCATGGAGTTGACATTGAAATGATGCGGGGAGAGGTAAGGTGGATGTACTTAGAAATGTTCAGAGTATATTTGTGCCAAGTTGATAATGTCCACAGCCTTTCCTTTGGAAAAACATATGACAGTTATCCTGGGAAACATCATTTGTAAATCATCACTCAATTGAAGAAAGTTGAGAAAAATAGTGTTCAAACTGCATTTGTGCAGGTCAAGGCTGAAAGCTTGACCTGATGACCCGAATTTGTTAGGCATTTATGTATTTAAACTATACTGGATTGTAACAAAAGGAAAGTTCATTGTTGCAGTCCTGTACTTTGTGATAAGCCCCAAAAGAATAGCAATGTAACAATAAAAATTGACGTTGAGAAGAGATTTTATTTTATAATTTTTAGAGAAGAATGATTTCATTAAAGAAAAGATAACATACTGGGAAATGGAAGGATAAGAAATATTCCAATCCCTCTGGATATCTATTGTAAAATTCCACAAGGAATGGAAATTACCAAAACCCTAAACACCAACTTCATACAATAAACATTAAATCTCTCAGTTCTGCTAGAAACTAAAGTATTCAACAACACTTTTTTTTCAAAATATGCCATATTTCACCTTCTACACTTGTATTGCCACCAATTACCAAATCCACAAACCCCATAGTCATTATGTTCATGTATGGACCTTCGCATCTAAAGCCCGCCACACTCATTCCCCATCATCTTCCAAGGTACACACACTCTACCTCCATTAGCAGACAGACCCCAATCTCATTTTCTATAAAATCACATAATTAGAGAGAAAAGACAATTTCTTTTCAAAACCTAATTTTAAAATCTCAAGGGACAGTGAGAAAAATCACTTTGACTAAGAAAACTTACATAAAACTCTCTCACACACACATAGACACACGAATATATATAAAGGTTTCCGCAGAGAGAGAACGTAGTTGGTAAATTGTACAAGGTCCATGACAAAGATCTGAGCAAGTACTTGTTGCGTTCTCCAAAGAGAAAATCTTTGCTGGAAAAAAAAAAAACAAAAACAAAAAAACAAGAATGGCGTAACTTACTGTGAAACAGCAGAGGGTGCAAAACTAAGATCTTTCCACCGTGTCAAGTTTTGTCGATTGTGTGGAGTTAAGTACGAAATTGAAGAAACCGGAGTAATACGAAGGATCTTCTGTGTTGTATTGTATGTGTACCGTGGAAGAATGAAACAAGGTTTTGGGTGCTGTCTTTTACTGTTTTCTCGACTAACCCTCCTCGTGACGGGTGATGATACGTGGTCCATTGACTTACGGACCACATCTCCTCCCAATTTTGGTTTTCATATTTAGATTTAAATAAAAATGATGATATTTGAACATATTAAAAATTTGATAAAATTAATTTAATTTTTAATTTTAAAGCGATTAATTTAGATTTTTTTATCTTTTAAATTTGATTTAATTTAATTTTTTCATCTAAGCAGATAAATTATGTAAATAACTTTTGTTAACATTGTTGCATAAGTTAAAAAAAATATTGAACTTGACTAACTTTTTTTTTTAAAGTAGAGATTTTTTTCTTGAAATTAGGGTTAATTACAAATCAATATAGATTTTCTCAAATAGATTTTCAACAAACATATTTTAAAAACCAAGAAACAAATCAAAATAATGAGAAAAAAAATAATTAGGCACAATAATTATGTTTATTAGTGAAGAAAGTGCATTTTACAACAAGACATGACAATACTTGTGTCAAAATGATAGGATGATATTTTTGAAAATTTAAGAGATGATATTACATTGATTTGTGATAGAACCGATGTAGTATATGACATACTACATCGGTTCTTTTATTAGCTTATATAGTTTCCTTTCTTAAAAAATTTTACCTTCTTTCCCACTCAATTCATTCTCTTACGAACCAGTCTCCACTAGATTATGTCACCATTTGTTGTTGTCTTTACTTCATTGTGCCACCATCATTCCACGTGAAACCTGCAAACTAATTTTCAACGCGTTGTGTCATTCTTTGTTATTATCTTTACTACATTGTATCACCCACCAATATTTTACGTTCGTTACACCACCATCGTACCATGTTTGTTTTGTCATCACTACGCCACCCATCACCATGTCACCCACCACATTTCCCACCAATCACATTCTACTCATTGCTATATGAGGTATTGTGCACATCATGTTTGCATCTCTATTTAAGTTGTGACTTTCGATAAAGTGTTAATTGTTTTTAAGTTGCAACTTTAGATTGAGTAAAATTGAAGATTAGAGATTTAGTTTATAATTAAAAGTTTAGAATAGAATTAGGGATTAATGATTCAATTTAGAAATAGGGATTTGATTTAAAATTATGGATTATGAATTTAATTTAGAATTAGGAATTTAATACAATTAGGGATTTATGATTTAATTTTAGAATTAAGAATTTAATATGGGATTAGGGATTTAATTTACAATTATTATGAATGTCAGGATAAAATAAGTTATTATGAATGTCATTATGTAGTTATAGATCAAAGATGGATAAATTTTAATCTATAAGTAAGAAATATGAGAATGACGATGACGAATCTATAAAATTTGTTGAACAGTCACAATTTGTAAATAATAATGGAAGAAGTTTTAATCAATGTGTTAATTGTTTAAATGAGAGACAACTACAAGTTGAATTGATACGAGGGCATCTTCTCTGTTAAGGTTTCTTACAAAGTTATATAACTTCGACTTGACATTGGTGAATTACTAAATATTTTTGCATGTCTAAATATCAATATTTTGATGTGAATGTCGATTATCAACTAGAGGATATGATTCATGAGGTTGAAGAGGAATTTTTTCAACAAGCCCAAATGTATGCAACCTTTAAAACTGATTCAAAGATGCATTTGTATCTTGGTTGTACACATTTCACATGTTTATCAATAATATTATGATTGATAAATATTAAGACAAGAAATGAGTGGACTAATAAAAGTTTTACCGAATTACTTGAATTGTTGAATGAAATATTACCAAAAGGTAATACACTACCCATCCTCACTATGAAGCGAGTAAAATCTTGTTGCTAATGGGTCTAAAGTATAAAAAAAACACATGTTTGTCCTAATAATTGCATAATATACAAAAAAAAGTTTGAAACATTACATAATTGTCTAAGGTGTGGAGTTTCACACTACAAAGTGAAATGATAATGCCTAACACAAAAATGGGTCCTCATGCAAAGTATTATAATATCTTCCAATTATTCCAAGATTTAAGTGTTTGTTTGTTAATGTTAATGATTCATAAAAATGTTTCACCATGTTTCTAATTCACCATAATGAAAGAAAAATGACTCTTTATTTCTAAAATTTGAAAATGACCCATTAAATCTTAGACTTTGTCTTGCAATAAATGAAATAAATCCTTACAATAACTTTAGTAACAAACATAGTTGATAGCATATTTTGTTTGTCATTTATAACTTGTCTTACATAATTAATGACATGTCTAGCAAGTAAGTCACACTATTATTTTCTTGATGGATTTTATGGTTATTTTCAAATTTATATAACACCAGAAGATTAACATAAGATGATTTTTACCTATCATTATGGTACTTATGCTTATAGAAAAATGTCACTTGATCTTTGCAATATTCTTGAAACATTTTAACGATACATGTTAAGTATTTTCACTTACTTGCTAGAGTATCACATAAAAGTATTTATGGATGATTTTAGTATCAATGATTTTTCTTATAATCTTTCTAAAATCCTACAAAAATATAAAGAAATTAATCGTATTCTTAATTTTAAGAAATATTACTTTATACTAGAATAAGATATAATTTTATACCATATTATTTCTAGAAAAGATATGACAGATGATCTTACAAAATGTGATCTGATTTTACAATTATTTTTCCCATTATATTAAGATTAGTTATTTTTTTTCAATTTTACTAAAAATAAAAGTCTATAATAGTTATTACACAGAAAAAAATATAATAAATTAATACATTGTAATTTTTGACCAGCAAGTTGTACGTTAGCGAATGTATTAAAACTCAAATAAAATTATAGTTGATGTGTTAAAATGGATTAATTTTTTTCATTATACTAAAACAAAAAATCACATTACATATACGAATATTAAATTATATATATTTGACAAATGAAAAGAAAAGGGAGTGATAGTTGATGACTAAAAGGATGGTTTATTTATTGTTTAAAATAATAGTTATTAGGAGGATGAAGACACGTTATTGTTATCGGTTTCTCTTAAATGCCTGGGGCACGTGACTTTGCTTGCATATTCTTTTGCTTTTCAAAGCACCCCAAAAGCAAAGCAAAGCAAAGCAAAGGAAGGAAACCAAGTTACCAACCAAGCAGAAAACGAAAGCATCGCCCTCTCCCCTAAGCAAACAATTACCCGTAAACCCTAAAAGAGCAAGCCACCCCAATCTCCCTCTCCCTACCTCCACCGGCATTGATTCCCCATGGATGAGTATCTCTCTCCTCTCTCTCTCTCTCTCTCCACACGCATTTTACGCACCAGAGAATTGTCTTCTAAATTACTTCCATTTCTAATTCAGAAATATAATCTCTTTCTTTTTTTTTCCTTGGATATGATTGACGCAGATCAGAGCAATACCCAAAGGAGTTTTACCCGAACGATGGAATGACCAGAAGGATGTCTTCCTCTTCCTCCTCCTCCACGACCAGCGTCCACGTCACGGCCTTGGACGGCTTGGTCAACGTGAACTCCCTCTTCACGATCGCCGTGTTCGTGGGACTCTCCCTCACGACGCCGGGGCAGCGCAGCCTCGAGAGCCGTTCGGCGTGCGACGCCGGCACCGACGTGGCCAAGAAGCTCCTCGTCTTTGAAGTAGTGTCGTTTAGTTTCTTCCTTTGCTCCTCTCTGGTGGCGCAGGGGCTCAAACTGGCGCTCAACTTGCTCAACAGCAAGGACGCAGACGACGCCTTCCGGGCCCACATCAACCTGAAGGCCCTGAGGCTGGGCATGCTGGGCTCCGCCATTGGGTCCGTCATGGGTTGCCTCTTCCTGGTGTTGTCCATGATCAATGTCATCCAGATCCGCCTCGGGATGCTCTCCTGCGGGAGCAAGGCCGCTGTGCACGCCGTCACCGCCATGGTCGTCTTGGTCTCTTCCGCTCTAGTGCTTTATATCTCCACTGCTATCTATGCCTTCACCCATTAAAATCATAAAAAGGATAAATTTCTCATTTGTGTTTTATATGAAATGGTTCCTTTCTTTTATGGTTACTCGAATCGGTGATGGGGTGAGCAAGTAGGGACTGGAGAGAAATAATTTAGTGTATTTTCTCTCGTTTCTTATTTTAAAAACTAAAACAAGAAAGGAAGGAAGGAAGAAAGAAAGAAATATTTTCTGACAATATATTTTGTTTGCCTTTGTGTTTAGTTATCGATGTTGTTAGGGATTTACTTCAATGGGACTCAAATTAGAAGTGTTTGGGTTATAGTTTGCTTGGATAATATACCATTTGATTGGGTTCTAATGTGGTGTGGTTTAGATCATGGGTTTATTTAATTTGTTAATACTAGTTAAGGTGGCATGAGAAGATTTTTGAGTCAGTGGTGTGATTGGTGGGGTATGGTTTTCTTGTGGAAGATCCAATAGGAAAATTTGAATGTGATGCTTGCGGATGGAACATTTTTTGATTGAATGGAGCTTGTGGTGTAATCTGCGGTTGCAGGATTTTGTCAAAGTTTTGCACTGACTAGAAGATTGCTTTTGTAGGTTAAGTCAGCAATTGACAGATGGTTCTTTGTGTGAATAGAGATCTGGTTCTGGTTTTCTGTTAATTAGTGTGATAAATGGCTTAATGGCAGAGGATTTTAAGTTCAGTGGGTGTGGATTAATTTTATCTCATGAACATTTTTTTTCCTTCGGTGCTTGGTTGTAATATGATTGAAATGGATTGGATTAATACTCAAACACTTAGGTGATGACCTTCTTTTTATTGGTCAAACCTAGTCTATTGTCATAGGGTTTGGACAATTGAAGATTATGTTGTGTTAGTTAAGGATACATGATAAATTTAGATTTCGTACCGCAGTTCGTGAAATGGTCTTCTTGAGGAAGCCACGAGATGGAACTTTGACTGAATTGTGGACTTATGTTATTCAATCTACAATTCTGAATAGTACTTGTGCGTGCGATCAAAGCTTTGGTTCAGGTTTATAATTCATATACTTTAAGTTTCAATTGATGTGAATCTACTTAAAGAAACTTGGGTCCTGTTACTTTCTGGACATCTGGTTTATTTAATTTGCTTGGCTGATTTAAAGGGCATGTGATTGTATATTGATAGATATTAAAGAAATTTAGTTTACATATCCATATAGATCATCCTAAGAAATACTAGTTTTTTTCATAATTGCTTCCAGTGGTAGCTAAAAATGCAACTAAAAGTACTTGAATTTTTCTTTATCTAGAGATAATTTTGCAATGGGTTCAATTCTTGAATTTAAAATCACTCAAAGCAGCCACAACAGAATAATGTGCTGGAAAATTTCTGCAAGCTGAAGCTCAAAGCCAAGTCTTGAATATAATGAATGATTTATCAGGTTGTCAGCGAGGTCAGTTTGGTAAATTTGAAGGTTCAAGCTTTAAAAATAACATTTTAAGTAGCTTTCTTTACACTATGTAATTTAGGGAGTATTTGTTTAATGAAATCATATTACATATTATTAATAATATTTTTATTTCTGTCTATATCTGTATTAAAAAACATTTGCTAACATTCGTCTAATAAGAATATTTTAAAAATAAAAAAAGGGAAGTTACATGTGTATTAGATAATAAGGACTTGTTCGTTTAATGTTTTTAAAAATATTTTTTAGTATTTTAGTTTTTAAAAATTGAAAATCCTATTTGGTAATTGTTTTATAAAAATAATTTTTGAAAGGTTTTTAGTTTTTAAAAACTAGAATTTGCTTCGGGTTTGTTCTTTCTCCTATGGAAAATAAAGTGATTTTTAGTTTCATCAATGATAAAGATGTAAATCTTTTAAAATTGAAATTCTTCATATTTAAATTAAAATATTTTACAATATTATCATTTTAATAATAGCATTTAGAAAGTCTCAAAGGACCCATCACATTTTTGGTGTGGCTAATTTTTTTATAAACTATTTTATTGGAAAATAATATTTAAATTTAGAATAAGTTTCTGAGCATATTTATAATTTATAATATCTTTGAATTGTTTTTATTTTATTTTTAGCCCTTTATAAAGAAAAAAATATATATCATATTCATAATAAGACTAAACTTATATATTTGTTAAATGTTTTTGAAAACAATTTTATCAAATAAATAAGTTTTTTAATTTTTTTCATTCCTAAAATAGTTTTTAAAACTATAGTTATTAAATAAGGTTCTTTTTCAACTTATTTTCAAAAACAATTTTATATTTTTTTTAACTAAAAAAATAAATTAAAATAAACAAGTTCTAATTTTTCTTATTACGGTAAGAATATGTATTTTTTTTCTTTTTTATTTTTGAATTAGAAAATTAAATAAGAGTAGGATAAAAAAATATATAATAACATTTTCGAGAATCAATTATACACAAGAGATAAATTTTGAAAATGTATAAGAAAAAAAATATAACATTATATATTCGCATCGCATAACAAACACACTCTTAAATATATTACGATACATCTGAGTAATGTAATTCATATTTATTATATTCAGTTCCCATGTTATTGCGTATACCCTTAAATGATAGGTGCTTAAGGCTTTCACTTGTTTCTAAAGATAAATTTTTAAACCAATAATAATTTTAAACTAAATTTTTTTAAAAGAGTTTTGCTTTGATTAATTTCGTGATTTAAGGTTATTTTTGTTTGATTAGCAAAAGAATATTGATTTTATCTTTTCTATTGAAATATAACAACTCAACAAAATTATACCAAATTTGTTTATTATTTTGAGATATAAGTGATAAAACCAAATGAATTCTCATGGTATACGGTATGCTTTTAAAATATATTTGGGTTATTATTTCAAAAATCTTATTTTAATATTTATTTATAAAATTATTTCATTTATTAATTTTCCATTTCTAATATTTATTGATTTAAATATTAAAGAATTTTTATAATAAACTCCTCCTCGTCTCGATTATGCTCAACACATATATTATTTTTACTTTGAAGAGTCTCATCTGCGAAAACATTTGACATCGATAATAAAGTTAGGAAAAAAACTGGGTAGACCATAAATACCCTATGGTTTAGACAAGGCATCATTTAAACTCAATATTCCCTATAATATTCATCCTTAAATCATACATTAAGGAGGACAAATAACATATTAATGTCCAACTATAAGCTAATTTAATGACTCTATACAAGAATAATCACTTCTAGATAGGATGTTAAAATAGGTTTAGTATGATAGATTAATTTGAAAGGTCTGAGAAATAGGTCAAACTAAGTAAAACAATTTGTGACCTAAATTGAATAAAAACTATTTTAATTTGACCTATTTAGATCATTGTTTATATGGGTTTAGGTCAGGTTATTTCCTAGGTTTATAAATCAACCTATTTTATAGAATAATTATTATTTTTTAAATAAAAGTAAAATAATATTATTTTATTAATATATATATATATACATGTATATATAAATATATATGTGTGTGTTATAAATTAATTTGAAAAAAATTCACTTAATTTAAGAGTAAATATTAGAATAAATCTCTAATAATCATTTATTTCATAATGATTAAGATTAATTATTATTTTAAATTAATAAATAAAATAAAATAATTTGTGACCTAAATTGAATAAAAACTAATTTAGCTTGACTTATTTAGATCATTGCTTATATGGGTTTAAGTCAAACTATCATGTAGACTTATGAGTCAGCTCTATTTTATAGAATAATAATTAATTTTTAAATATTAATAAAATAATATATATATATATATATATATATATATATATGTGTTATAAATTAATTTGACAGAAATTTATTTAATTTAAGAGTAAATATCATAATAAATCTCTAATAATCATTTATTCCATAATGATTAAGATTAATTACTATTTTAAATTAATAAATTAAAAAAATAATTAATAAAAATAAAGAGTAAGTTTTTAATTCTTATTTTGAGATTGAATGGATGTATTTTTTTATAAGTTATATGTTAAATCATTATATATTAAACAAAAAATAATTTTATTAATAAAATTTAAATTTTCAAAAAATATTTTTATTTTAATATTTTTAATTAATTAATTTTGTATATATATGTCAATATTTTTTTAATTCAACCAAGTCAAAATTGTTCTGTTAGTCCATTGGCTTAACATAGGACTAGGTTAGACTAAAATTTTTGGTTCATTTTAAAATATAAATAAGGTTGGGTCATCAAATTTTTTATTTGGTCCGTAGAGTCGACTAGGCTAAGTCACCTATTTTAACAGTTCTTCTATGTTACCTTGAAACCTATAGGAGAAATCAATGTGGACAGTCAACAGTATCATGCTTAGATAATGAACTATAAATCCTTGCTCGAAAATCAAACAAGACAATAAAAATAAAAAACAAAATAAAAGATGACACTCGTAATTTGCATCATCCAAATGACTGAGTCACCGTCTAAACATGAATTTATCACTAAATAACATGGATATAACCAAGATCATGTTCCTTCTCAATAGACTGAACAAATGGTTGAATCAAGAGCACTAACTAAAGGGAAAACTCAAAGACACTCCAAAGCACGCACAACTTTAAAATGAATATACAACGTATAAATCTTAAAGAAGTCCTCGTTCAAAGTATAAGAAGTCACAAACAATAGATACAACATATAAATCTCAAACAATAAATATAATATAAAAATCTTAACATATGTTGTGTTGTAGCATTTCTTGCATTTCTAACAATTCTTTTTTAAACGATTGTTACTTCTCGAGTCGTGTTTCCTTGCAACGATATTGTCCTGGTTGGTTGTTGGGTTTTTTTTTTCTTCACAGTTCTTCTACCCCTCTTTGTAGGTATTTTATATTATTTTTTTAAATAATCTCAAATTTATTTAGATGACTTTAGAGTTACTACTTGGATGAGAAATATTTATGAAATACTTACATATAAACATGACTTCGTTTTTGTTTTTTTGTTTTTCTTTCCTTGTGAATTTTGATTTTAGTTATGGTAAGATTTTCTGGTAGTAGATCTAATCCTTTAAGATATGATTGTATTCTTACGAGCTCATAGATCACAAATTTCATCATCAAAAAGTAAAATCATGACTTGTGAAAAAAACACAAAATTCTCCTTTCATTCTTTTTGTAAAAACCAAAGTTTTGATATTACTAATAAAAATTGGTATGTTTCTATCGTATATGTAGTTTAGATATATGAAATATATCTCGTATGAATATATTTTTATATTTTATTGAAGAACTCGTATATTCTACATAAATAAAATAAAAATATGATAAAATATCAAATATTAATAATATCTTAATCATAATTATGTAAATAAATAATAATAATTTAATTTAATTTCATATTCTAAATAATATAAAAATATCTTAATATTTAATTCAAAGATAATAAATCAAACGATAATTTAAAAAAAAAAGATTAAAATTATACAAAAATTATGAAGAGGAAGAAAAAATCAAATTTAAAATATTTTAAAATGTAAGAAACATATTAACTGTAAAAGATAACATGGTGTACATGGTTCTTGACACCATTGTATTTTGTTCACTCCATGTTTCCTTTACTTTTCTAGTGTGGTGTAATGGGTTCTGTGGGTAACATGCACCTTTCATTCAATAACTTGCATTAAATATCTGTTAATGAATTTAAATATTAAAATATTTAAAATAGATATTTATAAAATCAAAACAATATTAAATCAATTTTCAAACTTATAAAGTTATTTTACCAACACACATTTATTTATATTTTATGTACATTAAATTATGTTTATAGGTACATAATACAAATTTTCATAATAATTTTTTTATAATGATACTAAAAATACGCAATTATCAAATTGATTTTTGTAAAATATATGTTATGTTATAAAAAATATATATTATGTTAGTGTTGTTTAACTAAATGAATAATTTACTTAGTAAAATTTTAATTTAATTGAATACAATATGATTTAGTAAAATAATATTTTTTAGTAAGTTATTTTAATATTTTATATTAAAAATTTAAAAATATATTTTAGTTTAATTATTGGTGATAATTTTAGTCATTTTTATATTTTATTTTATTTTATCAATATAATGTAACAATAAATTTTTATTAGTTTTAAAAATTTAATATTAATAATATATTCAAATATATGTTTACTTGTATTAGCATAGATATGCCAGAAAAATTATCCTGGAAAATTTGTAATGGTATTATGAAGAAATAGTTCTTACGAATTTTATATTTATTTTCAATTTATTATTTGTAAAGGATTTTTTATTTAGTAAGGGAATAACTTAAAAAATATAATGTGGCTAAAAATAAAATTTTCTCTTCCAATTATTCTATTATTGATAGCAAGTAATAAAAAAATCTAATTAAATTATTTTTCTATTCAATAGCGAAATAATTAGAAAAAATTTAGTCTTCTCAAAATTCTAAATATTTTGTTATAGAGTAGCTATATTTTATTCTTTTGCCATTTCATAACCAATTATTGATGGATAAGTGAAAGTCAAATTTCTTTACAAATTATTCTCATTGAAATTTTTTTTATAATAAAAGTATTATGTAATGAGTAAAAAGAAATAGCAACGTAAAAGATATATTAAGTATAGAATAAGATGTAATATATTTGTTTGTATTAGAGGATGATAGTTGGTATTGTTAACACAAGTAGAAGGGAAGTAATATTTTCATTGATAATAATGTAAATATATGGTTATATTTTGGATTTCTTTATTGATTTAGTTGCTTTTATAATCCAAATTTGGAAAGATTCAAATTGTGTTTGCTACAATTTTTTTTTTTTCAATAACTAAACTTCACATTGTTTGCCTATATAAGTTAAAAGTTTTAGAGCTAAGGATTTAGCACGTAAATTTATGATTTAGAAATTAAGATTTTTTTAGGTATTTTAATATTATATTTAATATTTTATGTGTAATGTTCTGTCTTATTATTGGTTGAATTAATGATAATCTTTATTTTATGAGAAAATTGGTTGGATGGTCAATAAATAGGTAAAAAAATAGTGATGATTTTTATTATGTGAAGATTTTACACATTTTTCATTGTTGTACCTAAATCAGAGCAGTGACTATTCATAATCTGTTTTGCATATTTCCTATTCAATAACGAATGAGATTAAATGTTTCTACCTTATTCCATGGTGCACCTTGAAACTCTTTTTTATTATCTGATTTTATAGCTTCTCTTATTATTTCTGAATTTACAACAAATTTCTTAGGTGGGGTTAGGTTACTTTATTTGTGAAATTGTTTATGTTTTTTTTTTAATATATGATGAAGTTCAAAGTACCTTACATGGTGTTCCTTTGGTATTTATATTTGAATTTTGTACTTTAAAAATTATGTAGAAAATAGAGTTTTTGGTGGATTTGAGTGTAGTTTAACTTGGTGACGAAGTCACTCAAGTGGCTTATCTCAAACAATTTTATAATCAAGATTAGAATAATCATTTATCTCTTGACTATTATTTAATATATATATATATATATAAACATAATTAAAAAGAAAGATTATATATCAATTTCTTTTATAACGCACACAATAACTATATGTTAGATCTTTGGAGGAGACTAATAATAGGAAGATTCTCACAAATAAGACATAAGTCAATCATATAAGAAAATATAACATACCCTTCAACAAAAAACCTTATGATATTAAATTATGAGTCTTAAGTTATTCAACTTTTTTATTTTTAATCCAATGTGAGACTTCAAACACATTTAAATTCTCATTATTATAAGATGGTAGAAATTTGACGGATTTCAATTCACTCTTGTTAGTCATTTTTCTTTTATTAGTGGAATATATTAACAAACTTCTAACTTGAATTATGATCTAAGAAGGAACTTTGGTAGCCTACTTTAGATTCTTGACCTATAAAATAAAGTGGCTATTTTAGAGCTCAACCATTACAAGTGATGATAAAAGTGATACATGAAAAATGAAGACCTCAAATTAAAGGCTGAATGAAAGCTATATAAAGAAAGTGAGAAAAGTTTAAAGAAAAGATAAAAGATAAAGGAAATGAAGTTGTATAATTGTTTTTGTTTGTTTTGAATTGACGCTTTACTTATATTTCATTGTACATAGACCATATACTAGTTAATCAATCCAAACCATGGAATAATCAAATAGGGTTCTCTCTCTAAACAAGTTCTTCGTTGAGGCAAGATTAGAAATATTTAGATTTATAATATTTTATTTTTCAGCATAGAAATCACCAAGTCTTAATAAAGTATTTCCTATATAGACGGTTAGAAATATTTAGGTTTTTAATATTTTGTATTATTTATTGTATCTTACATAGTTTTTGTGCATTATTGTAGAATTTGAATTAATAGAGGTAAATTTGAGTATTAAAGTCAATGGAGGGATCAAATCAGGCAGAATTGATTTGAGAATTAGAAAGATAGAAATTCAGATGATAATAGACAAGACAAGGAGAGTCTGTGATCTAGTGATTCGCCCTATAATAATCAAGTTATCATAATAGTTAGATTATAAACTTCAATTTATATTTATACTAACAATATAACTCAATTCTTAATTTTCATAGTTTTTTTTAAGGCCCTGGTTTATATATAATTTTGCACGATTTTAATAGCAGCACAAAATTAAAACAAACAATGCAATTAAACCTACAAGGGTGTTTGTTTCAAATATACTGAGAATATGATTCCTATGAAGGATGTTTAATAAATGTTTGTTGTTTGGTAGAATATTTTTATTATTGTTTTACACGAGAATAGAAAGAAAGAGAAACATGAGTAATATAGAGTTTTTGGAATTTGAAACTAATTTTTATAACTTATATCTGTCGTATGAATGTTATATTCTCATATTACATTTCTAAGAATAATTTTATAAAACTTAAAAAATAAAAGCACTTTATAGTCAAATTTATGACATTGACATGCAATTTTGAAGTTATGAAATAAACATTTAATCAAGTTGTTGAATCCAAGGAAAGTTGAAGGATATAAGGTAGAAGCAAATATGTTCTAAACTTCACACATGATTGAGAGTTGAAAAGCAAGTGCCAATGAGTTTGAGACAACTAAGGTTTCACAAAATAATGGACAACCATTGACATCAGTACATGCTTTTAGGGTTTCTGCTTTCTAAATTAGTAGATAATTTACTTTTATCTCTGCACATTTTTAACTACACGCAAGTTTAGTGTAAAATAACTATCAATTATTTTAAATATATAAGAATAGGGATATAAAATAAAATTTTATATACTTAATAATAATTTTAATAAAATAACCAATCAAGCATTTACCTGTACACTCATATTATTTATGACTTATTTGGTGGACAATGAAAAGAAAGAAACCAATATATATATTTGCTCGACTGAAAAAATAAATAAAAAATAATAATTTATATTTTGTTAATAATTTTATTCATTATTTTTAATTTTTATAATAAAAATATCAAAATTAATTATGTTATAGTCATAAATAATTAAAATTTTTATATTATTAATTAGTTTATTAAATTTTTCATTATTATTATTAAAAAAAACTATTAATTTTATATCACGTACATCATTAAATTACGTATATGCTAATATGGATAATTTTAGTTACATAGATGTTTTCTGATTTCGAATAATCATAATTAATGTTTACCTTTAGAAACGCATTTTCCTGATTTTTTTTAATGGATTTTGGAAAATTTATAAATAAAATATTTTTACATGTAAATACTTAGGATTATACATATTATATAAGCAAATATATGAATGAATGATTACTGCTGAAGCGTTTTGGTTGATAGGTTTATAATTAGTGTTGATAGATGCTTTACTCAATCAAAAGCTTTTCTCATGGGAATTGTGTACACTCATAAATATAATTTAATATACTTGTTTAAGAATAAAAATATTATTTTATCCTAAATTTAACATATATATAAAAATGTTTAGAAATACAAAATATATATATATATATATATATATATATTAAAATAATATTTTTTAAGATGTTCTAAATAAGTGTTATGTGAGAAACTATAATAAAGGTAACTATTTTATAAATTAGATAGGTTGAATGGATCGAAAATCCAATGAATTGATTATATAATCCGTTCAAATAAATTATAAAACTAATTTTAAAAAATAATCAACAAATAAGCTAAAAACTGTTCAAACCATCGCTAAATAAATAATAATAATAATAATAATATATCATCTTAATTTAAAAAAATTAAAAACTTAAAATATTTATTATTTTCTTTTTATTCTATACACATAAACTTGTTATCAAATTTAGATAAATATTGATGTATTTTATTCAAATTCAAATATAAGAATAATAACATATTTTACTTTGAATTTTATATAGTTCAAATGTTAATAATATATAAAATTATGTTTATTTTTAGCATTATAAAATATATTATTAATATCATTTTATATATTATTTAATTATTATAATCGTTTTATTAGTATGGGATGTTAAGTGGATGACAAATGGTCGTAGGATGTAATGCAAAATCAATTACAATACATTTGTCAATTTTCTGCTGCACATGTTAAACATTTGTGGATTAAGTCTCATCTTATTAGAGAGACATAAACGTTAAAACAAGATAAATTATGAGTAAACTCAAATACCAATTCAACAAGTTAAATGATGAGTTGAGTCCATCCACAAAATTGGAAAAAAAAAATTTATCAATTGTTTAATAAAATATTATTTTATAAAAAATAATGTTATTCTGTTAATGTTTCTTTATTACTTTATTTATTTAACATCGTGATGATAATTTTAATAAGAAAACATGGTAAGACAATTTAACAGGATATTCTTATGATTATAACATTGTGTAAACCAACTTTTGAATCATTTACTTTTTCAACAAAGGTCGCTAACAAGTCTTCTTTCTTATGTTAAATTTTTTGGGACATTAGGTCTACACAAGATTTCCATATCCATGAAAATCGAGTTGTAATAACGTTTGAACTGATTGTTTAAATATAGGGCTAAGTAAAACCCTCCTTGTATAAGAATCATTAAATTAAAATATATTTGATCAAACTTAGTATTTATAACTTATTGACAACTTAATTTAATAATCTCTCTAGAATACTTAAAGAAAACAACTTATATAAAATAGTTTACCTACATTTCCTCAACAACTAAAATAGAAACATTTATAGAATAAACAGGGCCTAAAGATTTTTATGCTGATATAACACAAGGGATTGTTATGCCCAATCATATTTGGCCTCTGTGATAACTATTTTAAAAACCGTGCAGTGTGTCAATGGTAATGCATCAAAATCTCATACCACCATTTACATGGTGAACGCCTGAACAAGAGTCCAATTACTTGAAATTTAAATTTTGACAACAATTTTTGTATGATAAAGAGTCCAAATCATTGGTGCTCCAAAAACAGCCCTTGATGTGATGACAATGTTGCAGAGGACCAAATAGTGTTTTCGCACCCATCGTTGTGCAGCACCCACTACAGACCCGAAATGTTGCAGTTTCCTGTGCTATCATGACAACAACAGCTTCTATTTAAAACTAAAATGCTGTACACTATTGGTAGAGCCCAAGTGCTGCTCAAGATTACTACCCTTCTATAGCATCACTATTTTGTGCAATGAGTACTATGCTCAAACGCTGTATTGGCTCTATACAAACTATTTACTATAGCTTTAAGGAAAGATAGAGCCATATTGAATTTGGTTCCTATTCAAAATATTCCTTGGATATGTATATGTAGCTGGGCATATTGTACTCATGGTGTCAAATATGGGTACAACGTTAATATTTAAAACATTTCTATTTCGGATTAACGACTTTATAGGGGAAGAGAATGATGGATAAAATCAAGCATGGGTAGGGATTTAGTAGCAAATTCTGTTCCAAGCTCAACATTACATATTACCATGTCTTTCTCTATCTCAATTAAACCACTATGAAATGTCTAACTTTTGAGCACTTTGCAGAATGATCTACAATGTCAGCCTCTTAATTATGAATTTGTTTATAACTACATTAATTAATTAAGACTTAAAGCATTCATCTGCAGATAGGATATACAATCTAGGTCAATTTCCATCCTGCTAACAAATACATCAATTGTAGCTTAATAAACTTTCTTTATAACCAAAAGGATAAAAACCATGCATGATGGATTTGAAGAGTTAAAATTGAAGTTTTACCTCAGTAAACTCTCGAGATCTTGATAAGAACAGTATAGGCAATGGAAGCGAATCTTCAACTCACCAGATCTTTAATACAAACCTTTATTATGCATATTAAAAGGTGAATCTCCAATTCTGATTGGAGAATAATACAATAAAGACCTTAGAAATTGCATTTAATTTTTTACCTTAATAAAAGCCATAAAAAAATAACATTGTTCTTCGAGTAATATATGTAGTCGATCTTGCACATTCTTCGGTTGCTAGTATAACATTCCTAGATTTCTTAACCTTAAAGGGAAAATGTATTTTCAAAGTAACTACTGCTCCATTAAAATCCAAAATCCAACTTATTTGAAGTAGCTTGAAGAACACCAAGTTAGTCAAAAAGGAAAAAAAATCCTATTTGGTTGAGATCCTCCCATATCATAATATTCCTAGACTAAAAATCCCTTGCTGATACAAAAGTTCTTTAGTTAAGCGTGAAAGCACTTGCACAGCATTAACGTTAGATTCATGTATGATAGTTTCACAATGTCCTGAATCTACTTAATCATTCAAAGTTCAAACCTTTAAAATCAAGACTACTTTCAATATTCCAAAAGAAGGATTATAAATAAAACATTCATCAATTATTGCACTTTAAACAAAAATATATCTTTCTAATTAACCAAAAATGGATACCTTGAGGATGGCTCCGAGTGATTAAGGGCCTTTTGTATCTGACCTTAATGCCACTTCATATGTACTCTTAAGTGAGAAAATAAGCAAAAGTTTGTGTCCAGACTAATGGCATGTTCGTTTCAATACAAATTTGTAGAAGTAAATAAGCTAAACAAAATATACATTAGCAAACACATGAGTGTCTCCAAACTATTTTGCAATGTAATCTTCCAAATTTAATTTGAAACTGAAAAAAAATTATGTTAAGAATCTGTGATTATATATATATATATATATATATATATATATATATATATATATATATATAATGCAAGTAGCAGCTATGCTGTTCATACTGTTAGAATTAATCAGTTTTCCTCACAAGACAGCATAAGAGCTAACTATTGTCCCTCTCCCCATTTCCACATAAACAGTCGATTGAAAATCATTGCAAATAACAGAGAAATCCACATCATATCAGTCAACTAACCTAGAGAGTGGTTAAGCGGACAACATTCTCGATCAACCACACTCACAATCCATTGCAAACAGGTCCAAAGCTGAAACTATAATTCTCCCAAGAAAAATCCAAAATAACGCATCTACAAACTCCACATTTTTCATTTTCCCTTTTTGACGGAATCTAAAAGTTCAGGAGAGGAAGAGAACAAGAAAAATCACAAAACAACGTCACGAGGGGAAAGCAAGACCTTAATGCAATAACAATGCTACTCATCATCATGATAACAAAACACACGATCGCAAACAGTTATTTATAACATGCCAATCACTGGCACTCTAATACACCCAAAATATAACAATAAGAATTTGTTCAACGAGTTCTGTTCTTACATTATTGAGAAGGAAGGATAAGAAAAAGGTGCGAGGTTGGGGAGGAGGCTTAGGAAGTGTCCCAGGGCTTAGGTTCGGGGAGGGCAACGACCATACCTTGGAGGTTGTGGTCGAGGAGGACCTGGCATCCGAGCCTGGAGTGTTTGTTGAGGACCCTGGCTCGGGAATTCCGAACGAGGACGTACTCCTCGTCGTAGGAGCGAGGCGGGAGCTTGTCGAGCCACTCTTGGGCAATGTTGACCTCGCAGTGGGCGGAGCAGGCGTCGATCTCTTCCAGGCGGTGGGAGTCCGGGTCGATCAGGCCCGTGTTGATTAGGGCCTTCAGGAGGGTCTGGCCCGCCAGGCCCACCACCTCGTGCTTCTTGCCCTCGAAGTCGATCGCCGAGAGCCGCACGATGCGGTCCGAGACCTTCTTTGTGGAGGAGGAGGAGGAGGAGGACGTGGTGGCGGTGGAGCGCGAGATTAGGGATTTGGAGAAGAAGGAGAGGGAGGGGAGGCGTTGCACTTGAGAGGACAGCCTCTGCAGATTCGCCACTGCCATTGTTGATTGTTGGATCGAAAAATGGAACAAGGGAATGGAGGGAGTAAGGAAGGAAATTGGGGATGTTTGTTGTTCCGGGCCTCTCACAGTTGCTCATCTGATTCGGAAGGAATTTATGTTGGGCCGGCCTTTTACTAGATGGGCCTAGTGCAACGGATTGAAGACTAGAAAAAGGCTATTTCTTCTTACACCTTTCCAAAGTTTAATGAATCATAGATAGCTTTCCTCCATAAATCACCTCTCCAGCCAACAGTTCGTATATGTACAATTTTGACATAGTGATTTTTTTCTATTATTATTTTTTATTACTACAATTATATATATATATATATATATATATATATATATATATATATATATTTCTTATCTCATTTACTACAGCAACTATATTGAGTTGTAATTTTACTATTTAATTATTATTACTTTTCTTTTTATTATTTTATGTTTTTATTTATTTTAAACTATAATTTTATCCATTGATGGATTGTTTCTTGTACTTGTTTTTGAATAAGATATTTTTTAATTTCTTAGAAATTATAATACACTGAATTTCTTTTATTTTAAATAATTTAATTTTTAAAATTATTTGTATGGATAAGACCATCCAAATATATTTAATTTTAAATTTTTTTATTTGGATAAAATATTTCAATTACTAAAAAATATAAAAATTATCAATATTAAATTTGTGAATTAGGTGCGATTCAAAGTATTTGACCTTTATCCATATGAGTTATATTGGTGGTCAATATGAATTATGATAAGCTACATCAAGTTAGGTCGACCATATTTATAAGATTGGTCTAATTAAGACAAACGAGAAGATCAAATCAAGTTAAGTTAGATGGATAAGTTGAGACGAAGTGAGTTATGTTAGATTGTGTTGAAATAAATCAAATTAGGTTATGATAAATCAGACTATGTAGTTAAATAAAGTCAAGAAAAAATTAAGATTAAGTAGTTAAAATCATTTATAAATTAAGCTACTAATATCTTTATTTAACAAAAATGAAATCATGTTTAACCTCTCACTTCTAATTTTTAACACATAAATAGAAGTATGACCATTTTATCTCCCATACAAAAGTTCTAGCATTATATCAAAATATTCTATCAACATTAATCTTTACACAGATCTTAAGAATAAAAATGAATAATTAATGACAATATAAGTCAAACAAAACTTATTTGAACCAAAATCAAAATTTTAGAAAGGTGGCTAAGTTAACCAATACCCATTCAAATTCGTTCTAAATCACTTCTCATGTAAATTACAGTAAAACATAACTTAGTTTAACGAACTTAGTTTCTTTTCACGAGTGCTACACCTGACCTCTACCTTTTCTAGATAATTACCATGTGTCTATTCTCTAACTAACTCTCTCCCGGATCGTTCCTTCCTTATACACATTATGTCTTGCTAGAATAATTGCATAACATAAATCACTATGATTATTCAGTATACAAGAAATGGATATTCTCATACCATCTCGAAAAAGACAAGTTAAATTCTTGATACACGAATTCAATGGCATAAGGCAACAAGACAAAGTTAAAAAAAATTCATTTCAACTAATAATTTTATAGGATTAAAAAGGATAAGGCGAAAAAAAAATCTCGTTTTGACTTCAGATTTCATTGGTTCGTGCTCATCCAAAATTCAGTGCAACAAGCAAACAACACAACGTTAATCATTAGTCTAACTAAGGTGTTAAGAAACACGTGGGTTAGTGTCCACAAGAAAATGTGTGGATTATTTAGAACACAAATTTGGAAATGGCTCCAATTGATAATGATTTTTACAACCTTCTCTTGACAGAAAAATTCTGGTAAGATCCTTACAAAAAGAAGCTGTGGTCTACAGTGAAAAGAGATGGAGAATGAGTTGATACTTTTGTCTTGTAAAACTGATAAGGGATCATTCTAGGCTATAATTTGAGTTGGGGAAGCTTCGAGTCTCCAAAATGTACTTGGCCTCCTCCTTTTAGCTCTTTCACAGTAAGAAAATAGTAAAACTAAGAAGTTTATTCAAGCTTCTGATAACTTCTAGTACGCAAAATTAAGATGTAGCAAAAAAAATATTTAGAATCATCATTTCCTAAGAAAATACTAGCATTTCAAGAAAGTTAATGAGTGTTGGTTTATTGAGAATTGGTCATTGATTTTTAATGTTTAAAACATGACAGCATTCAACTTACACTACACAACCCTATCGACCACATTAAATGACACTTAGAAGTTTGAAAGAATTGTCGTCCATATGATTTTGTACATTTATTGAAGATCTTTTCATTGGAATCTGAAGGCACATCCATAACAGAGAACCCTGGATGCACGTTGAGTAGTTTACATGCCTTTACATTGCTATGGCCATTCCAAATGATTCTTTGCATGGAAACACCAGTTTTGCCTTGGCAAAAGGTCAAACCAATCACTGTCTTCGCTATGGCCAGGTTCACTAGGATATGGGCACTCTTGTAATTCTGGATGGGTCTAGAATTCCACCATGTTAGCCACTACGGGTAGCATTCTGTACCTCTTGATCATGCTCCTCTGTCTCACTGCACATTTTGGCAGTCTATCTCTTAAGGTCATTAATTCACCACAAACACCGTTATCTCTCTCCTTCCTCTCCATCTTTATCTTTCCACAAACTCATATTCATCCCTTCATATATATTCACCATCAACACTCATATCCCCTTCATAGTTATTACAACACAAAAAGGGCACAATGGGAGACACCAAACTACCTGAAGTACTCTTGCTACTCTTCACCATAATTCTTGCGGCTAGATTTACGCAAGGTCATAGTCATGTCACACTCTTCTACATGAATTTTTAATTTCTCATTAGTGTCATTGGATTCTCTGTCATCTGGTCTTTACTTTTCACCATGCTTTCTACTCTTTTCTCTATGTTTTTATTCTTGTTCTTCTTATTATGCTGAAAATATCCTACTTTCAATTCTATTTCATGGTGGAGCTTCTTCAATTAATGGTTTTCTTCTTGTAGAGTATTTCCAGGATTTTAAAGAAAATCACTTTTCCCAGTTGTCAGGTGCTACCATTCTTGTGTGTTTTATATTTAGCTCTGAAGAGTATAATGCAATCCAGGCTGGCTCAGTTTCTTTATGTTCATGAACTTTATTGCCACCAGTTTCCAGAGAATGTACATTTTGTGTATCCTAAATTTGTCACTTTATTGAATGCAGGAATTAAAACAGAAGAATTGTTATCTCAATCCTCTGAACACCAAAGAGAGCCAAGTTTGGAGGTGAGCCAAACATGGATTCCCATTTTGAATTTCTTGGTTGATTTTCCATTTGGACCTAAATTATTCATTCAATATGTGGAATCTTAGGATGGCAATGAGGCATGGAAAATGAGGAATTCAAGGAGACTGATGATTGGATCCACAGCACCAACTTGTACGTACAATGAGTGTAGAGGTTGTAAGTATAAATGCAAAGCTGAGCAAGTGCCAGTAGAGGGAAATGACCCAATTAATAGCCCATACCACTACAGATGTGTATGTCATAGATGACATAGGATAGTCAATAATGAATTATAGCATAATGTAACTTTGAGTTGTAGTAGACATGAGTTTATCTCCAGTAACTCACCGCTAAGAGAACTTCAATTCCTTATTACTCCCACAATCCTCTCTCCAATTCTACCTAGCAGTTGCAAGTGCCTGTGCTGAAAGGTGCAAAAATTTTGCAGTTGCTATCTTGTCATTCAATTACTAATAAGAAGCCTATTTGCTGAGATTCACTTCGGTGTTTTTACTATTCCCTAAGTTATGACTTGTTGAGTGATTCTCTATATTAACCTGCAATTTTTGTTCCATCTACTGTTTACCTGATTTTTGTTGTTGTATATTGTTAACCTGATTCACAAAGTCATAATGAAAAATACTAGAATCTTTGACGTGTCTCAATTGTCTTATTGCGTATTTAATGAATGCCATTTAATTTCACCCGTGCACGTACTTGCTTACCCCCAGAATTTGTGTCTTAGAGGGAAGAGATGGAAGCTTCAAGTTTTTAGTGCAAAATGAGAATCAGGTTACAATTTATGATGTGTGTTAATGAAAGTTGTTTTTGTAAAAATTAATTTTGGGATGATTTCATTTACGTTTTAATATTTATTTTAATCTTTGATGTATGAATTATTTTACTCAAGACAAAAAAATTACCTGTGTGCATATACCTTCTCACCCTAGCATTTGTAACCCACTTAAAATGCTCAAGGAAATGGCTATGTAACAAGAAGAAGTGTATGTATGGTTTATTATTTGTTATGTTAAGATCCATTGTAGCCAAAACGTGTTGACTACTAGTGACAATGAGAAAAACCGTATGTGTAGCCAATTTCAGATTCTCAAGATAGAAAAGGGAGTGAAGCATCGCTGCAAGTTGGCACATGAAAGTGGTCCCAAATATTAAGCATAAGCGACCAAGAACTCACATGGGTAATTTGTTTGAACTCTATTCAATTTCACAAAGTGGCAAAACTAAATTTGAAAAGAGCTGAACATGCATATACGCAGGGAGGTCCCATATACTGCTTAAAGCAAGCTAGCCACTGCACACGTAATATGTTGTCATGTGCTTGGCTTCATCTTAGCAGATAGTTACACAGAATCACCAGTACTTTGACAATCTTCAAAATCAGTGTATTCAATCTAATCATTTCACTGCACATTCCTGATATAGATACACTCACTTTTTATTCATTGCAGATATGATTAAACAAATTGTGTAAATAATATTCCTATGGCCATACTTTAGCCCCATAATTGATTTTTTGACAAATTTTCAGCTTACCATAAGTGTATGGCATTTCCCTGCTCATTATGGTAATAAGCAATGTTTCTCAGTGCCAGCTTTTGAATATGCATCATCGCATAGATAAAACTAAGTTATATAGCCAGGAATCTGAAGAACATCCGTACCATTGTTAAGTAAAGTAGAATAGGACGGAACGTAATGAATGAACTTTTGTTACGTGTTTGGTGTATTTTAATAAAGGGTAATTAAACATAAGACTACAGTGATAATACATTTTCATTTCACTGAAAAGATAACAAAACATGATGCATATACAGTATTCACACGACTCATTTTGAGCAAATTTCTTGAAGTACTACTCAAGAAAAAAGTAAAATGAATCAATTTTTTTTTTCAGAGGTCAAAAAATAGTTTATTCTTAAGATAAAATCATCTTTGAAAGAAACTAAATAAGATAACTTACATGAGAAATAAAATTTGTTTTCTTTTTCTATAAGTGCTCATTCATTAAGAAGTTAATGAGTTTGAGTGCAAAATTATCATGCTGATAGCTATATTTAAAACACAATGTGAATGCTAACCGAGAGAAGGAAAAGAACAGTGATCAATTGGCTGATAGAATGAGATATTATTAAGCGGCCACTATCAGCATCTGAAATATGGAAATCATAGCCACGTAACTTGAGCTCATCAGCAAGTGTCAATCAGTGCAAAATGAAGATGTATGTAAGACAATAATAAAATTTCCACCTACATGTTTGGTGAAATGTTACA
The DNA here is from genome assembly GCA_963425845.1 of Sphenostylis stenocarpa. NCBI lineage: Eukaryota > Viridiplantae > Streptophyta > Magnoliopsida > Fabales > Fabaceae > Sphenostylis > Sphenostylis stenocarpa. The sequence continues at coordinate 126,589 of OY731398.1, read as the reverse complement.
CCAGCTACAGTAATAAAACCTCAAATAGTGTCTTGTCACCTAGAAGTAGAATGGTACTGAGATTGATACGTCACTGGAAGACACAGCCAAGGACAAGATACCTCCCATTATCTGCACCTGAAAGAAGAATGGTGTTAAGCATTTTGGCTCTTTTCTTTGTCTCTATTTCATCACGAGGATGAGAATGGTGATGAAGAGTGGTGGTTGTGGTGTCATGTGCAAGTGACAATCCAAAAGGAATGGAATTACTGACCCGGCATGGTGATTGATGCATAATGGCTTAGTTGCTTAAGTTTCTTATAGACCAAGTAAGGTTTCAAATCGTGGTTCACATTGGAAATGCAATTGCTGCAGCAATATTTTGTGTTGCTTTACATGTTTCACAAAACACACGATGATTTCAAACACGATTTCAATCACTGACTGTATTCCCCAATTACACGATGGGAATCCTTGCACCATTTTATTCCCCACCATAAGCAATTGTTGGGTCTGAAGTAATTACTATAACTACACTTAGTAGAAGTAACTACAAGACGGGTATCAAATAGGCCAATGAAAGAAGTTAAGAGTCCTGCAAACATTAACTTCATTACAAATTTATGGACTTTTGTTGAATATGGTCTTCATGCACGTGGCAATGAGGTCTGGATTTGTGCCATTCTCAGAGGAAACAGAAAGAACATGAAGCATGTTGGTGCTTAAGGGTGGTCAAGCATCAAAGGAAGGTGGGTGATAAAATTAAAGGTGTCGTGTTTAAAGTGGGACAAGTTCAACCTTGTTGATGCAATCTTTCAAGAAACTACGTACCAATGGCAAAGCATGGCCTTTTATCACAGCGCCTGGACCATGCTAAAAGGTGGAAATAGGCTAGGAAACGGCATAGGTGTAGAGGCCATTTTTGTCTTTTTATGGGTTTGCACATGGTGAAGTTAACTTCAATGGAATCCATCCATAGGAAAACCTTTAAAACATCGATATATGTATGTTAACTAGTACCATAACCCGTGCAACGCACGGGATTTTTGAAAAATGTTAAATGAAAAAATTATGTTAAAAAAATTGTATAAAATAAAAAAAAACTTACAATAAATACAAAATATAATCGATAAAATTATATCATACAAAATTTAAAAAATACCTTCTATAATAACATAATGATTATAATATAATGTAACATTTGAATAATATGCAATAATAACAAATCAAAATAAATTAGTATAATAATTTATAAATTTGATATATTGCATAAAAAAGATAAATCTAGTAAAAAATATTGTAATTTTATTTTTCATAATACATATTACACAATTAAACAATAAAGAAAGAAAAAGAATAAATAATGACAAAATATATAATTTGTAAAATAGTTATATGATTGTGAATAAAACTTACCAATTGTACAATTTTATGATCATTAAATAAGCATAATTTTGAAGCAATAATAAACATCATAAATCTACATTTTCATAGAGTAAATAATTAAAAATTATAACAAATAAATGAAGTAAACATGTAGTTTTTCGTATAATAGTGTACCTGCACATGTTTAAAGGTTTTCAAAGATTTCTTTGTATACTACATTTTTAGTACATGATGTTACATTTCCTTCTTCATCCAATATAAGCATTTTCAGTCCTTTCTTTGTTTTGACTCTAGAAATTGCCACATAGAACTGACCATGGGTGAATACTCGGACGCTGAAGATAAAGTCCAACTTTAGAGAGTGATTGGCCTTGACTCTTATTGATTGTCATTGCAAAACACAATGATAATGGAAATTGTCTCCTTTGAAACTTGAAAGGAAATCCAGGATCGAAGGAATCAAATTCATTCTTGGTATAAAGATTTTGTCTCCAATATTTTTTCCAACGAATTACAAGTAGCTGATATGACATTTTTTCCCAAATCATTCACTTGCAATCTTGTTCCGTTACATAAACCATTTGCTTGATCAATGTTTCTCAACAACATTACTGGAACACCAACTTTTAATCTAAGTCGATGAGTTGGAATACCCGAACATTTAATGTCATTAAGAAATTCAGATGTAAACCATTCACCTTGCATTTCCTGATCCTCATCTGATTGACATGGTGTATCGAACTCAAGTATATTTTTTCTTCACCAGGAATCAAAGATAAAATAAAATTATTAACTTCCTCAATCTGCATCAATAGTAGGACAAAGTATCGCTCCATCATCAAAATTACTAGCATACATCATGTTATGCACAAAATGAGGATAGACAAAATTAACTAATGAAAGTAAAGGTGTTTCATTGCCTTCAATTAAAAGATCTTTGGGTATGTGAATATGTCCTTCACCATTTTCATTCAAAGGCACATCTCCATCTCCAATCTTTAATATCCAATCAGCAAATTCTTTTATATCTTTTGCACTATCATTTGTTTTTGCTGTATTTAACCTCATATTCTCTCGTAAGCTTTAGAACTTTGCAATTTGTCCATATTTCAGAATAATTTATAGATGACTTCACCACATCATGTCTTGATCCTTTTCTAACAACAGGCAAAATTTGCCTAAAATCACCTCCTAACACAATAACTTTACCACCAAATGGTTTATCATGATTCTCTACATTTGTTGCTTTCATAATATCCCTCAAGGTTCGATCAAATGCTTCAAAACATAATCTATTCATCATTGGAGCCTCATCCCATATAATTAGTTTTGTTTCCATCAAAAGTTTAGCTCGAACACTTCCTTGAGGTATATTGCAAGTTGATTCCTCATTAATTAATAATGGTATGCAAAATGTTGAATGAGCTCGTCTTACCTCCAGGAAGTAACAAAGAAGCAATTCCACTTGAAGCCACATTAAGAACAATCATTCCCTTAGACCTAATGGCAGCTGACAAAGTTTTCCAAAGGAATGTCTTACCAGTACCACCATATCCATACAAAAAGAAAAACCCCCCTTTTCTCGAAAATACAGCTCTCATGATCTCTTCATAAACACATAGTTGTTCATGAGTCAATGACTCGGAACAATGTTGAATGTACTTTATTCATTTCTTCCTTATCATAATTAAGTTCATCAACAATAAATTTATTGTCATATATGAATGAATCTGAAAAATCAGGTTGAGGTAAACAACTATAATCTTTTAGGGACCTACCATTTGACATAAGCAATTCATCTACTCGTAATAGACAAAGATTATGCAATTCAGATTCTTCAATTTGAAAACCTGCATTGGAAGATAACATAACATGATAAACAATCAAATAAGTGATTAAAACTTACAAATAAAAAATTTTGTATACCTGGTAGATTTAACTCCTTTCTTTTTTGATATAAAATATCATCTCGCCAACAATTTCCATGTAGAATTCCAAACAACATCTGGTTTAGACATTGTGTTCATCACTAATAATGTAACAAACAACTTTCTCAATTGATTGCCTGAAGCAAGTTTACTTGCTTCATTGATTGCATCAATGAATTCTCTATCATTTGCCAATAGTCCCAAAGCGTGGCAAGCATCTTGATAAGTTTGGTAAGTTATCCCATTGATCTGTCTTTATGCTATCATAATCAATGCATCCTTTTTGTATTGTTAACAATATCCTCATATAATATAACTCACCAGAACCTGGAGGAACATACGTCAGTCGTCCAATATTATATCCTTGCTTTCTTGGTTTCCATTCTCTCTGTTGAGGCATCCATACAAACTTACTTGGAAATTCAGCATATGTTAGGTTATTTCCCTCAACAAACCTTTTATTAGCCTCAAACCAAGCAAGTAAACATTGTGTGAACATCTTCATTAGAATTCAAGATGGCATGAATATGGTCATCATCTTTAAAAAAATTGATTGTTGACTTATGAGATGAAATGTCAATCTTTGCACGAGATGGCCATCTATGATGAATATCAAAACCAAAAATTCTCCAAACTGCCTCAGATGGTGATAAGTATCTACAATCATAGTATCTTTTAATTTCATCAACAACTTCTGAATTAGTAGAATCTGCAGAACTACTACTAATGTTAATGGTTGCTCTATCTGGTCCTTTGTTGACATATTTAAATAAATACTTGATTGAATTTGACTTGTTGCAATATTCAGTATTAACATGAGCTTGATACCTCATCAAAAGAAGTGGACTATAAGGAACAACACTACAATTATCTAGTTTAAGTCCATTCTTTATAACAAATATGCCATTATCTTGACGTTTATAAGACGGATATCCGTCTTCATCTATAGTAGTTGAAGATGTAAATTTCTTGGGATAATATTTTGAACATCTACCTTCTTTCATGCAAGGTGAATTGAATTTTGCAGCTCCACATGGACCATGGATCATGTAACTTGCAACCATGCTAGAAAGTTTTGGATACAAATCTGAATGAGGTAATTCAACAGAGATTACCTTATCAATGTCCCTTCCATTATGCAATTTATTTTCACTATCCAACCATAATAAGATGTGAGCATGTGGAAGTCCTCGTTTTTGGAACTCTACAGTGTACATTCCTATCATCAAAATAAATAGGAAATAAGATATAAGATATAAGATATAAAATCGCTATTATTTAAATTTGTAATATGTAGTAATGAATTATACAAACCTGCATTGACTTTTCCAAAGAAGTTATCTTTCTTGAAATCTGACATCATTTGATCTAACTTCATTTTGAAAACTCGACAAACAATATCAGGTCTATCTCGCAGTAGCTTAAACCTCTTGCATGAACAAAATCATGTATTTCACTCCATTTTACATTGCATGTGATCGTTATAAATAAATCTGGGTATCCAAATCTTTTGCAAATAGCCATAGCATCTTGACAGCTTATTAAACATGTATCTCATACCACCCGTAAATGAAGCAGGTAGAACAACACGTTTGCCAAGTAAAGAAGGATCAGTTTCACCTCTTCTGATCGCTTCTTGTAATCCGTTAAGAAGATCACAACGAATTAATTTTTGATTTGCTCGTATGAATGATAATCTTTGAGCTTCAATCATAGTATAACAATCAACCAAGAATTGTTGGAATAATCTACGTGTCATGACAATATTACCAAATTCAACAACTCTCTCTTGAATTCTAAATGCAATAAATTCCCTTAAAGAAATACGAATTCTTTTACGCATTTGAGTACGGTTCACAGATTCTCTTATTGGAATATCTTCTTGATAGCCATCTTCTCCATATGGAAATATCAAAGGATATTGCAAAGGAATAAAGGTCTGTATGTGTTTCATGTAGTCTTGTCAATTCACCACAAACCTTTTGGACAATTATATCTCTGCCTACATCCATGTTATCCAAGTCACCAACTATCAATGTTGCTACCTCATCTCGATGAAGGTGTATTGTATACCCGAGAATCCTTGGATCGATTTCGAAACAAACGCAATTTAAAATCTTTTCTTGGATCATAGTGTAAAAAATCTCTAACTCTTCTAAAAGATTGAGCAAGAACATTGAATTCATCGATCATTTTTGTCAAATCGACAATTAAAGAATTATCAAAGGTTGAGTCATGTATGTTGGACCTATTACCAAAAAGTACATGTAGATAAGAATAAGAAAATTTTAAAGAAATAAATATGAGAATAAGCAATATAATACTTACCCAAAATGAGAAACTCGTTTGTTATTTCATTTTGAGTATCATAGATATAAAGTTGAGCAAATTTCGGACTGCATCCATTCTGTGGCAATAAACTTCCAATTCTGTGATGATTTTGTCCATTAAGAATGAATTGAGGAGGACCACATCCATCATTGACTGAAGAATGAATCTTACCACCAATTGAAGTAAAAGAAAACATGCTATTGTAAGTTCTAATGTTCTGTAAAAAGTGTTTGCTTCTATGATCCACACCATGTAATAAAGTCGCAAGTAAAGGTGGAGGTTTTTGTAATAATGGAAGTTGAACCTTTCCTTTTTGACAACATATAGAGAAATCAACTTCTTTCACTCTTTTTGACTTCTCAGCTCTCTCTTCATACCATACTTCAGCTAAGCAATGTTGACATTGAATGCAAGGTTGTCCAAGATTTACAATATCTATAAGCAATATTATATTAATACAAATATAGTAAATAATTTCATTAATAGTGATTCTAACTGAACATTGAATAATAGAAAGAGTTATTACCTTGACATTCAGCTTTTGAATAAAGATCTAAACCAAAAATAGATTGGATTTCATCTCGTTAATAGATTTTGAAAAAAATATAAGTATGTAATACTAATATACTAATATAAACAATACAAAAAAGAAAACAAATTTAAAAATAATTACCATAATTTTGTTCTTGCTCATTTTCTTCTTCATAATTCAACTTTTTGACAATTGAATTGATCATGTTTAACTGATATTGAATATATTTCACATTAGAAACAGAACAACATGTTGTTAGCACTTCTGAAGTTGAAGATGATGTATTCTGACTTGAATTTGGAATAGATTTATTTAAAAGTTGACCTGCATGACAAAAAAAAATGCATATTAAAAGTTATAATTATTTGGGGGGTTCTAATATTTAATGAATAATATGATAAATAGAAAGTAACTAACTTGAGGAAAACATCGAAGAAGAACCCAATATAGGATATATAAGTTATATCCAAAACATAACAGTTTGAATTAACAAAGATAACTAACCATCTGGACAACTCGATAATGGTTTCCTCATTCCACTTCCCAGTGGTTCCACTACAAATGTTCCACTCTGATGTATAAATTTGAACATCATAAAGCACATTAAAAGTAGTAAACAAAAATTTACAACAATATAAGAATAATACTTTACCTTTATTGTGAGAATGGTGAGATGTTAAATTTTCATTAAGAATGATCTTCCTTACAATTTTGTCGCTACAGCTTGATTTGATTATGATCTGAAATAATAATCAGTAAAAATGTATAATTACTATTAATACATTGTTTAAATTACATATTAACTATATAATTAAGGCAACCGACCAAATGAAATTTCGATAATGGTTTCCTATTTCTACTTTGAAGTGTTCCACTCGCTACCGTAGCTTGTACAATTGTCACCGTTGAATAAATTTTAATATAGGATGCAACATTAGAGTGGTAAATAAGAAGATGTACAATGATATAACTATAATATTTGCAGATTGTAATGTGAAGGTTCTTACTTGATGCATTTCCATAGAAAATAGTGCTCATTTGATTCTCATCTAACATTGTGTGTTATCACATTGAAATGTGAATAAAAAAACACAAAAGATTAATAATGCAGATTCAATTCAGCTTAAACAAAAAAATTTACAACTACATAAAAGAAAACTTTGTTAAACTTATACTGCAAGGTTCGGGATTGGAAAAGTTGCGATTGACATTGATTTTCCTCTTCTTTGTGTGTAGGTGTTTAAACTTATTCTCATCTCGATATTTCAAAATCAAATTAATCAACAATGATACAATTGATAAAATCTGAATAAACAAAGATGAAATGCAAAACATAATAATATCAAACCTATCATATGAACATTTCTAGCAACCAACTTTTGTTGCAGAATGAACTTCCTTCTTGTTCTTGCCTGTTTTGAATCATTTGGTTCCATTACTTTAAAATCTGTAATTTTGCTACACAAAGTGATATAAGATGAGTATCAAAGAGAATGAGATATACAGAGATGAGGAATGCACTAAAGAGTATTTGGTCTTCTAGTATATTTTGTCTATTTACTATTAAAGCATAATTATAATCTCTACTCTCTCAAAAAGTGTTACTATATTAGTGTAAGCTCATTGGCTTATTTGTATAAAGCAATTGTACTTTTCTCCAATAATAATTACTTTTTTCTCGCAACATACCTGCATAAACTCATCCAGAAAAAAGAGTAACAAAATATAGTAAAAGCATGACCAAAATACTAAAATTAGTTATCGGTTATAAATTGCAAGTAACAATTTTGTGTGATATTTTGGAAAAGGTAAAAAGCAAAGTCAACTTTGAACATTACACCGCAATCTATGATTCACAAATAAGGTAATTCTTTCGAACACAAGTTTCTCATAAGGCATAATATATACTACAATAGGTACAATATTTTTTGTCTTTTCCAGCCACTCTATTGCTCGACACTATGTCTTTCTTATTCTAAAAGCAATTGACTAAATTCTGTGAGAAGCAACAAAATGAAAAGGTAATTGAACATTGAAATAGATAACCTGGAAGTTTGGTAATGCTGCAGATGGTATTTTAAGATTCGGGTTGTATTTCGCTCGAGCGATTATACTCTCGCTCGAGCGAAATACCATCCTGATCGATCATAATGTGAAATGATCGATCATAATTGGAGCTTATAATAGCGGTTCCTCTGTAACCGCTATCTAAAGTGTATATTAGATAGCGGTTAAGGTTTCCCGCTATTATAAGCTCCCTTTAAGAACCATTATTGATTCTCGGTGTATTTCGCTTCGAGCGATTATACTCGCTCGAGCGAAATACGATCCTGATCGATCATAACGTGAAATGATCGATCATAATTGGAGGATATAATAGCGGTTAAGGTTTAACCGCTATTATAAGTTGTGTTTCGCTTGAGCGTCTATATCTCGGGTGTATTTCGCTCGAGCGATTATACTCTCGCTCGAGCGATTATACTCGCTCGAGCGAAATTTGATTCTGATCGTATAAAGCAATTGTAAGCTCCCTTTAAGAACCATTATTGATTCTCGGTGTCTCGCTCGAGCGAAATACGATCCTGATCGATCATAACGTGAAATGATCGATCATAATTGGAGGATATAATAGCGGTTTCTCTGCAACCGCTATCTAAAGTGTATATTAGATAGCGGTTAAGGTTTCCCGCTATTATAAGCTCCCTTTAAGAACCATTATTGATTCTCGGGTGTATTTCGCTCGAGCGATTATACTCTCGCTCGAGCGAAATACGATCCTGATCGATCATAACGTGAAATGATCGATCATAATTGGAGGATATAATAGCGGTTTCTCAGTAACCGCTATCTAAAGTGTATATTAGATAGCGGTTAAGGTTTCCCCGCTATTATAAGCTCCCTTTAAGAACCATTATTGATTCTCGGTGTATTTCGCTCGAGCGATTATACTCCGCTCGAGCGAAATATGATCCTGATCGATCATAACGTGGAATGATCGATCATAATTGGAGGATATAATAGCGGTTAAGGTTTAACCGCTATTATAAGTTGTGTTTCGCTTGAGCGTCTATATCTCGGGTGTATTTCGCTCGAGCGATTATACTCTCGCTCGAGCGAAATTTGATTCTGATCGATTATATTTTCAAATGATCGATCATATTTGATAATTTTTTCAACTAATTAATTCTAATCGGTTATTTTTCTAAATTATTGATTAGAATTGATTAGTTTTTCAAATAATAGCTTAGAATTGATTAATTTCTAAAATATATATTAAAAAATTATAATTAAAAATATAGATTATTTAAGAATATTAACTATTGTAAAGATAAAGTAGAACATGGGAGGAGATGAGGATGATAATATAATGATATAAGTTACAAAAATGTAGAATTGAGAAGTTTGAAACAAAAAAAATTAAGAAAATAGAGATTTAATTACACTTTTAATAAATTGAAGATAATTACAATATAATTTTCTACTGAGAATGAACAATATAATTAAGAAGATCAAGTGTAATCTTATTGATGCTAATTTTAACAATAATACAATAATATTATTTTTGAAAATCAGTTCAACCAAATGTGTGTGAATCTCGTGCTTCGTCTTCGTGAACAGTATTAATCAGTTCAAACAAACACAAGCATCAATGTGTAACTTTTCTTCTATTGATTTGTATACAAAATACAAAATTGTCCAAGTAATGTCACCTACCCTAATTTGACAATGTATTTCAATTTTGTTTGTTTTGACATGTTCAAGGAAAATTTTAACCAAAAACATCTATATCTGATATAGTGGCAATTATGACAATAATTTTATGTATATAATATTATATGTTTTGATCATAACAGAAGACAACATAGATTAGAAGAGAAGATAGATTGGAATGAGAGAATATATATTTATTTTGTGCGAAGTAGGAAATTTAACATTTAAGATTCAAAATACAGGAAATTTAACATTTAAGATTCAAAATACAGGAAACAATTATCCATCAAAAGTCATGATAGACATATTACAAAAGACATATTACATAAACATTTGTATCATTTCCAAGCAAAAATTTTGATCGTATTTTTTGGAGGGGTGCTAGCTTGAATCATGAGGTGGTCATCTTTCATTATGTAATTAGAATGACAAAATTGCTTCCATCCTTTGCCAATTTTGGTGGACTTCCTCGGTGAATCTCTGATCAAAAGTTTACACTTGACTCGACAATATTCTCCACAAAGTATTACAGTTTTAAATCTACCTTTCCGAACATAAGTTGCAAAATCCACTGCCAAGTCCTATTAAAAACAAAGACTACAAATTAATAGACCACGATAAGGAGAACAAAAAAATGGACATAAGTTTTAGGTTATAAAATAATGTCATGAGAATAAAAATCATACCAAATGACTTGCATTGCTTCCAGATTTGGTAATTCTTACTCGTAAAAAAACTAATCCATCCCACCATTCAACACGGGCAAAAAACTTTTGAAGAGTATTTGGTGCGCATGAACTTTTGAAGATAGTTATCTGGAAAGTATTGTTACCTACATATTGAAATAACATGTAGTTGTTCCCAGTTAAATTGTAAAACTTTCTCATGTCAACCCAACCTTCTGTCAGCAGTGGTTTATGTAAATCCATATTATAGGTAACAATGTGTCTATTATTTTTGTCATCAATAAGACACCATTGATTACCCAGTTCTAAGAAAAACAACATAGCAAACTCACGATCTACATAACCAAAATCATGTAACAAAAATAGTCAAGATAGGTAATAAGGACTAAAGAAATAAAGTTTGAACAAAAGATAAGAAAATAAAAGAAAGGATTCATTAACCATTCGAATACGATTTTTACTTCATAACAAAAAAGTAAAGAAAAAAATACCAAATCCTGCAGATGTATTGTACTGAAGAATCCATTTGTCTTTCTCCGAAGTATGGTGGATGTGTTATCCATTTCCTATAAAAAAGTTGTTATCAAGAGAGTATGCAAATGAAAGGTGAAGAAGCAAATGACTTAATAGACCTATGAATAAACTTGAAAAAGAAAGACAATAGATGAATCTTTGAAAATATCAACGGTAATAAATGCTACCATTAGAGTTTACGTTTCCAATGTAAATCATAATTGTAAATAATGAATTCAATAATTCAATAATAAAAGAAATAAGATGATGATGGGATGGGAATAGATCAGTACATTTCTCACAGACTAAAGTTGAATGATGGGACGGGATGGAAAAAAATAGAATGATGGTTTCTCTTCCTTCGATGTATGCTTCGTGTATCTTCCATTTTGTGTAGAAGAAAGAAGAACTGACACAGTAATAATAAATAAATGTAGGTAAATGCTTGAATACAATTCAAAGATTTAAAAGATAAAAATACTTACAAATAGTTACATTAAGTGGGCTTCCATTGCTCCATCAAATGTTTGGGCCTCAGAAAATGTAAAAGAGGCTTCCCAATACTTAAAGTAATTGGGCATTCCATTAAAAATATAGTTCATTATATTGATAATACAACATATCATAATGCAGTTCATCAAAACTACGACAACAAAATATTCAAGTTTTTTCTCAGATCATAATGCAGTTCATGAAAAGTACCACAACAAAATATTCATATTGATAATACAACACATTATAATGGAGTTCATCAGATCATAATGCAGTTCATGAAAAGTACCACAACAAAATATTCATATTGATAATACAACACATTATAATGGAGTTCATCAGATCTATTAAGTTACTTAATTTTTCTCCGTCTTGATATTTTTCTTCAATATTTTTAAAGGTATATCTTCATCTTGTGTGTCCAAGTTTGTTATATTGTGTCGTTTAAGATTTGTCATGACCAAGTCATTGCTGAGACCAATATCAGATGCTAAATCAGTCGGTTCGTAGTCAACATCATTAGATGCATTGGAGAACTTTGTTAATAAATCCTGTAAAAATAAGTTGACATACTTTAGACTAATTTGTTTTAATGTTATATTTGTAATAATGAAGAGAAATCCATTAAATACCTCTGCAACAATAATAGAAGTATTTCCAAAATTTGATTGTTTGCTATTGAATATTGCATTTTCTGAATTGACATCCTAATAAACTTCATTTGGTCAAGTATAGAAGTAGAATATCATGAATAACAAATATCAGCTTATTGAGTACCTATTTACCTTTGATTTCATGCAACCATCGATGAAGTTTTTTATAATAACATCGTCTGCACAAATTTTCTTGACTCGAATGTTTGTTCAAACCTGAAACTCGACCACATGTAGACTCAACTTTGAAGAGAAACGTCTTATTTACCAGCTTCTTCAATCTCATTCTGGAAATTCCCATTAACAACATTCTATAAAAGAACCATATTAAACATTCAATGCAATGTAATAAATAGATAAATAATACATAATACATTTAATAAATAATAAATATAGAAAAATAAAACCTTATCCTCGCGAATCAAACATCTCTCGCGCATGATTTTTTTAACAATGTAGCAAGCATCCCTATCAAAAATTACAAAAGTTGCTTGAGTCTGTTTCATCAATGACCCTCACCTTAAGCTTGTACCTGAAATTCATAAGCAATAAAATATTATTTGTAAGAATTTCATAAAAAAGTTGAAATATGATGCCAAAAAAATAGCATTGATTAGTACCTAGGCATGACTTTCATGACATGTTTATTACATTTTTCACGTAAAAACATTTTGGAATCTGGATATACTCGCTTTGTTGCACACACAAGCTGTATACCACCAATCATCATCATGAACAATATGTTTTATAGTGCCTAGAATTACAAAACTTGTTTCCTGTAAAAACAAATATGAACAATAGTAATTAAAACTAAAATGAATAGACAATAACCACAATGAACATCACTAATTAATAGGAATGGAGTAATGAATAGACTAATAATGACTATGACACCTGTTTACAATCTTTTAAACCCTCTATTGTATTTCTAGGAGTAGATTGAAGAAATTCATCTTCACTGGTTTGTTTAGAAGAGTCGAAAGTCTGGCTTAACCCTTGGGCGTGTGACTCCATACTCTCGGACATCCCGCATTCAATAAAACATGAAAAGTCAAATGGACATTTTAGTTGGTTAACACTTCAAGTGAAATTTATGATTTACACCTTTTTTTAAGTTGTCTAGCTTCTTCGCACTCAAGCATTGAAAATTATCCTTGTACAATCCATACAATTTTGCACATATACTTTATCTGTAAATAACATATAAAGATATAAAACTATAATATAATATCAATAATTGTAACTAACTATAACTAATTATAACATCAATATATTAGTTACCTTGGAAGATTTTGACTTTGCCGAATTGTATGATTATGACAGGATTTTGGATATCTCTAGATGCAAGGAATGCATTTAGGTCATCAACATATTGACCAAACAACGTACACTCTACTCTAAAACTAAGTTTGAAAAACAACACATGTTAAAAAAAAAACTATACTATACTATAGTAAATCCTTAAGCATCAATAAATGGGTTAAAGAGCTTTACCCATCAGCCTCTAAGCATATCATGTTTAGTTTTGTTTTTTTACCATTCTTGTCTAGCTCTCTTTCTGTCCCAACTCCTGTAAGTATTCCCATGACATCTGTGTTTGTGAAATGATGTTTCATGTGAGTAACACCATATGCTAAATAATAAATAAATAGTATATGATAAAACAGAGTATTTAACATCATGTTATATGCACTTACCAACCAAGTAATCTGTGTCAAATCCAGGAGCCGTAATAACTGAGAGTGGTATATATTGACCATTATTTTCAGTTATAACATGACAATCAACTAAGTTCACTTTGGTTCCAAACTGGAAGTTGATTTTGTATGGGTGGTGGGTGGTTTTATAAGAACCACCATTTGATCCAAGACCAAAATTTTGAATAGAGTACACACGCCCCTCGGTAATTTCATTTTGAAATTTATAGATGAGAGACCTCCTAACGGAACCCCGAATTCCGTCACCCCGCATTAAGAAAATGAAATCACAATTGAGTGTTATTTAAAATGTATTGAAAGCATGGTAAACCGACCTTCATATCTTGCATGACAAAGTCCATGGAAAATGGCAATTTGTGTTTAGTGAAATCAAAACAAACCACGAGCGTATGACCTTTGCCAATATATTCCAATTTTCTTTTTCAAGACCGAGTTCTGAAACGAGTGATACTTTTTTTGCAAATTAGACATGTTGCAAACTGAATGTAAAAAATAGATAGAGAATAACCCACTCAACGTAGAAATATTATCATCACGAGATGTATATTTATAAGCATGGTGGAAAGAGGGAAATGTTGCTCGTATTCTAGAATTTGAAATTTGAAATTTGAAATTTGAAATTTGAAATTTAAAATGTTGACAATATTAAAGTAATCCGAATTAAAACTTTTGTAAAGGGAAGATATTACCATTTTCATGTATCTCGACATCCTGTATTTCCGTCATGATGTAAAAAACAACAATTTTTATACCTCCAGCTTGGGCTAAATGCAAATCAATAAGCAAAATTACATAAAACTATACTGAAATAGGTATAAACAGATGTACAACCCTAATGACGGTCAAAGAAGACAATATTGAACTCTAATGATGATAAAAAAGCAAACTTTTTTCATGAAAAAAATTTCAACTTCGCTCTTGAAGGTAAACAACATAAAGATTGAAAATCGGTAACTTTTAAATTCAAAAACCTTAGATCAAAGCTAATCAGTAACATTTTTTCCGAAATCGGTAACTTTTAAATTTAAAAACCTTAGATCAAAGCAAATCAGTAACCTTTTTTACAAAATCGGTAACATTTAAACGCAAAACCTTAGATACAACCCTAATGAC
This sequence comes from Sphenostylis stenocarpa, assembly GCA_963425845.1. NCBI lineage: Eukaryota > Viridiplantae > Streptophyta > Magnoliopsida > Fabales > Fabaceae > Sphenostylis > Sphenostylis stenocarpa. The sequence continues at coordinate 111,547 of OY731398.1, read as the reverse complement.
GGTCAAAGAAGACAATATTGAACTCTAATCATGATAAAAAATATAACTTATCTGAACATGCAGATGGAAATACTACTTGAGGGAAGACGTGCAACAAAAGAGATTTCATGCTTCTTTTGAGACACTGATCTTGCATAAAATAGGAAAGATTGCAGCAAAGAAGACGTGCAGAGCGAAGAAAATGTGCAGAGCAAGAAGACTTGCAGCAAACGGCGCAAAGGAGCATATGAGAGCATATGAGATATTCAGAGAGTATTTGGGCTGAGGAGAAGCATGGGCTTGCAGTATTGTTGTGGCCCAAAGAAGCAGTTTGTCTTTTTGTACAAAATAGGTATGTTTTGTAAAAAATTAGTTTATGATTTTTTTTGAAAAAAATTGTGGTGATTACACGTGTAGAAAGTTGCTATTTGTGTTACCTGGATTTGTATATAGTTATAGATTAAAATATCAAACTAAAACATATGTTTCCTACTAAACGTGAACAATAGAAAGTGATTAGTTTAAAGAAAAACATATGTTTCCCACTAAACGTAAATAGTATAAAGTGATTAGTGTAAAAAAATAAAACATATGTTTCCCAATAAACTTGAATAGTAGAAATAAAACATATGTTACCACAACTTAAATATACTATTTTAAAGTTATTATTTATATAATTTCATTTAAATTTAATTTTATATTTAAACTTAATTATAACATTATTTAGTACAAATTCAATTTTTAAATTAAAAATATTTTAGATAATAGTTATTATTAACATAATTACATCTACATTGTTATTTTTTACTTAATTATGATCACAAGATATATAATTTATCTTAAAGATTTATACAAAAGTAGTATAAGATTGAAGGAGGAGCATATGGAGTGAAAATCGCATGTGAGGTTATGTAAAGTGATTTATTTGTCAACTTTTTTACTATTATATATATATATATATATATATATATATATATATATATATATATATATATATATATATATATATATATTATACTATTTTTACGTAATTATTTGAGATAAATTATATACTACTTTAATATAATTCTTTGAAATAAATTATATATATGTTATGTATGTAGGCAACTTTACCTAAGACAGAGTTCTTTATATATATATATATATATATATATATATATATATATATATATATATATATATATATATATATATATATATATATTCATAGTATAATAATTAGTTTTATAATTTCTTTCATTAAAAAATTAATTTTTTATATTTATCTTAAAATTAATAAAATTATTCTATTTATTTTTCAATTAAATTTTCATAATGTTTATTTTTAACTTAAAAAATTATTTGTTTTTAATTAAAATTTAATTTTTATTCAAATTTATTTGAAAATTAAGTTTTTCACAATAAAATAATTTTTTCACTATATTAAAAAGAAATAATTTAGTCACTAATTCAATTATTAATATTGAATAAATTTTTCGATTACTATTTAACATTTATTATGGGAAGTGATTAGTGTAAAAAAATAAGTATAAAAAGTTTTTTTTTTATTCCATAGTAATAAATTAACAAAGAAATATATTATGACAGACAACTTTTAACTGCTTTAATAGAAATTTAGCAAATTTTCCTTTTCTTTTCTCTTTTAACCTTTTCTCAGTACTCAATGAAAACATGTTTCTATGGTAGATATTGCAGAAAGGAAATGTGTTTCCGTAAGGGTATTTTTGAGCAGGGAAAAACGTAACAAACAACTTGAGAATTGTAGAACCCAAAGAGAAAAGATGAGGCCCAAACCACCACCTAGTCCTTCCTAAGGGTATAGGCCCAAACCCAAAGAGACGACAACGTCCATTTAATACTCTAACAATAACAATATTCTATCAATCTGCCACTTCTATATATAGGGGTATTTAATATCAAATTAATCCAAAAATAAAATTGAAAATCAATAAAAATTGATTAAAATCGATTAATTTGTTTCATTTTTGGTTTAATAGGAAATCAACCAAACCTAAATCGAAGTATAATTATAATATGTACTATTGAAATTAAAATATAAAATGACATTTATTATAAGTGAGTTAATTATTTTTTTATAATTCAGAACACATATTATTATTATTATTATTTAAATTAAATGTGAGAATATAAATTACAACTATAAATATTACGATTAATTATGTAATAATTTTATAATATATTTATTTATTTAACACTTATTTATTATAATATGATTAATAATTTTATAATAACCAAAACTATATAAACCACCTAAATTAAATTATAAAATATTGGTTTAATTTGGTATAATTTTTTAAAAATAAAATCGAATTACATTTAAAATTAATTTAAATTACAAAATATTAGTTTAGTTTGATATCAATATTAATCATGAGTTAACCTTCAAGTCAGAATTTCTAACTTTGTATTAAAAAAATAATTAGATTTCAAACGTTCAGGATGGAAAAGTTTAGTAAATATATATAGATTACATTTATGCTTTCTCCACTATATTAAAATATGTTATCTAAGACACCGTATCAAGTTTAGTATTTAACTCTTAAATTGGTAGTTAGAAGATATAAACTATATAGCACGAAGCTAGAGTGGGGTTTAATTAACTCAAATAATCATTTAAAAACGATTAGATAAAATGATTATTGGGGAGGTAATACATATCTCAACTTTGACCAAATCTTGTGCTTACTTAAACAAACATTTGCTAAACAAACATATTTAAAACAAAATTTGGTCTCAAGTGTACAAAGTAAGATGACAATACCAAAATATGAAACCCAAAGATATCTATTATTAATTATAGTGGAGTTTATGATATTACGAAATGTCTATTAGTTTGATTTTCTCTTTTCTCTTTTAATATAATATTGTCATATCCGAACATCAACCACAACAAAAAATATATACATGTGAACCTGAATTGATTGAATTGAAATATTTCGAATGATTTTATTCAAAATCAATCAAAGAGAATGATCCCAAAAATAATTTTACTAATTAATCAAATAAAAATTAGACAAATTAAAATAAATAATTGAATAAAATAAGAATAAAACTGAAAATCTAATTGTAAACGGGATGTGAGTCTTATTCCAGCTTATGATAATATTATTATGATCAATTTTCTTGATCTGTTTTAGAGTTCTTTTCTTCATCATTTCATCCTTTAAAGGCGTATCGAAGAATTAAAAGAAAATAGTGTATATAAATTACCATTGATCTCAATTCTTAAGCGATGTGTGACTCAACCCCAATCGAAAATTAAAGGATAAGAGTGAAATGAGATTATTGTTTTCTTTTTTCTTTCTCTCCATCTTATTTTTCTAATTTAAAATACTTATTCCTAGTAAAACATTATTCAATACAAATCATTTGTCAATTCTTTTTATTTAGACTAAAAGTATTATTTTTTAATTTAAAAAATATTTTAATTAAACTCAAAAAAGTAAGTACATTTACAAATGTTTTATTCTATAAAATCTCATGATCTTTCGCAAATTAATTTCACAACATATTTATAACATTATTTGATTGCAAATTTAAATTTTGAGTATTAATTCAAATATTACTTAACCACTTAATAAGAACCATTGAAAAATTATTAAAAACAACATATGGAAATTAAAATGCAGAAATATAACTTACCAGGATTGTAAATTATAATAAGTATAAATTATTGAAAATATAAAGTGCTAGAAAATGTAAAGTTACACAGGATAAAACAACAATTAATGTAATATTTATTTACAATTTGTTATCACCCTTTTTCATTTGTGATCATATTTATATTTATTATTTTTTCAACCGTTAAAACACCAAAACAATAAAAATAAAAATGATTTCTTTCTCAATTATCTGTTTTTAAATAAAAATCGTAATTTTAATATAATTAATTTGTATTTTTTAGTTTTAATGTTGATTTCATAAAATTCACTTTTATATATTTCTATTAAATTTTAATATTATAGTTTTAATTAGTATAATAGTGGGAGAAGAGAAATAAATAATAAAATATGTGAGATAGAACAAAGAAAAACAAAAAATAAATGAAGAGAGAAAAAAAGCTAAAAAATTATTAAGAGAAAGAAGAAAAACTCTACATGAACAATAAACAAATTTATTTAGATAAATAAATTAATAAAAATTGTATTTAAATAATTTTTTTCTAAAATATATTGTTTATAGGATTGATTTCCTCAAAAGATCTTTGTTTGTGAGTTTTCAAAGACTTTAGTTGTACAATATGTGTTTTTCATGTATTCAAATAATATTCTTTCAAAAAAATTTATGAGTTATCTTGGATAATATTTTTCCAAAAAAATTATAATTTTTTTACACTTTTCTATATATGTTATAAAACAAGAAAGAGTTTTATTTTATTTTTCATTACTTCTCTCTTAATTGATATCTTTATTCAAACTTTTTCTAAATTTCTTAATATGTTAAAATATTTCTTCTTTCACTTTATTTTTTTTTATCATTGATGCTTTGAGTATTGGTTAGTCTTCTTTTAATGAATAATAATTAAAAAAAGTTCAAACTATTTAATTCATAAGGGACAAGCTCTTATAATTTTAAGAATAAAAATTAATAATTTCAACTTATTTTTAAAAAATTTAACGGAAACTAAAAATATATGGTAACATTATAATATATAAATATGTATAATTTGTGCCGATTTTATAAAATAGAGTTATGTATTTTATTTTTTAAAGATAATATTAGAGTTAATTTTAACAAGAACAATAATCGTGATAAACTTAATGATGATAAACTTAATTATTAATTATTGGATTAATATTATATCACACATGTTCAATATGAGGAACTGTCTTGAAATAATATCTTCTTTACTAATGATAAAAAAATCTTGAAATATAACAGATATTTAAAAAAAATCAGGAGTATGATTAAAAATCTTTAATATAAAAATATATTGATAAATTTTCTATCAAATAAAAGTATAATAATATTATAGTATATAACAAATACAATTTTTATTTATTAAGATAGAATTAGATATTTCATTTATTTCTAAAGACTTATTATATAAATATCTATAATTATATTAATGGGACCTTCATTCTCTCTTTTTCTCTATTCTTTTCAGTTCTTAATTGATTGACTATCATGTCAACAAGTGTCCAACTTACGAATAGATCATAGCCATGCACATTTTAACAGTGTTAGAATTGGAACGTAGCATGCAGGCTAGTAAATTTGTTTCTCTTCTGGTTGAAAAATGAGATTTTCCAGTCTTAAACACCCTACAATGATATATGCCAAGGGGATATTATACATTTTAAAATTTTGATCTGCATAATTAAAAGATAAGTGAATGAATTCCATAAAGACTGAGTTTATAGAATATTTTAATTCCTATTCTTAAATAATTTGATATTTATGAATTTATAATAAAATATAATTTTTCAGTCAATACTTAAAAAATTAATTTTTTTATCTCATAATGAATATTAATATTCTATATTTAATAAGAGTATTTTAATCTCAAATTCTCTGTGATAATATTATTATAATTAATTATTATATTTAATATATTATTTATTTTAAAATTTTATATCATCTCTTTAATTTTAGTATATTATAATTTTATATTTAAAAAGTAATTTATAAATTTTAATCCATCATAATTTTATATTTTAAAAAAATTATTAAATTAAAAAAAATATTTATAAAATGTTTAAATTTTGATTCTTAATTGATATACAATTTATAAATATATATTAAAATATAATTTATTAATTAAAAATTAAAAGATAAAAAATTACTGAAGTTTTGTTCTCAATTTTTATTTTTAATCTCTATTATTAAATAATGTAACTTTAAAAAATTATACACCGAAATAATTTCATTTCATTATTCCATATTTTTTATTTTAATTACCTAACAATGGAAAAAAAAAAAGGAAAGGAACGACATCATCTCTTAGAGTTCAATCTATGCAAATTGGAATATTAGCAGACACTCTCAATCATAATCATTTTCATGGCAGACACCATCATTATGATGACTCCAATGATTAATTAAAACCATTGCTATTTGTATTTCTCTATATACAACTTCAAAGTTAAAAAATCCATAAATATTTTATAATATTTATGACATAATTTTTTATTTAATAATAAGTATTCAATTTAACTTATTTTCTATTATACATGAAATGATTGTTTTTAAAGATGTTTAGCATTTTTATTGTGTATGAATAGTATAAATCAAACTAGACAAAATGCAGTCCAAATTTCTATTTTCAAATTAAAATTATTATTATTATTATTGTTGTTATTATTGTAATAACTTTAATAATTTATGTTAGACTACAATGATTAAGACTTTTATTCTTTTATACAACATAATATAAATTAAGTTTATGTCTATTGAAATTTATATATTTAAATTACTATTATTATATGCTATATATATATATATATATATATATATATATATTATGATTTTCCCTACTTTACTAAATAAGTAGTAAAAAAAAAAATCATGTATGTCATATTGAGATTCTTATTTTTCATTTATTATTACATCGTTTTCATAGGATGTATATGTAAATGTACGTTATTATTAAAACTTCTTTTACCAATTTTTTTACTTTCGTATATTAAAATATTATTTGACATTTTTTTCTTCTTTTATATACTCGTAAATTATAATTGATTAATATAATACTATCAATTTTTTTCTATTTTGAAAAAATATAAGAGATATTAAATATTCTACATTAAAATATGTTTACTATATAAATTATTATGATGGAAATTGCAATTTATCTAAATATTGTAAATCTAAACTTATCTTATTGCCAACCTTTTACTCTTTTTTTATTTAGTTTTAGTCAAAATAATTTTTAAATATTGATAACATGTTTTTGACTTTTATTAGGATAATTAAAATATATTTAAGCATATGTTTCAATAAAGTTACATAATTATTTTTATTAAAGTAGTTTTTTAATCAATATAGATTCTAACTTTTAAATTATTTTATTCTTCTGTTATAATTTGATTTTTCCTTTTGTTCTAAATTCATTTATTTTAGTATTTAAATATATTTTATTGAATGACATTTTCATTATCAAGACCCGTAAAAAAATCAATTTAAATGCATAGTAACTAGATGAATTTTCTTGATGTGCAAGTAATAGAGTCAAACAAAACTTAACTTCCTACTAACAATTGTGAAATACTATAATTTTTTTCATTTATTTCAAAGAGAGATAAAAAAGAATTTTTGTGAAAGCACTAGAAGAAAGAGATGAGTTCATAAATCCAACAACCATAGTTGTCGATTTCAACTCACTTTTAAAATTTTCATTTTATAACTTATTATAACTTAATTGATTGAATTATATACTATCAAATCATATTCGATAAATCAAACTTAAAAATCTTGATATAATATATATATATATATATATATATATATATATATATATATATATATATATATTAATAAAGGTGAACGTATAAAATCATCATTTGTTATTTGATACATATAATATTAATTATAATAAAAGATCAATAAGATCATATTATAACTCATAATAAAATTACGCAAATTTAAATTGAGATAGATTTTATTTATTTTTAAACAAATCATACCTAATAAAACTAAAAATATTTTTCTCACAAAAAAAAAATTATCTCTTAATATACTCAGGAATATTATTAGCTCATTTATCAATACATGTATCTATCCTCCTCATAAATGTGAGAACACTTAAAAATAATGAAAGAGTTAACATTTTTCTTTCTCTCAATAATAGCTTTCATGACACAATCTTAAAATTCTTAAAGCCATGATTAAAAGAGAGCTACATTAATGCCTAAGTAATTTCCCATCAAAACTCCAAAAATTTCTCCACAAGATACATATCCAAAATATTGTTACTTGAGTTTGAAGATGGCGTCTGAAATTCGATTAGTCGAACCTGCAAAAGACTCTCTGATGTTCAAGTGAATATGTAAATGAGATTAAAGAAGTAAAATGGGATTGAATGAATGAAATGAATCAGATACTAAATCTCTTTATGCAGATACGAGACATCATCGCAAGCAGATGTATGCTCCTGATGTTCCTTTCAGTGTTACTCTCCCGACCGTTCCTCCAATGACGAACTTGTTGCATTGAGATAGTCCTTTGAACCGTGTCGACCATGTGTTAATGAGTGGTTGAAGGGTAAATTCTCTTTGGCACATTAAGATGACTACTAACAATGTCAAAATGGGCTTGAACTTCCCTCCTCCCTTCGATCAAGATCTGCTTATGGCGATTGGTCCTTATGAATTTTTGGACTCAGTCGAGGTTATGGCAGTGTGCATTACGACTATATGCCACCAATGGAAGGGAGTGGTGAAGGAGGCCCATGATGGTCGTGCCAAGGTGGGGGAAGTGGAGAGACAAAAGGTCACCTTTCACCGTCAACTGGATGATCATATGGCAACCCAGAGGCAGAGAGAAGGGGTGGCCTGGTGAGGCCATGGCCACCCCAACCTTTATTAATTTTTCTGAGTACTATGAATAAAAAAAAAATATTGGCCCCCCGAGGTCTTCTTTAAATTCGGCTTCCTATTAACTAAAGTTTTGGTCCCATGAAAATAAATCTCTGTCTCCGCCCCTGTGGCAACCTTATCCGAGAAGGCAAAATAAAATGCCGAGTTCTTGGATTGTGTGCTAAATATGGAGAGGATGCTGAAGGAGACCGAAACGCATAAAAAACGACAATAGGAGGAGACGTAAATGGAGAAGGCTGAATTGAAGATAAAATTGTCTAAGGCCAAAAAGGGGAGCACAAAGGAGGTGGAGCATCGGGAACCGTTGGAGTTGGAACTTCGTGCAACTGAGACACAATTACTAAATATGTATGAAGAGGGGTTTCAAAAGGTTGTGTATTAGGTCATCATGTTGTGCATGAACATGGATATCACATATCGAGAATGACGTCAAGGATGGCGAGCTTGTTGATGCACCTTAGTTTTATTTTTATTAATGTGATTTATGGATGATATCTGGATAAGTGTATATAATATAGCTACTTTATGACATTTTGTTTGTGTTTGGATGATGATTAGTATACTTATAACACGTGATTTATGTATTTGACTATGTCTATTATATAATATGTACCTTATAGCTCGAATATATGTATGAGTGTGCATTATAGCTCAAGTATTGTATGAGACATTGATGTGCTTTTAAGACTAACTGAGGTCTTTAAGTGGCCAACTAACCGTATAAAATATCATCATGAAAATAACAAATAGTAATGCAAATAATATAAACAATCAAGTATTATTGAAATATTGGTGAATGAATATGACTTTATTTCAAATAGTAATATAAATAATAATTCATAATTCTCTATATATTCATGAATGAGTCAGACTTTATTTTTCGTTTTAACTAAAATAGCTTACATATTTTTTACTTGGCTCGAGCTTGAATAACTTTATTGTTGACTTCATCTTTGACTTTATGTTTGAATAAGATATTTTATAATTTTTAAGAAATTCAAATATAATAAATTTAATTTTTTATTTTATTTTAAATGATTTAATTTTTTAAATAATTTGTTTTATAAGACAAATTAAATTTATTGAAATTTATTTTAATAAAATATTTTAATTATTATAAAATATAAACATTATCATTATTAAATTCATAAATTAAGTTTATTCTATAATATTTGACCCTTATCCAACTCGGATTAGGTTGACTCGAGATAGAGTAGATCAAGTTAAGTTGTGTCATCTCTATATTAATATATATGTGTATAAATAATACATCATTTTCTACTAAATATTGGTATAAATAATATGTGAGATAATGACACACACACACACATATATATATATATATATATATATATATATATAAGTATAATGTACATTATTATTTTATACATAATTTTCTAATATTTAGGAATTTTATTTATTTTAAATTATTTATCTTCTTAGAAGTATTATATATATATATATATATCTTGTTTATAGAAATAAGTTGATTAAAGAATTGAGGTAAATAGAAGAAGACATGCATAAAGTGATTACAAAGAGTCCTTCTAGAATTATTAGAGTTTCCATACCAGATGCAAATATCAAGATTGATAAATTAGTTAGTGATTGAATTGTTAATGTATTTCAAGAAATCCTAGAGAGAAAATCGTGATGACCATAAAAGAGAGATTTGGAAAGTTTGGTATCTCTATCAATTTAAGTTGATATTTTTAAGTTTATTATACACAATAAATAAAATAGGAAGGTGAGAACAATTGAATTATCTTATATAATAATATAATAATAATATACAAAAATCATCTTTTTACCAATATATTTTAGTTTAGGAAAACTTAAATTAATTTCAGTAGTATTATTAAGATAAATGAGTCCAAAATTAATCATTTTTTAATGATATTTACTCATTTAAATCTTTAAGATCCAATTTTAAATTACAAAATCATCAAATTTATATAAAAATATTATTCTATAAAAAATAATTAAATAATATAAATATGAATTAATAAAAAGAACTACTACATAATTTAAGATAAAATACATAATATAAATAAATAATATAAATAAATAAAATCAATAGTAAACCCTTGATTGCTTTTTGAACATTATAATTGATGAGTTATAATTCATGCTAATAGATAAGAAAACATGATAATAAAAGGTGAAATATTCATACATATCACTTCAAATAAAACTCATAAAATACAAGGAAAATAAGATTTTAAAATGAATTTCTTAATAATAAAATTTTAAAACAATTTTTAAAATAATTTTAAAATAAATATATAATATTTTTGTCATAACGTCGTGCTACAGAAAATATTTAATAAAATAAAGATAAAAAAATAAAAAAAATTAAAATATCGTGATTAATCCCTTCCTTCGTATAAAAATTGATTTGCTCGTAAAGATGTTCAATTATATAACTGAAAGTAAAACAACAAAATAAAATATTTCAAACACTAGTACTCTATTTGAGTCACTTCAAATCATAATACAACAATAAAATACATTTTATGTCTATTCAACAACATACTAACACCATGAATGATATTTAACTGTATTCTAACATTCGGAGAAAAGTTAATTTTGAGTATTCACTCCACTTGTGTCTACCCGCATAACATAATCCTCCAATGTTAAAGTTAGCAATACTATGAGTTTATATCTAAACTTGTTTTCTTCGTTTTAAGTTAAAACTTTAATGGAATAGTTTAATACTAAACATTTAAACTATTTCATATATCATTTGATAATATTTACAATTATATTAAAATAATATATTATTAATAAATCATAAATGAATATAAAAAAATAAAATAATATAAAAAACATAAAAAATTAAATTTATAAATATATATATATATATATATATATATAAATATATTTAATAATCATTAAATTTGATGGACTAAAATTATAAATATTAATATAAATTACAAAACTTTAAAAATAGAAACTAAATTTAAAACTAAAATAATAAATATTAATGTAAGTTATACAATTTTATAAATAATAATCAAAATTATTTAAGTTATAAAATTTTGAAAAGTGAATTCTTCACCTCTGAAAAAAATTGCCATAAAATTTAAAAAGAAACTAATATAATTTGGAATTAATTCTAACACCACCCATAAAAATATTATATATATAAAAAATCTAAGATTATAGTAATTTGGAAGGTTTTAGTCTGAGCTTTAAAATTTTAACTAAACATATTTTATGATTTAAAATATCTAAAATCTATCTTCTACTGTTTTAAATTTCCATATACAGCCATCATGAAAAAATAATAATGAAAAAATGATAATATTTGACCTCCAATATTCTAGTGGGCGGCAGAAATTCATTTCCCCGTTAACCCTTAGTTTATTTGACTGGATAAAGCCCAAATTAAAAAAAAAAAATAATATATATATATATATATATATATATATATATATATATATATATATATATATATATATATATAAAGAATATCCCGAGTAAGTTTCCAACATAAATAAATAGTGTATAAGGATTAAAATTTTACGAATTAAAAATTATTTAAGAATAAATACTTTTTATTAATTGGTACTAGGAATTCTTACTATTTTATTTCAAGTATATATTTTGAGTAAATTAATCTATCAATGCATATTAAATCTTAATGTCTGATTTTACAATTTTTGTTAAACAATGTAATTGACCAATTCTAATTCATAAAAAATTCACAGTTATATTAATTATTGTAACTATAACTACTATAAATTTTATTATTTGAACTTTCAAATTAATAACATAATTACATATTTTTAATTATTATATTTGAAAACAATATATATATATATATATATATATATATTAATAGTTTTTATTCATTTATTCTCTTACAAAATTTGTAAATATATAATTTGAATGTATATTGATATTTATAATAATTATCTATTTATGTACATTAATTAAATTATATAGCTATTAACATATCTTTTTAATATAATAAATGTCTTAACAATTTATAATAATATAAAAATACAAATTATTAAAAATGGTAAAACTGATGGATTTGTCTTATTTCTACTATAATTGTGAGGACTAATTTATCTTATTAAAAGATGAATTAGTTTGTCAATAAATTCTTTTATATGTATATTTTTAAAAATATATATTTTATTATATAAATAATTTTATATTTTTAGTTATTAATTACTATTTTTATTAAATAAATAAAAATATTATATTTATATATTAAAATAACTAATTATAATCAATAATTAAAATTTAATTAATTAATTTTTATAATTTAAATTATAATATATTTATATATTTTTATAATATAATATAAAAAGTATAATATTTTAATTATATTTTTTTATTTCAATATATAAATATATTTGAAAATAGGTTAACATATTAATGCATCATTTTTTGGAGATAATAAAATAGACGGAAGAAAGTAAAACTGTCAAATTAAAATCACCCACCTGCCTAGTCTCATAGCCCTATTTTATGATCTTAAAAATTATAAATTTAATACCGACACAATATATGGAGTATTTAGATAGCATTTAAAAAGCAAAAAGTCAACAAATTCATTAAATCTTACTAAATGTGTTATTTGTTACCACGTTTCTTTTTACGTTATAAACAAATTTGAAGTAAGATATAAAGATATGGGTAACTTTCCACAAATTCAAAGACAAACAACAGTCGTGGATTCCCTTCCAAGGTGTGAAAATGACTTTGCATCAGCAAGCACCCCTTCATTTTCTCACCCTTTTCTTCTTTCCTTAAATAAATACTATTTAGTATTATTTATTATTTTCTATCTAATCTCAATAAACGATGTAAGTTTCTCTCATTTCATAATCTTGGCTTCTGTTCCATCTTCTTGGTCTATCATCCTGGTCTTTGCCTCTTCTCTCTTTCTTTCTTCTCTTTTCTTCTTCTTTCTTCTCTCCATCATGACTGGGATTGCTGATGAAGCCCCTGTGACCCTCAACACACTGAAGCAGTTAATGGCACAGTTTGCCAAAGAGAGAGACTGGGACCGTTTTCACAGCCCAAGAAACCTTCTTTTGGCTCTGGTATGCTTATTTTACAATACCCCGAGGAAAAAAAAACACTTTTTTGGTTTATTGTTGCACCCTTTATTGAACTTTATTGGTTTATCGTGTAGTTTGTACATATTACTCGTTTGTTTATGTGGGTAACGTGGTTCTTTATGATCCATGAAAGAAGGATAGGGTATAGAGAAGAAGAATCTCTTTTGTTGTTATTGTAATTTGTTAACCCGTTTTCTTTTCCGGTTTTGTAGACGACTCACCTGAGTGACACCTCATATAAAATGGGGTTCTTGCAGATTCTTAATGTTTGCATAAAGAAAAAATTTCCTTGCAAGTTGCCTTTTTTTTTAAAATAGGGATGAAGCTATAGGCTGGCTTTGGATGTTGTTTTCCCCATTTGCTTTTATGTATTCTCATGCTTTTAAAGTTACTTTGAAGTAAAACCATTTATGTGTCATACTTTTTATTAGAAATTTGTATACAATTTAACATCAAGTGTGAAGTAGAATTTAATATAGATTTCTCATCTCAAAAGTAAATGTTGTATCTAGATTCTTCTATTGTTTGTACTTGAACCTAATTTATATTCACTGTTTTGTAAAATATTTAAAATATAACGTGTTTGAATTTACTTCATATATACCACTGTTTAAATCCTATCATGTAGTGAATGTAAACTATAATACACACCTCTGAGATTTTTTGATCATTTTACCAAATCATTCCTTTTGATGTTTATAAACTGGTAAAAAATAAAACAAAAGAGAGAAGAAGGGAGGCAAATAGATTGTTTTAGAGTCCATGAAAATTTAAAGCATTTTGTTTTAACCGAGAATCACGTAAACCGCCAGGGAACACGGCGAGTTGGAACAAATGACTCACTATCCATCCAAACATGCAGTTACTTTTTCATAATTAGTATTTGTCATGGTCTTTTTTATTTTTTTTAAGATTTGTCACCTTGTGAAACCCTAGTCAAAATCGACTTTGCAATGTAAACATATTACATGTCGTGGTTACCATAGAAGATTTGTAATATTTTCGGCCTTCAATTTCGCTTTTAACTATTCAACTTTTGTTCCCACCTAGAGTGGACAAGTGGGACATACATAAGTATGTTTAGTATTATACTGAAGGACAAGCTGAAGCTGCAGAAATAAAAGGGTTGTAATTACTATTTACTGCAATAAAACAAAGGGTATCTAAGACAAACTTAGAGCTGTAATTGAGTTTTTGATATTGTTTTTGGTGTTGACAGGTGGGCGAAGTAGGGGAATTGTCTGAGATATTTCAGTGGAAAGGTGAGGTTCCAAAGGGTCTTCCAGATTGGAAAGAGGAGGAAAAGGTTCATCTTGGAGAAGAGCTTTCTGATGTGTTGCTTTACCTTGTCAGGCTCTCTGACATTTGTGGCGTTGATCTTGGTAAAGCTGCTTTGAGAAAGGTTCAACTCAATGCTATAAAATACCCTGCAAAAGTATGCAGAGAGGTGGTTTCAATTTCAAACAAGCCAGAGGAAAACCCTTCCACCAATAATGGCACTGTTCCTGATGCTGACTGATATAATGTTATATTACTCTTTATGATAATTATGTGGTGGGTTTGTGCTGTGTTATGCTGCCATTGCATGGAAACTAAACCGGTGTTTAGTGTTTGGTAAATGGTAAGTGTATTTTGAGATTTGTGTTTACTGTGTTGGCAGAATCAAATCCCCGTGACAGCTATGATATATGAAGAAATCTAATTCTTCCATTTTTGCATACCTTACCTTTAGCATTTTGGGGACATTTTGGATGCATTATTAGATCCCGGATTCTCTGCAATTTGATATTTGTTGGTGTGACCTTTGGGTTCCTTGGCTCTATGAAAACATTTTTTTATGGGATAAATTGCGATTGGTGAGCCGAATTGATATTCCTTTTGGTCCATGGAAAGAGAAAATGCTTCCCTTGTTCTCCTAGGAAAGAAAATCGGGCTCTTTGTCGATTTGTGGCTTTGTGGTTTTACTGTGCTTGCAAAACGGCCAAAATTATGAATAGTTAAGAATCCATGTTGCAGTGCACATCACACTTCTAAACGGACGTAAGAGGCCCTTTTATTAAACAAGAATCAGTTTCAATGGATTTCCAATTTTATTATTTTATAAAATTGGTACCTATTTTTAAAATAGGTATATAAAGTAAAAGTTCTTTAATTAACTGTAACTCTGTTATGCATCAATGTCATGAAATTTGAAATGAATGAATAAAGTTAAATGATTCAATAAAAATTTTAGTGTTAAAGTTTGAAAAATCAGTTCTTCCATTTTCAAATAAAAAATTATATATAAATACTTTTAAGAGATAAAAATGTGAATAAAAATAAAATTGGTGTATTTATAAACAATAAACTTAGACAATAAATTTTAAAAAATAATTTATATATAAACTAAATTTTATTTTTCCTTTTTAGTTTTTTCTTAGAGTGGTTTGCGAAAAAGTTTTTTTTAATAAATAGATCATATTACATGTAAATTAAAAAATATATAATTAAAAAATATTTTATATATTATTATAAATGTATGTTTATTTTCCTAATATATGACGAAAGTTTCTTTATTTTCTAAGATAATACATAAATGTTTTGTTGGTGATAATATTCCAACAAATCACCATTAGGATTCAAAATAGGTTTAGTCAGATGAACTAGTCCAAAATGTTCGAAAAATAGGCCAAATTAGACAAAAGATTTATAGCCTAAATAAAATCAAACAATTTTGGCTTGATCTATTTAGGATATGCCTAAATGAGTTTAAGTTAGGCTAACCCGTAGGTTTATGAGTTAATTTGTTTTATAAAATAATAATTATTTTATCAATATAATAAAAGTAATATTATTTTATTAGAAAATATAAGTATAATAAATTAATTTGATAATATATTTTGTTATATATATATATATATATATATATATATATAATTTAAAAGAATAATAAACTTTAAACTTAATTTTCATTTACTTTTATCATCTTCTTCCTCTTTACTATCGTCATCATGTTTTTAAGGACCAATTATTTAAAGATGATATGTTCTTTAATGTAATGTATTTTTAAAGTATTATGATGCGGGAGTTATATTAAATAATAAGACTAACTTGTTGAAGTAATGCAAAATTGACTCTAAACTTTATCGAAATGCACTTACTAGATGCATTATTAAACATGATCTTCAATTTAGATATGTTAAGTACGATGGAAGTAAATAAAGTTTTAAATTATGATTTTAAACCAATTATTAGAAACATTTCAACTAACGTGTTATCTAATATTTTTTGTAGGATATTTTAAATCAATAACTATAAATACTTTAATTACAAATATTTATAACGTGTATTTAATTGAAAAGAAAAAAGTAAAAGATGTGTTATCTAATATTTTTGATAGGATATGTTTGACTTCGATATATGAATAATTATAACTCGTTAAGGCTATATAATTATAGCAACTCAATTTTATGATTTTATTTTACTTGAATAAATTATGAGTTAATTTTAAATAAACAAATGAATGATATTTTTTTTCAAACAAAATTAAAAAAAATAAAAAATTTTTAATTAGGCAAAAAATGGCTTGTTAGCGTGTTGGCTTACATAAGGCCAGATTATGTAAAAAATTTTGGCCCTTTTTAAAATATAGGTTAGGCTGGGTCATTATATTTTTTTACTTAGTCCGTAAGGTCAGGTCATACCAAACTAGATTGCCCATTTTGACAGTTCTACTCATGACGAATATTGTGTTAGTTATTTTTTATATGAGCAAAATAGTATCATTTAAGTGAAAATACTTTTGATATAAACGTTTCATCTATTACACATTTTGCTTGAGTGATAAGTTAGTGATTGTACAAAAATATGTAAAATACCTTTGAGACTCTCACACAATTTTTTTTTAAAGCAAGTTATACCTAATTCAAATATAGTTATCCTATCCTAATATTTCCCACACATTCTTTCACACATCATTAATCTATATCTAATACATATAATCATAATTTCTAATACAATATCAATAATCAATTTTTGATAATTCAAACAATGTGATAAAGTTACCATCACAATCCAATTCATCTATCCAAGGTTGGTACTGAATTTCCTATTAGCTTCCCTTACCTCAATTTCACAACCTCTAATTTCAAAAACAACAAAAACTCCTAAAAATCACATGAAGTCAATCTTCCTCACAAAAAAAAAATTCAATTAACAAAAGAGAAACTTACTCAATTGAAAATTTCGATTGACTCTAAGAACACTAGGACATGTTTGGATTTAGAAAAAGATAAGGGGGAAATGAGAAAGTTAAAGAGAAGGAACTATTGTAGAGAGATAAAGATTTCATGAGAATGAAGTTTGAATAGTTAATTTTTTTTATTTATAACTCTTTTTAACTCTTTTTAACTTAACCAATAAAACTTCAAATTTTACACAAACTATATATATATAAAACAAAATATCCAAACAATAAATTTTCTCTTATTCTCCGTAAACAACTCAATGGTAGGACTAATTATATGAAACATCCTTTACTCATGTGTAACAATACGATCATACCAATTCATATAAAAGACATCATACAAATTAGGGTAAAATAGTAATAACATTTTTTTCCCTTTATATAGGTATTAAAAAATATTCTTAATGTCCATGATATAAATAAATAAATCAAATATAATAGATCATGTATCTAATATTTTAATTTGAAAGCTACATCTTATGTCATCATACATTGCATTCAAAATAACATACATTTGACTCTACTTTCCAAAAACTTACATACATTGAATTGAACTTGGAGATCGACACCCGTCACACTACTTTTCCTTAGTGGATATTTCCAACATAGGTACATAATTAGAACATGTTCTCTCATGTGACAAGGCAAATCTCTATGACTTGCTGAACACAGTTCTTTTTTCACACCGTAAGCTAAATCATGAAGACCTCATTCGACTCTCACCATCTGATACTTTCTTTTATGAGTTAGGATATCTCCTTCAAAATCTCAAATTCAATACATCACCTACATCTCAACATAGTATTTCCTCATTGGAAATCACTATGTTAACTTGCATCAAAATATATATTTTTTATGCATATAAATAATACTCAACATACCTCATTTCATATTCATAAGTTATATTATAACATCATAAATCACATTACAATAAAATATTTTTGTATGACTATAATAACACTTAGCGCACCTTATTTCATGTTCACATGACATATAATGTTCATAACATATAATTTTTTAAGAGGTAGCCCATTCACTTTCTAAGTTCATAACATTACAACAAAATATTTTTGTATGCATATAATAACACTCAAACACCATATTATGTTCATAACATATTCTAACATCCTAAGTCATATACATATCATTTTTCACGTTACAACAAAATATATTTTTCTATTTGACCTTTACCTACTATTTTGCACATAACTTTCTCTTTATATATCTTTTTAACTACTTTTGTTTCATTGGTTTAAGGTTAAGGGTTTAATTTGCATATATTGAACGATTAATTTGGAGTTTAAAGTTTTTTTATATAATTTTTTGAAGTTCAAATATAAAACACTTTAAACTTTAGGAAATTTCGCTTGAGCAAAAAATTTTAGTTTAACAAAAATCCTCTAGAAAACCATTTTCTTTAAGCGAAAATTTTCTCCTACAGATTTCCGACACAAGGATCCATAATCAAGGATCTATTACCTGTTTCAAATCATACTAACTATGAGTATCTAACGGTAACCTTACTTATATCGTCATTCAACACAATGAGACTTGTTTGCCCTGAAACACTTGTCAGAAATATTTTCGACACAAGCATCCACAATCAAGAATATGTCACTTATTTTAAATCGTACTCAATCAATCTATCACCACATGAACCATTAGCTCTGATACTATTAATGAGTATTTCTAAAGTGGGCATAAACATAGGAAGATTTTTACAAATAGAACACAAATCAATCATATAAGAGAATATGACATTATCTTCAACAAAAATAACTTAAGACATTAAGTTATAGGTCTTTTTCTCTCATAAGTTACTTAACTTTTCCATTTATACTCAATGTGAGATTTCAACTTACACTTAAATTCTCAACAATTATATATATCAACAAATTTGCTAAAAAACAAATGTATTAACAAGTTAACTCATTATACACACAAACTCATCTTAATTAGTAAAATAAACTCATGAATTCAATAACCATATAGAAAGCCGTAGTAACTAAAACACAAAATAAATAAGTAAATAAATAAATAAATTTATATATATAAATAAAAGATGTTTATTAATATATTATTTTTTATTAAGATATTTAAACTTCACTATATGTTCTCCCATTCTACATAGTTAAATATTTAAGAGTATAGCTTCCATATTTTTATATTTTCAATCAATCAATCAGAAAATGATAATTTTAAATATCCACAAAATAGTCATTTTTGATTATATAAAAGTTACTTATTCCATCAACCCATAATCTATATTCTTTCAAGGTTTACTGATTTACCAATTGTATATTATTCTTTAGGATAGAAATTAATTCGTGGTCCTACTAATTAGTTCTCTCATGATTACTTTGATATAGTGTGATGCAGAAATTATTTAACAATGAAAAAGTTGTTATAGACAAAAGTTAAGAGTTCGAACAGAAAGATAGTCTAATATGTAATTTTTTAAGAACAAAATTATTTAACTAATTATTTAATAATTAATGTTTTTTAAGAATAAAATTATGACTTATTGTAAATAATATTTCAGATGAAAATGTAACTCTTGTAAGCAATTACAAAGCTTTATGAGAAATCTTTGTCTAATTATCGAAATGATTTTGTAGGATAAATCTAAGTTTATGAAACTATAAATACTAGGTTCATAAAGTTTACCCATAGGAATAATTAATTATATCTCCTACGATCTAATTAAGGTTATTTAATGGCCATGATGGAGCGTCATTATTCAAAAATGAATTAGAAAAACAATAATGTGATAACTTTTATCTGGTGCATGGTTCACTCCATTTAACAAAAGGCTTTTTCTTCTTCCTGCTCTTACGGAAAGCATGAGACAAGTTACAATAATAGCTTCATAGGAAAAGAGTTCTTAGGGCTACCTTAAGGTCATTTTATTCGATCTTAACTTATAAGCATACTCCTCCTAATGATGGCAACCACAACCCTAAACTACTAAAGAAGAATAAAGGGATTCATCTCAAGCATTATTTTATTTGCACACTAGAATTATTCCTATGGCATTAGCCTTGTTATAATTGCTGCCATTATGACCATTACGATGATGATGAATGACGTACCTTTTAAACATACTATATAAGAGTTTAGTGTCATGTAATGTTGCACAGAAAAACATTTGGGAAGAATAGAGTGCTTACTAAGATGTTCAAAAGGGGTGGTGGTGGTGTGAGCATGTCCATGTTGTCAAATTCAACCATGTTGGTTGGGTTGTGCCGTTCCAGGCGGCGGCTCCGGCGACGGCGGGGCAGTAGCATCAGGCTAGGGAACAAGAGAAGAGGGTTCTGCCTTGGAACACGTCCTGTGGTACAATGGGGTGTCATGGCTCCTCTTAGGATGTTGAAGAAGATTATAATGGGAATAGCACCAAAGGGGCATTGGATAGAGGCTTATTGTTGGTCTCTACCTCTTCTACGCCCCCAACTATTTCCCCTTTGTTAACCACAAGTAATGGATTTCATCTCCTATCTTTTCTTTTTCTTTTCTCCTTCTTCAAAATGTTCAAAGTAAAAGTGTAAAACTAAATACAGGTGTTGGTACGTAAAGGAAAATCAACAACCACAAAAAAGTTGTACTGAACTTGGAGGAAGAACATGTATACATTCTCCTTTGTAAACCCTCATGTAAAATGTCAAAAAGGCTAAATTACTCGTTTGCTTTAGTGCAATCAGACATGTTTAATACGCACTTGATCATGTTTGTACCACGTCCTTGGTTTTAATGTGGGGATGATGCACGTTTAGGATGTTCTTATATCATTTAAAATGTAAGACTATGTTAAGATTCAAAACATCAAAAGCAATTAGTCTTTCTAATTATAAAAGGGTTGTGACTAAGACCACTTGGTTTGAATTATAGAAACCAACATGCTGAGAAAAGAAACGATAACTAATTAAATTGAATAAACTTTTTTAAATTCAAATTTCGAAAACAATACAATTCAACTAAACCAAAATTTTATTAGATTTAAAAGTACTATTTAACTATAATGTACAATTATTCAGACTTGTTTATGAACTTGATTACATTACACTAAGCTAAACTTCTCTACAGGATCATATAGGATTCATTAAGATTTATGTCTAAAATTCATATTTATATTTTGTTGCAGTTTAGTAAATTGAGTTCAAATAGCAATAAAAAGTTTAAAAGGACCCCAGATGTGATTGATTGCCAATTTTGCATTTCGTTGCAAGCATGTTCAAATCTGTTTCGCACGACTAAATTAATACCAGGCAGCTGTAACAGATAATGATCCAAAAGGAAGTACTTTTCCGTTTAACAGGTAAAAGCTGAGACCACATTTTGTGACCACCAAAGTCATAATAATATAACAATATAATGCTCCCCTTGATCAAGAACAAAGTTTACAGAGAGCCCTACAAAACGTACAACCCAAACGTTACCTATAAAGGAAATACAAAAGCACAAAGAAAATGCATACATGTAATTTACACCGATACAAACATACCAGTCTTCTTCATGTTCATAAACCAAAACCCGTTAGTTTAGTAGTTACTTCTTTCCAAAGTATGAAAACAAGGTTGGTTGTTTATCATTTGCAGTTTTTGTTTTTTCCTTTTTCTTTGCAGGGGTCGAACTTATCTGATCATGATTTGCCAATGGTGGCTTTGCATCAGCTGAAAAAGTCTCATACTCACGCTTAATTGGGAGTAGAGAAGCATTTTTAGAATGGGAAGAACCACTGGATTTTAAGTCTTTGTCTCCCTCTTCAGTTTTAGTTCCTTCAATCAAGTCTTCTGTAGGTTCAGTCTTGACAGATTCATGACATGATATCTTCTGCTCTGGCTTTCTGTCTTTACTTTCAGCTCCCTTTTTTGAGAAGAACTGAGAGATTGACGTGTTCCCTTCTGCCTTCACTGGAATCTGCTGGACATGGGATAATGCTAACTAATGGTTTCAAAATTCCAATATTAAGAATAAAGTCTCCCAAACATTTTATAATCATGTATATATAAGCAAGAACATGACAATAGTTAACTTATGATACAGATGGTCCCCTTCAAAAGTCACGGCACAATAAGAAGACCATTGAGTGTTCTGGCATATTTGTTTGTTATATTTGAATAGAACACAAGTTGAACTCAAATTGATCAAAGCACAACTGATGTATCAAAAAAGATGGGGATTGGATCCCTCACATCATAGTCCCACTCTTTAGAGATCCTATATAACTTTCTAGAGCCCAAAAATCAAAAAAGAAAAAACTAAAAGTTAAACCATTGTCATTTAGATCAGATCTTTTAAATGACCAGTACTAAACAAAGTAAAGTTATTTTTTTTTTAATTTATACATCAAAGAACAAGAGAGAATAAAAATCTAGGTAAGTACAATTGCAGATTCAGATAAAAATCATTGGACTTGTTGATTGAATTACATGTTCAACTCAATACACCAAGAGGTACATATTTAAGATGTTCAAACTAAAGAAATGAAAAATGATGAGAAACATCAAATGAATGTTCAAGAGTCATACCTCCTTTATGCACTCAGGTCCATCAAATGAAGACTTGCCCATGGCAGGTGTCACTGGGTACCAGACCTGAAGATTAAAAGAATGGGGAAACTAACAACATTAAATGCAACGATACTAAGCCAGAAATCTTATCGACATGACTGGTATTAATGAAGAAAACAGAAATTATAGCCTCAAACTTCTGTGAAACACGTACCAAATCAGATTCTTCGTATGGCTTCATCACACTCTTAAAACTGGAATCAGAACTGCTTAGCCAGGTATCAGTTGATTCCTTGCTGCCCAAAATAACAGGCATTCTGTCTAAAGAGATACATTAAAGTACGGATATGTAAGTATTTAACCAATATAATATTAGGCCACTCAAATATGATAATATTTCAGCAGTAAGGGGAATTAGTTTATAATCTAATATATCCTCAGAATTTTGGGCATGAAGGTTTAGCCAGTCTCCACATATGTTATGACACTTGATAGGAAACTTGAGCACTATAAAGATCTTTTTTTTTTCTTTTTCCATTTACAAAAGGAAAAGGAGGCATACCTACTAAGGAATTCTAATAGGAGTAGGACAAGAACCGTAAAAGGTTGCTAATATTGAATAATAGAAAAATCCACATAAAAGGTCATTTCCGTCAGTATCCCACAATTTAGAGTGCATGACTCACCGTGAAGCCACTGAAGTGCTGAAGATGAAGAGGTTGTAACAATAGTGAATGTGTATAGCGTTTCGCCTGCAGTTAACAATATCACATCAACACTAAAAGTGACCATTCCTATTGGATAAATTCAATTCCTTACATCTTTGGGCAGAAATATTTACCTTCAGAATTTTGCCATGAGTCGTAAAGAGCTGCAAAGACAAGTGGTCGTCCATCTTTGAAGTGAATATAGTAAGGCTGTTTCTTTGAACCATCCTTTTTCCACTCATAAAATCTTAAACATATATTAAAAAAAACAAATTAATTGAAAGAGCTAAATATGCAAAGCATGGATGTATTCCACAAAATTTTGGAAAACTTAGGACAAACTATAAAGGAAGGAAATTTTATGTTAACAAAGAAATGCGTTGAATCAAAATTTTGAAAATATTAATAGAAGAGCAATATGGCATAAATTACATAAGAATAAAAGACTAAAAATATAATAATAAGTAAAGGTATATATACTTGGAAATTAGCATATCAGTTGTCAGGGTGGAATTTATCTCGTCCTAATGAAGAATCCATCACAACTCTCAAATATTGTTATGTATGAAACAGTAAGATAAACACACTGGGAGTACATTGTCTACCCAGCAAGCAGAACTCGTTTTGATTCAGCCTAGACATTTTTAGTAAACATGACAAAACGTACTATAATATTAGAAGAAACAGTATTAGGAATAAAAGTGATAGGACATGGGCTGATAAAGGAACTTTGGGCCAACCACAAGTTACTGTTGCTAGTGAACGGCCCAAGAGAAAGATTTTCCCACCAAAGAATCTAAGAGACTATGTCTGGCGAACCAATTCTGTTATTGGATGCTCTATTGGCATTATAGTATTAGCTAGCTTAATATTAGAAATATAGATGCTAGATTGCATTTTATCATTTTGCATTCTGTTACTTGTCAATTTGCATTCAGTTATTTTCCATTTTGCATTCTATTATTTGTCTACAATCTAAGCCTCCTAGACATCAAAATATAAGCATAGTATTGAATCCATAAAATATTAGCTCATTTCCCATCTCATACTCTAAGGAGGCTCCTAGTCCTCAAATTCTAGGAATTACTCTTGCTATTCTTCTGTTATCCTAACAAAAAGCTCCAGCGAGAGGAAACACTCCCAAGTCATGTTAGTGCCAAAGAGAAGAAGAGTGGGTGAAAATATAATTAAACAAGAAATGCAATACATACCCTTCTACTGCTACAAGGCACCTACTTTTCGGAAGCAATCGACGAAACGATGCCTTCTCATCTATAGACTCAGATCGAGCATTAAACTGCAGTATAGAGCATATTACACATCAGATAGAGTACTTTGTAACAGCTTATAATTTAAAGTAGTAGTATTTTAGTTGACATACTCCAATAATGATTATGAAAACAGTAAACACACCAAGAAGTTTCATAATGAACATTAGCTAAAAGACATTTCTAACTTCCATAGTAACAAAGCATAAAGCAAAATTGCCAGGCTCATATTTCAGGAATGATATGATGATATTTAAGAGAGGTTCGAAATGATTCAAGAATTCAATCAGGAACCTGGTTTCATAATCAAGGTCATTTAAATATAATATTTTAATGACAAATTGAGTAATTTTATTTGTACTCTTATTCACAAATTGAAATTTGGATACAAAAATATCATACAAATTGGAATTCGAAGATAAGATTGTGACTCACACCTATTATGGCCTAATATCTTACAGGATAAGATAACATATATCATTTCAATTAAAGTGGATTTGTTCTTCTCTTCAGTGACACGTTTGTAGTACACACAATGAACACGTGTAAAGATAAGAAAATCTTATTTAAGTAACTTATCATGATGACAATCATTAATTAAAATCTTTACTTTGAATCTGATCTTGTAGAATTGGAACATTTCATCTGTCGGGTTTCACTTCAAGTCATGCTTCCAAATGGACAATTCATTTTTCCTAAGGATCCTAGAGTTTAAGAACAAGATGCCTCCAGACCCATAAATTGGTTTTCCTGGTATGATTTTTCTGTTAAATATGTCAAGGGAACCCAAAACAGAGTCCCTGACTTTCTCTCGAGACCAAAAAAAATTGTTCAATTAATTTCTGACACTCACAGTTTTCCCCTCATATTCATGGTCAAACCTTTGTCCAACAGAGCTAAAACCATAAAAGTTTATCCTCTTGGATTGACCCCAACTTCTCCAGTCGAAATCCTCCAGTATGCAAAATCTCATTATCTCTATTTTCTCCATGAAACCATTAAGTACAAGACCTCTCCAACAACCATTTTTTATCCTAATATCCCTTTCAGAAGAATTTTTGGATTATTCTATGAACCTGGATAGGATCTTTGTGAACCAACACTCCGGACAATATGATGTAACACTGTCCAATATTCCATTCTCATTGCTTTAAAAATGCCAATGGCTTTCAGTATCCTAATAAATCCTTACAAAGAAAAATTTCATTTCTGGACTCTAATGGAATGGTTCTCACCGTTGTCTTGATAGAGACAAGAATTAAAAAGAATCTTAGATTTCCAACGACAAAGGAGAATGACTGAGATTCCTCTTAAATCCCTCACTTCAACCTTCATCATTCACCATCCATTAAACAATTATGATCAAGGAACGAAGTCTATATCTACAAAAGCTTTGAAACATATCTTTAGATGATAACTACAAAACCCAATTGACCCGACATCTATATAAAGTCAACAGTTATCATCATATATCAATGGACCCCAATTTTGCCAGCTCATCCTAGAGACTACTAAGTTCTTATCTAGGATCATTATAAAAAATGATGGTTCCCAAAAGTAAGATTCTTTAAATTAACGACTGAGCTTATGTACCTGAAGATCAGTTCCAAAAAGCTGAAATTTTGACAAATAACTATAACGAGGGAATGATGGAAGAGATGATACTTCACAAAAAGATGTATCCTTACTAGGATCCACTACATGGAAACATAACTCAAAGTGAAGCCTGACAGATGAATTGTTCTAATTCTACAAGATTAGATTCAAAGTAAAGGCTTTAGTTAATGACTACCATCATGACAAGTTACTAAAACAAGGTTTTCTTATCCTTACACATGTCTATTGCATGTACTATAAACATGTCAATGAAGATAAGAACGAATCCACTATACTTGAAAAGATATATGCTATCTTATCTTGTAAGATATTAGGTCATAATAGGTGTAGGCCACAACCTTATGTTTGGATCCAATTTGTATGATATTATTGGGTCCAAATTTCAATTTAGTTTAGCGAAGTTTTCAATTCTGTTTGTATGATGTGCTTATAAATAGAAAGGCTTGTAATATCATGTTAAGGGTGTTGTAACAACACCAATTGGTGGTGAATAGAAAGAAGTGTGGTTTTGGTATGCAGGAAGTTGAATATCTTTGTCACATTATTCTAAACAAGGGGTAGCAGTGGATCAACTAAGATTAAAAGTGTGGAGAAGTGGTCAGTCCCCAAGATAGTGAAGAGGGCATGAGGATTCTTGGGACTGACTAGTTATTATAGGAAATTCATTAAGGATTATGGAAAAAGACGAAACCACTAACCGATTAAATGGAATGAGGTAGCACACGAAGCATTTGAGTGACTCAAGGTGAAACTGACCTCAACTCCAGTGTTAGCTTTACCAAACTTTCAAAAGGAATTTATTATTGAATGTGATGCTTCAAGGCAAGGTATTGGGGGCATTTTCATCCAACATGTTAAACAAATTGCTTATTTTAGCAAAGCTTTGGGCGAGAAAAGTTTGTCCAAGTCATCCTATAAGAAGGAATTAATGGTTGTGGTCCTCGCTATTCAACATTGGAGACCCTATTTGTTAGGGAGTAAGTTCATAGAGAGGACTGATCATAAAAGTTTGAGACAACTACTCCTGCAAAGAATCACTAAAGGGGATCAACAAAATTGGGTTGCAAAGTTATTGGGTTATCGATTTGATATTGAGTATAAACTAGGGTTGGAAAACAAGAGGGTGCATAGAATTGGTGATGGTGATTTCTAACAATTAATACATTACCCTCAATAGGATGGAGTTCAAACGATTATAGAAAAGTGCATGGAGAAGAAAAGTTGATGTGGATAATCATAGCCTTGAAGCAGGATCGTGAACCCAAACCAGGTTTTGAATAAATGGAGTTTTGTTACATGAAGGAAGATTAGTCTTATCTTCTAACTCCTCATGGATTCCCAAGATGTTGCAAGAATTTCATGAGACTTTTCAAGGAGGCCACTCTAGATATTACCGGTGAACATGTTTTGGTTTGGTATGAAGAAGATAGTCCAACAATTTGTAACGAAGTGTGATGTTTGCCAAAGACATATCTAGCAACTGCAGCAACAAGTTTGCTTCAACCCCTAAATATTCTGAAAAAGTGTGGGAAGAGATCTCTATGGATTTCATAATTGGGTTACCGAGATGCAAAGGGTATGCGGCAATTTGGGTGGTCGTTGACAGGCTATCCAAGGATAGCCATTTCCACCCCTTAAAACATTCTTATTTTGCATATATCTTAGCATATATTTTCACCCGGAAAGTGGTACAATTACATGGGATTCCAACTTCTATAGTCAGTGACCGAGATCCAATCTTTGTGAGCACATTTTGGAGATAATTGTTTAAACTGCAAGGGACAACTCTCAAGATGAATACCACCTATCATCCACAAACAGATGACCAAACTTAAGTAGTAAATCATTGTTTGGAGACATTTTTACGTTGTATCGTAGCAGATCAGCCAAATTAGTGGGTGCAGTGGCTATCATGGGTGGAATATTGGTATATGTGAGAAATCAAATAGTATTTTAGGAAAGAATAAATAAAGAAATTTGTATATTTCCTTGTAATCTGTACAGATTTGAATAATTAGAGAACAATCCCATAAATCAAAGGATCCTAGCATAAAATAGAGTTATTATATTTCCTAAAATAGTTTAGGTCTCTTGTATATATCTTATATCATCTCTTTGTATTGATATAATAAAAAATCATATTTCAGCTTAATCTATTTTTCTCAGATGGTATCGGAGCTTCCGATCTAGGAAGCTCTGTCTGCGCTCGATAAACCCTAAGACGGCAACCTGCATTGCTCGCTGCATATTTTGTAACCCTAAGACGGCAGACTGCATTGCTCGCTGCATTTTTCTTAACCCTAAGACGGCAGCCTACATTGCTCGCTGCATTTTTCTTAATCCTAAGACGACGACCTGCATTGCTGCTGCATTTTTCATAATCCTAAGACGACGACCTGCATTGTTGTTGCATCGCACCTTTTGCTATAATGTCAAGGGAAGAGGAGATAGAAAGGGTGAAAACCATTCTTAGTAAGTCTGGAAAAACCTACAGGTATGTGTTCTTTGGCATACTCGGGTAAGTTTCCACCTTCTTTTGGATTAAATGTCTCGGATACGCCTTTTAACCATTATTGGATATTGGACTCGGAGCCACAGATCACATGACACCATTAGCCAAACACTTCTCCACATATTCCCCATGTCCCCGCAACAAGAAAATTGCCACAGCAAATGGAACCTTTATAACTGCAGCTGGTCAAGGAAATATCCAAATCAATCATTTAATAACCTTAAAAGACGTTCTCCATGTCCCAAAGTTGTCCACGAACCTAGTGTCTATACAAAAACTTATAAAGGATTTGTCATGTAAAGTTGTTTTTTCCAACGATCATTGTGTATTTCGGGATAAGGATTCGGGGAGGATGATTGGACATGCTAGAGAATGGAATGACCTTTATTATCTCGAAGATCCAAGTCCGCCTGAGCAAGAATAGAATCTCTCACTCCTTCATATCTCGAATCCTTGATGACCAACGAGAGAAAAAATCATGCTTTATCATTGTCGGTTGGGACATCCCTCTTTTGGAGTGATATAAATTATATTTCCCTCTCTGTTTACCAAGTTAGATGTTGAGAGTCTTCATTGTGAGGTGTGTGAACTTGCTAAGCACAAACGTATATCTTTTCCAATAAGTAATAGAATTAGCAATTTCCCTTTTTATCTTGTTCATACCGATGTATGGGGACCTTCTAATATTCCAAATGTGTCCGGTACTCGATGGTTTGTCACCTTTATAGATGACTCGTACAAGGGTCACTTGGGTTTTCCTACTTAAACAAAAATCAAAAGTCAGTTTTGTCTTCCTAAACTTCCACTCCATGATAAAAAATCAGTTTGGTGTTAATATTAAGAGGCTTAGGTCAGATAATGCCAAAGATTACTTCAATCATGTCCTTAATTCTTTTTGTCAAAAAGAAGGTATAATTCATGAGTCCTCTTGTGTCAAAACACCACAACAGAATGGGGTCGCAGAGAGGAAAAATGGACATCTATTAAATCAGACTCGGGCATTGTTGTTCCAAAAAAGTGTCCCAAAAAATTTCTGGGGGGAAGCTGTCCTTACAGCAACATACCTTATCAATAGACTACCCTCTAGAGTCTTAGGATCAAAAAGCCCTATGGAAGTTTTGTCGTCTTTCTATCCAAACTTGTCTACTACAAATAATCTTAAACCAAGAGTTTTTGGGTGCATCTCATATGTCCATATTCATAGTAAAGAGAGGGGAAAACTTGATCCTAGAGCCTTTAAGTGTGTCTTTGTTGGTTACTCACCCACTCAAAAAGGGTATAAATGCTACCACCCCCCCATCCAAAAAATTCTTTGTGTCTAGGGATGTTACCTTCAATGAACAAGAGGGTTATTTCCATCAACCTTATCTTCAAGGGGAGAGTTTTAGGGAAGATAAGGAAAGTAGTGATTCTGGTTTTCCCATTCTTCTAGACTTGACATTTGAACCTAAACGAAATCATATTGAAAGTAGTAATTCTGGTTTTCCCATTCTTCCAGTCTTGATATTTGAACCTAAACAAGATCAAATTGAAGATCAAATTGAATTTGTAACAAATGAAACAAGTCAAGGAATTGGTCAAGCAAAGGAAGTTGGTCAAGAAAGTGAAATTAATTGTGAAGCTGATCAAGAAGATGTTGAAACTGGAAAATTTGGTAAGAAGCTGGTGTACTCAAGGAAGACTAAGGCCATTCCAGGATCAAGCCATGTTCAAGAATCCAACTCGACTCCACAAAAAGAGGTAACAATTTTTTCTCCAGCATGCAGGTTGAAATTGAAACCCAAAATGATCCCGACCTCCCAATTGCCATTAGAAAAGGAACAAGAAAATGCACCAAACGAGCCACTCTACCCTCTCTCAAATTACCTGTCCTTTAAAAATTTCTCTCCTACCCATAAAACCTTCCTAGTAAACCTAAACACTGTACTTCTACCTAATACCCTATCTGAGGCATTGTTTGACAGAAAATGGAGGGCAAGCCATGGATGAAGAGATGGAGGCATTGGAGAAAAACAACACTTGGGAGTTAGTCACCTTACCAATAGGAAAGAGGCCAGTTGGATGTAAATGGGTCTATACAGTGAAATACAAGGCTGATGGATCAATTGAGAGATATAAGGCAAGACTAGTTGCCAAAGGGTTCACCCAAACCTATGGAGTTGATTATTTGGAGACCTTTGCTCCGGTTGCCAAAATGAACCCAGTTAGGGTGGTATTGTCCCTTGCTGCCAATTATGGTTGGAACTTGGAACAATTTGATGTTAAGAATGCATAGCCCAAAGGAGACCCATTTACAAGCTGCCCACAGAATTTTACAGTACCTTAAAGGAACTCCAAGAAAAGGGATTCTATTCAAAAGGAATGGTAATGTGAAACTTGAAGTCTATACTGATGCTGATTATGCAGGGTCAATTGTGGATAGGAGGTCAACTACAGGATATTGCACCTTTCTTGGAGGAAATCTTGTGACTTGGAGAAGCAAAAAGCAGGGTGTAGTGGCTCAGTCCAGTGCTGAAGTAGAATTCCGAGCCATGGCACAAGGTATATGTGAGTTGCTATGGCTTAAAATCATCTTAGAAGACTTGAGGATAAAGTGGGAAGAACCTATGAAGCTCTATTGTGAGTCGAGCAATCGAGTATAGCCCACAACCCAAGTGCAGCATGATAGAACAAAGCATATTGAAGTAGACAGACACTTCATCAAAGAAAAGCTTGATAGTGGCTTGATATGCACTCCATATGTGTCCTCTCAAGACCAAATTGCGGACATTCTTACCAAGGGACTGGGCTGCCATAATTTTGAGAAGATTGTATCCAAGCTGGGAATGGAAAACATCTATTCACCAAGCTTGAGGGGGAGTGTGAGAAATCAAATAGTATTTTAGGAAAGAATAAATAAGGAAATTTGTATATTTCCTTGTAACTGCATGCATTTGAATAATTAGGAACAATCCCATAAATCAAGGGATCTTAGCATAAAATAGAGTTATTATATTTCCTAAAATAGTTTAGGTCTCTTGTATATATCTTATATCATCTCTTTGTATTGATATAATAAAAAATCATATTTCAGTTAATCTATTTTTCTCAGAGTATATATACAATGGAAGGGCCAAAGAATGGAAGATGCTACATGGGAAGAGGAATTTTACATCAAAAGTCAGTTTCCACACT
The DNA here is from genome assembly GCA_963425845.1 of Sphenostylis stenocarpa. Taxonomy (NCBI): domain Eukaryota; kingdom Viridiplantae; phylum Streptophyta; class Magnoliopsida; order Fabales; family Fabaceae; genus Sphenostylis; species Sphenostylis stenocarpa. Next base: position 78,913 of record OY731398.1, on the reverse strand, counting down.
TGAGCCTTGAGGAAAAGGCTAGTCTTGAAGAAGAGGGTATTGATAGGACAAGGGATGTGGGCCTAGACACTAGCAGTAAGCCCAACGTTTGGAGGGTGTATGAAAGGAGAAAGAAAAAAAAAGGATGGGAAGTGTAGTGCTGAGGTGGCAAAAGATGTAATAGGATCAGTTAAGGAGTGAGAGGGAGAATATAGGGGAAGAAAAAACGGAGTGACGGGAGTGTGATATTGAGTGTAAGGAGCTTGCTCTGTGGCAGTAGGATTATGAATTCTATTGTCTTTTCGGATACTTTTTTCTGAGTAATAATACTTGAATTATCTCATCCATATTATCATTCTTTGAGTTCTTTTGTTATCCCTATCATTCTCATAATCAAAATAACTCAATAATGCGACGAAGAATCTCTCCTCAGCAGCGGCAGACCGTAAGAGGGTTAGATGGGGCAGCTTCCCCTTCCCTTCCCCTAAATTTGTCCATACTATGTTCAAATCACCATAATTTCTGTGTCATTTTCACCATAGAAAAGACTAATTTAAATGTGACAATATATACCAAATATCTTAATTACTCTATCTAAATCAAACTAATTCGTTCCCAATAAAAGACAAGAGAACTATGTAATACTTAAAGGTATAGATAGGCTACGATTTTATGTTTCATATCACTACAATAATAACCCCCATATAAATCAAATGAAATCAATCCAGAATTAAACATGAGCTCCTATAACTTGAACCTTGGTTTGTTGATTAATGCACAAAGCTAACTAGGTATTTCTAAGTTAGCTTATTGATATTATATATTTTATACTATCAACAAATTATGTATTACACTAGCTACTAATTCACATTCTATTGAAGTCACTCTAGGCATTAATGCTCACAAAATTGCAGTGAAGTTCCATCACTGATTTTAAAGCTCCCAGGCACCCAATAAAGAAGAAGAAAGTAAAACTATTGAATCCATAAACTATACCATCTTGTAGTGATCAGGTTTCTCTGTTTTCTTTGTAAAACTGGGGATTAAACCCCATTTCATGCAATGAAGAACATAGCATCCACTATCAGATGCGTCTTCCCTACGAACTACTGGCATGTTGGATCCAGGTGACACATTATACGCCGGCCTATACCTAAGCACATAGTCAAACTCAACTGTTAAACACAAATTTCACATCAACCTATTTCTTTCAAAGATATAGTAGTTCCACCGTTGTTGGTCAAATGAAAAAAATAAAATAAAATAAAGCAATATCTTATTTCATTCATATTCAGGAACCAAATTCCTCGGAGTGGAATTTTTCACACAATCAGCGAAGCAGAATAACTAACGAAGCTCAGAAATGCATGTTTTGAGTCTCATTCACTGATACAAAATAAGCCATCTCATCTTCATCCACGATTCTGATTTGCAAATAGTGTGCATGTGTGAAAAATCCAACTACAGAATAATGCCTCAACTTCTTTTCCAAGGACAGCCATTTTAAATGGACTTGAAGAAACCCCCAACATAACAAACTTAACAATAAAAAAACAAAAACAAAAAAACCTTTTTTCTTTCATTTTGCCTTTGGTTCCGGAAACAACCATTTCAGACCCTCTTGATGTTATGCCCTAAAAAGTTATTCATTTTTTTTCACACAAGTTATGCTACCAGTTGCAGTGAACCATCATAGACAGAACAAGCACTGAATAAAAAGATTGAAAAGTTAAAGAAATAAAATAAAATAATATATATATTCCCCCGGTTGTTTCTGCTTTGGCCTACCTCCTATTAACAAGTGAATAAAGAAGTGTTTTGACCAACACGAAATAAATAAAATGAAAATAGTGGGAAGCTGGGAAGAGTTAGTTTTTCGTGCTTGTGACTGTTCCACTGATGAAGTTATAGCTTTTACCGGTCCATATGGAGAGTACGGGAAGGAGCATCGCTGCGGTGACAAGCCCTTGGAACATCATCAGCCCTTAGAGTACATCGTGTTCTTCCACACATCTCTCTCACGCACACAGTGATGGGGTTTCCTTTCTACAAGGCGGGAATATAATACGACACTTTTCTTATGAGAAACTGCTACAAAGGCATGTCTTGGGCCGGACCAAACTGGAAAATAACCAAATCTTACCAATGTGACACTTTCTTTCACCACCCATAATTTCTTCTTGTACCACCGTATTCCATGCAAAATAATTAAAATACTTTTCCAATAATTTTTGTTTTAAATTCTAAGACATTCTTTTACACCTTCATTGTTTATCTTCAATACTTCCATAGATCTAAAAATTTAGTTTCTTTTGCTATCACTTCCATTTAAGATCATTTTTAGTACTTAAAGGTGAATTATGGTTAATATTATGTATATATTTCATGTTTTTTTACTAAAAATATACATTGAGACTCAAATTACTTGATTTATAATAATTTTTCAAAAATCAAATTGAGTTCTAGAATAATCAATCCAGAATAAATTTTTGATTGAATTTTCTAGAAATACATTATAAAACACCAAATCCGAGAAGATGAATCCGAAACAAGATTTTTAGAAAAAAATTTCCAAAAACAAGTTCCGAAATATATTTCTGAAAAATATTACCTAGAAAAAGGTTCCAAAAAGTGGGTTCCAGAATAATATTTCAAATTTTTTTTCCAAAGACACATTCCAAAAAATGAGTTTCAAAATATATTTTCAGAATTAATTTGATGGAAACGTATTCGAGATTAGTGGGACTGAGATATACTTCGAGGAGGTGGGTCTGAATTTGAAAATATATTCTGAAATTATTAAACAGGAATGTGTTTCGAGATAATCAATTCTAGAAATATATTCTAAAACTTGTTTTCATACCATCTTTTTTGAAAATATAATCTCAATCCTCAGTCTGAGTCGTGTTTCCCGCAAAAAATCTTATTGCCCGAATACTGTACATAATAAAAAATTGATACAAATTAAAAAAAAAATAATATTCTTACCTATTTCTTGTAATTCTTGTAATAATTGAAGAAGAAAGAATGAAAATGCTTTAGGATTTAAAAATTAAATATTCAAAGGTTTAAAAACCAAAAATAGAAGGTAAGTATAAGGAAAAAATAAAATTTAATTTAATTATAGAGGTACATTAAGAAAAGAAATTATAGAGGTATAAAAAGAAGGTGTCATGTTTCACCAGTTTTAAATGAAAGATTTTGTTCCAATGACAAATTAAATTTATATTTTAATATTGTATCGAATTTTATTTGATTAAATAATAAATATAATGAAAAGTATAAAAATTATGAATTGTTATAATAATTAATTTATATATTTCATTTTATAAAAATTAATAATATTTTACCATCATTAAAAAAATAAATTCAAACCTTTCTATTTGCAGATTCTCACTACACACAAAAAAAATGCACACTTCAATCCACTTTGATATGGTTTCACGAAAAAAAAAAAAAACATTAATGATCCATATTATTTTCGGATTATATATATATATATATTTTTTTTATCTAGATAAGATATTAGGTTAACAAATCAATATTAATTTTATTAGAAATTAAATGAAACAAATTATAATATATCTATATAGAATAATTAATTTAAAGAAATAAAAAATATATATTTTTATAATTTAAATTATATTAATAATTTTTTTAGAATAAAATAATTTAATATATAAATTATTTACTCTAAAAAAATAATTAAAATATTGTTTTTTATTCTTATATTTAATCATCTAAAATAGTAATTTATCATCATACTTAAATAAGTAAATGTTAAAGCTTTACTTCTATACTTTACTCTTAAAAATAAATAAATTCATTCTCAAATTATTTTATATAATGTGTATATTTAATATTTTTATGTAGATATTAAAATTCATAACAATAATAATTAATATTTTTAAAATTGGATCGTAAATTGGTATAAACATAATTTAATAAAATAATATTTTTATAGTATAATAAATTCATTAGTAACGATAATTTTCTATAACAAGAAAAAATAATAAAATTTGTTTTTATAATAAATGATATAAATATAATATATTAGACCGTGAAAAATTAATAATAGTTAAAATACGACAAAAACATAATAAAATAATAATTATTAAAAATATATTGATGTAAGATAAATAAAATAAATAAAATTGAAAATATTATATTTTTTATAAAAAAATTATTTAAAATTTTTTTAATCTTTATTTTTTTATTAAAATTGGTTTAATCCAAAAATTTAACTGATTTTACATATTTAATTAAAATTTAGTTATTTAAAAGTAACAACCTCTTTTTTTACTGGAACTAGTCAGATTAGTTTCCAAATAAGTGATAATAATAATAATTGAAGTGTTCATATTCTTAATTGAATTGTAAAATTGTAGATATTATTAGTATTATTAAAAGTAAAAATAAAGAATACATAATTTGAAATTATATTTATTAAAATATTATAAATACATAAAGTTCTTAAAACAACATAATACTTGAAATAGTCGACAAGTAATATCAATACAAGTTTGTTTTGGATGGTAGAAGTGTGGAAGTAAGAAAAGATTTTGCAATTTTTAGTGTTTCTAAATGTCTATTTTTGTTTATATGCAAATTAACTTTGACCAATTCTTTAAAGTTCTTTTTATTTCTTAGATATGGCATAAAATTAACCCTATGGTCAATAATTTTCATGTCTTAGTTTTTTATCAATTTGTTATACAACTTATTGTAAGTTGTATATAAGATTAATGTAATTAGTATAATAATGGTGTGCATAAAAATCTTACACTCATTCAATCAAATTTAAACACTCAATAAAAAAATATTTATTATAATCATTATTAAATAAGAGTTAAATTTTGGATTATTGTAATGATAATTATTCTTTAACTTAATTTTAAAATTTGAAATTGCATTAAATAGTTTCGTAATTAAATTTGAATACAATTTCTTATAAAAATAAATAATGAAACATCAAAAATTTTTAATGGTGAAATTTGTATACTTGTTTCGAAAATTTCTATTAGTAAAATATAAAAATAATTGTAAAATTAAAGAAATTTAATTTAATGATTTTATTAACTTTATTGGTTAATAAAAAAATTGTTATTTATTATAATTAATCATAAATACTTCTGAAATTAGTACATATAAAATATTTTTTGATTGTTTAATTATATTAAAAAAATTAGTGTATATATTTAATTTATATTTGATAATATACTTTTGATTATTTAATTATATTAAAAAAAAATTAGTGTCGAGATTCAAAATTGAATGCAAATGAGCTTCAAAAAGGTTGAGAACAAATAGCACACTTAAACCAGAATCAATAAGGTTAATCAATTGTGAGATTTTATGCGTAGTGTTGAGTTAAGATTTTGCACAAAAAATATCCTTATTGTGAGAGTTTGAAAGGGATATTTATTTATTTATTTTTAAATAGAAATTGAAAACATAGGATGCCTTACTAATCAGTTGTGCTCTTTTTTTCAGTGGGAGGTTATTGTTAACATTATTTACACTATCATAAATAAATCTTCTAATATGTCTAAATTTCTTTCCATATCTCACTCTACTTGAAATAAATCTCAATAAACACTTTTAAGAAAACATAAAATAAAAAAATTATAAAAAATCATTTTTATAAATTAAATTAAGTCATTTATAATTTAATTAATTTATGTATAAAATTAATTTCTATAATTTACTTCATGTTTAAATTTTTTATTTTTAATTTACTTATAAAATAAGTCATTTTTTTTAAAATAATGTTAACAGAAAAATTTATCCAAAAATTATTTAAGAGACATTTGTTTCATAGTATGAATTTATATTCCCGAAAATTATATTCTCCGGACTATTTCAGCCAAAAATGGTATTTCCATAAACATATTCGGTTAGTATTAATGATTTTAAAGAGATATATTTTATTTGAAACTGAAAATAACCTTAAAAAAAAATAGAACCTTCCGTGAAAAAAAAAACCATTTTTTTTAAAAGGCCTAATTTTCCTCCTACTATACCACAAATATATTCTCATAACTACATATCAAAAGTACGAATATTTATTATGAAAAAATGAATGAGATGAAACAAACACCTCCTACCTAGAGTCCATAAGTTGAAAATGAAGGTAAGTCCTTAAACTGAATCCATCCTAGAGAGTTTGAGTAGGCTACCATGTGGTCCAACTTGAAGAGAGGGAACCCTACCAAACATTGAAAAATGAGGCTGAAACTCTAGTTTCCCTTGTGCACACTGGGAATTCACCCTCAGATTGCTCTTATTATCTGTGGCTGATTTCTTGCGGTGGAGACGACACCTGAATGAACCTTCATGAGTGGTTGGTGCGCAAAAGCACGCCTTAGAATGTGTTCCTGATTTGTGTTTGTTTTCTTTTATGCTCAACTTCTCTGTCTCTTCCCTTATTATCGTCACCTTGAACAACTCCTTTCCACCTTCATTCTTCTTATTGTGACCACCAATATTGGACTTTTTCTTTGAGATGTTTACTTGTTTGCTTTCTGTCACATTATTCGCCTTCTCAATACTCCTCTTTCTCAACAACATCAGTTCTTCTACTTTTGCTCTTGGCATGTTCTGCATATTGCTGGTTCTACTCATTATAGAAGTGGCAAATTTCTTAATAACATAATCATAAGTTGACATATAATCCAAATATCATAAATTGTTATGTAATTGGAAATTATTAACTTCTAATCATTACTTTAAAAAGCAATTTCTAAGGTGGTTTCCACTTGCAGAAGATGATACCCAAAAGAGAACAGATGGTTATATCCCCATCAAAAGGAAGAATGTGCTTCCTATCTTTACCAATTACATGCTCTAGAGTGATTTAAAACAAAATTGGATTCTCAATATATGATATAAAAAGAAACACATTCCAGGAACCAGCACTGATTCTGCAGAAACAACCCATGTTACGCACATAATGAGTTTATCCATTCCTGAAAAATTGTTAACCCCAAATTTTTATCCATGTGATTTTGAATTTAATTAACCAACCCCACCCATTAACTTCCAAGATCCATATGAAAAAAAGTAAAGAAAATTTGTTAAATTTTACACAGTAAAAAAAAAAAAAAAAATCTCAAGCACACTTTCTTTCAACTTGGTCACGCGTTACAAACAGAACAGAAAAGTAACAATTTTGGGAATCCAAGAACTACTACACAAAGCTCATCAACTCACATGAAATGAAAGAACTTGCAAAATGATGGATCTAGAAGTGAAACAAACCTGAGATAGGTTGTTCTTGGAGTGAAAATTGTTGATAACAACTCTGATTTAGACGTGGGAATGGAAGAACTCAAAAAGTTGAACTAGATCGAAGTCGGGTTTAGCAATTTCAGATTAAATAATACTCCTGTGCAGGAAAAACAGAAAGATATGTATATGAACAGAAGAAACCTCTTGAAAGGATTACGCGCACTCTCACCTAGTGTAGAAAATCGACACTTGGACTTCACGAAGAAAAATCTCGGTTAGTTTTTCTTGATAGTGCGAAGTTATTTATGAAGTCTACATATAACTAACTAATTAAAAAAAAATTATATCAAGATATGATGTATTTTATTTTATAATATAATTCTTCATTCAATATTATTTTTATAACTTTAAAATTTATTTATTATATTTAGACAATCTAATCTAATATATTTAATAAAACTATACTACATTATTACTACCTTTTATTGATTAACAAATATAACTTAATTTTATGATCAATATTTTAATTAAAATATCTTTAATATTTAAGTATCAAAAGATCGTCTATCAAGAATTATAAAATCTAAGTGTCAACATTAATAAATAGATGGTAGACGATGTCAACGTACTAAAAAAATAATAATCAGTTTTACTACTTTATCCTTTTTATACACATTGAATTGTTCATTGTTTAGATGGGAACAAAAAATTCAATGCTAAAACATGATTTTGACGCATTCTAAAAATTTACTAACAAAGTTAAGTAGAGAAGTTGACTAGGTCAAAGGGCAATCATCATTAAGTAAAACTGGAGGACAAATATGAGTAAGTTAGAAAGGTATGTTTTTGGAAAGTTGAAAAGTACTATTATTTTGAAAAAAGATTAGATTGATAAAACACTGATAACAAATATCTATTTAATAACTTTATTTATTAATAAAAAAATATTTTTTAATTAATTTTATTTTAAATTTCTAAATATAATATTAATAAATAAGATTATATAATGAATATTTTTATTTTTTTGTCAAAATACTCTTTTGTTATTTTTATTTAAAGTTCACGTTCAAACAAAACTAGTACGTAAATTAATATTTCAATTATTACTTTTCGTTGTTGCCTATATAAATACCATGCTCGTATGCATATAGAAAAGAAGTAATTCTCATACACTTAGTTTTTTCATCCATCTACTACACACCCATATTTGTGACATTTTATTATTATTTTTGTTTACCTTAGTGACAAATTATGATGACAAATCAGAATAAAAGTTTAAAAGTTTTGAAAGATTAATCTCAAAGAAACAAATAAGGGCAAAATTCAAGTGAAAAAAAAAATTACATAAATTCTTTGTGACGATTGAGCAAGGTAATGGTGAAGAAAAAATTATTCTCAAAGAGATGATGAGTTGTTGGAAGGAGCACCTTTTTGGTTGTTGGCGAGATCTCATCCATTAGCAAAACTGAGCCGCTGGAAGCAAGACACTTTGAGCTTGACAAATTTCAATTAAAGGCATGAGCATGCATGCAATTGGCATAGAAGTTTTAGCCCTAATGTTAGTTATATTCATTATTCTATGTGATATATACTGTATTGTCTGAATTAATTTTACAGCTGTGTCGCTGTGACAAAGTACATTAAAATTATATTTGTATATTTCACTTCAAATTTTACAAAAGCATAAACAAGAAGCCTAATCATAAGCAAACAAGACATATAAGTAGTGATTTTATCATATTCACATTGAAACAGGGTAGTATAAAATTAGTTATTTATCACTTTCCAAAACAATCCAAATCATAATCACCGACAGGAATAGAGGACAAAAAGACAAGAACAATCCAAATCAAAGAGAACAAAAGAACACAATTAACACTAACTGAGAATAATGTGAGCAAAGACACAATATACGTTAATGATAGTGCAACTAACTCTATCTATCTTTGACAACCACGACGACCTTGAAATTATGTAAATGATGAGGATGGTCAATCTCCTCTCTTGTCTCTCGTTATGATAATAAAGTGGTTAGTCGTTAAGAGATTAGTTAGGGAGCAAATAAAGCTAACAAGAGCATTGCTTCGATAAGACGTTTTTGTAATCAATGCATAATAATGTATATCTTCTTCTTAGTGTGATTTGTTCAGAATTTACTCTTAATTTCCTACCTTTTTCGTAATTGTCGTGTTCTTTTACACCTAGTTACCCGAGTTCTTAGCAATTCGTATCAACCAAGTTGATTTTGTGGGATTATAGATGACAAAGTCAATCAATTCTAAAAGCAGCAGTGACAGATCTTTTTGGGAGCTGAGGGAGGCCGTGACCCCTCCCAAAGTTTTGTAACTCTCATGTAATTTATGATTTTGGTCCCCCAAACATAATGAACATTTAATATATTTATTTATATATTTACAATTTTATTCTCTCAGCTCTCCTCGGTTTTGTAACTCTCATATAATTTATGACTTCAAACTTAATGATAATTTAATATATTTAAGTATATATCTACAATTTTATCTTTTCACCCTTTCATCTTCTTTTTTCCTTTTATATTTATTTATAATTTATTAATAATATATTATTTGGCCCCTCCAAGATCAATGGTCAAGATCCGCCACTGAGAAACAGATGTTTATAATGTGTATTTAACATGAAAAAAATTAAAGGATGTGTTATGTAATATTTTTAGTAGAATATTATGCTTGACTTTTTGATGTATGAACAACTATAATTTCTTAAAACTAAATGACTGCATCTACTCATTTTTTGTTATTTTGTGATATTTTAAGCATTTCACTCATTTTGTGACATTTTAAGTATTTGATTGATAATATGACATTTTAATCATTCCACTCATTTTATTGAATTTGTGACATTTTAAAAATTCAAATTATAACAATAATTTTATAATATTTACTTCGCATTGATGGTTGTATTTTACACTATTATAGAAATTGTTTACTTTTAAAAAATGTTTAAAAATTGGTTACATGGTTATAATTAAATTAAAAATTCTATATACTCAAGTATTCAATATTTTATATAATCTTTATATTATCTTTAATTATTTAATGTTATTTTGTTTATTTTTGTTATCAACTATTGATAAAAAAATTTGATATTTTATAATTTTATACGAACATAAAATTTGATATGATAATATTTTATAATTTTATTGTATCTAAATAGATTGTGAATTAATTTTGAATAAATAAATGAATAATTTATTATTTAAAAAAATTATATAAATATTTTTTTAATTAAATAAAAATGTTCGTTAATCCGTTGATTAATATAAGATAATATTAAACAAAATTTTTTGGCTATATTTGTTTATGGCCTATAAAAACCGTTAAAACGGACGGGGTAAATGGACATGACCCATTTTGATTTTTCTTCTGATTTTATTTTGACCAAAATAAATAATGAACTTTTGTGCTTTTGCTTTGTGATATTGATTTTTATTCATTTCTGATACTGATTTTTACTAATTGCATCAATCAATCTAGTCCGGATTCGATTAAGCAATGGATATATTTTTATCTTTTACAACATAAATTTCAAAAATATTTACATATATTTGATTAAATATTTTACACTAAAACGTAGATGTTATCTCGATTAATTAAATATACATAAAAATAATAAAATATCTTTTACTATATGTTAACACGTCATTATTATAACATATATCAATCTGAATCAATTTAGATTAACTAGTCTCCTTTATATTTTTATAGAAAGATTTTCCAAATTGTTTTGTTTAAATACATATTTCAGATTTTTGTTTCAAATCAATAAAAATAAACATTATTCTTCTAACAGAATTCACATTCACCTTCCCAAATCCGACATACCACGTATCATAACATTTAATATTTACAATAATTAGAAAATATTACTATATGTTTTATTAGAAGAAAAAGAAAAATATAATTTACTAACTAGAATAACACCGTATGTATCTATAGTATATGTACAATCATGTTGAACAATCAGATTAAACTTTGTCCTAATTTTAACTTATCTAGATTCAAAAATATGTGTGACCACGGTGAATTTTTGGCAGTTATAGGATGCACTCCAACTACCGGTCGTTCTGTTATGTCAACACAGAGGGAATATGCATAAGAGGTGATATGGACACATGAACTTTTTTACGAACTTGTTTTTTTCTTCTCATTCTTTACACACTTTTTCAAAGTTTCTAGTTATAACAACAACTCAACCATCGTTCATCAAAGACCAAAAGCAAAAGCAAAAGTGAAACCAAAAAGCACACTCTAAATTGGCAACAAGATCATTCCATGTCATGACTATAATAATAATAATAATAGTCTTGTTGGGTTCAAAAGATGCTGCTTTCACAGGAGCATCATCCAATCCAAGTATCTATTCCTCTATTTCACATATATGTACATTGGCATCGACCCTTCCCTGAGTTTCAAGCAATGCAAGATGGCAACAAGCAACTAGAAAAGAAACACAACCCTCTCTTCTGCACCCAATAAAATGAGAAAGAAACAATGTTAGAAAGTGCTAAAAACTTTATCAAAAGATGCAAAGAGTTGAAAAAATTGGAAATTAAAGTAGGCAAATTTGACCAAGAAAACCCAGTTAGTAAAGTAAAAGGTGTGTAGAGTTGTACCTTTTTAGCTTTGGCATAGAGAAGCCCCGGTGAGATCTTGTACAAGTCCTCATCAACAGGCTTTGAAGTTGGTCTTGGCAATGGTGTTGGGCTGGGTGGTTCACTATCCACGTCACTCATCCAATTCTTCAATTTTGTTTCTTTTTCATGTTGGTCAAGCATCCTTGTCTGAAATCTCAAAAACCCAAAGCAAATGTTTTACACACACTCATCATTAAGCCAAGTGTCTCTCTCTACCCATGAATTCTCCTTTAATGGAAATTTCAACTTTGGTTAGTTTATTGTTGCATTAATCTTTAGTGCACGTGAAATAAAAAATTGTTACCTCTGTGACCTGACTAAAAATTTCTCACGCCTGTCATGCACGGCTTCATGGAATGATTTAACATTTAGGAATAAGAGATAAAGGTAAAATTGCTTTCAATTTCGACACATATAATTTCGTGTTCGTGTCCACGTACTTTGAAATTTCACGTTCTTTCAGGCACTGCACTTCTTTTAAAAAAAATGGGATTTGATTGTGCATCCTATTTAAGGATGAACAGGATTAAAAGGAGAAAGGAGATTGGAAGCAAATAAAGTTGAAATAAAATAAAAAAAATTGTATAAAGGTTATTACTTTTCTTGAAAAACATACTAAACAAAATATATATTGATTTTTTTATTTATATAAAACCAAGAGAAAAAACATTAAATAAATTTTATTCGGTAGTATTTATCACATGTAATTTTTACACAGTCACCATATTTTTTTTGTATTTACAGTAATGTTTTCATGTTTACCATGACTAAATGAAAAATATGCTTCTAAAAATTAAATTCTAACAATTATATGACATTATGTCATACCCTCCCCAGCCCAAGTATGGTACTCACAAAAGAATAATGATAATAACTGCAAGGTAAATCTTTAATTCTTGAATCTTGAAACTACACTTAGTTGTTAATTTTGTAAGATGACTTTTTCCTTGGTTATTTTAACCGCGTAAAACATAGAATTACCAAAAGTTTTAGATTTTGCAAATGGAAGAAGATGAAGATAAGAAGGGAATGAGGTTTTGTGAGACATACCCTTCTGCGAGGAACAACGATCATGGCTGGGGTGACAACATTGTTCTCATACAAATCCCCTGTAACGTAAAGATCACGCTCCTCAGACTCAGAGTAGCTACATCGCAGTAAACCAGCTTGTCTCGCTGTCTCAAAGCACTGTGTGAAAGGTAAGTTATCGTTCCAATCCCAACTCCCAAACGCTGGCACTTGGTTCTTCTTGTAGTAGCATTCCTGTTTCACATTCACACACCCACCCCATTAGAAACCATAGAGCATAACCAACCATGCAATAATGTTGACGGAATAACAAAAGGACTTACTTCCATTGCAACTTAACTAGAAGATCAGAGAAGTGTGAGTCTCAAAGAATGGTTAGAAAATGGGGTGATGTTGGTTGTGTGTGTGAACGTGGGTTTGGCAGTGGTTTTAAAAGAGAAGAGTGCATGTGGGTTGTGACAGTGTATATGATGAGAGAGAGAGAGAGTCTGGGGTAATGGGGTATGAGGTATGGATATGAAGGGAAATAAAGTAATTTTAATTGGAGAGAAAGCAGATAACAAAGTTTCACAGTTTGAGACAGAGGGACAGAGAGGTAAGATGCAAGGTGAGGACTGAGGAGAAGAGGCCCATAAAGTGTAAAAGAAGAGCCCAGCTATGATTCATTTTAAATTCCATCTTCACTTTTTCTTACAACTTTTTTTTTTTAGCTGATTGGTATATACTTTTTGACTCTGATGCTTGTTGTAATTACAATTTTCAATATTTACTTCATGAGCATTTTAGTATTTCAAAAGTTGCATCGCTAGATTAATTTCTTAGAGATCAAATATACCACTTTGCTCTGTTTACACAACACTAAAATTGTGTTTCAACAGTGCATGCATGTTTGGAATCTAGTTAAGAGAGTTCAAAGATATTTTTATATTCAAAATAATAAATTCTTTCTTCTCTATTTTTGTTTTTTTGGTGTTTGGTAATGTGTATTTGAATTTTCTATGATATTGTCTCAACTTCTATTCATATATAAATTAAGTTAGAAACATGTGCTTGAGATTTCCAATTCCGAGTATGAAGTCTCACCCTCTACTCAAGTTAGAGGATAAAACCGCACATATTATGTAGATTATGAGACCTTGATAATACATGTTCAACCATACATGTAGTAATGAAGACATAAAATAAAGGGAAAATAATTTATACGTGGTTAGATTAAAAATTATAAACATATGTATATAATCTCAAGTTTGATAAAATAAAATTAAGTTTACTGTAATGAGATTTGTGTTTGAATATTATTTTTTTTATAATGTTTTAAAACTTTGCTCACTTACGTTCAAACAATGTAAAGACAAGTAAAACCTTTAAAGTTAATTTAGTAATAAAATATTTAAAAGACTAAAAGTGATGATTAACTTAATAATATTTTTAATATTATTAATTTGGCAATAGAATAAATTATGCGTTTCTTGTTTCTTTTTTCTTTTTGTCTGTGTATACATGTGTGAGGGGGAATATGAGCAGAGGACATAATTAACCTGGACCTCAGTTTCTGTCTCATATTAAAATTATCTTAACAATGGTTTTGGGGTCAGAAACAGTGAGTGCGGTTATTCATTACTTTTGTATTAACATTACGAAATTCAACTTATTTAGTATAAAGATTATTTGCATTTGTTAGAGATTAGTGGCTGACAATCATAACCACAAATATATATTCAATTTATATCTTCTGGTACTTATAAATGCCAATTCAGTGTATGTGTGAAGACTCCTTGCGAGTACTCTACTACACACTGGTCCGCCGATAAGTTAAGATTTTGCAGGGTCAACAACTAATTACAACCCAGATTCCACACCACACTTCTCCAATGTATTAAAAGTAATGAATGTTGGGGTTTTGATCTCTGATATCATACTAGGGACCTACTAACAAGTTTCATATACAATTTATGAAAGTTACAATATGATGCAAGCAAGGTAGAGTGGTCTTGGGCCCAACACCGGTTCTGTGTCAGATTCTGGCATGTTTTCTTCGGCATCACACCACATGTTGTTTGTTTCATGTTGGCCTCATGAGAGCCTGAATAACAACAACAACAACAAAAATTCGTAGTGGAAAATCGTCAATTTTTACTCGTTGAAATTCATTTAAACATGTTGCTATTCCAGAAAAATTGCAAAGATGAATAAACTCAAATAAGTTGGTTTGGAGAGGATAACTTTGAGAGATCTATAGATGGATGTTGGAAAAAGAGAGGTTGATCTATAAAGGTATTCTGATTCACAAGTCATTATAAAAAAATAAAAATAACAAAAAGTGTACATGAATAATTTTAATTTTATATATATAAAGTAGAGTCTCTTTATGATATCTTAAGTAGGAAATTTTATTTATATATATATATATATATATATATATATATATATATATATAATATCACTTTTTAATAACGTAAGATTCTCTCATTTATAATTAAATAATATTTTTATTTAATGTCATATAACTGAAGGAAAAATCCAGTACATAAATATTTCAAATTCAAAATCTAATTTTTATATAGATGAATAAGTTGATTAAGTTTTTGAAGTAAATTTAAGATATGAAAAATTTATAAAACTTATTTGTGAAATGTTCCAATTCATGTTATACTTTTTAGGTATGACAAAGTCAATTCAAGGACTTAAAATTTCTTGACAAATATTTACGTCTGAGTTATATTTTCCTTGAACTAGTAGTTTATAAAAGAAGGTTAAAATTGAGGTGAGTCTCATTTAGAACTATGACATGGGTATGCTCAATTTAAAGATATGATCGAGGTGATATCAAATGTTATGATGTATTATTATTATGGTGTAATGATGTGGTCAAATAATCGTTATGGTCTCGATGACGTGTTTTGACATCTATTATTATGACAAACTCAATTAGCTTTGCCCTTTTGCAATAACTCATTGTTAGACAAAAAATTTGTTATGACGAACTCTACAAGCTTCGCCCTTTTGCTCTAGCTCCTTGTTAGACGAAATTTATTATGATGAGCTCGACAAGTTTTCTCATTTTGCACTAACCTTCTACTAGGCAAAAATTTATTACGACAAACTTTGCCCTTCACACTAGCTCTATGTTAGGTGAAAAATTTGTTATGATGAGCTCAAAAAGCTTATCCGTTTCACACTAACTCTTTGCTTGATGGAAAATTTATTATGATGAACTTGGTAGTCTTTACCCTTTCACACTAACTCTCGCTAGGCAAAATATTTGTTATGATGAGCTCGACAAACTTTACCCTTTCATATTAGCCCTCCACTAGGAAGAAATTTTTTTATGATGAGTTCAACAAGCTTTGGCTTTTCACACTAGCCCTTTGCTAGGTGGATGATATTATAAGACATGATTTATTTAAAAATATTTACCTTAAATCTAGTATGCCTTTAGATATGAAATACATCATATTATCTTAACTTGTATATAATCATTTATGACCTTTGTCCTTAACATTGTATAAAGAAATTTAATGATTCGACTTGAATAAGATCTTCTATGATTCTTTGTAATTTTTTATAATTTTCGAGTCATATGTCTATAATTTTGGTAGCACACATCGCTTAGTCCAATCTACATTTGTATTTTTGTAATAGTAGGGTTTGGTAGCTTGACCTGTTCTAGGTTATATGCTTCTTGAAATATTGTTTCAATGCTAGCATTCAAAGGAGTAAATATTCTCTTTTCGCATCTATCATTTTATCCGAACTATACAAACTCCTCTTTCTCTTCATCTTTTCCTTTCGTAATTTGAATATTTTCTTTCAATTGTATGATCTTAGAAGCTCGAGTTTTGGACCCTTCTAATGTATTAGACTAGTCCATGTATAGACTATCTATAAATGAGTCTTATTTCAACCCTACGATCATAGTGTGGATAGTTACATCAAGGGATAAATTATGAATGATTATACTTATCTTAATAAATTGCTCTATAAATTTTTTATGGACTCATTTCTTTCTTGTCTTAATCCTTGAAAAGTGAGCAAAATAGGTTAGTGAGGTTGGTTGACTACCAAATTAACTTAAAATTTCTCAATTAAAATTTTAAATGAATCTATTTATCAATGAGGTAAATCATATGACCATTTTAGTCTTGGTTCTCTCAATGTCATAGGAAAAATCTTGCACAAGAAAACATTGTTTTCTCCAAATGTGTTGATTAATGTCGGATAAGCTTGGACATGCTCATTTAAGTTAACACCTCCTTTAAATTTCTCTACATTAGGAGTTTTCCATTTTAAGGGCAAAGATTCTCCAATATATTAAGGGTAAAAGGGCTTCCAAGTTTTAAATTTTCTCTCCCTTTAGTACGGAGGGACTCGGGTTTTCTATATGTTGGCACATGTTGAGTTTTTATATGAGCTTAACCAACCATACAACATAATTCTACCTCCGTAATGTTTTGAGGGTTGTTCTAAGCCTCGTCTTCATGAGTTGGAGATCAGTACTTTAAGATTAGAAATGAGACTTTCAACACAGGTATTTTAGGAATTTTTCATCAATTATAAAATTGATGTAAATGCCCTCGATGTAGAAAGTTATAACTTTCAACATCGATTGCCAACTTATGTAAAAAGAAGACATACTACATCAACTATCATACTAACCAATATAGTATACCCCAATTTTATTAAAAAAATTAGGGACAAACTACATATGTTGTCTCTAGGACAATGTAATGATCAATGTAATATATGCTACGAGTTTTTTAAGAAAATATATTTTGTTTATTATGTTTCTATCACCTATGGTTATAATAAATATGCAAATGATGTTTGTCACAACTGGAATCACTACGAGGCAACAATTTTTTTTTTAAGATAAAAAGATAAAGGAGTCACCATCATAGTTTATTAGGGAAAATTATAGAATTTTTTTAAATAAAATGGTATTTGAAACCAGATTCAAGTTCGGGAGTCAATTACATGTAGGGAAGGTATTAACACCCTACAATGTCCGGTACTAAGACAATTATGTTTAGCTAAATGTGCAAAATAATGTCATTTTTTAAAATATTATTTTCCCTTAATATCAAACGAAGAAACAAAAATGAGAAACATTTTGAAAATTATTTATTTAGGCTCGATAAGGATGAACTTTGATTCTATGTGTTTCCATTTTGCGATGGAAAATCAAGGTTACATAGTTATTTAAGTAAAACATTTTGTGCATGTTAAATTAAAGCTTTAATATTTTTAGTATTTTTGGTGGGGTTTATGTTCTTTACATTATATTCTAGAGTGTAAGATAGTGCGAAAACTATACTAGATACACTTACAACTCCAAAAGAGAATATTTATTTAAAAGACCGCAAATTAGTATGGATGACTATACCGGATATGCTTGCGAGCTTCAAAAGAAAATATTTATAAAGGTCTATTTATAAATTGTATTGAGAGTGTAAGATAATGCAAATGACTATACTAAGAGGGAAGAATGATAAGTCCTTAAGTTCCCATGAGGAGGGAGAGATTATCCCTAGGAGGATCATTAGAAACATGACTAGAAGGGAAATATCCTCTTTATCCTTAATCTTTAATTTTATTTAGTATTTTTCCTTCTCTTTAATCTCCTAGACTCATTTAAATCTTGTTTTTGTAGAATTACTAAATGACACCTCTCTTTTGAAGTCCAACACCTTTTTTGGAGGAAAGAAGCCTTTTACCTAAGCCTTTGAAGCATAAACAACTCATGAGGGAAGAGAAGGTCAACCATTGACCTTTTAGATGAGAAAGGTTGCAATTTTAGAGGGCAAGAAAAAGGGGACAACCCCTTCTAGGTTAAAATGAGGACAACATGTGTTTCTAGAATCCCTAATGAAATTCCCTCTAGGTCCCTCACCCATGCCTATAACTCCCACCTCTTGTAAATGGTTAGAAATTGAATGAAAATTTGAGAGTTACACTTTTGAGTGTTCTTCTTTTCTTGAGTCTTATCTTGAACCTTGGTTCAAGTGGCGGCAACCACCACTCATCTTGGGTTGGAGCATCCCCCAAGTGGTGTGTCACCTACCCTTGCTAACCCCAGTTCTTCTCTTTTTCATTTTATTTCCTTTTCTTCTCTTTATTTTACTACATTGGTTTGGGTTTGTCCAACCCTTTTTTCTTGTTGTTTTTGTGCTTTACTCATCTCTTCTCCTCTCTTGAATTCTTGGAAGTGCACCTTCACACTTCGATAAGTGATTATCTTCGTGTCCAAGTGAACATCTTCCTTGGGTTTTCTCATCTTAATTGTATCAAACACCTTATATACTTGACTTAAAAATTGCACTCAACTTCTAAGCTAGTAAGAATACCTCATTTTTAAATATTGGTATAGAACTATTTTAATATGTTGAAATTAGTTTTAATATCTTAAAAAATTCTTAGGTTGCATTTTTAATTGATAAAAGTTTGAAATAATCGATTAATTTCACTCAATCACTTGAATATCATTGTATTTCAAAGTTTTAATCAATTAAACAACCTTTTTTTCATCGATTAAAATGTTATAGTCATGATTTTGGACAATGTGAGTTGTTGTTTTAATCGATTAAATTGTCTTGTTATTAGTTAAAATGTTATTGTAACTTAGTAAAAATTTTGCTAAAACTATTTTAATTGATTATGAGGAGTTGTTATCGATTAAAACCGACCACTAGAACATTAAAGATTTTTGTCTCACTATTTTAATAAATTAGTTCTATTATTCATCAGTTAAAATATTTTTCTATATTTAGAGTAATTTTTGCTTACCCTGTTTTAATCGATTAAATGAATTTTATCGGTTAAAATATCTTTCTATATTTAGAGTAATTTTTGCTTGCTCTATTTTAATCGATTAAATGAATTTTTATAGTTAAAATAACTTATTGAAATTTTATATGTTTTTATTTCTTTGTTTTAATCGATTAAAACCATGAATTAATCAATTAATTGATCATTTAAATGAAAATAATTGATTAAATGAATAATTTAATTGATTAAAACTGACATATTTCATTATAATTAATTTCTCTCTCTCTTTTCAAACATACAATATGTGCAAACTTTTTAGCAATCTCTTGAGAGATTTTCCAGAGTGACTTACGTGTGCTATCATTATAAATCAATTCAAAATATTCTTGAGAAATTTATTTACTTTCTTGGAGAGATTACTAGAGATTGAGATTCTACACCTAAGTTGTTGTCTTCGTATAATCATTCCAGGTGATTTCTATCATTGTATTCTATTCTTTTTGTGTATTGGAGGTACCTGGTGTTGGGTACTTGTTGTTGGCAACCTAGTGTGGGTTGCTAGTTGATTCGATAATGGTCTTAGGTGTTCAAGAAGCTCTTAGGGTAGATAGGATATGTCTAATGGTTTGTGTTTTGTAATTGAATATTGGTTGTAGTGGAACTTAGCTACTTTGAGCTAAGAGCTAGATGTAACCAAGTGGTTAGGTGAACCAAAATAA
Source organism: Sphenostylis stenocarpa (assembly GCA_963425845.1). NCBI lineage: Eukaryota > Viridiplantae > Streptophyta > Magnoliopsida > Fabales > Fabaceae > Sphenostylis > Sphenostylis stenocarpa. Next base: position 58,519 of record OY731398.1, on the reverse strand, counting down.
AATCTTGTGTTCTGTCTCTCTATCTCTTAATTCATTACATTTTGTTTTTTACTATGCCTATCAATTAATTTTTTAAAAGATTGATTATGTTCTCTAAGAATTGGTTTATTTCAAAAAAGTTTTGAAAAAGATTTTACAAGATTAATTCACTCCTTTTGGTCTTGGTCATTGTTCTTAACAAACTAGTATAAATTTCTTGTGTCTTGATTTCTTTTCTTTGTTATGCTTACTCTGTTGTTATTTCTTTACATCTAAGATCTTATATAAATTAATTCTTTGAATGTTCCCAAAGAATTGGGTTTGCAAAAGATTACAAAAAGTTTCAAGAATCAATTCACCCCACCCTCTTAATCTTGGTCATTTCTTCTAACGACTTGAATATAGCTCAAGATTTGAGTGAACTAGTAAAAATCTTCACGTGTTGATTTCTCTATCTCTTCACTCTTTAATTAATTGTTGCATTCTTGATTAATAAAGACTCAAATAATCTTTCAATTACAAAGTGAAAAGAGGTATTCCGATTTCCAATACTTGTGTTTTTTCTTTTTAAATCTTTAAAAGTTCATTCACCCTCCTTCTCTTGAACTCTGCTATTAATTCTAAGAGAGGAAACATAGATCCCTAAACCCTATTCCTTCTCAATTCAATTTTGTTGAAAGAGAGGATTTTGTTTTGACTTTTTCTTCTCTTTTTCAATTTTATTTCTTATTTTTACTTGATCTTCTCTTACTTGTCAAGGTGTAAGAGGACACAATATTACTTTTTCTTTGTGAAGGAAACTTATCTTGTTGGTGTGACCATCATTGATAGATTCTTTATCATGTTTTCATTACCTACCAAATAGAATATTCCCAACATCCATAGGAACGACATCACGCTAAAATACTATCTTTGTAAGTTTCTACGGACATTGGTATATTTACTTATTCTTTAACTATAATACCACCATTATTATAGAGCCATTGAAGTTTGTAAGGTTTTGGATGAGGTGTAGTAGTTAAGCGTAACTTTTTCACCAACCTAGAACTACAACCATTACAATAAGAATCATTATCCATAATTAAAGAAAAACTATTTTTCAAAAAGGAAAATGTAGAGAATGATCCGACTTCAAAAGGAGTCTTCCTAAAGAATCCTACCAAGCACATTTTATTTTGAAAAAAACAAATTTTAAAGTTTTTGAAGAAATCATAATACACACTAAAAATGTCACCATCTTGAGACCCATTTAGGGAAACCCAACCAACTTCTTGATCATGCTTAAGTTGATAGAAATACATAAATTTATTTATAATTGGAATAAGATGAAAATGATCACATAAAGTTTGAAATGCTTTTAGAAAAGGTTAGCTATTTGGATGGAGTTAACTAGGAGCAACACTCTAACATGGAAAACATATCATATTCAAAGTCGGAGAAATGAACAAGAAAATATATCTCTTTAAACAAATATTCATAAACAAATATATATATATATATATATATATATATATACACACACACACACACGGGGTCACTTAGGGAACAAGCCTCAACAACAAAAAATTCAATATTTGCGACAACACAAATACCATACACTTTACAAATATCCTCCAAAGAGGATGGTGGTGAGATCAAAATAATGTCATCGGGAGGTCCACCTTGACTCCACCTTCTAGTGACAATAAAGGGAAAGGGATAACACAAAGGAAGCAGAGACAATATGATCTAAGAGTTATGCCACAGGACATACCATCCACATCTTTTAAGCCAACCACACAATCCCCTTCCCCTACTAAGAGTCACACTATCTTCATTTATCCCACTCGCCACCCACTATTGTTGCATCCACACATGCCCTATCCATATCTGTTGTTTCACCCACACAATCCTTTTTTTTCCTTTTACTGTTGGAGACACACCTAGCTCGTCCGTCCCATCAACTGTTGCTATTGGAGCCGAGACCATCCTCATATGTCCTATACGAGTGCTACTGTTGGAGCTACACCATCCTCATCCCCATGTCTTGCGGTTCCATCACTATCTAGTGTTCATGTTGATTCAAAAGTTGGAGAAGATGATCCAACTCTGTATGATCGACCTATGATTAACCTTACGGACAAGGGTAATATTTGATTTCATTTTGATTAATTATTCTTATGTTATATAACTAACTTCAATTTCTCATAAATTTGAATGAATGTTTGTTATAATTAAGTTTGTTCCATCTAGGATCGTATCCCAGGCAATCACAAGGCCTATTAAGCAACAATTTTTATAACCTTGGGCTACTTGGAGATTCATACCTTAGTCGGAGAAGGAGCGATACTAGACTCGTTTTAAAGTAAGTTTCCATAATGATTTTATTAACTTCCTAAGTTTATTGATATTTTTATATTAAATTTCTACTTTTACAAATAAAGGTTTAATGTAGATAAGAGCATGAAGAAAAAGTTAAGAAAAATTTCAACTCTAAAGCATCTCACCAATGTTTTTAAAACCGGATCGATCACTAAACAGGTGAAGACATGTGTTCAGGGCATAAAGGTTCAACTGACATCCAACCATATTTAATAAAATAACATTTTTATAATATAATAAATATATAATAAGTTTATTAGTAATATTATTTTTTATAAAAAGAAAGAAAAATAATAAATATTATTGTTATGATTACCGTAAGTTACAATGAAAGTTATAAATATAAAATATATTAGACAATGTAAGATGGATAATTATTAAAATAAAATAAAATATAACTCCAAAAGAGAATATTTATTTATGGGGTTTATATTCTTTTAGATTATATTCTAGAGTGTAAGATAGTGCGACAATTATACTAGCTACACTTACAACTCCAAAAAAGAATATTTATTTAAAAGACCGCAAAATAGTATGGATGATTATACTATTTACGCTTGCAACTTCAAAAGAAAATATTTATTTGAAAGATCTATGTAATAAATTGTATTGAGAGTGTAAGATAGTGCAAACAACTATACAAGGAGGGAAGGATGATAAGTTCCTAAGTTCTCATTGAGAGGAGAGAGTATCCCTAAGAGGATTATTAGAAGCTTGACTAGAAGGAAAACCTCTTCGTCACCCTTAACCTCTAATTTACTTAGTATTTTTCCTTCTCTTTAATCTCTTAGACTCATTTAAATCCTATTTTTGTAGGATTACTAAATGACACCTCTCTTTTAAAGTCCACCACCTTTTTTAGAGGAAAGAAACCTTTTACCCAAGTCTTTGAAGCATGGGCAACCCATGAGGGAAGAGAAGGTCAACCATTGACCTTTCTGGATGAGAAAGACCACGATTTTGGAGACAAGACATGAGAGTAACCCTTTCTATGTTAAAATTAGGGCAACATGTACTTCTAGAATCCCTAATAAAATTTCCTCTAAGTCTCTCAACCATGTCTATAACTCCCCACCTCTTATAAATGGTTAGAAATTGAATAAAAATTTGAGAGTTATACTCTTGAGAATTCTTCTTTTCTTGAGTTTTATCTTGAACTTTGGTTCAAGTGGTGATAACCACCACTAATCTTAGAATGGAGCATCCCCAAGTGGTATGCAGCCTAATAAATATATAAATTATGTTTGGAGAACTAAAATAAATTATCAAACAAAATTTAAACTTATTTATATATTATAATTTCATCATATCTAAACATCAAGCCGAATCTTGTACAATTTTTTTCATTTCCAACCATTGGAAGCTTTGGTTATCTACCTCTGCATCATGAGAGAAAAAAAGTGGAATCTAATCTCTTAAACGGCGTCGATATGTTAGTAAACAGTTTTACACTTTCTTGGTATATTTCTTTATCTTTTCCTCCATTAATGGCGATTGCAAAGAGGGCAGCCTCCTATACTTAATTAGTATCTAATAGGTGTCTCTTAATTCATTCATAAGTCTCTTTGTGGTGAATTAATCTTCAAAAGTAGTTCGATAGTTATGAAACAAAAAGGTTTTGTCTTCCCTAATTGATTGGAGTATCATACGCATACCTCTAATATGTGGATTACCTTTGCTTATTATGTGGTGTGGGGTATGTTTTGATGTTGTGTCGTACGTACCACATCCTGTTTAGTGGGGTGAGTGTGACCCATCTTTGCCCAATTGTTGGTTTATTAGCCTTAATTCCTGCTCTCCTACACTAAAGATAATTGGTTCAGGCACTCTTCAGCATATACAACATGTCGTGTTCTTGTTTCATAGGTTCGGATTTAACATCCACATGCTTGCTTCATTCAATTTGTTATACGATAAAGCTTTGAGTTACCAAAATCTGATCTTCACGAATTCATTCCAAAGATATGGATCTTTTAAATTTTAAAAAATGGCTAAATAAACGAGGCAAATAAAAGAGAAGAAGGAGCCAGAAGACATTTCTTTTTCCTTTATGGTCCTAATCCTACCCTTACGAATACATGAACCAGAGGCATGATGGTTGAGTTAGATATTTGATTATTCAGTGGACCACCTACACCTAAACTTGGTCACCACTTGGTTCTCTTTCGCCTTCTTCGCGGAAAAGACCCTTGACATTATCAAAACGTTCTTGACTCCTATGCACCTTGCTAGTGGAAGGTGAATATGAATCCCAAGATTCTCCACCACCTTCGTTATCTTTGTTGACAAGGACATTTCTGGTGAGAAAACGTTGCCGCCAGGTTTTTCCTTTGGCACATTTCTATGGATGGATTAAATAGCAAAGAAAAAAACATACAGAAAACTGATACATCATATTTATTACCTAAATACTGCGAGACAATGAAGTGTACCGAAATTCAAAACCTTTTCGTGGCAAGTTTTGCGAGGTGAGAAAGATAAGAAAGGAATTCTTCTGATTGGTTTCGCCAGCATTTTGGCTCTGGATTCTTTCCACTGTTAACGTTGTATTCTTGTAAAACTTTTTGTACGAATTAAGGTTACCTGCGTATTATGCATGGCTCAAATAATGTTACAAAAAATTCTCATTCGAATTCAAACTTATTCATCACATAATAATGTTGCCTTTATAATGGAAACTGCTGAATTTAATTTACTTTAATTTATGTGACTTTTGTACACATATATGTACATATAACACATTATAATAAATACATGTTAATAATATATCAATATTATATATTAATATAACGTTAATAAACATTATTATTCTTAGAAACGTTAATATTTTGTCAATAATTTATTGATAATATCTAATTATTGATAGATCTTTTGTATTATACCCATATATTAGTAATACTAATTTTTCTTGTACTCACACGTATGCACATATGATTAGATAACAAAATGTAGGTGGAAGGATTTTTTTGCAATTAAAATCACGGGGTGGGATGAAAAACTTTGGAGGGAGGGACTAATAAATGAATATAGATATTATCATACAAAAAATATATTATATTTTTTTCTTAGATATATAACTTCAACTGATTTTTCATTTTCATATTTTAATAGTAGAGTATAAAACAATAAAATATTAAAACAATTAACTAATTTTAAAATAAATTTCAAAATTGTATTAATATTCTATATTTATATATTACACATATTAAAATGATATAATAGTGAATAAAAATAATAATAAAATAAGTATCTCTTGAACTTCTTGTCTTTTAATTTTTAATGTTCCATATTTTTAACGAAAAAAAATAAAAAATTATAATTTTTTTGCTGTAAAATTAAAATCTTAAAAGAGAAAAAATATAAAAAAGCTATAGAAAAAAAGTATATAATTTTTATGCTACAAGTTAAAATTGTGAAAGAAAAAGACGAGAAAGTGTAAGGATAAGAAAGAAAAGTGAATAAGTGTAAAGAGTAAAAGAATGAATGTGAAATAAAAAGTTGAAAGTAAAAAAAGAAGAAGTGAAAATAGAAAGATGATAAAAAAAATATAAATAAAAGATTAGTTGAACTAATAAAAAAAATTATATTATAATAAATAAAATACAAATTAATTTTTTTAACACTACAAGAAAAAACGTTATTAGCGATCAGAAAAAATCGGTCAGCTAATGGCCAAAATTCGATCAGTATTACATTAGCGACCGAAATGATTGGTCATAAAGAGCAAGTCGCTAATTTGTTAGCGATCGATTTACATTTCGATCAGCTAAATAGCGACCAGATGAGATGATCGCTAAAGTGGTCGCTAAATAATTTGGTCACTTATTCATTGAAGACCAAAATAACGATCGAAATTAATATAATAAATTGGTCGTTAAATTCAGTGGTAAAGTTTTAAAAAATAGCGATCGATATATTCGGTCGCTAATATATTAATATAATTATTTAAATAAAAATTAAAATCGATCGCTAAATCGATCAGCTAAATTGGAGACAAAGTTAACAATAATAGCGACGGATATAATCGATCGCTAATATATTAATTGAATTATTTAACTAATAATTTAAATCGATCGCTAAATCGGTCGCTAAATTTGAATTGTATATTATAATAAATTTGTAGCGACCAAAAATTCGATTGCTAATCTAACCAAATCTGAAAATTTTCGTTTAAAATTTTGTATATCCAATTTGACAAAATTTGTACACGCTAATTCATCCAAACATAACACAAATGAAAACTTAAGAACTAAAGTCAAATTATTCAAATCATAAAATTTGTACCGCTTAATTCATCCAAACATAACACAAATGAAAACTTAAGAACTAAAGTCAAATTTTGTATATCCAATTTTACAAAATTTGTACCTGCTTAATCCATCCAAACATAACACAAATGAAACTTAAGAACTTAACAACTAATCAAGATTCAAAGTCTTAATATGCTCGAGCAGTTGGCGAGTATCCAGATTCCCGTATCCTTACCATTCCTAACTTTGTTCATTGAGTTTTTTAAAATTCGAGAACCTTTCTTATCAAAAACAGATCTTATGGCTTGCTCTTGTTCCACATCCCATATATACTCTTTCTGCATAAATAAAATACACAACAAACATTTAATTTATAAGAATGAAATGACATTGTTTAATGTAACTATAATTCAAATTACCTTGAACTCTCCAAACCATCTATCTCGAAGCTCAAGTGAAACCTTTCTCCAAGTGGGACTTGGTTCATCAAATTTTTGTTTGATGATTCTAGAGATTATAGCAGGGAGGACCATTTCGTTGGTATAAACCTGTGTTGAAACATATTGTGGGATTGATATTATTAAGAAATTTCATATTAAATAATTATAATTAACATAAGTGAAACTGCATTATTCACTTTATGTGATGCACTTACTTATGTTTTTCTATTCTTGCAAATTAACTACAACAATCAGCATAAGTGAAACTGCATTATTCACTTTATGTGATGCACTTACTTATGTTTTTCTATTCTTGCAAATTAACTACAACAATCAGCATAAGTGAAACTGCATTATTCACTTCATGTGATGCAAGTACTTACGTTTTTCTAATACATTTTTTCCAAGGTATTTATCCACTTACTTATGCAAGTACGTATGATACGAGACCACCAAATAATTGTATAAGTAAACCCAATAATTATGAAATTTCTTTTCACTAAGATCCAACAGATAATTAAAACAAATTACAAATGGTTAACCCGAGGGCGTACGGTCTCAACAAGTTCCCAAATTGATCTGTCAAGCACCACCAAATCCGCAATAAGAGGGATCGAAGAACCTATCTACTTCACAAATCCACCTACAACAAACGATAAAGAAATTCATGTCAAAATTATCTCTCCTATATTATTCACAATGCAAGAGAATAACGAGTATATACATTCAAACAAGCCAAACCTTGGTTGAGGGTGTCGGAAGGTCAGTGAGGAGGTTAAGAACGAGAGGTGTGGCGCGGTGGCTCACGGGGTGGCGTCCGGTTGACGAGGATCTTTGGTGGAGGTTGGATTAGGGTAGGGGCGACTTGGGGGAGCGAGTGAGGGGGCTAGGGCTCGCCGAGAGTGAGGAGGAGATACGGCCAAGGTTAAGTGGAATGGGTGAGTGAGGCGCGAGAGTTAGGGTTATTTGGGGATAAGTGGCGCAAGATACGAAAGTGAAAAATGTGGTAGTATATGATAGCGGCTAAATCTTAACCGCTATTATAATATCACTTCTAATAGCGGTTAAATCTTAACCGCTATTATATAGCACTTCTAATAGCGGTTAAATATTAACCGCTATTATATATTTTCAAATATGATCGATCATTTGAAAATGTAATCGATCATAATAAAAAAATGTGGATGTCGCTCGAGCGAGATCGGTGTTGCTCAAGCGAAAAACAGCCGAGAATGTCAATTTTGTGCGGGTGGCGTCGCTCGAGCGAGACCATGTCGCTCAAGCGAAATACAACCCGAGAATGCCAATTTTGTGCAGGTGGCGTCGCTCGAGCGATGTTATTTTCGCTTGAGCGAATGTTGACTTGCTAACCGTCGATCAAAGTTAGTCGGATAATGTAACATGGGTGACCTCATGTTTGAATCGGATGTCGTTCGAGCGAGTATAGTGTCGCTCAAGCGAAATACAACCCGAGACTTCACAATCTTAAAATGCAGTTGTATATTATAGCGGTTCACATGAACCGCTATTAAAGAGCACTTAATAGCGGTTAACCCTCAACCGCTATCTAAAATATACTTTAGATAGCGGTTAATGTAGAGCCATTATTATATCTTCTCAATTATGATCGATCATTTCTAATTATAATCGATCATAATGAAAACTTACATTAACTATTTTTTTGAATATTATGTTTTTAAATTTGCTATTAGAGAAAACCTTTCAGAATTCAAAATGTTAAATACTTTTAAATATTAAAATTAACTTTATAAAAAATTAGGAAAAAAAATAATCCAAAAGAGTTCAAAAATGTATTATAATATTGTCAATTTTGAGTTTAATTATATTGTTCATTCTCAAAGTAGAAAAATATATTGTAATTATTTTAATTTAATAAAATATAATTAAAATTTTTAATACTAAAATTAAAAGATTAAATAATAATAAATTTAATTCTTTAAATTCAGTAGTTAGAAACTAAAATTATAGTTTCTCTGTTTTAAATAATTAAAATAAATATTTAAAATAAAAATCAAAACTAGTATTATCTTAAATTTATTAAAAGTGTAATTAAATCGCTATTTTCTTAATTTTATTTGTTTCAAACTTCTCAATTCTACATTTTTGTAAGTTCTATCATTATATTATCATCCTCATCTCCTCCCATGTTCTATTTTATATTTAAAATAGTCAATATTCTTAAATAATTTATATTTTTAATTATAATTTTTTAGTATATATTTCAGAAATTAATCAATTCTAATCTATTATTTGAAAAACTAATCAATTCTAATCAATAATTTAGAAAACTAATCGATTATAATTAATTATTTGAAAAAATTATCAAATATGATCGATCATTTTGAAAATCTAATCGATCAGAATCAAAAAATCTGGTTGTATATGATAGCGGTTCCATTTGAACAGCTTATTAAAAGGCACTTCTAATAGCGGTTAACCCTTAACCGCTATCTAAAATATACTTTAGATAGCGGTTAACGTGGAACCGCATTATTATATCATAATGAAAACTTACATTAACTATTTTTTTGAATATTATGTTTTTAAATTTGCTATTAGAGAAAACCTTTCAGAATTCAAAATGTTAAATACTTTTAAATATTAAAATTAACTTTATCAAAAATTAGGAAAAAAAATTAATCCAAAAGAGTTCAAAAATGTATTATAATATTATCAATTTTGAGTTTAATTATATTGTTCATTCTCAAAGTAGAAAAATATATTGTAATTATTTTAATTTAATAAAATGTAATTTAAATTTTTAATACTAAAATTAAAAGATTAAATAATAATAAATTTAATTCTTTAAATTCAGTATTTAGAAACTAATATTATAGTTTCTCTGTTTTAAATAATTAAAATAAATATTTAAAAATAAAAATCAAAACTAGTATTATCTTAAATTTATTAAAAGTGTAATTAAATCTCTATTTTCTTAATTTTATTTGTTTCAAACTTCTCAATTCTACATTTTTGTAAGTTCTATCATTATATTATCATCCTCATCTCCTCCCATGTTCTACTTTATCTTTACAATAGTCAATATTCTTAAATAATTTATATTTTTAATTATAATTTTTTAGTATATATTTGAAATTAATCAATTCTAATCTATTATTTGAAAAACTAATCAATTCTAATCAATAATTTAGAAAACTAATCGATTATAATTAATTATTTGAAAAAATTATCAAATATGATCGATCATTTCGAAAATCTAATCGATCAGAATCAAAAAATCTGGTTGTATATGATAGCGGTTCCATTGGAGCCGCTATTATATGTTACATTCAGCTGAGCTGAATGTTACTTTCGCTTGAGCGAATGTTGACTTACGTAAATGTTACTTTCACTTGAGCGCTTGAGTGAATGTTACTTTCAGCTGAGCGAATGTTATTATATGATAGCGGTTCCACAGTGTGGCGTCGCTCGGCGATGTTACTTTCGCTGAGTGAATGTTGACCTGCGTAAGCGTCGATCAAAGTTAGTGGGATAATGTAACCTGGGTGCCTCATGTTTGAATCGGATGTCGCTCGAGCGAGAATAGTGTCGCTCAGCTGAAATACAATCCGAGAATGCCAATTTTGTGCAGTGTGGCGTCGCTCGAGCGATGTTATTTTCAGCTGAGCGATATTGCAAAAATTAGATATAATCATGGATTATTTTCTCATTAGCGACCGATTTTAATTCGATCGCTATTTCAATTTGTAATTCGATCGCTAAATCGATCGCTAAATGATTTTTTTATTTATGTATGAAATAGCCATCGATTTAGCGATCGAAAATTTGCGACGCACAAAAATTGGTCGCTATTTTAGTCGCTAAATAAAAAAGTGAAAACCAAATCATATTTTGGTCGCTAAATCGGTTGCTAATTACGATCGAATTAAAGTGGTCGCTAAATCGGTCGCTAATTGCGACGTAATTAAAGTGGTCGTTAAATCGGTCTCTAAATACGACTAAAATTAAATCGGTCGCTAATTTCGGTGGCTAAATGTGTTTTTTCTTGTAGTGTAATAAGGTAATTTTTTTAATTTAAACTATATTAAAATAAAACTAAAAAATTTGGGGGTGATGAACAACCAGACCCTAAACCCGCCTTTGTTTACAATTAGTAATTTATGCTTTATTTTTTTTATCTTTATTTTGAATATTTTTTATACTTTCAGTGTAATGTTTTGGTGATTTAAAAGTAAAATTTTATTTTGTAAAGACAAAATGAATTTCTTTACTAAAGTGACAGATCATATTGAAACACACTATTAAATTTATTTATCAAAAGATTCATCCATCCTAATAATAAAATAAAATCTTACTTGTAGTTAAATATATAATCCTCATGCATTACTAAAATCATTGTTATTAAACTCACATCATACTGGTTGGCCTTTTTAGCTCAACGGAAAATGGAACTTCAAACGAATTTGGTTCTCTTTGATAATATTTTATCCTACATATCTCTTATTCTATTAAAATACAGTTTTGTTATTTTAAAATATTAAAAATATAAGATCTAAAATCCTAAATCAACCATTTAATTTTTTTAAACGAGAAACGCGTTTAAATATAAGATTAGAAGAATAAAATAAAAAATTTTCAAACACTTAATAATAATTTTAACAAAATTACATGTATATATTGCTCCATAATTCAAATTCAGTAAAAAGAATGTAATTAGAAGAATATTTAGACTTTCAATTTTACTTGCTAATACATTCGTGTACGAAATCATTAATACGAAAATGTTGCAACCACATTACATCACTTGGACGTTTCAATCCAGTGCTTATTTTATGGATGTAAGGGATTGTAACATTTATGATCTGATGATGGTTGAATGATGGGAATAGAATTCATCCTACAAAGTTTGTATTTATATCTCTCCTCTTTAAAATTCATCACATCATTTAATTCATAACATAATTAAACTTAAATATGGTGTCTTTATTTATAAAATTAAAAAAAAATCTTTCATATAAAATATTTTATAATTTTAATAAATATAAGCTTGATAAGCATAAAAATGTTTAAAAATTTAATAAAAATAAATGAATAAGTCATTTTTATTAGTACACACCCAAAAGTAACTAATAATAAAGATATAATGAGTTTAAGATTGAGTTAATCATTTTATAAAGTAAATGAGTAATGTTTGATTTAAATGTATTTATCCTAAAAAACCATTATTTGGTTAGATCAAGTTATATTTATGAGATTTATTCAATAAAGCCAATTTATTTGTCAAGTGAATAGAATGAGCACTACTACAAATAAGGCCTTCAACGTCGGTTCAGGCGAAGCGTTGTATCGGCGACGTTGAAAGTTAAGACTTTCAACGTCGGTTAAATAGAACCGACGTTGAAAGTCTTATTTTTCAAATCAATTTTTTTATTTATTTCCAACCCCTCTATTTATCTAGAAATCCCCTCTCTTTTATATTATATTTTTATTAGGTCCCTCTCTCTTTTATATTATATTTTTATTATTTATCATATTTTTTTAAAGTTTAAAGCATTACCAAATTATTTTTTTGTCAGCGATGAGATTCGAACACAATACCTTAGTGTTGGAGGCGATACTCCAACCATCTAAATTACTTCGAATTTTTTGATAGTAACTTACAAATAAATTATATTTATATACAAATAAATATATATCCGTGTAAATATATAAATACAAATATATTTATATATTTTGATATATTTAAATAATTATATATTTATATATTGGATGTGAGGGACACGTCTCGAAGGTGAAAGTGTGTGTCGAGTGGGTTTTCAAAATTTGATGCCAAATTTGTGAGCGAGTCTCTTTATATGGGTTTGTAATTTAATGACGGAATATAATATTTATAATTTATTTATATAATGATATAAAATAAATTTGGGAAACGCATCGTTCGTTCAAGTGACACATTCGCTCAAGCGAAAAATACCAATTTTCAGCTCAAGCTAGGCTTGAGCGAGTGAATTTCGTGAGCTTTAACGTATTTTCACTTAGCGAGTCAATCTCACTTTCACTCCGATCGCGCTACTCACATCCAACATAAAAATATATAAATATATCAAAATATATAAATATATTTGTATTTATATATTCTATATTTATATATTTACACGGATATATATTTATTTGTATATAAATATAATTTATTTGTAAATTATTATCAAAAAATTATAGTAGTTTAGTGGTTGGAGTATCAATTTTCAACTCTATAAAATACTATATTCGAATCCTATTAGTGACAATTCTCTAACTTAAGTGAATTTTTCTTGAAAAAAATAAAAACACTTTCCGAGAAAATATATATATAAATAAATATATATTTACACGAATATTTATTTGTATATAAATATAATTTATTTGTAAGTTATCATCGGAAAATTACAGTAGTTTAGTGGTTGAAGTATTAGACTTTCAATTCTAAAATATTGAGTTCGAATCATCATCAGTGATGATTCTACTAACTTAAGTGAATTTTTGGTGAAAAAAATAAAATCACATTCCGAGAAAATATAAATAAATATATATGTACACATAATATATATTTATTTGTATATAAATATAATTAATTTGTAAGTTATTATCGGAAAATTACGGTAGTTTAGTGGTTGGAGTATCAACTTTCAACTCTAAAAATGCGAGTTCGAACCACGTCGATGACAATTCTCAAACTTAAAAGAATTTTTGGTGAAGACACAAGACATTCAACGTCGGTTCATCTCAGAGCCAGACGTTAAAAATGTCCATACAAAGACTTTCAACGTCGGTTCATCTAGAGCTGAACTTTGAATGTACTTTCTACGCTCGGTTGACTTGGAGCCGAGCGTTAAAAGTGTCCAACATTCAACTTTCAACGTCGTTTTTAACCAACCAGAGCGTTGAAAGTGTATTTAACGTCAGCTCGAACTTTAGCTAGACGTTAAATGGCGACGTTGAAAGCATATATTGTAGTAGTGGAGTCCAAAATTTGACTATAAGAAGAGGAGAGAAGAGCTCGATTAACTCCCAAAAACAAAACTTTATCGATATGGTAAATAATCTACATTTATCATGTATGTGTACTATGATTATGAAGTTATAAATCTTCTCATTCATATATTGTGAGGTGTTAGTAAACTATACAAATGTCGGTGTCATGACTCCGAGTATAATTTTTAAGTGTAGATTTTGGTAACTTGTATACACGAGTAAAGTATGTATACTCATGTGACCTTGAGTAAGGTAAATATAAGTTTTGATAACTTATACTTAAGTAAGATATGTATAACTCGTGTAATCTCGAATAAGGTAAATATACGTTTTGATAACTTATACTTGAGTAAGATATGTATAACTCGTGTAACCTCGAATAAAGTAGATATAAATTTTGATAACTCGTGTATTTAAGTAAGTTATGTATAACTCATGTACCACAAGTAGGGTAGATGTAGATTTTGATAACTTCTATGCCTAGAATAAGGTATGTATAACTCGTATAACTCTACGTAACCACAAGTAAGGTATGTATAATTCTCGTAGTACACATGCATACAGGTTACTCATAGTCCATTAACGACCTTATTTTGCATCCATGTCACCTAACATGTCAACTTAAAGGATAAAGACACTCGTTCATGATAAGATTCCTCTATATCACGACTGACACACGCTACCTAAGGTGTCACTAAAAGCAATGGTCACAATCAAGTCTCCATTCATCAACAATCTAGATTGCATCTACGTCACCCAACAAACCAACTCGGAGGATAGAAATATTATTTACAACAAGATTCCTCGGTCTCACGCTCTCAATATATGTTGCCCAAGGTGTTAGTAAAAAACAATGACTATGATAAAGTCTCCACTCATCAACGACGCAGATTGCATCCACGTCACCCAATGAGTCGACTCGGAGGACATTAACAATGTTCATGATAAGATTCCTCTATACCACGCCCTAACACATGTTGCCTAAGGTATTAGCAAAAACAACAACCATAATCAAGTCTTCACTCATCAACCCTCCAAATTTTATACAGCATCACGATAGCGAGATCTTGATCAATTGATCTTGGGAGGATCAAGTAATATATTATTAATAAATAATAAATAAATATAAAAGGAAGAAAGAAGATGAAAAGGTGAAAGGATAAAATTGTAGATATATACTTAAATATAAATGATCATTAAGTTTGAGGGGACAAAATCATAAATTACATGAGGAGTTACAAGCGAGGAGGGGTTAAGAGGATAAAATTGTAAATATACAAGTAAATATATTAAATATTCATTAAGTTTGGGGGACAAAATCATAA
The DNA here is from genome assembly GCA_963425845.1 of Sphenostylis stenocarpa. Lineage (NCBI taxonomy): Eukaryota > Viridiplantae > Streptophyta > Magnoliopsida > Fabales > Fabaceae > Sphenostylis > Sphenostylis stenocarpa. Next base: position 43,171 of record OY731398.1, on the reverse strand, counting down.
ATTACATGAGAGTTCTGAAAGCTTTGAGGTCGAGCGCACTTCGAACTCAAGAAGATTCACCATTACACGTCACCCAACTGGCCAACTTAAAGGATAAAGAAATGGTTCACGATAGCATCTCTCAATAACATATCCTGACACACGTGACTCAAGGTGTCAGCAAAAAACAACAATAATGATCAAGTCTCCACTCATCAACAATCTAAATTACATCCATGTCACGCAACATGCCAAGTAAGAAGACAAAGACAGGTTTTACCTTTATATGTAGTATCATTTCTACCTTCTCCATGTTACACTAAAGTAGCACTTTCATAAATTTAAACACAGTTCAATTCTATACTTGTGATTTTCAAAAATATTATTGTAAAAATAAACTAAGTATAAATCTACTCTATTAATAATAATGGTAATATTATTATATCTATGTTGTTTATAACCTACTTATTTCTTCATTACATTATATATTATGTTCAATACAACCTTGATAAAATATAACTGGTTCTCCCCATACCCACAATAACACCCATGGAAACCAACATAAATAACTTGAAAAATCTAAAGTTTAATTGAAACTAGTTAAACTTTCTACCATAAATTTCACTATATAATGTTTCACAAGATTTTCTTAGAGAATTAGGTATTATGCAAATTAAATTGATGCTAATTTTTCACATGATTCCCTTGGATAATTAGTAAAAGAGATGATAATATAGTAGTGAAAATTATTATCTTAGCATAAATATTCTCACTAAATAATTATATTAAATATTCATTATAATAATAATATATAAAGAATATTCTCATTCAATATTATATTATATTAGATGCATTTCATGATATTATAAAGAGATCTAAAAATAGTTATATACTAACTTAAATATTGGAGTATCTTTGTAAGTGAATCTTCAATTTTTTCCTATTCAACCAAGCTCGTATTAAATAAGCAAAACTCAGACAAAATTATTTGTGATCAAGACTAATTAATTCGAAATATTTACATTATTCTTCTTATATTTCTTCCCAACAAGAATAAGAATAATTTCTTCCCAACAAGAATAAGAATAATTTCTTCCCAACAAGAATATATAATATAAATTATACTTGTACAGAAAAGAAAAAAGTATCCAAATAACTTTTATATATTTTAAATTCATAATATTACAACTTTTTATAATTAAATTATATTAAAATTTATTACCGGAATGAAGATAAATATTAAAAAGAATAAATAGTTGATAATATCAAATACATAATAATAATCGAAAAATAGTAAGAGTGAAATTTTTGGCATATGGATGTTGAAAATATTTAATTGAGTCTAAGTCTCCCTCTCCAAATTATTGAAATTTTATTTATAACATAACAGTATATTTATTAAAAAAATTATATAACAAATAATTGATTTCTCTATGCATCCAAATAAAATGCATAAAATTTGAATTTCATGTTTTTAAAGAAACATGTAAATTATATATAAACAAATTTAGATAATGTCTTGATGAATTCAAAACACACACACTAAATATATATATATATAAAGAGGTGTAAAAGAAAAGAAGAGACAGAAGACCAATTAAAGAAATGAAAAGTCAACTGTGTGATCTGTCTTTACCATTATCATCGTGATTATTTACATCATAACTACTGCAGTAGTGAATTTATGAGAAATATATGCATATAGTTTAAACTATTTTTTTCTGGATTAGATATTATAGATCAACATATTTTCATCTTAGGTTAATATGGTATTTTTGTTTACACAAAGAAGTGTAGTGAAAGATAATATCTATTGTTCATTATATCATGGAAAAGAATATATCATTTGTGATTGAAAACCAACCCGTACTGTATTTAATGTACAAACCATTATCATTAGCTAAACAGGAAAACTACAAATTACCTCAGGAATTAAAACGAGGTAAACAAAAATCCTCAATTTTCATTTGATGAAAATCATTCCTAAGTAGTACGGAATGAGTCCTTTAAATAAGTTATTGAGTGGATAAAAAAAACATAACTGATAGGATTAAAAATGAAAAATTTTCCTCTTAAAGACTAGTCCTTTATAAAACCAATGAAAACTCCTACCAATATCGTAATTATCCACAAAATTCACCTCAATCCTCACCAGTCCATCCTCTTTGAACGGACACCCCGGCGAGATCCGGATGCGATTCGGGTCTTGACCTGTTCAAACTCGGTGAACCGGCACGGTATGGTGATTCCCCCGTCATGGTGGAATCCGAACTCCTCTTCAGCCTCCTTCAGCAATTCCCCAAACAAAGGGTGGTTGAAGTATATTACCGGCACCAGCACTCGGTGCAACTCCCCATCCTTCTGCCCTACGTACACGGCGAGGTGTCCCTTGGGCACACTCGGATCAGGGTCGGATCCTAATTGAGCGTAACCCGACCCGGACGTCACTGTCAAGAAGGACTTGGCGCCGGCCTTCAGCTTGCGACCCCATTTGAGGAGTTTGGCGATAGGCGACCGGTGATAGTCGCCGAGGCGATGGTATCCGGGTCGGCCCCGGAACCGGATCTTCCTGAAGACCCATTTGGAGACCCGGATGAGGCGCTTCCTGAGGTTGAATCCGCGAAATTTGGACATGTGCCTCTGGGGAAGAGTGAGTGGAGATTTTAAGGGAAAAGGCAGAAAGATATGGTGTGGTGTGGTGTATGGTAATGAAATTGAAGAGGAGGGAGGGTGTATCCGTGGGGTTCATGAGAAGGGCCAAGGGTCTGCTACGGACATGGCAAGGCGAAACTGGGTGAGGCAAATCTCAGAGAGCGATGTGGGGATGTTTGACATGGTTTTCAGAAGCAGTTGGGTTTCATTGTGGAACCATGAACTCAGCCATGTCTTCCAAACCTACGTGGGAGAAGCTCAAAATGAAATGGTTTTGCAGGCGTGAGCGAAGACACGAACTCGTTCGCAAGTGGTGCAAAATATTTTGGGCCCTTGCAAGGACTCTCTACTAACCTATATATACCAAAACTCTACGTTAATAAGACTTGTTACTTCGTAACGTACACGGTAATGAATTGGATAACCTGGTTTCATCTGTTGCAGGGCGTTTCCTTTTTATTGTTTCATTATGGATATGTTTTTCATTATTATTATTATTATTTTTAAATAAGATCAAATTTTTTTGTTATGCTACCAGTTATGCATTGTTAGGAACGAATTGGATATTCCTCACTGTTAAAGAAAAATAAAAACCTTTTACTTATGTTATTGTCAAAATTATGTTGTAAATATAACTTTTAAAATAATTAAAAATACTTTTTTATAAAAACTTAAGATTTAAAATATAATTAATTTTGTTTTGAAATTCATTTTAGATTTTTTTATCTTTTAACTTAATCTTATCATAATAAACTGTATGTTATATTATTTCTATATTTCAAATTGTATAACACTATTTTAATTTAACGGGAAAGTATAGAATTAAGACTAAAACTATAATGTTAAATTTTAAGTTACTCAGCTTTTTATTTTTTTAAATCAATAATAAAAATATGAAACTTATTTAAACTAAAAACTTAGTTATTATAATATTAATATGCATTAATTACTAGGTATCAAAGCATGATTTTTGTGAAGGACTGAATAGAAATTTTAGAAATTAAAATAATAAGAAAATAATTGAACATGATACATGTCGTACTTGTTTATTAATGAAATTAGACTGTAGCATACGTTCTATTTTATGTATGTGTGATCTATCCAATCGTTGAAAATATATGCAAAACGGTGAACAAATTATTAATTAATTAATTAAATAAGATTTATACAATATAGGTAATATATCTCTTCATCTAATCAAGTTAAAGAATTGTATACGTGACGAATTTTCTCTAGTTGGATTTTAAAAATCTTGCTTAAAATCACATTTATTAAAAGGAAGTTTGTATAATAACCAAACGTAAAATAATATTTATGAAGGACCGGATCCAAGTAGAACAACTAATAAAAGAAGTATTATGGTTAGAAGAGACAGGTTCACTTAACACAAAATATAGCTTTAAAGAGACATTTTTGAGCAACAACTGTGGGGAAGTGGTAAAAAGAAATTGTTTTTCCCATTACATGAAAAATAAAAAAGTCATGCGCAACACGGGAATAAATTCTCAGCTCGTGAAGAAAGACAACAATCTCACAATGCAAAGGATGATATCCATGATGGAGCAATTACAAAAGCCGAATGAGAAGCTCGATTGAGAGCGGAGATGACTTAGAACGAGCAAGAATAGTTATATCAATAGAACGAAAACTTTTAGTAGAGCCTCACAATGATTATTGACAAGAAAAAAGAAGTGACGAGACTCACCATCAAAAGCATAGGAGTTTTAGCTGTTTGTCCCCTCCATCATGAGTGAGCCAATTTTGGCTCACTACCTAGTACCAAAGATAAATTCTTTTAATGGCATGAGGACGATCCATTTGAAAATATTAAGGACACAAATGCTAATAAGTGGAGGATAAGATGAAGTACGATGCAAGATGTTTATAGGCATGCTCACTACAACAACATTGGATTGATTTAGCAATCTACACAACAAAGTCATAACGTTGTTTAAAGTGTTATCAAAGTTGCTTGTGGCAAATAGATTTAAACCACCTAGGCTAAGCGACTTATTTAACGTGAAACAACATAGTACGAGTCATTAAAGAAGTACTTGAAGCATTTTTGTGAGGTAATGGTGAAAGTGCCTTAAGCCGATGAAGCAATGTTCATCGAGCAATGAGGTAGCGCAATACTCGTTGAAGGTACAATGGTCATTACGTCGAGACTTGAGAAAGGAAATTGAGCTGTTACCTAGGGATGGCAAAGCAGGTCGACCGCCAGCCTTTGGCCGCCAAAAGCGGGCGGGACGGCCAGCCCGATATAGTCATGACGGGTTGTAGACACTTAGCCCGCCCCGCCAAGTGGGCTGTAGCTGGCATGGCTGACGGTCGACCCACCATAATTTAGAAAAAAATATTTTTTTTAAATAAATTTAATAATAAAATTATTATTTGTTTGTCAATAATTCAATATATATATATATATACATATATATATATATATATTATTTCAATTTAATAATATAAATCAATACATTATTTTAAGAAATTATAATTTAGAACAATAATAAAATTTACATAATAATAAATAATAACAAATATATATATATATATAAATAACTTTAAACTTATAAAATTTATATTTTTTATATTGAAAAATTCAAATACCTATATCTTTTTTATTTGATAAAACTTCATATTATTCTTGGTTGAGTAATTCTTACACCATTAATTCAAGTAATAAGGATAAAAATAATTCAGTGCTTAGGATAAACAAGGAGAACATGAGAGAAGGTTATGTTTTAGGAAGGAGAATGTTTTATGTGAGAATAAAACTTTTTTAACTCTCTTTTTAAAATTTTTAACTTTATATATTATCTTTATAATTATTTTTATTACAATAAAAAATTATTTTTTATTAATTAGACGGACCATGAGTTGGCCGGCCGAGTCCCACGGGTTGGCCCAATGGGTTGACGGGCTTGACGGGGCGGGCCAAAGTGAGGTCAGCGAGGCGTCACGCGGGCCTAGCTCGTTTGCCATCCCTATCGTTACCCGAGGATGCACAAATTTATTCCGACATAACAAATAAACAATTGTTAAAGGATGTCAACACCACGAAAGTCGTTTACCTAGCCTAAAAAGGTGGACAAGTAGTTATGTCCTAATCATCGGACTCGTGGTGTGAGTTCCACGGAACATGGGGCCATGACACAAAGAAATGTTATGCATTGATACAACAAATAGAGGATTGATCCAACAAGAATGCCTACGAAATTATGAAAAATGGGTAAAAGACTATGGAGTCAAGAAAATCGGAATAATTTGGACAAAGATGAGCACAAGACACCCATGCTCGGTGACTTCAACACTATCGTCGGGGATTCGTGGGAGGAGACTGCACAAGCTCGGTTAGAAAATAGTATTCGATGGTTAGACATGGATCGAATGATCAACAACAATTGTTACCGCTTCTTGAATGGAGATTTAGAGGGTATCATTCCCCACCAGGATGACCAGGTAGGCGTGACGAAAGTAATGATGAGCGAGAAATATCTATCGGGTATTGGTAGACCAGGATAGTTAGGCGGATATAATATATTAGGATATATTTGTGAGGCACTGGGGTCCCAATGGATTCCTTAAAACCCTTTGATGGAGTGTTAGTAGGATTCATAAGAGAGTATATGGAAGTTTGTGGCTACGCTGAGTGAGAACAACATTTCGGTCGAGAAAAGACAACGAAAACCATCACCGTGAAATACTTGGTCGTGAAGGTACCATCATCTTACAATATTCTTTTAGAAAGACCTTCACCGAATCGTTTAAGAGGAGTGGTTTCAACGGTTCACCTAAAAATCAAGTACCACGTCAACAATGGCCTCATCGGGACAATATGTGTCAATCAATTGATGACACAATGATGCTACGAGAATAGCTTGCACACTTCTACTTTACCCACGAGCACGAAGCAATGAATTACCTAACATAGACCCTTGAGTCTAAATGGAGGATTGACGATCACAACCAACCGACGAGTTAAAGGAGGTATCTCCGGAAGACAACAAAAAGATAAAGATTGGCGAGAACCTTGATTTCGACCTAAACTAAGAGTTCATCAAAATACTTTAGGCAAACATGCAAGTATTTGTATGTTTAACACATTACACCCTAGACATCGATCTTGATATTTTATGTCGAGAGACTCATCATTGACCCAAAAGAAAAGCTAATGATACAAATGATGAAGAAAATTTGGAACGAAAAAACAACAAGCAATCAATATGTTATTATAACAAAAGAATATTTACAATAATTAAAAAATGATTATTAGATATTTTGTTGAAAGAAAAAAAAGAATAAATTTAACTTAAATAAACCATCACAAATACATTATTTACATTATTATCACTCTTTTTAAACTCAAAAATCAACTTTATAATAATAAGGATGTATTTATTATATTTTTCCTAATATCTTAATCATGAAAGACTAAAATAATATAATTTCTAGAAGAAAACTCTAACGACCCTCTCCATTTTGAACATATATCATGCTCCTATCCCGTACTCATGATATTGTGTACTTGGTTCTTGTCATATGGAGAATCAGAGGTAATATCAACAATGACAACGTTAATCTCAAGTTGGGTAGACATAGGTTAATGATGATGTTGAAAAAGAAAAAGAAAATCTTAGCTAGATGATTGGTTCCTCCATAAACAAAGAAAAAACCTCGTGCAGTAATTTTAATCCTTATGCTTTTTGTTGTTATAGAAAAAACATTATTCTCCATTTTACAAAGTGAATGTCTTTTACTAGATTTGAATTAGGCTTACTGGAGTTCTCAAGAAAATTGACTTTTGAATAATGTTGAGATTTTGTACATGTTTTTCAGCAAAATGATTTTTTTCCTCAATGAGAAGACACACAAACAAAGTATCAAAAGAAAAGCTTCTAGGTTTTTGTTTTAAATTTCGAACACAATTAGACCAAGAAGGATATAAAAGCCACAATTATGGTGTAAGGCAACAAATTTCTTTAAATCTCGTCTCATAAACAATGTTTTTAAATTGATGAATGGGATAAGAAATAGATTTATTACTATGCTCCTCTTATGTTAAATTATATGTACATGTAGTACACCTAATGTTGCGGCTCTAAAAGAACATAATGGAAAGCAAGAACGGAGCCTAAGAAAAAATACCTGAAAAACAGCTGTAAACAACTACATGCTTGCAGCACGGAAAAGGTAAAACAAGAAGTACAAGTTCCGCATCAATAGTTTATTAAACAAATTATTATTTTTTATTTAATATTATAGAAACAAAATGTGATTATAGTGGATTTGATAATAATTTTTCATGGATCTACATTGGCTAATACAAAAGCCACATTTAAATTATGAAATAATGTAAAAAACAATTAAAGAAGTTTTGCATGCTTTACAGGACCCTTAACATTCAATTAAACACATGAATTGTGCACAACTCAAATGACAGAACATACGCACACAAGTGTTGTTGATTAAATCTTGAAAAAATATATAATGTATTTAACAAAATATAAATTCTCAACAGATAAAACTGTAAATTTAATTAGAGAATAACACCATATGTATCTACAGTATATAAGGTTTGCGAAATTGGAATCGTGTTGAAAAATCAGACTTAACTTTGTCCTTATTTTAACTTATCTACATTCAAAAATATCTGTCACCACACTGAATTTTTGCTAGTTATACGATGCACTCCAATAGCAATCATTCTGTTATGTCAACTCAAAGGGAATATGCATAGAATTAGGTGATATGGACATATGAACATTTTTACCACTTTTTCAAACCCAGTTTTTAGTCATAACAATAACTCAACCATAGTACATCAAAGACCAAAAGCAAAAGCAAAAGTGAAACCAAAAACCACCCTCAAAATTGGCAACAAGATCATCCCATGTCATGACTATAATAATAATAATAATAGTCTTGTTGGGTTCAAAACAAGCTGCTTTCACAGGAGCATCATCCAATCCAAGTATCTATTCCTCTATTTCACATATATGTACATTGGCATCGACCCTTCCCTGAGTTTCAAGCAATGCAAGATGGCAACAAGCAACTAGAAAAGAAACACAACCCTCTCTTCTGCACCCAATAAAATGAGAAAGAAACAATGTTAGAAAGTGCTAAAAACTTTATCAAAAGATGCAAAGAGTTGAAAAAATTGGAAATTAAAGTAGGCAAATTTGACCAAGAAAACCCAGTTAGTAAAGTAAAAGGTGTGTAGAGTTGTACCTTTTTAGCTTTGGCATAGAGAAGCCCCGGTGAGATCTTGTACAAGTCCTCATCAACAGGCTTTGAAGTTGGTCTTGGCAATGGTGTTGGGCTGGGTGGTTCACTATCCACGTCACTCATCCAATTCTTCAATTTTGTTTCTTTTTCATGTTGGTCAAGCATCCTTGTCTGAAATCTCAAAAACCCAAAGCAAATGTTTTACACACACTCATCATTAAGCCAAGTGTCTCTCTCTACCCATGAATTCTCCTTTAATGGAAATTTTCAACTTTGGTTAGTTTATTGTTGCATTAATCTTTAGTGCACAGTGAAATAAAAAACTTAGTTACCTGTGTTACCTGGTTAAAAATTTCTCACGCCTGTGATGCGCGGCTTCATGGAATCATTTAATATTTAGGAATCAGAGATAAAGACAAAATTGCTTTCAATTTCGACACACATGTCTAACCCCACACATATAATTTTTTTCGTGTCCACGTACTTCGATAATTTCACGTCCTTTTTAGGCGCTGAACTCTTTTTTGTTTTTTGTTTTTAAATGAGATTTGATTGTGCATCCTGTTTAAGGATGCACAGGATTAAAATGAGAAAAAAGATTTGGAAGAAAATAAAGTTGAAATAAAATAAAAAAATTGTATAAAGGTTATTACTTTTCTTGAAAAACATATTAAACAAAATATATATTGATTTTTTTATTTATATAAAACCAAGAGAAAAAACATTAAATAAATTTTATTCGGTAGTATTTATCACATGTAATTTTTACATAGTCACCATATTTTTTTTGTATTTACAGTAATGTTTTCATGTTTACCATAACTAAATGAAAAATATGCTTCTAAAAATTAAATTCTAACAATTATATGACATTATGTCATACCCTCCCCAGCCCAAGTATGGTACTCACAAAAGAATAATGATAATAACTGCAAGGTAAATCTTTAATTCTTGAATCTTGAAACTACACTTAGTTGTTAATTTTGTAAGATGACTTTTTCCTTGGTTATTTTAACCGCGTAAAACATAGAATTACCAAAAGTTTTAGATTTTGCAAATGGAAGAAGATGAAGATAAGAAGGGAATGAGGTTTTGTGAGACATACCCTTCTGCGAGGAACAACGATCATGGCTGGGGTGACAACATTGTTCTCATACAAATCCCCTGTAACGTAAAGATCACGCTCCTCAGACTCAGAGTAGCTACATCGCAGCAAACCAGCTTGTCTCGCTGTCTCAAAGCACTGTGTGAAAGGTAAGTTATCGTTCCAATCCCAACTCCCAAACGCTGGCACTTGGTTCTTCTTGTAGTAGCATTCCTGTTTCACATTCACACACCCACCCCATTAGAAACCATAGAGCATAACCAACCATGCAATAATGTTGACGGAATAACAAAAGGACTTACTTCCATTGCAACTTAACTAGAAGATCAGAGAAGTGTGAGTCTCAAAGAATGGTTAGAAAATGGGGTGACGTTGGTTGTGTGTGTGAACGTGGGTTTGGCAGTGGTTTTAAAAGAGAAGAGTGCATGTGGGTTGTGACAGTGTATATGATGAGAGAGAGAGAGAGAGTCTGGGGTAATGGGGTATGAGGTATGGATATGAAGGGAAATAAAGTAATTTTAATTGGAGAGAAAGCAGATAACAAAGTTTCACAGTTTGAGACAGAGGGACAGAGAGGTAAGATGCAAGGTGAGGACTGAGGAGAAGAGGCCCATAAAGTGTAAAAGAAGAGCCCAGCTATGATTCATTTTAAATTCCATCTTCACTTTTTCTTACAACTTTTTTTTTTTTAGCTGATTGGTATATACTTTTTCACTCTGATGCTTGTTGTAATTACAAATTTCAATATTTACTTCATGAGCATTTTAGCATTTCAAAAGTTGCATTGCTAGATTAATTTCTTAGAGATCAAATATACCACCACTTTGCTCTGTTTACACAACACTAAAATTGTGTTTCAACAGTGCATGCATGTTTAGATGCTAGCTAGTTAAGAGAGTTCAAATATATTTTTATTTTCAAAACAATATATTCTTTCTTCTCTATTTTATGCTTCGGAGTTTGGTGTGTGTATTTGAATTTTCTATGAAATTGTCTCAACTTTTATTTATAGGTAACTTAAGTTAGAAACATGTTTGTGAGATTTCCAACCCGAGTATGAAATCTCACCCTCTACGTAAGTTAGAGGATAAAACCACACCATTTGTTTTAAAGAAAGGCAAAAGAATAATATTATGCAGCTTATGAGGCTGTGATAATACATACTCAACCATGCATGTGTAGTAGTAGTATATATTCTGAATTCCAAGACATAGAATAAAGAAAAAATAATTTATACATGATAAGTATGCTAAAATCTCAAGTTTGATAAAAACAAAAATTAAGTTTACTGTAATAAGATTTGTGTTTGATTTCTTTTTTATGATGTTTTAAAATTCGGTCACTTACGTTCAAACAATGTAAAGACAAGTAAAACCTTTCAAGTTAATTTAGTAATAAAATATTTAAAAGATTAAAAGTGATGATTAACTTAATAATATTTTTAATTTGGCAATAGAATAAATTATGTGTGTTTCTTGTTTCTTTTTTCTTTTTGTCTGTGTATACATGTGTGAGGGGAATATGACCAGAGGACATAACCTGCACGTCTGTTTCTGATTCAGCTTCTGCTTCTGCTTCATATTAAATACTATCTTAAAAATGACATTTAAATTTTATATTCACTTTTTTTTTTGTTAAAAACAGTGTGATTCTTCTTTACTTTTGTATTAACATTATGAAATTCAACTTATTCAGTGTAAAGATTCTTTGCATTTGTTAGAGATTAGTGGCTGACAATCATAACCACAAATATATTCAATTTGTATCTTCTTGTACTTATAAATAATTAAAAAATGGGCAGAATTTAAATACAACCTTTTGAATACAAAAAAGTGCATTTGATTATGTGGCAGTGTATTTATGATTTGGTGTGATTAAACAAACGGTGGAATGCAGAATGAAGGTGTTTTTTGGCGCTGGAAAGGGGTGGTCTAGCTTTATTTCCCCACACGCGTACGCGCAGTGAACTTGGTGCTTCGTGCAAATGTCAATTCAGTGCATGTGTGAATGCTCGTGACTCCTTGCCAGTACTCTACCGGACACACTGGTCCGCCAATAAGTTAAAATATTGCAGAGGTCAACAACTAATTACAACCCAGATTCCACACCACACTTCTCCAAATGCATTAAAACTAATGTTAGGGTTTTGATCTGATATCATACTAGTAACCTACTCACAAGTTTCTTTACACAATTTATGAAAGTTACAATATGATCCTAGCAAGGTAGAGTGGTCTTGAGCCCAAAACCAGTTCTTTGTGTCAGACTCTCGCGTGTTTTCTTCGGCGTCACATCACATGTGTTTGTTTGTTTCATGTTTAGCCTCATCACATTTTTACACCTCTATCTATCATTCAAATTCAACTACATTTTATTATGCAGGAAAATTATTATAATAAATTTTGACAGTCGGTCTACACGATAATTTTGGATGTTTCAAAGGCAATTCAGTACTAACGTCAGTACAAGAAAATAAAAATAGAATAATATATATATATATATATATATATAATCATAGAAAAAGTAAGTAAATTAGTTCTATTTATAAATTTTTTAGAACCTTTTCTGCAGGAAATTATTTATTGAGATATTTAAATAAAAGATTAATTATTTGAACCAATTTTACATTTAAAGAAATTTTTATCGTACAATAAGTAATTAAAAAAAAGCAAATTAAAGGAAATGAAGGGAGAAAACTAAAACATTTAAAATTTATTAAAAAAAATTAATGGAGTAGAATCAACAATAAATGACTTAAAATTGACGTGATATTATAAAATTTTAAAATATTATTATAAAATTGAAGATATCTTACTATATTATTTTAGATTATAAATTATATTTATTTTAATGTCATTTAATATCTTATCTTATTTATAATCAAATAATTATATATCTTGTACATTATTACTCTATCATTATAATGTAAGAGGATTAAATGAGAGAATATTTCATTTAATGCATATAATTAATGAGTAAATTCAAGCTATGCAAATTTATAAAACTTATTCAAGCTATATTTTGATCCATGATATACTATTTGATTTATATAAGTCAATTATCAAAATTATTTTTCAAATGTGACTAGGTTGATTCACGGACTTAAAGTTTTTCGATAATTGTTTATATTGAGTTATATTTTACTTTAACTGATAATTTATAAAGGAATATGAATGTTGATGTGAACTTAATTTAGAACTATGATTGAAGTAATGCATGCTCAATTTAGAACTATCATCGAGATGTGTTCAATTTAGAGTTATCACTAAGATGTGTTCGATTTAGAGCTATGATCAATGTACTATTAAGTATTATGATGTACTATTGTTATGATATTATGACGTGTTATTATCATGTATTATGTCGTATTATCATAGTTGTTTTATGCTTATGCTTGTTTTTAGTTGATTCATTACTTAGTTCTTTCCTGAATTAATTGTATGAGTATAATAATTCTATAACATATTATCTTGAATTTGTTATATTAGTTTGAATTTAGTAGATGAATAGTTATTACTTAACTTTGAATTTTATAATCATCTATATTGTTTAGAAGTCTTGTTTAGTCATTTACTTGTTCATAATTCCTTATAAGTAGTCCCACATTTGTTATATGTTAGCAACATGAACCGAGTATAGGTGGCTTGTACTTCTTAGCTTGGGTTTCTCTTTTACTATTATATCATTAACAAATATCTAAAACAATTTTTCCTAATTGAAAGGTATAGTCTTTGGTTTCTTTAACCATTTACTTAAAGTTTAAGTTAAATTCAAGTGATTAGACACATGTTACACTTTCCACTTGTTTAGATTGGAATTGAATTTGATCAAAATTGTTGAGTTATTTTTAAAAATTGAACTGATTAAATAGGTATAGTCTCATAAATTGAAAAAATAAATTATGAGAAGAAAGGAAAGGAAAAAGAGAACATGATTACACAGGAAGAAAAAGAAAAGAATTGTTGGTACTATCAATACTCAATTTCGCATTTAGGTAACCTAATTAAAAATGTAAAAAAGGGTAGGGAGTAAAATATTCTTAAAAAAATTAAAAAAAGAACAAAAATAAATAATATTAAAGAAAAATGAAGATATAAAAAAAAGGGAGTGTTAAATAAAATAAAAATAAATAAATTCTTATTTCTAAACAAAACTTGATTAATTTTTATTTTATTTGCATTCACTTTTTTTAGGCCCAACCCATCTTATAAAATTTGGTTCCCTAATTTTTTAACTTAAAAATTGCTTTAAAGAGAGAAAATGAACAATGGATTGAAAGCATGGCAGCGCAAATCACTAGAGAAGAAAAAGGGAGTAAAGGGTGAACACATGTGAGTGGACATGAAGAGGTATACTTCTTTTTATTGTTTTGAAAACTAGATCAAATCGGTCCGTTCAACTGGTTGAATAAAAAATCAGCCCAGGAATCATTTTATTTTTAAATAACTGAATTTTAATTAAACCGGAACGAAATTGAAAAAAAAAGGACAAAATTGGAAAAATCAGATAAATTTTTATATAAGATCAAATTTTTTTAATATAATTTTTTTATAAAAGATATAATATATTTTAATTATTTTTTTTCATATTAGTTGCGTCAATTTTAAATAATAATTATTTTATATATTTTTATCTTATTTTAACCATTATCCATCTTTCACTCTTTAATATATTTTATATTTATAACTTTCATTATAAACTTAGGTAATCATGTCAGTAATCTTTATTATTTCTCTTTCTTTTTATAAAAAACATTATTACTAATAAACTTATTATATATTTATTATGATGAGTCTCTAGTTGTCCTAGATGCGAGAGAGGTCATCCGTAGGAGGATCAATAGGAGCGTGACTAAGAAATAAAGTCTCCTCCTTACCTTCACTTTAAATTTTCTTAGCATTTTTATTTCTTAAATTTTAGAGACTCATTTTCGCACTTTTTTTGTATGACCATTATGTACCTCATTTTTTAAGATGACGACTTCTTTTTGGTGGAAAAGAAGACTTGAATACATAGGATGATTGCATGTACTATCCAAAAGTGTAAAACACTCTATTTTCATGTCTTACACTCCTATTTTGGAGAGGAAAAAGTTTGGGATGCGGAATTGGTAGGCTTGAGACAACCCAAAAGGAAGCACACTTTTTTTTATGTTCTCCACACCTTTAGAGGCGTTTTTGGTGGGCTAGGACGAATTTAACATATTTAGCCCATCGGACTCTTAGCCTTTATGTTTAGGTTAAGTTTATGTCTCTTTTATAATTTCATCTAGGTCATTTCCCCAAAAGTCTATAAATAGAAGGTTTCTCCTCAAGTAATTAGGTTTAACATCTATGACAAGTGTGTGATGTTTCTTAGAGTGTCTCATTTCTTTGATTGTCTTATCTTGAAACTTGATTCAAGTGGCGTGAACCATAACTTATCTAGGTTGGTTCATCTCCTAGTGGGGTGCCAACACTCAACCACTACCATACTTCTTTTCATCTTTTCTTCCTTATTTGTTCACACCATTTATGTATCCAAGGGACTGATCCATTTTTCTAGTCCTTGTCTTTATTCTTTTCTAACTTCTTTTCATCTCATCCTCCCTCCCCAAAGGAGTTTGTGGTCCATAATGATCATGAATCCCTTAAATTTTTAAAAAGCCAACTCAAACTTAGTAAGAGACATGATAGGTGAGTAAAATTCATTGAGTAGTTTTCCTATGTAATCAAACATAAATAGGGAAAAGTAACATAGCTGTTTACGCTTTATCCAGGAGACACACTTTGTTGACTTTTCTTTAAAACAAAATTTTAAGCTTTGATCATATTCAGGAATTGTACCTAGAGATGATGACTTTTCCAAAATTCATGGTGAATGCTTAAAGGAGGGTCACAAGGACTTTTATATTCACAATTACTATTTTTTTTTTCAAAAGGAAAAAGAATATGTGTTCCTCAGGGGTCCTTAAGGGCATCACTAATTAGGGAGTCTCATGAGGGATGTTTAATGGGATGTTTCAGGGTGTCTAACACTCTTGAGATTTTGAGTGAGATTTTTACTGACCTCATATGAGAAAACATGTAGAAAAGTTTTGTGAAAATTATAGAACATGCAAAAAGGCCAAGTCTAGAGGCCAATCCATGGACCATATATTCCTCTTCCCATCCTTACTTTGCCTTGGGTAGACATATCCATGGATTTTGTACTTGGGCTTCTAAGGATATAGCAGAGAATGAATTACATCTTTGTAGTAGTAGATCGATTTTTAAAAATGGTTCATTTATTCCCTATCACAAGATGGATGACACGTGCCTAATTGTCAATCTCTTCTTCAAGGAAGTAGTTAAACTGCATGGGATCCCTAGAACAATTGTATCTGATAGGAACACAAAGTTCTTAAGTCATTTTTAAAGGACTCTGTGAGGGAAACTTGGCACAAAATTACTATTTTCCATAACTTGCCACCTACCAGACAAATAGTAAGATAAAAGTGGTTAATAATACCTTGTTTCAATTATTGAGATGCATGATTTTTAGGAATCCAAATAGTGGGAGAGTGTCATTCCACGTGTAAAGTTTGCATATAAATGAGTGGTCCACTAGATCCCACTCCCCATTTAAAGTTCAACTCATTGACTCCTTTAGACTTTCTTTCTCTATCTACTCATGATGCTTGGATTAGTCATGATAATCTAAAAAAGTCTAAATTAATTAAAGATATTATATAATAAGTATTTTTATAATTACGAAACTATAATAACAGAGTTATTATGACATGTGGATTATAACTATCATAATAATTCATGATTGAATGTGATTTTTGCACTAGTGTAGCAAATGAAAGTGCTTAAAATATGGTCATAAAAAAATACAAGTAGTTAATATAATTTTAATAAATAAAATGAAAAAGGTTTGGAAGAATGATTAGGTTATATGGATGGGTGGGTTGAATTTTAACTTATGTTTTATCCTTTTCTATCACATCAATTTTAGGATTTTGGTTCATGATTATTATTGAACAAATTTTGATTTGAAGACCATCCCTCCTTATTAAATCTACCTTTATTGTTACCTTTCTTCCATTTTTCACTGTTTATACTTCACTTCTTAAAAACTTGACTTGCAGTGCTTGTTTATCAACAACTTTTCTATTTGCACGACCTATACTTCCCTTCTTTAAAACTTGAACTTGTAGGGCTTATTTATCAACAACTTTTAACACTTAGTGATAGTAATCTCAACTTTGTCAGTCTTCAAAGAACCTTACATGCACAAGAACTCCTATTGTCTTTTGAGAAAATGCAACTTAATTAACTTTCATAGTCTTCTTAACAACTCCATATGCTTTACACAAAATGTCTCAAGGATTAATAATGTTTATTCCTCGGTGGATGAAACCTGAAACGTTTAAATACATAAACTTTTATAATGTATACAACCAAGAAGAAGAACACACGGGTACTTGATCATATTGTACCACAAGAAAGAAATTAAAAAAAGAAAAGAAAAAAAGAGGGTTATAACTGACAAACATAGAAATAGGTGAGGGGGCTTAGCAATTATCTGGAGGAGTGAGATTGCACTTTGCAGGAAGTGAAGTGGCAAGAGTTGGGTCAATTCCAAGAAAAGGTAACTCTGAAGAGTTCTTGTAAGAGCAAAGGCATTTCAAGTCAGCACTAGCCAGAGCCTTGCAGCATTCAGGGGATGGATCAACTGGGTTTGGCTCTGTGACTGAGGGCTTGCACGCCTCCAATCCCTCTTCATTCATGTCACACAAACTAAGACCTTTGCACCCTTTCCACATGCAACAAGCCGCCACCACCACCACCATCACTTGTAGTGCCACCCACTTCCTCTGTTCCATCCTTGATCACCACAATGCACCCACCACTACTGATCCCTTTCTAACCCAATAAGTTTGATCACTTGTGCTTCTGGATCTCTGATTCTTGTAACGTTGTTATAAAGAGAGGAGCTCTAAAATTGACCACAAGTTATGGACCCGTGAACAAGAATTGGCAGCATATGGAGTCACGGGCACAATTCTTGTGCCACTTTTGTTACTATACATATTATATATATTCCAAAGTTTTCAAAATCGGATTGTTCAATCAATATGGTTTAAAGATTTAATGAAATAATATTTTCTAATATAATAAATATATAATAAATTTATTTGTAATAATAGTTTTTTTTTAAATAATAATAAAAATTGTTGTTATTATTATTATAATAAATTATAGTAAAAATTATAAATATAAATATATTAAAAATATATAAAATAAAATAAAAATTTAATTAAATAATATATTGTTCATAAAAAAATATATTTAAAATAAAATTTGTTTTTTTATTATATTTTTTTACAAAAAATTATTTGATTCTATTCAAAATTTTATTTGATTTTATTTAATTTGTTCTTTTAATTTTATATTAATTTAATTAAAATTTAATTATTCAAAAATAATATACCGATGTCTAAATCGATTTAAGTATATAGTAAGATTTTTTTGGTCGTGGAATTTTATCTCGCGTCACAATTTTCAATATCAATCTCGGTGCCATGAACATTTGAAACTTTAATTAAAAGTACACCATGGTTTGTGAATACGGTTCATTAAATGAACCATAGAATTTTAAGCTGTAAAAAAATATGCTCTCCGACTTATAATTTAAAATAAAAAAAATTAATTTAGTTTGACTTTAATTTTGATTAAATTTTAAAAATATATTAACATATTTATATTAAATTAATTAATTAAAAATATTTAAATAAAAAATATTTTTAAATTTATATTTTATTAATAAAATTAATTTTTATTTAAGATATAATTATTTAATATACAAATTACAAGTGCATCTAATTTTAACATAATAATTAAAAATTTATTCTTTATTTTTTTTTAATAATTTATTAATTTAAAATAGTAATTAATCTTAATTATTATATCTTAGATTTTAGAAATTTATTCTCATATTTATTTTTAAAATAAATTAATTTCTTATCAAATTAATTTATAATACATATATATTTTTTAATAAAATAATATTTTAATTTTAATTTTAAAAATAATTATTAATATTATTACTAAATAATAATACTTATTATTTATATATTTATTATTATTATTATTTAAAATATTATATTATATTTTAATTATTAATATGATTATTATTATTATTTTAATAATTATTTTTATGATTTTAATAATAATAACTATTATTATTATTAAACGTGTAAATCAATTCTTTGTGAAAAGAGGATAGATTCTCACTTCATTAATTATGTCCATTGAAAATCGATTTTATGTATCTACAATCCATTCTTAATCCACTCTAATGGCATCGAACAACAGCTTCAAGAAATAATCTCTATTATTAAGGAATCTTGCATGCATATCTGTCATCCAAATAGTAAAGACTAAAAAAAGGATAATTGTGTAAAATTATAAGATGTGACGTGTATTTATTCTTTCATCTTCTCGTTCCCACCAAAAAATTTCATCTAATTTCTCTTTAAATCCACACTTTCAAATCCTCGCATTGAAACAAACACGTACTTAAACAATACATTACTCAAGACAAATAGAGACTTAACGAAGAGACATCGAAATAAAGTTATAAACGAATTATATCTTATTTTTAACTTTGAATCTAAATTAGTTCAATTGTATTTTACGGGTAGGATTTCATAAAATATATCTAATTAAAATTGTATTAGATAATAAATTTATGATTTTCAAATTAATAAAAATAACACAATCCAATTATATCATAAATACAAAATAAAAAAAATTAACCATTTTATATTGTATAAAAAAATCATAGTTAATCATATAAATATTATGCGTAAATATTTTATATTATTGTATTGTTTTTTTTTCTAGACTACAATATTTTTATTTAAAATTAAAAATATAATATTATTATTTTTTTAATTACTCAATTTATGATTCGATTCGAACAAATCAAACTCAATGTATTTATAGTTTAAATAGGTTAATAAATAAATTTAATAAAAAATTAATCTAAACATACAATTAAACTCGTAAGAAGATTGGAAGTTATTTATTTAGAATTTTGTCTTGGAGTTCCCTACAGCAACTCTGCATCCTTTGGATTTCAAGAGGCATAAAATAATGTCTACGAGCTCGTAAAACATTTTTTGTGATCAAAGTTAATTTGACAAATGCGTTGTAATTTATTTGTATTATGTTCTGTGAAGTAGAGTGAATATTTTATTTTATATAAGAGGATGATAGCACCTTTCACCTAACGACTGTCCAAAAATGAATAAATTAATTCTATGATGATAAATACCTCGTAAATAAGGTTTAGGATTAAACAGTATCAAACACGTCAGCCACTTCAAATTGATAGACCACATTCATAGTTTTTACTTTTCAATCTATTTTAGTTTGTTTTATTCCGTCTATAATCATGGATAAGATTATCTTTTGACCAGTTTTTTTTTTTTAAATTATAAATAAAAATAAAAATAAAACAGAATATAATAAAAATTATTATATTTTATATGTTATGCGATTAAAATATATGAATATATTATTATATTATAATTTAAATTATAAATATTAATAAATTTAAACTTAAAATATTTATTATAATTGAATATTTTAATAATAAATATGATAATTTTCTTAATTTATTCAATAAATAATATTAAATAATATAATTAATAGTATATTTTTAAAAATTATATATATAAAAAATATTTGTGGGTTAGTGGGTTAGTCACCAGCACGCCGCCCTTCGGCTTGTCCGTTTTGTCATCCTACATTCAAAAATCTTGATTCATAAATAATATTTTATAATAATATACATTTTAGCATGAAATTGTTTTTATAAAATAAATGGTGAGATCAATAACTAAAAGAAACATAAAAAGCTTTAGAGATGAAGAAGAATATTAATTGTACAGAAAAAATTACAATAATAAATAAGTTCGAGACAGTCGGTCCGGAGGATTGTGGGAACTTTATTGAATGTTAAAAAAGAGAGAGGTTCACCTAAGATAATATGATGCTTAAGGAGAATGGTAATAATATAGAAAATTCTCTGAATGAGAATAAGATAATTTGTAAAGAATATAGTGGTTCTGTTAAAATAAATGTCATAAATTTGAGAATCCTTAACAGGTAACTCTCATCTATAAAATTTTATAAGATATTTTTGAGTCAATTATTTTGATGTAAGTTAATTCAATCACTACAAGTTTTTCTTGATAATTGTGTAATTCATTCTAACATTTACAAAATATAAATAAATTTAATGTGAGTTTAATTTAGAATAATGACTAACTACGAAAATATAATATTATTTTTGAAAAAAACTAATCCATGGATAATTCATCGGTAAAAAAATAAAAAAGTATTAATTATTTAATAAAAAATAATTCTATAATAATTATTTTAATATGTATATATATATATATATATATATATATATTTGAAGTATTAATTATTTAATAAATATTAATCTAATAGTAATTTAATTAATTAATATAAGTTTATACAATTATTTAATATTAGTGTCTGCCACAAAAGAAGTATTACTAGCAAGACTCTTACACCATTAGAGAAACTCCTCTTACATCTATTAATGACCATTGCGGTGACCATGATCACATTCAAAATGATGTTTAGATAAACCTGTGTGAAAACTAGCTTAAGTATTTCTCTTTGAGGCAAGAGCAAAAATGTTTCCAAGAGAAAGCTATGTGTTTGAGTTAATTTTTGGAGGAATACGTAGAAGTGGATGAGGCAAAGTCATAGTATGGATTACTGGTTATCCCAAAATTTGATCACATTCAGCAACATGCGATTATATTTGTCCATTTTCTCAATATTAATAATATGATTAGATAAGATGGAGAATTTGATCTAGATGCCTGGTAGATGTTACAAGACATTTTTCATATCTTAAAAAAGATATTAAAATATTTGTAAAAGAGAGGATTTAGTATTAATAGAAAAGATGATTTGTTATTTAGTAGTGAAGTTTATGTAGAAAATAGTTTTTATAAAGAGGTGAGAAAGTAGGAGAATGTTTGTATGAGAGAAGACAGTATTTGATCTTGGGAGTGTTTCACTTACAAGTGAGGGGATCACCACCTATATATAGGCATGTGACACTTTTCTCTAGAATATTCTAGGAATTTAGAGATTATTCTTCCTACATTACACTTCAACTTATCTTTCTAGATTCTTCTAGTAATTTTAGAGACTACTTACATAACATTTATATTTCTAATAGTTTCTAGATTTTAAGGTAGTTTCTAGAACTTAATTTTCTTGATCTTTCTAGAAATTTGCATCACTTTTAACATTCCTCCTTGATGTAAATTCCTTTAACTCCAAGCATAAAATGTAATTGTTCAAACTTGACTCTTGGTATTGTCTTGGTAAATATGTCTGCAATTTGATCTTCTATAGTGCAGTACTCAAGTTGAATTTGTTTAGTCACTTTAGTCTCTCTAATGAAATGATATTTAATAGTTATATATTTTGTTCTTTAATGATGGACTAGACTCTTTGTCATTACTATCACTGACTTATTATCGCAGTAAATTGTAGTAGATCCATGATGTTGTTTTCCCATCTCTTCAAGTATTCTTCGGAGCCATATAACTTGTCCTAGAAGTGGGAGAGGTCATCCCTAGGAGGATTACTAAGAGCATGATTGGAAGGGAGACCTCCTCCTTACCTTCCATTTTAAATACTAAGTTTACTTAGTATTTTCTTTTCCTAAGTTTTTCACTTATTTTGCTTTCCTTTTATAGGCTCATTTTTTGCACCTCCTTTTTTAAAATATCACATCTTTTTGGTGGAAAAAAAAGTTTTGGATCCATAGGATACATGCATAGGCAGCCCAAAAGTGTAGGACACTCCTTTTTTTCATTTCCTACACCCTTTTTGGAGAGGAAGAAGCTTGGAAATGCGGGATTGGTAGGCTTAGGACAACCCAAAATGAAACACACATTTTTTTTCATGTTCTCCACATCATTAGAGACATTTTTGGTGGACTAGGACAAATTTAACATATTTGAGCCATGAGGACTCTTAGCCTTTAAATTTATGTCTTCTTTTATAATTGCATCTAGGTCCTTTCTCCAAAAACCTATAAATAGAATGTTTCCCTCATGTAGACATAGCAATGGGGCAGGACAGGGTTTTGCCTCCTCAACCCCCAACCCCGACTTTTTTAACCGTCCCCACCCTAGGCCCCTCTCCCGGAGGCGGGAGAGGTCATCTCTAGGAGGATTACTAAGAACATGACTGAAAGGGAGACCTCCTCCTCACCTTCCATTTTAAATTTACTAAGTATTTTTACTTAGTATTTTATTTTCCTAAGTTTTTCACTTATTTTGTTTTCCTTTTGTAGGCTCACTTTTTGCACCTCCTTTTTGAAAATACCACATCTTTTTTGTGGAAAAAAAGTCTTGGATTCATAGGATACATGCATAGGCAGCCAAAGGTGTAGGACACTCCTTTTTTCATGTCCTACACCCTTTTTGGAGAGGAAGAAGCTTGGGATGCGGGATTGATACGCTTGGGAGAACCCAAAATGAAACACACATTTTTTTTTCATGTTATCCACATCATTAGAGACATTTTTGGTGAACTAGGACAAATTTAACATATTTGAGTCATGTAAACTCTTAGCCTTTAAGTTTTTATGTTAAGTTTATGTCTCCTTTTGTAATTTAATCTAGCTCATTCCTCCAAAAGCCTATAAATAGAAGGTTTCACCTCATGTAGGCATGACAACGGGGCAGGGCGGGGTTTTGTCTCCCCAACCCCCGACCCCGACTTTTTTAACCGTCCCCATCCCCGTCCCCGATCTCTGTCGGGATTAAAAATTAAGTCTTCATCTCCGTCTCGGTTTGGTTTCGGGTTTTCTCACCCCGTCCCCAATCTATATTATTTCTAAAAAAATAATTATATTTATAATAAATTAATTTTAATATTTTTATGTATTTTTTAGACATAAAGAAATATTTATAATTTTACAATTTGTAATTATTATTAATTAAATATATTTTAATTTTATTATATATATATATATATATATATATTAAAATATGTATGTAAAAAAAATATTTAATCATTTTTTTCTTTATAGAGATATAGAATACTTATAACATTATTATTATTATTATTATTATTATTATTATTATTATTATTATATTATCTTTAAACATTTGAATACTTATAATAATAATATTATTATTATAATACTATATTCAAACATTTGACTGAATATAAGTTAATTCTTTTTTAAGTTGTCATTTAAATATATGAAATATATAGTTTATAAGAAAATATTTAATAAGTTAATTCTTATTTAATTAGTTCAAAGTAATAAAAGTTTAAATGATCAATTATTTTTAATCATTTAAAATACAATTATTTTATTAAGATAAAATTTGATATATGACAAATAAGAATAATAAGATCTAAAAAATATGACATAATAAAATATAATAAAGATAAATTATAAATAAAATAATATTAGTTATTGTTAAGATTTATGTAAAATATTTAAAAAAGATAAAGAAGAAAAAAAACTTAACTTTGTATTCATTAAATTGGTTGAAAAGATTGAAAAAACAAATTGATTAGAGAGATTAAGAAAATGTGAAAAAGTGAAATAGAAGAGAAAAAGAATAATATAATGAATTAATTGATATAAAATATTAAAAAAGGTAAAAGAATTAAATAGTGGGTAGAAGAAGAATAAAAATGGTGAAATATAAAAAAAAACTTATATTTAATGGAAAAAGAAAAAGAAATATCTTTAAAATATTATAAAATTTAAATTTAAATATAAAATCGGGACAAAGGAGAATGGGGTCGGGGTGGGGATTACAATACTCATCCCCGCCCCTGTCATTTTTTAGCGGGGAAAACTTGAACCCGTCCTAACCTCGATTAACTCTGTTTTTTCCTTTCAAACTCGAGACGAGGATGGATTGATCCCTACGGGTATGAATTTAATTATCATCCCTACCCTCATGTAATTAGGTTAAACATTTTATGACAAATTTGTGAGGTTTCTTAGAGTATTTTATCTCTTTGAGTGTATTATCTTGAACCTTGGTTCAAGTGACGACAACCACCACTTATATAGAATGACTCATTCTTTAGTGGTGTGCCAACACTCCACCACCACCATACTTCTCTTTTCTTCTT
The DNA here is from genome assembly GCA_963425845.1 of Sphenostylis stenocarpa. Classification (NCBI taxonomy): domain Eukaryota; kingdom Viridiplantae; phylum Streptophyta; class Magnoliopsida; order Fabales; family Fabaceae; genus Sphenostylis; species Sphenostylis stenocarpa. The sequence goes on along the minus strand of OY731398.1, from coordinate 18,007 downwards.
TATTTTTTCACACCATTTATTTATCTAAGGGGCTGGTTCATTTTTCCAGCTTTTGTCTTTATTTTTTTCTAGTTTCATTCATTATCCTCCTTCCTCTACAATAAAACCTAAACGATGTGGGACTCATGAGCATATAGAACATATGGCGTCCACCGTGGAATTGATAGTAGAGTATCGCTCTATTCATACATACCCCTCAGTCCTCTACTAAAGGGTTTTCGAGGCACCTTTTAAAGAAAAAATTGTAACAGACAATACCTCGAACGTCAGAATTGACTATAATAATATTATCATAGTGAACATGACCAGGATATACTCATTCCTAGACCGGAACACATACATTTTGTAGGCTTGTAGTTAGACTATGCATTTTTCTATATTTTGTTTTGTTGAATAAGATTAAATAGAAAATAATAAGTTTAAAAGTTAGTTAAAATATGTTGATTTTTCATATATCTTAAATAGTTAATATTTATTATTTTGATATTTTAGAGAAAATATATGAGATATCGAAGTTAAAGCAGAAAATTCATTTTCAACCTATAGATACCAAGCTCTATAGTTCATTTTTCACAAAAAAAAAAAATTTATTTAGCTTCATCAACCTCTTTTTTATCATGTTTGCCTCTCCTTTCCATCGTTTTAAGTTTATGCATCTTCAAAATTTTACAGTGATATTTCATTGTTGGTAATTTCATTCCAAAACTTATGCCCATAATAGTTTTGTATAAAAGATAAAGAACACTTGTTTGTGTTCTGATCTCAAGCCTGTTGGTTCATATCGCTAGAGTTATTACATCTAAATATTGCCGCTTTGGTACTTGGTGGTTCATCATGGTTTTATATTGAATAAAGTGCTTTAGTAGGTTAAAGGAGAAAGATGTGTATAAATTACTTTTCACCTATATCTCAAATGCGTAATTAATTAGGAATATTAGGATTTTATGATTCAAAATAAGTTACGGAGATATGGAAAAATTAGGAATGTTATAATTAGAGAAATAAGGTCAAAGCCTTATCATATCAAAATTATATCTCTAATATTAGAGGATATAAAGCCTTCTCTGTTTATCGTATTGATTTCCTTTTTCCAATATAAATAAATAACCTGTGTTATCACATAAACACTTCAGCTTAATGTTTGTCTTCTTCGTTATATAATTTAACATTATATATGTCTAAATTTGTAGGATTAAGTGAAGGGGAATAAATTTGAAGCAACTCAAATTTAAGTTTACAAATATCTCTTTGTTATTTTGTTTGCATATTTGTTGGTTTGTTTTCAGTTAATTCATGATTTACTTTCCACATTCGCAGCAGATTTGATCTGCATAAATCCAAGTTGTATCCTCTATTATTGGTATCTATTCAATAAGAGAATATTTTTCTACATGGTATCAAATATTTTCTTTTAAATATGTATGCTTTTGTCTCACTAACAATATCTAGGAAGCTGTAAATGATATTGAATGGAGGGATGTTATTCTGAAGGAGATGATAGTCCTAGGGAAGAATGCTACGTGGGAGGAAGTGAATCTGCCAAATGGAAAGAAAGTTGTTGGTTGAAAATTACTATTACTTGGATGTTCTTTGAAAAGGTACAGCCTTGTAGCTACAGGCATTACACTAATTAACATGGTGTAGATTATTCTAAAACATTTTCTCCAGTACCAAAACTAAACACTATTTGAATTCTTCTATCCGTTGCAACCAACCTTGACCGGCCATTAACTCAAGTAAATGTAGAAAACGCATTTCCTTATATCGTCCAAACAATCCGCTCGAGCCTGATTTGAGGTTGAATTGAACAGAGGCATAGTAGTCTCGCAGCAGAAGTACATGTTAGATCTCTTGAAAGAAGAAGCTTGGAGATGTTAAATATGGTGTTCTGGTACACATAGGAAGATACCAAAGACTGGTTGGAAAGCTTGTCTACTTTTCTCGTAAATTGCCCAGAGATTGCTTTCACTGTTAGCATGGTGACTAAATTTATGAATTCCATACAAAGAACACCAGGAGGCTGTGTACAATATTCTTTGTTACCTCGGAACCACACCTTGGAAAGGTTTATTATTAGGTATATACTGTTGATTAGGCAAGTTTTATTACTGTTAGAAGGTCAAACTCGGCTTATTGCACATTTTTATGGGGTAATCTTATCACATGGAGGAGTAAAAAACAAAATGTTGTTGCCAGGAGTAGTACTATAGCTGAGTTTAGATCAATTGTTCAAGGAGTATGTGAAGTCTTAATAGCTGAAATATGTTCTAGAGGAGCATGGGAGACCAATAGCTCTCCCTATGCAGTTGTTTTGTGATAACAAGACTGCTACAAAGCATTGCTCATAATCTGGTCGTTCATGATCAGGGAAGCATGCTGAAATTGATAAGCACTTTATCAAGGAGAAGCTTGAAGATGGAGTAATTTGCATTCCTTTAATCCCAAACAACAAACAAATTGCTGTCATTTTAATAAAGGGTGCCTTTTGAGAATCAAGTCACCGATGATTGATATACTTTGTCAAGATTAAAGTATTGGTGCAAGCCTTCCCGTCAAGATTAAGGAGGTAAGAGTAGCTTAGACCCTAATATACTGACCGTAAGTTCGTTAACATAGTTAGAATCATTTAGAGATATTATTTATTTTAATCTTTAATGTTTTCATCACAATTTTATCCTCTTGTAAAATATATTGATGTTGACTTCCAGGGGAAGCAGGATTTTATGGTGTCCCGCCACAATTTTCATTTTTAATGTTCTTGTTTATTCTCCCAAAGTTTTCAGTAGTAGGATTGTTGGAGTACTGCATTTTCATGTATTATTTGATGCCCCCAGTTGCCCCTTATAACCCTTAAACTATTTGCTAGTATGCTATTCATAGGACTAATCAGACTCATTTCACTTTGCATTGTATATGGTTTTCTGCTTTATGTTCAATAAATCACTTCGGTTTCTGCAATTTATATCTATTCCTACGTTTTGAGTTAAGGATGCAGAGTTATTAATAAATACAGTAAGATGGTTTTGATATTTCCTTTTCTGCTTCTCTTATAGAATCACATCAATCGTCAGCACTTCAGTTACTGTTGCACCAAAATTGCCATCCAAAATCACTGGGAAAGACAGTTGAGACGTAGTTCACTCTTCAATCATAATTAAAGTAAATCAATTGATAAATATTTTATGTTTCTACCTTAACAATGATTGATGGTACATTAGAATTTTAATGACTTTGTTTATATATTTTTTTCTCTTTTTCTTTCTCTCTCTTTCCCTTCTTTCTTTTCTTATTCAATCTCCTTTTCTCACACTTTGCTTATATATTTTTTCTTTTCTTTTTTTATTAATTAATTAATAGTTATATATATTTACTAATAATTTAAATAATATTTTTTCCATTTATTTTTAGTAATAATTTAATAATATATAAATTATGAAAATATTTAAATTACCAAAAAAATATTATAATTTAATATAATATTTTAAAAAATTTACATGATAAATTTTGAAGTATTATAAAATGCACTTCACAAGAAGTGAGGAGTGTCGTATTTGGAGAAATTAACTGAAAAAGAATACAACATTGTTCAGATAGCAAAGAATAGGGATGATAATGGTAACATAGAATGAAGGTGACACTGGTTTAAATAGAAGACGAAACAATTGTGCAAACATGCATAAATGCGCGAGAGCCAAAAGATAAATAGAGAATGAAGAACGAAAAATGAAAGACAAAAGTGAAGAACTACGTACATAAAATAAGTTGGGAAGAAGAATAAACAATTTGAATTCCTGAAATAATAATAATATAATATGATGATAAGACATTTTCTAAAAAGTGTTGATGGTGTAATGATAACAAAATTTTACTCATATTTGATACGATGTTAAGGGTAAAAAAAAGTGACGAACTTCGTTTGAAAGAAAAAAATGTTCACCCTCGTAAAACATTACACTTTCAATATACTCATAAAATATTACACTTGCAATATACTCAATTTTGAGTTTAAAGAGTTTATGTGCTTATCCGAACCTAACAAATAGGTTAAACAAATAACTGACTGAGATACTAGGCGCCCCTCCAAGATATTGGGTACATGTCTCGTAAAATAGAACTAAATATCTCATAATTTTTAATTTAGTATCTAATTTATTCAAGACTACTTTTTCATCTCACATTACTCATTCATTCATTGACTTAAATATCAAATAGTCTTTGCAAGTATGTTTATCCCTCCTTTACAACACACATTGAAAGAGTTGGAAAAACACATCACAAGTCAATCCCATAAATAATATATTTAAAAAGAAAAAATACTTAATTAGAATATTTGTAAGATTATTTACCCAATTAGACCAGTTTATTGTTTATACACAAAATTCAATAATTAAAAAATAAACTTGTCAAACACAATAGAATTATTTATTCTCTCTTTCCTTGTTCATTTTTTTATTTTTCTCTCTCTTTATTTACTTTGTGTTTTTTTTTTCTTTGTCCTAATTTAGTATTTGTTTTTCTTTTTCTCTCTTCCCCTCTCTTATTCTTCATTCATAATTAAGAATAACAATTAAATTCATACCAGTAATCTGGGCGAGGGTGAGAACAGACTTTTCTTGCTTTAAAAAGTTTGGGTTGGGGGCGGAGATAAATAATACAATCATCACCTCGTCCTCGTTCTCATCCCCATCTCAATTTTATATTTAAATTTAAAGTCTAACATATTAATATCTTTAAAGTATTTTTTTCTCATATTATATATAAGGTCATTTTTTTATATTTCATCCCTTTTATTTTTCTTCTATCCATTTTTCATTCTTTTGTCTTTTTCAATCTTTTACATCAATTAGTTTATTACATTATTATCATTCTCTTACCTTTTTACTTATTCAAATTTCGTAATCTCTTCAATCAATATGGTTTTTTCAATCTCTCCAACCAATTTGATAAATATAAAGTTACTTTTTGTTTTTTTTTAATAAATATTTTACATCAATATTAGTAGTAATTAATATTATTTTATTTATAATTTATCTTTATTAGGTTTTATTATGTCATATTTTTAGATTTATTATTTCTATTTGTCATATATCAAATTTCATTTAAATAAAATAATAGTATTTTGAAGAATTAAAAATAATTAATAATTAAAACTTTTATTACTTTGAACTAATTAAATAAAAATTAGCTTACTAAATATTTTCTTATAAACTATATATTTCGAATATTTTAAAATAATAACTTAAAAAATAATTAACTTATATATATATATATATAATTAAATGTTTGTTTGAATATAGTGTTATAATAATAATAATAATATTATTATTATTATTATAAGTATTCTATATTTCTTTTACATGCATATTTTAATATAAATATAATAAATTAAACTAATTACTTAATTAATAATAATAATTATAAATTATAAATATTTTCTTATGTATAAAAAAATACATAAAAATATTAAAATTAATTTATTATAAGATTAATTATTTTTTTAGAAATAATGTATAAGAGGGACGAAATGGGGCAGAGAAACCCGAAATCCAACGAGAGATAGGGATGAAATATAATTTCTAACTCGACGGAGATCGGGGATGAGGGCGAGGATGGTTAAAAAAATTGGGTGTTGCATGTTTTGCAAGTGTACCTATCATGATTGTAGTAAAAATATCGTCCTCTATTATTGAATTCGTTGAATATTAGATTACTAATTTATGTACTTTTGAGCAATTGAAAATTGGATAAAATGATGAACATAAAAAGATAACAAAAATTCAATAAGATAAAAAATGTTAAAGAATTGATTTCATACATTTTTCCTATAGATTCTTACTCTTTTTAATCAAAGCAAAAATTATAACTATTCACTTGAGTTTATTAAGAGTTCATTTACCCTTAATTCCTTAGATAGGCAAACCTATTCATTGAATTCTAGCCCTCAATCCCTTATGTCAGGTACAAAATTCAATAGAATCATGAAGAGTAATTATCGTCTCAATTGCAAACTAATTAAATATGTCCAATTTCCTAATTTTGATAAAACCTAATCTTTTTTATTTATAATCACAAGCAATCCCCAATCTCCCAATTGTGAAATTGTTCATAGAATGAACATTCAAATCATAAATAGAAAACTGAGATAATTAATATTAACTGATTATCAATTGACAAGGTTCAAAAACTATAATCCAAAGTATTACATCAATTCTTTAGAAAAAAGTGAAAATTAGTTTTGCATAATGTAAAAGCGAAAGAAACTAGAAGAAGGAGAAATTCATTTGTGCGTCTCCAACCCCCCGTGTGTCTCCAAATCTCCCTCTCCTCTCTTTGATAGGTTCCCCTCTTGAGTGGGTGGTTACTTCTCTTGAGTGGGTGCTTACACCTATTTGATAATCATAGTCCATGTAATATTAAAAGTTAATAACTACTCATGGAAAAATCCACAGGTTATGAAGAAATCTACAACTCACTTGTGGAACTCTCTAGTTTAAATTTGGTAATCCTAGAGTAAATCCACAACTCACTTGTGAAACTCTCTAGTTTAAATCCGACACTCCTAGAGTAAATCCATAAGGTGCGGAGAAATCCGCAACTCACTTTTGAAACTTTTTAGTTTTCTTTTTTCATTATTGGAGTAAATCCACGAGTTATGGAGAAATCCACACTCATCTCGTGCAAGTTGTAACGACCCTAGATATCGCTACTATAATTATGCCTTCGCAAAATAGTAAACAAGTAAATAACGACATCTATCTTACATTATATTACTGTAATTGTAATATAGATTAAAATTTCGGTCCACTAACAGAACCTCAAAATATAGTAACATAATTTATTTATATAGTATACATGTAAAAGTAGCTCCCTTGAAACTATCTCACTGAACTATCCTCGTTGTCCAAGTAGTCACATCTCCATCTCTCAACTCCTGATCTGCTCCCACATAAAAGTGATCATCGCAAGTCCCATCGACATGGAAAAATAGGGGTAAGTATTAAATCATTCGATATAATAAAACGAGATATAAGTAATAATTATATATTATGATCAATTACGAAATCATCAACACACTCAGACACCTTCCGGAAGTATACCCTAACTATGCCCCAACTCAGAGGTTATCATCTGTAGACACATTGTGATCGGTACCCGCAGTACCATTCTGACCACCCTCCACACAGAGTAGGATTACTGGTGCCCTTCATCACTCATATTAGAGTACCCCTCCGAGCGCGCCACCAGTCATCCCCCATCGACTTCTCACCACCTGATCTCGTAGTCTACCCGACCCGACCAATCAGTGAAGTCTGAGACCTCATTCAGAATCCTCCGACATAGTTATTACACTAATGTACTTTGTATCACCCCGGGTACCATTCAAACACAACAAAAATCATTCATATTTGCCGGATTTTGGACCACATGTCCTCACGGCTCATTCAAGTCAATAAATAATAGTACGTGACTGATTCTGGGCACCAATCCTCTGGCTCAGTCTAGCCAATACATAACATCTCATGACCGATTATGGGCATCGGCCCTTAGACTCGATCGACCTACACACGTCACTAACATACTATTGAATCTTTAAAGTTGTTACATTCATTCTATATTTTAAATATATATATATATATATATATATATATATCTTCTTCTTCTTCTCTGAAATCATTTCCAAAATCGTTTCCAAAATCATTTCCAAAATCATTTTCGAAATCATTAAATTACTATTTTACCCTTAATCTTTTCTAAAAATTCCATGTATGTCCCTAAATGACTATTTTACCCTTGGATATTTTCAAAAATTCCATTTATGTGCCTAGGATGTAAAATGACTATTTTACCCTTGAACATTTTCAAAAATTCCTTCCATGTCTCTTTCTTCTTTCTTGCGCCGATAATGATAACAAATTTTACAAATTTTGGCAGATTTCAAATTACTTAATTTTAGACAACCAAACTAGTCCCAAATTCAAATTAAACATGAATTATATCTAATTTAAGTTGAAAATAACAATTTTACCATATAATTCATCCTTAATTTTAAGAATTTCAAAAACTTTCAAACGGTGAACAGTTCATCGAATAAGAAATTATTCAAAATCGAGACATTCAAATAATTCATATCTCTACTCCTATTCCTTATTCATAGAGTACCCAACAATTCAATTTCATATATTGAATGAATTAAACTTCTCCTTACCTGGTGTGGTATTTCTACCGAAGTTTTCTCACTTAATTCAAACTCTCTCCTGTTTCACCAGATTCTGCAGGAGTAGAGTATCGTTGCTTGAAATTTAGACAAAAGAAGAGGAAGAATGAGGAACACATGATATGGGAGGAAGAATTTCTTGTTGTAACCATTCCTGTCCCCTTTGAAAATATAAAAGAAAAATTTTTACTGTGCATGAGGAAAACTTCGTTACGAAATTTTCTTGCACAGTAATATTATTAAAAAAAATCATACGTCACACAAGTCTCTTATTTGCTTTCTTCATTCATAATACTAACTCTCTTCAAGCTGTGATTTCAACCCTAAACACACTTGTTTACACGAAATACACAAAAATCTAATGTATAATAAAAAACAAAGATAACACATGATGAAATCATTCAAATAATACAATAGTGTATGAAAATGACATATACTGAGGTATGAATGCATAAACATTTTATTTTCACATCATGGGGGAAACAAAATACGTCAGCTACCCTACTGTGATGCTTACTCATAATCATCCCATTAATAATATATTTAAAAAAAAAATCAAATATTTGTAAGTTTATTTATCCAACTATACTTGTTTATTATCATTTACAAAATTCAATAATGTGAAATAAATTTATCTTACATAATACAATTTTTTATCTTTTTTTTCTTTTTCTCTCTCTTCGTTTATTTCTCTGTTATTGTATGGTATTTCTTTTCCCCTCCTTTGATTAACTCTCACTCCATATTATTCTTATAATTAAAAGTATTATATTAAAATTTAATAAAATGGATCTTTTATCATTTTTGAAAAATAAAAAATATTTAAATTATTTAAAAATACTATAATTTAATATATTATATTAAAAAAATATTATATGATAAATATGAGGTATTACAAATATTATTGTTATATTATAATTATTAAGGAAAAAATAAATATTTATTTTAGAGTAACTTTTAACAAAAATTACTTCCTTTGATTAATTATAACTAAATTAAATTATTAAATAGAAAACATAATTAACCTATAAATATTTGATATTTTTTAACTAGATGAATAATTGATTTATTATGATAAAATAATTTTAAATTAATTATTTACATCAATGTAAATATAATTATTATACTATCATAATAAATAAAATTATATACTGTTAACATAATTTTAAATAATTAGTTTATATTTTTTTAGTTTGACTATTAGTTTTAAAAAATTTACTTAAATAATAAAATATTTTATTTAAGTCATTTTTATTTTAAAATATTTTATTTATAAGATTGATTGATTGACGGCGACACTGTTTAATCAATCCTTAAATTTTTAGACAAGAACATATTTAAAATATTAAAAAAGTAACTTTATAAAATATTTAATTTAAGAATAAATAAATATTTATTTATTTTTAGTATATTTATTATTATTATTAGGGATAGAGTGCATGATGATAACAACCAAAGAAACAAAGAAAGGAGGAATAATCCATCATAGAGAAACTCATCATAACAAATAAAGAAAAAAAGGAAATAACCAATCACTAAAGAACTCATTGAGAATGTTAATATTTTCAGACAATATTTTCTTTCATTACATAAATTTTTTTATCTAAATTCTACAATTTTGTAAAAATATTTATTTTTTTCTAAAAAGTAAAAGAATGTCTAGTGACGTTGAATTTGACCTTTTACCTTAGGATTAATAATTTTCATTTCTTGATGGAGGCAAAGCAAAATAGGAGAAGATATATCAACGGTAAAGTGTTACATCAAGTTATGAGGTCTAACCTGATTATCAACCTAATGTAAATTTTTATTATCCAACCAAATGCAAGTTTTTTCTATTTGGATGTTTAACTCTCATCCTCTAATGGTTCAGATATCTCTCTTTCAAAGAGACAACAGGGATTAAACTTCCCTGCTGCGAGTATATGTTACAAAAGAAAGTTGATAAGAATTTTCTCCCAAAAAGGATACAAGATGTACAAAATTTGGATAAATCCTATCTACTGGAACCTCATCGAATTGTTCGAAAAGATGTTTATTTTCTTCTTTAAAAAATACAAGAATGTCCTCATTTTTATCTTCTTATCGTAAAAAAACATTCTAATATATATATGCCCAGATATCTACAAACACAATACACACAATAAAGAATAGCAATCATATTCTAGACATATATCAGACATTCTGCTTTCATACAAATAATTAATTATATATAAATTTAATATTAACACCAGCGTAATTAAACATATTAACTATACTTTATTAAAAATTATATCAACTCAAGTTTCAATAACAAATCAGTTAAAATAAATCAGTCAAAATAAAGAGGTTCAGCTTCGCTTAAGTTAATAAATTTCTATTAATCTAATCTTCTTAAGTCACTTAGAAGGCGTAAAGTTAAAATTTATTTATACAAGATACACTGCAATTATCACATAAAGAAAATAATATAAGTATCACAAAAAATAGAAAAAAAATATTAACTAGCATTTAAGAAGTATTACTTTGTTGGCGAGTCAACTTGAGTAGTGGATAATAGAAGCGTTTAAATTTACTCAAAACAAAGTAACAACCATAAAATTTATAATAGTAATGCGCTTAAATTCCAGAAACACTGTCTTGTCTAAAGAGATGGTCTTTCCCCTAGTCACTGCTACAACTAAAACAAACTGAAAATCCTAACAGTCAGAACAACAAACAACAACTGATCTAAACGCCAATTAAGCCTCCACGTCAACACATTCCTTCGCTGGAGAACAAAAAAGCCAGACAAAACCATAAGGATCCTTAACCTTCCCCACGCGCCCACCGCAACACGCGCCTTCACCTTCCGCCACTTCACCCTCCGCAACTGCCCCAGCCTTCACAGCTTTCGCCACGGCCCCTTCAACGTCTTCAGTTTCCAAGCACAAAACGACACCGTTTCCACCAGCCTTCGCTCTGACAAAGAAGCGAAAGTCCGTTCAGTCTTTGAAAATATAATAAAATATTAGTGAAAAATAGTTTACAAAATAACGGAAAGTCAAAAGAAAACTAATACCAAAAGCGTGGAATTAGAACTATGAAAACAAAATGGATAGGACAAAACGAGAACCATGGAAGACCAAAACAGACAAAAAGGAAATCACGAATTTTGAAAAGAAAAAAAATAATTACTATTCTTCACAGATCGAGTGAATAGCCAGTATACATTAATTTAAAAAATATAGACCATTATGAAAACAAATTAGATACACCCATAGAACTAATAATTACACCAAAAAACATATGACATCAAATAACAGAATAACAACAAAAATCTGAGAAAAATGGAAAAGCATGCTTAATAATGATAGATCTATGAAATATAATCCATAACCATGAAAATAGACAGAAAACTAACGGTGAAGCGGAGTCATCAACGAGGTCAGCAACGAGAATGGAGGAGCCAGCGATTCTGAGCTCAGCAGAGAGTATGAGAGGAAGCTCGTGATCCGCTTTGCGCTTAGGGTTCAGCGCACGGGTAACTTCTTCAGCGCCAAACGCGGTCTTGTAGAACAAAACGGCGTCGTTGGCTTTGGGAGCTTCAACAAAGAGCTGCGGTTTAACAGCGAGAAACGACACCGCCGCAGCGACATTTTCCGACACGCCATTTTGAACGTCTTGCTGAGCCATGGAGTACGAACAATGAAGAGAAAAACCCTAACCCTAGGAGAGAGATGAAAAGAGAAATGGCAAAAGAAAATGAAATGAGCGTGAAGGAAGAAGGGAGGTGGGGCAGTGTTTATATAGAGGCGGGGAAGCGGAAACGTTTGGGGGTTAAAATGGGGATTTGGAGAAAATGAGAGTTCTGTGTCTTACTTTACCAATTTTTATTTTATAAAAAGAGGGATTTGGTTTCTGGATAAAGAGGAACCTGAGATTGCCCCTGGTTGTAGGTTTAATTTACGAAGCGACGCCATTATGAGACTAACGGTCTTTTCCAACGACACATATTCGTGAGCCGAACGCCTGCAAGCTCCACGCGTGGTTTTGATGTCAAAATCAAGAAACGGAAGAAAAAGAAGTGTCTGATATTTTAATGTTTTATAAAATCTCAGTATGATAATACCAAGAATAAAATCTTATAAAAATAAAATAATAACTGTTTTGAGAGGTTTTTTATACAACTTTTCGTAAATAAAAAAATATATGGTCATAAATTAAAAATATTTATATATAAATAAAAATTTGTTTAGTATAAATCAATTTTACAGAATTTCTTTTTTATTTTTTTTAAGTTTATACCAAATATATTTATATATTTGTCTATTTAAATATTAAACTTTTTATCTTATTTTATTTTACAATTTACTTAAAAATCAGTTTCGTTAACATTTAAAGTTAACTAGTGTAAAAACAGTTAAGTAATATTTTTTCAAACTTGGAAAAATAGAAATATAACTGTAACAAATAAGAGGGATTGAAAATATTTTAGAAAACCCCTCTATTTTACAATATATTATATGAAACAGATATAAAAATAAATAAAGCTATAATAAATAATCTGATTCATTTCAATTTTATTAAAGAGAGTATTTATTTATAAAATGTGTTGAATTTTTTAAAGAAAATTAAAAATAGATAGACTTTCAATAATAATAAGACTGTCAATCATATAAAAAAAATATACTCAACAAAGATAGGAAGAATTTCTTCATCGTGAAATACTCTATTTTAAAGATTAATATATCTTAGTAACTATACTTTATATAATATTTGTTATAAATTTATTAGGAAGATAAATTCTCCCCGAAGATATTAATTTAGAATAAAACATAAATTTAATTATCTTAAGGTGGATTTGTTGTATTCAAATATTTTTAAATCAAATTTAAAGGTTATACAAATCCACTCAATCATAACATGGGATACTTGTTAATAATTAGTGATATTGTTATTTCAAGACAATCTTTGGAACAAATCATAACAACGATATCGTCGAATCATACACAAATTCTAACATTACATAATATTAATAATGAAAGTGTGTGGTTAAAATAAATAATTCAAATATATAAAAAACTTTAAAATATATATTATGAAATTAATAAAATATAAATAGATTTGAATAATTTAAAATTAAAGTGTTGAAATAAAAATAGAAAAATAGTTACCTCGGTATTTCATAAAAAAAGTATTTATTTCTATAGGTATAAAATTAATCCAAAAAATATTATTTAAAGATTATAATTATTTAAAATATATAAATAATAATAATAATAATAACTAATAAAATTATTAAAAGTGAATAAATATCTCATAATTATAATTATTTATTGAAATGTATAAGTATTTGATATTTAGCTATTTGTATTTAATTAATTTAGTATTTAATATTTAACTCACTATATTTAATTAATTTGGTAATAAAAAACTTAAATGAACATCTTCGTTGACTTCTCAATTTGCTTCTTCCTTTGATTAATAAACCCAAAATAAAAGAAAATGGCACAAAGGTTTATTTTCTCAAAAGATGGTGATGAGATAAAAAAAAAGGAAATTTATATTAAGTGATAAAAAAATAAGGATATTTACCTAAGTGGAAATTTAAACCAAATTTCGTTAAAAAAATTACAAAAATAATAAACATAAGTAAATATCGAAATAATGAATTTTTTAAGTTTTAAAAAATATTAATTACTTAAATATGATATAATATAATAAATCTATATTTTATAATCTAGATGTGTTTTTTTTATTGAATATGTCCTAACATAATATTTACTTAATGTAACTTCTGGTGAGAAGAATATTAAGTGATATATTAAGTTATTGAAAAAGACTTCTTAGTTATTCTAATAAAAACTTTTAAAAATAATATAAATAAATAATAAATTCTTTTAAAAACATTGAAAATAAATTTATTAAAAAAGTAAATCCAAAATCATTTAAGAATAACACAATATAAGTTCATTTTCTTTCATGTTTGTATAGATTGGAGAATGAATTTGATGAAATTAATTAATTGTCCCGTCGTCGCCTCCTATCCTCCGTCGTAGTTAGAAATTAAGTCTACATCCCTATCCTTACTGCGTTTCGGGTTTCTCCGCCCCGCTTATCCCCAATTTATATTATTTTAATAAAAAATTATATTTATAATAAATTAATTTTACTATGTATTTTTTATATATAAATAAATATTTATAATTTTACAATTTGTAATTATTATTAATTAAATATATATTTTAATTTATTATATTTATATTAAAAAATATATGTAAAAGAAATATTTAATCATTTATATATATAGAATATTTATAACATTATTATTATTATTATTATTATTATTAATCAAATATTTGATTACATATATAAATTAATTCATTTTTAAGTTGTCATTTAAAAATATAAAAAAATTATAAATAAATATTTAATAAGTTAATTCTTATTGAATTTGTTTGATATAATCAAAGTTTAAATTATCAATTATTTTTAATCCTTTAAAATACAATTATTTTATTAAGATAAAATTTGATATATGACAAATAAGAATAATAAGATCCAAAAAATATGACATAATAAAACCTAATAAATATAGATTATAAATAAAATAATATTAGTTACTACTAAGATTTATGTAAAATATTTAGAAAAAGATAAAAATAAAAAAATTAATTTTGTGTTCATGAAATTGGTTGAAAAGAAAAATAAATTGATTTGAGAGATTAAGGAAATGTGAAAAACTGAAAAAATAAGAGAAAGAGAATAATGTAATAAACTAATTGATATAAATATTGGTGTTTGTAAATAAGTCAAATATAATAACTGTTTATGATATGACAGTTACGTTCGCTTTTTTTCATTTCATGCACGTGTTCGACCCTGTATAAAAGAGTGTATTACTCTTTCATATAAACAATAAAAGATATATCTCTTTTGTTTTCTTTCTCTCTTCTCTCATATCCTTTATGGTATCAAGAGCAAGGTTCGATCACGGGAAAGCAATACACTAGTGATATATAGTGTGTGGTAGGAAGTTACGAAGGGTTGTGTGAGAGAGTGAGTGACATACAGAGTAACATGCAGTGACATGCAGTGAGAATTCTTGGTTGGTACTTGGTCAAGATTTTTGAGGAGGTGCAGACGCGTGAAAGCCCATTGAAGTTTTGATCGAGATTCAAAAAGCGAATGGCTGGTATGGGAGGAATGGTACAAGGACCTCTGCCGATGTTTGATGGCAAGTTATTCGATGATTGGCGTATCAAAATGCAAGCCATTTTTTGTTTTCAAGATGTTGCGGATATCGTGAGTGAAGGAGTGATGGAACTAGGAGAAAAGGCCACTGATGAAGAAAAGAGAATGTTGAAAGCTCAGCAGAAATTGGATAGTAAAGCACGTTTCTTGATTTATCAATGCGTTACTTCAAAGATCTTTAACAAAGTCTCAAAAGCAGCCACTGCTAAGGATATCTGGGAGATTCTGATGAAGACCTATGGTGACGGAGACAAAAATAAAAAGGTGAGATTACAAATCTTGCAGAGACAATTTGAGCTCTTGACCATGGATGAGAGTGAAATTGTGGTTGAGTATTTTGATAAGGTGCAAGAGCATGTCAATGCAATGCGTTCATGCAAAGCCAGTGTCTCAGATCAGTATGTAGTAGACAAGATATTAAGAACACTGCCACAACGTTTCGATCATGTGGTGGTAGCAATCGAAGAAACACGCGATCTTGAAGCAATGGAGTTGGAAGAATTACAACACTCCCTGGAAGCTCATGAGTACAGAATGAATGAGAGAAGACACTGTCAAGAACAAGTCTTGCAGGCACGTTCTCAGTATAAAGGAAAAAGAAAGGGGCTGAAGCACGCTGGTAAAGGTAGTTCAAAACAGAAAGATGCACAAGAGCAGAAAAAAGGCAATGAAGTTGATGTTGTCAACCACAAGTCTTGCACCAATCTTGATGGAGAAAAGGAGTGGAAGTTTGATAAGAAGAAGGTTAGATGCTATAACTGCCAGAAGTTTGGTCATTTTGCTAAAGAGTGTTGGAAAGGTGATGGAGCAAAGAGTAAACAGAAGAATCATGCTAACCTAGCACAAGATGATACGTCAGATTCTGAAGCAGTAATGTTGATGACCAGAATTGATGTTGATAAACCTGAAGAAGCATCGTGGTACTTAGATTCAGGTTGCTCAACCCACATGACAGGCAACAGAGAATGGTTTGTCAAAATAAAGGAAGTAACTCATGGGAGGATAAAATTTGTCGATGACAGGAGCCTTAATGCGAGAGGGTCTGCGGTGGTTGTGTTACTGGGGTGATGATGGAAGAGAGGTTATGATTGAGGAGGTATTATACGTGCCAGGATTAAAGACTAACTTGTTAAGTCTTGGTCAACTTCTACGAAGGGCTTTGTGATGACAATGGAGGATAGGTGTCTCAGGCATATTTGATCAAAATAGGAAGCTTGTGATAAAAGCTAATCTGTCCCAAAATAGGACATTCCATGTGGTAATGAATGCTTGTAAAGCATCAATGTTTCGCTAGCAGAGAAAATGCCTCGAGAATGGTTATGGCACTTGCGGTTTGGACATCTTAATTTTCGTGACTTGTCCAAACTCGACCATTGCGAGAATGGTTACTGGGTCTGCCTTTGGTTACAATACCAAACTCAGTATGTAAGGAGTGTGTGGAATGCAAGCAAACGCGTGGGAGTTTCCAAAAGTTGCTACCTTTGAAGTCAAAAGAGAAGTTGGAGATGGTTCACTCGATGTATGTGGTCCAATCCAAGTAGAAACTCCAGGAGGCGACAAGTACTTTGTGGTGTTTATTGATGATTGGACCCGGAAAACTTGGTCATATCTGCTAAAAGGAAGAGTGAAGTGCTTGGAGGTGTTTAAAAAATTTAAGCACATGGTTGAAAGGCAGAGTGATTGCAAGTTGAAGCTTTTAAGAACCGATGGAGGAGGAGAGTACGCTTCACATGAGTTTTACAAATTTTGTGAAGATGAAGGCATCATACACGAGAAGACTCCTCCATATACACCACAGCATAATGGAACAGCTGAGAGAAAGAATCGGACCATATTGAATATGGTGAGGTGCATGTTGAAGAGCAAAAGCTTGCCAAAGTCATTATGGGGTGAGGCTGTGATGACAGCCACGTATATTCTAAACAGAACACCTACCAAAAGATTGAAGGAGATCACACCAGAAGAAGCGTGGACTGGGGTAAAACCAAGTGTTAAACACTTGAGAGTTTTTGGTGCAATCTGTTACAAACATGTTCCAGATGAGCTGAGAAAGAAGTTAGATGATAAAAGCATACCATTCATTCTAGTTGGTTACCATGACACCGGTGGTTATAAGTTGTTCAATCTTGAAATAAGTCAAGTAACTGTTAGCAGGGATGTGGTAGTGGATGAAGGGAGTACATGGAACTGGAAGACAGTTCAACAAGGAGAATCTACAATTGTGCTTGAGGATGAGCTAGCTTCTCATGAATCTGATTCAGACAGTAAGCAACATGGTGAGAGACTGAGAAGATCTTCACGAAATGTTCAAATGCCAGCACACCTGAGAGATTATGAGCTGTTTTATGATGCCACTATCACGACTGAAGGTAACCTCGTTCACTATGCACTCATAGCAGAATCTGAACCTGTTGAGTTTGATCAAGCAATAACCGATGAGAGGTGGAGAAAGGCAATGGTGGAAGAAATTGAGTCAATCGAGAAGAATCAAACATGGAAATTAATTGAGTTACCTGGAGGGAAGAAACCAATAGCCTTAAAGTGGGTGTACAAGACTAAAGTTAACCCACAAGGTGT